>CM053786.1:249142313-250502313 GCA_028749045.1 Cupressus sempervirens | reverse complement strand
TCTCTTGAAATCAATCTGTATAAAAAAAAAATGAATTTTTTTATAAATAATAATAATCTATTGTGGAAAATGGATTAAAAAACAGATAATAAATAATAATGGATAATGGATAAAGAACAAATTTCGACATAAACCTCATTTTACACGCTTTATTTGGCTCTACTGTCAACTTTTTCTATTGCGTTAACAATTTTTCTTTATATATTATCCAATTAAATTGATTGGTGCAAAGGAAGGACCACATTTGATTTCTTTTGTTATTATTATTATTTGGGAAATGATATTATACTATTCGAGACCCCATTGGAGGACAAAATATCATAAAATAATTATAATCATTTTGGTCCCCTTGTCTAAACTGCTATATTTTTAAAATTATTTCATAACACGTTTTTCTTGAAAAAGTAGGTTCTTCCTAATTGACAAGTTTGACGATTAAATTATAAAATGTCCAAAGAAATCTTTGGCCCACATGATGGGTGAGTTTATAATTAAAATCATAATAATAAATATTGACATTTTTTTAATAATTAATTCTTATGTTGTATAATTGTGATGTCATTTTGCTTGTTCGACTAATTAAGTGAATCAAAACTTGTAGTTAGTGATAATTTGGAATAGAGTCTTATTAGATCAATATTATTTTAACATGTTTTAAAGTCTTATTTTAGGAGAATTAAATTAATGAAATAATATATTAAAAGAATTATAATCATATGTGTACTACTGTTAAAAAATTTACAAAATAGATTTATATTAGTTTAATTTTAGAATTTTTTAATAATTGCAAGAAAAAAAGAAAAAAAATTGTAAAATTAGCTAAGAAATACAAATAAAACAATAGGTAATTAGAAAAGTATACTATAGCTTGTTGGATAAATTTGCTTAGAGTTAAGTTATATTTTTCATTACATCATCTTCAATGTTAAAACTCTCAAAACTATGATATATTACTAGTTATATTTATTATATTTATATAAAATATACAAAAATAATTAAGAGATGTGAGATTTTAGTGTTATATATGTAAATCCATCTAGTAAAATAAATTAAAGTTTTTAAATTATCTATTGAATTAATAAATTGGTATAGAAAGTATTTTTATAGAGTATGAATTCTAGTTAACAATATTATATATAAAGATTAAGACATAATTTTGAAATACTTGAAAAAAATAGAATAATATCTTGTTGCATGATTTAAAAAAACTCAATATTGTAAGGTAGTGTATAATTTGTTGCAAGTGAGAGTTTAAATGCTTTAGTTTAATTTTCTTTTATAGGGTTTAATCGATTTTATTTAAAGACTTGAGTTAATTTTGGTTAGGGTTTGATTTATTTTGTTTCCACGATTAGGTTTGGGATATTTTTATAGGTTTTAGGTTCAATTAAATATAATGCTTAATTAGGTGTAGAGATGTGTGTAAACTTGGCTTAATGCTCAAGAAACATTAAATAAGGCACATAATGACATTTCAGATAACCTTAATGATAGAGTTAGACTTCAATTTGAATAAAATTAATGATATGGATTAATTGAATTTAGTTTCACTCTACAATTTTCTTAAAAGTAAGTCTCAAGCTTAATTTACTATCTAATATTAGTGTATCATTTCCTAGAAAGTAATGTTTAATTTAATTTTATTAGTGTATCATATATAGAGTTATTTGTTAACTTGGCTTAATATTAGAGGTAGTATTTCATTGAATCATAAAAATATTTTTTAAAATATTTTTTTTTGTTAGGGTATGTGTAATACATGGCGTAAAAATTAAATAATCTAATGGATATCTCTGTTAATGTTTAATTTTACTAACATTTGGACTTCTATTTGGTATAGAACTACATTTTATTTAATATATTGAAAATTTTGATAGTTAGGTTTCGAGCTCCAATTAGATGGAAGGCTAAATATGGTTTACCATTATCATTTATCTTCAAATAGAATTTACTTTTATTTTGGCTAATTAATTAGTCATAGAGTTGATTCTCTGTATAATGTCTCAATAGTAAATGTTCAATTTAAACATGAGGGTTACACATATAGGTTTCTTATAGATACATTGGCTATTGAGCTCATTGCTTGGTTTTATGAGGTTAATCATGATTGAAAATGAATAAGGGGTTTATTTTGGTTGAATGTTAGATCTATAGTTCAAAAATATTTGTATAATTAGTTTGGCTAAAGGTTAGAATCCAATTTAGTTTAATATTCTTATGCTTGATTAACAAATATATCTCATCTACTACTTTTGTTTGTACTTCATCCTTTTCTCTCCCCTTCTAGCCATATCTTCCTCTTTATTAACAAATTTCTTCATTATGAGTTTACTATAGATCACATGAAACTTGACTAAGGAGACCTCAACTATTAAGAATATACTTTAATACATTGGTCTTTTCTATCAAGTACATACACTAGTTGTAAACATAATTTTCAATGAGTAAATTCATAAATTTTGTGGTTTCACAATGCACACCCCATTTTGCCTAGAAATGGGGACACCCTACTTTATTTTTTAGCTTTTTGAATCCTTAATCCAGGGTCTAAGTCTTTTCTAGGGTTTTTCCTAATGTCTTTGGTCAAATCCAAGTCCTGACTTGAAAACCTAGATTTTAGAAATCAAAATTCTAAGGGAGAGAGTAATTTTTGCAAGAAAAAATGGCACGCTTGCACACCTCACCAAGTGTGCTAGTGTGCCAAACAAAGAGAAAAAGTACTTCCTCTTTGAAGTGTGTAGCTATGCACCTCAAAGAGGTGTGTTGGGTCACAAGTCTATAAAACCTAGGACCCCCACCCCTCTATTCACTTCTCATTTTCTCATCGTCAGTCCAATCTTCCACACCAATGTAGCTTAACAAGTGTGTTGTTACACCTAATTGCCCTACTCTTACACACAGAAACAAACACAATAAACACCAAAAAGGTGTATTGTTGCAAATCTTTCTTTTCAATAATCTTTAAAGAACTTCAAAAACTTAAAAAATATTACTCTTGGTAATGGTGCACAATAGTGCACCTATCTAGGTGCACTACTATGCACCTTTAAAAGGATAAGCATCCTCAGGTGCCAAAGGGTGCACACTTGGTGCACCCTTTATATAAACTTAACCTTGTTATAATCAAGGTGTACACCTGGTGCACCTCAAAGGTGCGCTTGATGCACACCCTAATTTTCCAAAGGTATGAACACCTACAAGGTGCACTAGGTGCACCCAATTTTGCATATCAGAGTTTAAATTAGGTTTTTAAGTTAGTTTTGAGCAATTAGGGTTTGCATTAATTGATTTTTCTTCGACTATGGACTAATAGACATTCATTTGTGCAAATTTAATGGCTTCTTCATTGTCCTCTCATACTACAAAAATAAGTGGTTTTCAAGTTTCAAGGTGTTCCTGCAAAGTCACGCTTTCAAGATGATTATTCAAAGATCCAAGACATTGAACTCGGTCATATCAAGTTTAATGCATTCCTAGTGTTATACCACAAGCCCACATAAAGGTCCCCATTGATATCCACTCTTATCTTATCGAGACTAATCAACATAACTTCACACCCAATGTCAATATAGTCCTTGGAGCTGATCATGACACTAGTGGAGAACTATGTTTTTGAGGAAAGGGTCATAAAGAGTATAAATGGGGAGATTATTCTAGATATTCAACCTATGACTATAGAGAAGGTGCTCCATCTATTGAGAGTAAATCAATTTTTCAGACTAACCTATCACTAGGTGGAAAGATGCTACAAGGAACATATAAAGGAAGCATATAGTCTTCATATCTTATTGAGAAGGCTCCTCTAGGGTGTAAAGCAAGTAAAGTGGACATGACAAGAGGTTACATGAAAGAAGATATTGAATATTTTTTATTACTCTTGAGTAGAGTTATGGGTTACCAGAATCAAGACGCTTGAACATATGGATGGTGTAAGAATGTTCCTTAATGCAAAATCACCCAAGATCAAGAAGCTCAATCACTAGCACAATATGGACCAATAAAGTATGATCAAAATAACAATATGAAAATGAATTAATGTACATGTACACTAGAAGTGCTTGTATATAAAGGCCTATATACTTACTAGGAGTTAATGAAATGATAATACTCACAACTAAGAACATGTCCACCAAGAGTGGATTACCCTCCATTGAGTATAAAAGCTAGTGTGATGATGAGAGGATAAGCTTACATAGGTGTGTCACATAAAATGAGGTTGTAGATACCATGTGCTTAATTAGAGTGTGAATAGTTGTGTTGTCTACATGACAACTCAGATAAATATGCAAACTCCAATGTTGTAGACACCATGTGCTAAAGTAGAGTTGCTAACTCTTGTGTTGTTAACAAGATAACTCATATGAGTAGACATAATCCTAGGTGTATAACTAATAAATAATAAAATAATGTATTAACCTAAGTAAACTTAAGTAAAGTGTAATAATAATTAATTATTTACACTAACGCCCCTCCTTAAGTGTAGCTTAGGAGAATGCACTTAAGCTTATGAAAGCTATAATGAAAATGCATGATAGGTCCTGGCTACTAGGCCATGTTAGGTACCCATGTACAAATGCAATTCAATCTCTCTAAAAATGGAAAAAGAGGGAAAACCTCATGGGAAAAACCCTCCAAAAAGAGAGATGAAAAAACAAGATGTATGGATGGATGGAGTAATTAAGACCCCCCATTACAACATACATCATGTATATACAATAGAGAAGCATGAGAAGGAAAAAACCTAAGAAGAGGAAAAGGTCCCCTATACAAGAGAGAAGAAGAAGAAGAAGAAAGGAGACAATGTAGTCCCCCCTCACCCCAATATAGAATGTTGATAAGTGATAGCTCCTCCTAAATGAATGTAGATGCTGCTCCATGATTGTTGAATAATGTTCCTCCCTTTAGGAAGAAACAATGTCATAGGTACATATGAGATGCTTCCCTAATGTGTAGAAACACTCCTAAAGATGAATGGTGTCTCTAAAAATTGCTCAACATTCCCTGTGTCGATATTGATGGTTGTTTTTTTGGGATGCGTCTCTAAAAACTGCTCAATGTTCCCTGTGTTGATGTTTCTCTTAGTCTTCCAATGATGCTCATCATGATTTGATTTCTTTTAATATGCACGAAATAGTTTATCCTTCTTGTTTTTGTTTCCCTTCTTGTTGGAAGTAGAATTGCCTTGTTGTGAGGAGGAAGATTGTTGTGTCTTTGATTTTGATTTTGGCTTCCACTTCTTTTTCTTGTTGTTGAAAAGTTTTTCCACCTTGATTTGTTTGGTTCTCATTACTAGCCACCAATGTCATAGACTTGGATGACTTGAGAATTCCCATATCTATCAACTTGAATTGTTCCAACATCAACATTTTTGCAAATGCATCAACTGAAGGCTTACTAAAGGCACTTCCCATGGTCAATCTATGAGTGTTGTAACTTGAAACAAAAGATGCATACTCTGAAGGTAGACTCTTCAAGATGTGATGAATCAATCTATCATCCTTCATGGGATTACCACAATCCTTAAGTAGTGCTCTTAACTCATTGAATTTGTTGACTTAGTCTTGAATTATGTCAAAATTCTTAGGATCCAATAGAAGTAGATCATCCTCAATTTGGAAACCCTTTCCCTCATTCCCCTTATCATAAAACTGTTCAAGTTTCTCCCAAGCACCTTTGGCATCGCTCAAGCTAGAAATGTGGAAGAAGAGATCTCTATGAAGATAACTCCTAATAATTCCTAAAGCCTAGTTGTCCTTAACTTGCCAATCAACTTGTGCAATAGCATTAGTGGGTTTTACAATTGTAACATCAAAATATAGATTTAAACCTTTTTCCATTAGTCTACTCCATACAATATCTTTCTATTGGCACTAAAAATTGCATGGTCAATTTTGAGCACCATTGAGAAAATTGAGCCCTATAAATGCTTTTAAAAGTGCCTGTGTACCTGGTTGTCCCTTTGAGGCCTAAGAGGTGTTTGATTTTTCTAACACCATGAATTCAACCCGTCCACTCATTCCATGAAGCTAAATTGAGATTTTGAGCCATTTCGTGAAGTCTCATTTTGAGCTAGTCGCAAATCTACATTTTCACCTCAAATGTCAAACAGCGATAGGAGGCTATGTTTGCAAATAAATATCTCGCACCCAGAAGTGTTTTGTGACCCACCACTTTTGGAGTAATTAGTGTCCATACTAGAGAGCCTATGTTTCAGATTTTAAGTCATTTTGAGTTTTTTTTACTAGGTTTTGAATCCCTCAAAGTTGGTGATTTACTGTTTTCACACATTTGCAAAATGTTCATAATTCTGGGAAGCCCTGTTTGATGAGTTATAAATTTTGACCAAGTGACCAAAATGCTAAAATTCCTTTTGTGTTGCATTGTACGTGTTAGAGACTTGTTATGTTTTAAGTTTTAGCTCATGACGAATCCATTTGCTCAGTTTTCAAACATGATTCCAAATGGAATTTCTAACTTTTTACTGGTGTCATAAAATGCAAATTGATTGGAACCCCTGTTCATGATGTCATAACTTGAGTTCCATGATTGGTGAGATCGAATGGACTGTATCCCTGTGTTGTCTTCCAAAAATACTTTAAGTGTGTTAGTTTTCAAATCATGAATTATCCATTTGCACACTTTTCTAGGTCAATTCCATTTGCAAAAATTGCTTTTATGACATTGTTTCCAGTTAGTGATTCCAGGTAGCCCACTTTGACTGCTCGCCAAATGCATCCTATTATTCATCATGAGCCCAAATCACAGATTCATAATGTCCTCATGACAGAGAACCAACGTCCTAGTTTTCGTTTCCCCGTGTACTCATCTACCTAGTTTTCGAAGCCAATTCTAAACCCAATTTATTGTTTTCTAACATGTTTATCTGTAGGTGATTCTAAGAGGTCACCTTTCACAGCGAATATCTTTCAACCTCGAATTCTTTATGAGACGAGATTTGACGGGGTAAAAGCATGTGGAATAGAGAATTAATGTGCTAGTTTTCAAAGCCTGATCAGGTGATTTGGTCATTTTTTAAGGCCAGTCAATGGACCTCCTGGCACCAAATTCATAGTTTGTAAAAAGTGGGTAAATGAGTTTTTAATGATCAAATTAATGCTTGAAATCAATTTCAATCAGTTCAAGATGATCAATGGATCAATTTGAGGATTTAGTTATTTGAAATCGAAAAAAAATTTAGTCGGGCCCACTTTGGGGCCCAACTAGTTCCATCAGATTGATAAGATATTGGGAGTCAGATTGTTTTAAAGGGAAGAATAACATAAGATGTGATTCATGAAGATAGTATTGAGGACAAACATTTAAGCAAGCATTTAGAGGGAAGTTGGAAAACTGAGGCTAGAGAAAGACCTGGGAGGACAAGTCATTTAAAGGAAGGATGCATGGAAACTAATGATAGTAGAGGGAGATATAAAGAAAAGAAGGTAGCTAAAATGGTTGATAAGTTAGCACTCAAGGAACAATGTGCTTCATTATTGCTAAAGCTTGGTCATTTTGAGGAAGCTGAGGCAACATATCAATCTCTTCTTGTTGCAAACCTTGATAATTATAGATCTTTCTCTTCTGCAAGGCTCAAATGCAAAATTTAGCTGGATTTGTGGATACAAGATAGAAGCTTTTAACTCTGAAGTCTAATCAATGTATGAACTGGATTGGATTTACAGTTTCACATCACTTGAATTCTAATCCAAAGCAAGCTGCTAAAGTTTTGGAAGCTTATGAAAAGACTCTAGAAGAGGATTATCCTCCTAAAAATGAGCAATACGAACATAGTGAAATTTTTCTATACAAGATCTCTCTTCTTGATGAATGTAAAGATCTAGAAAGAGGACTAGATGAAATGAACAAGAAAATACCAGAACTAGCATTAAAAAAGGAAACCCATGCTAGAATTATAACGTCCAGCAACATGAAAAAGATGATCCCATGCACGAAAAGAGTGAGAAAGCCTGTGCAATAAAAAAAGAAAGAGCCCCATGTGTGCATGGAGAAGGGAAAAGGAAAATTAGAGCCATGGAAAGAAAAAACTCGTAGGAGAAAAGGTGCCCATCAACAAAGGCCGCAGCTCAAAGAAAATCAAGGCACTGCCAAGGAAGTTTTCTGGATGACAATGCACTCCCATCCAATGAGAAAGAAGCTGCTAGACTGGAGGGAGCCACCATTGAAAAGGAGAGCCCACACAAAAAACAAAGAGAAACCCTTCATGCCAATGTGAGAAGAACAATCCATGCCCTCAACTAGGACCCCATGCAAAAGAACGTAACATGGCAGGGGAGTTTTAAGAAGTCATTAAAAGGAAGAGGCATCAACAAGAAAAGATGCCATTAAACTTGCACAAGCACCAAATACCAAAAATAAAAATCACCATACGCCTAAGCAAGAGCAAAGTTCATAGCAAAACAATAATAAGGGATGCAACATGTGTAGACATGGAGAAGCACTTAAAGTAGTATATCCCACATGCAGCAGGGTATCAAGTTTGACAATGTTTAAATACATTTCTTAATGTATGCTCAAATGTCTCAAAGGCACGTGCTTTTAAAGCATTAAGTGCTCACAAGGACCCCACACATGGCTAGCTGGTAGGGTGACGTTAGCAAATTTTTGAACACACATGCAATTGAAGTGAATGATGTCAAAAGATGGAGAGTAGGTGTCGAAAAAGAGAAAAGCTGGCTAGTCGCTATGTCGCTAGCCAAAAAGTTCAAGGATTTCTAGCTAGCGAGGTAGCGACTAGCCAAACAATTTCAAAATCTTGCAAAGGGTGAATAAAGTTGTGTGGGTCCCATTTCAGATGAAGTCAGCAAACCAGCAAATGACATGTGGTGAAGTAGGCAATGATGTGGTGAGATCGCAGACAGAGGAAGAGGATCATGCCACATGGCACATCTGGCAGTCCTCGCTATCTTGCCAAGGAGAAGTTGCTCGCACAATAACATGGTGACATAACGAGCGTTAACGCAGAAATAACATGTGGCGTTGATGTGAATGGCTAGTTAGAGTGTGACACATGGTGATTGCCAAGTTTGAGCCAATCAAAAGATGACACGTGTCCAGGCTAGTCAAACCTGGGTTGACCCAAAATTGAAAGGGCTGGGTAAAAAAAATAAAAATTAAAATCTCATTCTTAAAATAGTTTTTCAAAAACTTGCACGTTAGATTTAAAAAACATTCCAAAAGTGTTTTTCTATTCTAAAGTTTTAACTTTAGAGATATTTTATATTTTTCAAAATTTAAAATTCAAGATGTGCAGAGCTAAGCTTTCTATCTAGAGGGCATTTTTCAAATTGAGATTAAATGGGTTTCTGATAAGCAAAATATGCGATATTATATATCGCTAGAATCAAGAGAACCTAAATTTTCAAAATATAAAGTCGGTTTGTGCATAGGTCTTCACCAGTTTGAGCTACAGGTCAATTTGTAAAATTTGGGGCATTGGCAACAGAACAGGTAAATTTGATCATCAATCATCAGAGTTTGCTAGAGGGCAGATTTGATGACTTTTTGGAGCTTGAATGTGGAGAAAAACAATCTGAAAAGGTTGTATAGGCTTCTTGAAGTCACTTTGTAACTAGTTTTTCACCTTTTATCATGAACTCATCTTTAACATTAGAAATCAGTTACGATGGTGAATCAAATATCTCAGATATTTCTGCCTTGTACAGCCATAATGATGGGATTTGATTTTCAATTGAAGAGAGAGATTAGAGAGAGTCTTTCATGCTGGGAGAGGGAATTTCATGTAGACAGATGTCAAGTGCAGATTCAATCTAGGAATTCTTTCCTCTATATCAATCTCATTCTTTCTCATTCTTTCCTACTGGCCTAAAAGGCCAGTTTTTTTGTACAATTTCAGAAATAAAATTTAATTTGAAAAGAAAAATGAAAAAATTCAAAAATATTTAAATCTAAAAAATGAATTGCACAGATCTAAAGAGATCATACCAATTTCACAAATCAAGCCTTCAGGTTTCGATTTGCAAAAACATTTGCCTAAGATTTGACTATGACCTAGAGTAGGAAAATTTATAGTCAAAATTCACTAAATCCATGCTCTAGACATAATGGTGAGGTTGAATTTGGCTCTAGATGCTCCCAATAGCTACAAATACTCCAGATCTGAATTGTGACCCTTTGAGAGGTGAAGCAAAAATGGTCTTCAATGGCTATATGAAGAGAAGCTCCCTCAGCTCTTATACCATGTACGAATTTACCTTAGGGAAAAATCACCCAAGATCAAGAAGATCAAGCAATAGCACAATATGGACCAATAAAGTATGATTAGAATAAAAATATGAAAATGAATTAATGTACATGTACAGTAGAAGTACTTTTATATAAAGGCCTCTAGACTGACTAGGAGTCAATGAAATGATAATACTCACAACTAAGCATGTGTCCAACAAGAGTGGATAAGCTTACATAGGTACATCATGTAAAACGATGTTGTAGAAACCATGTGCTAAATTAGAGTTGCTAACTCTTGTGCTGTCAACAAGACAACTCATGTGAATATGCATACTTTTGAGTGTCTAACTAATAAATAATAAAATAATACATTAATCTAAGTAAACTTAAGTAAAGTGTAATAATAATTAATTATTTACGCTAACAAATGTTGCATTTTATTGAGAGTGTCAAGATAGCAAAGATGCCAATTGATTGGGCTTCCTTTCTTAGTGAGAATTAGGATGAGTAACTAGTGATGGTTAAGAATGACCATAAGTTTTACATGACATCTTATTTGGTGTACCTTCTAGCAGCAAGGGTAACAGATTTTTAAGGACTTTTCAAAAAGGAAAGTATGCAAGATGCAAACACATAGCCATATAATGTATATCCCTAGTTGGTAAAGAAAAGTCTTCTAAAGCACAAAAAAGAATACAAGATAGTGAATGATGCATTTATATTCACAATTATCCAATTCATTTAAGGGGATTATGTGAAGAGGATGCCAAATGAGGCTGCAACACAGATTTCAAAAGTTGGCTCCTATTGCATCGAATTCTTGACATTCACTTAATTGAGGGTAGTGGGTACTACTATTAATCCCAAGAATATCCCTAGGTATCCAAGTGCTAGACTTATATTTCTAGAGATCGCTCAATAACTCTTATCTACATACAACAGAGTAAGGAAGCAACATAAGATAACCTAGTTATGGCCCACTACTATAGGACCATTTAGTGTGGCTTCTAGATAGGATATTCCATCTTTTGAGCATGAGTGGTATCAATATCCTTTGGAGGAATATAACTCTCCTTGTCCTTAGTTTGATAACTTTAGAAGAGTATAGTATTTAGTAAGAAAAACATTCCAACATGAAGATGCAATCAAGGACCACTAGATGAATGCAATAGACAACTACAATATCTGAATAAGGGATTATTGTAGGATGACTCTTTATCTGTGAATAAGTGATTTAAAGATAAAGGTTCCTTTAAAGGTGGTGCAACAAGATACTAAGGATGCTCTTGATCCACTATATAATAGAGACAAGATTTTTGATTGACCCATTATGAATGTTGAGATTGATAAGGAAGAAAACCCTGATATTAATCATGGGGCTAGTCATGTCATCAAATTGAATAAAGATTAGATTAAGATACCTTTAAAACTTGATCCAAATCCTCAAGTAGTATTCTCCCATGCTACAGCCCACCCAACAAGAGGTAGAGAAGCTAAGGTAATAGTGCCCGCTTTTATAGCTCAATCCCTAGTAAGGCCAAAAACAATGCACCAACTTGATAGAGAAGTTAGATATTATAGGGCTCAAAAGGGTAAAGGAAAGAGGAAGAGAGCTTCTCCCCAACAAGAAGAACTTGAAGGAGAACCAACTCAAGCATTGCCATAGCCTAGGGAAAAAAGTGTTCAAGGGTTAGAGAATGTAGAAGCTACACAGACCTAGGATAAGCCTGAAGTGCTACTGACTAAACAAGGGAAAGGAGGAGCTAAAATAGAAGTACAAGAAGTGTCTCTACCTCATTAAAACAAGGTGCAAGCCTTCCCATCAGCTCCTAAAAGAAGAAAGATCAACACTTTGGTCAGATTAGGAGAGTTATTCCTTTCCCATCAGTCTTGGAAGTTATTCTAGAAGGAGAGGAAGAAGAGGATGATGAGGATGAAGAAGATAATCTTCCTTTGAGTTGGAGGACTCATCTTACCAAAGCCATAGAGTTGGAATGGAGAAGAAGCTCCACAATTACTCCACCATCCATTCTTGAGCAGCCTATTCAATCTAATACATCGAAAGATGAGTTGTACCAATGGATTTATGAATAAGAGGGTGAAGGCATTGATGTCTTTTAGATGTCATATTTTGATTTTATGTCTGTTGACACTAAACTAGTGGGAGATAAGATAAGGGGTACTCTAACTAATCAACCTAAATAAGAGAATTGGAGTCAGTTTCCATTGTAGCCATATGGACCCAAAGTAGCTCCAGCATCACCAAATCTAGTTACATTTTATGATGATAAAAGGTTCAGTTACTCCTCCCCCTCTGAGTAATGAAGAATAATAGATCCAAATAGAATAAGAGGAAGAGCCAAAACAAATGCTAGGTGATGAAGTGTCAGAGGAAGGGAAAATATGTGAGAAACATCAATAGACTTCCCAAGACATAGAGGTAAGAAATGTGGACTCCATGGATACAAAGACTCCTAATGTGGATCTCTCACAAAAGGAGATGATCCTAGAGAGAAGTGATAAGGGGAAGAGCATAGTAGAGAAAAATCTTGCATCGTCAAAAGGGAATATCTTTGATGGAGCATGTTCCAAGATGGCTAAGAAAAGAGGTGATTAGAAACAAAAGGAAATGATATGATACTGAAGAAGAAGGGATGAGAGATTTGATTGAGGTTCTTAGGAAACCTGAGTCACCACCAAAAGATGCACAAGCATTGACCTTTATCATGAGTGATCAAAATCAAGACTTGTCTACACATGTTGCTATCCCTCCTCTACAAGTGGATGTTGAGGAATTAACTCTAAAAGATTATCAAATTAGGAAGGTTATGCTTGGGAAACCCACGTTGGACACTGCCAAGTTAATGGTGACAACTAGAATTAAAGAAGTTTTTAGATACTTAGAACAAGATGACACAAAATTGATAACACTTCAAAAATAAAATGAGATCCTAAAAGGATATTTGAATGAAGTTTTTGGTCCCTTAGATCTTCCAAATCCTGAGGAGACTTTGAATTCAACACTTGAGAAATGGGATAGGGAGACAATGCAACTTGATCCTTTTTTGAAAGCTCTTCAGTAATGGCGAGAAAGTTTTGAAGAAAAAGGTGTACAAATTATACAGAGAAATCTTAATTTTCTACACCATATGTAGAATAATGTAGATAAGCTAGTGGCCATTTTGAATTAGGATTTTGGTTTGATGGATGAAGTACATACCAGGGGCAAGGACCTTCAAGAACTTTAACCAATCAAGGCTCAAGGGTATAATATGTCAATCAAGATGTATATGCAGTGGAAGAGTTAGATAAAATTGATTATTGGATAGAGAAGATTTTAGATAGAAATAAAGTAATGGAAACATTATATGTGGATATTCATAAGCTCAAGGATCAAACCCAAGGGAAAATTTTGGAGGTAGAGAAACATTATAGTGATGCATGCTTAGATATTTTTGAAGATAATTCAAAGGACAAATTGATAACTATAGAAGCATGTGTTAAAAAATTCTAGAATACTTTTGAAGAAGCTTCCAATGATGATGATATTAGACATGCATTCAAAATTGGAGAAGAATTACTAGATTTAGATGTGAAACTGGGAGTTTTTGGAGAGACTCACATCAAGGTAGGCAACTATAGGTAGAAAGTGAAGGACAAATATGAAGGCTTAGGTTTTCCAAATTCAACTCAAGTCACTAAGATTATTGATAAATTCAAGAGGAAATACCTAGACATAGCTCTTGTATGAAGGGGAACAAAACCTAGAAGCTAGAATTTCAATTTTGACACTTGGTAAAATTTTGCATATTTTTTGAACCTACTTCTAAGGTGCACAGGTGCACCAAGTGTACAAGTGCACTGCTTTCAAGGTGTGCTTGTTTTGAGGTGTGCTAGAAGTTTTTTGAATAATTTGGATGTGCACCGATAGTTAATTTATAGTTCCAAATTTAGAGCTTTCCATGCACCAAAAATGCATTCTGAAAATAGTTTAACTCAGGAAACATTCAAAGAAGATTGAGCTTCTATTTTTGGCACTCTAGAGGTTCCTACATCATCTAATGCCTTTGTTCTTCTTATTTTCTTATGCTTTCTTTATTTTAAGACCTATAAAGGCTCATTCTCATGCATCCATTAAATGATATAAACAAGGATGGAGTCTTACTTAGCACCTATTAGAGAGTCAGTTTGTACATAGATAGATTTGTTTTATTAGGTTAGAAGAATATATTTTCATAAAGATATCTCTCACTCTCAATACAAATTGAGGAGATGATTTCCTATAAATTCAGGAATGTAAGATGTATTTCGAGCTGCCATTATTTTGATGTAATAGTATATGTTATTCATGCTTGCATTTGGAGTGTAGTGATTCTTTCGTAAGTGTGTTATATTTTTTGGATGTATATTCATGGAAAGTAATTGAGCCAATAGTTTTAATGTGTCATTCTAGTTGTGTGATATTTTAATTCTGGTGTTTGCTATGGGTCTACAAATTCTGCTAACATACTTATGTTGAGAAGAGCTCATCATATTGGTCCTGCATGGCATTTCATCTCACATGATTACACCTTTTGTGGCCTTGTAATTTGATGAAAAGTAAAACATCTTATGGTTACTAAATTCACATTAATGATTGCATCAATGGAATTAAGGAAGCACTGTTCCTTTTTCATTTGGTTGCCCACCTATCTTTTCAAAGGCTTAACTCCAAGATGCATTGTTTCTATGGTTTATGTATGTTAGGATTTTACTTTTCATGTTATTTTCTTAAATTACTTGTTACCCTGTATTTTTTATTTTCTTTTCTAACCCTTGGTTAACTTAGGAATTCATATAGTTGCATTATTAGATTACATTCATTAAAAAATAGAAAAATACAAAAAAAAATATTTGTTTTTGTGTTTTTTATTCTTTTCAGATAGCAAGCAGATTCTACATCTTATCCTAATTGTTTAAACCAGCAAATGCCTCCCTTTGAACAAATACATTTATCTTCAATTGAGCATATTCTAGTAGGTCGCAAGATCACCCGGAACCTTGGAGTTGATCCCAGATTAGCTTTTAAAGAGAGGAGTTCAAAAGGATTCTTGTCATTTAGCATTGTGCAAAATGATAGTTCAATAATAAAAAGTTATGATACAGGCTAATGGCATTATGTAGTGACCTAATAAAATAATTATGAATGAGAATAGTGTTACAACCTTCATTTTCATTATGATCATGGTAAACTTCTTCTAGATATTTTGGAAGTTGAGATAATCAAATATTGCCTATACCTTATCTACAATAATCTACATTCACAAAATATCATTATCTAAAACATAATCTACTAACAACATTGTAGATTAAAAATGTTGAATCATTTGGTGATGCAGTCTAAGGCTAGAGAATCCCCAAAGGAGATGTCCAAACTCCCAAAAAATAATGACAAAAAAATCACAACAACAAGCAACAATATTGCAAGATCCAATACCAAATCACAACTCTTTATTGATAAAATAATTGATTACATACAATATTCCCAATTGCAAGGCCTTCCATGTTAGGGCAAAATACAAACAACAATTACTATATCATTTCTACAAGATCCTACAAGATCTAGCTTACAATCCCAATCCCAACTAGTCTAGAACCACAACTAGATAAGAACACCAAGATGAATTCACACTTGTACCCTTGGGTCCACCAAGCAATCCTTTGGTTCTTAAGCTGTAGCTAATATCTCTTCAAATTTCACATCTACCCTTCATCCTCTTCTCCAAGTTGGATGGTTAATACCTAAAGAATCCACAAAACCCCCTACTTATGCTCAAATAGAAAAAAAGTTAGACAAATTCATTACAAACAAAATTAAATCATTCACATTAAATATATCTTGAGCCACAAGTCAATACAACACAAATTAAATACCCAAAGTTGACTCATAGACAACTCAACACCAATAGAAATCAAGACCAAGCTGAGTGTCAAAAAGACCAAGCCAAGCATCAGTAAATTTGAAGCATTGTTGAGCTCCTAGAGCATGTCAAGCACCACAATGTATGTAAGCTCCCAGTGCATGTTGACCACCATTGTGTATTGCAAGCTCCAAGTATATTCTAAGCTCCCTTAGATGGTTGAACATAATCGAGATGTTGAGAGCCCCTAGTATTTGTTGAGAACCCCAAGCTTTTCTGAACATCTTCATTAACCAAGTCACTTTAGTTAACACAATAACCAAACCAACTCAGTATCAACCAAGTCACACTTTCTTCTTTCACTGAACTCCCAAACTACAAAGCCAAAACACACCATCCTACAAGATTCCAAGCCAATCAGGGATGCTCCTACATCAAACATCCAAACTTCAAAAAGATGTTTTTAATAGCTAGAAGAACATCTTTTGGGATTCTAGACATAAATCCAAAACTAGTTCTTCATGTACATATCCTCTAAGTCTTTAACTAGTACACTCTTTCCCTTGTTTTTGTTCTTCTTCTTTACATCCATTCTAGGTGTGCTATAGCTCTTCTCTCCATACTAATCTCCAACCTTCTCAGAATCTACCAACTCAACTCAACTACTAGTAATTAGGCTCCTACTATCAAGCTCTTTATTCTACAAAGGAATTAGGGAATACTTCCTGCTACCTTTCTCAATAGTAAACCCATTCTTGGTACAATCATGCACAACCTTAAAATCATATTGCCAAGGTCTACCAAGAAACACATGATAATTTTTCATGTCCACAATATCATACAACACTTGATCCTTATATTGCACAATCTAAAAATCAACAAGGCTTTCCTCCCTCACTTCCAAAGCATGCTCACCTTGCAACTAGCCAATCCTACAAGGATAAGGATGTCTTACCCTCTACAAACGAAGTTTAGAAACCATCTCCTCAATAACATCATTATAAGTACTACCACCATCTACAATGAACTTCCATATTTTACCACCAGACTTACAAAAAGATTTGAACAAACTACTTCTTTGACAATAATCCAATGTCCTCTGACCAATTAGTACTCACTGAACTAGAAAACTCTCTCCTTGCTCTAGTTGACTATCTTGGATTGGAGCCTCATTCAAAACAACATCTTTACTACCATGACAATATTACAATTATATATAACCCTTCTTCACCAAATCTAAAATAATTACTCCTAAACCCACCTCTAAATGTCCTTCTCTTTTGATTAGCAGGTTTTGGTTTAACTTTTTCCACTTAGTTTAGCCTTTTCCAAGTTATCCTACTTCTCCTTCCTTGTAGCACTACCTTAAATTTGCCTCTTGAACTTATCTTCTACCCATAGAACATAATGATAGGCATCCCCAATTGAAGAAATATTCAACATACCATCTTTATCTTGAATATTGAATCTAAAACCATTTATATTATGAACTACCTTCTCCTTTGACAATTCTACATGACTAGAATAAATAGTAAACTTGTAGAACTCCTCAGTATAATCCTTAATAGTTATATCTTTCTACTTTAGGTTCTACAACCTCTTAAACACCTCAAGTTCATAATCAATAGGAGCATGAGCTTAGCCTTCAATTTAATCACCATCAATCTCCATCTAGTGATCTTCATTTCACCTTCTTCTTTTTTGTCTCTTTGTAGTTCTTTCCACCAAAGAGCGAGATGTCCTTTCAACTTAGCTTGCACCAACCTTACTTTGAGAGGATCTTCAATATCATCAAGCTCAAATTAGTCTTCCAATTCATCAATCCAATCAATCAGTTCTTTAAGAGTCAAAGTACCTAAGAAATTAAAAAACTCTATCTTATGCTTTAGCTTTAATTAAGATCTAGGCCTAGCAAACTAACCAACCCTAGTTCTAATAGGTCTCTCCACATGATTAGTTTGGTCCTCACCATTAGCTCTAGTAACTTCATAGTATTTAGTGACTTCCTCATAGCCATCTTCAGTACCCACATGCCTAGGTATACCACCTAAAGCACTCACAATATCAACAATCATGTCACTCTTCATCAATACAATATTAGATCTAAGTTCTGCTCTAATCTTCTCTAAGATCCTTTATCCACAACATCACTAAGATCATAAATTTCCCTAGGGCCTAATGTTCTTGGAGGAATCTTCCAAAAATTTTACAAACCCAAAGCAATAGATCCAACAATCTAGAAGATCAACATTGTCCAACCAAAGATCATAGTGCAAACAACCTCAACTTCAGTGATCTTTCCACACACCTAGGAACAAGCCTTGTTCTAATACCACCTAATGCAATGTAATGCCAAAGAATCCCCAAAGGAGATATCTAGATCCCTAGAAAATAACCACACAATAGAAAGACAACAAAAAGTAAGAATAATGCAAGATCTGATACCAAATAACAACTCTTTATTCATAAAATAACTAATTATGTGCAATATACCTAGATGTAGGGCCTTCTAGGTTAGGACCAAATAAAAACAAAAATTACAATATCAATTCTCCAATATTCCATAAGATCCAACTTATAATCCCAATCCCAACCCCAACTAGTCCAGAACCACAACCAGATAAGAACACCAAGAAGAATTCACACTTGTACCCGCAGGCGACCAAGAAATCCTTTAGTTCTACAACTAATAGCTCTTCAAAGTTTACATCTACCCTTCATATTCTTCTCCAATCTAGATGATTAATGCCTAAACACTCCACAAAACCCCTCATTTATACCCAACTAAGCCACAATTCAACCCAATTCATTACAAATTAGATTAAATTCCTCACATTAAATATATGTTGAGATACAAGTAGGTTACAACACAAATTAAATACATAAAGTTGGCTCACAAAAAAATTGACACCAACAAGAACAATGACCAAGCCAAGCATCAGAAAGAGCAAAGCATTAGTAAATTTCAAGCATTGTTAAGCTCCCAGAGTATGTCGAGCACCAAAGTGTATGTCAAGGTCCCAATGCATGTAGAGCATCATAGTGTGTATTAGGCTCCAAGTACCTTTCGAGCTCCTTTCAATGGCCGAGCAGGCTCTAGAAATACTAATGATGAGCTCCCAAAGAAAATTGACCTCTCAATATCTACCTAGTGCCCCAAGCTTTGTCCAACATCTTCATTAACTGAGTCACTCAGTAACAAAACAACCAAACCCACTCAGTATTGACTAAGTCACATTTCCTTCTTTGACCAAGATCCCAAACTCCAAAAGAAACCCACACCATCCTAGAAGATTGCAAGCCAACCAGGGATGCTTCTGCATCATTTGGTAACAACATTGTAGTATAGGCTTTTATCATTTATCAATTGGTGTTTGAGGGGAACCATCTAATTTTAAAGAAATAATAAGACCTAGTGTGATAATGGAAAATTCATTGTCTTATAAATCTATTTTTTAATATTTACTAAACATGCAAAATTTTGAAGAAATAATGAGCTTATATTATTACTTATCAATTATAGAAGGAAACAAAGATATAAAACAAATATAGGAAAACCAAATGACAAGAAGAATAAAAACATAACTATATTAAGTTAGAAACATAGATCATGGAAACAAATATATATATATATATATATATATATACATGTATATATACATATATATATATATATACATATATATATATATATACATATATATATATACATGTATATATGTATATATATATATATATACATATATATATATATATGTATATATATATATATATGGGTGAATCCACAATAATGGGTTCCACTTTAGTGGAACAAACAAAAATGAAAAAAATTGCAAAATGAGAAATTGAGTTTATCATATGTTCATGCAAACACGATTTTCATGTTCGTGCGAACATAAGTTCACGTGAATATGGTAAACATGTTCACGTGACCGCCATGTTTGTACGAACATGCAAAATCACAAAAATTTAAACCTTTTTTTTCATTTTTTTTCTTTTGACTTCCATAATTGGAGGAGAATGATCTCCTACTATAAAATTAAAAATGTCAAAATCTTGTTTGGAGCAAGCTTTCCAACGACTATAATTTTAATACATAATTTAATCATTAAGACTTTCAAATATGAGTTGAACTCATTATAGGTTCATTATCGATTGAACATTAACTGACTTTGACACCTCAAGAAAATTAGTAAGTTAGGTCAATTTTTTTTTGAAAAATATGGAGGAACTGGCTTATTGAGATACCTTTCTATTCAAAATAAAATGGTTTATGATAAATTGACTTCAAATTATCTGTGTCAAACGGAATGTGTGTCTGAATTATGGTTCATGTCACTTCAAAACTTCATAAACTATACAATATTCAACAAAAATAAATCAAACCAAATTCATCCTCTGGATATTGATGTTACAAATCTAACATCGAAAGAATTACTTCATTATCATTTCTAGAAAAAAAAAGTTATGTGTGTCAAATGGACTGTCACTTTTTAAAATATTGAATTTTATTATGTACCACTTTTTGGAGGAGAAAAAAAATTGACATAAATAATTTTCCTTTTTTTAGATTAAAAAATATGGTTACCAAGTAGGAACAAAGTACTCAAAATCACTAGTTTATGTCATCTTGAAATTATTTATAGTTTTGGAGATATAGTCATTTGAACGTGACGTTTGTTGCAACAATATTGATTTCAGTGTCAAAATTGGTCAAAAAGTGGAACCCATTATTGTGGGATCACCCATATATATATATATATATATATATATATATATATATATATATATATATATAAAACAATGAATGTAACATATAACATAGGTGAACTCAAAAGACAATGTATAACATATGTCAACTTAAAAGATATTGGAAAAATATTGAACACTAATTAATGCTATGAATGTAATTTTCAATAATTAATACCAAATTATAAAACAAATAAAAAAAATCTATGTCATCTTTTAATGTGAAATAAAAAATGTTAAACTCTCCATTTATCAAATTGCTACACACAAAAATGATATAAATCATTTATTTCTAAAAATAAAATTGACATATAAAATATGTGAATGTAAACTACAACATTTTTACAAAACTTTATATATAATTCATATAAAGAAAGTTGGAATGTTCACTAATTTTAAAGTAACATAAAATTTACATTATTTTAGGAATGTAATAGAGAGTTAAATATTCAAATTAGAATCAAGTTATCATCATCAAATCAAACAATGTTTAGGTGAAACAAATAAAAGTTTGTAGGATCTAAAATATGAAACCAAAAGAGATGTTTGTAAGTTCTATGTCACAAATACCATGTGTTTGTAACTCCTCACCTTATTCTTTTAAAAGAAAAAGTAGTTTGTGTCCATGGTGGTATTTTCTTTGTAACAATCTTCCTTATTCTTTCATGGATTGGTAGAGTCAGAAAGACCCCTTGAGGTCCCTATCTTGTTGGAAATGATTGAAAGGATTATGAATGAAGAATAATGGAAGTAGTAAAGAATGTTTTCAATCATTGTTTTGTCATTGATGTCAAACTTGTTACTTGCAGGAATGAAAATTACTTAAGTGATCCAAGTACTATCAATTGGTTGATCGACAAGGAGGAGACGATCAATAAGATGTAACTAGACCACCTAGAGAAAGGTTGAAGTTATGATGTTCAAAAGAAGTATAAGGATCAGCTAAACCATTGATAAAATAGTGTATTAATGACATACTCTAAGACACAGAGAATGGACACACTTAGACACATCAAATATGTAAGGTTTAACTAAGTCATTTGTAAAGTCTAACTAAGTTCATTAGAGAGAGCCAAGCCAGCTAGCTAGAGCCGAGAAAATTCTTAGTTGAAGTCGAGCAAGTTCAACTTTAGTTTGTGTCGAGCAATCCTTTAGGTGTTGAGTAACACAGAATTGTTTAGGTGATGAGCATCAGAAAAAAGGTAATGGATGTCAAGTAAGTCTTCAAGTACCATGAAAAGTAGAATTGCTATAGGTGCTGAGCACTAGTAAAACAACAGTAGGAGCCAAGTAACACAGAAGGTGTCAAGCATTAGTAAACCAATGATGTCAAGTTGCTACATTATTTGTTAAGTCAAACATTCACCAGATCTATAATGATAATTTTTTTACATTGAATTTTGTGAATTAGTTGGATGATAACGATGATGAGTAGATATCACAAAATTCTATGTAAACCATGCAAACCAATTCAAGGAAAATGCTGGTGGACTTATCATGAAGTTTCTAGAAGAAGAAATTTGGAGGGAAAACAATACCATTTTCTCAAGATC
Source organism: Cupressus sempervirens (assembly GCA_028749045.1). Taxonomy (NCBI): domain Eukaryota; kingdom Viridiplantae; phylum Streptophyta; class Pinopsida; order Cupressales; family Cupressaceae; genus Cupressus; species Cupressus sempervirens. The sequence goes on along the minus strand of CM053786.1, from coordinate 250,479,905 downwards.
AAATCAAGATTGGAGTGAGAAATGAAGAACATAACTTCTTTATAAGGAGCTATAGGTCAGAGATCAAAAGAGTGAGAGGGAGTTGTTCATAAGTGTGATCATGCGAAGAAGCCAAGAGAAGGCTACTATGAAGTGTCAAGAAGAGGACATAGTGAGGAGTAAGTACAGAGTATCAAGACTCTGATTTGATCAAGTGTCCATAACGTGCATTGGCATAATGAGTAGAAGAACTCAAGGAGATAGATCTTGAAGGGTGAACAAGCTATCAACACTACAAGGGAGAAAAGGCAAGCAAAGAAAGGAACTGAAGAGTGATCTAAAATCTACAAGGTTAGGGTTGCAATCTTTATCAAGTCAAAACCCTTCTAATAGTCTCTTACCATTGTATTAAATATTAAAATCCTACATTGCTAGGTTAGCTTAATAGCTAGGTGGATAAGCCTCAAGAAAAGGATAGAAGATCCCTAGGAGAAGGATAAGAGATCCTTAGGAGAAGGATAGGAGATCCTTACAGAGGGATAAAAGATTCTTTTGAGAAGGTGACTATAAATCCCATGGACTTGGGTGAGCCTAATAGCTCTATGTAAATCCTTTAATAGGGTGAAATTTTAAGTTGAATGCTCTTAAGTCCTTTAATAGGGTACACTCCTAATACGGTGTAGAAATCATTTAACAGGGTCACATCTGACAGTGTGTAAAGCCTTTGATAGGGCAGGCCTTTAATAGGGAAAACCATCAGAAGTGGTTAAAATCAATTGCATAGTTATGTTGTGGGTGTCATCCCCACTCTAGTTTTACCTTCTTATTCCTAGAGGGTTTCTGGGTCATCAAAATCCTTTATGTTATGTGGTGATGCATGATTACTTTTCATGATTGTTTAATGTTTAATTGCATGCATGATAAGAAAGCAAAAAGGATAATACTTCTGATTCACCTCTATTTTATTAGAAAGTTTTATTGGACATTATTGGACCATGAATAACTGATTCACCCCCCTCTTAGTTATTCTAAAAAATTCTAACAATTGGTATCAAAGCACACTGTTGATTTGTTTCAAGGTACTAGCAGTAGGAAGATCAAGATGTCCAAGAGAGAAGTTCCCAAGCTAAACAAAGACAACTTTGTTGCATGGCAAAATCTGATAAAGCTACACCTCAGATCAATAGGTGACTATACACAAACCTCAATCATAGTTGATCATGTAGACCCTACAGGACCCCTCACTGCAGATGACATGAGCAAGAAGAAGGAGCACATTTAAGCGATGTTAGATATTGCTTCAGCACTAGCTATGCTAAGTATGATGACATCAAAGAATGTGGTATTGCACACCAAATGTGGAAAACATTATCAAGAATCTATGGAGGTGATGATAATGTCAAGAGAGCCAAAAGAGAGAGCCTAAGAGGAAAGTTTGATGACATGAAAATGGAAGAAGGAGAGAATGCTGCTCAATATTGTGCAAGGATGAAGGAAGTGGTCAGTGGCATAAGAAGCCTAGGATGACAGTTAGCAGAAGAAATAGTATGTAGAAAATACCTGAGAACTTTGCTTCCTAACTATGCTATAAGAGTATCGACCATCCAAGAGCTAAGGTGTGTACCAGGCAACACATTGTCATTTGAAGGAATAATTGGAAGACTCACTACCTTTGATCTATCCAAATTTGACAACTACAAGCCAGAAAACTTTGAATCTGCATTCAAAGCCAAGATGAAAATAAAAGACAATGAGGAAATGCAAACAAAGAAAAAGAGTGGAAAAGGAAAGTATGTATCTAGTGATAGCAGCACTGATGAAGTTGATGTAGATCAATTGGAGGCATTAATAGCAAGAAGATTTAATAGAGGAAGAGGAAAATTCTAAGGTAAGCTACCAATCATTTGTTTCAACTGTAATGAAGTTGGTCACATTGCAGCTAGATGCATACAAAAGAAAAATTACAAGGATGGAAGCAACTTCAAGAACCAAAAGGAGGACAACAAGGACTATAGCAGTAAAGACAAAAGATGCTACATTGTTGAAGAAGACTCTGACAAGAATGATGATGAAGTAGTCTATGTGGCTATGAAAGATGAATAAGATGAAGATGAAGCAACTACCCTAGTAACCTGCATGAACAAGAATGACAAATGGATCATAGACAGCAAATGTTCTCATCACATGACTAGAGATAAAAGTAAGTTCATTTCCTTTACTCAATATGAAGGAAATAGTGTTAGATTTGGTAACAATGCACCATGTCAGATTGAAGGGAAAGGTAGTATCAAGATTATTGAAAAGATAACATGTGATAATGCATACTATGTTGAAGGCCCGAATTATAACTTGTTAAGTGTCTCATAGTTAGGCAACATAGGATGCAAGGTTGAATTTGAAAATAGAGTTGCTAAGATCTATGACTCTCAAGGAAGTCTAATAGGAAAAGGTGACCACACTAGAAGTAATTTGTTTTACCTAGACATGGAAGATACTTATTGTCTCATTGTTCAAAGTAATGATGTATGGTTATGGTACAAGAGGACATGTCATATAAATTTTGACAATCTGATAAGCATCAGCAAAATGAAGAAAGTCAGAGGTCTACCAAAGTTGAAGAAGCCTGATAACACAATGTGCAAACAATGCCAACTAGGGAAGATGATCAAATCAACTTTGAAAAGCAAGGCTTATACTTCTAATGAAGTATTAGAGCTAGTTCATACTGACTTGTGTGGTCCTATTGAAGTACAAAGAAAAAAAGGTGATAGATACATAATGCTATTTGTAGATAAATATTCAAGGATGATGACAATCATGTTCCTAAAACAAAAATTAGATGCATTCCAAATGTTCAAATGGTACTTGGCCAGAATTGAGAAAGAGATTGGGAAGAGTCTAAAATGTCTTAGATCTAATAGAGGAGGTGAATTCACATCAAGAGAATTTGAAGAATTCTACAATGAAAGAGGAATCAAAAGGCAGACATCAGTAGCTAGGACTCCACCTCATAATGGTATAGTAGAAAGAAGGAACAGATTAGTCATTGACTATGTCAGGACCTTAATGATGGAGAAAAATGTTGCACTCAAGTACTGGAGAGAAGCTATAAGTACTACAGTCTACACACTCAATAGAATTCAAGTCAAGAAATGTACAAATGCAACACCTTTTGAATTATGGTACGGGCATTCTCCTAATGTAAAACATTTCAAAATATTTGGATGCAAATGCTATATACAAAGAGTCTAGAAATGGAAAGTTTGATGCAAAGAGTCAGGAAGGCACAGTTCTTGGTTATTCAACTAGAAGAAAAGCTTATAAGTGCTTGAATATTAATACTAACAAAGTAGTAGAAAGAAAAAATGTGAAATTTGATGAGCTTGCAGAAGTTCAAAGTGTTGAGAACACCAAGAAAGTAGAAGAATACAAGACCATTGTATACTTTTATGAAAGAATACCTAATAATGGTGAAGTTTCAACTTAGAATGATAATCAACAACAAAATCTAGCATCTGCCAAGTCATAGACAGTGAATGCCAAGTAGTAGACACATTCAGAAGTTGAGCTACAAATTACAAAGAATGTTCATTCAGATTCTGAGAACTGTCAACAAGAAGAAAATGAAGAAATATCTAATGAAAATACACATGAAGGTTTAGATTCTAAGAGAGACAACATGCAAAAAAGGAGGAAAGCATTGGTAAATTATGTAAGAAGAAATCATCCTGAAGATCAAATTATTGGAAACAAAGAGGCAGGACCAATGACAAGGAATAGACTCAGAAGTGAGGCATGTCTTCTTAGCAAAATGGAACCAAAAATAGTAAGTGAAGCCATAAAAGATGATGACTAGTACAATGCTATGAAAGAAGAAATAGAACAAATTGACAAAAACAAGACATGGACCTTAGTCTCAAGACCAGCTAACAAAATGTAATTGGAACTAAGTGGGTATTTAGAACCAAGTTAGATGAGAATGGTGAAATCACAAGGAACAAGGCAAGACTAGTCTATAAGGGGTATGCACAAGAAGAAGGACTAGACTATGGAGAAACTTTTGCTCCAGTTGCCAGAATGGAAGGAGTAAGGACCTTACTGGCATATGCAACCTTCAAAGGATTTAAATTCTACCAAATGGATGTAAAGTCCACATTTCTGAATGGTATACCTAAAGAGGAAGTCTACATAGAGCAATCATAAGGTTTTGTTGATGAAAAGAACAAAAACAAGGTATGCAAATTGCATAAGGCTCTATATGGATTAAAGCAAGCCCCTAGAGCATGGTATGAGAGACTTCACAAGTATCTAGTGCAAATAGGATTTGAAAGAACTGATGATAACAACAACATGTATATCAAATCAGAAGAAGGTAAGGATATCCTTGTATCTAAAATCTTTGTGGATGACATAGTTTTTGGAGGAAAGGAAGCACTTTGCAAAATTTTTGCTAACAAAATGAAACATGAGTTTGAAATGTCTATGTTTGGAGAAATCAAATTCTTTGTTGGATTGCAAGTACATCAACTAAAGCATGGTATATTCATGACACAATCAAGGTACATCAAAGAGATACTCAAGATGTTTGGATTGGAAGATTCCAAACCAATCAACACACTAATGGCAACAGGACATAAGCTATCCAAAAATGATGAATCAGCTGAAGTCAATCAAGCAATGTACAAATCCATGATTGGAAAACTACAATATGTTGTACATAGCAGACTAGACATAGCACTAGCGGTTGGAATAGTGGCTAGATTTTTTTCTAATCCTAGAGAAAATCATCTCATGGTAGTAAAAAGGATAATGGGGTATCTCAAAGGAATTGATGATTTTGACCTATATTACAAAAAGAATGAGAATTTTGAACTCAATGCATAGACAAATGCAGATTGGAGAGGCAACATTGATGATAGGAAAAGCACAAGTGGAGGAGCACTATTCTTAGGAAGAAGACTAGTTACTTGGACTAGCAAGAACAAACATGCATGTCTTAGTCCACTACAGAAGTAGAATATGTGGTAATAGCAGTCACTTGCACAAACATTGTATGGCTTAAACATCTATTGAAAGGAATGAAAGAAGAGGTAACCAAACCTGTGATACTGTATTGTGATAATACAAGTGCTATAAACATATCCAAGAATTCAGTAATGCATACAAAAACCAAGCATATTGCAATCAAGTATCACTATGTAAGAGAATTGGTGGAAGAAAAACAAGTGAAGATGGAGTACATTCACACAAAGGAACAAACGATAGATATCTTTACCAAACCATTGCCCAAGGATACTTATGAATATCTTAGAGGAAAGTTGGGGGTAATGCCCCTAACTCAAGCAGTCTAAAGGAACAAAGAAGTTGCCCCACATCAACAGGAGTAGATCATTGAAATATCAGTAGAATAATCCAAAGGATGACAATAGGGATAGAAATTCCAAATCAGTCACAAGCATGGTGATAGAGGGAGAAAACATGAAGATGCAAAGCTTATATTTAGCATGTTGAAGTGCTATATCTTTGGCATTTATGTCAAAGAGGGAGATTTATGAGAAACTGATCAATGAAAGGTAAAGATATGGAGATGTATGAGATCAATAATAAGGATGCAGTAGTCAAGAGGAAGATATGTAATGACAGCAAGTTTTCTATTTGGTATCTAATTTTGGTGGTAACTAAGTTGATAAGCTCAATCAATTGATCAGTTTGCTTTGCCATCAATGCCAAAGAGGGAGATTGTTGGAAATGATTGAAAGGATCATGAATGAAGAATAATGAAACCAATAAAGAATGTTTTCAATCATTGTTTTGTCATTGATGTCAAACTTTCTACTTGCAAGAATGACAATTTCTTAAGTGATCCAAGTACTATCAATTGGTTTATTGACAAGGAGGAGACAATCAATAAGATGTAACTAGAGCACCTAGAGAAAGGTTGAAGTTATGATGTTCAAAAGAAGTATAAGGATCAACTAAGCCATTGATAAAATAGTGTATTGATGACATACTCTTAGACACATCAAATGGACACACTTAGACACATCAAAGATGTAAGGTTTAACTAAGTCATTTGTAAAGTCTAACTAAGTTCATTGGAGAGAGCCGAGCAACCTAGTTAGAGCCGAGAAGATTCTTAGTTGAAGCCGAGCAAGTTCAACTTTAGTGTGTGTCGAGCAATCCTTTAGGTGTCGAGTAACATAGAATTGTTCAGGTTCCGAACATCAGGAAAAATGTAATGGATGCCGAGTAAGTATTCAAGTGCCGAGCAAAGCAGAAATGCTATAAGTGCCAAGTGCCAGTAAAACAACAGTAGGAGTTAAGTAACACAAAAGGTGTTGAGCATTAGTAAACCATTGATGCTGAGTTGCTACATTATTTGTTAAGTCAAAGATTCGCCAGATCTTTAATGATAAGTTTGTTAAATTGAATTTTTTGAATTAGTTGGATGATAAGGATGATGAGTAGATGTCGTAGAATTATATGTAAACCATTCAAACCAATTCAAGGTGAATGCTGGTGGACTTATCATGAAGTTTTTGGAAGAAGAAATTTGGAGGGAAAACAATACCGTTTTGTCAAGATCAAATCAAGATTTTAGTGGGAAATGAAGAACATAACTTCTTTATAAGGAGCTATAGGTCAGAGATCAAAAGAGTGAGACGAAGTTGGTCATGAGTGTGATCATGCAAAGAAGCGAAGAGAAGGCTAGTATGAAGTGTCAAGAATAGGATACAGTGAGGAGTAAGTACATAGCATCAAGACTCTAAGTTTAAGTGGCCATAACATGCATTGGAATAATGAGTAGAAGAATTCAAGGAGACAAATCTTGAAGGGTGAACAAGCTGTTAGCACTGTAAGGGAGAAAAGCCAAGCAAAGAAAGGAACTTAAGAGTGTTGAAATCTGAAAGGTTAGGGTTGCAATATTTATTAAGTCAAAACCCTTCTAATACTCTCTTACCATTGTATTATATATTGAAATCCTACATTGCTAGGTTAGCTAACAGCTAGGTGGATAAACCTCAAGAAAAGGATAGAAGATCCCTAGGAGAAGGATAAGAGATCCTTAGGAGAAGGATAAGAGATCCTTAGGAGAAGGATAAGAGATCCTTAGAGAGGGATAAAAGATTCTTTTGAGAAGGTGACTATAAATCCCATGGACTTGGGTGAGCCTAACAGCTCTATGTAAATCCTTTAATAGGGTGACATTCTAAGTTGAATCTCTTAAGTCCTTTAACAGGGCACACTCCTAATAGGGTGTACAAATCCTTTAACTAGGTCACATCTGATAGTGTGTAAAACCTTTGACATGGTAGGCCATTAACAAGGAAAATCATCAGAAGTGGTTGAAATCAATTGCGTAGTTATTTTGAGGGTGTCATCCCCACTCTAGTTTTACCTTCTTATTCTTGGAGGATTTTTGGGTCATCAAAATCCTTTGTGTTATGTGGTGATGCATGATTACTTTTCATGATTGTTTAATGTTTAATTATATGCATGATAAGAAAGGAAAAAGGATAATACTTTTGATTCACCTTTGTTTTATTAGAAAGTTTTATTGGACATTATTGGACTATGACTAATTGATTCAGCCCCCTCTCAGTTGTTCTAAAGAATTCTAACACATCTATCTACCACCACTTGATTCCATAGGGTGTTTTATAATCCAGCGCACTCCAATCTAAAATTTTTACCATGATAATGATAATTTGCAAGACCTTGAATACTAGTTTTTGCAGATTGAAGCATTTTTTCTAACCAAATAGGACCATTTTCTATAGAGTCCATTAGATAAGGATACTACTCAATCCAAACCTCTACTAGAACAAAATAAAGCTTTGCGGGCTCAAAGTCTTCACAACAAACCAATTGCAAGAAAATAGGATCTTCTTAGAAGTGAGAAGGTGGATAAAATTTCAACAACCTTGCTTCTAAAAGATGCCTTTTACAAGACAAATAATTTGTTCTTTCTAAAGCACATATTGTTGGAAGATCAAAATAATGATATGTGTCATCGACTTTAATCTTTCTTTGCCTCAACATTTTTACTCCCTTCTAATATATAGAAATTGAAAGAAAAGGTATTGAATGAGATAAATTATATTTTTTATTTATTCAATAAATGATATTTATTGAGCCATGTTAAGTTCCAACAACATATTAGTTTAAAATAATTGATTGACAATAATATAAAAATATTGAATAAGAATAATAAATTTTCCAATATAACTTTTTTTGTAAATATACCTTTTTTTTAGTTAGATAAAAGAAGAAAGAAATTATAAAAGTGAAGCTTGCATTGAGAACGATGAACATCAAAGTAATAACATATTTTTTCTACCAATTTTTTGTCCAATTTTTTTATGGTTCTTTTCTAAAAAAGAATAAGTCCTATGTTTATAACATGTCTATATACAAATGCATGCATTATTTAATTGTTGTAGAAAGGACCTTATTAAGCTATACAATCATGATGCTTTATTTCTGAAACCTTAAACCTTTTTTCTTCATCTTTTCTTTCCTAACTATTTTTTGTTCTTCATTTTCTAATAATGGTCAAAATAAAATGGTGGCATTATCCTTAGACCCTGTAGTGACTTTACGCAAGAAATTGCAACAAATGTCATTCTTGTTCCTTCTCTTGGTCTGATATCAATTTTTTCTTTTTCAAGTGTCAAACCTTGTGGTTTATGTATTGTCAGTGCCCATGTCAATCTCAATAACATCTAAGTAGTAGAACCTCTTTGTACAACACTATCAGGTACTATATTAGGATGTTCATTATTGAATGGAAAGCCAAAGTAGGCATCAAATTTTACCATGCCATATAATGGTAGTTGAGGTGGTGTACTCCCTAACTTGTAGACTATTTTTTCAATGCAACCCAAAGCTCCATTTACAACACTTACTTCTATCCACAAGTTTGATGTGAGCATAACTCTTGATCTCCTTGTGATCAATAATTCAATATCAAGTTCATCTGCATAATTATCATCTAATGAACTATAGTTTGACAACTTTGTAGCAATAACATGTGCAACTAGTTCTCGAAGAGAATGTAGTTTTCTTCATTTATGTCTCTGAATATTATAATTTGTAGAGAATAAATGAACATTGTTTTCAAAATATTCATTTATTATGGTTTAAATATTGCATGTTGTTTGTGACATTGGTAATTTTTAATCCTTAATTTTTGGTTGAACATCTCTAGTATTTGTGAGCAATTGGTTGAACTTATTTTGATCCAAATTCTCTCCATCTTATCTATAAATAGCTTCTAATATAATCACAATCTTGAACTCTTTCCATAGTATTTTTGCATGTCTCCTACTATCATATGCTACTCTATCTTTTACATGAGGGAGTTGGCTAAGATCATCAACCAAAATTATTGAGATACCAAAAAAATTGTAATAAATATTTAGTAGCAATTTAGTATTAAAAAAATAGTCATGTTAATTTTTTGTTGCTCTAGTAGATTGATTATAAATTTGAAATAAGAATACCTCCAAAGTTAAGAATCTAAGTCTAAGGAAATGTGTGATGAAGTCTAGAGTCTATATTCTCAAGTAACTTCTCTCCAAGAAAGCTCATTTTATATATATATATATCTATATATATATATATATATATATATATATATATATATATATATGTATATATATATATATGTATATATATATATATATATGTATATATATATATATATATATGTATATATATATATATGTATGTATATATATATATATATGTATATATATATATATGTATATGTATATATATATATATGTATATATATATACATACATACATATATATATACATACATACATACATATATATATATACATACATATATATATATATACATATATATATATATATATACATATATACATATATATATACATATATACATATATATATATACATATATACATATATACATATACATATATACATATATATATACATATATATATATATGTATTTATGTATATGTGTATATGTATATATGTATATATATATGTATGTATATATATGTATATATATGTATATATATGTATATATATATATATATATATATATATATATATATATATCTTATTTGACTTACTTCTTCTTGGAAACTTATCAAATGCATTCCTTCCAATTATCTAAAATCATTTACTTGAATCTTCAATTTAGAATGTATAGTTGAAACATGTATAGTGTATGTAGCCACTCCAATATCCACCAATCAAATATGAATTTCCTATTAGAGTAAATAATTAATTTACTAATTATTTATTCTATTTACTTAAGCTTACTTAGGTAAATGCATTTATTTATTAATTGTAGCCTAGGAGTTAGTTATAAGTTGTTGACAATATGAGAGTTTTTTCTCTCCTAAGTCATACTTATCCTCTCACGTTGTTCGAGGACTTTCCACCTTATGTGGATGTATGCTTAGTTGTCACACTTATCTCCTAGCATCTTCTAGCTTGTTCTGGAAGATTTCTGGAGCTATTTATATTTGGGCTCCCTCATTGTATTTTCATAACATCAATTCTCATTGTAAATACATTTTCTCTTGTGTTTGCATACTTGTTGTCTCTCATGTCCATTTAGGGTTTTTCCCTTGCTTTGCGCTCTTCTCCCCTTAGCTTGTCTTTGACAGTTTTCACATGCAGGTGATCTTGGGCATCTTCAGAGTTGGATGTCATCAACTCCAACATTTTCTGTACTAGCTATATCCTAAATTATCATATACAAGGGTGCTACATCATCACCACCATTATAGTGTGTCATAATAACATCAAATGCCATGTTTGTTTTTCACCCAATTTACTACTATTGATTTCTTGTTCACGTTGAAGATTTATAGTCCATCTATTTTCTCTCATTCTACCAATAAAATTGATTGCATCTATAGTATATTAATCTAACTTGTATTTCTTTGACCAACATTATTTCTTTTAAGCCATACAACTTCATAAATATTCATTATTTGACCATGACTCATCCATGAGATGATTTCTGATTCATACTCTACAATGCTACGAGAAACTATTACATTGTTCTCACTTCTAGATTCAGAGTTCTTCTATCACTATTTTCTACATCCACTCCTCGTTCAAGATGCCATGGAACATAATCTAATGACTCTTAGTTTGAAACTATTGTGATATTGTCATCACCAATATCAACTTGAATGTCACAGAATGGTTTATATAACAACAATTCTAAAAAGAAAAAACAACAAACTTGTCTGATAAAAGTGGTAGAATTGAAGTGAATCTTGGATATAATTTAACAATTGCAACCCTTTTTCTATGCTCCCACTTATTATCTTTCTTTCTATTTTTATTATATATCCATGTTCTAGAGGAATCAATCAAAGAGACAGATTCCATAGAAACAAGTTTTTTTTATATGAATCTATGAATGATTATGTTTTCTCTCCAATACATTTTTTGTCTTAACAGGTTTGAATTTTTTTGGGAGACATTCATATTAACAAATCTTCTATTGCATTCCACTAATTGAAGTTCTAGGAACATGTGACATGTTTCCTGAGCTCCAACATCTCATTCAAAAATAGAATTAGTTAAAAAAAATTGTATAATTTGGGTTCAAAGTCATTAGGATTCTCTATATTTGTCAACCACGTCAACATTTGATGGTAGGTCGTAGAACTTTTCTCTACTTTGGATGCATATTTTACAATATGCTTAATAACAACATGTGCTGAACAAATTGGCTGCCAATCTATATTTTCTCTCCATATCATCATTCCTTTGAGGTTTAATTTTTTTCTCCACATTTTACATCCTCATACAATTTTGAACCATTTATATTTACTAACCAAGGAGCATTATACCTACAATTTAAGTGCAAATAATTACAATGCAATAAATATTTCATTGCAATAGTTTTTTTATAAAAAAGGAAATAGATAGTACTTGCATGTCATTTTTCCCTCTCTTTTTTCTAAGACTTGCTCCCTCTTTACAAATTATATTTTTTTTTATGATATTCAATAATTCTTCATAATCTTGGTCCATATTTAGTTCTAGTATTTGACTTGTGCTTCTAAGACATGGATGTTGTGTGAAATTCTTAAATGGCTTGATAAAAAAAAGACTTTTAAATGGAGGAACAAAAGATGGCATTGAAAATATAAGTATTATGAAAAATTAATTATAGAAATGTCTACATAGTGATACTCGGTATAGAAATACCTCCATATTTTTTCATTGCCACGTGCCTGTGGATTTCATGCCTGCACAATGTAATGGAAAAAAGATTCAACTTCTTTTACTTGTTATTCATTAATCCAATCTTACTTATCCATATCTAGAGCACCATGAAGACAAAAAAAACATGTACATGTGGAGATTTCCTGCATTACCATTCATATCTTGACCACAATTCTTTAGCATTGAAGCCTTTCTCAAAAATTTCTTTATGAATAATTGTATGTTTGAGGTGCATGTAGTGTGAAAGAATATGAAAATAGTCAATAAAGTTTTATCTCCTCCTCTTTTGAGACTCCCTTGGATATGATGGTTCAATTCTGGGCATTAGTGCATGTAGATTAGGCCAATACAAATCAACTACACTAAGTTTAATGAAAATTGTGGGGGTCCCTAGTTGTTTCAAAAAATCACATTATTTTGCCTAACTTTCTTTCCAATATGACCTTGTACCTCTTAAGGTTGTTCCAAAATTTATTAATTTATAAGCAAAGTGTGTGCTAGACCAAGTTCCCATATGTTCTTGTAACTCATCAATGACCATTGGCAACCCTTCAATATTTTTTTTTATGAAAATTGAACTAGAATTTTGTGCATGGTGCCCCTTGTCATATTTTACATGTAATATGTAAATCCTAGATGCCTACCAAAGTGATGATTCCTATACCAAATTAGATTCTTTAGATATTCAAGAAGGTATACTCTTCATAGATGTTGCTCCAACCAATCACATTTTCCATTTGGAAACAATGTTGGAAAGGCCATATTTATTCAGCCTACTGTAACATATATTCATTCATTGGAGATGTACCTATTCATGGCCAGTCAATGAAACTAAAAGGATATATGTTGGGGTTACTAACCCATGCATGTATGAGTTCCTTTTCCTTTTGAAGGTTCACTCATCTTGTTTCCATTTATTTTAAATGATTTATGTTGGTATCTTTAACCTCATCCATCTTAGTTTGTAGACATATGAGTTGTTTTGATTCATTCTCAACATCCATATGAATAGTCTTTATTTAATGGAATATACTACAATCAATATTTGTTTCAATGTCATCCAATGCATGAGTATCTAAATTAACATCTGTATAAAATTTATCATTTTTAATTTTATACCTTAGACCATGGTACACCTGATTTTTGTTAACTATAAAGTCATAGATTGTACCACACTGATCTTTATTTTGAACTATTATTATAGGCAAGTATTTTATTGGGTGTTGTAGACTTTGATATACATGCTTAATATTTTGAAGGAAACTTATTGTGTGTTCCTTGTATTTATATTGGCCCCCTATTGCATGTCACTTTCAAAATTGGACTTACACATGCAATTAACATTTTTTCTACCTAGGTCAAATTTGCAAGTTCAGATGGTTGTGAACCCAAGTGCATATTGTTTTCTACTTATGATTTGTTATTTCCTATTTCTTGTTGACACCTACTACACATTGGACCTTCTTCTACATGATTAACTTTAATGCCAACACAATACTCATGACACATGTAGCACATTGTAGGAATAACCAAATTATCTAATTAACATCGAAACAGTATCTGAAGGTTTTGATAACTTTTTCTAAATATTTCATTGTAGTTCCTCTAAATCTCTATACCTCAACTAGCATCTTCATTTTTTTACCCAAATTTCCATCTATAGAATTTAATGGTGCTACACTTATCAATGTAGGACGATCATTTTCAATCACTAATGCAGTTGTCAAACTATTGTTATGGACTCTTATTTCTTCTCATATTCATTTTGTTCTTCTTATAGCATCATGTTGCATGTCTTTTTTGGTTGTGAATGAGATATTTATTTCTTTTTCAACTTCACTCATTTCATCTTGTCATCATTTTCTTTAATATGTTTATGATATCGCCTCCTACAATTCCTTTTATCCACATTTCTCTCTGACATGTTTCCACTTTGTATTCCTTCCAACATTATTTTCTCCATGTCTCCAATATTATGCTCATTGTCTTTTAGACTATAGTCAGTGCAATTATTTTCCTTTAAGATTTCCTCTATTTCTTCATCCTCACATGATATATAGTCCATTTGATCTTTGAAGCATATCATTCTCTATAGAATGAAAGTTAAAAAACGTAAATGGAAGTTGTTCATTTTCAACTTATGGTGGTCTATATTGTTCTTAGACTGTTGGACCACCTAAACTATTTGTACTACTTATAAATTTATGTTGATTAGTTATTTTTGTGTCCATCATGTGTTTACTTTTTCTATCATATCTCTTTTTTCTTCTTATGGAGTAGATGTTTCTTTTCTCTTCCTATATCATCCATCTTTTCTTCTTGTCTACACCTATATTCTCTTTGATACTCTTTTTTATATTGTCTTCTCTCATCTTTAGAGTAACAATTCACATGTCCTGGTGGCATAGCTAAAAATTGAGAAGTAATATTTAGACTATTTTTGTTTACTTCAATTGTTCAAGAATTTTAACTAAAAATAAAGGACTACAAAATTTTACATAAGAAAATATGATTTTGATGCATTTTCTAGAAGATTAGATTGTCTTGCCATATATAACTTTTAAATATATCATTGAAAATAATTATTCTATTTATTAATTTACATATAAATTCACATTTTTTCCACAGTTAGTTTTATTTTTCAATGATATAATCACAAAGTATTTTTTCCCTTATTCTACTAACTTAAATATTGTCAATAAAATAATAAAATAATGTTGTTTATTGAATAACATAATGAATGTTTCAATAGAATACATAAAAAAGAAGAAGCTAGGATTCCATTTAACAATTTTAAATTGTACCGCACATAACTACATAATTTTAACAAATAACTAATCTAGCATTATCATTTGAAATATTAAATTATCAATGTATGCAAAAAATATACATCATCTTTAAAAAGAGTATGGTGTATTAGTCATACATGAAACAACTATTTAATAGTGATATTGCATGTAAAACATCATGAAATGATTAAAGTTAATACATTCTAAATAAATAAATATTAGGACTCCAATTTGAAAACAAAAATTGTGTTACATATAGAAATATAAATTACATAAATAGAGTATGCATAATTTATATATATCATTTTAGAAAATAAATGGTTCCATCATTGGCATATGAAACTAATTGTGTTGACATTGTTTTTAATATATATAGAATACTTATGTGCAAAGGTGCCAACAACTTCTCTCAACAAGTTCTTGTTAGGACCGAAGTGGTACTTAAACTTCAAGTTCATAGAGTTGATAACATATTTTACACTTATATTAGTATCCATAAGATCTAAAGTTTGTGACTAAAAATCACATATTCTTTTTTCTTTTTTTTGCATCATAATATCAATGTCATCTTTCTGTAATTTCTTTTGCATTGAATCAAAAAATTGTTAAATGATTTGATTGACAGAACACAATGTGAGAGAACTATCAAACAAATTACAACCCAAACCTTTGATAAAAATTTTTATCTCCTTCATGGATATATCTAAAAAGAAAAAAAATTGTGTGCAATTTTTTATGACAATTCATTAGTGTTGATGTTATCAAATTACACACCTTTAACAATTCTTTGACTGAGGCTTTTCTATGACTAACACCAATTGAAACCAATTGATCAACATACATTCCATTCACCTTTCGAACAATTGGAATATCCTTTTTTAAGAAATCAAGGTCCCCGAACATTATTTCATCAATCTCTCATGCCACAATTAACTTCTTAAGAACAGTTTTTGCTACACTAAGAGTAATAAATTGTGGGGTTCCCTAGCTATTTCAAAAATCATACAATTATGCCAAACATTTTTTCCAATATGACCTTGTACCTCTTAAGGTTTTTCCAAAATGCATTAGTTTATCAGCAAGGCATGTGCCAAACAAATTTTCCATATATTCTTGTAACTCATGAATGCTCATTGACAAGTCTTCAATATTCCATTTTATGAAATATGAACTGGCATTTTTTTTGCATGGTGCCTAATTATCATGTTTTTCATGTAATATCTAAATTGGTGATGTATACCAAACCGATGATCCTTGTACCAAATTAGATGCTTCACATATTCATGAAGGTATACTCTTGGTAGACATAGCTCCAAACAATCACGTTGTCTATTTGGAAACAATTTTGAAAAGGCCATGTCTATTAAACCTAGTATAACATATTTATTCACTGGAGATATACCTATTGATGTCTAGTCAATAAAACTAGGAGGATCTATATTGGGGATATTATTCCATGCATGCATGAGTTCCATTTTCTTTTGAAGATTCACTGGTCTTATTGCTACTGATGTTGAATAATTTATGTTGGTATCATTAAATTTATCCATTTTAATTTGTAGACATATGATTTGCTTTGATTCATTGTCAAAAACTAATTAATAGTCTTTATTTGATGGAATATATTACACTCAATATGTATTTCAATATCATCCAATTTTTGTTAACTATAAAGTCATAGTTTGTACTACATGTATCCCTTTTTTGAACTATTATTATAGGAAAGTCTTTTAATGGGCATGGTAGACTTTTATATAAATGCTCAATATTTTAAGGGAAACCTATTGTGTGTCCCTTGTGTTTATATTGGCCCCCTATTGCATCTGTCACTTGCAAAATTGAACTTACATGTGCAATTAACATTTATTCTACTTGAGTCAAATTTGAAAGTTCAAATGGTTGTGAATCCAGGTGCATCTTGTTTCCTAATAAGAATCTATTATTTCATTTTTCTTGTTGACACCTAATATACATTGGACCTTCTTCTATATGGTTAACTTTAATGCCAACATAATACTCGTGACACATGTAGCACATTGTAGGCATAATCAAATTGTCTAATTGATGTTGAGAGAGTATTCGAAGGTTTTGATAACTATTTCCAAATATTTCATCTTAGTTCCTCTCAATCTCTATACCACAACCAACATCTTCAACTTGTTTACTCAAGTTTTCATCCATAGAATTCAATGGTTCTACACCTGTTAATGTAGGATGATCATTTTCAACCACTAATGTCGTTGTGAACCTTATGTGATGGATTTTTATTTCCTCTAATATTCTCTATGTTCTTCTTCTAGCATCACATTGCCTATCTTGTTTGTTGCAAATGAGACATTTATTTTCCTTTTTTAGCTTTGTTGACTTTATCCTGTCATCAATTTCTATAATCTTTTTGATATTGCCTCTGACAATTCCTTCTATCCACATTTCTTTTAGACATGTTTCCATTTTGTGTTCCTTCCAACATTCTTTTCTCCATATTTCCAGCATTATGCTCATTATCTTATATACTATAGTTAGTGCAATTTTTTCCTTTTTGGCATTAATCTATTTGTTCATGATAACATGATATATAGTCCATTTGATTTTGTGATATTTGAAGAATGTCATTCTCTGTAGAATGAAAGTTAAAAAATATAAATGAAAATTGTTCATTTTCAACTTGTGATGGTCTATATTGTTCGGAGATAGTTGGACTACCTAAATTACTCATACTCTTATAAATTTATGTTAATTATTTATTTTTGTATCCATCATGTGTTCTATTTTTCTATCATATGTCTTTCTTTATTTTTTCATAATGGATTAGACATTGTTTCTCCCTTTCGGTATCATCAATCTTTTCTTTTTGTCTACGCTAGTACTCTCTTTGATATTTTCTTCTCTCGTCTTCAGACTAACAATTCACACATCTTGGTGGAATAGCTAACAATTGAGAAGTAACATACTATTTTTCTTTACTTTACTTTGATTGTTCAAGCATTTAAAATAGAATAAAACACCATAATATTTTAAATAAGAAAATGTCATTTTTATGTAATTTCTAGAACATTAGATGTTCTTAATATATATAAGTTTTAAAAAAATCATTGAAAATAATTATTCTATTTATTCATTTACATATAAATTCATATTTTTTCCATACTTACTTTTATCTTTCAATGATATAATTGCAAGATTTTTTTTCCCTTTATCTATTAAATTGAATATTGTCTATAAAATAAAAAATAGAATTGTTTAATGGAAAAAATAATGAATTTTCCAATGCATCACACACACACACACTGTGTGTGTGTGTGTGTGTGTTGTGTGTGTGTGTGTGTGTGTGTGTGTGTGTGTGTGTGTTTAGGATCACCTTCCTTTCTTTAAAGAGCCAAAAGTTCTTAGGGTATATTAACCTTAGGGCTGAACCTTGGCATTGGCAACTAGCTTAATAATCCTTAAGCATATGAATGGCTAGTCTTTAGAGGTTTTTAGGAAACTTGGTTGGAAGCACCAACACACCCAATTTTGAAAATTTGTAATAGAGCTTGTTAAAAGGCCTCTAATAGAAAACAATAAAATGAAACCTTTTGATATATATATATATATATATATATATATATATATATATATATATATATATATATATATATATATATATATATATATATATATATATATATATATATATATATATATATATATATATATATATATATATATATATATATATATATATATATATATATATATATATATATATATATATATATATATATATATATATATTCCACTTAAAAAATTTAAATTGTAATACACATAACTTACATAATTTTAACAAATAACTAATCTAGAATTATCATTTGAAATATTAAATTATCAAAGTACAAAAAAAAATATAAATCATCTTTAAAAAGACTATGTTGTATTAGTCAAACATGAAACTACTATTCAATAGTGAGATTGTATGAAAAACATCATGACATGTTTAAATTTAATACATTCTAAACAAATAAATATCAAGACTTCATTTTGAAAACAAAAATTGCATTACATATAGAAACATAAATTACATAATTATATTATTCATTAAATATATACGACTTTAGAAAATAAATGGTTAAATCATTGTCATATGAAACTAATTGTGTTGATATTGTTTTTTTATCTATATAGAATGGTGCCATACAATGGAGCCCACAATTTCTCTCAACAAGTTCTTGTCAAGACCCAAGTGGTACTTGAGATTCACGTTCACAAAGTTAATAATAATTTTTACACTTCTAATAGTATCCATAACATTTGAACTTTGTGACTCAAAATCACATATTCTATTTTTTTCTGCATCATAATTTCAATGTCCTCTTTCTATATTTCTTTTGCATTAACTTAGAAAATTGTTGAATAATTTGTTTGGCAGAATACAATGTGAAAGAACTATTAAACAAATTACAATCCAAACATTTGATAAACTTTTGTATTCCTATCATGGAAATATTTGGCAAACTTTTTATTTTGTGCATTTTTTTATGACAATTCATTAATGTTGATCCTCTCAAATTACACACCTTTAACAATTCTTGGAGTAAGACTTTTCTATGACTAACCCTAATTGATACTAATTGATCAACATGAATTTCCTTCACCTTTCTTACAATTGGAATATCCTCTTTTAAGAAATCAACCTCCCCAAATATTGATTCATCAATCTCCTGTGCTACAATTACCTTCTTAAGAGCAATTTGGGTTGCACTAAGTGTAAAGAAAATTATGTGGGTCCCTAGTTATTTCAGCAAATCATATAGTTACACTAGATTTTTTTTCCAATATGACCTTGTACCTCTTAAGGTTGTTCCAAAACACTTTAATTTATCAGTGATGAGTGTGTCAGACAAATTTTCCATATATTCTCATAACTCATCAATGGTCATTAACAACTCTTCAAATTTTCATTTTACAAAAATTGAACTAGAGTTTTGTACATAGTGCCGCATTATCATGTTTTCCATGTAATATCTAAATCAAGGATGCCTACCAAAGAGATGACCCCTATACCAAATTAGATTCTTTTTTATGAAGGTATACTCCTTGTAGACACAACTCTAAACAATCACATTGTCAATTTGGAAACAATGTTCGAAAGGCCACGTCTATTAAACCTTGTGTAACATATTCATTCACTGGACATGTACCTATTGATGGCCAGTCAATCAATTCAAAGGATCTATATTGGGCATATTAACCCATGCATGTATGAGTTCCATTTCCTTTTGAAGATTCACTGGTCTTGTTGCCATTGATGTTGAATGATTTATGATTGTATCGTTAACCTCATCCATCTCAGTTTTTAGACATATGATTTGTTTTGATTCATTGTTAATGTCTACATGAACAATATTTATTTGATGGAATATATTAAAATTAATATTTTATTTAATGCCATCCAATGCATGAGTATCTATATTAACATCTATATAAAATATGTCATTTTCAATTTTATACCTTAGAACATGATACAACCTATTTCTATTAATTGTAAAGTCATAGTTTGTACCACACTAATCTTATTTTTGAACTATTATAAATGGTAACTCTTTTATTGGGCATGGTAGACTTTGGAGACTTTGATATACATGCTCAATATTTTATAAATATTATATAAATATTATATATATATATATATATATATATATATATAGCTAGTTTGTATTCCTAGTGTTCAATTGACTATAATTTGTAAGAGGGTTTTTTTTGTCATGGAAATTACCATATGATTTGTGGTGCAATTTTTCTTTAGTTTGGTTTACGATTAGGGTTAGGGTTCAATGTATTAAACAGATTTGATTTATGTTTAATGTTCAATTTTAAGGTAGGAGAAAGGATTCATTTATTGTGTACTTTTAGTGAGGCAATTCATTAGGGTTTCATTTTGTTTATTATGAGGGGTATGGCTAAGTTTTGGCTAGCATATAGTTCTCATTCACTTATTGATGTAAGGTTTCATTTGGATTATATAAATTTGAACTAGATTTTAATTATTTTAATAATAATATTTGAATTTACCTTATTGGTGGAGTAAAACTTCAATTCAATTTTAGCTATTTAATCTAGGTTAATAGTATATGTTTAAAAATTAGTTTAGTATTATGGTCTAATTTAATTTAATTTCATTAGCTATGTATTTAGTATAGTTTACTTTAGGTGTGTGTTTAATATTTGTTAAATCTGGAGTAAGGATTCAATTTAGTGCTTAGGAACATATTGGGTTTAACTTTGTTCAATGTTAGGGTTATGGTTAAGATGTTATTAGTGTATATTTTATCCCTATTAGGGTTCTATTTGGATTGAGCACATGGCTTCAATAGTTCAACCACAAGAGTTATCATAAAATTATGTTTATGGTTAGACTATACTTTGGTCTAGAATTAGGGCTAAGGTTTAATAAAGATGATTTGAAGTTTTTTTTAAAATTATTTAAGTTTAGATATAATATTTAATTTAATGTACTATAAGAGATAGAGTCCAATTTGGTTCACTCTTGTGATTAGAGCTTAATTTTGTTTAATTTTAGGGACGTGATAGAGATTTGTTTGCGAATTTGTCAATTATTTTATAGTTATAGATCAAGTAGGCTATTTTTATATTATGCCCTCTTCATTCTTCCATTACCATCCTTATGCATTCCATCTGTTCTTCCTCATTACCATCAATCTCTACCTTAAAAAATTAATTCCCAATTATTATCATCTCTCTCTCTCTCTCTCTCACACACACACACACACACACACACACACTCACACACATTAGCAATTAATCTTAAACTATATATTATTTAAAGTTAATTTAAATATTTAATTTTTTATTTAATCTTACATTAAAGTTTGATTTTTTTTTCTAATTATAATTAAAGTTAATATTATTTATTTAACTTCATTAAATTATTTTAAAAATAAATTATATATAACTTGATTTAAGTATATAAAGTTTATCTTAAGTATATAAAATAAGATTTAACTTTCTTTGCATAATTCTACAAAGTTTTCATAGATAAAATATAATTCTTTTTTTAAGAAAAATTAATTAATTATGTTCTATTCCTCATTCTACTTGTTTTATGTATAAATTCAAAAATTACCTTTTGAAATGAAATACACAAATTGCAATGAAAACTTAATTAATTATGTTCCATTCCTCATTCTACTTGTTTTATGTATAAATTTAAAAGTAATCCTTTGAAATAAAATACACAAATTGCAATGACTAATATTGAAAGTAAGATAGAAACAAAATTCAAATAACTATTTTAGTTTAAAAAAATCTAATTATTAATCATATTTCTAAAATTTGACTTAATTTCATAAAGTTCGCCCATGTTGTATAGATATGAATTGTTTTTTATTTGAATTGCATTTTTCTACATTGAATTCATTTTAGTTTAGTTTTCAAATGAAAGTTTAAAATAAAGTTCAACAACCATCAACTTTATTAACTCCAATGAAGATTTAATATTCCAAATAATCTATAATCTTAACTATAACCCTTAATAACAACAATCATAATTATAACTTAATTCTAATTTATTAAAATAACCTCATAATTTTAAATTTTGAAATTAGTGATAAATTGTTTAATCTAAAATTATATTTCAATATGAAATTAAATATTGTTAAGGCTAATTTAAATTTAGAAATTTAACATTAACGATAAATATTATAATAAAATTTGTGAGTCAAATCTCATTCAAATAAACTCAAAGTTAAAGATGTCTATTTTAAAACAATTTAACCATGATTAAAATACTTTTTGAATAATCTAATAATTTTTCATCATGTTAATTTTAGAGATTATGAAGAGTTTGATATTCATTTTGAAACAATCAAACCGTATTTAATTAAAAACTCACATTTTATTTTTGATATCATTAAAATTATTTAATATTTAAAATTGTATTAGCATTTAAGGAAAACTTCGATTTTAAATATTTGTTTATAAATTTATAGTAGAAATAGTTTTTTCCTTTTGATATTTTGAGAATAATTAGGTTGTATTAATTTTATTTTTTTAATGAAAATGTTTATAGCCACTAAAATGTAAGATGATCCTTTGTATTTTACTTTTGCAAAAGTGTGCACCATAGAATGGTCAATATAGAAAAAGCTTTTATAGAATGTATTTGTGAGAGGATTTTTCTTATGAAAAAATCACAATGATGTATAGAATATAAAAATATAATTTACCATTTAAATAAAAATCATATCATTATCACAAGAAACATTACTTGTGTATATACTAAGATTTGTAGTTATGTTTTGTTACTCCTCAAGTTTATTGTTAGAACACTTCTTTGTACAAAAGGGTGGGTTTCAACTTGATATTGAAATCTTTCCATGTATCCATTTGTGAAAAGTTGAGCACAAGAATATGCTCTCCTTCTATTAGAAAATCCATGAATGAATTTGACATATGCAAATATAATATCTTTGGTACTCATAAGAGATTTTTAGAAATTAATTTAAGAAACTTCTTTAAATTATTAAATATTAGAAAAGGCACCAAACTATCATTCCAATGATAGCATACTTTTATTTAAGTGAGCAATTAATCATACATGTAACTGAGGTCAATCATTATTGATTGAAATTGTTTGTCATTAATGATTTTAAATCTTTATCAATTAAAATCAATTTATCTATGATTTTATTTTTTGAATGCTAATAAAAGTATTTTAATTATTCAAGAAATATTATGTTCTAGTTCATTTACTATAGTTGTTCTTATAAGTAATAAATAGTTGAGTAATTCTAAGGAGATATGTTTTTAAGGAATGATTATTGACTTCATTTACATATATGGTTTTGAATCTTTATCAATTTTCATCTAGTTGTTTAATAACAAATAAATAGTTGAGTAGCTCTAAGGAAATATGATTTTAAAGGTTGAGTGAAAATCTTAAATATTAAAAAATAAATAATGTCGATTAATATAAGCTTGTAATAATATTGTCAAATATTTGGATGATTTTTCAAAATAAATGTCATTCATACCAACAAAATATTAAAATCAATATAATTTGAATTACCTCCAATGATTATTCTTTCATTAGAACATTGAAAACTTGTAGGAATTGACTCAACTCAATTCCAAAGATGTCTCAAACTTCCTAAATATTCCATAAGCCATAAAGACCTCCACCAAATGTTCCAGAAAACATTATATGTTAATCAGCACAAATTTTTATTTTTGGTAAAGAAATTTCAATATTCTATGGAAAAGTTATAAACATTATTATAATTATATTTCAGAAAAGAACAACTTACCACTATAATATTCCATGTTTTCACTTTGTCATTAGTACAACATGACATCAAAACAAAAATCATTTACTATCACATAAATTAATTGATATAATTCTTTTTAAAAAGTATTATAATTTTAATAATAAAAAGTTAAAACATCAAAAGAAAAATCATTTACTATCACATGAATTTATTGATATGATACTTTTTTAAAAGTATTACAATTTTAATAATAAAAGTTTTTAAAAAGTTCAGTAATAATTTGTCATGGAATTGTTGATACATTCTGTTGGTAAACAGATTTGTCACTGTAGAAATTGCCCAACGAAGTGTATGTGGCAAATTGTTCACAACAATTGGATAGGCCCTTGATATCCGGCCTTCCTCTGTGTTAAGAGGGGCAGCTCCCTCGTAAGATGAAATTTTAGATTTTTCAACAAAGATAAGAAGAACTTAAAAAATAGGAAGGAAAACCATTGACAATGAATGCACCACATGCCTTCAACATTTTCATAAAAATGATGTAAACTATTAATGAGAGCTATCAAGGACTATGGTTGAGAACTTTCACCAACACAATGCTAATTCAACCATCCACAAATACTCACATCATACCATGAAAGTAATCATAGATGAATCAACAATTTAACAATCTAGATTCCTTGGAGAGAGAATGCTAAATGTACTTCCTTTTATTTCTTGCACCAAGAAAGAAAGAAATGACTAATTACACAAAAACAACAATTGTACACACTTTCCAAAAATTGCTTTATGATCAGAGCATAAGTGTTCCCTTGTATCCAAGTCCAAAGTGTCCCTTATTACATTAATTTCTAGGAATTTATAACCAATCTAGAATAACCAATTTTTCGGGTTCATAACTACCCAAAAAGTTAGAGTTTGGACTACTTGAAGATGATTCATAACCAACTCTAACCCTTGAAGCTTAACTACGGTTAGAAAAATGAAAACTAGAGTTAATTTTAAAGTTGACCTTTTTACAAAATACATCAATAAAAATTCTAAGACAACTTTAGACAAAAATACTTCTAACTTTTAATTCTTTGAACTCGTTCCTTGATCTGTAGGTGCTTCCAGCAACTAAGTCAAGTTTTCCTTGTATGCTCTGAATGATTTGATGACTTGAGCCAAAGTTTTGTTCTTAATGACGATTAAACTCTGCATCTTCAACTTACACAACTCATGTCTCTTTCTAATTTCATCGAATTCTGTGACACAACCTGACAAGTTTTGAGTACAGGAGTTCAATGCTACTGAGAGATTGCTCAATCCCATCATAACACTAGCATCTGAACCTTGTTTACTGCCAAGTTTGGTGTTGATTTTTGTTTCTATGCATTTCAAGATGGAAGATATGTCTAGATTTTGAGTATGTTTATTAATAGGAATACCTTCTATGATCATTGGTATTTCCCCCAAGGCTTTCTTTTTCAGTAACTTGCATGATTTTAAGAATTGTTCTCCTTCACTCAATTGTTCATTCATACTCTCATTCTTCCATCAGATGTTTTCCAGCCATATGTCAATTTTCTCTTCTTCTTCAGTGCTGATTAACTTTAGTGACTTGACTATATTGCTGTCCATGCCTTTATCTCTACTAAATTGGCATCAATTTCTCTCCAGAATGTTTTCTATTCCTTGAGAGTTGTTAGTTCTTTTTTAATGCTTTTTTGTATATGATCCACTTTGGTAAATGTACCTTGAACATCTTGAAATAAGATTGATGCCTGTTCTTTTATGCTTTTTACCCACACTTTCACCATTTTACCATAAGTTTGAAATTCTTCTATGTTTTGAATGGTTTCCTCATCAAACATCTTCTTTAGATCTTCTGTACTTTCTGTGAATGAACTAGGATCTAGAAAGGAGTCACCAACCATCAATCTGATGCATGAAGAAAGAGGTCGGACTTGACACTTGAGTTGATTCTTAACTTGCTTATCTCTCCTTGATTGTTCTATTAGGACAGCAGCTGACACTTGAAAATTGTGTTCTTTCCCTTCACGGGTAGTCCAGCCTAGATCCACTTTAGTGATGCTAAAATTATATTCATTTGTCTCATTTATGTCCTTCTCTGTGACTGGTTGTGCAATTTCAACAAATAAATTACCTGAAGTAGGGTTCACTGCTAGTCTGGAATCCATTTTAGTCTCTTTTATCTTTGTACTTCTATGCATTATGTCAGCTACAACATCTAGATTGGGCACTTCTAATTGAATCATCCTCTTCTTCTTTCTCTCTAAACTTTGATGTAACCAAGATGTTGAAATACTAGCAAATGGGCTGATTACTGAAGGAACCCATAAGACTGTAGATGATAAGTTCAAGTTATGCACATTTTCTACAACTGGCTCCTCTTAGATTGCTTATGTGCTTTTAGGAGACAATGAGCGTGTAGGAGATGCTATGGATTGAATCATCTCATCTACAAATGATGGTAAAGCATTCATCTCAGGAGCTTCATCAATCATTTGTTGAATTGGCTTTAAGGTCTTCTCCTTAGGTTTTGATCTCTTCTTCCTCGTGATCACATTGAGTTCACATGCTGAAACTAGGTTAACTCATTCATTTGGATCTTCACCATCATCTCCCCCTTGTGTGCTATTCAAAGAGCCTGAGGATGTAGGAATAGAGGATAGAATGGCTGAAACTGATGTTCCTTCTTGAGAAGTATTATTATTATTTACACTACTTCTTCCTGTTGACATAGTAGTAGTGGCTGCTTTGACTTTATTCTTTAACCAAGTCTCAGTTCATTGAATAAAAAAGAAATTCCTTTCCTTGAGGTCTTTTAGTTCTGGCAGCGACCAATTGATATATGGAAATTCTAGTAATTGTATCTGCTCAAAGAAGTAAGGATCAATCAAGTCTGACTCGTCCTCTGTTATGCCTGTCACATCCCATCCCATTTTGTAATCAATGATTTGTTTTATTGTAAATCTCATCCAGTTGCTTTTTCTAACTTCAAAATCATTCTCACAATTCACACAATAATCTTCCAATGTGGGGAAATAAAGATAGTCAGGTCCAAGTGCCAAGTTATTTTAACATACCCGCTACCATCAAATGGAAAGTGACTATAGAAAGAGTGTAGAGTTATGTTCACCATGGATCTCTCAATATTTTGAGCATTCGAAGAAGACAAAAAATTGTAATGTCTAATGCCAATTGGGAAATGGATTGATCTTTTGTTCCTGTACTTTTTATTTACTTGACCAATTTGCCTGCAGACTTCTGAAAGTACCAACCTATCATCTACGAAGTGAGGCAACATGAGAGGACAATCTTGGAAACCTCCAATGCGGATGTAAGTGAATCGAGGATATTGTATGAAGAAGCTACCATAAATACTAATGAGATTGGCTGCTTCAAAAGAAATTTGAAGTCCTATGTCTCTTTGTAGTTCCCTAGTAGTGAGCATAGAAAAAGGATCATTCACCCTGCGGAAGTGTGCATTGCTTTGTTTTAATTGCAACTAGGGGTAATAGTTATAAATTTGAGTGGTTAAGCTATACTCCCCATAAGGATTTAGACCAGGCCATGACTTCATACTTACAATTGTGTACATTAGATATGAGGACATGTAAAATCCTTGATTTGCATTGAATCATGTCAACTGATAATGGAGGGCATCGCTAATCATCTCTCCCTAATCTATAAATTGTTTCCCAGTGGTGATGGTATTAATATACAAAAAAATCCAATCTTGAGAATCTTCAGCTGTCTGATTTCCCACCACCCTATTGAGAAGAACTATCATATCAGAAATGTCTTCATTAAAAATATTCCTGCGTAACATTCTTGGCAACTGCGATTGTCCTTGCCTGGGTTGATTGAGCCAACTTTTAGCAATAACATTGAGACATGTTTTTTTATTTTGATGAAAATAACCCTGGGCACCTTCTTTAGAAATTTCTGTGAACTCTTCTCTTACTGTCAATCTGAAAGTGATGGATATGGATATTGGGTCCAACCTTGCTACGACATTACCTCCTGCAGTCTTGATGTCCCTCAAATTCTGATCATATGCCTTGATACATTCTAAAACCAATTCCACACATTGAACTACGAGTGTATGTCCTCCTACATGGGCTAGGCCACTTTCCAGCATTCGACATGCTAGGGGTGATTTATCTTCTTTGCTCATCACCTTCCAGAAGTCTGCGATTTCTAAATGCCCCATCTTTGTGTTAGATATTTCAGGGAGTGTGCTTTTTAGTATTATAGGAGGTTCCTTACCTTGAAAATTATACCTCATATTATCACCTGTCAAGGGTTGTCCTGGCAATAGTGCAGAGTCAATAACCACCTTTCTTTATATCAAATTTGATGTTAAATCTTCTTCAATTATAAAACTTCACCAAAATCTTCACTTCACTTTGAGAATTCGACTTTTAGATGGAGCAGGGGCATTTTGTCAAACAATATGACCACACCTTTGACTTGGCATTTTGTAAAACAGTTGGCAGGGTTCTCCAACATACATCCAATAAGACTTAGATGACTCCCTTTGGTATTTTCTTTACTTTGATTTCGGTGAGATTCATGGACGACTTTAGAAGAAGGAAGGTAGGATCTTAGATAATTTGGATTTCTCACAAATTGTCGTATAGCTCAGAGATTTCAGAAATCTTTAAAGTGACCAATGCTCCCATGGTAATCGAATTCAAAGTGTTTAAATGATAGCCAATTAAGTAGCATGTTAAACATATGGCACTATACCCCATTTTCATTGTCTTTGATTTCGCATTTCAAATGTGCATTCACATGGATGTTGAGCCTGATACAAAGATATAACATTGGCAGCGAGCACGTTCCATATTACAGTATTTCTTTGTGAGAATTTGGTCAAACATATCGTGGGTACCCATTTCTTCTGTAAACTGCAATTATCGTATTCCATGAGGTCACCTTTCGTTCTGCCATATCACCAAACATTTTACGTGCATCCTTCATGCCTCTAAGAGATCTTTCTTCGAACTGCAGGCTTGCAACAGTTGATACGTAGATGGGTTAACAAGGTGCATGGGTATAGAAAAGAGAATGTGTAGCGCCTCCTTCAACAAATCTCCTCTGCATAATTCAGTAGGATTGAGATTGGTAGCAGAGAAATTTGGCATCGGCATTGTATGATTATGAGGAAACATACATTGTCAATAAACTTGTTTGCACCGCAATACCAAGGGAACCCTTTCACTCCCTGTAACCTCCGAAGGAATTTTACTACCATTCACACACTTCTATAAATTTGGTACCTAGTGATAGAAGTGGATGTTTGAAAGAAATATAGCTTGTTGGCAATATATTGAATGAAATGGTGCATGGGTATGGATAAAGTGCACTTTTATTGTTTCTTTTTTTTTTTTAATCCTTTTTATCCTACACTTGGTGAAGAGGGTCATCTGCATGTCACCTTCTCTGTAGTTCACAGCATCAAGCAAATTCTCTTCAAGGATATTTTAATAATTATATACCTGCTCCAATGTTCTCATTCCCTTTTTTGTATCCACGTGTTGCAGATTTGAGTTTAATCCCTGTTAACAACAATCTTGTGAACTTTCTTTCCAGTCGACAGTTGCTTTCAAGTTGAAGTTTGGGTTAGGAGGTTCGGGTTAGAATTAGGTTAAAAAGTTGGAGTACGGGGAGAGAGAATGTGGCTAGTATGATGAGAGAGAAAGGTTGGAAGAGAGAGAGTGAAAACCCAAACTCTAACTCAAACCTCGTACTTCTCTCTAAAAGTTTTAGTACGTGGAGAGAGGAAAGTATGAGGAGAGAGAGGATTGTGAAAAAGAGGAGTGAAATTCTAACTCAAACCCCGTACTTCTCTCTAAAATTTTTAGTACATGGAGAGAGAAAAGTACGGGGAGAGAGAAAGTTTAAATTTTTTTTTAAACAAATAAAATAATCTCTCTCTGATTAATTAATATAATTAAACCGTCTATAAAATGTTTGGGTAACACATTCATAGTGATTTTTTGAGTGAAACACATATTGCACTAGGAAAGACACTTCCAGAGGAGACTCATCCCTCAAGTATATATTTCTTATTTTTTTCTTTAGTTAGTTTTAATGAATAGTGATTTGAAGAATTATTTACAATTATAAATAATTTCTAATCTGAAATTCAATTTATATATTGAAAAAATATCATTAAAATTTTTAAATAATAAACTTATATTGCTATCAAGAACTAACAGTGTAAATTTTGAGTTTAATTTAAAAACAACACAATCTGATGCAATATCACAATTTAACTTACTTGAAAAATATTGTCTAGTTATATTTTTTTTCTAATCTGTATCTTATAATATTATTTTTTAGTTAAATATAAATGTGAAACAAATTCAAATTAAATGTTAGAATATAATAAATAATTAATTAACATTCACAATTGTCTAAAATAAATACATTAAAGACATAAGGAAAAAAGGAAATATGTCACAAAATTCAAATTAAATATTAGATTATAATAAACAACTAATAAACATTCACAATTGTCAAAACTAAATACATTAAAGAAATCTTTGCAGTTCATACGCATGACCAATTTGTAAAAAGTATATTGAACAACTAGTCACATTTAATTTAAATACATAACAAATAAATAAGATATCTTACTATTTCTCCCTTGTTAAAATGAATTGGATCTCTATCTAAAATGCAATTGAGAAGTCAATATAATTGAAGTAGGTTTGAAGTGCAGTTGGATCTGCAAGCAGTTTAATATTGAACATCGGATTGTAATGGTTATAATCCAACGAATCCACGTAAAGTACACAGAACATTGACTGGCAATCAAATAAAATAATAAATTTAGCGACTATAGTTTTTATTTCTTATACAACCCCATATTTTCGTAGATTTTATTCTGTTGCACCAATCTTTTATTTTCATATCTGATCTTTGTATATACGTTTTTAATTGAAGAAAACCTTTCTTAATAGAGTAATAAGCATTGTATATACAACGTGCTGCTCGTCGCACAGCTAGAGTTTCAAAAGAAATTGAAATAAACAATGTAGTTGGCACTGAAAAGCAACTACAAATCCAACAAACATGCCAACATCAAACTATTTGTCTTTTATAATTAAAGCAGTAGACACTCGGATTCACTCTGTTCCGTCTAGGGAGAAACAACTCCAACATATTCAAAGAAAATTGGATTTCATGGCTTGATAAATTTTAGGGCGTTTGTGCGTTTGTGACTTGCAGTGAAACAATCCAAATATTTTAAACGAGTGCCAGCTTAGTACTAGTCTATAGTCAAATATAGCTAGCTTTACATGGAAATGTAATTATTAATGAATTATTTCTATTTTAAGTTTAAAATATATTAATATTGTAATTATGATTTGTGTTCAATTATATTGTAGAATTTACTAAATTATTCGTATAAATGACTAATGTATTTAATGATTTCGTATTGTTGGAAAAACATGTTATTCATTTTGATAATGATGCCATAAATTCTATTTTTTTTAAATTTTAGGTCCAATTCTAATAACTAAATGTCTGGTCGATGATGTTTGATTCATTTGTGATTGATATGATACCTAATTGTTGATGATTTGTTGTCTAATTGTCAATGATTTGATGTCTGATTGCTCATAGTTGATGTTTGATTTGATGTTGTGATGTTTAAAAATCCTTTGTTTAAGGTAACTTGATTGAATACCTTGGTTTGATTTAATGTTGAAATTTTGGCAGGGGTAGCACATTTTTTACATTTAAATTTTTTTGATGCCCTCATATACTACCCCCTCAAAAATGAAATTGAAAATATGAATGTGCAAAAATAGGAAGATTCTAATTTTATTTTTGACAATGTTGACAATGGATAGATGGAAATTATCAAGTTTGTTGGAAATAATACCCAATTCAAGAAGATGAGCAAAGAAGTTATAATGTTGGGTAAATAGAGAAAAAAGATTAGATAAATACCCCTAAGGAGGGTTAAATAGGTCAAAATACCTTTTACCCTTGTCATTTTCACACTCCCTGTTTACATTTGGCCATTTGGAGCTATGAGCTAGTGAGAATGGTGGTCCTTTTACGAGAGCATAGATTCAAGAGGGGTTGTAGATACAAGTGTCCAGCTAACTATGGTGCCCTGATAAGTCGTCAAAATCCTTATTTTTAAGATGTTTGAATTTGTACCTGAGTTTTTGAATTTTGTGCAAATATCAGTTGTAAATGTGATAGTCTAGATGTTTTAGTGCATTTACCTGTTCTTTTAGTGCATTTGAAATCTTGTAGCACATTTGAACAATATTATAGTGCATTCACACAATGAATTAGCACATACAAAACCCTAGCTTAGAAGTGAATTGGTGCATAGTAAAGTAATAATGCATAAGTTTGCTTTTATAGCACATTTAAATGTTTTGATGTATACGATGTATATTATAGCGCATATTAGACATTGATCAGCACATTTTCCTTTTAGGGTTTGTCCAGTCCACAAGATCATGGTGATAGGTCATATTAAAGTGCAAATGAAAGACTTTTAGTGCTTTTAATTCAAATAGTGCTTGTGTGTATTTAAATAGCATGTATCAATACTTTGATAGTGCTTTCCCATTCGATAGACCATACAATTATGATAATGGTACTTTTAATGATTAGGATAGTGCATGGATCTCTTATAGTGCCTTTGATTGATGTATTAGTGCATATGCCATGGAAAATAATGTAAATGATTTCTATAATGCATTTTCTTGGTGAAATGGAACTAATAATGAGTTGAATAGCAGAAATAGAATGCAAAGCATTTATTGAATGGAAGATAATAGAAATGGTTGGATTATGGATCTTTCATGGAGTGGACTATCATAACAAGAAAACAATAGCTATCAGGTGGTCATAAAGTGATGTTGTAGGATCAATATGATGATAGATAGATAGATAGAGAATGATTTCCCAACTTAGGATATAGAGTAGGGGGGAAAAAACATGTTTGACTCAAGACATAGAGTAGGACAATAAATAGGTCTAAGATAGAACCATTAGTTGATGAACTAGAGATTGATAGTAGATTGATGTATGATAATCACATTAGATGAAAAATGATGTCGTTGTTTGATTGTGTGATAAAAATAGGCACATGGGTCAAAGCTCATGGTACAAGGATTATATCCTTGGCCATTAGAGTCTATAGACCTATTGACAGTAGTAGAGCTATAGGTGATTGACAAATTTAGTTTTATCTATTTGCTATAGATGCCCCAATTTTGAGTGAACATACAACTATTGACAACTGTGGCCAAGTGATGGCACTTGGACCACAACACCTTCCACATGCCCATGGGTGAGCTAACCATGACCCCTAAGGATGTATCTCAATTATTATAGATCCCAACAGTGGGAGTTCTAGTGTACTATGATCAGACTATATATGGTACTATGTTCAACAATTTTTTTGCGGATGATAGCATTGATGATGACAATGTATCATGGTTCTAGATGTTTTAGTATAAGCCATTTCCAACAATGTTGGCTAGACTGATAGGAGGATTTTTGTTACCAAATAGATGAGTGTGAGGATGTCCAGTTGGAAGAGGTCATTTGATACAAAACATGATCGATCAACCATGGAGATTTGTATGGGGCAACTGCATATTGGCCCATTTATATCATGATTTGTATCAGGTTGTATATTTTGGGGCCTCGTCACTATCAGTACGCTTGATATTGTTACATTTATAGAGACAAGAGCATCTACCCATCACTCATCCAATATGTGTGGGACAACATCCCCAAGAGATGTCTTACATATACACTTATTTAGGTGTGATTAAGCAGCCCCATCTAGTCAAGATAGAGTATTGGCATTAGATTTTGGATGATCTTGATGAGATCTTATGGTGGCCATCTAAGTTTATAGAGGCATGGGCCAAGGATGATGATGAGATGGTGTATTTCTTTGGTCTATGGTATTTTCTAGGTCAAATTCCCTTGGTGATAGAGAGATTCTGTTTTAGGTGAGTTTTGAGATAGTTTGGACAACAATAGGGCATACCACAGGGATCAACACATTATGTTGGGTTCAGCCAAAGAGGTTAGTGTGGGGGCCAACCTTAGAGTATGAGGCCTGTTGAGAGGCATTTTTGTAGATAATAGAGACACCATAGCCATGGGCAATGAGAGATGGAGAGTTAGATGTAGGGTTGGAGGGAGACTATGCATGATGGTTCTATGAGCATTTGTTACCTTGATATACTGATCTAACAAAGTTGATGCTAGGGATTGAGGAACAATCAAGAAGAGGGGATTGTAATGATGATGATGGTGGCCAGGGCAGAGGTAGAGGTAGGCATCAAGCCAGAGGGAGAGCTAGAGGTGCAGTTAGAGCATGAGGGAGATATGGAGGTCGAGGCCAAGAAGTAATGGTACTACCACAAAGGAGTATCGCATGGGGTCTAGTGCAGGGGATAATAGATGTAGATGTAGGGAGGTTTGGAGGGGTCCATTGCCATGGTGGGTGAGGGTGAGAGGAGGTATGGGTAGTGGTGTGGGATCTAGTCAATGGGATAATGGTGTTGGATAGGGCAGCATAGAGCATGCCAGGGCTAGGTTACCCAATGATGTGCAATTTATTTGGTGAGAAAGGACACAAGTATAGGTTTTGATTCTAGGTTCATAGGGATTACAGTCATAGGGGTTATAGCAGGAACCACTACATGAGAAAATACTACCAGAGAGGCTAGTTGGATCTTCTTATATAGAGACTTAGATGAGTTCCATGGAGGCATGGATGAGTGAGTTGACAAGCATGGCATAGGTTTTTATTGCCACAATGAGACTAAGGCCACCACCACTGACACCACCACTAAGGATAGATGGGGCTACAACTAGTCAAATGGCCATAGCCATATCGATCACATTGAAGATAGGTGCAGCTAAGAAAGCTCTTCAAGATGAGAGGAGTGCCCTTAGTGATCAGGGACCTATAGAGAAGACATAGATAGATGATACAAATAGTGAGACACGTGGTTGATCTGTGTGTCATTTTGTATCATCCTTTTATTGGTGTATCATTAGTGAGGACCTAGTGATGTCCATGTGGATATACTTTGTGATATGTTCATTTTGATCTTATTATTTTGATATTCTCATTGATGTAATCTTTGTATATTCATACTGATGTGATCCATTTGATATTCATGTTGATGTGATCTTTTGATTTATGAGATAGTCAAGCTTTTTGGATGTTTAGATTTGTGAACTTGTCATATCATGGACTATTGTGTGCATGTGATGTTGTGATTTGATTGATATGATAGTTGTAGATATTGATGCATTGTGTATGATTAATGTACTATATAGAATAACATGATATGTGGCTAATGAATGAGGTAGTTTGAATGGCATAAATTAGTGAAAATGTGTTAATGAAATGTGTGAAGGAAATGTTAAGTAACGAGATGCATGAATGAAATAAAATGTAATGAATGGAAATGTAATATAATGGTATGAATGTAATGAAATATATGTAAATGAAATATTGTGAAATGAGATGTAATATGATTAAATGCCATGCAATGTGATTAAATGAAATGAATAAATGAAATGTGATGACTTGAAATGCACAAATGAAAAGTAATAATCATGATATGTGATAACAAAGAAATGTAATGGATGAAATGCAATGAAAAATGGAATGTGATAAAAATGTGATGTGGTAAAATGAAATGTGATGTAATGAAATGCAATATAATGAAATGTGATGAAATAAAATGTAATGGAATGAATATGATAAATGGAATGAAGTGGAATGAGATATGAGGTGATGATATGTAATGGAATGAAATGCGATAAAATGATATGTGATCTAATAAAATGAAATGTGGTGAAGTGAAATGAAATGAAATATAATAAAATGAAATGTAATGCAATGAAATATGATGTAATAAAATGTAATTAATATATAATGGATGAAATGAAATGAAGTGTGAGGAAATGAAATGAAATGTAATGGAGTGTTTAAAGGAGACATGAAAATGAGATGATAAAAATGAGATAAAAATAGAAGGGGGAAAATGATGCGAATGAAAGTGAAAAATGGAATGAAATGATTATGCTAGAGATGAAAAGATGTGAAGGGATGGGACTCAACATTTGAGATTTGAAAGTTACAAATGAAACTTGAGATCCAAGTAAGAATAGGTAAAATAGTGAATGCATAAGATATGATGAATGGTGTAATGAATAGTGACCAAAATTGTTTGAGATTCAAAGGTCACACAATGTAATAGATGATATGGTGTAAAGAAGCATGAGATGGAATAGGACAAATTAGTGACCCTAATTGTTTGAGATTCAAAGGTAACATAATGCAATAGGTGGAATAAATGGTACACAAGAATGAAGTGTGATGCAAGATTGTAGTGTTGTGATGAGACTAAGTCCACAATAGTTGAGTGTTAACCATGCATGAGTATGTTGTTTTGTGTCCTATTGCTTGATAGCCTTCCTTGAATTGTGTAGTCATTTTGTTGATTGCTATTTTTGAGGCTTGTTTGTGTTATCCTAAGTCTTGTGCCAAACATGTGTTTTTAAGGTACCCAAGATGAAAATGCAAACTAAATGAATGCAATTAACTATCACTTTTTGTAAAGAGATGCAAATTAATGATCATCATAGTGAAATTAATAAAAAGTTACCAACTACAACCACCCCTAGCTCAACTATGGTGATATGAATATTGTATCACACCGAGAAGTACAACCAAACACATGCAATGTATGTAGAAGATAAGACAACTTATTAAGAAAAATATATATATATATATCCGCAATAAATGAAACAGGCATGTGAACAGTCCCATGTTAGATAAAGAACTTCACCTAAGATATTGGACAAAATTGGTCAAGGTACACATGGCCTTCCAGATGAGAGGAGATGCTTACAAGTGGACACCAATGATGCAAAAAATCAAAGGATCATTGGAGAAAAAGAGTGAAAAACCAAAGGCAAATAAAATATCATGGTCCTTCATCCTGGTACCTCTAGGAAAGTACATCATCGAGGTACTAGAAGTTCATAACAGTAGAAAAACCATAATTTTTAGACCAACAATGTTGATAGTTGTATGCAATAGTGTCAAGTTTATTTAATTCTTCCTGGAAGCAACTATTGTACAAGTCTAAGAATAATGCATGAGATGTGTCAATGGTGATTCAATAGTGGGATCATGTGATTATGGTAGAAAATATGTGTCATCATGGAGCAGTGTACTTGAATTTTAGGGTTGAGTAGCAAGTGTACCTAGTACTAGCATGACGGGATGCAGAGAACGGATGCACGGAAAGGTTAGAAAACTATGAGTCAAGTGGAGTGAAGTGTGAGATGTGGTGAGTGATGGTCATGAATAGGTAAATAATATGCAAACACAATGAAGCATGTAGCCATTGATTTTATTGAGAAGGCCAAGGAAGTGTGGAAGTGAAATCATGTCAGGCTCACCAGATCAATCACAAAATTAGGGTGATGTTAGCTAGGGTGGATGGGTGAGGCAAGGACGGAGATAAAAATGTAGTTGGTGAGTGTCCGAGGAACTGGTGTATTAGTCTAAACTACAAGTGTTAGTCCATAAATATGGTGAATCAAGTCAAGTAAGGCTAGTGCCAGTACAACTTGAGGGTGCAATGGTCATAGTGAAAGAAATGTCATTGTCGATGTTAATGATTTTTTTGGGGATCATAGTGTAGTAGGCATTGTAGGTGGTGTTAGATGAGGAGCCCATGACATAGATGGAGGATAGTCCACTTGGGGTGAGAAAGAGTGTGTCAAAAGTGGCAATAGAGGCAAAAGAGGTAGACTCACTAGAAGAGACTATAGGAGAAGCTAGGAGGGCATCAGAAGATATTATTGTGTGGGAGTTTACAAGTGCGGTAGGTTAGTTGATTAGCCATGGGATGTTAGGACAAGGGTCAATGAAAGAGGAAATTGGTAGTGTGAGTGGATTGGGTGTAGTGGAACTATGACTAGAGGTGGAAATTGGAGTGTAGGTGATGACTAAGGTGGAGGATTTATAGAAAATGTTGGTTGTGGAAAGGCTCTAAGTGGATAATGCAAATCAAGAAGTTGTATTTTTTCTAGGGTTGATGGAGAAGGTGCTAGAAGATGGAGCACAAATGGAGTCAAGATGGCTCCAAGTAGTAGTGAATATGGAATGAGTGTGGATACAATCATTAGAAGTGAAACTGTGGGTGGAGCAATCACAAGCAGAGGGAAATGATGTGGGGATGTAGGTAAAGTGGTTGAAAGTGCAGAGGTTGCAGGAATCCTTAAAGATGGTGCAAGTGGGCTTGGAGAGTGTGTAAAATGAGTTGGTTTTACTACAATTGTAGTATGAGTCGTTTAGGGAGGCAATTGTAAAATCAAACACCCTATTGTTGTAGCTACAAGAGAGGTTAGCATTGAGCAAGTCAAAGGTGACACAGTTGCAGCAATAGTGGGGTGAGACAAAAGTGGACATACAGTGTTGGAGAATAGTGACTAATCAAATGTAGCTGGAGTAGGATATGGCCCAATGAGTGATCATTGTACCAAGAATAAAAAAGCTAGTGGAAAATGTATTTGTCGATATTTAATGGACTACGAAAGTGCACTAGGAAGCTGCCTATTATATGAGACTTTATCATTAGGTATTCCCTAATGAGAACTAATAGGAGACACAATTTTTAGATAAGGAATTTACACAACTATTGAATGTGTAATTACATGGTGGTAGATTTTGGATTCCCATCAATGTGGTATAGGTACGAAGAGGATTAACACCAGGGGCTTCTTCTTCTGGAACTAGGCTTTGAGAAATGCCCTTGATTGGACACCCTATCTTGCCACCTCCCTTAGGGAGGCCAGAATAAATGAGCTGGTAGATTTGATTCAAATGTAATATTGTTGTTGCCATTGGAATAGAATAAAAGTGTTTTTTTTTGCGACAAACAAAAGGGGTGACCCTAACTCATGTTAAAATGAAAAAAGTTGGATAAATGTTGTTACATCTATTTTGATAGCTTGTGAATGTATTTGGATAGTTTCAAAAAAATTAGGAGCATTATGGATGTTTTTGGAATTTTTGATAAATATTTGAATATTTTTTGTTATGTTTGCACATATTTGAATGTTTTTGGATTTTTGTGCAAATATTTGAAAAGGTTTCAATCTCCATAAAAGTGGGAACAATAAGATTTGTAGTGGAAGAAAGACCTTTACGTATGTGTGGTAATTGAATAGCAGTGGGCGTTCTCAATGAAAGATGTGTACAAACTTGTGTTACATTTGGAGATCTAAGGTATTTAATGGTAAGAGCAGGGAATGTTAAACCATGAATTGGAAGGCACAATTCTATATATATTGATAGCCTTTATAGGCAAGCTGACAAATAACATTCAAATCTTTCTTTAGGTGTGTGATGAGATAGATGCTCATTAAGCCTGTGAAGAGGCGTTGGGGCCTATGGGAGGCTTTGATGGCCAAAAAAGTCATGTTGGGTACCTAAAAAAGAAAAATAGGGCCTTGAAAAAGGCATTTGAGCCCTAAAAGGTGCTTTGGGGGCCTAAAAAGGCGCTTGAGGAGCCTAAAGAAAGTGAAATAGGGCCTTGAAAAAGGTATTTGAGCCTAAAAAAGCACTTTAGGGGCCTTAAGAAGGTGGAACAGGGCCTTGAAAAGGGCATTTGGGCCTAAATAGGTGCTTCAAGGGGCCTAAAAATGTGCTTGAGGGGCCAATAAAAGCAAGGAGATTGTTGTGATATCTCAAACTTATGCTTCCTTATTCAACACCCCCTGTTAGGGGATGATGAAAGAGCCTGATAGATAGTTGGGCCTTTAAGGATAGCATTGATATATTTTTTGAAAAGTTGTTGAGTTTACCATGGGCTCTACAACCTAAATAAGACTAATAATCCAGTGAGAATTGTTGTTCTTAATAGGGGAAAAGAAAAGGGGACTCCACTGGAGCCTCTTTCGCTATTCGTGTTGTGCACTCTTTATTATTTTTCTAGGCATAATAGAACCATAAAAAATGGCATAAATTATTTAAATTTTTTTCAGTATAGTGAGCTTTACCATTGATTCATATAAAAACAATTGAGGTATGCAAACGTATCCGAAAAGAGTAGAAATTATAGATGGACACTAGTTTGACATGAAATCAATGGATCATCGGTTTGAAAAATACTACAATAATTTATGCATAATTAAATAGCCTACTTGAGTTGATGTGGGCCATGTTTGACTACAACTTTGGGCTGTTGTTAGTTTTTTGAGATTTTTTGGCTATTTTATGGTAATTATTACCCATCTTTGAATGTTTTTGATAAATTTTGATAAATTTTTAATGTTTTTGGCAATTTTTGATAAATTTTGAATTTTTTCGATAATTTTTTATAATTTTTGAATGTTTTTAATAACTTTTGACAATTTCTAAATGTTTTTGATAATTTTTTATAATTTTTGAATGTTTTTAATAACTTTTGACAATTTCTAAATGTTTTTGATAATTTTTTACAATGTTTTAATGTCTTCGATAATTTTTGACAATTTTAAAATGTTTTTTATAAGTTTCGACAATTTTTGAATGTTTTTGATAATTTTTGATAATTTTCAAATGTTTTTGATATTATTTTAATGTTTTTTGGTAATTTTTAACAATTTTTGAATGTTTTTTATCAATCTTGACAATTTTTGAACGCTTTTAGGAAATTTTGACAATTTTTTAACTAATGGGAGTGAAATGAGGATGTGAGTGAGATTTGTTGAAGGATGGAGATGACCAAGGAAATTCATAACACATGTAAAGAGGCAAGGAGAGTAAAAGTGGGTTGTGATAACTAAAGGTCAACTCAAAGAGCTACATTTGAGACAATGGAGGCGAAAAGGGATTTGTGGGAATTCAAATGGATTTAATAAAGGCTAAAATGGATGTTGGGAACTATTGGCCATGGCATTTATCTTATATGTGCATGGATTTTCCTAAACTTCATATCTATGATATCTTAGAACATAAGTGGACTCCATGTTTCCTTTGAGTTTCCTATCTCCCTTGTGTTTTTGTTGTGTGGGTTGCCCCCACTAGTATGAATTGTTTTGGATGCCAAGAAACCATTAAAATGTAACCCCATGTGTTTCTTAATCGGTTATCTGTGAAATTAACTCAACTGTGCTAAGTAAGAAACAAACAAGCAAAATTTATCTTCGAAAGAGTTGCTTGAGTCAAGCCTTGGTTGTCTTTCTACATTGAAGGATCTGTGTTTTTTAGGGAAGTGCAAAGGTGTTATCTCTCACTCCTTTTAAACCAAAGGTGATATTTCTCATCCCCTTTGTTCTAATTTTTATTTTATTTTTGTATTTTCTAGTGTTTTTTATTTTTTTGGTATTTTTGGTAGTGAGGCTTTCCCTCAAACCTTTAGACATAAAACCTGTTGAGATAAATGATGTTGATGTGCTCTATGAGGTCATCTCCATCACAATATAAAAGTTTGTAAGTATCGGTCTCGAAAGATTCTATGATAATATAAGGACCAATCCACTTGGCCTTCCATTTTCCTTTCTTTTGCCTAGCAACTTGATTCTTAGGGTTTTCTTGGAGGACTAGGTTAGCAACCTAAAAAACACTATGTTTTACCTTTTTGGTATAATGTCTTGATAGCCTATTCTAATACACTTTGAGGTGCTCATGCATTGTTTTCTAGTGTTCTTCAAATAGTTCTAGCTGCTTTAGACATGTCACTATGTAGTCTTCATCAGATAGGACACCACAAAGAGTAACTCTCAATGATGGGATCTCAACCTCTAGAGGAGGAATGGCTTCACATCCATAAACCAAGGAGAAAGGTGTAGCACTTGTAGGTATCCTAACACTTTTCCTATATACCTAGAGGGTAGTGTTTAGTTGTAAACTTCAATCTCTACCAATATCATTGATGGTTGTTTTAAGGGTGTTAATAATGGTCCTGTTTGGAGCCTCTTCTTGGTCATTTCCTTGGGGATAATAGATTGATGAGGAATGGTACATAATCTGAAATTTATCACATAATTCATCAATTATTTGATTTTTAAAGTACAAGGCATTGTCTATGAGAATGGCACGATGTATGCCAAATCGACAAATAATATAGTTTAGAATGAAAGAAGAGATTTGTTTTCCTATAGATTTAGCAAGTGGTACCACTTCAACCCACCTGGTGAAGAATTCTATTACGGTGATAATCCATTTATGTCAACCAAAGGAAGGTGGGTGGATGGCTCCAATTAAATTGAAGCCCCATTAATAAAAAGGCCATGGTGTGGCCAAAGGGTTGAGTTCTTGGGTTGGCCCATGAACAAGGTTACCATGGATTTGACACTTCCTACAAATTTTAACATAGTTGATAGAATCCTTTTCCATTTTTGTCAAAACATAGCCCATCCTAAGAATCTTCTTTGCTAGCATAAACCCACTAGAGTGTGACCCATAGATGCCTACATGAACTTCTTGTAGAGCAACTCTTGACTCTTCCTTTTCAAGACATCTAAACAAAGTACCATCAAGACCTTTCTTGTACAACATATTAGCCACCAAATTATAGCACGAGGTCTCTCAAATGAAGTTACATCTTTGGTTTTGTGAGAGATTAGAAGGGAGTGGTGTTATTATGGGGGTAGGTGAAGATGGAGTTATACCAGAGGGAATCATGGTTGTCTAAATGGAAACTAACAAGAGAATCTAGTTGAGTAAATTTGGGTTGAACCACCTCTTCTACTGCGAACTCATACCGCTCATGTTGCTTGGGTAACTAAAGCAAGAAGGTCAAGGTGGCCATGGCATCTACTACTCTATTCTTATCTCTAGGAATTTTTTCAAAAGTAATGTGGAAAAAACATGCTTTAAGTGTGTTAACCATATGTTTATAAGGAAATAACTTTTCATCCTTGGTTTCATACATGTCGGTGACTTGATTGATGATCAACTGAGAATCTCCATAAACTTCTAGCACTGTTAATTTTCATTCTAAGGCTAGTTTGAGACCTAAGACCAAGGCTTCATATTCTTCCATGTTTTTGTAGGGGAAATTTAGTTTTTAGGACATGGGGATGGTAATGCCCAGAGGTGTAATGAACAAAATACCAGCACTTGAACCATGGTGTGTATAAGAATCATCAAATTAGAACTCCCAAATTACTAGCTTTGTTTGAAGAATGTGCATATCTAGAAAATCAGCTAATATAGAATTCAAGATCTTTATGGGTGCATCTACCAATTGGTCAGCAATTTTTTGTCGTTTTATTGCTTTCCTATCCACATACTCAATATCAAACTCACATAGAATCATTACCCACTTGGCACATTTTCTTTTTAACACTATCTTATTGAGAAGATACTTGAGTGGATCAATCTTGGAGATGAGCTTAACCTTATGTCTCAAAAGATAATGGCATATATTTTGGGAAGCAAAAACTATGACTAAACAAGCCTTTTCAATAAAGGTGTAACTAAGCTCATAGTTGACCAAGGTGTGACTAATGTAATAAATGACTTTTTCTTTTCCCTGGTCATTTTATTGTGCTAAGAGTGTTGCAATTGGTTTATTTGTTAGGGAAATATATAGTTACATTGGTTTGTACAATAATAGAGGTACCAACATAGGTGGGTTCATTAAGTAGTTTTTGAGTAAATCAAAAGCCATTTAACACTAATCATCCCATTTTAAAACTATGTCCTTGTGGAGGAGATGGGTGAAAGGCACACACTATTCTGCTAACTAAGAGATGAAGAAATAGACTAATTGAATTATTCCTTGAAGAGAATTCAATTGACTCAATTTCTTGTAGCTTGCAACTTTTTGGGATCAACTTCTATTCCTTTGGCCAAGACAATGTATCCTAGAAGCTTGCCAAATTTTACACCAAAAGTGCATTTTTTAGGATTTTGCCTAACTTTAAATGCTTCTAGGCAGGTAAATATCTTGTCCAAGATGGGGATATTTTCTACTCGAGTATGAGACTTGGCAAGGATATCATCGAAATAATCTTCCATAAAAATGTGCATTATGTCATGAAAGATAATGGTCATGGCCTGCTGATAAGTGGCCCTTGCCCAAAA
The DNA here is from genome assembly GCA_028749045.1 of Cupressus sempervirens. Taxonomy (NCBI): domain Eukaryota; kingdom Viridiplantae; phylum Streptophyta; class Pinopsida; order Cupressales; family Cupressaceae; genus Cupressus; species Cupressus sempervirens. The sequence goes on along the minus strand of CM053786.1, from coordinate 250,435,507 downwards.
GGCATCACATTCCAACAAAATATGCCCCATGCACAAGTAAATGTTATTTTCTCTTGGTCCTATAGTGCTATCCTAATTTGGTTATACCCTAAAAATCAATCCATGAGTGACAACATGGTATGACCAATTGTCAAATCTACAACTGTGTCATTTCTAGGAAGGGGGAAACCATCTTTAGGACATGCTTTGTTTACATCCTAAAAATTGATACAAATTCATATGTTACCATCTTTCTTTGATATAGGCACAATTCTTGATATCCATGATGCATACACTAATGGATGAATGAAGTTGGTGCTGAGAAATTTCTCTAGTTCTATTTTGACTAGCAGGGCTATGTGGGGATGCATTTTCCTTAGATTTTTCTTAACTAGCTTGGCCTCTAAAGAAATGTTAAGGTGATGAAGGATTAGAGTTGGGTCTAACCCTAGCATTTTTATGTAAGACCATGCAAATTTTATGTTCGTCTCTTTGAAGAAGAAAATGAATGCACTTTTTTCTTTTGTGTTTAAAGATTGTGTCAAATGGATGATCCTTGGTTCCTACTTTGTTCCAATGTTGACTTTTTTTGTTGGTTCAATTAGGATATATGATCTTTCCTTTGACTACTTGAGTAAGGTATCAATCATCTCATTCGTGGGCGCCACAATTGGGTTTTCACCTTTTTATGCATCATTTATATTTTTTTTCTCAAGATCAGCTACAACCTAGTGGTGGTTATTAAGGCTTTGATGTGCTTAGCTTGTTCCAGTATGACTAAGATGATTATATCAGACTCGTCTGTGTGCATTTCTCCTATTCTTTGTGGACAAGATGATTTAATCATGTTAATATAGATGAAGACATCATGGTCAATGTTAGAATTAGGAATATGATGATAATCGGTTGTATCCCAATTGGAGAGCTCAAGATGGACTAAGGGGAGTGATTCTTAATATGGTAGGGTTCGACAAGGTTTAAAGACATGACCTTGTTATATGGTGCATATGCTTCATTAGTTAGGTCTATGACATGCACTTCCTCTAAAGTATTAGGAAAAGTAGAGCTCATGAGTGGCTGATAGTAGTCATCTTCGACTTCTACTAAAAAGAAGTCAAGAAATAGTGTTTGGAACTAAAACCCTTCAATAGGTTCATCATCCTCATATGATATGGTGTGACATGTCTATTCAATATCAACCTCTAAGTTATTCTAATGTGTGCTAGCTCTTGATGAAGTAAATTCCTAATGAGAGGTTTATTTTTGTGCAATTGAACTATTGGATGTAGGGATGTGAAAAAAATTACAATCTTTTTCATGAATGGACTCTTCATATAATGATTCAAATTACCACTTGGTGGAATGGTTGTCATCTTCATTAATAGAGGTATTCATTAATGGTTGTTTTGTAGGACGTAGATCCGGTATGGATAGATTTACATTCTTTTTGTCAGTTGTTATTTGGTCATTGGCATCTTTTCCTTTAGGTACCCATACCAGGGTAGAAGAGGAAGAATCACTATGTTTGGAATGAGACTTGGAAGTGTTTTGTACATTATCTTGTTCAATGTACCCTACCATTTTTTTGGATGTATTAGACATGAATTGTGTTGCTAGGGGTTTGATGATGCCTTTCCCTTTCCCTAAAGGGACATCGCCTATATATCCCATATTTTTCATTATGTCAAAACCTTTTCCATATAAGTGAGGGGAAATGTCAATATTTTGCTCACTAATTTCTTCTATGGAGCTGGAAGGTACACCACTTTCTTTGAAAAAATGTGCATTTTAAGGCCTAATGGTGGATGATGGTTTGCCATGAGATCTTGGAGAAAGTGGGGATCAAATAATGAGACTGGGTATTCACCTACCCCTTTGTGATATAGCTTGCACTTTTGATCAAACTCTTTCATTAGCCTATCCATTTCTTCATAATGTGAATATTTGGGGTCTTTTGATGATGATGGTGAAGGAAGGGAAGAATTTGAAGAACCAACTTTCTCTTTACCCTTAGCTGATGTAGATAAGTGATCATTATCTCAACTAGTGGAACATGAAGTATCTATTGATGTGGACCTGCTAATGTCATCTGTTAGGATGTTAGTTTCTTCCCTATTATGAAGAAAAAGGGAATTGCAATATTGGGTAAGATTTTGATCCCCTGGTATGGTCACCTCTTGACCCATGTATGGAAATTTGAGACATTGATGGTGTGTGGAAGGAAAAACTTGCATCTCATGAATCCACAACCTTCCTAATAGGATATTGTAAGTTAGTGTTAAGTCCAAGACTTGACAAACTATTTCTTTTACAACTAGGCCTACCCTAATTGGCAAAATAACCATGCCTTTGGGGGATCTCTCCTCACCATTATAAGCCTTAATGGTGATTTTCTTCTTTGGATCAAAAATATCCTTCGTATATCCTAGAACTTTAACTAAATTCAATGTGCAAATTTTTGGGCCTACCCCACCATCAAACAAGGCTCTCTTGACTCTGTTTATATGGATAAAGACTTCAATGTGAAAAGGACAATTTTGTGGATAAGTGACAGACATGTCTACTTGGGCTAAAAAGGATATGCAATCAAGGGCAACCATGTTACTTACCATATTTTGAAGCATATTAGCATCAAGGTCACTAGGCACTAAGGCTTTGGTGAGGATTTCTTTATGCTTAGGGGAAATTCGCAACAACTCAAAAATGGAGATATGGGTGGGAATCTTGAGTAACTAGATAATCGAGTTGTATTTTTGTAAGGAGGAAATCATAGTTGCATGATTAGAACTTTTCATAGGCCATGGTAAAATGACTTTAGAGGCTTGGCCTCTAGTAATAGCATTTGATGATTGTTTCTTGTTTTTATCTTTAATTATGATGACATTTACAATGTCATCAAATCCAGAAATCATGTTAATGGTGTTATCATAATGATGAGCATAATTAACCTTGTCATGAGGAGGTGAATTTTGATTAGCTCTAGAGGATTCACCCTTTTTGTGACTCATGAAAGGGTTCTTGAAGGCCATGTGGTCTTCATTGTTGTTAAGGTTGTTCACTTCAGTAGTTCCATCATTGATTAATTTATGTATAGCCTCCTTAAGGGAAAAATAATTATTTATTAAGTGTTTCCTATCTTGGTGGTAGGCACAAAAATTCTTGTCACTCCACCACTTCAGTTTAACTTGTGGTTCATAAGGTTTGGTCTTAGAGAGTATGATGGGTTCATCATCAAAGAGTTTTTGCAAAGCACTCTTATAAGACACCCTAATAGTTGTATATTCCTCAGGTATGTTGGAAGACAGATATCCTCTGAAAAGAGGAGATTGATTATAAGAAACATGTCGATTAGATGTCAGGGGAATTACCATGTTACATGTTGGTTTAAAGAATAATTTTGACAGTTGACTGTCAATACACTTAACCATTTTTCACTATTCATGCTGAGAAAAGAGTAGGAGTCGAGTTATTCAAGTGCCAAGTAACATAAGGTGCTGAGTGATACAATTTTGTTTATGTGTCGAGCTATCCAGGAAATAGCATGTGCCCAGCATCAGTAATGCTTCAGGAGCCGAGTAACTCAGGATATCAGCATAAGAGTTTGTAATTGCACAAAATATGATGTAAACCATTTTTGTAGCTGACATAAGATAAATCTCAAAAGATATAGAGATAAGAACAAATCTTTTACATTTTCTATGCAATTTGCATGCAGCCAATTGGAAAATTGGAAAGGCATGCAACCAATCAGCAAAAGGCAAGTATTGAGCAGGAAATTAAGATTCAATGTGGATCGTAGATCCATATCTAACCCTAAGTCTTTGAAGTCATTCTAAGGAAGATGAAAGTTTCATTGAAAAGAGAGATGAGAGAAGGAGAGCAGTGTTAAAAGGGAGAAACATAATGGAATTCAATGAAAGGAGACATAGAAAGTAAGAGTAGGAATTCAATAATTAGTTGATCAAAACAAAGCAAAGTAGAAAAATAGAAATCAGATCTCAGAGGATTGAAATCAGAGAAAGAGTCAGAACAAGTACCTACATTCAGCAAACAAGGATTGCAAACTATTAGGTTTATAATACCTAATACTCTCTTACCATTGTATTAGAAAGAAAATCCTATGTAGATAGGTTGGCTTAACAGCTATCTATAGATCCTTATCAAAAGGTGATTAAATCCTTTAATAGGGTGACACTTCATGTTAAGTGTTTGAAAACCTTTAAGTAGGTCACTATTGACATAGTGTAAAGCCTTTTATAGGGCAGGCCTTTAATAGGGAAAACCATCAGAAGTGGTTGAACAATATTGCTGCAGTAATTTTTGTGGGTATCATCCCCACCCCAGTTTTACCTTCTTATTCGTGGAGGGTTTTTGGGTTACCAAATTCCAGTGTTATGTGTTGTTGATGCATGTCTCAGTTTCATGTTTTCTTGATGTATTCACATGCATGCAATTTACTTTTAGTTAAAAGTTTTATTGGTTAAAGTAAAATACTTTTGATTCACCACTCCCTCTCATAAGTATTCTTTCCATATTTGAATATTCCAACAATTGGTATCAGAGCAGATTAGGTTCTCACAAGAAAAAGCCTAACAGCTTGAGGAAAAGATCTAAAGATGGAAGTTTTCAAACTTGGAAAGATCATTGAAAATCAGGTGATAGATGTACAACTTGCTCTGCATAACTTGGGGGAATCTAGAAAAAAGTTGAGAAACTCATTGAAAAGAAGGAAGGATCTAGCCATAGCCAAAAATGAGATAAACTACAAGGAGATTGATACCACCAACATATTTTCCAATGGAGATACTAAAGAGTTTGATGCAGTAATTGCAGAACTGATGGAGAAAAACAAAGTTCAAGCAGATGAGATAAGATCTCTCAAGATGGAACATGAATCACAGGCCATAATGTTATGTGAAATAACTAAATAAAAGAAAAGATAAATTGAAGATAAAGCCATGATGGAAAATGACAAAAGAAATCTTGCAAATAGGATTGAAGAAAAATGTACTGAATTGACAAGGATCTCAAACATGCAGATGGATACACTCACCCAAATGATGAACCTTCATCATGAACTTAATGTGAAAGACATTGAGATCTCTATACTAAAGATGCAAAATGAACAATTGCATAATGACTTAAGAAGAGAGAAGGAAATTTTAGAAAATTTTAATAAACCCAATGAAGCCATCAAGTATTTTGAGCAATTACTGAAATCCCCAAGATCAACCCATGATACATCAGGACTTGGATACAACAGCACAAAGTTGGTGAATCATCAAAGAGTGTAGAAAAAAGAAGTGATAAAGGTAAAAATGTCAAACCTACATGTCATTTCTGTGGAAAGAAAGGACATACATCTAATGTATGTAGAAGCAAGAATGCCCATCAACATGATAAATCTAAAAATTTAAGCCATTGTCATAAGTGCAAGAAGCAAGGTCATCAAGCATATGAATGTAGAACCAAGACTATTAAGACATCAAGATTTGAGGGTCACTATCACATTTGCAAGAAATATGGAAATAGAGCTTTTGAATGCAGATCAAAGCCTATGTGGACATCAAATCAACCAGCAAAGACATCAAACCATGAATTTTGGGATTACAACACTATGTACAGTTGTCACGATTGTCAAGAATATGGACATACACCCCAAAATTGCATAAGAACACATTTTAGGGGGAACTATAAAAGATGGTTGAGTCAAACTACATGTTTCAGTTGCTTAAAAATTGGTCATGTTAGCAGGAATTGTGCAACAAGGTCAAAGGCACCAAGTTCTAAGTTCAACAATGAATATGACATGGAAGAAGAAAGATGAGTCCAGCACATCAAGTGCAGAGATCACTTCACCTAATGGGTCAAGTGATCACACTTCATCAAATTAAGGAAGAATGGGTGTGTGGGATTGATAAACTAAGTCACATCAAACATCAGTCCTAAAAGATAGAGGAACTGCAAAGAAGAAATAAGCATAAGCAAAGATGATAAGTCAAAATTAAGAGTCTTTCAAAATCTGTCAAAATTATCTTCAGGTCCCAAGTTGCTAACAGTGACCAAGTTGATAGATGATGTCGAGCTATGAAATACTAATGGGAGCCAAGCAAAGTGAAACATAATGGGTGTCGAGTCACGTCGAAATCCTTCAAGTGTCGAGTGGATAGTTGTCAGTGCACTAAGCATTAGTTACTCTATTTTGAAGGGTACATAATTCAATTTTCAATCTCTTTCCACCATTCAAATGAGAAGCAAAGCCAAGAAGAGCGGAGAAGATCAAGGTCAGCTTAGAAGCCATTTGTGAAGATTTCAACAGTGATTCAACCCAAGTGTCATCAATTTGAGGTATTTTACTTAAGTGTCAAGCTACATAGAGTTTATAAACTTGTTTTAAACTGTAAACCCTAGTTTGGAAAACGATGACATCTGGGTCTGGAACCACTAAGGGTAAAGAGAGTCATGAAATATAGTTGGTCAGTAATGAAGTAAAACAACCTGAATTCAAGCCCATTCCAGAAGTTACATACAAGAATGATCCCGCAGGTGCATTATCAGTTATTCCTGATAAAGTTGTTATGGTCCAAGATGTTTGCAGATGTTATAGTTGCAAAATTGGAGCCATAGGAGATTTAGAGATTTACAATGGATATGACAAGCTATGTGAGAACAAGATACTGAAAGATGAGCTCTCAATAGTAGAAAGAAAAGCATTAACAAAAACCCTAGAATTTTTTACTGTTTTCAAAATTGAATGGGTATGCATAGTTTTGAGTAGAATACATGATGGAGCCTTTTGGTGAGAGTTAGGGCTAGTCAAATTCACAAAGAGAACTATTCATAGGGTTACTGGTATTCCAACCCTAGATCGGTCAAAGACCCTGCATAGTGACAAAAGTTAAGTAATAGAGAAAAACATGGGTGCTAAATGGAATAATAGAGGAATGACTATTGATACAGTCACAGATCCCCTACTAGATTTTGATGTGAGAATCATTTCACACAAATTCGATCAGTGAAGTAGGTTAAATAGTGTGCCTTGTACAACAGTTGATGTTGTGTACAAGATAATTAGAAAGGATCATACTTATGATCTAGTAGAGCTCATGTTTCAATAGATTAATGAAAATCTGGGAGCTATAAGGAAGAGCAAGCGAGCTCAGTGCAAATTTGGATCAGTTTTGGTGTGCATATTTTTCTATCTGATGAAAGAATTCCCTTCAGTAGGTAACGTGAGATGGAGTCTAGACAAAACAATTGTTGAACAAATCAATGGATATATTGAACAAATGGGTAAAAATTTTGATGCTCAAATGACTAGTTACTTTGAGGACTTTAAATAGTCCATGAAACAAAGAATGAAGATTCCAGTCTCATTCACTAAGAAATATGAAAAAGAGATTTGTTTTCTTATAGATATTGATTATACCTCTATACAAGAAATCATACCTAGAGTAAGATGGCTTAGGCCACTAGGTTATGAACTTGATATTGATCAAGCCTCTGCAGAAATAACAGCCCTCCTTGCAAAAGAAGTTGATAAGAATGCAAAAGCCTTTAGAACCTATGATGTTGTTAAATCAAGGGTGATAACAAATTTGAAGATTGCTTCAGTAGTAAAGAAGAAAGAAAAATTGGTGAGACAAATCAAGAGAAAATTTGGTGTTGAAGGAGAAGGAATAGCAGAAGAGGAAGAAGAAGACATTGAAGATAAGGGAGATGAACCACAAGATTTGACTCAAGGGTTAGGAGAAGACAAAGAGGAAAGTGCTATGGAAGAAGAAGCCGAGGAAGCATAAGTCAAACCCAAGGTCACAAAAAGAAAGGCCACAACTCCTCCTGCTCCTCAACCCAAGGGAAAGAAAGTAGTTGTTCCTGCACCAAAGAGACCAACTACAAGGGCTATAGCACAAAGGCACAAGATGAGGCAAAAGAGAAGGAGAAAACTCCAAAGAAGACTACTGCCAAGCCTAAAAAGAAAAGAAAATGTGTTGCCCAGCCTCAAACAGATGAGGAAAAGATAGAGTTAGAAGACAACAGCCAATTTCAAGTGGTAAGGCACAAACCTCATACTACTATTGATAAATTATGTTCAAAGATTCAGAATGATGATTTGAAAGGTTTAAAGAACCTTAATTTTTCCAAGCTCACCAAAGAAGAGCAAAATAAATTAGAGGAATCTGTGTATGCTATGATGGCTAAATATAAGGACACACCTCTAGAATTAGATGAATCAATGCCTAAAGAATTGTATAAAATTGTAGAGGATAAATGGCTTTTTTTTTTACAAATGGAAAGGGAGATAAGGGAATCAACATTAGCAAGATTGTTGCCTGATTTAACTAAGGATCAAGTAATAAATGTAGTCAAAAGGCATAACAATAGATTCACTCCCAAACATAGAGCATTCAACATTTTACAGAAAAAAATTGAAGAGGTAGTTACAAAATCCACAAGATTGTGGAAAATAGTTTACAAGAAAATAGAAGATGTGTATAATAAATAATGTAAGGAAAAAGAAAGTGCCAAGATAAAGGAGAAGAAGGCATCAGGAATCAAAGAAAAAGAGAAGGAACAAGTGGAGAAGAAGGTTGAAGAAGAAAAGGAAGAAAAGGCATGTACAGAGGAGAAAGAGGAAGAGAAAGATATAGCTGAGCCACAAGATCAAAGTGTGCAAGACACACAGGTATCCCCTCCTAGTCCTCCTCATGCCACCATCACACCTGTAGAGATTATCAAAATCAAGGATGTTATAGACACTTCAAGTCCAAACATCAATCCATTAATTGCAGAGGATTTAGAAATCCTTGACCAATCATCACTAGTAGCAAAATTAAGTTCAAATCCTGTATCGGTTAGTGTTGATGAATTGTAGAATCCAGAAGTCAAAAAAAAGGCAGTCAAGGTGAAAACACAAAAACCACCTTCGACCATACAAACTACTGGTATTCTATTCCTTCCACCACCACCTCCACCAAGTGTAGTCCTTGACACACTTTAGCTATCGAGTACAGCAGTAGGGGAAATTAAAGAAACATCTGAACAACTAGCAAGTTCAACCCCACCTAGTGATCATCAAAAGGATATACAAGCTAAAGAAAAAGATGAGACAAGTAAGAAGGAGGAGTCTGCAATACAAACATTGGTTGCATTACCAAAATCTGGTACTCCAACACAGACTCTTCAGTAGCCGAGCACTGATAGGTTACAATTACAAATTAGGACACCAAGCTTGAGCTCATCAAAGGCAGTTAGGAAACTTCACTATGGAGTTCTTAAGCTTGATGAAGAAATAAAGATTCCATATTATGAATCCAACACTCTCACTGAAGAGAAGATCAATGAAATTTAGAGTACATTGGACAGAAGAAGGAGACAAGAAGCACTAAGAAGAGAACACAAGCATAAGATTACCTTGAATGAAATCAAAGACATATTCATAGAAGCTTTCTACTTACATTCTCTAGATGAGTCAAGACCAATTATAGAGAAACTATCTAATATAGTTGACGAGGTGACTAGTGAAGACCAGGAAACAAATGCCAAATTACTGGAATGGTCAAAAAGAAAATTCCAAGGCAAGGTAAATAATAAAATATCCAATGATATAACACTATCACAAGTGGAACTGGCTAAGAAAATTGAAACAGTTAAAACTGTACTTGGAAACATATTTTCCCTATACAACAAGTTGTGTGATTTTTCCACATTCACACAAGACACTAGCTAGAAGATACTAAGCTTGGAGAAAAATTTGAAGATTTCTAGCATGCAACTCCCTACAAATCTAGCTCAAAGTGACAAGCGTTTTTCCCAATCACTTCACACACAAAGAAAGTTAGTTGTCTTAGTAGCAAAGGAGGCAACCACCAAAGCTAAATTGATGCAAATTCAATCTTCTATTACTCCTCATTTAGAATTACTTCACAAGGAGCGGATGAATGTAGAGACAATTATGGGGACACAACCCAAGAACAAAATGGACACAACAGAAAAGGGAAATTGTATTAATTGAAAAATAAGCTAGTACATTCAATATAGAGAAAATAAACTTCAAAACATGCCCTAAGGGCTTACAGTAGCATAAATGTGGAGATAATTTCTCCTTTCAATACCTCCTCTCAAACTCCACTCCGAACTGCCTTTTACAATGCCAAAAATCTCCTTAAATAGACCCCGAAGGGTTAAGGACTAGGAGTACATTCTAGAAAGTGCTAGTAGGCATCCATCAACCAAATAGAAGGTTCCATAAGCTGCATTAGAAGTCGACACAAATCTAGAAGAATCCAGAAACGGTAACCAAACTTTCGAGAGGCATAACTTTTGAACCATAGCTCCGATTGACAAACCGTTTACATTTTCAGAAAGCTCTCGAAGCACTCTATAGCCCTATGGACCAGCTTCACTCATCCCCCATTTTTTGGCCCTTTTCAAGGTCATTTAATTCCCCTAACCTGACTTTGAAGCATTCTTAGGAGGTCTCCACAACCCGAAAAATTGTAATAACTTTCAAACTATGGGGCCTTTTGACCTGATTCTTTTTCTGGAATGCTCTAAATTACAATTACATTCATCTAGCCAATTTACACCTCCTAGTTCACCAAAATGATGGCTCAATTACATACTCCTATTTTTTCTGGATTTACACGAACACTGATAGTGGAACTATGAGAGTTGGAACCTTTATTTGACCCAAATGGGTATCCAAAAATGAAAACACATGAAATAGAAACTAAGTCTAAGTATATTTTTTTGGGTGACACAAGATTGCCCTTATACCTCTAGATGCTCCTGCATCAGACAATCCTCAAGAAAGACCCCAAACTTTCTACATCTGATGGACTTGTGCACCTAGCAGCAGATATTTCCATCCAGCATAAGTCATTGGATGTTGCACTAGAAAATTGTGATGTAGCTCTGAAGGTACTCCTTGAGTAAATAGTACATTTTTGGCTAAGTATGGCATTTCCCTATAGAACCCTTGACATAAGTGTCAAAAAGGGGGAGAATAAGTATGGGGGAGTGTTAAGAAGAGATTAAGTATGGGGGAGTCAAGTGTAGAATGATATGATGAAGGGGGAGATAGAGAATTTTTTATTTTTGACAAATTTTGATATTGGTCAGAATGCAGAAATAGGACAGAAGTCGTGCTGAGTGTATAAAGCATTATAAGAAGTCATAAGTTAAGTGTTTTTGCCACTCATGTCAAAGGGGGAGATTGTTGGTTTAAAGAATAATTTTGACAGCTGAGTGTCAATATAATTAACCATTTTTCACTATTCATGCCGGGCAAAGAGTAGGAGCCGAGTTATTCAAGTGCTGCGTAATATGAAGTGTCGAGCTATATCAAGTGCCAAGTGATATCAAGTGTCAAGTAATAACAAGTGCTGAGTAACATAAGGTGCCGAGTGATATAGTTTTGTTTAGGTGCCAAGCTATCTAGGAAACAGCATGTGCCGAGCATCAGTAATGCTTCAGGAGCCGAGTAACTTAGGATATCAACATAAGAGTTTGTAATTGCACAAACTATGATGTAAACCATTTTTGTAGTCGACATAAGATAAATCTCAAAAGATATAGATATAAGAACAAATCTTTTACATTTTCTATGCAATCTGCATGCAGTCAATTGGAAATTTGGAAAGGCATGCAACCAATCAGAAAAAGGCAAGTATTGAGTGGGAAATTAAGATTCAATGTGGATTGTAGATCCATATCTAACCCTAAGTCTTCGAAGTCTTTTTAAGGAAGATGAAAGTTTCATTGAAAAGAGAGATGAGAGAAGGAGAGCAGTGTTAAAAGGGAGAAACATAATGGAATTCAGTGAAAGGAGACATAGAAAGTAAGAGCAGGAATTCAATAATTAGTTGATCAGAACAAAGCAAAGTAGAAAATCATAAATCAGATCTTAGAGGATCGAAATCAAAGAAAGAGTCAGAACAAGTACCTGCATTCAACAAACAAGGATTACAAACTATTAGGTTTATAATACCTAATACTCTCTTACCATTGTATTAGAAAGAAAATCCTATGTAGATAGGTTGGCTTAACATCTATTTGTAGATGCTTATCAAAAGGTGATTAAATCCTTTAACAGGGTGACACTTCATGTTAAGTATTTGAAATCCTTTAACCAGGTCACTATTGACACAGTGTAAAGCCTTTTACAGTGTAGGCCTTTAATAGGGTAGACCATCAAAAGTGGTTGAAAAATATTGCTATAGTAATTTTTGTGGGTATCATCCCCACCCTAGTTTTACCTTATTATTCTTGGAGTATTTCTAGGTTACCAAATTCCAGTGTTATGTGTTGTTGATGCATGTCTCAGTTTCATGTTTTCTTGATGTATTCACATGCATGCAATTTACTTTCAGTTAAAAGTTTTATTGTTTAAATTACAATACTTCTGATTCAACCCCCCCCCCCCCCTCTCTCATAAGTATTTTTTTCATATTTGAATATTCCAACAATTACATTGGTAAAATGGACAACCATTATCTTGTCTAGGTGTGTTTGGTCTAGTATGTACATTGGTGTTATTGATAATGGGATATTGTCAGTTTGTATGGGGTTGGGTTTGTGGTTTGACATGGTTAGCTTCAACCACCCCATCATTGATGGTGTTTTTTTTGTTATTTCTCCACCACAAATTTTTTTATCAGTGGACCAATTAGATGACTTGTGAGTTTGTGAGGAGTTGTTTGAGAAACCCTTACCATATTTTGATAATTTGATGACACCATTATTTATCAAGGTCTCTTCTACTTTGGCCACATTCTCTAAGGTAGTCTTAAAGTCTTTAGGCCCTTGGAGTTGGAGCTACTAGCTCATGGATTTTGAGATACTATTGATGAAGATGTCAGTTTTCTATTTGTTTGGAATGTCTCTGTGGTATTTGTTAAATGTGTGTTTCCACCTTTGCAGGAAGACTTTGAATGATTCTCTAGGAAGTTGTTTTGTGTTACAAAAATCAATCATCATAACTTTCCTTTCAATATTTTAAGAGTACTAGGCAATGAAAACAAAAGCCAATTGACCAAAGGACTTAATGTTAGAGGGTAGTTTGGAGAACAAATCCATGGCTTACCCTCTGAGGCTTCTAGGAAATAGATGCATTAGATATGTCATGTCATGAACAAACTCCATACTTAGAGTTTAAAATTTCTTAAGATGATTTTGGGGATCCAATGTACCAAAATATTTGTCACATTTTAGTATCTACATATTGTGCAGAAACGGTGTAAAGGTGATGATTTTATCAAATGGAAGATGACACACCTTTTTAAGGTTGAATTTTGTAGATTGAATTTTCCTCACTTCGTCCTTTCCATTTCAAAATGTAGCTCTTGTAATTTTTGTGTAACAACATCTAAAGGTGACTCCTCTTCATCTCATTTCAGGTTGGTTATATCAAAGTTGAACGACAGTTTTGCACCTTGTTGTGCTAATGCTAGTATGTAACATTCTTTGTATTTTTCAAGTATCTTGTCCATAATATTGACAAGCTCAAGATTTTTCTGAAAATCCTTAATTTTGGTTTTGATTCTCTTTTCATCCCATGCATTCGATGAACCCATTTTGGCAAAAGGTTTTGAATTTTTGTTGAACAAGGGTGACTTGTCGGTAACCATATTTTATGAACTATCTATTGGTATGAAAATTTCAATAATATATAGAGATTTCATGTGTTTGATGGTTTCGTTGGCTATTATGGCATTCACCAATATGGGTGATCATTTTGGTTTCATGGCTACAGTAGTTTTATGTAGTGGCATGAGATGTGGATAGGGTTCCTCTAACTCTTATGCATTTTTGCAATATGAGGGGTTTTTGTTGACCATGGTTCATTTGGAGTAACAAGTTAATTCTAAAAAGATGTTTGGTACTATTGATAATGGTGAGGTCGCTTTCATGAAGTCATGTAGGGAATAGATATGTGTCTCCATATGTTTTTTTCTTGTATGCAAGGTGAAGCAATAATGACTGTTGGATTAAGAATTTTTGAATGGAACTCGTAACTTTTCTTGTTTCAAAAATGGTTACTATTAATTTTAGAATCTCTCAGTCTTGGAAAATGTCAATGAGGAAAAAGGGTCTTTGAATCCATTATTTATTTCCTAGTGTCATGTATGTAGATAACCTCTATTTTAGGTTTTTTCTCAAATTCACTATAGGATTTCTCAAATACACTATTTTAATTGGTGTATGTGTTATTTTATTGTTCAACAAGAATTGTTCTACAAAGAAAATGCACTATTTAAATATTTAGATGCATTTTTGTATGAATCAAATATGTTGTTATGTAGAGAAAATGCACTATTTAAATGTTTAAAAATGTTGTTTTATAGTCAGATGCACTATAACAGAGTTTAAATGCATCACAAAATGGGCCAAATGTTTTTTTTAAAGTAGTAAATGGGCTATTTTAGGGGCTTCAATAGCGTTCTTGTTTTGAGCTTGGTTTTCATATCAATTTATAGTTACTACTTTTTGGAAGTACCATGATTAGAACTAAAGTTTATTATTAAGTTTTAAAACACATCCAAGCATAGTAGTAATAGAAATGACATTGAAATATGAAACCAAATACACCTAGAAATTGGAAGAAAAGGGCTTCCTAACAAGGTTGTCTAGAGCTAGTGACTAGTGGGTTTTAGTTTTAACCAACAATGTTTTGATTTACCTCTCTTGTGATAAAGAGTTTCCCACCAACACTAAGGAGGTTTGGTGCAATCCCTTGTAGGCCTACTAGAGGAAGACTATGTTTTGAACATGGGTGGCTTTTATTATATTAGAAATGTAAGAATTGAAGGCACTCCCTCTCACCAACCCTGCTAAGGCAACTTGGGAGGTAACCTTTTTATGACTGAGTAAACCTACCTAGTAGAAAGAAGGAAAATAGAAATCAAAAATAGGTTTGAGAATTTGATCACTCTAGAAGAGTGAGATCATATCCCTATTGTCCTAACCTCCCAAACACAATAGACATAGTTGTTCAATTCTAAGCCCTTTAACTACAGAAGACAAGGGGCTCCTAACTAAGCTATGAATGGGTTCTTTCCTCATTTGATTGTAATTGATCTTTATAGAAGGTCAAGAAATTTTCTCAACTCTTTTAGCATAGGCCTCCTCCCATTTAGGTTAGTGAGATCAAATGTTTCTATTAAACTCAGTTTTGAACTTAGAAGTGTCACACTTTGAATTGAAAAGGGTTGAGGCCCACTTATTTGATTCAATGCTAGAAAAGGTTGTTAGAAACAATAGTTCAACCAAGATAACTTTGGGCGGGGGGGGGGGGGGGGGGGGGGGGGGGGGGTGTTGAATCAGTTATTTGATAATTAAAATATTTATCTTCTTTAAACAAACTTAACCATTCAACCAAAGTAAACAAAAACCATAATAAAATGAACATAGACAATTACACCAGACATTTTGACTAGGGAAACCCTTGATCAGAGGGAAAATTCTAGTGAGAATGATGCCCACAAGATGATGTACTAATTTATATATTCCTTGTTAGAGGATTGACCCTATTAGGAGTCTATTACAACATTTAGTACATAGAGTCCCTATTAGGAGACTTTGAATCCCTATTAGGAGATTCCAACCCTATTCAGAGTTGTTCCAACCTTGTTGGGAGTTGAGGTACAATGTATGCAAGATGAGCCCACTACCCAAACATGTAATTTCAACTACAAGAAGAGCTTAATGCTCAAGCAAGTAATTTACTGTTATGTTCTTCTTTGCTTTGTTCTATCAACCAAAACAATCACTGTCAAACCTTGTAGACTAGGTCATGAACCTCAAATATAAATATCAAACCTTGGATCACTCAACAAAACCTCAACAATAAAGTTTCCTTCACTTCCACTCTGTTCTACTCAACATTGCATTCAACTCTCTCTCTACTTTGCATCAATAAAATTCATGTCTTTTTTGATAAATGGAAATGTCTTTCCTTTATACCAAGTCCTCAAAATAATTTCCTAAGTTGACAGTTAGACCTTGTTAATTAATCATTATAGGACTACATTAAGAACACATTACACATAGCAATAACATTAATGTTCCACCTTGCAACTTGAATAACTTTTTTTATGTGCAGTATTATGATGAGCAATATTACCCACATGATCAACAATTTGTCTTCTTCATATCCTTAACCTTGATTCTCAGGATAACAATTATGCTAAGAGATATAACAAGTTACCTCAACATGCCTCTATAAACTCTATCTCAAAACAAACATCAAAAAATCATACATAACTTCTTTCAAACCTATCATTTCTTCTTCATATGTTGACTACATATACTAGACACTCAAAAGTATCTCCCATAACCTCAGATAGTTAGAATACTCAACTAGTCATCCATACCAACTTGACCTTTCCACTGCTCTTATGTTAGATATCATAGAAAAATGCTATGTTGAAATCAATGAAAAACTCATTCATGAGTGTAACATACCATCATAGTAACATATTTGTAATACTCCCCCATAGGAATATCATCAGCATTCATGCTTTCAATAGTCTTGCAACAATCTCCCTCTTTTGCATTGATGGAAACATAGATGAAAAACATCTAGTTCCAAGAATACCTACAAAAGAATGTTCATCTTATTTTTAAATCCTCTACATCAATCATTCTCCTCCATTGATATACCTCAATATGCTTACTATCTAATTATCATTCCAAAAATCATGTTGTACATGTTGTTTTTCCATGCTATTTTTAATGTCTAGTTTCTCCCCCATTGAGATCAATGTCAAAGGTTTCAGCAACTAACTTTACTACATCAAACTCTATAACAACTGATACTTGCTTAGCTCAAGTGTCAAAAGACATTGTTCAAAACAATATCCAACAAGAGACCTAGATGACTCTATCCTCCCAATATAGGAAGCATCAACATTTAGTCTAGACAACAATGGTGCTCTATTACATCTGACTGACACACTCTGCATCTTCTACTCTGATGTAGGAAGGGGAAGCATACCTCATAAATACTCAAAATTCTTTTTGAGAAGAGGCTTAGTGAATATATCTGCAATCTTCTCTTTAGTGCTCACATACTCAAATCCAGTTTCCTTTTCTGCAATTATTTCTCTCTCAATGTATGATACTTAATAAAAATATGTTTTTTCCTTTAATGTAGTACTAGATTCTTAGACATATTTACTGTGCTTGTGTTGTCACAATGTATAACAACAAGTTCACTAATTTCTATCCTTATATCCTTCAGCATCTGCTTCATCCAAATAACTTGATTGCAATTTTTCCTTCTACAACATATTCTACTTTTTTTTTACTTTATGATGTGCAATCATGCTTCTTACTTAGGGAAGAAACCAATATTCCTCCAAGAAAGAAAGCTCCACCACCGGTGCTCTTTCTGTCATCCATGTTTCTTGCCTAATCAGCATCAGTATAAGAACTTAAAGTAAAATCATTAGTGTTGGAGTTGAGGAAAGCCAACTCTGAAGATGCCCAAGATCACCTACATGCGAGAACCTATCAAAGAGAAGCCAAAGAGAGGAAGAGCATGGAGCAAGGGAAAGCCCTAAATGAACATGAGAGACCACAAATGCAAACACAATGAAAAATGTATTTACAATATACACAATGCCTTATGAAATACAATGAGAGAGCCCGCTTATAAAGAGCTCATGGAAGCTTGTAGAACAAGATAGAAGGTGGTAGAAGATAAGGATGACAACTCAGCACACATCCAGAAAAGGTGGAACATGCTAGAGGGGAACAAACTCCCGTGTTGTCAACAACTAACCACTACATGCATTAAATACTAAATATTAAATAAATGCATTAACCTAAGTAAGCTTAAGTAATAAAATAAATAATTAATAATTAATTATTTACTCTAACACCCCCCCTTAAGTGCAACTTAGGGAAATGCCTTAAGCTCACAAAACTAAGATGAATGTAGAATGGGTCCCAGGAACGAGGCCATTTTAGGTACCCAAGTACAATGCAAAGAGAGATGCAACCTTTATAAATGGGGAAAGAGAGAAAACCACATGAGAAAAACCCTCCCCCAAAACGAGGTAATAACCTAGTGAAGAACTGAAGAAGCCTACAACTAGGGAAATGTCCCCTAAAATAGGAACAAGGAGAGATCATGTAAAGAAGCATCACTGAAGCAAGAAGAAGCTACAAATCTGTCAAATTGTTGATTTGAAAAACCTCCATGGAAGAAGAAGGCACGAATCAAGCATGTCTATATGGTAGATGATCCATCTCACCAAATGCATAGGTAGCCAGCCATTACAATCACCTTGTATATAGGATCAACCACTGAATACATAGTTCACGCTATCGAACCATCAAACTACGAATGCATTAGAACAACAACATAACCCCCCCTTAATGTAGATGGGGTGTGATGACACGCAACTGAGAAGGTGGGCCAAAATCTCCTGCAGATGAACCAAGAACGAGGAGAGAGGAAAAAAGGTACAAACACCTATAAAGATGCGATCTAACCAACTTTGCATGGGGCTAATGTCATGGAAGGGACACTCACTTGACAAAGGGAGAATGCCTAAAACAGCAAACAAAGATCCCCCCCATGGTAGTTTATGAAAATAGTGCATGTACAACTGACTCAAAACAACATTCATGACTCTCAAAATGTAAAAGTGGCACTTTATCTCAGTGCGATAGAAAAAAGTGCTTCAAAATGATAGCTACAATGATCAAAATTGAAAACAAGTTGTAGCAAAACAAGGTACAGTCTAAAATAAGAGAATCCATGCAAGGAAAATGATCCTCGAGCCTAAAACACTCAAAAATATCCACCATATAACTAAAATGCCAAAACTATGATAGAAAGAGAAGAGGCCAAAAACTAAGAAAAAGGATTACATTTTTGAAAAGGTGACAAAACCAACTTTCCAAAAATATAAAGTTTTCAAAAAATAGGCATGGGACGCAAAAGATATGCATGTCAGAGTCAAAAAATACTTTAGACTTTGAGTGAAAAAATAGGTAATAAAAAAGCATCAAAACCTTAAAATACCTATACCAAAGTCTTTGTCTTGGAACCAGCTTTCTGGCACTTCTTTTGGATCAGAAAAATAACTCCGTATGCAAAAGTTATGGCCAAAAAACCACAAGTAGGTCTAAAAGTGAATCAAGAGAGGTGCATGCAAGGTCTAATGATGCAAGGATGACATCATTCTGATGTCAATAGAACACGTGATTAAATTTGATAGTTTTTAGGCTATTGTAGTAAAAAAGAGGCCATGTGGCATGCCACATGGCAAGTCCATGTGGCAAAATGCTGATGTGGCAGGGTCCATGTGGCAATGTGCCACGTGGCACCCCTACCACGTGTCTCATGCAGACTGGCTACTTAGGAGCTGACTAGAACGTAGAGCTGTTGGAGCAGTGCTAGTGGAGGAGACTAGGCATGAGCGGCGCTAAATGATGGAGTGGTACAAAAATCACAGAACCACCGAGCGGAGGCAACGCAGTCCAGAGGCACCACTGGAGGCAGTGGCTTGTTGGCGTCAGGGGAGGCCAGGCATAGCAGGGGCGGTGTAGCCCTTCTATAGCTGCCCATGAGTGGGGTGCAAGTGGCTTCGCAGTGGCCATTGGGTGGTGCCACAGCGGTGTGACCTGCGTTCCTTTTTTTTTAATTTTTAAAATTGCAAATCATCCGTACAGTCCGTACGGAAGTGCCTGGAGTAAAAGAAATTTTTCCTCCCAGAGCTCTGTCTCCAAAATTGATAAGATTTATATGAATCCTGATTGCAAATAGCATTTTAGATCCAATGGTGATGTCCGTTTGGGCCCAAAGTGCTCAGAAAAAAAGTTGATCCCCTGATTTGAAAAAAAATGCACAAACAAACTAGGGTTTGTGACTTCAAATCACAGCTTCAAAATTTCTTCAACAAAGCAGTAGCAAGAAGGATCTGATACCATGTTGGAGTTGAGGAAAGCCAACTTCGAAGATGCCCAAGATCACCTACATGCGAGAACCTGTCAAAGAGAAGCCAAAGAGAGGAAGAGCATGGAGCAAGGGAAAAACCCTAAATGGACATGAGAGACCACAAATGCAAACACAATGAAAAATATATTTACAATATACACAATGCCTTATGAAATATAATGAGAGAGCCTACTTATAAAGAGCTCATGGAAGCTTGTAGAACAAGCTAGAAGGGAACAAACTCCCGTGTTGTCAACAATAACCACTACATGCATTAAATACTAAATATTAAATAATTGCATTAACCTAAGTAAGCTTAAGTAATAGAATAAATAATTAATAATTAATTATTTACTCTAACAATTAGATCTATCATACCATAATCTAAATTCAGATGTTGCCTTCAAATATCTAACTATCCTTTTCACTACTACATAATGTGCTTATTTGGGATCAACTTAGAATCTTTCAACAATTCCAACTACATTTTCTATATCTAGCCTTGTGTGAGTTAGCTATTGTAATCCTCCAATCTATACTTCTTCTTCTCAACAGTAGGTGTCTCATCTTTTGTAGATAACTTGTGTCTAGTTACCATAGGTGTTCTAATGGGTTTGCATGTTTCCAAACCAAACCTTTTCAATAAATCCTTCAAGTACTTAGCCTAAAAAATAAAGATTCCTTCTTTATTCTATACAATCTGTAATCCTAGAAAATATTCCATCTCTCTTATCATACACATTTCAAAGTCTTTCTTCACCTCTTCTGCAAACTTCTCACTTCATCATTTCCTCCAAATATGATATCATCAACAAATATTACCAAAATCATCAAACCATCATCAATTTCTTTCTAGTAGAGATTACTATCCACTACACCTTTTCTATATCCAAGCTTTGTCAAATTCTTGTCCAACCTTGCATACCAGGTTCTGGGTGCTTGCGTCAAGCCATGCAATTCTTTCCTCAATCTTCATACTATGTTCTTGTCATTTTTCAAAGGATAACCTTCAAGCTGCTTAATGTACACTTCTTCAAGTTCTCCATTTAGAAATTCTAATTTGACATCCATCTAATAAACTTTGAATTTCTTCTATGTTGCATAGGCTAAGAATAATTTACTACTTCTATTCTTGCCACTAGAGCATAGGTCTCTTCATAGTCTATTCCTTCTTGTTGTGTGTAACATTTACATACCAATCTATCTTTTTTACTTACAACTTTACCTTGTTCCTAAATACCCATTTAGTTCCTATCACATTCTTGTCTTCTAGTCTAGGGACCAATTCCCATGTCTCATTCTTTACCATCTAATCCAATTCCTCTTTCATAGCTTATTTCCAATGATCATCTTTATATGCTTCATCTATATTCTTCAGTTCAACTTGAGATATCAAACATAGTTCTTCATTTCCTTTGCTTCTTTTCATCACACCTTTATCTTTGCTTCTGATGATCTACTCAGATGGGCAATTCTTTATCATGTTCTTTCTTGAAATATGAGTTGCTATCTCAACTCTTGGCTCTACTGAAGGTTCCAAACTTTGTTCTTGCCTTAGCTCTCCTTCATTCTACAAATAATTTTTAGTCTCAAGAAATACTTCATCATTCCTTGGCTTAGTAACAACATCATCATCTAAATTGTAATCAACTATTATCTCTTGTATCCTATATTTCTCTTCAATTCTCATTTACACTTTTCATAATAGTCTTAGTTCTCAGATTATAGCATCTATAAACCTTTTCTTTCAATGAATAACCAAGAAACATACCTTCATCACTTCTAGCATCAAACTTACCAATATCATCATCTCTTATGATATAACACTTACACCCAAAATTCCTAAGATACTTAATTGTAGGTGAGTGACCAAACCACAATTCATAAGGGGTCTTGTTTTTGTCTTTTTTGACTTGCACTTTGTTCATAGTGTAGATTGTTGTATTCATAGCTTCTCTCCAAAACATCTTGGATACCTTAGTCTTAGCTAACATATCTCTTGTTGCTTCTGTTACTAACCTATTTCTTTTCTCTACTATACCTTTCTATTCAGGAGTCTTCAACTCAACTCTTTCTTTTGCTCTAGGATCAGATCTCAGTTCTTCAATCTGATTCCCATTTTGCAAATCATTTCTAATGATAACTTCCATACTTTCATGGTTAGCCTTAGGATCAACAATAGTTACCAAAGCTATCTCTTCTACTACTTCATTTTCTTTAACCAATTCAAGTACATTATCTTTATCACAATCATTCAAGAATCTTTCCATACTTACTTTAAATTTTTCATCTTCGTCAAAAAGCAAACTCTTTCTAATTGTCCTTAATCTCTTAAGGCATCTAGATGCATAATGACCAAACTCATTACATATCCGTCAAGAAAAAATTTACATACCTTCCTTCTCTCTTTTTATAACAAGATCAATACCTTCGTCTATCTTTATGTCTTCTTCATATATAGACCTATCTTTTCTTGGGCTTATATTCTTCTGTACACAATAGAAGGATTCTAGATCTAAAAACCATTCAAGTGTCAAAATTTCCTCTACCAGGTTCAAGACTATATTTTTTTAACATGCTTGCCATGGATCTCCCAAAATTGTTAAACTTTATCTTCAAGGACTTAATGCTCTGATACTAATTGTTAGAAACAATAGACCACCATGATAACTGAGAGGGGGGGTGGGTGAATTAGTTATCTAATAATTAAAACATTTATCTTCTTTAAAAAAACTTAACCATTCAACCAAAGTAAATAGCAACCATAATAGAATGCACATAGACAATTACACTAGATATGTTGACTAGGGAAACCCTTGATTAGAGGGAAAACCCCAGTGCGAATGATGCCCACAAGATGATGTACTAATATAAATATTCCTTGTTAGAGGATGGACCCTATTAGAATTCTATTTCAAAATTTAGTACATAAAGTCCCTATTAGGAGACTTTGAATCCCTGTTAGGGGATTCCAACCCTATTAGGTGTTGTGCCAACCTTGTTAGGAGTTGAGGTACAATATATGCAAGATGAGCCCACTATCCAAACATGCAATTTCAACTACAAGAAGACCTCACTACAAAAGCAAGTAATTTACTATTATTTTCTTCTTTCCTTTGTTCTATCAACCAAACCAATCACTATCAAACCTAGTAGACCATGTCACAAACCTTAGATCCATATATCAAACCTAAGATCACTTAGCAAAACCTCAGTAATGAAGTTTCCTTCACTTCCACTCTACTCTTCTCAACTTCACATTCATCTCTCTCCTACTTTGCATCAATATAATTCATATCTTTTTTTGATAAAGAAAAATGTCCTTCCTTTATAACAAGTCCTCAAAATAATTTCCTGATTTGACTATTAGATCTTCTCAATTAATCATTATAGGACCAAATTAAGAACATGTCACACATAGAAATAACATTAATCTTCTACCTTAAAACTTGAATAAATTTATGTAAATTTAATATTATGATGAGTGATCTTAGCCATGACATGACATGTCCTCTTTCAAATAATTAAAAATAATAATCTTTGCTAAGGCAGGCAGGCCCAAAAAGGTGAAGTTTCAGCAAAAGGGGATAACCTTTGGAAGCGAATGGACTAATAAATGAAAATTATTAATAAAATATTTTTTATTAATCCCTCTTGGATGTGAGTTAGGTTTATGCCCTCTTTTAAGGGGTTTGGAGGCATTCTGGGCTCATTCTAGAACTTAATTTTTGCTCATTCTTTGTTATTCTTCAGAGGCTGCCAAACCTGTGGAGAAGGAGACCCAAGAACGGGAGTTTGCAGGTTTTCAGGGAGACCCAAGAATGGGATTTTGTAGGTTTCTAGGAAGGCTGAGGATGAGAGTTTGAAGCCATTCCATGTGCATGCTCATACAAAGTTTGCCTTTGTCCTGAACAGTGCAGATTTGTGGGTTTTCGGGTGTGTTTTTTGTATGAGTTTGGTGCTTTTAGTTGAGTATTTCATATCAGTTTGGGTTGCTACTATATTTCAGACTTTAAGGTGTTAAAATAGAGCTGAATATATGTATTGGGACATGATTAAACTTCTGAGATATATTATTTGTGTTTTTGTGGTGTTTTCGGGCATTTTTGTGTTAATTTTGGGAGCCCGATGAGCATAGTTTTTGTCCTACATTTGTGAACTTTTGTGTAAAGGCTATACGGATCTAGAAATGTCATTTTCTAGGCTTTTATGCTGCTGAAATTTCTATAAAAATGTCTATTTTCAGATTTATTAATAATTTGTGAAGTTGTGAAGCTTTTGGCACTATTTTCAGCATACCCGATTTGGGGTTTCTTGAGAAATTTGGTGGATCTTTGTGATATTAGTTGTTTGATCTTGAAAATCTGATTAGAGGCATGAAATATCATATAAAATCAGAAAAGGGACATTTCAGTGGTATCAGAGCCATGATCTTGCCAACCTGAGGGTTTGTAGAAGTTTGCATGTCAATTTTGACAACTACCCAGATCTTGCATGTCAGTTTTGACAACTACCCAGATCTTGCATGTCAGTTTTGACAACTACCCAGATCTTGCATGTTAGTTTTGACACTACCTAGATCTTGCATGTTAGTTTTGACAACTACCCAGATCTTGCATGTCAGTTTTGACAACTACCCAGATCTTGCATGTTAGTTTTGACAACTACCCGGATCTTGCATGTCAGTTTTGATAACTACCAAAATCTTGCATGTCATAATTTATGGTTGCATGTTGCTTCCAATCATCTAGATGTCAAAATTTATGGTTGCATTCTACTTCTAATCATTTGCATCTTAGTTCTTGGTGAATTTGGTGGTTGCATGTTGCTTCTAATCAGCTGCATGTCAAAATTTATGGTTGCATGCAACTAAGTGAAAGAGAAAAAAGATATTTGCTGCGAGAAAAGAATAAAGAAATTTTGATCAAACCTCCAATTGAAAGTAAAAGTAAAAAATCTAAGGAAGGGAAAAGTATGGCTGATCCAGATGAGATGGCAAAGAAATTCTTCCAAGACATCCAAAATACTCAGAAGCAAACAATGGATAGTTTGGCAGAAACTAGAGAGGCTTTGAGAATATTGATAGAAAAAATACAAGGAGTTGCATCTATTAATGAGAAAGGGAGCACTTCAGAGGAGCCAATAAATCTAAAATCAACACCATATAAATCAACCAAAACTATTTTCTTGCCTGCAGATGAGCCACCAGTACCAAATCTAGCCATTAATCATATGGAAGAGGTTACAGGTAACTTGATTACATTAAGAGCTACTTACAATGGCTTAGATGATGACTTTCATAGTTCGGTTCCTTTTAGAGAATATGTGGATATGATGAACACTTTGATGCCCAAGAAAGAGTACAGAAGGGAGCACGACATAAGTGGAAGAGAGATCAAAAATAAAATAAGCAAGTTTATAGCACCTACTTTTGATGGAACAAATAAAATTTTAGCTAGAGCGTGGCTACAAAAATTACAGACCTTATTCACACTTAACCCCATGAAGGAGAGTGATGTTGTTCAAATTGCAAGTCTACACTTGGAAGATGCAGCCTATGATTGGTGGTATCATGGAATGACTACTCAAGGTCATGGTCAGGTAACTACATTTGATGATTTTAGTCAAAGAGTGATAGATAGATTTGACCTCAAGGATGATGATTATGAGGATGTTGTTGTGCATGATGGTGAGATACTTGGTAGAGATGGGCAGACATTGAGCATTCATGACTTTTCTGAGAGAGAGTACTAGGCACAGTTAGATGCTTCGTCACATGAGGTTGAGGCTAGTAGTACTTCACATGATTTATCCCGCCAGCTGAAGGTGAGTGAAGACAAAATTGTGACTACATTATCTCATCATGACAAGTATGTGAAATTAGTTGGTATTAGTCATATTACTCAAGTGAAGATTTTTCTTGAGTTACCAGCTGATTATAGTTTACAGATATGGACTCGAGATTGTTATATTGACATTTGGGATTCAGTTGACTGGAAATCTTTAACATTTTTTGGTAACAGTGATTGTTTGGGTGCTATCATGGATTTGATTAGCAGATTGCACAGTGTTGTCTTTTCTTGTGCCAAGAGCTTATCTGATGTTGGTATTAGTTTTTATACACCGGTGTTGGGCTTTGTTCATATATCCAGTTGACCATACTTGCTAGAATGTGTTGATGATATTTCATATTTGGCAGTGTGTAGAGATGAGTCCCAGGATCATATTGGCATTGATGACATCCAAGAGGATGCAATGGGCAGTTTTGAAGACTTAGTTTCCTTGGGTATAGAGGAGTTGGATAGCAATGCTAATGTTTTTGATACTCTGTATGTTGATATGAGCTTTAGATTTGATTCACAAGATATGGATGGTAATACTCTAGAGACTAGTAACTTTGAGGATACTCCTTTAGATAGTGCATCAGAGGAAGTTTGTAGGAGAAAGTCAAGCTAGTGCCATCATGTGTCTAATCAGTTGAGAGTTAGTGACCGAGACATTACTGTCACTTGCCAGCATTTCGATGTTGCTCATCAGTTGTTAGCAGTTTATGGATGGGGTTCTCCTACTAGTGATGAGCAGGAAGGTAGTTATCTTTCCTTGATAGAGATCCACTGTTTATGGGAGGCTATTCAGATTTTGAGATAGAATTATATGCAGTTGGTAGCTGATAGAGATTATCTTATGGAGTGGGGTAGTACAGCATATGATGCATTGTTGGCCAAGGAAGATGAGGTGAGTGAGCTTACTAAGCAGCTTGAGGTGACTTCTGAGATTCTTGAGAGTACACAGTTGGCTTTAAAGGAGTCACAGTTTCATTTGGCTAAGGTGACCATGGAGTTAGAGCGACTACAGTCTTTACCTGATTCTATACAGTCACAAGCTTTGGTGTTTGCTGATCCGAGGATGTCCATGGCCAAGATTGTCAAAGATAGTGGAGATGGGGATGCATCCATCCTTGATACTAACGTTGGCATATTGGGTTCATCCCCACTAGAGTCAGGTTCAATTGAGTTGGGTGTTGTAGTAGATTGTTTTGGTATGCCTGACATGGTGGTGACCTCTAGTACTAATGGTATGAAGACTAGAGAGGTTGTATCAAAGATCATGTGTGATATTGGTGAGCCAACAGTTGGCATGGTTCCTGCTAGTAATACTACTCCCTTGGCAATGTCTTCAGAGGTAGTAGTCAGTTCCAACTTGGTTAGTGATCAATTGTAGTTAGTTACATATGGATTGCAGTCTAAGCCACTGAGTGAGATTGGTGCATTCTATCGACATTACACTATGAGGTATGCTCATCAATCTACCTTGGATGACCATGTTGATGAGATGATGATACAGAAATGTACTTTGGTTCCTAGTGC
This sequence comes from Cupressus sempervirens, assembly GCA_028749045.1. Taxonomy (NCBI): domain Eukaryota; kingdom Viridiplantae; phylum Streptophyta; class Pinopsida; order Cupressales; family Cupressaceae; genus Cupressus; species Cupressus sempervirens. Next base: position 250,408,207 of record CM053786.1, on the reverse strand, counting down.
TTATCATCAGTTATGGGATAGTTTGATGCCTCAAGATGAGAGTTATGATGGGCATGACATGGCGATAGGTTCTGTAGTTGATAGCTTGATAATATGTGACTTAGAGCAGGAGTTTGGGAGTGATGCTTTAGTGGGTGTTGTTATTGATTCTACTCCTTTGGCTATGACATCTCCTAACTTAGCTAGTGATTAGTCATAGTGGGTTGTATCACTTCTTCATGGTGAGCTGTTGACTGAGGTTGGCTTTTTTAATCAATATTATATTACAGGGTATGTACATCAATTAGCAATTGATCCTTGTGTTGAGGAGTTGATGATAGGAAAATTTGGTTTGGGTTCCATTTCTTGTTGTTTATCTTGTGATGGCTTTTCACCATTAGGGGTGCATGGGAGTTATGGTTATGAGATAGTGGCAGATGATCTATAGATTTGTGTTGACTATAGGAGTTGTACAGTGTGTGGATTCTCCATACTTGGTATAATTTCATTTGAGAGCATTCACCATTGTTGCAGAGTTGGATTGTACATTCTGTATAGGCCAGTGGAATGCATTGATGGTATTTATTATGTTGGCAGTTTGATTTGTCCACTTTACTTGGGTTCTAATGTTCTAAGAGTTTGTGTCTCATGGGTTTCTAATTGTGGTAGTGGTGATTTTGGAGTTTGGTTGAGCTGTAATTGTCAGTTTGATTATGGATTCCTCTTGGTCATATTGCAGAGAATATTGCAAGAGCCTATGTTATTTGGCAGTAGTATAGTTCATGACTACATTTGGGATCCAGGTGGATTGATTTGTTTATTATTCAGCCATTTCTTGAGGACAAGCAATATTTTGGCAGGGAAGACTTTTCATGTCCCCTTTTCAAATAATTAAAAATAATAATCTTTGCTAAGGCAGGCAGGCCCAAAAAGGTGAAGTTTCAGCAAAAGGGGATAATCTTTGGAAGCGAATGGACTAATAAATGAAAATTATTATTAAAATATGTTTTATTAACCCCTCTTTGACATGATTTAGGTTTATGCCCTCTTTTAAGGGGTTTGGAGGCATTCTGGGATCATTCCAGAACTTGATTTTTGCTCATTCTTTGTTAATCTTCAGAGGCTACCAAACCTGTCGAGAAGGAGACCCAAGAACGGGAGTTTGTAGGTTTTCAGGGAGACCCAAGAATGGGATTTTTCAGGTTTCTAGGAAGGCTAAATATGGGAGTTTGAATCCATTCCATGTGCATGCTCATACAGAGTTTGTCTTTGTCCTGAACAGTGCAGATTTGTGGGTTTTCGGGTGTGTTTTTTGTATGAGTTTGGTGTTTTCAGTTGAGTATTTCATATCAGTTTGGGTTTCTTCTGTATTTCAGACTTTAAGGTGTTAAAATAGAGCTAAATATATTTATTGGGACATGATTAAACTTCTGAGATAGATTATTAGTGTTTTTGTGGTGTTTCCAAGCATTTATGTGTTAATTTCGAGAGCCCGATGAGCATAGTTTTTGTCCTACATTTGTGAACTGTTGTGTAAAGGCTATATGGATCTAGAAATTTCATTTTCTAGGCTTTTATGCTGCTGAAATTTCTGTAAAAATGTCTATTTTCATATTTATTAATAATTTGTGAAGTTGTGAAGCTTTTGGCACTATTTTCAGCATACCCGATTTGGGGTTTCTTGAAAAATTTGGTGGATCTTTGTGATATTAGTTGTTTGATCTTGAAAATATGATTAGAGGCATGAAATATCATATAAAATCAGAAAAGGCACATTTCATGACATCAACATGTCTTCTTCATATCCTCAACCTACATTCTTAGAATAACTATTCTACTAAGAGATATAACAAGTTTACTAGAACATGCCTCTATAACTCTATCTCAGAATAGACATCACCAAAACTTACATAACTTCTTCCAAACTTATCATTTCTTCTTCTAATGTTGACTACATATACTAAATACTTAGAAGTATCTCCCATAACTTCAGATAGTTAAAATTCTCAACTAGCCATATGTACTAACTTGATCTTTCTGTTGTTCTTCTATTAGATACCTCAAAAAATTGCTATTTTGACATCAATGACAAATTCGGTCATGAATGTAACATACCATCATAGTAACATATCTAAAATAATCCACCATAGGAATATCATTAGCATTCATGCTTTCAAAAATTTTGAAAGAAAGGCTAGGCACATTTCTAAGGGTCTTCATTCCTATCATGCATTGTTAATGACCTAGGAGTTCTCATTAGCTTGGAAGAGACTATAAGCAACCAATAATTAGATCTGCAAGTTACACTCAACAATTTATGACTTTGATTAAATATGCTATAGGAATTAGCATTTTCATTATAGAATGTATCATATGCACTATTTAAACTGATAAATATGCTATAGAAAGTTGCAAATGTGCTATAACAAATTGTAAATACACTACAAAATTCTTTAAATGCACTACAGAATCTTTTAAATGTGCCACAAAAAGCTTTAAATTCATTAAAAGACTACTTCAAAGAACTAAAATAGCTTTTAGAAGCATTGTAGTGTTAGAAAACTTGAAGATCCAACCTTCATTAACTTAGGAATATCTTTGAGAGTTTGTTTTTATTGTTATGAAGCTTCCAAATTGTTGTACAACCTACAACCAATTAGTTATGTACCAGAAACTAGAGAAAAACAAAAATCTAAAAGAAAAAGAATAGATTAACAAGAAAACTTGAACAACAGAGAGACTTTAACATGAAGCCCCATGGTGGGTGCTAATTTGTATATAGTATATTTACGTATTTATGAGACTTTAATGCAGAGTGCAGATAAAATGACAATAAACTAAACTAAACCCAAGAAATCATTGTCAAAATGGAAACTCTATGAACATCCCATGTTCCCCTAACTACAACTACTAAGAATGCTCTCAGACCAGCATCTTAGTGATAGTTCTAGAATGGGAGTATTCTTAAAATGTAGATCTATGAGTATGCATGCAAGATCTATAAATAAATGCAAATATTATGACAATAGTAACTCTAAAATAATGTCATATGTGTATGTAATGAACTAAAAAAGTGCTAAATGACTCCAATGAATCATATAACAATGCTAAAATGAGACTAAAATGACATAAATTTCTTAGAATAACAAATGACAACTCTAAATATGCCTATACTGCAGATGCATCAAACTTGGGTCCTTTTTCTCTTGAATTCTCCTCCTATCTATAGGATTTTAGAAGGTGTTGGGGTAAAATTAGGGTTTTAGTCTTGACTAGGGTAATGGTGAATGTGTAAATATCTCATAAGGTAACAAGAGGAAGAGCCCAACGAGCTTAGTTTTGAGGATAAATGAGGATTTTTCCAATTCTTTTAAATGTAAAAGAAGGATTTTCACTTTTGTGAGAATATATGGGTTTATTAATTTAATAAATGTTCCATTTATTTTCAAAATTCTATCTTTTTCCTTTTTCCCTTTTTGAATTTCATTTTATCATTTTAAATTATTTTTCTCCTCGTTTTAAAGTTGATTTAGGTCTTATTGATTTGATAGATGATTTGATTGATTAATGACCTAATGTAATCCTTGATTTGAAAGTATATTGTTTTCCTCTTAGTTTGTATTGTTAGATCAAGAATTGTGGTGTTTTAAGTCTTTGCTAATTTTTGGGTGTCTACAACTACTATATTCTTCATATACTTGAATCATCCTCCATGCTTCAAAAGAGAAGAAACACCAGATGTTTATAGTCAAGCTCTTGAGAAGAAGTAAGGTTTTAAAGGTTTTAACCAAATATTTATATTCAAAAACTTATCTCTATTCATCAATACAATTAATTTCCAAATCCAACTTACCTACTACATCCAACTTGTAACATACATTATCCCATTATCATCATGAATAACTTCTTTTTGTGATGCAGGAGCATCTTAGGCTATTGAGAAATCTTGCGTCAACCAAAAAAAATATTTCTTGTTTTTTGTACCAATCTATCATTCATGAAGTAGTCATTTCTTCTTTTGGTTTCATGTTGTGCACAATTGATATCATGTTAAAGACTTGTTGTAGATCCTTATCATAATTGCACAAATTCTAATGTTTCATCTACTTCAATCTCTATGTCTTTATTTGTATTCCCTATTTTCCAATTGTTTTCATCCAACATAGAATGGTGTTCCATTTAGCATGGTTTCCTATGCTTATATGGTATCTTGTGAAGTTGGGAGCTGACTACTAAGACACAAGTTGACCTACCATTAAGTGTGCATGATTTTATTATGTTATTTGCTTGGGTTTTGGTTTACTCTTCTAAGCTTAGACCTAAATTATAATTAAATCCTTGAATGGATGACCTTTGGCCTCACTAGCTATAAATGAAGCTCGGATAGATGTAGGAAGGGAGCATTTTTAGAGGATAGAAATAGAAGATGTGAGCTTGGACTCTTGAATTGTAATTCTAAATTCTTTATAATGCCGCAAATCGGAAGGCCTCATAGTTGGACATGTTGTTTTTTCTTTACAGTTGAATTTAAATAATTAAACCTATGAATATGTTGCATCTAGCCTTATGTTCTCCATGGTTTCAGTGATTCTATGTATAAGCTTCCATGTGTAACTCTGACCACGGAGGTTTTGGTAGGTTAAGCTGAAATTATTCCATGTGTTCATGATTATCTTTTGCTCTCTAGATCAATTTGTATTGAAAAGAAAGTTCTTTCTTGAGGTTTGGGTCATGGAGAACCTTATTGAATTTGGTTGTAAGGTGGTAGATCTAAAGTATGACCTATAAGTTGTAGAAGGTTACAATATTGTAAGAACTATTGCCAAGATGGTCAATGGTAGAGGAAATTTTTATAATACTATTATGGATATCTTGAGGTAGATTGCATTGAGACTCAAAGCTATTGAGATAAATCAAAGAATAGGTGTACACCTCGAGGATGTTAGTGGTGATTAATAAGCAACATAGAATCCTAATCCTAAACCTAATCTTGAACAAAATGAGGAAAGTATGTTGAGAGTTTTGTCTGGGATGAATGTTAGACCTATTGTTGAAGTTTCTTTTTATGATGGAATACTTGAGACAAATTTTGCATTGGCTTGTATTGCTAAGAAGGATAAATATTTTGAGTATGAAAGTAATCTTGATAATAAGAAGGTTAAGGTAGCAGTCACAAAGATGAAGGTCATGCTTTACTTTGGTGGGATCATTTGCAAACTAAAAGTTAGAAAAATGTAAAAGAAAAAATCAAGACATGGCTGAAGATGATTGGAAAGATGAAAAAAGTTCTCCTTGCTGATTACAAGGTGAATTTGTTGAAGAAAATTCAGAATTTAAGAGAAAAAGTCCTAACTGTAAAGCAATATATTGAGGAATTTTACAAATTAGATATCAAATTTGGACATGTGGATGATGAAGTTGAGAAAGTGGATAGATACCTAAATTATTTGAGGACATCAGTTTAAGATGAGATCGGGTACGTTAAGATGAATATTGTAGAAGAAGAATATCAATAGGCTTTGAAGGCTAAAGAAAGATTGGCATAAAGAAATGATCAAAGATAGAGAGGAAGAGGTGGCCAATTTTAAAGAAGCAAAGGCTAAAATATGGAGAAAGTAGAATATTTGACAGCACAATGCAGGATAAATTAATGTTGGAATGGAAGGAAGAATATGCTAATAAAGGAAGTAATTACACTAGAGGTATCTATACTGGTTACACTAGAAATATTAATGGTGAAAAGAGAGAAGAAAGATCTTGGTTTAAAAGTACTTGTTATAAGAGTGGTGAAGAAGGACATAAAGTATTTGAATGTATTATCTATGGAAAGATTATTGGAGGAAATAGTAGAAACACTTTGGCTTGTGAAGAAGTTATTGAAACACCTAATGAACCTAAAAATGGTGAAAAATGAATGTTAAGAAGGATCTTGTGGAATGAAGAAGAAGATGGAAATCCTATTTTGATTAAATGATTGCTCAAAACCAAATATGAGATTTTTGGAAAATGTTACACTGTAATCATTGATAGTGGAAGTTCTAATAATTTGGCATTTAATGAGTTGGTTAACAAATTGTAGTTGTAGAGATTGAAACATCCTAAGCCTTATCATATTGCTTGGATCCAAATGGAGCGTATATTACTTTAAGTGATCAATGCCTTGTTAAATAAAAAATTGGAAATTATCATGATGAATTATTGTGTGATATTATATCTATGGTTTGTTATACATATTATTTTGGGTAGACCTTGGTAGTATGATAGAAAAGCCTTGCATGATGGTAGAATGAATTAATATACTCTTTGGGTAGATGGAAAGAAATTATTATTATTTCCTTTGGTAGAAAAGCTTGATGAGAATCATTGTACCATAGTTAGAGTATGCTTGGTTGAAGGTGTTATTGTAAATAATTAATTATTATTACACTTTACTTAAGTTTAATTAGGTTAAATGCATTATTTTATTATTTATCATACAGACACCTAGAAGTATGCGTAGCCATATGAGTTGTCTTGGTAAAAACACAAGAGTCTGCATAATCATCTGATTCGTCATGTAGACAACATAGTTGTTTGCACTCCAATTGAGCACATGGTGTTTAAAACATCTCTTTATGAGATACACCTATGTAATCTTATTCTTTCATCATTGTAGTAAGTTCTATGCTCAATAGAGGATAATCCACTCTTGGTAGACATGTGCTTAGTTGTGAGGCTTATCACTTTGTTGACTCCTATTCATTCTAGATGCCTTTATATACAAGCACTTCTAGTGTGTATGTACATATGATATTCTCATTATTGTTATTTTAATCATCCATTATTGGTCCATATTGTGCCAGTGATTGAGCTTCTTTGAATTGGTGCTAGGGGAATCTGAATATGTGTCTAGATTAGCCCGTACAAAGCATTTGAAGTTGCAAAAAGTAGGATTAGATAGCTACAGTCACCAAAAACTAATTTTTCTGACAAATCCATGCACACAAACTAGAAAATAATAGCACAACTAAAAAATTTAGGAAACTCTAGCAAAAATAAATAAAATTACACCTGATTTGGAGTCTGAATGACTGAGATATAGCCTCCCAAATTTTGACTATCAAATCAAAACTACATATGGTGAGGTTTCTGCAGACGAAATTGCTAGATTAAATTTGATGTCCAAACGGCTATCATGGTAGTGTAATTTATTCTATTGGTGATAGTCAAATGGCTATCAAATTTAAGATAGTGAAATGGTGATATTAGTAAAAATAAGGCTATCCAGGTTGACATGGTAGTCCGTACGATGATGTGTCAGGCCATACGGATGCTGACATAGCAGGGGGTGCTGAGGTAGTGCTTACATGGTAGATCAACATGATGTATCTCTAACATGTTTGTTGTTATGGTAGGTGCTCTACATTGACATCTATGTTGGCTAACTTTTCATCAAAGGTCTACATGGAGGCCACAGAGAATGTCACATAGAGACCATAGGGGATGCCACATGGAGGAGGATTTTGGTCACTCGAGCTAACTATCGTTGGGGCTTAGATGTTAGCCAATGATTAGAGCCAAAGTGGTTGATGGGAGGGGGAGTTACCAGTGGTTGACGGGCTAGTAGTTGGTTTAATCCCACATGCACCAAGTTTTGGTGTGAATGGTGTTTAAAAACAACAAGCTACATAAGGTAAAGTGGATTGGAATCCACTAAGTTATGAAGCCTGCTATGATCACCACCAGTTGGGTTGTGCTACTAGGTGAGGAATATTCTAGTTTGGATGAAAACTAGTGGTATGTTGGTTGGCCACTTGTGGTTTGTGAAAAATTGATGCAAGCTAGATCTATAGAGAATTATCGCTAACTACGAGCTACCAAGATTTGACCACTCGATTTGCCTACAATAAATGCTCCTCTACATGCTCATCTAGACACATATTTAGGTTCCATTTTTTTTGAAAGTGTATAATTTTTTGTCTACTTTCTAGATCTTCAATTAGATTATAGGCTTGTGTGGACAGAAATAGGTCCTTTTTGGCATTATATTGCTTTGATTACACTTCAAAATTGTTGTATATCTGAGCTACATTGCTAAGTACCAAATTTGAACTCCAAGAGGAGGTTATAAACAAAAAAATCAAAAGTCCACTTTTTTCCATTTTGACAAGTGGCCTATTGTAAATGTACTAAATATAAAGTTCCTAAAGCATTCATTTTGGGGGGGGGGGGGTTCTTTGATTGAGTAAAAAAGGGGGTGTGTCTTGTGTTCTTGTGTCTCCTTGATAGTGTGCTCTTTCTTTTGCATTATGCATTCTTTTTCTAAGTTAACACCACATAGTTATGCTACTTGGAAAGAAAACACAAAGGAACCATTAGTTGAAAAAGGTTTACTATGTTATGTAACTAGTGCAACAAAGAAACTTGATGATGATGTTGATGAGTATCATAATGAAGACTAGGCATCAAAACAAGAAGTGGCCCTAGGAACCTTGTTAAAGAATATCTTAGATCTTGTCAAATAACACATCAAGAACATTAACAATCCAATAGAAGTCTAGGATGAACTTGAAGCACTGTATGGGGTAGTAGATGAAGACATGGCCTACACCATTAAGGACAATCTTCTCAAATTGGATCCTAGGAATTTTGACACCATCAAAGATTATCTTACCCAAGTAGACATGTATAGGTCACAACTTAAGGATTATTGTGAACACATCAAGGATGGAAAGTTGATCAAACATGTGATGACTCATCTTCCTCCTAAATATGTAGCTTGTGTTTCCAGTTATAATACTCACAAGTTAACAATGGGTAGTGCCTTCACTAAGCCTTCATTTGAGTCATTTTTAGGAATGTTGGTCTTAGAATGAAAAGTTAGTATGGTAATTCTCTAGTCTTCTAAGACCAAAGCCTTGGTAGCTAATCAAGGGAATCAAGGTGGTAAAAATTCCAACAAGAAGAAAAAGTAGTGGAAGGCTAAGCCACAAGATGACACACAACAATATTCCTCTATGCAACAATATTCCTCCACACAAAAATCTTCTTCACAACAAGGCAAGTCTTTTTACAAAAACAATAAGATGGGGAACAACTTCAACAAATAGGAGAAGGAAACTTGTACCTATTGTAAGAATAATGGTCATGATGAACATGAGTGTAAGGATAAGAAAATTGATGAGTTGCTAAACTTAATGAGGAAACATATAATTGGTGTACCAAATGCCTATAAGGATAAGGGATCATCAACCAGTTCAAAAGGTAAGGGACAAGCTTTGGTAGCAAGTACAAACAATTTTGAGGAATGGGTTCTTGATTCAAGAGCTACACATCATATGGGTGCTTCAAGGGAGCTTTTTTGCTCTTTGAAACCATCACATGTACCTTACATCTATGTGGGAAATGACACACAAGTGGAATTTCAAGGAAAAGGGGATGTTGAATTGGATATTGGAGTCTTCAAGGATGTTCTTCATGTTCCCAAACTTAGCACAAACCTTCTTTCAATCTACCAAATAAATCACTATGCATGTGGCAACAAAGTGGAGTTCCCTTCTAATTTGGCTGTGGTAAAAATATAAAGGATGATTCTATGGTGGCCATTAGAAAGGCTAATCATGAGACAAGACTTTATTATTTTTCTCATTTTTTGCCTAAGTCCACTTCCCTTGCCTTGTTGACCCACTTAAATTCATAAAGTCAACTATGGAATGAGAGATTTGGACATCTCAATTACTGCTACCTTCAACAACTTAGAAAAAAGGATATGGTCATTGGTCCAGCTCAAGTCAAGTATTCAGAGGGTATATGCACATGTTGTGAAGTAGAAAAGTATCTTGAAGAGAAGTTTAACAAGGGGATGTCTTGGAGAGCTACTATTGTTCTTGAATTGGTTCATAGTGATGTAACTGGCCCATTTCTAGTACCATAATTTGGAAAGGCTCACTATGTTCTCACCTTCATTGATGTCTTTCATGCTACACTTGGGTCTTCTTTCTTACTCATAGGAGTGAAGTATTTGATAAGTTTATTAGCTTTAAAACTTAAATTGAGAAGCAATTAGGGAAAGCCATCAAGATTTTACGAACATATAATGGAAGGGAATATGTGAACTCAAGGCTTGTAGACTTTTGTACTCATGAGGGCATTGATATTCAAATTTAGCTACATATAGTCCATAGCAGAATGGTATTTTTTAATGGAAGAATAGAACCCTTAAGGAGATGAAAACATGTATGCTACAACATAAGTCTCTAAATCAAGTTTTTTGGGCAGAAACCATGTGTTGTGCCAGTTACATCCAAAATAGAAGTCCCCGTAAGGTCTTAGATGGAATTACACCTTTTGAGGCTTGTTGTGGAAGACAACCAAGTGTAAAACACTTTAAAGTTTTTGGTTGTCTAGCATGGGCAAGGATACCTCCACAAAGATGGAAGGCATTGGAACCTAAAAAAAAACCTTGTATATTTGTTGGATATCCTAATCACCTTAAGGCATACAAACTCATGGATCCAGAGACTCATGAAATCTTCTTTGAGAGGAGTGTTCACTTTGAAGAAACTTGTCCAAGTTTGGCTTCTTCAACTCCTCCTTCCTCCTTCATAGAAAATGATGATAGTTTTGATAGTGACTTGGAATATAATATTCCTTCAAGTTTGACTCACATGACACCACCCTCACAGTGTCAACAAATAGTTGAGGATATTCCTTCTTCTTCTTCCACTAGACGTCATTGGGCACAACAAACACTTGATTCAATAGGTTCATTGGTGGGGAATCTTGTAGATAGCAGGAGGAAAAGGTCACAAAACAAATCATTTCCACATGCTTATATTGTCATTACTTTTGAGCCACAGTCATTTAAGGAAAGATCAAGTGTTCTTGAATTAGACAAGGCCATGGAGGAAGAATATAACTCTTTAATGAAAAACAACACTTGGTATAGTTCCTCTTCCTAAGGGAAGAAATTCGGTTCCTTGTAAGTAGATCTATCAAACCAAGTTTGTAGCTGATAGAAGTGTGGATAAGTATAAAGCTAGACTTGTTGCCTAAGGTTTCACATAGGTTCTTGGTATTGACTATACTGAGACCTTTGCACCAGTAGCTAAGATGAACTCCATTCATTTGGCACTAGCTACTTTTGCAACTCATGGTTGGGTTGTTCATTAGATGGATGTGAAGAGTGCATTCTTAAATGGTGATCTTCATGAGGATATTTATATGGAACAACCACAAGGTTTCATTCAAGATACTACTTTGTTTTGCAAGTTGAAAAAGTCTATCTATGTTATTAAGTAGGCTCCTAGGGCTTGGTATGCCAAGATGGATTCCTTTCTACTCTTAGTAGGATTCACTAGGTGTCATTTAGATTCAAATGTCTACATTCTTTAGAGGAATGAATCATGCTTGATACTTGTGCTTTATGTAGATGACTTGATCATTACAAGAAGTACTTCATCCATCATTGCCAATGTTAAGACTTCTTTGCAGAATAGATTTGTTATGATAGACTTGGGTTTACTTCATTATTTTCTTGGTATTGAGATCACACAATCTTCAGCTAGGATCACAGTTTTTCAACCCAAGTATACTCTTGATTTGATTTTTTTATCTTACATGAGTGACTGTAAGCCTACTCCTATGCCCATTCTTTCAGGTATTAAGTTAGAGGTAAAGTTTTCCTCTCCATTTGTTGATGCTACATTGTACATGCAATTGGTTGGGAGTCTCATCTACTTAACACATACAAGCCCTAACATAGCTTTTATAGTTGGCATGGTTTCTCAATTCATGCAAGAGCCACATGAGCTTCTTTGGAAGGCCACCAAATGCATCTTGCACTACACATAGGGTACATAGACACATGGGATACACTATGCAGTTGGTATTGGACTTCAATTGGTTGGTTATATAGACTCAGACTATGAAGGATTTCTTGATTCTCACAAGTCTACTTCAAGTTACATGTTTCATCTTGGTTCCAACCCCATTTGTTGGTAGAGTAAGAAGAAAAATACTATTTCTCATTCTTTGACTAAGGTTGAGTATTGAGGAGTTGGAATTGTGGCTATAGAAGCTATTTGGTTACAACATATTCTGAAGGAGTTTGGATTTAATATACCTAAACCCACAATCATAGATTGTGATAATCAAAGTGCTATTGAGATCCCAAAGCATCCAGTTTAGCATCAGTGGACCAAACATATTGAGGTTCATATGCACTACATTAGAGAGCTTATACATGAGTAGGTCATTGCATTGTAGTATTGTCCTACAGTAGAGCAAGTTGCAGATATCTTCACCAAACCCTTCACTAAGGTAAAGTGTCTTCATTTGCAAGATCTCATGGGGGTGCAAAATATTTCAGAAAGGGAAGTACCTTGACTTCTCTCTTCCTTCTTATCATAGGGATCTTTTCCTTACATAAGTTATTTTTCTATCTCATTTTTTTAATTGTACTTATCTCTCCTTTTGGTGAAGGGTTTTTCCCATGAATTTTTCCCTCTTTCTCTTTTTTTAGAGAGATTTCATTGCATCACATTATATGTAGAGTTTTACATTTCTACATGGTTACCTAACATGGCCTAGTAGCAAGGAACCATCATGCATTTTTTTATCATAGCTTTTGTGAGCTTAAGTGCATTCCCCTAAGTTGCACTTAAGGGGGGGTGGTCGGGGGGTGTTAGCGTAAATAATTCTAGTTATGGAGAACCCAGATGGAATATTACCTATATCAAAAGGATTTGTGGAATCCATTAGAAGGAAAAATAAGAAATAGGTAACTATGATGGAGGAAGATTCAGATATCTTGCATAGCAAGGCACTAGGATCCATTGGACTATGTGTTGTATCATTTGTAACTTTCAACATTTCAAAGGAAAAAATGATAGTAGAGATGATGGAGACATTGGGTATGTTATATGAGAAACCCTCAACTTTGAATAAGGTATTTATTATGAAGTAGTTTCTCAATATGAAAATGGGTGAGGGAGTATCTATAACGAATCATTTAAATGAATGTGACACAATCACTAGTCAACTATCATCCATACAAATTTCATTTGATAAAGATTGTTATACATATTATTTTGGGTAGACCTTGGTAGTATGATAGACAATCTTTGAATGATTGTAGAATGAATCAATATACTCTTCAGGTAGATGGAAAGAAATAATTATTGTTTCCTTTGGTAGAAAATCTTGATGAGAATCATTGTGCCATAGTGAGAGTATGCTTGATTGAAGGTAATCAATTTATTAAGCATGTGAAATAATAAGATGTGTGATTTTCTTTGGTTCCTATTAAAATTGAGTAACAAGATGAGTTGGTGGATGCACTTGAGATTGAATCACTTTTATGGAAGTTTAAAGACATTATTTTTGATAACGTACCTGATGGGTTTCCTCTTCTAAGAAGCATAACTCATTATATGGATTTGATAACTAGAGCTACTTTGCCTAATAAAGCACTACATAGATTGACACCTAATGGAAAGGATACATTTACTAAAAAAGTGCAAGAGTGTTGATATTGTGGCTACTAATCATGTAGTGGGTGTTGATGTTGTAGCAGAAAACCAAAATTGTAAAAACCCTAAAATGGTCAATTGAAGAGGTTACGCTAGAACATTTTTATAAGAGGTTGAGATGCATAATTCATGTAATGTTGGCATACATTTTTGTTGGATAATATAAAGGTTAAAGGTTGTGTAGGTGGACATAGCTTGAACCATGTTAAATCTATATATTATCTGTGTTCTTTGGGTATTCTTCTTTTGTTTCTACATATAAATATTTATTTTTATATTTTTTCATATCTTTCAAACCCTGATAGTTGGTATTAGAACAAGGTTTGTTGCTGTATAATGACAAGAATTTCATATTTGAGTGCGAGAAATGAAGGATTCTAAATTCAAGACTAAATAATTCAATGGCTAGAATTTCTAGCAATGGAAATTCTAGATGGAAAATTGCCTATATCAAAAAGATTTGTGGAAGCCATTAGAAGGAAAAAAGAAGAAATAGGCAACTATGATGGAGGAAGATTGGGATATCTTGGATAGGAAGGCACTAGGATCCATTAGACTGTGTCTTGTACAATCTGTAACTTTCAACATATCAAAGGAAAAAATGATAGTAGAGATGATGGAGACATTGAGTATGCTATATGAGAAACCCTAAGCTTTGAATAAGGTATTTCTTATGAAGTATTTTCTCAATATGAAAATGGGTGAGGGAATATATATAGTGAATCATTTAAATGAATGTAACACAATCACCAATCAGCTATGATCCATACAAATTTCATTTGATGAAGATTGTTAGACATATTATTCTAGGTAGACCTTAGCAGTATCATAGACAAGTTTTGCATGACAGTAGAATGAATCAGTATACTCTTCATGTAGATGGAAAGAAATAATTATTGTTTCCTTTAGTAGAGAATCTTGATCAGAATCACTATACCATAGTCAGAGTATGCTTGGTTGAAGATGTTGGAACAATGATACATTTGTCATTAGTTACAACACCTATTTGATTATGAATGCTTACCGAGTTCATCACTCAGTTTACAGTTCATACCGAGCATTCGTTGGTTACCAAGTATGTTCAGCAGTGTTTACCGAGTCGGGAAGGTAAAAAAAGGTTTTAGTGTTTACTGAGTCAGAAAGGTAAATGAAGGTTTTAGTGTTTACTGAGTCAGAAAGGTAAAGAAAGGTTTTAGTGTTTACTGAGTCAGAAAGGTAAATGAAGGTTTTAGTGTTTACCGAGTTAGAAAGGTAAACAAAGGTTTTAATGTTTACCGAGTCAGAAAGGTAAATGAAGGATTTAGTGTTTACCGAGTTAGGAAGGTAAATGAAGGATTTAGTATTTACCAAGTCAGGAAGGTAAATGAAGGTTTCAATAATTACCAAGATAGAAAGGTAAAAGAAGTATTCAGTGCTTACCAAGTGAATCGAAGGAGTTAGTTTCTACTAAGTGACACAATGTTTACCGAGTCTCCAGTGGTTACCAAGTTCCAAGCTACTAAAAGTGATTAGTATGGACTGAGCCCCTAACTCTACTGAGTGCATGACGATGCTGTGTAATGTAGTGGATGACGAGTGTCAGAAGGTCACCGAGTGAGTTTGAGGAACCTGAGTTTTCTACTATCTGGCCGACTCAGTAATGTTTTATCTACTTGTGTTTGGCCGACCTTGTTGCTGTAAATATTGGAATGGTATATATGTAATGTATTGTGCCATTTACAATATAGAAATAATGAAGAAAAGTAATAGTGAAGTAAGAGAAAATTAGAATCAGCAGAGGAGTATTCAGCAAGGTTATCAAGGAGCAGCAAAGATATATCCATCACATCAAGTGATCAATACATAAGATCTGATCAGCAAACCAGTTGCAAGTAGATCCACTGCTTCATCCTAACAGGTGAATCAGTTTTGTAAATCCTTTAACAAGGTAGACTTAATAGTCTTTTTTAAATCTCCTAACAGAGTGCATACTTCATTGTATGTTTGTAAATCCTCTAACAAGGTGGATCTAGCAGTCCTACTTGCTCCTAACAGGGTAGATCACCAGAAGTGATCATTGTAAGCCTTAACCAGCCAACTTTATATTGCAGTATTAAAGTTTTGTGGGCATCATCCCCACCCCAATTTTACTTTCAAATTGAAAGGTTTCTGGGTCACCAAATCAGTGTCTTAATCTTTTCATGCATACAGTAAAGTAGATGAATGAATGGTGAATTTGTTATTATGCTGAATTGGTTTAAATTTTAAAGTTTACTGATTCACCCCTCCCCTCTTAGTAACCTTGTTAGTCCTAATATTTCCAACAATTGGTATCAGAGCTTTGTGGTTCTCAGGACAGAGCTTGACAGCTTGAGCAAAGATCAAGGACAATGGAGATATTCAGACTTGACAAAACTATTGAGAATGAGAAGCTAGATTTGGAGATGGCCATGGTTCAACTGAAAGAAGCAAAGGAACATCTTTCTCAATCCCTAAAAAGAAGAAAGGAACTTGCAAGAAAAATAAATGACCATTTTTATGTTGAAGAAAGGATTGAAGATTTGTTACCATCAAGTAATACAGAAGAAGCTGACAAAGCAATCAAAGAACTTCTAGAAAATAATGGATCTCTGCAAGAAGAGGTAAGAAAGCTTAAAAGAGAGCAAGAAATACAGTCAATCAGGCTATGTGAAGTTTTGGAACAAAGAAAAAAAGCACAAGAAGAATTGGAAGATAGAAGTCATGAAACTCAAAATCAATCCCTTGAACATGAAGATCTAGCAGACCAACTATCCAATGCAAATGAAGAAATCTAGATTCTCAGAGCACAAAATGAAAGTCTACAGAATGACTTAAGAACTGAGAGACAAATCAATGAAAGCTTGGAAAATGATCTAGATATTGAAAAAAAAGTCAATCAAAGGATGATGAAATCTCAAGCAGACATGAATCAATTGAATCAGCAAAATGAGCAGAATTTTTATAAGCAAAAAGGTAAAGCTAGTCTTGGATACAAGGAAGAAGGTGAATCTTCTGAACAAGGTACCCAAAGGAATCAAAGACCCACTTGTAATCATTGTGGCAAGATAGGTCATACATCTAACAAATATTGGAGTAATGGTAAAGGTAAATTCAATGGCAAATGTTTCAATTGCAATCAGCATGGTCACAAAGCCAATGAATGCAAGGAGAAACCAAAGTTTGAAGGAAAATGTCACAAATGCAAGAAACAAGGACACAAGGCATCTGAATGTAGATCAAAATCATTCAATCCAGTAGAACAAATTGTCAAAGCAATATTTGGTTGGGATTACAATACCTGGTGTAGATGTCACTATTGTGGAGAATATGGACACATAGGAACAAACTGTAGAAGGCATCACCTAAGGAAGAAAGATACAACCATAAGATGGTATACTTGTACTAAACTTGTTCATATAGCCAAGAATTGCATGAATATAAGAAAGGTTGAATATGAAAAGAAAACTAGAGTTGATAATATTCGAAAGAAAATGAAACAACAGTGGATTCCTAAGTCTACTGAGCAAGAAAATTCAAATGATGGAAATGTCACTCTAAGAATGGGTGACTCCATCATTCCTAATTAGACTTATCAAAAAGGATAAGGGACTGCATCTTCAAGCCATATCCTAAGAAATTCTAGAAAGAAGGAGTGGAAATGATAAATCACTATTGCAGATACAAGTCATAATTCACAATGTTGCATCTACCGAGTAAGGTTGGTTTTCAGACTTTATCGAGCTTGGTTGAGAAAATAAGAAAGGTTTTGTGTGTTCACTGAGTTGCAAGGTTTACCGAGTAAGTCGATGACTATTTATAAAACCCTAATTCTTAGCTACCTTTGTACCCGAGCATTAATGAAAAGATTTCGATTAAAAAGGCAGAATTTGATCTCATTCTTCACCATGAATTTAGAGTTCACGGAGCAAAAATATTTTCAAGTGCATCCAAGCGAGTTCAAGTGATTTGAGGCAATTTTTCAGCAAAGAATTTGTGTTACAAAATCATTCTCTCACTGAGCAGCAATGGCATCCGCAAGCACTAGTGGTAGTAAGGTGAAAAGAGGTTCTGAAATGCTTGTGAAGGGAGTCGAATGGGAGGTGCACAATTTCAAAATTGTTCCTGCCATTGCTAAATCACTCGACCCGCATGGAGCTCAATCGCAGATCCCTCCAAAGGTACTTCTTATCAATGATATTTGTACTCATTTCAAGTGTACTGTGCAAGAAATAGGGACACTAGATATGGATAGTACCCTAGCCGAGTTATGCGTGGATGGAACCCTAAAACCTGAGTTTAAACATTTGGAAACAAAAGGTTTAACCCATATCCTGCATCTGCCAAGAAGTTTCCAAGTGAAATGGGTGAGGTATATCTTAAGCCATGTGCATAATGGACAATTGTGGTTAGAGAAACCCATCCTCATAACAAAGAAGATGATCCACAAGATCACAGGTTTACCAATGTTGACCAAAGCCAAAACCACCAAAACCGTAGGTTGAGATGAACTTCAAAAATTAACCCAAGCCGAAAGGGATGGCAGAGGTTTAAAGCTCAACAATGTTTCAGATATAGAACTAAAATATGGTATTTGTGTTATTGCATACAAACTGTATAGTTCCAGCAGGCTGAATAGTGTACCCTATGAGGCTATAGATTTGGCATATAAGATTGTAAAGAAAAATATGGAGTTTGACCTAGCTGATGTGCTATTAAAACAATTGAATAAAAACATGGATAGCATAAGGACTGCAAAGACAAACCCTTGTAAATTTGGTTCTTTGCTAGTTTGTTTATTTTTCTATGTACAGAAATTCTTTCCATCTAAGGGTGAAGTTGTATGGAGGAAAGATACTCCAATTTTGTATCAAATAAACAAATTCATAGCAGAAATGGGTATGAATTTTGATAAGGTAATGGATAATTATTTTGAAGATTTCAAGGAAAGGATGAACAACAGGTTCAGGATACCTCCGAAACTTGTTGAAGAGTATAAGGATGATGTCTGTTTCATGGTTGACTGTGACAGAGTCTACATCCAAGTAGTCAAACCCTGAGTGGCATGGGTACAACCGTTGCCCTATGAGCTAAATATTAATGATGCCAGATATATCATTGAGGCACTGGTAAATGAACTAGTGGATCCCAAGTTGCCTGCATTTGAAACCTATGAAGAGGCAAAGGTTAGAATAGAGCTTGAAATCAAGCTTCCTCAAGAAATCTCTAAAGGCAAGAGAAAAACAGATACAGCCAGCACTTCTCTTAGTTTACCTTTAGTTGGTCCCATTCCAGTTTTGAGTGCTAGTCCTGCAGCATTGACCATTGTATCTACTTCAAAAGGAAAGGAGGTAAGTACTGTAGATAAACCAAAGACACCCTTGAGATTTCTGCTTACAGATAGTGATATAGATTTGGATAAAGAAATTGTCATTCCACAAATAAATCTAGAATCTGCTACAGTTAATGAATTGAGATTAGCTAGTCAGTGTCTAGAGCAAAAGGCACAGCAAATGCAGCTAAGGAATGAAAGGGACAGAGAATTCAACATCATTGAGAGTGCTAAGAACATAATAAATGAGGCTATAAGTGTTGATGTGGATTCATCTCAACACATTTTGTTACAGCTAGAAGAAGTGGTGAATAAATTTAATGAGGATATCTTAGGACAAGAAAAGTTAATAGAGAAAGCAAATAGGAAATTTGAAAATAAGGTGCTTCAGCACATTGCTCAACACTTAGCAATAAAATGGTTGAATTGACCTCAATTTTGTCTTACATTGAAATTTTTTTTAATAATGTAACCTCACTTTTTGCAAAACTTTGTGATGTTACTGAGTATACAAAGGAAATAAAAGAAAAGTTGAATAAAATTGATGAGGATATAAAGGTCAGTGCCCAAATGTTGCAATCTGACCACAGTGCAAGTTCATCCCATCATCTAAGAATCAAATTTTTTTCAGAGAAATAGGCAAAATTGCTGAGATAAGAAGCAAGGATCAGGTATACTCTGATTGACATCCAGAATATGATCGTTCTTGTCATGAACACAATGCAGAAGCACATTGCATATTCAAAAACATTGATCCATGACAATAACTTCTCTGTTGCAGACCATGTGATTGAACTTTCTGCAAAAGTTCAAGTAGCTCTCTCCAAATGTAAAATCTTGTAAGAAAATTGGGATAAAACTCTGCAACTAATTCTTTAGGTACATTCTGAGTTTATCACACATTTTGGTGTCTCCATGTAAATACACTCTTTATTCTTTGGCATTATTGTCAAAAAGGGGGAGAAAGTAATATATAGAGGAAAATCAGACACAAAAGGGGAGAAGGTAATAAAAAAATAAAGAATAAAGTCATATAACTCATGTAAAAACCCTATGTATATTGTATGGGGGAGTTATATGTAAGGTAGCCCATGTATATTCAGCACAGCAGAATCAAATCAGTTTTGTCAGATCTTGTATATAAATTTTAGCTCAGAAGTGTTTTTGTCACTAATGCCAAAGGGGGAGATTGTTGGAATAATGATACATTTGTCATTAGTTACAACACTTATTTGATTCTGAATGCTTACCGAGTTCATCACTTAGTTTACAGTTCATACCGAGCATTCGTTGGTTACCAAGTATGTTCAACAGTGTTTACCGAGTTAGGAAGGTAAACAAAGGTTTTAGTGTTTACCGAGTCAGAAAGGTAAATGAAGGTTTTAGTTTTTACCGAGTCAGAAAGGTAAATGAAGGTTTTAGTGTTTATCAAGTCAGAAAGGTAAACGAAGGTTTTAGTGTTTACCGACTTAGAAAGGTAAACGAAGGTTTTAATGTTTACCAAGTCAGAAAGGTAAACGAAGGATTTAGTGTTTACCGAGTCAGGAAGGTAAATGAAGGATTTAGTATTTACCGATTCAGGAAGGTAAATGAAGGTTTCAGTAATTACCAAGACAGAAAGGTAAAAGAAGTATTCAGTGCTTACCAAGTGAATCGAAGGAGTTAGTTTCTACCAAGTGACACAATGTTTACCGAGTCACCAGTGGTTACCAAGTTCCAAGCTACTCAGAGTGATTAGTATGGATTGAGCCCCTACCTCTACCGAGTGCATGATGATGCCATGTAATGTAGTGGATGC
This sequence comes from Cupressus sempervirens, assembly GCA_028749045.1. Classification (NCBI taxonomy): domain Eukaryota; kingdom Viridiplantae; phylum Streptophyta; class Pinopsida; order Cupressales; family Cupressaceae; genus Cupressus; species Cupressus sempervirens. Next base: position 250,387,590 of record CM053786.1, on the reverse strand, counting down.
CGAGTGTTAGAAGTTCACCGAGTGAGTTTGAGGAACCTAAGTTTTTTACTATCTGGCTGACTCAGTAATGTTTTGTCCACTTGTGTTTGGCCGACCTTGTTGCTATAAATATTGGAATGGTATATATGTAATGTATTGTGCAATTTACAATATAGAAATAATGAAGAAAAGTAACAGTGACATAAGAGTGAATTGAAAGAGAATCAGCAGCGGAGCATTCAGCAAGGTTATCAAGGAGCAGCAAAGATATATCCATCACATCAAGTGATCAGTACATAAGATCTAATCAGCAAACTAGTTGCAAGCAGATCCACTACTTCATCCTAATAGGTGAATTAGTTTTGTAAATCCTTTAACAAGGTAGACTTAACAGTCTTTTGTAAATCTCCTAATAGAGTGCATAATTCATTGTATGTTTGTAAATCCTCTAACAAGGTGGATCTAGCAGTCCTACTTGCTCCTAACAGGGAAGATCACTAGAAGTGATCATTGTAAGCCTTAACTGGCCAACTTTATACTGTAGTATTGAAGTTTCATGGGCATCATCCCCACCCCAATTTTACTTTCAAATTGAAAGGTTTCTGGGTCACCAAATCAGTGTGTTAATCTTTTCATGCATACAATAAAGTAGATGAATGAATGGTGAATTTGTTATTATGCTAAATTGGTTTAAATTTTAAAGTTTCTTGATTCACCCCTCCCCTCTCAGTAACCTTGTTAATCCTAATATTTCCAACAGGAGGTAATCAATTTATTAAGGATGTGAAAGAATAAAATGTTTGATTTTCTTTGATTCTTGGAAAATTTGAGAAACAAGATGAGTTAGAGAATGCACTTGAGATTGAATCTCTTTTATGGATGTTCAAAGACATTATTTATGATAATGTTCCTTATGGTTTGCCTCTTCTAAGAAGCATAACTCATTGTATGGATTTGATACCTAGAGCTACTATACCTAATAAAGCACTACATAGATTGACACCTAATGAAAATGATACATTGACTAGAAAAGTGAAAGAGTGTTGATATTGTGGCTACTGATCATGTAGTGGGTGTTGATGTTGTAGCAAAAAACCAAAATTGTAAAAACCCTAAAATGGTCAATTATAGAGGTTGCCCTAAAAAACATTTATAAGCAGCTAACATGCATAATGAATTTTAATTTTGGCATTCATTTTTGTTGGATAATAGAAACGTTAAAGGTTGTGTAGGTGGACATAGCGTGAACCACATTAAATTTGTGTATTATCTATGTTCTTTGGGTATTCTTCTTTTGTTTCTACATATAACTTTTTATTTTTATATTGTTTCAAATTTGTCAAACCCTAATAATTGGTATCAAAACAAAGTTTATTGTTGTAGATTGACAAGACTTTCATATTTGAGTGGGAGAAATGAAGGATTCTAAATTCAAGACTAAAAAATTCAATGGCCAAAATTTCTAGTTATGGAAAATATAGATGGAAGATTACCTATATCAAAAGGATTTGTGGAGGCCATTAGAAGGAAAAAAGAAGAAATAGGTAACAACGATAGAGGATGATTAGGATATCTTGGATAGGCAGGCACTAGGATCCATTCAACTGTGCCTTACACAATCTCTAACTTTCAACATATCAAAGGAAAAAATGATACTAGAGATGATGGAGACATTGGGTACATTATACAAGAAAGTCTCAACGTTTAATAAGGTATTTCTTATGAAGCATTTTCTCCATATGAAAATGGGTGAGGGAGTATCTAGAATGAATCATTTAAATGAATGTAACACAATCACCAATCAGCTATCAAGAATACAAATTTCATTTGATGAAGATTATTAAACATATTATTTTAGGTAGACCTTGGAAGTATGATAGACAAACTTTGCATGATAGAAGAATGAATCAATGTACTCTTTGGCTACATGGAAAGAAATAATTATTGTTTCCTTTGGTAGAAAAGCTTGATGAGAATCATTGTACCACAGTCAGGGTATGCTTGGTTGAAGGTAATCAATTTATTAAGGATGTGAAAGAATAAAATGTTTGATTTTCTTTAATGCCTATAAAAATTGAGAAGCTAGATGAGTTAGAGAATGTGCCTAAGATTGAATCCTTTTTATGGAAGCTTAAAGAAATTATTTCTGATAATGTACCTAATGGTTTTCCTCTTCTAAGAAGCATAACTCATTGTATGCATTTGATACCTAGAGCTACTTTGTCTAATAAAGTACTGCATAGATTGACACCTAATGAAAAGGATACATTGACTAGAAAAGTGCAAGAGTGTTGATATTGTGGCTATTGATCATGTAGTGGGTGTTGATGTTGTAGCAGAAAACCAAAATTGTAAAAACCCTAAAATAGTCAACTGTATAGGTTGCCCTAAAACATTGTTATAAGCGGTTGACATGGAATATGCATTATAATAAATGCATGCTTTTTTGTTGGGTAATAGAAAGGTTAAAGGCTATGTAGGTGGACATAGCATGAACCACATTAAGTCTATGTATTATCTATGTTCTCGGGGTATTCTAATTTTGTTTATACATATAACTATTTGTTCTTATATTGTTTTAGGTCTGTCAAACCTTAACAATTGGTATTAGAAAAATGTTTGTTGTTGTAGATTGACAAGACTTTCATATTTGAGTGGGAGAAATGAAGAATTCTAAATTCAAGACTAAAAAATTCAATGGCCAAAATTTCTAGTTATGGAAAATCTAGATGGAAGATTACCAATATCAAAAAGATTCATGGAAGCCATTAGAAGGAAAGAGGAAGAAATAGGTAACTATGATGGAGGAAGATTGGGATATCTTGGATAGGAAGGCACTAGGATCCATTTGACTGTACCTTGCACCATCTGTAACTTTCAATATATCAAAGGAAAAATGATAGCAGAGATGATGGAGACATTGGGTATGTTATACGAGAAACCTTCAACTTTGAATAAGGTATTTCTTCTAAAGCATTTTCTCAATATGAAAATGGGTGAGGGAGTATCTATAATGAATCATTTAAATAAAAGTAACATAATCACTAGTTAGCTATCATCCATACAAATTTCATTTGATGAAGAGGTTAGGGTTCTCTTAATCTTATGTTCTTTGCCAGAAAGTTGGAACAACATGGCTATGGTTGTAAGTAACTTTGTCTCTAGTTCAAATACTTTGAAATTTGATGAAGTTGTTGGTGTTATCCTAAGTGAGGAAATGTGATGGAAATGCATAGGTGAATCTTTGACCTCATCAAGTTCCACTTTAAATGTGGAGAATAGAGGAAGAAAAAGGGAAAAGAAAAAGGGTCTCCACATGACAAGTCATGAGGGAAGTCAAAAAAATGATGTTCTCAACCTAAAGGAAAGAAATATTTCTAGTATTGTGGAAAGCCTAGTCACCTGAAGAAAGATTGTTAGTCTTAGAAAAACAAACAAGGAAACAAAAATGAAGATGATAGTAAGGAAGATAATGGTTGCAAGTAATAATTTAAAATATGATTTAATCTTATGTTTGGATAATGTTAATGATTCCTAGGTAATAGATTTTGGGGCTTCATTCCATGCTACACCCCATAGAAAATATTTTCAAGATTATGTTCAAAGTGATTTGGGACAGGTATATTAGGGTGATGATGAGCCCTATCCTATTGTTGGTAAAGGAAAAATAAAGATAAAGTTACCAAATGGAAATGATTGGATACTGCAGGAGGTAAGGTATGTCCCTAATTTAAGAAGAAAATTAATTTCTATAGGACAATTGGGTAGTGAATGTTGCATAGTCATGGTTTTAGGCAATATCTGGAAGGTCACTAAAAGTTTATTAGTAGTAGCTAAAGGTTTGAAGGTAGGCGTATTATATCTATGTACTGGCAATACTTATTCTACCTTAGCTACTATTGATAGTGTTAATGTATATAAAGCTACTATAGTTGTTGCAAGAAAAAATTAAAAAATGAGGCACCATAGGCTTGGGCACATAATTGAGAAAGGGATGAAAAATATTCACTCTAAAAATCTTTTGCTAGGATTGAAAAATATCAATTTAGAGTTTTGTAAAAATTATGTTTATGGAAAACAAAAAAGAGTTAGATTTCTCAAAGTTTGGAAAGAAAAGAAGACTGAGAAGTTGGAACTAGTGCATTCAGATGTGTGGGGAATAGCTCAAGTATCATCTCTTGGTGGATCTCATTATTATGTTATTTTTATAGATGACTTAAATAGGAGAATATGGGTATATTTTCTAAAACAAAAATCTAATTTTTTTGAAATATTTAAGAAATGGAAAGTTTTGGTTGAGAATGAGACATGAAGGAAGTTGAAGTGTAACAAATCCAATAATGAAGGTGAGTATTGCAGTATAGCCTTTGAATATTACTATTCTATTAATGGAATTCAAAGGAAAATGATAGTTCTAGGAACCCCACAAGAAAATTGATTGTAAGAAAGAATAAATAGGATAATCGTGGAATGTGCAAGGAGCATGAGATTGCATGCTAGTCTATCCCCTCATTTTTGGGTAGATGTTGTAAACACTATTGTCTATTTGATAAATAGAGGACCTTTGGCTTCTTTGGATGGTGGTATTATAGAGGAAGCATGGATTGGAAGGAAGGTAAACTATTTATTTCTCAAAACTTTTGGTTGCGAATCTTTTGTCCATGTTGATTAAGAAAATGAAATCAACCTTGATGCTAAATCTTAAAAATCTACCTCCATTGGATATGGGATAGATGACTAAGGTTATCAATTATGGGATTTTGAAAATCTTAAAATAATTAGAAGTAGAGATGTTTTATTCAATGAGAAGGTCATGTATAAATAATCGTTGCAGGAAAAGAAGCATGAACAGGTCAGACAAGAATATGTGGTGTTGGATGAGACTCCTAAAAAATAAAAACCCACTTGTATCTAATGCTCAACAAGAATAGGTTATCCCACAAACTCTTGTAAGTATTAGACATTCTACAAGGTCAAGTAGACCTCCTAAAAGGTTTCTCCTTATTTTTATTCTATCTTATTGACTGATTTTGGTGAAGGAGAAGAATATGAAGAAGAAATCTAGGTGGATGCCAAACAATAGTGGAAGTTGGGAATGAAAGAGGAGATGGACTCCTTGTTGAAAAATAAAACTTGGGACTTAGTCCCTTTACTAGAAGGAAAAAAAAAATTGCCTAATAGATGGGTTTATAGGCTGAAGGAGGAAGATGGAGGAAAGCAAATGTATAAGGCCAAACTTGTAGTAAAGGGTTTTGCATAGAAAAAGGGTATAGATTTTGATGAAATACTCTACCCTATTGTAAAAATGACTTCAATTAGAATTGTATTGAGGCTTGTAGTTGTAGATGATTGGAATCTTGAACAACTAAATGCTAAGATATATTTTTGCCATGGAGATTTGGAGAAAGAAATTTGCATGCAGCAACCAAAGGGATAAGCATCTATATGGCCTAAAGCAGGCACCTTGACAGTGGTATTTAAATTTTTATAGTTTCATGGTTGAACAAGGTTAACATAAATGTCATTCTGATCATTGTATATAATTTAAGAGATTGGATAATGGGATTTAAGTTATCTTATTACTCTATGTTGATGACATTCTTGTTTCTAGTTGAAATTTTCAAAAAATAAATGAACTTAAATAGAAATTAGCAAGATCATTTACCAAGAAGGATTTGGGTGCTGCTAAGAAAATCCTTGGTATAAGGATTACATGAGATAAAAATAATAGAACTAGAAATTTGTCCCAAAGTGTGTATATAAAGAAGGTGTTGAAAATATTTAATATGCACAATGCAAAAGTAATCAGTAGACCTTTGGCTAGTCATTTCAAACTGACTAAGGAAATGCACCCAAAGGCATAGTAAGAGGTAGATAAAATGTCTAAGATCTTGTATTCATCAACAAGTGATAGTTTGATGTATGCTATGGTATGCACATGGCTAGATATTTCTCATATAGTGGGATTTGTCAATAGGTATATGAGAAATCTAGGTATGGAACATTTGAATATTATCAAATGGATTCTTCAATATTTGAAAGGTACTACTACAAAGGCATTATGTTTTACAGGACCTAGTTGTTCTCTGAGTGGATTTATTAACTCTAATCTAGCAAGAGATATTGATACAAGGAGGAGTACTATAAGGTACTTTTTCACTGCAGGGGGCACTACAGTTAGTTTGATTTCTAGATTGCAGAAGGTTAATGCACTTTTAACCACTAAAGATGAGTATGTAGCTTCTATGAAACCTAGCAAGGAGATTATTTGGTTACAATTCTTTCTAAAGGAATTATGTCTAAAGAAAGAAGATCACCCACTATATAGTGATAGCCAAAGTACTATTCATCTTGCAAAGAATTCTTCTTTTTATTCAGTGACAAAGCAAATATAGCTCAGCTACCATTTTATAAGGTCTTAAAAGATTCACATAAATCCTATAGACATGTTCATGAAGGAAGTCCCCAAGGAGAATTTGGTTTCTTGCTCAACTTCTATTGAGCTTCTTAACTGATGATCGTGGAGGTAATACATAACAAAATATTTTATCCAGTGGGAGTTGCATGTACTACATGGTTGCCTAGTTTCAATCTCTAAGTGGGAGTGGAAGACTGTTGATGTTTTGGTGACTGATCATGTAGTGGGTATTGATTTTGTGGTAATTTATGATAATGTACCTGATGGTTTTCCTCCTATTAGAAGCATAAGTCATTGTATGGATTTGATACATGTAGATAGTTTTCCTAATAAAGCACCACATAGATTGACACCTACTGAAAAGGACGAATTGAATAGAAAAGTGAAAGTGTGTTGATATTGTGGTGACTAATCATGTAGTGGGTGTTGATATTTTAATAGAAAACCAAAATTATAAAAACCCTAAACTGGTTAATATAAGAGGTTGCCCTAAAACATTGTTATAAGTAGTTGAGATGCTTAATGTATTGTACTGTTGGTGTATGTTTTGACCTGGATAATAAAAAGGTTGAAGGCTATGTAGGTGGACATAGCCTAGGTTTTGAGTGAACCAAATTAAATCTATATGTTATTTGTGGTCTTTGGGTATTCTTTTTTAGCTTCTACATATAACTATTTATTCTTATATTGTTCTAGATTTGTCAAACCCTAACAAAGAGTTGCTTGATAAGGGTTTGATTGTAGAAATTTTGAGTCCTTGTGCAGTACTTGTTGTGTTAGTAGTAAAAAAGACTGGAGAATGGAGAATGTGCATTGATTCTAGATCTATGAACAAGATAGTCATGAAATATTGATTCCCTTTTCCTAGAATGAATGACATAATGGACAGATTGAGTGGGGTGAAGTATTTTGCAAAGATTGACTTGAAAAGTGGCTATCATCATATCAAAATTAGACAAGGAGATAAATGGAAATCTAGTTGCTATGACAACACCTATTCCTCCACTCTCCAAGGCATCCACTAAAAAAATATTCTTCATGAATTTCACTCAAGAGCATTCATGCCTAAGAGCAAGTAGCTTTCTATTTGAGATAATCCTACTTGTAAGGCCTAGTCATCATTGGTGTTTTATAAACCATGGTTTTTTACTATGGTCATTGGGTACATCTTAGTCCTAGGATAGGGTAGTGTTGAAAATATAAGGTAGGATAGGTTACTAAGAGGGGAGGGGTGAATTGACAATGAATAAATCTTTATCTTATTGCACTGACTAATCATTCATATATTATTATGATCTAATTGCATGCATAAAGAATGAAAATGATAAAACATTCATAACACTTTCAAAAAAGATATGGTGACCCAAAAAAATTCCAATTAGAAAGTAAAACTAGGGTGGGGATGATACCCACAAGGTTTAGTATTGCAGTATAGAGTTAACTTGTTAAGGCTTACAATTGACCACTTCTAGTAATCTTTCATGTTAGGATGAATTAGTGGCTAATCTATAATCTAAAACATTGATTTGTTGAATGAGATTCCTTGTATTAAAATGATCACCTAGTTTTGATAGAAAAAACATTGTTGTCCCTTATACTTCTTGTATCCTTCTTCAATTCACACTCATGTACTCCTTATTCTTCTTCACATACATATTTGGATATGATACAATGCATTACATATATACCAATCCAATTCATTACCTTCTAAAGTTGGCTATAATACCAAATTCATCATAATTCACAAAGTTGCCCAAAATTTGTAACTAGGTTTTTGAAGAAAAATTTGATGATATTTTAGTACATAAAAAACACCATCAACGCTTGATGAACTCTAGCATTCGGTTGAAGTCAAATCTCGATCCATACTGATCACTTTTGAGTAGCTCAAACTTGGTTAGCACTATGTGACTTGATGAACAATGAGAAAATCAATAGCTACTAAAAAACTTGGTTAACATTGAATGATTTCATCAACATTAGATTTATTGAGTTAACATTGTGAGTTTCGTTGATATTGTAGAGCTTTGTTAACACTACAAAGCTCAATTAACACTAGAGCCTTGATCACTTCCACTGGATAGCTCAGTAGACACTATTACCCTTAGGCTATACTACTAACTATATTTTATGCTTGATAGTACTATGTAACTTGATATGAATTGTAAACTATCTATTTATCTTGGCAACAATTGAGACACTTGGTTAACACTGCTCGATGAATGATAAGCTTGATAGCAATTGTAGAGCTTGATAGAAATGTAACCATTTGACTAAGTGTTGATTCACTAATGGATAAATTTACCTTAAGGTCAATATTTAGGTGTTTTCTTAGGCTTATAAACATTATTTAGGTCCCTAGGGTACTAGAGGAAGGTCATAGAGGGATCATAGTATGCAATTTGGAAAAATTGCAAAAAATTGCACTTTACAACAAAATTTGCTCGACAACTTTTGTATAATTGCCTCCCAATGGTCACAACCTTTGAAATTAGTTGGATTAGTTATATAAGGTCTTCAAATATCCCTTTGAAGTGGGTGGAAGACTTGGAATGTAATTTTACAAATAAAATCAATAAAAACATCTATTTTTCTTGTAATTTGGCTACAACACATGTATAGACTGGTACAAATTAGCAAGAGAAAATGAATGGTCAGATCAAAATCTAACATGTTCTAGGAAGATAATTCATTTTTTTGAAGGTTTGAATTGATCAAAATAAAAATTTATTTAATCATCTTTCCTAGGTGCACCAAAACCCTTAATTCATTGACAACGTTTGGAAAAGATTCTCTAACCTACTTTTCCAAAATGGGAATTTTATGACACTTAAGAAAATGAAATTTAGGAGGCTATGCTATAAGGTTATAGAAAGATAAGAGATATGGATTGAATATCATAATTTTACAACCTAACCCTAGGCCAAACATCTTTATGTGTTTGGTTCAGGACAACAAACATTGAAGTGTTAGAGGCACTTTGGGGATGGATAAAACATATATGATGGTAGATTGTGATCTATCATACATCCCTCCAAGTTTATCAAGTGGTGGCTAAGCTTGAACAATAGCTTGGTGTTCACTTCCTTCACAAACCTAGAAAATTAGGCCTATTAGGACTAGCTATTGCATTTTACATTTGGTGATCATCTGATTGTTTGGGAAAATCAAATCTTGGGATCTATAGCATCTTCTAAAAGGGTGTTTGGATATCAACTTTTTTTTCTAGGTCCTTTGAAGAAGTTTCAAACCAAGTCTCTATTTTATCATTGGTATGAATAATAGGGGTTACTAGGCCAAAAATCCAAAATTGTTGCTTGGGCTCTTCGACATATGTCAACCTATCTAAATCCTTCAGTTTAAGATTTTTATATGTTTAGGAAACTTTCCATTCACCTTTGAACACATAGTTTCCCATTTCAAGCTAATCCCAAGTATTTGGTGATATTTTGTTAAGAGACCTAGTTGTACTCTTTTGAAAGTCTAGTTCATGTTTTATGTACAAGTTTATACAAAGGTGTAGATCCCTCTCTTAAGACCATTTGGGGGTATTTAAGAAGTCATAAGGCCACACCACATTATAGTTTCCTATTCAAGAAAGAGCTATACATCAAGTGGTATTAGAGAAACCTAAGATCCCTTAGGGTAAACTCATACTAACACCATGGAAGGAGAAGATAAAGGAGGGTTGTCTACAATGATGAATAATGCAGAGATAGTGAAATACCTTAGAGACTAGAAAAATGAGGCAAGATGAACAAAGGAACAAGGAGATGCAATTGATGAGGCAAGAGATGGAAAATCTTAAGGAATAGCTTTGTAAAAGAAGCAGCGAAAATTTTAAAGAAGTCAGACAAGGGAGTGATGAAGAACCCCTTGAGCAGGAGGAGAACCATGGATGCTAAGATTGATTTTCCTACATACAATGGGTATATGTACAAAGATATTGCAATGTATTAGGAAGATTCCCTAACCACTTTCATTGATTATGAAGACATCCCTAAGAACCAAACGATGAAGATTTCTAAGTCCAGGCTCAAAGGCTTTGTGCTCACATGGTGGAAGTTCACTCAAGATGACAAGGTGAGGAACAAGAAGAACCCTCTCACCATATGAAAGAAGATGGTGGCTCTACTCAAAGTGACTTATGTCCTTGAAGACTATGAATTTCAACTTCATAAGAAGAGGATGAGTTTGAGAGAAAAAGAGATTGACATCTCTACCTATACTAAATAATTTAAGAAATTGATGATAAAATCCAAGCTTATTGAACCTAAAAGTGTGAAACTTGTTAAATCCATGCAAAGACTAAGGATTTCCATTCAAGATTAACTTAGTATGACTAGTCCTACCATAGTAAACTAGTGCTACTAATTGAATATGAGCAATGTCAATATGCTAATAGAAACCAAATTTAAATAAAGTTTCTACAAACTAAACAAAATTCATAAACTTCAAGATAGACTAAGATGAGCTCTCAATTGAGAATATGAGCCATTAATGGGCTCTCTCAATAAGAAGCTCTCTTGTTGAGTGGCTTTTTCTAAATAGATAGGATGTATGCTCAAGCTTATGCTTCAAAAAGGGCTTCAAATGGAGTTGGAATTTGGGTGTGAGTGCATGGTTTTGATGTAAAATGGCTTCTTAAAATGGCATTATGACTTTACTTCATGGATTGCATTATTTTGCAAAGGGGAAGGATCCAATTTATAGGCAAGAGGCTTGAGGGATTGAGGGCTAAGATGCAAGGATGGGAAAAAGCTCATGGAGGGCTCAGATTGCATGAGAGGAGAGCACATGGATTGTGCTTCCTTATAGCCAATCAGGGAGTGACACATGTCATAGGGTGAGAGGATGGAGGAAAGGGGAAGGATGAGTCAATAAAGGAGGCTCAAGGGATAAAATCTTCATAAAGACCCTCATAATGGCTTCTAAGAGCAATAAAAGGGCTTGGAAGAGTCATTTATGGCCTAGTGGGCTTCATAAAATTTTATGGTTGAGATATTTTGAGGGAGATGAGAGCAATTTAGACTTGGGCTTGATTAGGAGGCTTTTAAGCTTGCTTAGGATTGTGAAAATGATTAGAGGATGGATTAGGATGGTTTAGGATTAGCTTAGGGATAGGCAAGTGGATGGCATTTAATGAGCATGGGTGAAGGAGGAGATATTTGTTAACTTTGGCTTGGGTTAGTAAGTCTTAACCCATTTTTAGGGAATGTGACAAGGTTAGGAGGAGATTAGGATTAAGTTTAAAGACATCTTCTAGAAGAGTCTAGACTTTGGATGAGGATAAAGACTTTCTAGAATAGTCTAGAATTTCCTAGGATGAGGATGAAGACTTTCTAGAAGAGTCTAGAACTTCTTAGGATGAGGATAAATTAGATTTTTAGGAAATAAATAAAGTTTTATTTATTTCAAGGGTTTGGGTTGAGGAGATATTTATTAAAACTTTTTTTAATAAACATGAGGATTAATATTTAATCTTAATTAAATATTTTGAGTTGGGATTAGGGGTAGGAAATGATGGGATTAGCCTTTAATCAAAATTAAAGAAGGATTAGAAGATTTTGGAAGAGGTTAGTGGTCTTAAGGAAATTGGCTAAGTTTTGGGGAAAAAATAAATTTTTTATTTATTTTGGGTTTTTTGGTCAATTTATTAATTAAATAATTAATAAATAAAGAAATAATGTTTAAATAAGATTTAAATATTTTTGGGAGGGATTCCTTAATTAAATATTTTTAATTAAGATAAAGGGATTTAATGGCATAAAAATTAATTAATTAATGATGATGTCATCAGGAATTTTTTAGAAAATAAAAATAATTTATTTTCTAAAGGTCTTTAGGTGTCTACATTTTGCCCCTCTTTGATGTGATGCCGCAAGTGGCATGGCATCAAAGATAATAAAATAAGATGCCCAAGGGTAGAGAAGAATAGGAGAGAATGGATTGTGAGATGCCCCCTCAAGAAGGCAGCGGGGAGAGAAAGCGAGGCTTGATGGCTTCTTGAAAAGTACAAGAATCTCAGATGAGAAAGGAAACTCAGATTGGCAAAGAGAAGGGGCTAAATTAGCTCAAACTCTCACTATGGGAGAATGATAAAGGAGAATCAAATTCACAAGAGGAAGCAAGCTTAAGACTTTCAGTATTGGGGGAATGATGAAGGAGCAGAGTGCTATAAAAAGGAATCTAGGATCGGAAGAAGGATGAGGGGATTAAAGAGCTGGTGCAACAAGATTTCAAATAGTCAGATTAGCGAAAGATGGTTTTCGGAGATCCCTAGGACTAGGATTGTGGATCTTGAAAGATGAGGCTTGGTGGATTGATTTGATTGGTGGATCCCTAAGACTAGGATTGTGGATCCCTAAGGCTAAAAGTGAAGATTGATTCAAAGAGATACTGATGCATAAGCTAGGGTAGGAGAGATAAATGTTGGATATGGATGGGGAATAATGGAGATGAAGAGATTCCATTGAAGCTTTTTGAGCGAGGGGATACTTCAAAGAGAAGTACCACCATGTAGTTGAACACTAGATTTGCTATAGGACTGTTGGTTAATTGCCAAGTTTACCAAGAACATCAAGGCCTTTTCACCAACTATCTAGAAGACTAACGAACTGACTCAAAACAAACATGCAAGGATTGCCCCAGCATCACACATGATTCCTAAAGGAAGCAACGTGGAACCGACACTAGGTAACCCACAAGAAGAAAAGAAAAACAAATGAAAGACCTGATCAAGACCTTATGCTCAGATTGCCCCATTCAAAGTATACCATGATATGGAAGATCATGGCAACCTTGAGGAGGGAACAAAAGGATTGCTTGGAAAAGATACTTCAAGACCCAAAAGGGAAGATTCCAAATCGAAAGAAAGTGAAAATCCAAAAGAGAACTATTTTCCAACGAGATGGGTAGGACAAGGTACTAATGGACCAAGATCAGACATGAGAAAAGCTATATCCTACAAGGATCTATCAAAGAGCACCTAAGATGATGGATCTAGATGAGTGATGTGTCCGGCAAGCTGAACTAAGAAGGATAACAATTTGGTGACAAGAGATCCAGCTAAAGGATGCATTGGAATAGCTAACCAAGGGGTGTGTGATGTGTGCAAGATGCTGATCAAGGAGGAACTGACATGAAAGCTGGATAGATACAATGGTACTAAGCTAAAGAGAATGTACAAGCTAACAGACCAAGATATTTACAAGCAGGCTAATCAAGATATGGTACAAGCTAATGGACCAATGATAGGTATGATACAGATGGATAAAAAGCTCAGGATGAGAGGATAGCAAGATGGTTTGATGTTGTGCAAGATGCGAAAGCTAAGGGTGGGGTGATAGCGAAAGATATGGATTTGGCAGGATGCATCCAATGATGATGATGGGGACAACGCTAAGGTTGGTGGTAGCTGAACGGATAGATGGTGCTAGAGTGAATGTCTAATGAGAGGATAACATTGGATTTGCATGAGGATAGCCTAGAGCAGGATACTAATGACAAGGGAGGATGGACAAGACAAGATCTCCAAGGAATATAGTGCCCCCAATCAAAAGATAACATGCGGAAGGAGGTATTATGATGGATGTGATAGGATTCAAGCTAGGATGGAAAAACGGAAGGTGTTAGGGAGATGGATGATAGCTGGGATGATTGGCTGAAGCTGCAGAAGATCCGTGGATGGTGTGAGATGGAAGCTGGAGGATGGAGGATAGGTGTATAGATTGGAATATGGAGTTGGATGTCAAGATGTGACCAAAAGCATGAGGATGACAGGCTAAGCTAGGGATGGCTGTATTACGCATGATGCTTGTTTGCCAAGTTTTCATCATGGTACTTGTCCAAGGTGCTTGAATTGCCAAGTTTTCAACAGTGGACACTTTATTTTTCTTTACTTTTTTTTTTGACTTTTTGACTTTTTGACTTTGGACTTAGCTAGAATGATTTTTCCTTTCTTTAGCTATTTTTGGCTCATAGATGTTGGTAAGATGGATGAAAAAGGATTGGATTGAACAAGTGGAAGGGTGGGTGGGAGTTTGACAGATAATGGATGTGAAGACATAAGGCTTGTGGGTAAATGGATGAGGAAAATGGAAAGATCATCATTGGCACACACCTTGAGAGGTGATAAAGTAGTGGAAAAGATGGTTTTGAGCGAGGTTGAGGAGAAAATGGAGCAAGAGAAAGATAAGGACTAAAAGTAGAGTTGGAAGATGGAGGATGGGAAATTTAGGATAAGAAGCATATGGACTAAAAGTTGATTGGGGGGATGAAGGATGCTTATATGAGGATTTGGATGAAGGATGGATGGATGAGGCTTTTTGAGTAGCATGAATGGATGCCAATTGAGATTTTTCTTTGAGATGCATTTCTTTTATCAGCATTTTGGGTATCCAAATGATTTTTGACTTTTTTAGCTTGGGCTTTTGTGGCCTCTTTACTTTTTCTTTGATTGGGATTAAATGTTTCTTGTTTTGAACATGTATTTTAGAAGCGACATGTTGAGACTTGGATTTTTGTGGATTTTTGGATTTATGCTTTTGTATTTTGGCATCCAATATGCTTCTATTAGCCATGGGATGGGAACAAGAGCATGAAGGAGATGGAGGGATAATTGATGGAGTGATAGGGTTTAACGGTTGGAAGGGATTCAAGGGTGAGTGCCTTTGATGATCTAGCTGGTGAATTTGAGGGGATGGAAGGATAGATTGGAACATAGTATATGGATGGATATAATTTCCCAAAATGGATGGAGGGAAGGAAGGATATGGGCCCAAAATAGATGCAAACAGAGAAGGTGTAGGTCCCAAAATAGATGCAGGGGATAAAGGATATATATTAGGTATGTAAGGACCCAAAATGGATGGAAAGGGTGTGGGATTTAGATAAAGGATATATGGAGCCAAAATGGAGGGTTGGAGATAATGAGTAGGATGAGGGCCCAAAATAGATGCGGAATAAGATGGATGGGAACTTTGGGGTGGAGATGGAAGGACTTTGGACCATGCAGGAATAACAGGGATACCAACATCTAGAAATACATTTTCATTTCTTTTTTCAATACAATGTTCATTATTTGGAACACAAGATGTGAGTCCATTACTAGCTGAAGGAGTTGGAGCTTTGGATATGATAATTAGTTCTTTTTTGATGGATCTATCATCATGGATTATGGGAGATGTATGATCATGAAGCAGAGGAGATGGGAGGATAGGATCTTGAGTTGGGTGGGTTGAGGGAAAGGGATCTTGAGATGGAGTAAGTAAGATGGTAGGATTTAGATATGGAGGGAATGGTAAAAGTGGATCATGTAGGGGAATAAGTGGGATGGCGAGATATGTTGTTCTATCGGAGGATATTTCAACATGCTTTTGGAAAAGATCTTGATAGGAATGGATGGGAGTGGATGCATGAGGTTCATTCTATGGGATTTGGATAATGCTTGGACGAGGAGATGTGGATGGGATTTGGAGCGATTCTATGGGTGGTGGGATTTTGATGCTTGTGAGAAGTGGAAGAATTTTAAGCAATTTGATGGATGGTATGGGGATGATAGCTATGGGAGATGGAGGTGATATTATAGATGGGGAAGCTTCATTACTGACTACTTCACATGGTTGGATTAGATGACATGGCTTATCGACTGCTGGAGGCAAATTTTCTTGTATTTCCTCTAGGAGATTCCTTGGAGACTCATGTGTCAGAGGTGGAGGTGGATTGACAGGAATAGCTAGTGTGATGGGGGTGGAAGATTGGAAGCTTGGTTGATTGGGTGATGGAGGAGAAGCTGGGGTATTAGATGGCATGACTGGATAGTTTGGAAGAATGCATGGATTTTGTGGGATGCTTGGGGGAATGTTTCTAAGGATTTCAATATACCCATCATAGTCAACAAGATTTTCATCATCATTGGAATAGGAGGTGGTGGGAGCAAGGACAATATGACCGAACACATCATGATAGGTTTGAGATTTCATGTTTTGATGATGAGTTGGATGGGGATGGGGTCTTTCATATGGATGAACACGGAAGCTCATGGTTGGATTTGGATTAAGCGTAGATTTTGGATTGTCTGATGAAGGATTTCCTAGGGAGAGACAAAGTTGTATGACAAACCTAAGGAGGATTGGCTGGAGATTTTTGGCTTTCCTATGGATGGAAGACTTCAAGGGCATGCTGTCAAAAAGTGAGTTTTGCTTTCCTATGCACTGGATTGGTGGAGATTGTGTCAACTTAATAATAGACTAATGATCCTATGGGCATGACACGAGATTGACCACTTGTGGATCCCAACGTTTAGCTCAAGGTGATGAGAGATAAAAAGTGCTAGATTACCCTAGACAAAGCTCTGTCAAAGGGATAACCTTGGTGAGGCTGGTGGATTGGTCAGATTGATTGGATAGCAAACTCTAGTAGAGTAAAAACAATTCCTTAAAGGCTTGGGTGATTTTGGATTGGGTTGCTAGCTGGCTGGTGGGATAATTTGGATGGACTTTGGATTTGGGATTGTTCTAAAACAAAGAACTAGATAGATTCGGTTGCGGCGGGGGAGCTTAGATGATATTCTGATGAGGCAGTGACTACGCTAAGTATGCCTTGAGCTGGGAGATTTTTTCTTTTTTGGGATTTTGACCAAAGTTGGCAAACATTCATTCAAAAGCTATGAACAAACAAGCAGAAAAAATTTTGGAGCAAGCACGTCAAACACGCCAACATCCTAGGAAGCTTTCTACAAGGATGAAATTTTTTATAGCTAGGGAGTCCTCGATATATGCAAGGTACGTGAGGCCCAAATCTATAGATGAAACCAAAAAGATGTCACATAGCCGAGAGGAGCGATAACCCACTTCTCCTCTTTCACTTCTCAAGGGTATAAAGTTCCTTGAGGCTTAGCCTGAGTGAAAAAATCTTGGTCCCAAGAGAGGTGTCTTTCGATTCACCTCCTAATTCTTATACTCTGTCAGAACGTTGGAGTTGAGGTCATCCCAAGGGTGATGAAATCCTCAAGCAAGCCTCCTAAAAAGTGTAAAACAAGACCACATACATGATCTTGGGCTTTAAAAGACACACGTTTATTCCAATTGATGATTTAGATCTTGTAAGCTATGATTGAAGACACTTGTGATTATGGCATACAATGTTCATTCCAATTTGATAGCATCCTCAGCATAATGAAATTTGAGAGATCGTCAACATAAAAAATGCGAGCATCATTGAAAATGCGTCCAAACCATGCAATGTTCATTGATTGTTAGGCATTCAAGATTGAGTGTGAGTTTGTTTTAAGCCCAAAACAAAGATATGTGAAACTCAATTTTTCAAGCACGTGCCTTAAGGCCCTCCATGTCAATAGTTGTTCAATTTTTATCCCCAAATGAAGTGTGAGCGAGATTAATGCATATTCAGAGAATTTTCTAACTTAGAAAAACCACTAAAGACCCAAGTGAGTGGAGTTTGATCTTTGTGGAGCACTTAACACCCTCTTAGGTAGACCCATCCCCATAGATGGCATTGAGATTGCAACCAATGGTTAAATTGATGGGTGATTAAAGAGGGTGAGTCCAAATACAAACTTAGTCAAAGCGTCTTTATTAGTTTTTATAACTTAGAAGATTTCAAAAATGTGGATTCTTTTTATACCCCAAAAGATGATTATTTGATCTATGGCATTCAAGATTGGATTTGTTGTTTTAATCATGCATTCATAAAAAAAAAACAAACTTGATTTTAATCCATGGCACTCAAGAGTGATTTTAGCAACATGCATTCAAAGAGAAGTGATTAAACATTCAAGTTTTTTCCTTTGAGCATTCAAGATTGAGATTTTGTGTGTTATTTTAAGAACTTTGAAGTGATTTGTTTTAACCATAGATCATTCAAAATTGTTTTGGACTCAAAAGTGAAAATGACTCTTTGGACTTTGGTTTTCATTCAAGAGTTTGTGTTCTAGTTTGCATATTTTAAGCCCAAAAATGATATTCCTAGATTGTTTTGATGCATGAAAAAACTAAGAAACATTCAAGATTTTGCAACAAGACATTTGTTTGGAACAAATAACAAAGCTTTTAGGACAATTTTTGGCAACCATTTAGGACTCTTAGTTTTCATGATATTTTTAAAAGAACTTTAAAATATTTGCAAATGAGGTTCATTTTATCCTTGATTGATGATTTGAGTTTGATTTAGATTTTAGTGTGCACTTAGTGTTGATTTTGAACCTTTTTAAATGGAGACTTGAAGTTCTTTTTAAATTTCCAAAAATGAAGTGTTCCTAACTTTACATGAATGCATCTAAAACCTTGATGTTGCAAGGATGCAAATGATTGGATTGGTTTAGTTTCACTTGTTAAAAAACTTTTTTTTTTTTTTGCAAATTTTTAGTTTTTAATGGTGTATATGAGCAATGTTAGTATGCTAATAGAAACCAAATTTAAATAAAGCTTCTACAAGCTAAACAAAATTCATAAACTTCAAGATAGACTAAGATGAGCTCTCAATTGAGAATATGAGCCATTAATGGACTCTCTCAATGAGAAGCTCTCTTGTTGAGTAGCTTTGTCTAAATAGATAGGATGTATGCTCAAGCTTTATGCTTCAAAAAGTTCTTCAAATGGAGTTGGAATTTGGGTGTGAGTGTATGGTTTTGATGTAAAATGGCTTCTCAAAATGGCATTATGACTTTACTTCATGGATTGTGTTATTTTTCAAAGGGGAAGGATCCAATTTATAGGCAAGAGGCTTGAGGGATTGAGGGCTAAGATGCAAGGATGGAAAAAAGCTCATGGAGGGCTCAGATTGCATGAGAGGAGAGCACATGGATTGTGCTTCCTTACAGCCAATTAGGGAGTGACACATATCACAGGGTGAGAGGATGGAGGAAAGGGGAAGGATGAGTCAAAAAAGGAGGCTAAGGGGATAAAATCTTCATAAAGACCCTCATAATGGCTTGTAAGAGCAATAAAAGGGCTTGGAAGAGTCATTTATGGCCTAGTGGGCTTCATAAAGTTTTATGGTTGAGATATTTTGAGGGAGATGAGAGCAATTTCGACTTGGGCTTGATTAGGAGGGTTTTAAGCTTGCTTAGGATTGTGCAAATGATTAGAGGATGGATTAGGATGGTTTAGGATTAGCTTAGGGATAGGCAAGTGGATGGCATTTAATGAGGGTGGGTGAAGGAGGAGATACTTGTTAACTTTGGCTTGTGTTAGTAAGTTTTAACCCATGTTTAGAGAATGTGACAAGGTTAGGAGGGGATTAGGATTAGATTTAAAGACATCTTCTAGAAGAGTCTAGACTTTGGATGAAGATAAAGACTTTCTAGAATAGTCTAGAACTTCCTAGGATGAGGATGAAGACTTTCTAAAAGAGTCTAGAACTTCTTAGGATGAGGATAAATTAGATTTTTAGGAAATAAATAAAGTTTTATTTATTTCAAGGGTTTGGGTTGAGGAGATATTTATTAAAACTTTTTTAATAAACATGAGGATTAATATTTAATCTTAATTAAATATTTTGAGTTGGGATTAGGGGTAGGAAATGATGGGATTAGCCTTTAATCAAAATTAAAGAAGGATTAGAAGATTTTGGAAGAGGTTAGTGGTCTTAAGGAAATTGGCTAAGTTTTGGGCAGAAAATAAAATTTTTAATTAACATAATCAGATTTCCACAATCCATTACTATGTGAGCAATGTTTCTGGATTAGATTGTGTGAGTTTTTTTAGCATCAACGTTTCGGATCATACTACATGATCCATCATCAGGACAAGAGAACATCAGAACATCAGAGAACATCATAATATAAATTTTTTATTTATTTTGGGTTTTTTGGTCAATTTATTAATTAATTAATTAATTAATAATTAAATAATGTTTAAATAAGATTTAAACATTTTTGGGAGGGATTCCTTAATTAAATATTTTTAATTAAGATAAAGGGATTTAATGGCATAAAAATAAATAAATAAATTAAATAATTAATTAATTAATAAATGATGATGTCATCAGAAATTTTTTAGAAAATAAAAATACTTTATTTTTAAAAAGTTTTTAGGTGTCTACATTTTGCCCCTCTTTGATGTGATGCTGCAAGTGGCATGGCATCAAAGATAAGAAAATAAGATGCCCAAGGCTAGAGTAGAAGAGGAGAGAATGGACTGCAAGATGCCCCTTCAAGAAGGTGGCGGGGAGAGAAAGCGAGGCTCGATGATTTTTTGAAAAGTACAAGAATCTGAGATGAGCAAGAAGACTCAAATTGGCAAAGAGAAGGGGCTGAATTAGCTCAAACTCTCACTATGGGAGAATGATAAAGGAAAATCAGATGCACAAGAGGAAGCAAGCTTAAGACTTTAGGGAAGGTGGAGGATGAAGGAGCAGAGCACTATAAAAATGAATCTAGGATAGGGAGATGGATGAGGGGATTATAAAGCTGATGCAATAGGATTTCAAAGAGTCAGATTGGCAGAAGATGGGTTTCGGAGAGCCCTAGGACTAGGATTGTGGATCTCAAAAGATGAGGCTTGGTGGATTGATTTGGATTGGTGGATCCCTAAGACTAGGATTATGGATCCCTAAAGCTAAAGGCAAGGAGTGATTCAAAGAGATACTGATGCATAAGCTGGGGTAGGAGAGACAGATGTTGGATATGGATGGGGGATAATGGAGATGAAGGAAAACCATTGAAGCTTTTTGATCGGGGGGATACTTCAAAGAGAAGTACCACCAAGTAGTTGAGCACTAGATTTGCTATAGGACTATTGGTTAATTGCCAAGGTTACCAAGAACATCAAGGCCTTTTCACCAACTATCTAGAGGACTGACGGACTGACTCAAAACAAACACGCAAGGATTGCCCCAGCATCACACATGAATCTCGAAAGAATTAGAGTGGAACTGACACTGGGTAACCCACAAGAAGAAAAGAAAAACAAACAAAAGACTTGATCAAGACCTTACACCCAGATTGCCCCATTCATAGTATACCATGATATGGAAGATCGTGGCAACTTTCAGGAGGGAACAAAAAGATTTTTTGAAAAAGATACTTCAAGTCCCAAAAGGGAAGATTCCAAATCAAAAGAAAGTGAAAATTCAAAAGAGAAACATTTGCCAATGAGATGGGTAGGACAAGGTACTAATGGACCAAGATCAGACATGAGGAAAGCTATATCCTACAAGGATCTATCGAAGAGCACCTAAGCTGGTGGATCTGCATGAGTGATGCGTCTAGCAAGCTGAACTAAGAAGGATAACACTTTGGTGACAGGAGATCTAGCTAAAAGATGCATTGGAATAGCTAACCAAGGGTCGTGCAATGTGTGCAAGATGTTGAGCAAGGAGGAACTGACACAAAAGCTAGATAGATACAATGGTACTAAGCTAAAGAGCATGTACAAGCTGACAGACCAAAATATTTACAAGCTGAAGCTGACCAAGATAGTTACAAGCAGGCAAAAAGCTCAGGATGATAGGATAGCGGGATGGTTCGATGTTGTGCAAGATGCGAAAGCTAAGGATGGGGTGATAGCGAAAGATATGGATTTGGCAGGATGCATCCAATGATGATGAGAGATTTTTTGACCAAGGATAGCTAGAGGAGCAGGATGAGATGGCTGGATAGGATGGTAGATAGCTAGGATTATGATGGATATAAAGAGATGACATTGGGTTTGCATGAGGATAGCCTAGAGCTAGATACCAATGACAAGGGAGGATGGACAAGACAAGATCTCCAAGGAATATAGTGCCCCCAGTCAGAAGATAACATGCAAAAGGAAGTCTTATGATGGATGTGATAGGATTGAAGCTAGGATGGAAAAAGTTGAAGGGGCCAGGGAGATGGATGATAGCTGGGATGGTTGGCTGAAGCTACAGGAGATAAGTGGATGGTGTGAGATGGAAGATGGAGGGTGGAGGATAGGTGGATAGATTGGAAAATGGAGTTGGATGTCAAGAGATGACCAAAAGCATGAGGGTGATAGGCTAAGTTGGGGATGGTAGGATTATGCATGATGCTTGTTTGCCAAGTTTTCATCCTGGTACTTGTCCAAGGCGCTTGAATTGCAAAGTTTTCACTAGTGGACGCTTTATTTTTCTTTACTTTTTTTTGACTTCTTGAATTTTTGACTTTGGACTTAGCTGGAATGATTTTGGCTTTCTTCAGCTATTTTTGGCTCATAGATGTTGGTAGGATGGATGAAAAAGTTTTGGATTGAACAAGTGGAATGGTGGGTGAGAGTTTGATAGATAATGGATGTTAAGACATAAGGCGTGTGGGTAAATGGATGAGGAAAATGGAAAGATCATCATTGGCACACACCTTGAGAGGTGATAAAGTAGTGGGAAAGATGTTTTTGAGCAAGGTTGAGGAGAAAATGGAGCAAGAGAAAGATAATGACTAAAACTAGAGTTGGAAGATGGAGGATGAGAAATTTAGGATACGAAGCATATGGACTAAAAGTGGATTGGGGGGATGAAGGATGCTTATATGGAGATTTGGATGAAGGATGGATGGATGAGGCTTTTTGAGTAGCATGAATGGATGCCAATTGAGATTTTTCTTTGAGATGCATTTCTTTTATGAGCATCTTGGGTATCCACATGATTTTTTACTTTTTTAGCTTGGGCTTTTGTGGCCTCTTGACATTTTCTTGGATTGGGATTAAATGTTTCTTGTTTTGAACATGTATTTTAGAAGGGACATGTTGAGACTTGGATTTTTGTGGATTTTTGGATTTATGATTTTGTATTTTGGCATCCAATATGCTTCTATTAGCCATGGGATGGGAACAAGAGCATGGAGGAGATGGAGGGATAATTGATGGAGTGATAGGGTTTAAAGGTTGGAAGGGATTCAAGGGTGAGTGCCTTTTATGATCTAGCTGGTGGATTTGAGGGGATGGAAGGATAGATTGGAACATAGTATATGGATGGATATAATTGGCCAAAATGGATGGACGGAAGGAAGGATATGGGCCCAAAATAGATGGAAATAGGGAAGGTGTAGGTCCCAAAATAGATGGAGGGGATAAAGGATTCATATTAGGTATGTAAGGACCCAAAATGGATGGAAAGGGTGTGGGATTTAGATAAGGGATATATGGACCCAAAATGGAGGGTTGGAGATAAGGAGTACGATGAGGGCCCAAAATAGATGCGGAATATGATGGATGGGAACTTTGGGGTGGAGATGGAAGGACTTGGGACCATGCAGGAATACTGGGGATACCGACATCTAGAAATACATTTTCATTTCTTTTTTCAATATGATGTTCATTATTTGGAACACAAGATGTGAGTCCATTACTAGCTGAAGGAGTTGGAGCTTTGAATATGATAATTAGTTCTTTTTCAATGGATCTATGATCATGGATAATGTGAGATGTATGATCATGAAGCAGAGAAGATGGGAGGAAAGGATCTTGAGTTGGGGGGGCTGAGGGAAAGGGATCTTGAGATGGAGTAAGTAAGATGGTAGGATTTAGATATGGAGGGGATGGTAAAAGTGGATCACGTAGGGGAATAAGTGGGATGGCAAGATCTGTTGTTCTATCGGAGGATATTTCAACATGCTTTTGGACAAAATCTTGATAGGAATGGATGGGAGTGGATGCATGAGGTTCATTATATGAGATTTGGATAATGCTTGGAGGAGGAGATGTGGATGGGATTTGGAGTGATTTGATGGTTGGTGGGATTTTGATGCTTGTGAGAAGTGGAAGGATTTTAAGCAATTTGATGGATGGTATGGGGATGGTAGCTATGGGAGATGGGGATGATATTATAGATGGGGAAGCTTCATCACTGACTACTTCACATGGTTGGATTAGATGACATGGCTTATCGATTGTTGGAGGTGGCTTTTCTTGTATTTCCTCTAGGAGATTCCTTGGAGACTCGGAGGTGGAGGTGGATTGACAGGAATAGATAGTGTGATGGGGGTGGAAGATTGGAAGCTTGGTTGACTGGGTGATGGAGGAGAAGCTGGGATATTAGATGGCATGACTAGATAGTTTGGAAGAATGCATGGATTTTGTGGGATGCTTGGTGGAATGTTTCTAAGGCTTTCAATATACCCATCATAGTCAACAAGATTTTCATCATCATTGGAATAGGAGGTGGTGGGAGCAAGGACAATATGACCGAA
The DNA here is from genome assembly GCA_028749045.1 of Cupressus sempervirens. NCBI lineage: Eukaryota > Viridiplantae > Streptophyta > Pinopsida > Cupressales > Cupressaceae > Cupressus > Cupressus sempervirens. Next base: position 250,363,045 of record CM053786.1, on the reverse strand, counting down.
CACATCATGATAGGTTTGGGATTTCATGTTTTGATGATGAGTCGGATGGGGATGGGATCTTGCATATGGATGAACACAAAAGCTCATGTTTGGATTTGGATTAAGTGCAAATTTTGTATTGGCTGATGAAGGATTTCCTAGGGAGAGTCAAAGCTGTATGACAGACCTAAGGAGGATTGGCTGGAGATTTTTTGGCTTTCCTATGGATGGAAGACTTCAAGGGCATGCTATCAAAAAGTGAGAGTTTTTCTTTTCTATGCACTGGATTGGTGGAGATTGTGTCAACTTAAGGATAGACTAATGATCCTATGGGCATGACACGAGATTGACCACTTGTGGATCCCAACCTTTAGCTCAAGGTGATGAGGGATAACAAGTGACAAAGCTAGATTACCCTAGACAAAGCTCTATCAAAGGGATAACCTTGGTGAGGCTGGTGGATTGGTCGGATTGATTGGATAGAAAATTGTAGCAGAATGACAACAATTCTCTAAAGGCTTGGGTATGATTTTGGATTGGGTTGCTAGCTGGCTGGAGGGGGATGATTTGGATGGACTTTGGATTTGGGATTGTTCTAAAGCAAGGAACTAGATAGATTTTACTGCAGCGGGGGAGCTTGGATGATTTTTCGATGAGGCAGTGACTACGCTAAGTATGCCTTGAGCTGGGAGATTTTTTCTTTTTTGGGATTTTGACCAAAGTTTGCAAACATTCATTCAAAAGCTATGAACAAACAAGCAGAATTTTTTTTGGAGCAAGCACGTCAAACACACCAACATCCTAGGAAGCTTTCTACAAGGATAAAAAAATTTATAGCTACAGAGTCCTCGAAATACACAAGGTACATGAGGCCCAAATCCATAGATGAAACCAAAAAGATGTCACACAGCCGAGAGGAGCGGTAACCCACTTCTCCTCTTTCACTTCTCAAGGGTATAAAGTTCTTTGAGGCTTAGCCCGAGTGACAAAATCTTGATTCCAAGAGAGGTGTCTTTGGATTCACCTCCTAATTTTTATACTCTACCGAAATGCTAGAGTTGAGGTCATCCCAAGGGGTGATGAAATTCCCAAGCAGGCCTCCTAAAAAGTGTAAAACAAGACCACATACATGATCTTGGGCTTTAAAAGACATGCCTTTATTCCAATTGATGATTTAGATTTTGTAAGCTATGATTGAAGACACTTGTGATTATGGCATACAATGTTCATTCTAATTTGACAACATCGTCAACATAATGAAAGACGAGATATTGTCAACATAAGAAATGCGCACATCATTGAAACTGCGTCCAAACCATGCAATGTTCATTGATTGTTAGGCATTCAAGATTGAGTATGAGTTTGTTTTAAGCCCAAAACAAATATGTGTGAAACTCGATTGCCAAGCGCGCACCCGGAGGCCCTCCACGTCAAGGTTTGTCCAATTTTTATGCCCAAATGAAGTGTGAGCGAGATTAATGCACACTCAAGGAATTTTCTAACTTAGAAAAACCACTAAAGATCCAAGTGAGTGGAGTTTGTTCTTTGTGGAGCACTTAACACCCTCTTAGGTAGACCCATCCCCATAGATGGCGCTAGGATTGCAACCAATGGTTAAATTGATGGGTGATTAAAGAGAGTGAGTCCAACGACAAACTCACTCAAAGCATTTTTATTTGTTTTTATAACTTAAAAGATTACAAAAATGTAGATTCTTTTTATGCTCCGAAAGATTATTATTTGATCTATGGCATTCAAGATTGGATTTTTTGTTTTAATCATGCATTCATAAAAATAAAAAACTTTATTTTAATCCATGGCACTCAAGAGTGATTTTAGCAACATGCATTCAAAAACAAGTGATTAAACATTCAAGTTTTGTCCTTTGAGCATTCAAGATTGAGATTTTGTGTGTTGTTTTAAGAACTTTGAAGTGATTTGTTTTAACCATAGATCATTCAAGATTTTTTTGGACTCAAAAGTGAAAATGATTCTTTGGACTTTGGTTTTCATTCAAGATTTTGTGTTCCAGTTTGCATGTTTTAAGCCCAAAAATGGTATTCCTAGATTGTTTTGATGCATGAAAAACCTAAGAAACATTCAAGATTTTGCAACAAGACATTTGTTTGGAACAAATAACAAAGCTTTTAGGACAATTTTTGGAAACCATTTAGGACTCTTAGTTTTCATGAGATTTTAAAAAAAACTTTAAAATATTTGCAAATGAGGTTCATTTTATCCTTGATTGATGCTTTTAGTTTGATTTAGATTTTAGTGTGCAATTAGTGTTGTTTTTGAACCTTTTGAAATGGAAACTTGAAGTTCTTTTTAAATTCTCAAAAATGAAGTGTTCCTAACTTTGCATGAATGCATATAAAACCTTGATGTTGCAAGGATGCAAATGATTGAATTGGTTTAGTTTCACTTGTTAAAAGGCTTTTTTTTTTTGCAAATTTTTAATTTTTAATGGATTTAAGTATCATTTGGGGGTTCATTTTAAGCACTAAAAATAAGTGTGTATGATTTTGCTTCTTTCAAAAAAAAATGGCCAAGATCTCTCACAAGAAGAAGAAGAAGAAGTAGATGGAATAAGAAGAATATAGACAAGAAGAGGAAGAAGAATTCCAATTGCTTTGTCCACCTATAAGCTTGAAAAATCTGAAAACACTATGATATAGATTATGAGTTCCTTTGTCTTTTTCATGCTCATGTGGACCTAAAAAACCAATTTATACAATCCTACCAATCACAAAAATAAGCAAAATTAGCCAAAATTAGAAAATGACATACAAAATTTGACTAAAAATCTAATGAAGATGACCCATGCAGGGTCCCACCAGGCGTGCCAAAATGTATATGAGCAATGTTAGTAAGCTAATAGAAACAAAATTTAAATAAAGCTTCTACAAACTAAACAAAATTCATAAACTTCAAGATAGACTAAGATGAGCTCTCAATTGAGAATATGAACCATTAATGGGCTCTCTCAATGAGAAGCTCTCTTGTTGAGTAGCTTTGTCTAAATAGATAGGATGTATGCTCAAGCTTTATGCTTCAAAAAGTGCTTCAAATGGAGTTGGAATTTGGGTGTGAGTGTATGGTTTTGATGTAAAATGGCTTCTCAAAATGGCACTATGACTTTAATTCATGGATTGTGTTATTTTTCAAAGGGGAAGGATCCAATTTATAGGCAAGAGGCTTGAGGGATTGAGGGCTAAGATGCAAGGATGGGAAAAAGCTCATGGAGGGCTCAGATTGCATGAGAGGAGAGCACATGGATTGTGCTTCCTTACAACCAATTAGGGAGTGACACATGTCACAGGGTGAGAGGATGGAGGAAAGGGGAAGGATGAGTCAACAAAGGAGGCTCAAGGGATAAAATCTTCATAAAGACCCTCATAATGGCTTGTAAGAGCAATAAAAGGGCTTGGAAGAGTCATTTATGGCCTAGTGGGCTTCATAAAGTTTTATGGTTGAGATATTATGAGGGAGATGAGAGAAATTTCGACTTGGGCTTGATTAAGAGGGTTTTAAGCTTGCTTAGGATTGTTCAAATGATTAGAGGATGGATTATGATGGTTTAGGATTAGCTTAGGGATAGGAAAGTGGATGGCATTTAATGAGGGTGGGTGAAGGAGGAGATATTTGTTAACTTTGGCTTGGGTTAGTAAGTCTTAACCCATGTTTAGCGAATGTGACAAGATTAAGAGGGGATTAGGATTAGGTTTAAAGACATCTTCTAGAAGAGTCTAGACTTTGGATGAGGATAAAGACTTTCTAGAATAGTCTAGAACTTCCTAGGATGAGGATGAAGACTTTCTAGAAGAGTATAGAACTTCTTAGGATGAGGATAAATTAGATTTTTAGGAAATAAATAAAGTTTTATTTATTTCAAGGGTTTGGGTTGAGGAGATATTTATTAAAACTTTTTTACTAAACATGAGGATTAATATTTAATCTTAATTAAATATTTTGAGTTGGGATTAGGGGTAGGAAATGATGGGATTAGCCTTTAATCAAAATTAAAGAAGGATTAGAAGATTTCGAAAGAGGTTAGTGGTCTTAAGGAAATTGGCTAAGTTTTGGACAAAAAATAAATTTTTTATTTATTTTGGGTTTTTTGGTCAATTTATTAATTAAATAATTAATAAATAAGGAAATAATGTTTAAATAAGATTCAAACATTTTTGGGAGGGATTCCTTAATTAAATATTTTTAATTAAGATAAAGGGATTTAATGGCATAAAAATAAATAAATAAATTAATTAATTAATTAATTAATAAATGATGATGTCATCAAATTTTTTTCAAAAAATAAAAATACTTTATTTTCTAAAGGTTTTTAGGTGTCTACACTAATTAGCACTCAAGGTTGAAGAGAAGTTCAAAAGGAGGAATGAAAAAAGTGGTAGAAATAAAGGGAAGAATGACAGAGGAAGAGAAAACTATGGAGGAAAAGGAACACAAAATAATAGACCACAAGGAGATTCCAATTAGGAGAAAAACCAAGGAGAAAGAAGTTCAAGATGTGGATATAGAGGAAGGAGAGGAAATGGTAAAATAATGTGTAGATCAAATTCTACAATTGCAATAAGTGTCCTGAGAAGCAGAATAACCAAGGAGAGCGAAGAAAAAAAAATTGTCCAAGTAGATGATGATTAAAGTATAAGAGACTATACTAGTGAAGAAGGGGCTACTCTCATGATGAAGAGAACCTTGATCCAAAAACCTATTCCATTAGAGCCTCCCTAAAGAAAGACTCTCTTCAGGACCAACTGCAAAAGTCATGGAAAAGTATGCAAGTAGTCATTGATTCTAGTTCTACTAAAAATATTGCATCTAAAGATATGCTAGATAAACTAAATTTAGAGAAAATACTCCAACAAAATCCCTCCCATGATTCTTGGATGACAAAAGCACAACCAACCTTTATAAATGAATGGGATTGGGTAGATTTTTCAATAAAAGACTACAAGGATAGAGTCCTTTGTGATATTATAGACATGGATATTTATCACCTTTTTCTAGGGCATCCATGGAAATATGACCTTAAGGAAAAACATGATGGTGTGAAAAACAAGTATCAAATAAATCAAGATGGTCATAAGTACAACCTACTCCCTCTCCTTGATTCTTGCTGAGACAAAACTAAGGAATAGTTATTCATTATGGTGGGAGAACAAGAAATGATAAACACTATACAAGATCCTTAGATAGGGTATGCCCTAGTCCTCAAACCTAAGATAAAAGTAGTCCTCAAAGAAGTACCAAAGGAAGTAGATGGTCTATAGTAGAAGTACAAGGGAATACTTATAAGAGACACACTATATAAACTCCCACCATTAAGGGATATCTCACATTAGATAAAATTCATACAAGGTGCTTCTCTACCCAATAAAGCTACTTATAGACTCACTCTTGATCAGAATGTAGAGGTGTCTAGACAAATCATTGATTTGTTAACAAAATGACTCATATAAAAGAGTCTCATCCCTTGTGTAGTCTATAGTGTGTTGGCCACTAAAAAATATGGAAAATTGAGAATTTTCACTAACTCTAGGGTAATAAACAAAATAACTATCAAGTATAGATTTGTTATATCCAAAATTGAAGATCTATTAGACAAACTTGGAGATACATGCTACTTTTCTAAGATAGATCTTAAATCAACCTATCATCATATAAGGGTAACACTTGGAGATGAGTTCAAAACAACATTTAAAACCATTATAGGATTGTATGAATGGCTTATAATTCCATTTGGTCTTAGCAATGACCCTAAAACTTTCACGGGGTTGATGAATGAAGTGCTTCATGAATTCATAGGAAATCTTGTAGTGGTTTATCTAGATGACATATTGATCTTCAGTAGAACCAAGGAAGAACATATGAAACACTTGGAAAAGGTCCTTCAAAGGCTACATGGAAAGAAACTATCAATCAATCTTGAAAAATGTGCATTTATGCAAACAGAGTTGACATTCTTGGGTTTTGTCATCTCAAAGGGAACTTTAAAAATGGATCCTAAAAAGGCAGAGTCTATCATCAATTGAAAAACACCTAAGACCTTAGGGGAACTTAGGAGATTATATGGATTGGCAAAATTCTATAGGAAATTTGTCAAAAAATTTAGTCAAATTTGTGTACCATTACTTAATACCATCAAATGTGGTAAGAAAACTAAATTTAAGTGGACTACATAAGTAAATGAATCTTTTGAGTATTTGAAGGGAAGAGTAGCAGAATACCTTATCTTGGCACTACCTGACTTCAACAAGTTGTTCATAGTGGATACTCATGCTAGCAAGCTTCCCATATGAGTAGTCCTCAATCAAGAGGGAAGGCCAGTGATCTTTTTCTTTGAAAAATTAATGATGCCAAGAAGAAAGAGAGTACCTATGACCAAGAACTATATGTTATGGTTCTGGCCCTCAAGAAATGCAGGCACTACTTATGTCCTAAAGAATTCATTTTCTATATATACAATCATTCACTAAGCTTCCTAAATAGCTAAGACAAGTTAAGGTGTATGCATATGAAGTGGGTTGAACAACTTTGAGCCTTCACATTCTTTGTAAAACACAAGAAAGGCATTGCAAAAAAGGTAGTAGATGCTTTTAGCTGGAGAATTAGTTTTTTTGAAGAAGGGTAGGTGCAAAGCATGAGATTTGATGAAATCAAACACCTATACAAATATAATCCATATTTTCATGACATCCATAAGGTTTCTCTACTTTATTTGATTCCTATAACACTACATACTCCAAATATTTGTTGTAGAATGGAATTTTGTTTAAAGGAGGACACATTTGCATTCCAAAATTCTCCATGAAGGAAAATCAAATTAGAGAGAAGCATTATGGCACATTAGGAGGACACTTTGGCATTGATAAGACACTAGAACTCCTAAGAAGAAACTATCATTGGCCTAAACTACCACTAATGTCAAAAAAAAATTTGAGACATGCATTATTTTCCAAAGAGACAAAGGAGTGAGAAAAAATCAAGTTCTTTACAAGCCCTTACCAATTCCAACATGGGCCAATGTGAGTATGGATATTTTCTTGGGTCTCCCAAGAACTAAACAAGGTTTTGATAGCATTTTTTTCATTATGGATAGATTTAATAAAATGACTCATTCTATTCCTTACAAAAGCTCAAATTATGCTTCACATATTGCTAACCTATTTTTCATGGAAGTGGCCAAGATTCATGGTTTACCAAAATCCATTATCTCAAACAAAGATGTGAAATCCCAAGGTCACTTTTGGAGAACCCTATGGAAAAAGTTGGGCAAAAACCTCTCATTCAGTTCTACCTACCATCCACAAATTGATGAGCAGACTAAAGTGGCAAACTAGTCTTTAGGCAACCTTCTAAGGTGTCTAACCAAAAAACATGGAAAAACTTAGGATGATATCCTCCCTCAAGTAGAATTTTCCTTCAATGACTCAATAAATAGGTCAACAGGGAAGACACCATTCCAAGTAAACTATGGACTTCATCCTAGAGGAGCCATGGAATTGAGAGATCTACCTAATGAATTTAAATTTAGTGCACAAGGTGAAGAATTCTTAGCATGGATAATGTAGATTCATGATCAAGTCAAATAGACTCTAAATTTGAATACTACAAGATATAAAGAAAAATAAGAAAAGAAGAAAAGGTATTTCACTTTCAAAGGAGGACATCAAGCGTGGGCATGTCTAAATAAAGAAAGGCTACCTATGGGACATACCACGTTGTAGATGAGAAAGATTGGACCCTGACAGATATTATATAGATTTGGGGAAAATGCATATGATATCTCATTTCTTCCAACCATTTTAATTTCTCCTATTTTCAATGTTTACGACCTCACCCCTTTCAAAGGTGATGCCAAAACTATTGATGTGATGTAGGATACTGATGATGTACAAGTAGAATGGATCAAAGACTTTTCATGTAGCTAACCATTATAGCTGGAGAAGATTCTAGATTCTAAGGTGGTCAAGAAAAAAAGGAAGAAGAGATACATAGAATACTTGGTCAAATCAAAGGGTCTTCCTGATATATTTGCTACATGGATGAGTGAAGAATGAATTTCCAAACATGGCACTTGTGTTCAACAATTACTCTCAAGTGGGATTTGAGTTTTTAAAATAAGGAAGTATGGTGTAGGAGCACCTATTCCTCCACTCTCTAGGGCATCCACTACAACACACTCTTCATGGATTTTAGTCAAGGGAATTCATGCCTAAGAGTCCTATGTAACTATTAGAAGTAGTTTTCTATTTAAAATAAGCCTACTTGTAAGGCCTAGTCACCATTGGTGTTTTATAAACCACGGGTTTTTTACTATGATCATTGGGAAGATTTAGTCCTAGGTTATAATAGGTGTCCTTTTAGGATTTTAAACATTTTTTATGTCCCTAGGGCACTGGAGGAGGGTCCTAGTGGGATCAGAGTGCATATTTTGTTGAAAATAAAAAAAGTTGCACTTTACAACAAAAGTTGCTTGACAACTTTTGCATAATTTCCTCCCAATGGTCATAACCTTTGAAAATAAGTTGGATTAGGTGCAAAAGCTATAAAATATCTCTTTCATTTGGGTGGAAGACATGGAATGTAATTTTGCAATTGAAATAATTTTAAAAATCCCATTTTCTTGTAATTTAGCTACATCAAGTGTGTGTACTGACTAGTATGGATTGACAGGAGAAAATGAATGCCTAGATCAAATATATGATGTTATAGGAATAAAATGCATTTTATTTGAGGGTTTCAAGTGATCAAAATCAAAATTTATTCAATCATGTTTGTTGTGTGCACGAAAAGCCTTGTTTCATTGACAACTTTTGGAAAAGATGTCCTAACTTTCTTTTCCACCATGGTATTTTCATGTCACTCAGTAAAATGAAACTTAGGAGGTTATAATATCAGGTTTGAAAAGGATGGGATATGGGGGATTAAGTTTCCTAATTTTGCATCCCAACCCTAGGCCAAATATCTATATGTGTTTGGTTTAGGAAAACTAACATTAAAGTATCAGAGGGACTTTGGGGAAGGATAAAACATATCTAATGATGGACTATAATCTCTCATATATTCCTCTAGGTTTATCAATTAGTGATTAAGCTTGGATGATAGCTTGGCATGTACTTCCTTCACAAACCTAGCAAATTAGGCCTATTAGGACTAGTTGTTGCAGTTTCGATTTGGTGATCATCTGATTGTTTAGAAATATGAAACCTTTGTATCTAAAGCATCTTCCAAAAAAAATTTGGATATCCACTTTGTTTTATAGGTCCTTTTGAGAATTTTTTAACCATGTCTCTATTTGATCATTGGTAGGGCTAATTGGGGCTACTAGGCCTAAAAGCCAAAATTGTTGTTTGGGCTCTTCGGCATAGGTCAGTCCATCTAAATCCTTCATTTTGATATTTTTATATGTTTAGGAACCTTTCCATTCCCCTTTGAACATATATGTTCCCATTTTAATCTAGTCCCAAATATTTGGCGATATTTTGCTAAGAGACTTAGTTGTACTCTTTTGAGTGCCTAGTTCATGTTTTGTGTGCAAGTTTATACAAAGGTGTAGAAACCTCACTTAAGACCATTTTGGGGTATTTAAGAAGTCATAAGGCCAATCCACATTATAGTTTCCTATTTAATGGAGAGCTTTGCATCACTAATGAGGGTTGTATGAGTGGTAATTATACCTTTTGTTCTAACTAATGCACCTAGTACTTTTATGAGGTTGATGAATGAGGTTTTCAAGATATTCTTGGTTAAATTTTTAATTGAATATATTAATGACATTTTTATATTTAGTAAAGCTAGAGAGAACTATCTTAGGCATATCAGACAAGTATTGTAGAAATTGGAGGAGAAATTATTGATTAACCTAAAGAAATGTTCATTCATGAAGGAAGAAATTGTGTATCTTGGTTTTTTCATTTCAACTAATGGTTTGGAGATGTATCCTAAAAAGGTAAAAGTTATTGTTGATTGGCCTACACCTAAGAATATTGGAGAGGTGGGATCATTTCATGGATTGGAAAGTTTTTATAGAAAGTTCATCATAAATTTTATTTCTATTTGTAATTCTATGGTTGAGACTATGAGAGGAGATAAAAAGGATTTCAAATGGACACATGGAGCACAAAATATTTTTGAAACATTGAAAGAAAAGATTGTAGATTTGCCTACACTTTATTTTCCTGATTTTAGTAATTTTTTTCAAGTTGAATGTGATGCTAATGGAATTTTTATAGGAGTTGTTTTGAGTCAAGAAGGAAGACCTGTAGCTTTCTTTAGCGATAAATTGGATGATGCCAAGAGAAAATATTTAGATTAAGATCAAGAAAAATATGCTATTGTTGAAGCATTCAAGAAATGAAGACATTATTTGATACCTAAAGATTTTTTCATATATTGCCCATAAAGCTTTGCAGTATTTGGGATGTTAGAATAAGTTGAATTAGAGATATATGAAGTGGGTTGATTTTTTGCAAAAAAACTCCTTTTCACTGAAACATAAAAGTGGAAAATTAAATAAGGTTTTTTTATGCTTTGAGAAAATGAATGAACTTTATGACAGAAATGAGAGCTAAGGTACTTGATTTTAATGATTTTAAGTATTTGTATGAAACTGATCTTGATTTTGCAGAACCTTGGAAATGTTGCAAATATCATATGGTAAGGGATAAGTGGACTAGTTATTTCAGTTAGGAAGATATATTTTTAAAAATAATTTAGTTGTACATAACTAGAGGATCTATGAGAGAGATGATCATGAAGGAGAAGCATATTGGAAAACTTTTTGGACATTTTGGGATTGATAAGACAATGAAATTAATTTCAAAAAAATACTTTTGGCCATATACTTACAAGTGTTGGAAATATAAGATATGCAAGGTTACTAAGAGGTGGGGGGGGAGGTGAATCAGGAACCAATAAAACTTTATCTTACTTCAATAATTAATCCTTCATAAAATATTTTGATCTAATTCATGCATCAAACAATGAAAGCATTTAAAACATTCATAACACTTTGACATAAGATATGGTGACCCAGAAACCTTCCAATTAGAAACTAAAATTGGGGTGGGGATGATTCCCACAAGCTTTAGTATTTTAGTATAAAGTTAACCTGTTAAGGCTTACAATTGACCACTTCTAGTGGTCTTTCCTATTAGGAGCAATAAGGACTATGAGGTCTACCTTGTTAAAGGATTTATAAACATACAATGAAGTATACACTTGGTTAGGAGATTTAGAAAAATACTATTAGGTCTACCTTGTTAAAGGATGTGATTGATGCAACTATTAGGATGAACCAGTGGCTAATCTCTGATCTACAACTTTGATTTGATGAATAAGATTCCTTGTATTACAATGGTCACCTAACTGTGATAGATAAATCTCTTCTATCCCTTGTGCTACTTGTAGACTCAATTCACACTCCTACTCATTATACCTCTTCACATACTTAATTGGATATGATACAATACATTACATGTATACCAATCCAAATCATAACTTACTAGAGTGGGCTACAATACCAATTTCATCATAATTCACAAAGTTGGCCTAGTTGTTGTAACTAAGGTTCTAAAGAAAAACTCGGTGATGTTTTCATATATGAAAAATACTATCAATTCTCAAAAATCTTTGGCATTGGGTTGAACTTGAAGCTTGGTCCATACTAATCACTTCCAAGTAGCTAGAACTCTATTAGCACTGTGTGACTCAGTGACCACTAAGAAACTCGGTAGCTGCTGAATCACTCGGTTGACACTACATGACTTAGTCAACACTAGATTCACATTTTAAATACTGTAAGCTGAGTAGACAAAGTATAACCTAGCTAACATACCATAGCTTAGTTAACACTACAGTCTTCTTCACTTCCATGGAATAGCTTGGTAGCTTCTGCTACACTAGTTTATACTATAGATTGTTTATGAAGCTCTATAAACACTGTGTGGCTTGAAAAAAATAGCAAACTGACTCGAGTTCTTGATTAACACTATATTCTAACTACTTGGATTGAGAAGAATTGAATCATTTGGCTAACATGGAAAACTAATTGATAAGATTGGTAAAAACTATAGAGTTTGATAGCAATGGAACCATTTGATTAAGTGTTGAGTTATTGATAGAAAAATTGACCTTTATGTCAACAATCACCCCCTTTTTGATTAGAGACAAAAATAATAATCAAACCAAAAATATGAACTTCAAAACTATAAATCAAAAACTTCCTTTGCCATCATTCAGTGTCTTCAACTCTATTTTGATTTCCTGAAGTTATAGCTCAGTACCATACTTTGTTTTTTTTATTTTTCAAAATTGCTTTTGTAAAGATATTTTCTTCTTATCTATACAAGTATCTTCATAATACTATGCTAATCCATACATATATCTGTCCTATATACATAAAAATGGAGTATAGTATACTACTCCTCCTTTACATATTACTTCTCTCCTTTTTCATATTACTTTTCCCCCTCTTTTTCATAAATACCAAAGGTGTACAATATCTATATGTTAATATGAAAACATGATAAGAGCTCAAAATGTACCTTCAAAATAAGTATTATTTTCTTGTCCCAATTCTCCTATAGTATCTTACTTGCACGTAACACAATATGAACTTCTACTGATAATTCCATCATGTGATTGGTTATGGAGAAGTTGTTGTCATGGATGAGTGTCTTTGCATGTTTAATGTGTTTCTACAATGCATCCATGTTTGGAAGAATCATACCCTATATTTATACAAGTGTGGTCTAGATCCTTGCTTCTTCCTTCAATAATCCTACCTACAAATTTGTTAGATATCTAGTCTTTGTGTAATGTTTACAACTATGGCTTGGGTCAAGTAACAACTAGTGTACAATTTCCTTCATCTCTTCATCTATCTTGGAAATCTTGTCCTTTATTTCCTTTGTAAAGATAGATGTGTCACTTAACTTGACAAATAATAAAACAAAATTATTAACAGATGTCTCCAATGAACCAAGAATAGTAGCTAACTCTACCTTATCTATTGCAATTCTTTGTGCAACTTGTTCCAACACTTTATTCTCAAATTTTCTATTAGCTCTTTGTAAGAATTTATCCTATCCATTCAAGTCTTCATTGTATTTGTGAAAAATGTCTACTAATTAGTCCAGAATGGCTTATTTATCATCAACCTCAATACTAAGATCATCAATAAATATACTCTTTATTTCTTCAAGAACTTGATATTCTTTCTTCTTTTCTTCTCTAAGCTCATTTTTCTTAGCTCTCTTCTTTAGTAGTTCATCCATGGTATCCATTTCATTAGGAGTAAGGGTAGAGATATCCCAATTTGGAATAACTATATCCTCATCTAGATCAATTTCTTTAGCTACTTCGTTACCTTTTTCCTTCATAATGGTAGAGATAATTTTCTTTCCCTTATGCAAGACTTCAATACTTAGCTAAGATTGGTTCTCAAGTGTCATTGTACTAGCTATGGATGCACTTGGAATAGAAATAATAGTGTAAATGATAAACTAGCAACAAATATTGAAAAAACACTAACAACTAGAATACCTCATTGTTGATTGGTCAGGCCTGATGATGGAGGACCTTGCTACTCAATAGATGAAGTGCTAGGAACTTCATTAAATGAAACATCCAGCTAAAGAGATTTAAAGCTTGGTTTGGTGCTTGGTATAGTAGTGGTATCCACAACCAACTTGGTAGAATCTATATCTGAGCCAGATCACACTAAAGTTGTGCTCAGAGAGTGAGGAAGTGAGGTCATGACTACTACTACAATTTTCTTTACATCAGTTTCCTCAATTCTTTATATCTCTAGAAGACTTCCTCAAGTAGCTTCATGTTCTTCCTCATCATCCTCCAAATTAACATCATCTTTTATTTCTACATCTTCTTCCTCATCTTCATCATCCTTGTCATTAACATGTACAACAAAGTCATTGGGTTGATGCAATTGATAGATGTTTTTCCATGTAGTCATAGTTGCCTTCACTAGATATTCAATGTCCTCAAGAAATATCATACAAGTGTTTAGTTTGAGATTGGACTTCTCATTTTTATATGAGGATTCTCTTACCTCCTTCTTACTAAGATTTGGCATGAGTTGCTTCAAGGTGTGCTCATAGATGTCCTTGGCAATATTTTGTGCATTTTTCCATCTAGGTTTTATTTCTATGCATAAGTTCATTAGAAATTTTAGATCTACCTTGTTAAAGGATTTACAAACATACAATGATGCAGGAGCATCCAAAGGTATAAGGGCAATCCTATGTCATCCAAAAAAATGTACTTAGACTTAGTTTCTGTTTCATGTGTTTTCATTTATGGATACCCATTTGGGTCAAATAAAGGTTCCAGCTCTCACAGTTCCACTATTAGTGTTTTGTGTTAGATTTTTTAATCACCTTGGGATACATGTAAATGCCAAAAAAAAGGAGTATGTAATTGAGCCATCATTTTGGTGAACTAGAAGGTGTCAATTGGTCAGATGATTGTCATTGTAATTTAGAGCTTTCCAAAAAAGGAATTAGGTCAAAAGGCCCCATAGTTTGAAAGTTATCATAGTTTTTTGGTATCTGGAGACATCTTAAGAATGCTTCAAATTTAGGTTAGGGGCATTAAATGACCTCAAACAGGGTTGAAAAATGGGGGGACGAGTGAAGCTAGTCCATAAGGCTATAGAGCACTTTGAGAGCTTTCCAAAAATGTAGACAGTTCGTCAGTCGGAGCTACGGTTCAAAAGTTATGCCTCTCGAAAGTTCGGTTACCATTTCTTGATTCTTCTAGTTTTGTGCTGACTTCTAATGTGGCTTCTAGAGCCTTCTATTTGGTTGGTGGATGCCAACTAGTAGTTTCTAGAATGTATTCCTAATCCTAAACCCTCCGAGGTCTATTTAAGAATATTTTTGGCATTGTAGAATGTAGTTTGGAGTGGAGTTTGAGAGGAGGTACTGGGAGAAGAAATTATCTTCAGATTTATGCTATTGTAAGCCCTTAGAACATGTTTTGGAGTCTATTTCTCTACACTAAGTGTACTAGCATATTTTCATAGTTAATAAAATTTTCCCTTTCCTGTTGTGTCCATTCTGTACTTGGGTTGTGTCTCCATCATACAATCAAGTATGCACTCAATTAGGAGATTTAGAAAAAGACTATTAGGCCTACCCTATTAAAGGATTTGATTGATGTGCATGTTGGGATGTACTAATGGCTAATCTTTGATCTACAACTCTAATTTTTTAAATGAGATTCCTTGTATTACAATAATCACCTAGCTATGATAGATAAATCTCTACAATCCCTTATATTGCTTGTAGCCTTACTCAATTCACACTCCTACTCATTATACCTCTTCACATGCTTACTTGGATATGATAAAATACAATACATATATACCAATCCAAAGCATAACTTACTAGAGTCAGCTACAATACCAATTTCATCATAATTCACAAAGTTAGCCCAACTATTGTAACTCATTTTTTGAAGATAAACTTAGTTATGTTCTAATACACAACAAAAAATATCAATGCTCAACCACATACTTACAAGGTTGTGCAGAAGATGTTAGAAGTTATAGAATTTGTCAAACAACAAAAGGAACTAGTCAAAATGTGGGATAGTATTCACCACTATCTATACTTGATAAGATTTGGGAACATATCATTGGGAATTTTGTTCTCGGTTTGCCTAGAAGTTGGAGAGGTATTGATTCTATTTTTCTAGTACTTGTAAGATTTTTAAATATGGCTCATTTCATACCTTGTAGGAAGACATATGATGTAGTACATGTAGATGAATTATTCTATAAGTGATAAGATTGCATATTTTGCCTAAGATTATTATTTCAAATAAGGATACTAAATTTACTAGTTGTTTCTAGAGGACACTTTAGAAGAAGATGAATATAGAGTTAAAGTTTAGTTCTACAAGGTAAGTGCACCAAGTTGTGGTGCCAAAAGGGGGGTATAAGTGGACACCTTCTTTTTTAAAATGAGTAATTTTTAAACTTCAACAAGAATTTGAGGATAGTTATGCTCAAAATTTTAAGATATGACAAAAATAAAAGTAGTAGTCATTTGAATCTAGTTTCTAAACTACTAATTTTTTTCCAAAATAGTTTAGTTTTAGGTCCTCAAAAAGGGGGGTCATAGAAAGTGGTATTTTTTATTCCAAAAAAATATAACACAGTACAAAGTGTGGCCCCCTTAAAATTTTAACTTTTGTTTGAAATTCTTTTAATCACTCTAGTCAAAAGTTACCTAACACTATTTAGTTTATCCTAGATTTTTTTGGTAATTTTATAATGTGTATTTTTTTAAAAGAATTTTTTAATTAGGCACATCCCAAAAACATGAAATATCTATGTGCGTCCCCTAGAAACGATTGAAAACTAATCTAAAATCAAAACTTTTTTTTTTTTTCAAAGTGTGTAGAATGGAGTCTAATTTCTAAAAAACTAAGTTGTTGCAAAATTTGATGAATGGGCTAAAATCTACAGCCCAATTAGTATATGTTTGTTTTTGACAAAAAATGGACATACATTCAAAAGAAATTATAGATGAAAGGCTTAAAATAGTTCAAATAAAAAATAAATTATATGGTTATATAGCTAACACAAAGACCTACAATGTCATATAACTTGATTTTATGGATGCTCAACCATGAGGAAACTTGAAGGAGAGCACACAAGAAAAATCAATCATTTTTTTGTATATTTTTAGGGAAACACATCTCAGACCAATCTATAGACTCCTAACCTTTTGGTTAGATCCCTAAAGTGAAACCAGGCCTTAAGCTTGGTAGAATGCAAAGCTTTGAATAGCGCATGCACCCTATAGGACATGTGTGCTATAACATGCATGCATATTTTAAATATTTTTAAATTTGAGTCTTAATAGTGCATGTGCGCTTTAGTGTACATGCACTATTAAGACCTAAATAGTGCATAGAGAGGGAAGGAGAGAGGGAGAGAGAGAGAGAGAGAGAGAGAGAGAGAGAGAGAGAGAGAATAGGGGATGGGGGAGGGGAGATAGAGGAAGTGAGATAGAGAGTAGAGGTGGCAAAGAGAGTAAGGGATGGGAGAGAGAGGAAGTGTGGGAGAGAGAGAGTACGCATGGTAGAGAGAGTATGGGATGGGAGAGAGAGATTGAGAGTAGGGGATGGGAGAGAGAGGAAGTGTGTGTGTGAGAGAGAGAGAGAGAGTATGGGTGGTAGAGAGAGTACAAGATGGGAGAGAGAGATAGAGAGTAAGGGATGGTAGAGAGAGAGTAGGAAGTGGGAGTGGGAGCAAGAGAGGGAGAGAGAAAAAGAGTATGGGAGTGTGTGTGAGAGAGAGAGAGAGTAGGGCATGGGAGAGAGTGTGAGAGAGTAGGGGCAGAAAAGAGAAAAAATAGGGGATGGAAGAGGGGAGAGGGAGTAGGGGATGGTAGAGAGAGGAAGTGTGAGAGATAGTAGGAGTGGTAGAGAGAGTACAAGATAGGAGAGAGAGAGAGAGAGAGAGAGAGAGAGAGAGAGAGAGAGAGAGAGAGAGAGAGAGATTGATAGTAGGGGATGGGGGAGAGAGAGAGAGAGAGTAGGTGGTGGGAGATAGAGTGGGAGAGGGAGAGTGAGAGAGAGGAGGATGGGAGTGTGTGTGTGTGTGTGTGAGAGAGAGAGAGAGAGAGAGAGTAGGGAGGATGGGAGTGTGTGTGTGTACGTGTGTGAAAGATAAAGTAGGGGATGGGAGAGGGGAGAAAGAGAGAGTAGGTGGTGGGAGAGGGAGTGGCAGAGGAGGAGAGAGGGGGGGGGGATGGGAGTGTGTATAAGAGAGAGAGTAAGGCATGAGAGATATTGTGAGAGAGAATAAGGGTGGAAGAGAGAGAGAGTAGGGGATGGGGAAGAGACAGTAGAGAGGGAGAGAGAGAGTGAAAGAGAGAGAGTAGGTGGTGGGAGAGGGAGTGGGAGAGAGAGAGAGGGGGAGGGATGAGAGTGTTTGTGAGAGATCTAGAGAGTAGGGGATGGTAGAGAGAGGGGGGATGGGAGTGTGTGTCTGTTAAAGAGAGAGAGAGAGAGAGTAAGGGATGGGAGATGGGGGAGAGAGAGAGAGAGAGAGAGAGTAGGTGATGGGATAGAGAGTGTGAGAGAGTAGGTGATGGGAGAGGGAGTGGGAGAGGAAGAGAGAGAGGGGGATGGGAGTGTGTGTGTAAGAGAGAGAGTATGAGATGGGAGAGAGAGTAGGGGGTGGCAGAGAGGGAGTACGAGATGGGAGAGAGAATGAGTGAGAGTAGGGGATGGGAGAGAGTGTGAGAGTGAGAGAGAGCAGGGGTCGTAGAGAGAGAGTAGGGGATGGGAGAGAGAGTGAGAGTAGGGGATGGGATAGAGAGAGAGAGTAGGTGGTGGGAGAGGGAGTGGGAGAGTGAGAGAGAGAGAGAAAGAGGAGGAGGATGAGAGTGTATGAGTGAGAGAGAGAGTAGGGGATGGGAGAGGGTAGAGACAGTAGGGGATGGGAGAGGAGAGAGAGAGGGGGGATGGTAGTGTGTGTGTGAAAAAGAGAGAGAGAGAGAGTAGGGGATGGGAGAGAGGGAGTAGAAAGTGGGAGAGGGAGAGAGGGGGGATGGGAATGTGTGTAAGAGAGAGAGAGAGTAAGGGATGGGAAAGACTGAGAATGTGAGAGATAGTAGGGGGTGACAGAGAGAGAGTAGAGGGTGACAGAGAGAGAGTAGAGAGAGAGTGAGAATGAGAGAGAGAGTATGAGGTGGGAGACAGAGTGGGAGAGGGAGAGGGAGTGAGAGAGAGTAGTGGATGGGAGAGGAGAGAGAGAGGGGGGGGATGGGTGTGTGTGTGTGTGAAAGGGAGATTAGGGGATGGGAGAGAGAGTAGGTGGTGAGAGAGGGGGGATGGGAGTGTAAGAGAGAGTATGGGATGAGAGAGAGTGTGAGAGAGAGTAGGTGTGGTAGAGAGAGAAAGCGAGAGTACGAGATGGGAGAGACAGAGAGAGTAGAGGGAGAGAGAGTGAGAGAGAGACAATAGGCATTGGGAGAGAGAGTGGGAGAGGGAGAGAGGGGGGATGGGAGTGTGTGGGTGTGTGAAAGAGAGAGTAGCCCAAGAGAGAGAGAGAGAGTAGGTAGTGGCAGAGGGGGTGGGAGAGGGATATGGGAATGTGTGTGTGTGTGTGTGTGTGTGTGTGTGTGAGAGAGAGAGAGAGAGATAAAGTAGGGGATTAAAGAGAGAGTGTGAGAGTGTGAGATAGAGTAGGGAGTGGTAGAGAGAGAGTATAGGATGGGAGAGAGAGTGAGAATAAGGGATGGGAGAGAGAGAGAGTGAGAGTAGGGGATGGGAGAGAGAGAGTAGAGAGAGAGAGTGTGTGAGAGAGATAGTAGGAAGTGGGAGAGGGAGAGAGAGGGGTGGATGGTAGTGTGTGTGAAAGATCTAGAGAGTATAGGATGGAGAGGAGAGAGGAGGGGATGGGAGTATGTGTGTGTGTGAAAGAGAGAGTGTAGGGGATGAGAGAGGGGAGAGAGAGAGAGTAGTAGATGGGAGAGAGAGAGAGAGTAGGTGGTGAGAGAGGGAGTGTGAGAGGGAGAGAGAGAAGGAGGGATGGGAGTGTGTGTAAGAGAGAGTAGGGGATGGGAGAGTGTGAGAGTGTGAGAGAGAGTAGTGGGTGTGTGTGTGTGTGTGTGTGTGTGTGTGTGTGTGTGTGTGTGTGTGTGTGTGTGTGTGTGTGTGAGAGAGAGAGAGAGAGAGAGAGAGAGAGAATGAGATGGGATAGAGAGAGATTGAGAGTAGGGGATGGGAGAGAGAGTAGGCAGTGGGAGAGGAAGTGGGAGAGTGAGAGTGAGAGAGAGGAGGATGAGAGTGTGTGAGTGAGAGAGAGAGTAGGGGATGAGAGAGGGGGAGAGAGAGTATGGGATGGGAGAGAGAGAGTAGGTGGTGGGAGAGGGAGTAGGAGAGGGAGAGAGAGAGTAGGGGATGGGAGAGGAGAGAGAGAGTAAGGGATGGGAGAGGAGAGAGAGCAAAAGAGAGTAGGGATGGGAGAGGAGAGAGTAAGAGAGAGTAGGGGATGGGAGAAAGAGAGTGAGAGAGCAGGCAATGGGAGAGGGAGTAGGAGAGGGAGAGCAAGAGAGAGTAGGGGATGGGAGAGGAGAGAGAGTAGGGGATGGGAGAGAGAGTAGGAAGTGGGAGAGGGAGAGAGAGAGGGGGATGGGAGTGAGAGAGAGAGTAGGGGATGGGAGAGGAGAGAGGGTGAGAGAGAATAGGGGATAGGAGAGAGAGAAGGGGATGGGAGAGGAGAGAGAGTAGGGGATGGAAGAGGGGAGAGAGAGTAGGGGATGGGATAGAGAGAGAGAGTAGGTTGTGGGAGAGGGAGAGAGAGGGGGGATGGAGTGTGTGAGAGAGAGAGTAGGGAATGGGAGAGGAGAAACGTTGAGAGAGAGTAGGGGATGGGAGAGAGAGAGAGTAGGTGGTAGGAGAGGGAGAGAGAGAGATTAGGTGATGGGAGAGGAGAGAGAATGTGAGAGAGAGAGTAGTGGATGGGAGAGGAGAGAGAGAGGAAGGGAGAGTAGGAGATGGGAGAGGAGAGAGAGTGAGAGAGTAGGGGATGGGAGAGAGAGAGAGTAGGTGATGGGAGAGGGAGTAGGAGAGGGAGAGCGAGAGAGAGAGTAGAGGATGGGAGAGGAGAGAGAGTGAGAGAGAGTAGGGGATGGCAGATGGTGGGCTAGGTAGAGATTTATTTTCAAATAGTGTGTATGCACTATGTGAAATCACCAAAAAATGGTCAAAGAGCAAGTTTGGGTCCCTACTCATCCATATTCTTCTTTTTGTCTATTGTGCATTTTGTTGTTCCAATAGAAAACACGAGTTTCAAGCTATTGGAAGTTAGAAAACACTATTTGAAGAATTTTTGAAGCTAGCAAACACCAAATTCAATCATTAGATATGCTATTTGAAGGCTTTTTGTATATTCTTTCTATAGAAAAGGTTAATGCAATTCTTTTTAAATATTATTTGTTGATATGTAGAGACAAATTTGATTATAATTTGACATATTTTTTAATATATAGTGAATTCATTAAAATTTGTATCTTTGAATGAATTTTTATTTGGAAATGGTTAGAAATTTTTCAAGTTGTTTAACATATATTGTGTATTCATTGAAATAATTTTAATTTTTATATGTATTTGAATGATTTGTAATTTATAAATTGTAAATAATTTAGATGTTTGAATAATTTGACATATAGAAATCATCATCATGCGAAGGAAGAAACCAAAAACTCAAACAAAAGAAGAGAGGGAGATAGATTTGGCAATTAAAAGAGATAAAATAAAACTACGACATAAACAAAGAAAATTGTAAAGCAATAATCAAGAATTGACTTTCGAAAAGGAACAATAACCACTGATACAAAGAAATAAAGAGGAAGGGTTGGAAAGACAAAGAGAATGAATGAGACTATTACACTTAAGAAGAAAATTGAATTGTGAAACTACACCATCTTCCAATGTTGGAGTCATATCATTCTCTCATGTTGAAGAGATGCTAATTTATAGATCCAACAATGTACACACTCTATCATATCATGTTGAAGGCATAGCATCAACATACCAAGTAGGTGATATTCCATCTTTTGCATCTTTTTGCCAAGGCACATCATCTTCGATTCAAAATACACAAAAGACTCAACCTTATGTTGATGTTCAAAATTTTGAGGGAATGGAAGAGATTATAACACCTTCTAGAATTAATTTTAGAAGACAAAAGTATTTGATTGATATTAATACTATCATTTTGAAATCAATACCTGACAAGATTAGCAAGTGTACTTGTCAAAGAAAAGTTAATCATATGTGGAGATTATTCTTTGAATAATTAAATATTACAAGTCAATGCCAATTATTTGTTGAAATGATGAGAAATTTTAAATTTAGGCCTATTTTCAGCCTCCCAATTAGATCAATAACTTGGTTTACAAACACAACTCACGGATTAGACATCAAAAATGAGCAGTTATATTTCTAATAGAGAAGGTTCATTTAAATTGTCAACTCGAGGACATATACTTGAAACAAGTCTACAAAGTATATGCACCATGAAACTCTCTAAGTTATTCTATCATTGCAAAAAATAAACTATAACAGTGCTGAAAATAAATCTAAGTACACAGTAATCACTGCAAGAAACTACACAATAATGGTTGTAGGAACTATATACTAAAAACTACATCTTTTCATATATGTCATCATATATATCTCCAATGCTTGATTACAATTTTGAATATATAAGATTAATGACTCCTTAACAACACTCTAACAAGGTTTCCATCATTCCTTTAAACAAGGAAGAATCTTATTACAAAAGTAATGACAAAGTGTGTTGAATTTCAGTTTCACATTTTTAGTAGTCCACTCAAATGCATGGCTCTCCTTAATTATTGCAAATTATATCAAATAACTTTACCATATTATGCTAATACTTTTCACCTTTCTAGATCATTTTGAAAATCTAAATTTCATTAAGAAATGTGAAAGTTATGTTCATTTTTCTGAAAGTGCTTTTATGTTGCCTGGAACTGTGCCACTTTTTCCTCAAGCAACTTTTGATTAATGGTGCTCATTAACTATTTCAAACTAAATATTTTAATTATGGTGCTCATTAATAATTGAGTGAGATATGATTATTTTTCTAAAACTAACTTTTAACTTTATCTTCATTTCTTGCACTTGCTGAATATTGACAAGTGTCAACTTGCTTCTCCTTTCCAACTGCATGAATGACTCAAATAACTCACAAACAACATATTAACCACCTTAAGAATATTATTATTTAATCTTAACCATTTATCACAATAAATAATCATAATCTAGCATCAACTAGCTACACATGCAATTGTTAATCAATAAATCATTAATCATAGTTAATGCTTCATAAACCAAGTTAATGTATGGAAATGGCTTGGAAATATATTAAAACCATGGGGTAAAGTGTTATAAAAAATGGATATAGATATGAAATTTTATAGGCTCATCACTTCCCTCTAGCTGAAATCTTGCTTGTCCTCAAGCAAGGGATAGGCATTAGTTAGTCATGAAAACTCTCAGCATGGAATCTTGTGACAACTTTAATCAATCATCAAGAATTTCAAAGGCGGTATAAAAAGTATGCATGAAAGGTCATCTTGTTATGGTCTATGTCAATAAAACTAGGTATACATGTGCTTCCCCCCAGCTAAAAGGTTGTTTTTCCTCAAATGAGAATGTATGGATGAGGGTAACATCAAATTGCTTATGGAGCATATAATTACAATAATGATAGTTGAAAATCAAAATGCAATGCATAGATAATCAATTACTAAAAATGATAATTATTATGAATAAATGGAAATCACAGTACCATCTGTGTTGTTGTGAGAAACTTCAAACTTTGCAAATAGTTGAAAGTACAGGTCCCTTTATTGATGAATATTCAGGTCCCTCCAAGAGTGTTGCATATGTAATATGAGTATTGTCTTCATGCTTTCTAAAAGTTCTGTTTTGGATCACATAATAGTTGCTCCAGAAGTGTCTATTGAATCAAATAGAAATGGTTATAGGACTGATTGTTAAAACCAAATAGTAGATGATGCAGGATTGACTCTTACAACATGAAACCTACAGATAAGACCAACTAGACACCATCACTGAATAAAACATTCTTGACATCTTGAAGACTCAACTACTCAATGGAATGTTTGAAAATATATGCAAAGACTCTCTTCCACAAGTTGAAACTTGACTCACTCACACCCTTGGAAAAATGATTTGAAATATGAGCAACCAACTAACTATGAGCTCCAAAATAGTCATTAAGACAAGAAAAATCAGGAAACAAACTAAACTAGACAACTAGTAACTCTATGACACTGTGTAAGAACACTTATTGATTGAGAAAACTACCCTAACTGATCCTATCCTACACTAACCAAATTACATGACCCACTCAAACAAAACAATTCACTGGTTCTTCGAAGTATCTTCCTTTTCTCAAAATCTTCCAATGCTTTACATGATTATGCACAATGAGAAATAGTTGTAGCATTAGTAGAAACTTAACAAACAACAAGAATTTTGAAAAGACATTAACAAAATCACTTATAAATTCATGTTGAAAATATATATTATTGTATTGAAGTATATAAGTAAGCTAAAATGTGTCCCCTTTATGTGCAGCTACATGTGTCATTTTGTCTTCAACTGCAAGTTCTTCTTTTGATGTAACCATAGCTTTTGACAACATCTTTTCCTCCATATGAATGAGATGTCTAGTAGGACACCCTTGTGAAAGAAAAAAATTTGAACCCTTCTTGTTGGATTTATGTAGATGAGTTGTTTCTCCATCCTCTTCTTGATTTTTAAAAACCAATTTGTGTGGTTAATTTGATAAAAGCATAGAAGTTTCAACACCATCTTCATAAGGCTCAGAGTTTCTCTCTACAAAATATGGTGGTTTAACATCTAATGTTAAGAAAAACTCCTCTAAATCATCCCAAAACTAATCCTCTTCAATATCTTCTTTACTTTTATGCATGAGAGGACTGATTTTCACTTTATTGCAACTCTCTTCTTGAAGTAGGAGTTCTAATTTGATATCACATTCATCTTGAATAGCAACCTTGTGCATGGTGATTTCTTCATTTTGAAAAATAAGGTTGTATTCCTTTTCCTCCTCACAAATCAGCAATTTTTCATCAATATGTGAACAAAATTCCTCTACTATGCTAGAGAACACATTTTCATTGATTTCTAAATTTGTTGAAAATGATATTGGATATTCATTCTCTATGGATCTAAAATCCATATTGTGTTGCATGCAAACTTCTATGATCTTAAGTGCTTTGAAAAGAAACTAAGATTCTAGAAAAACTATAATGAGCAGTTAAAAACTCAGAGACTCTCATAGCTTGACTTGTCCCTAAAAATAGCACCAAAAATGTTAGCCTCCCAATTAGATCAATAACTTGGTTTAAAAACACAACTCATAGATTAGACATCCAAAATGAGAAGTTATATTTCTAATAGAGAAGGTTCATTTAAATTGTCAACCCAAGGACATATACTTGAAACAAGTCTGCAAATTATATACACCATGAAACTCTCTAAGTTATTCTATCATTGCAAAACATAAACTATAATAGTGCTGAAAATAAATCTAAGTACATAGTAATGGCTGTAAGAAAATACACAGTAATGGCTGCAAGAAACTACAAAGTAATGGCTGGAAGAAACTACACAGTAATGGCTGCAAGAAACTACACAGTAATGGCTACAGGAACTGTATACTAAAAACTACAAATTTTCATATATGTCTACACCTATATCTCCAATTCTTGATTAAAATTTTGAATATATAATATTACTAACTTCCTAACAACAATCTAACAAGTTTTCCATCATTCCTTTAAACAAGGAAGAATCTTATTACAAAAGTAATGACAAAGTGTGCTGAATTTCAGTTTCACATTTTTCAGCAGTCCACTCAAATGCATGGCTCTCCTTTATTATTTTGAATTAGATCAAACCACTTTATCATGTTATGCTCCTCCTTTTCACCTTTCTATATCATTTTGAAAATATCAATTTCATTAAAAAATGTGAAAGTTATAGTCATTTGTCTGAAAGTGGTTTTATGCTGCCTAAAAACGTGCCACTTTTTCCTCAACCAACTTTTGATCTATGGTGCTCATTAACTATTTTGAACCAACTCAAACACTCAAAAAAATTTATGATCCTTTTTTTCATCCTTTCAAAACCATAATCCATTCTTAATTTCATTAATAATTGAGTGAGATATGATTATTTTTCTAAAACTAACTTTTAACTTTATCTTCATTTCTTGCACTTGCTGAATATTAACAAGTGTCAAATTGCTTCTCCTTTTTTATAGTTGCATGAATGACTCAAATAACGCAAAAACAACATATTAACCACCTCAAAAATATTATTATTCAATGTTAATAATTTATCACAATAAATCATCATAATCTAGCATCAACTAGCTACACATGCAATTGTTAATCAATAAATCATTAATCATAGTTAATGCTTCATAAACCAACTTAATGTATGGAAATGGCTTGAAAATATATTAAAACCATGGGGTAAAGTGTTATAAAAAATGGATATAGATATGAAATTTTATAGGCTCATCACCTATCATGAAGATTCTTGAGCTAAGAAGGATGGACAATTCAAATGAAAAAGCATTGTAAAGAATCTAATGAGTGCTTATGAGAAAGTAGGTTCTATATCATGCACCAAAGATAGTAATATCACAAGATGAATACTTACATTGACAATAGTAAGTACCCAAATGAAGAAAGCTTGACTCATGAGAAAGACAAAAAAAACATTGAAATTTGGTAGAGGTACTCTAAGGAGAGCCATGCTAAAGCATGAGAGATTGGAAGATCCAACAAAAAATGAGTTATGGACATTTAGCGGTAGACTACCGCAAAAGGATAAAGAAATTAATGAAGCTTTAAAATTATTGATCGAAGATTTTTGGAAAAATAATACATGTGTTTCCCCTAATCAAAGAGATGTTGTAGAAAGGAGGATTGGTAGCCAAAATCATGACCCACATGCGAAACATTTTTTGGACTCAACTCAGATATAATTTATTACAAAATTTATTGGAATGTATCCTCAAATTTGAATAAGTCAAAGATATTTTGAGATGGGTAAACCTTTTTATGTGAAGATAAATCACACATGAAAAATTTGTTGTTGTAGGATACGTATTGAATTTTTTAACCATTTTGATGTTTTTAGGCATATATGTGTGTTTTTGCATTCTAAGTTTGTTTTGTAGGATTGTAACATGAATGAGCTACCAAGATCTTCAAGGCAAGTCATATCCAACTTTTTATGTGAAATAGGGGATGGCCAACAATTTTTTAAGACATCATGCTTGGATGGTACATGCTTATTTTGTGATTCTTTGCATCTTTTATCATCTTGTGAACATATGGATAGTACACATACAATTGAAAAGAAAATAGTAAATTATGGAAAATTTAAGATAGTGACATATGCTCTAAAAGATGGGAAATAGAGTAAAAGATGTGATTTAGTCATTGAAAAGATTCTAGCGTATGAGTTTATAGATTTTTTTTTGTGAAAAGATTATTTATGAGTATGCAATGCATACACATAGAGCTCAATGGCTAGATTTTCAATTCAAGTTGTGCAAGGATATGTTTCCATTGGATACCATTGTTTTGATTTTAGACTTCATAGAGAACTACACACTACAACTACAAAAAGGTGCAAGTAAAGTATTATACTTCTCAATAGGTTTCCATATTTGTTCACATAACATTCATTCATTCACCTACAAGTATAGAGGATGACAGAAAAATTTTGAGGGAGTACCATTTTTACAACAGCAATGATCTCTCACATTCTACAGAATTTGTACATGGTTGTTTTCAACTATTTTATGGAGATTTGGCTAATAGGGGCATACCATATCATCAACACATTATTTGGTTAGACAATTGCACATCTCAATTCAAGAAAGCATGGATGTTCTATTGGTTAAGTAGGATGCATAGGTTGTGTAGAATTAAATATATGTAGAATTTCATAAAGGTTGGTCATGGAAAGGGAGAGCATGATGGTGCAGGCACATGCATCAAAAGAGCCTTATCTCATGAAGAACTAAAGTACATAGATGGAGCAATATTGACAAATGCAAAATCCATCATCCAGTGGTGTAACGCTACAATGGGTCTAGGTAAGGAAGGTGAGTCTATGGTTTGTAGATTTTTTTGATCAATAGATAATACTAACATTGAACCATATGAGGATTGTTGCACACTAACAAGATCAAATGAGTTGTACTCTTTTAAAAGCTTCGATGCAGGTTCATGGAGTATCCACACACAAAAAATGGCATGCTATTGTCCATCATGTATAGAGGAAAATTGGGATGACTGTGAGTTGACTGAATGGGTGGACAAATGGGATATACAGGTTTTGGACCCAATTGACACCTATCTTCCCCCACAAGCACTAGAAATGTTAGAGATGGACTCATCTATTGACTTTGATCACTTGTCTAATCTAGTGCAACCAGGTAATATATATATTTATATATCTTGTAATTTCAATATTTAACTTTATAACTTTTACCTAAATATTTTTTGAATTAATGACCACATTTTGTACATTTATTACTGTAGGCCATGTTTTTACTGTTATTGCACTTGAAGACAATGAAGAAGGGATTGATTATTATTTGTGTCATTGTGTCCAAAGTAAACAAAAATTGGATCACTCAGTTATAGATGGTGAAGGTTTAGAGTACCATATTAGTGTATTGGTTGTAAATAACACATGGCTTAGATGATATTCTATGAAGAACCCTAACTTGTGGTTATTTGAGGATTGGATAATAGAGAGGAAGATTCTTCATTATTCGAACCTTGTTGCATTAAATGCCCACTTGATAAAATATGGTGGAAAACCACATAATAAGACTATTTGGAAAGTTCATGAGTCAAACCACGAGGCAATACTTGAACATTAAAATGTAGATTAGATCTAGTTGGTTCATTAGATTGAATAGCAAGAGAGGGAGAGAGAGAAAGAGTGGTCAATTAGATCCTTGGTGTCATTATAAGCTAGGATACCAAATTGAACCAAAGGTAAAATTTGATGAATTTGAGTTATTTTGTATGCAATAATGAGTTTGTAGGTCTTTAGATAGATTTAAATGCCTTGGGGTCTTTTGGTAAAGATTTAGGTGTCTAGGAGGTAATTAAAGCAAAAATGTCAATGTTGTCATGCAAAAAAAATGCAAAATGACAACTTTTCTTGCTAAATAATTGAAAAGGAAGGTGAATGTTGGAATAACCATTTGAATGATGGTTATCACCATTGGAGGCAAGGAATACATGTTTTAAAATTTTGTAAATGGAGAGGACAACATAGTTGTATGGACTGGTGAAGATTTACATGAATAAAACTCTAATTTTTTGCCTTTTTCTTTGTTTCCCTGCATTAGTATGCATAATTACATATGATACATGTTAATAATCCATCCCCAAGTCATAGTTAGAATAGAAAGGGGATGGTTACATCATTTTTTTGAAGGAAACTAGTGTAGGGAGCCAAGGAAAATGGATAGTGGTCCTAGTTTTAGATTGGAACATTAATAAGAATGTTGTAGTAAGATCAAAATGTAAGGTCAATTGGGCTCTAGGTGCCATTATAAGCCAAAGTGCCAAATTGTATCAATAGGTCAAAAATAAAAAATTGTGGTGGTTTTTAAATTCAAATAGGATTTTTTTGATTCTTAGATGGTTTTAATGGTCCTTAGGGTCATTTGGTCAAGTCCTAGGTGTATAGGAAGTTAGTTGTCAAAAATTGTCAACCAAAATTGCAAAAATGCTAACAACTTTACAATATGGTTGCAAAAATGGTTGTACATTGACATAATGATTTCAAATATGGTTATGATCATTGAAGATATAGAGGACATGTTTAAATATGTTGTACATGGAGAGGGAAACATGATGCTATGGACTAGTCAACATTTGTATGAATAAAACTCTAATTTTCTACCATTTTCACTATTTTTCTGTGTTGTACACAATTTCATGGATTGGGAGAAGGGATCAGTTGATATGGCTGGATATCCCAATGAACTAGGCTTCATTTTCTTTTGTTTTTAGGGATTTATCTTTCCTTTTGTTCAAGTTATTACATTTTTTTTTTCAAGTTGCTCATTTTGGGCTAAATTCGAGGGTTTCGGCAAACATGTGCCTCTAACTTACAATCCCATAGTTGGAATTTGATGCCACTTGGAGGGATGCAAGTTAGGGGAGTGTACTTTGATATGGTAGAGTTTTAGGCCTGGATGAGAAGGTTTCATATATACATTGGATATATATATATATATATATAGATATATATATATATATATATATATATATATATATATATATATATATATATATATAGATATATATAGATATATATATATATATATATATATATATATACTTCATTTGTGAATTCTGGAGGGCATTAATGTACCGATATGAAGAAGTTGCAAAGAAAGAAATTCAATTTTGGAGTCATTTTTACTGTTGTTTCCACATTGCACAAAATGTATGGATTTTTAGACTAGATGTGATGGATTTTTGAGATAGATCTTTGAATCATATTTCTTTTTCTTCTAGTCTCATCATTCTACATGTTTTCTAACTCAAGTTATTGCATTTTTAGTGAAACTAGGTTTTTAGGACAACATTTTGGTTCACACAACAAAAATCGGCCTCTAACTACAATTTACTTAGTTGAAATTTCATGGCCACTTGGGAAATGGTAGTTATTAGGGTCCTTTTTAAGATTCTATGGTTTCAAGACTAGAGGATTTGTTTTGTAATTTTTCTAATCAAGCCCTAGGTCAAGTACCATGAAGGATTTGACCTCTTGTAGCGTGTTGATTTGTGAATGGTAGGAGTTTGGGAATTGGTGAAGGATTGGGCATTTGGAAATAAGTTATTTTAGTGTTTCTAAACCTTTCTAATCATTGTGTTCATTTCTATGACCCTATTTCCTATTGGTTGCTCTATAATCCAGTCATCTACTTGACTGGGATATGTTTGGGAACTAACAATCTCCATTTAAACTAAAGTCTCCATTTAAAGATGGCAATGAGGTTTTTGTTGTTCTATTAAGATCATTATAATATTTCAATGAGAACTTTGAGGGATCATGCCCAACTTGAGTATCCTAGCTTCCCAAGTCCTGTAAATGCAAAGTTGCAATGTTGCTCAAAAAGTTGCTTGAGCAACTCTTGCAAATTT
Source organism: Cupressus sempervirens (assembly GCA_028749045.1). Classification (NCBI taxonomy): domain Eukaryota; kingdom Viridiplantae; phylum Streptophyta; class Pinopsida; order Cupressales; family Cupressaceae; genus Cupressus; species Cupressus sempervirens. The sequence continues at coordinate 250,332,212 of CM053786.1, read as the reverse complement.
TGTAAAAAAATTGCAAATGGAAGTTTGTGAAGTTTTAACTATTCATGCTTGAGTATATGAGAATTGAAAACATTTTTTTGAAGGTTAGAAGGTTTCTAGTCAGATTTGCATTTTTAAGCAACTTTTGCAATTTTACACAAAAAGTGCAACTAATGCAAAGTTCACTAGATTTCACTTCTAGGACTTGGAAAAGGTTCCAAACTATTAAAAAATAACTAAAAACACCTAATCCTAGGCTATCTTGACCAAAAACTAAAATTTTTGCCTAATTAGCAACTTTTTCTCATATCTTGCACAAAGTGGCCTAGGCATACATTTCTTGCTCATATCTCTCTCACTGTTCATCATAGGGTCGAACTGTCTATTCTGTTAGCTCTAAGTAGCTAGGCAAACCCTAGTCCCAAGCTCATCCCATCCCTTTGAGTGCTCAAAAATTCTCGATCATGCAAAACTAAAATGTACCTAAGGGTCACTAAATGCCATAGGGTAGCAATCTTTGATAGGGTATATCTTGTAGCTCATGCAAGGTATGGATGGGATTCTAGGTCCTATAGGACCATGTTGTAGAGACCTACAATAAACTCTCTCAAATTTTGGAGATCTTAATCTATTTTGATTTTGTGATGCCATCTTTGGTGATGGTGAAACTCGTAATATTGGCCAGTACAAAGTTGCCAACTGCCAATTCTCCCTCACCATTCGTCATAGGATCAAACTATCTATTCTATTAGCTCCAAGTGGCTGGATAAACCCTAGCCGCAAGCTTGTCCCATCTTTTTGAGCACTTGAATGTTCTTGGGAACATCAAACTAAAACATCCCTAAGGGTCACTAAATTCCATAGGGCAACAATCTTTGATGGGGCATATCTTGAAACTCATGCAAGGTATGGATGCAATTTTAGGTCCTATAGGATCGTGTTGTGGAGACCTACAATAACCTCTCTTTCTTTTTGGAGATATTACTCTATTTTTATTTTGTGACACCATCTCGAGTGATGCTGAAATACATAGTGTTGGCTAGTACAAAGTTGCCAATTGCCAAATCTCCCTCACCATTCATCATGGGATCGAACTGTCTATCCTATTAGCTTTGGGTGGCCAAGTAAACCCTAACCCCAAGCTTATCTATTCCCATTGAGTGCTCAAACATTCTCGGGCATGCCAAATCAAAATATCCCTAAGGGTCACTAAATGCCATAGGGAAGCAATATTTGATAGGGCATATCTCGGATCTTGTGCAAGGTATGGATGCAATTCTAGGTCCTATCGGACTTTGTTGTGGAGATGTACAATAACCTCTCTCCATTTTTGGAAGATCTTACTCCATTTTGATTTTGTGATGCAATCTCGGGTGATGCTAAAACTTGTACTATTGGCCAGTACAAAGTTGTCAACTACCAAATCTCCCTCACCATTCATCATGGGATCAAATTGTCTATTTCATTAGTTTCAGGTGGCTAGGTAAACTCTAGCCCCAAGCTCATCCCATCCTGTTGAGTGCTCAAACATTCTCGGGCATGGTGAACTAAAACATCCTAAGGGTCACTAAATGTTATAGGGCAGCAATCTTTGATGGGAAATATTTTAGATCTTGTGCAAGGTGTTAATGTGATTCTAGATGTTATAGGACTGTGTTGTGGAGACCTACAATAACATCTCTCACTTTTTGGTGATCTTACTCCATTTTGATTTTGTGATGCCATTTCGGGTGATGCTAAAACTTGTAGTGTTGGCTAGTATAAAGTTTTCAACTACCAAATCTCTCTCACCTTTTATCATGGGATCAAATTGTCTGTTCGATTAGCTCTAGGTACTTAAAACGTAAACAATAAAAACAAGATATATATTATGATGTTGGTACCCAATATAGACTTTTTTGTTTTTTTTTTAAATTATGGTTTCAAACCACTTGGAACTAAGGTTCAAAGTAGTTTGAAATGGTTCAAAGAGGCATCCTTTAGGTTTAGTTCAAGAAAAGTTCAGAATCCATGTTTGATTTAACACTAGAATTTAGTGGTTGTTAAGATTGAAGTTCAGCCTCTAGTTTCAGTCTAAATTCAAAAGGCTCAAGAGTCAATGTTCAAAAGATCAAATACACATTTTTTCTCGATTACATGTGTGATATCATTGAGGGAGATTTGGTCCAAGTGTTAAGAAGAAGAAAGACATTGAATCTTTATATACAAAGTAATGGCAATTACAGTTGTCTATCATGAGATGATCACACATTGATAACTTATAGAGACTAAAAGTAGAAACTCAATATCTTTTCTTAAGATTCATGGCACTAGTTGTGAAGAGAAAATTCATGAGGTATGCTGGGAAATGGACTTAAAGAATATGTAGAACTATCACAGTTTGGAAGAAGAGAATAAAGTGCATTGGCTACCATTAACATCATGAGAGGAACCAAAAGCATTTATACATTCACTCAACAAGTAGTGCAGTTTTAAATACAAACTAGATGAATCTAAAAGTGCGAGGAATGATGATGTCAGGTTGCAAAAAGAGACACCCGTTATTCTAGGATGTATTGATTATTCCCCTTTTTTTATTCCCATGGCCAAATACAGTAATGTAGATATGCTCTTTCTTCATCATAACTTGTTTGTTTGAATATTGGTGGAGATTCAATAGAATGAATAAAGAGACTTAGGTACATTATCACATGGATGGAATCACTCTAGGGTGATTAGCATCCTGATCTCCACCAAGGCATTTACATGAAATATGTAGGTTAGTTGCCCTACCAAGTATGGGATGAGATAATAGAAAGCAAAGCCATTCTACGATGACTAATTGAGACCCCCGATCCCCTCTAAGAGGCACAAATTGGTTTGGTAGTTTTTAACCCCCAAATGAAAATCATAGTTTATAATTTAACATTAAAAGGTGAGGTTCAACACCATCATCTCCATGTTTGAAACACTCACAAGTAGAAACATGAGTGTGAAGAATTGTAAATTCATATTCACCATTCAGTTGGCACATCCTGAGTTGAGAACTTGGACACAACAAGAAGCCTCAGTAAGGAGGAGCCTAAGATTTCAATAAAAGAAAGAAGATTCATGCTCATCTTCTACCATGAAGAGGCAAACTTTGCCAAGAATAATTCAAAAATCTCACCACAGAATTGTCCCTCCTTGCTCTACACTAGTCTAGTCGTGGGTTTAAAAACAAAGCCAGTGACCCAAGTGCAGAAAAAGATCATTAGATCAAACTTATTATGATGACTCTTTTTTCAAATATCGGTAGCGTAAACTCTCCATGAATGGGATTGGATAAAGACTTGCATAGACAAATTAAAATTTAACCCGCATCCATCAAGTGATGGTTAAAACACCTATGCACTTGCATTGAACATGATCTGATCTTAGCAAAACCCATGAGTAAAGTAAAAAGAATTTGTGCTAGATTTCATGGAAGGCCCTCCAAGCCATAGAAGATAGCCACTGCATAAGTGACAAAGCACTTGTGATCTTAAGGGAGATACAAGTGTACAATACATTTTGAACTAGCATCAACTAATGTATTTTCCTTTGTCTCAAGTTGACCTGGCGATCAAAATGGTTTAGTCATTAATATAGATTTGGGAGGAGGAATTTTTGAGAATAGGCATAGACATGGCTATAGAGAAGGTTGATGATCAGAAGCCATCTTTAGAAAGAATATTAAAAACCTTCACATGGATAAGAATATCATAATTCATTGTCAAAATTTGTTAATATGAATAAGAAGAAAAAAAAAAATTGAAATACTCACTCCTATTGTCACATGAAAATGACACAAAATATTGAGATGAAGGATGTAGATAAGGAAGTAATTGAGCTACTAAGATGGTTAGCCTCATCCCAAGACAACACACGAAGACTCAAAGTCATGGCATTCAGATAGAAGGTGAGAGCTTTTGATGATAGCTCAAGTTATTAAAGATTCAAAGAAATCACAATTTATGGAGCACCTCACCAAAGTCGAGCCTTGAATTCCTCATCAAAAGATAACTATCACAAATCAGAATTTGTGGGAACTCAAAGAATGTGGTGAAAAGAAGATGTGGTGTTGATAAACAATGACATGTGGAGGTTAATATAAAAAGTATAGATATTCCTTTAAATAGGTGTCATTTCTTATTTCCTAACCAAATATAAATCTAAAGATGCTATCCATTCCATACAAAAGAAGCCAATGTAATGCTAAAAGTGAATCACAATAAATTGTTTAATTATGAATTAAGAATTACACACATATAGAAGTATAAGAGAATAGAGGGAGGTGGTTTTCTTTCAAGAATCGGTTATTATAACTAATAAGATCCATCAAAAAGATGAAAACTTATACAAAGGGAGAGAGCCAGAGGTAGAGGGTTCCACTTTTCTTTCCTGAAGGTAGACTAGGGTGCTATAGTAGGAAAGAGAGACAATAGATTTTGGGACTATAGGGGAGCTGATCTTTATTGGCTTTTCTGAGCTTTGTGTTAGTAAGAATAGGAAATTTTGATTTTAGGTGTAATGAAGAGAGATTCTATTTTATTTCAGATAGTGATTCTAATGCAATATGTGTTGAGGTCTATGTAATCTTATATATGTTAGGGAAGGGAGATTTGGGAGAAAATTGTATACCAAAACTTCAATTTTGAGCAGATTTCTTTCCACTAACTGTTATCTTGGTGTAACTCTCAATTATCTCTAAATGCATTTGGTATCACTATTTCTTGAATATATTTGATTTTAAGATACCTTTAAAGTTCTGATTCTTCACTTTCTCAAGATTTTCATTCATTTTGTAATGGAACATCTAGGAAAATAGACTTTGTGTTATTTGTTGTTCTTTTCTTTCAGTCACTTAATATTTGCATCTATTTCATGTTTATGAGTAGAAGTTTGTAAACCTTTTGTGCTTTCTAGTTAAAAGCATCCATATTTAATTCATTGTAAATCATGTGTGGGGAGTTGTACCTGATAAAATTCAAAGGAAGGTTATCAATTCAATGATAACCTATCCAAGTGTTAGTGTTGATTCAATCTTCCTATTTGAGCATTTAGAGTTAATTTGTATTTATTTCTTTGGAGGATAATCTATTCACTAACATATGATAACCAATAATGTCATACATGAACAAACATATAATATACAAGGTTGCATAAGGATGGGTGTACTTGGGGTACTTAGGGTATGGGTACAAGTACAGGTATTACTATTTTTTATAATAAGGGATGGGGGTACTTGGGTATGTCAAACTTTATTTTTAATTATACTTTTATATTTATAGGAAACCTGAATTTATGAGTCATGACAATGATTTTTCAAATCAAGAATAATGATAAAGATTACAAATGTAATGTATTTTTTTTAGTTTTAGATTTGTTATATGTTTGTAATAATAATTTATGATAAATGTTTAGATGCATAACATAGAATGCAGACTTTAAACATGAACAAGAAGATCATAAATCATATGACAATGACATATTGCAAATGATAAATTTTTGGCTTTAACACTAATAAATTTTATTGTTGATCAATATTCTATCAATGTTTCAAATTGATTACGTATTGAATTAAGCTTGATAAACAAATAATAGAGAAGGAAAGCTTTAAACATGAACAAGATCATAAATCATATGACGATGAAATATTGGAAATGATAAATTTATGCTTGAACAATGATAAATTTTATTGTTAATCAATATTCTATCAAAGTTTCAAACTGATTAGGTATTGAATTAAGCTTGATAAACAATGAGCTGATACACAAACAAAAAAACTGAAAAAAATAATCAGAAATCTCAATCAAGGTCCTTAGCTATGATGCTCTCCACTGAGTACCCAATACTTGGGATACGTGTACTCAGTACTTGGCTATGTGGGTATGAGTACCAGGGGTGTGGGTACAAGTACCCATGCAACTTCATAATATATTATGATAACTAATGATGTCATACTTGAACGAATATATAATATATTATGATAACCAATAATGTCATACATGAGCAAACATATAATATAAAATGATAACCAATAATGTCATACATTAACAAACACATAATATATTATGATGACTAAAAATGTCATATATGAATAAACATATCATATATTAATCAATAATGTCATAAGTCTAATAATGTCATGCATCAAATATATGTCATACATCAAATATAAAATGTCATATATACATCAAATGTATATCAAATATGTCCACTGACATAAAATCCAACATATATTTCCACTAATGCCTATACATGTGTGTCCATCAACTATATCTTCTCCTTCCCACCAGGGGAAGGAAACAAATCCCTATAGGTCTTCGATCATCATGTGGAGGGAGATGATGGGGATAATGGGGTCTTTTTCACACACTTGCTCGTCCTCTTTTTTAGGCTCTTCTCTAACTCAAGTTGATACAAACAAATATGATATGAATCAATAATTATTATACATTGAAATCAAATATATGAACACACAAAATTAATTTTTTTTTTACCACCATCAAATAGTCACTGTATACATCCACCTTAAAGGCTCGTAGACGATCGGGTGTAACAAGGCTCTATAACAATTCAATCAATATAATCACTTATAAATAACATTAGAAATTTCAATACTAACTATTATAATCAACAACTAAAACCAAGAAAATTATTTCATACCTCGATCAATGGCTCTAAACTTGCCATCACTGCAGCAACTCCATGATCGATGGACTACCAAAGATGAGGAGTTTTAGATGTCAAGAGCAGCATGTCATACAATACAAGTTACATGTAACATTAAACATAAAACAAATATAATCAAATGAATTAAATTAACATGAAACAAATGTACCTCTACTAAGCTCATATCACCTATAGGCTTGGAGTCCCTAGTGCATGTCGATGGTCCTATCGAGAATTAATGCACATGCATAAATGTTTTTGTCAATCCAACATATGATTACATAATAAATATATGCATTAATTTAAATGATTAAATTGATACATACCTCTAGACTCATGGACAGGATGAAAAATGTGGCTAGGGGATCTCTACTAGGACTACCAACACTCTTACTCTAAATTTTGACCAATCTCAATACATGCTAATTAATTAGTCATTCACTATACATATGAAATATGATCAAATTAGTTTGTTATAATTCTGATGTACCTATGTGTCAATGCCAAATGTCTAACTCATGAACTGATCAGTGACTAGCCCATTATTCATACTATCTCCAACATGACTACCAAATGTGCATAAGGATCCACATGATGTGCACATGTGACTTCAATGCACAGAAGGCTCCTCCTCAACTAATGGACTCATGCAATGAATGAGGGTCTGCATCAAAGCATTAATAGTCCCTAGAGTGTTGGTCTCTACATGTTCCTTCACAACTGAAGGAATAATTGCATGCTCACCCTGTGGCTTGACAATAGGTACCCTTACTACATTAGGGTCATGATGTGCCCTCGGGCTCTCAAATGATGACCCCCCACCTCTACCCTAAGATTCTAATATATTAAAATAATTGGGGATCTCCCCAAGGACAAATTCACAATATAATTTCTTTAAAAAATTCATTGGTACCTTGTGATTATTATAGGGAGTGGCATCAAAGACCATCCACCATCTATCCCAAAAATTATTTCTAATACCATCGTGTATGCACCAATAGATGCAGAATCATTTATTTGTCTCTCTAATAGTATTTTGTTCACCAGGCTTTCTAAACAATGCACAAATTCTAACTTTTGGTATTTCCTTTTTTTAACATCTTGATTTGATAATTTGTTTGCATAATATCTTTTTTGTTCATCCCTCTTAACATGCCAAATATCCAACTAACCACTAATAGAAGCTACATGGGTCATAATGGACTCGAGGGAGGATGCCAATTGTGCTCTCATTGGGTCGGTCACAATATTTCAACCTACCAATGAGTGCTTCTAATTCATTTTTCCCTCTATCTATTTCATTTATTATGTTGTATTGTGTGCCAAGAGGAGGTCTTCCAATCAGTGCAGGTTGTGGAATTTCTTGTTCTTGTTGTGGAGGGTTTTCGTTTGGATCTTGTGGAGGGTTTTTGGTTTTGATCTTGTTGGGGATTTGCCAATTCATTATTCACATTTCTTGATAAGAAACCAATTGCAATCTAAATAAAAAAACAAATTTTAAAAAAAATTGAAAAAAACCTACAAAACAATGCAAAAACATATAAAATAATGTTAAAAACAAGGGTAGAAAACATACGGCATGATCTTGATCTTGAACTTGGGCGATGAGGAGGCATTTTGAGGAGGTGGGTGGTAAAAATCTTCAATTCCTTCAACTCCTGTATGAACTGTGACGAGGAAATCTTGCAAAATGAAGTTAAAATGAAATGGGTTGTAGGTTTGCAACCCATTTATAATTTTTTTTTTTGTTTTACAAAGTGCGTACAAACTATAATGTGTGCATGTTATAGCATTTACACACTTTTGAAAAGTATTTTTTTTTAAAAAAGTGTCATCTTTTTAGCACCACAACTTGGTGCAATTACCTTACTATTCATCCACAAAAAGATGGACAAATTGAAGTTGTTGACATAAGTTTGGGTATATTGTTGAGATGTTTAGTCAGAGATAAGCCTACTAATTGGGATTTGATTTTGGCACAAGCAGTGTTTGCATATAATAATTTGTGAATAGGAGCACTAAGAAGATACCTTTTGAGATTGTTACTAGAATAATTCTTAAGTGAACTATTGAATTGAGAGATATGATCCTTGAGACAAAAATAAGCATTGAAGCTAAGGAATTTGTAGATTTCATGAAGACTTTAAATGAGGAAGAAAAAATGAACTTGGAGTATAATAACTTGGGATACAAATAAAGAGTTGATAAAAATAAGAGACATAAATCTTTTGAAGGTTGTGATGAGGTTATGATTCATTTGAAGTGAAAAAATTTCTAGTTAGTACCTACAACAAGATAGAGATAAAGAAAGTTGGTCCTTATAAGATTTTGAGGAAGTTTGAGAGTGGAAATTCTTTTGAAGTTGAATTACTAGAAGATATGGATATTTCACCTATATTCAACATTGTAGATATCTTCAAGTGTTTTAAATCAAATGAAAAGGTGAAAAATAACTTGGATTATCCTAACAAGAAGACATACAACATTGAGAGGATTTTGAAGAGAATAATAAGAAACAACACTAGAGGAAAAGACTACATGGAATACCTAGTTTAGTGGAAAGAAAAACTAGGTGAAGATAGTTCATGGATTACACAAGCTAATTTGGATCTTTATGATTCAGGTTAGAATATCAATAATATCTTATGTGGACATTTTTTTCTTTATTAACCCCAGGTGTCTGATGCAAGAGCCTCTTGGATCTTTGAGAAATCTTGCACCAACCAAAAAAGTATTTCTTATTTTTCTATACCAATATGTTGTTTGTGAAGTAGACATTATTTCTTTTGGTTTCATGTTGTGCACAATGTATATTGAAATTAAGTGCACTTAGGCTAGAGTAGTACTGGGATGAGTGACCTCCCAGGAAGTCTCAATGCTTCACCCTTGTGCACATCACCTAGATCCAATGACTACTAAGTCTTCCATTTATTCTCATGGGAGATGGATTCATGTTGAATCACTACTCATGAAACATGGGTCGGTGAGTTTGACTCAAAATCACATAGTTAAATCCTGATAGCAATATCACAATATATATTGTGTCAAGGACCCATTCTATATCCTTTTCCTAAATGTATAAATTATAATATTTCATCTATTTTAATTTTTGCATCATTATTTCTTTCCTTGTTTTCTTATTGTTTTCATCAAGAATAATGTCTTGTTCCATTTAGCACAAATTATTATGCTTATGTGGCATTTTGCATTGTTGGGAGATGACTCCTACCACACATGTGAACCTACCATTAAGTGTGCATGATTTTATGTTTTCATTTTCTCAGCTTTTGGTTTACTCTTCCAAGATTGGACCTAAATTTGTAATTAATTATTTGACTAGCCAACTTGTGGCTTAGCTATCTATAAAATAACCTTTAATAGATATACAAAGGGAGCATTCTTAGAGGATATAAATTGAAGATTCAAGCTTGGAATCTAGGATTTTTATTCTAAATTGTGTATAAGGCCGCAATCCAAAAGGCTTGATAGTCAAGCATGTTGTGATTTCTTTATATATGAAGTTCTATAATTACACCTATGAATATGTTCCATATGGCCTTGTATTCTCCATGGTTTCATGTATTTTATGTATAAGCTTCCATGTGTAACTCTGAGTATGGAGGTATTGGTCGGTTAAGCTAAGTTTATTCAACATGTTCATGATTACCCCTTGTTCCCCATATCATTTTGACATTAATAAAAAATACTTCCAAAGTCAACATTGACATCTAGTAAAAATTCAAGAAAACTTTAAATTTTGTCAATCACAAAAATATATAGATTCCCTTTCTCCAAGAAATAAGAACATAATCTTCTTTAAATCAATACATTTAATTTGAATGTAACCATTGCAAGCCAATGAGGAAGGGTGCTCCCCTTAATACCATAAACACATAATAGAAACAAACAAACAACAACAAATGCAAGAACAAAATATGGACTTCTTATTATCACCACAAATACAGAACTACAAAATTCACAAGTACAATATGCTAACCCACATGGGTGCCTTTATTATAGTAATCTACAAGACTATATTCCAAGCTACACCCAGAGTTGTCCTAGACAATGTTCAAGTCTTTCTTAAATAGGCAATTTTATGTCACCAAGGGAGGTTCTAGACATTGAAGCTTAATACCTGAAAAACTCTAGCAAGACATATAGAGTTGGCCAAATACATCTTTGATAATTATTTTAGAAATTTTGGGTAGTCCAAGTTTGGAAGGCCATAACTCTCAAATTGTTGCTCTAATTGGCTATTATAAGCACTTTTTAGAAATTCCAACTCTTAATCTATAGGCTTGAAATCATGCTAACACCATTTTATCAAGTTTGCAAACCTCATTTAAGCACTCTAAGGCCTCCAACGGTAAGCCTGGAGATTTTTATCCTAATTTTTCCACCAAAAATCAACAATAACTTCTCTAATACTAAGCTAAGATTTTTCTAGTAGGCTTACAACTCTAAAATTAACCTTCATGTAGAAAATGAGAATTTTTTGAGCTTGTGTGAAAAATTTACTAAAAATAGCAAGTTCCAAAAAATAGCAAACCCCTATCTACTAGTACTTATTAAAATAGAAAAGGCTGAAAATAAAAAATATTTTTGGGCAATGCAAGATTGCGCTTACACCTAGGATGTTCCTGCATCACACACTAGGGATAATTTGAGAAGTTACTCTTTCATGTTTTAGGTGTTCAAAGGAAAACCAAGATGGTTAAACTCCTCACTTTCTAGCCATGATGAATCCACTAATTGCCTCCCTTTCCATTTGACCAAATATTCCTCATAAGCTTTGTTCCTTATACTTTTTCTAACACGACTATCTAGTGTCTCCTCAATCTCCTTTGTAGATGAACTAGCTACTAAAATACTCCACTACAATTCTACAAATCCATCACCTCCTTCATTATACCCTATCAAATCTGAAACATTAAATACTGGTGAAATATTCAATTCAGCATGTAACTCCACTTCATAAGCATTTCCAAAATCATGCCTTTTAACTATCTTTCATAGTCCAAACTTGTTCATCTTTAGATCATTATATGTACTCACTAGAAAATGCTCTTTTCTCAAATAAACCATGACTTCATCTCCAATATGGAATTCCTTACACCTCCTTTTCACATTTTTCTTAGCCTTATACTCTATACTTATCTTTATAATGTGCTTCCTCACCTTCTCAAGGATGTTCTTCAAATGTTTAGCAAAATCTTCTACTTTAGCACCACTTATCTCTCCTTTATCTAACTAATACAATTCAAAAGCATTTTTGGGACTACTCTAATATACAATCTAGAATGGTGATTTACCAGTACTCCTATTGACAAAAATATCATATACAAATTCTACTTGTGGTAAAATTAGATTCCATCCTTTTGGTTTGTCTCCAACCAAACATCTCAGCAAATTTCCCAAACTCCTATTCACCAGTTTTGTTCATCCATGAGTTTGTGGATGATGCGATGAACTAAACTTCAAATTTGTCTTCAATTTCTTCCATAATGTATACCAAAAATACCCAAAAAAATTGGTATCTCTATCTAAAACTATACTCTTTGGTAGACCATGTAGTCTCACCATTTCTTTGGAGAACAACTATGCTACATGAACAACATCACTAGTCTTCTTGCAAGGCATAAAATGTGCCATCTTTGAAAACGCATCAACCATCATAAAATAGAATCATGCCCTCACTGTGTCCTTGGTAATCCAAGAACAAAATCCATGCTGACATCTTCCCATGGCTTCTTTGGTATAGGTAATGGATGATACAACCTTGTATTCTACTTCACTCCTTTCACCATCTAACATACTCTACAACTCTGTACAACCTCATTCACATTTTGCTAAAATTGTGGCTAGTAATAATTCTTAGCAACCAAAGATATGGTTTTATCTTTGCCCAAATGTCCAATCAATCCTCCACTATGCTTCTCCTTGATGAGATTCTCTCTCATTGAACATCTGGGAATGCACAACTAACTTACTTTGAAAAACATACTATCTTGGATCATGAAATCCAACCACTTTGTCCTATCAAGTGTGACAACTTCTATAGAAGCCTTCCATGTTTCACCAAAATTAGGATCATCTAGATACAAAGTACTAAGTTCCTTGAACCTAATCACCTCTATCTACATTTTGGTCAATAAAATTTGTCTTCTACTAAGAGAATCTTCAACTTTGTTAGACTTCCCACTCCTATGTTTCAAAGAAATTGTATAACTCTACACAAACTCAACCCACTTCAAATGCCTTTGGTTTAATTTTCCTTGACTATTCAAATATTGCAAATCTTGATGATCAGTATGCAAAAAAAACTCCTTAGGAAGAAGATGGTATCTCCACTTCTTTAATGCTTGAACTATGACATAAAATTCTTGATCATAAATAGAATATTTTCTTTTTGCATTATTCAATTTCTCACTAAAATAAGACATCTACCTTCTTGTCTCAAAATAGCTCTGATTGTAGTACCATGAGCATCACAATCTACTTGAAACACCTTGTTAAAATTATGAAATGCTAAAATAGGGTGCTCAACAACTTTCTATTTAAACAGACTAAAACTCTTATCTACTCCTTCAACCCACTTAAATTATTTCCTACCTTCTCTCATTGTTTCAGTCAAGGGTCTATAAATACTGCTAAAACCTCTTATGAACTTTGTATAAAAACTAGCTAGCTTATGAAAAAATCTTATCTCTATCAGACTTCTTGGAGTAGGCCATTCAAGGATAGCCTTCACTTTCTCTAGGTCCATTTTTAGACATTCTATTGAGACTACAAATCCTAGGTACACCAACTCCTTCTTTACAAAACTACACTTCTTCAAATTTATCAATAACTTTTCTTTCCTCAAATTATCAAACACCTTAAAAATATGAATAAAATGCTCCTCCAATGTCTTACTAAAGATCAAAATAACATCTAGGAAAATAATGACAAAATTACCTAGAAACTACTTCAATACCTCATTCATGGGCCTCATGAAAGTTCTCAATGCATTGGTTAGCCCAAAAAGCATGCCCAACCACTCATACAGTCCTTCTTTTGTCTTGAAGGTAGTCTTCCATTCATCAGCTTCTCGGGTATGAATCTAATGGTACCCACTCTTTAGATCTATGTTTTTGAAAGACTCAATCCCACTCAAATAGTCCATCATATCATCCATCCTTGACAATGAAAATATGTACTTGATTGTGATCTTGTTGATAGTGTGAGAATTTGTGCACATCCTCCACTCTCCATTATTCTTTGGTGCTAATACAACTGGTACAACACATGAACTTAGACTCTCTTGAATCAACCCCTTCTACAACAACTCATGAACTTGTGTGTTCAACTCTTCATTTTTTGCTAGTGTCATTCTGTGCATTGCCTTTTTTGGCTAACTAGCTGCTTGAACCAAATCCACCTAGTGACTAATATTCCTCATTGGGGGCAATCCATTTGGTACATTATCTAATACAATATTAGAAAAATCTCCCAACATAACTGCAACTTCTATAGGTACCTCCTTCTACTTCTTCTTTACTATCTTTTGGAATTATAGAAAAATAGATATGCTCATGCTTCGTGCCATTGAGAAACTCATTTCCATCAATAAAACATATTTTGGTAGCACTAAATACCTTTCCTCTTTCTCCTTCAATGACTTCAACTTATGCTTCACTCCATCCTTGGTCCAAGTGTAGGTATTTGCTCACCCATTTTTTACATCATGCCTATCAAACTGCCATGACCTACCTAGCAACATATTATATATGTACATAGGTATGATATCACAAAGTACCTCATCTTGGTAGGTTCCAATATTGAACTTCATTGAGCACTACTCATTGACCATGACCTTGTGGTCATCTTGCAATCATGCAATACTGTATGGATGTGGGTATTTTTGTCTCTTTAGCATTAACTTTGTGAGCATCATTTCTAATATCAGATTGCCATTAATTCCACCATCAATGATCACATCACAACACTTATATTCATTTCTAAACCTTGGGTTAAACAAGCTCTTTCTTTGATCAAGTTCATTCTCACCACTCAGTAAGACTCTTCTATTAACTAGGACTTCTCATCTTTCAACATCTTTAGAATTTGATGATGTAGAATCTTCATCAATATGTGCAACTCTAGTTTGGCCTTTTTTTCTTTGATTTTTCATTCCTTTCTCTTGGGAACATTCAAATTCTCTATGCCCTTCTTCTCCATAGTGGAAACATTTCCCATAGAAGCCTCCTCTTCCAAATCTTTTTCCTCTACCTCTTCCTCTCTAATCTTTATTATTTTGATTATGAAAATGATTGGAATTGTTTTCCCTCTGGTTCTTACTACTACTTTGAGCATCATCCTTATTCTTTTGACCATCATTATAGCCTCCATAAGATTGTTCACTAGATCTTCCACTATGATCTCTTCCACTATTCTTGTTGTCAAACTTCTTGCTTAGTGTCTCCTCAACTCTTAAGGAAAAATGGTATGCCTCCTTAATATTTTTCATTCAAACCAGACTTAGCTTATCCTAAATACTTGTCCTTAACCCATTAAGATAAAAAGCTACTTTCTCCTTATTAGCTTTTGCATGGCTGGTTCTAATGAGAACTTGATAGAACTCTTTAGTGTACTCTTGAACAAATTTTCTTGCTTGCTTCAACCCTTGCATTTTCTTTAATAGATCAAGCTCATAATCTACAAAAATGAATTATCACTTTAGTTTAGCTGTCATCTAATCCCATTTGGTGATTTTGTCCTTTCCCTTTCTATTTTTCTCCAACTAAACCTCTTGCCACTAGATCTTTGCATGTCCCTTCACTTTTTCCTTTGCAAACTTAACCCTATTAGGATCCTCAATATCTTCATACTCAAATTACTCCTCTAGTTCATTGATCCAATCAATCAACTCCTCTAGGTTAAGATATCCCAAAAATGTGGGAACCTCAAACTTAAGTCTTATTCCAATCTTGGAGATGGCCTTAAAAAGCCTCTCTTCCTTTGGGTTTAGAACTACCTTTGCTTTGGAATTTTCTTCTTCTTCACCCTCATACTCACTTTCATCTCTTATGAGAAGATTTATTCCTCTACGCATTTGTTCTTCCAATGCTTAGATTTTTCATTAGAGGGCTCTAAAACTCTCAAGTGTGACACCTACAACTCTTCCTCCATGCTCTCTTTGTGGAGGAATTTTCATGCTTTCATTGAAACCCTAGTGCAAACTACCTCACAATTAACAATCTATCAACATGCTCGACCCAAACAACAATCCTAGTGTGAACTCCCTCACATTTGGTGATGTGTCTACATACTCAAGAACTCTATCTCTGATATCACTTGATGAAGGGTGCTCCCCTTAATACCATAAATACATAACAGAAACAAATAAACAACAATAAATGTGAGAACAAAATATGGACTTCTTATTATCACTGCAAATGTTGAACTAAATTCACAAGGACAATATGCTAACCCACATGTGTGCCTTCATTATAGTAATCTGCAAGACAATGCTATGAACTACACTTAGAGTTGTCCTAGAAAATGTTTGGACCTTTCTAAATAAGCAATTTTATGCTACCCAGGAGGGTTCTAGACATTGAAACTTAATACCTAGGGTTGATAGACCCTAACAATACACATAGATTCGGCCAAATACATCTTTGACAATTATTTTAGAAATTTTAGGTAGTCCAACTTCGGAAGGCCATAACTCTTGAATCGTTGCTCTGATTGGCTATTATAACCAATTTTTGGAAATGCTTGCATATGATATACAAGCTTGAAATTAGGCAAGCACCCTTTCGTTGAGCTTTTGGACCTCATCCAGGCACTCTAAGGCCTCCAAGAGTGAGCCTGAAGATGTTTCTCCTAATTTCTCCACCAAAAATCTGCAATAACTTCTCTGATACTTAAGTTGGAGTAATGAGATTTTTTATGGTAGAATAATAACACTACCTTCATGTAGAAAATGAGAACATTATGAGCTTGAACAAAATTACTAAAAATAAAAAGTTCCCAAAAATGGAAACCCCCTTGTCTACTAGTGCTTATTAAAATAGAAAAGGCTGAAAATAAAAAATATTTTTGGGTGATGCAATATTGCTCTTACACCAAGGATTCTCCTACATTGACCAATCTCTCTTTATTTCTCATTACATTTCTATTTTCATATAGCTTATTTCTGAAAACCCTCTTTGTACTAATCACATTATTAATTTAAAATTCATGCACAAGTTCATAGGTTTAGTTTTTCTATATTTGATCAATTTTTCCTTCATTCTCTTACTCAATTCTAGTAATTAAATGATTCTTACATAGCTTTTGGTTCATTCTTTGAAATTAAGAATAGTAACACTTTCTCTTGACTACTCTATTTCTTGTAGGGATACCTTTATTATTATTTCTTATAATCTAATCCACTAAATGATTTCTTTATACACAACATATGGAAATATGATGTTACACAACTAGGTGGCATCGGCTATGTCCAAAACATAACAACTTCACCAAAACATTAACCTTAGCTCTATATCTAATAGTAATGTAAAAAAGCAAAAAATATATAACACATAAAGAGAAAACTTTGTTAGGGAAAAAACCATGGTGGGGATGAACTCACAAGATGACATATTGTATTAAATCATTATCCTATATCAAGAGTATTACAATGGGATTGCACATGCATTCATGAAGACTTCCTAGAGCTCACTACTCAAATACAAACACCCTTACTACATTGGAAAGGCTCTCTTCCTTACAAATATATATGAACTACAATCCACATGTTATGAAGTATACATTAGCATTTTCAACATGCCTAGATCGATTCTAGTTGAAGCACATAATACAACTATATCTTCCTTATTCACACATTTACACTCTTTTACCCAATCCTAGCCAATCCACAAATAAAAATAATTATTTTTTATTTCTATAACACATTAATTTTGGAAAAATTAAAAAGGTTAGATATATCCTCAACACCTAGTTACACAAATATAGCCATATATGGTATAATATTAATTTGGACCAATGAATCTTAGCTAAGACATAAAATAGTCTCAAATAACATTCCTCAAACATGATAAACATCCAAGAATTATGCCTTAAAAATATGCAACATCTTACACCATCAAGTTAGCTAATAACATGTGGAACACAAACTCACCAATTGGAAATCACCAATTGAAAGCACAAAAATACATGAAAACTAGAAACATAATTGGAGTTGAATCTAGAAATATAATGAGCATCATGAAATATCATAGGAAGTTCCACATCAACTCCAATATCTAAAATCATCAATGTCCTTAATTAAACCTCAATAATAACATCAACACCCTTTTCCAAATGAGGAAATTAGTGTGTGAAACTCCAAATCATGAACGAATAAAGTTGTGGGCATGCACTATTGTTTCAAACACAAGAAATAGATCCTTATACAAAATAATTGCAATTCATAGCACTATCAAGCCAAATATTGTCACACAATCACCATTGAATAAATCAAAAATATATGTTTCAATACAAACACACACTACTTACTTTAAAATCAGCATGCAAAACTATGTAAATTAAACTAAATCAACTATAGATATCACTCTAACCAAGTTACACTTATGCATATTCATATTTTCAATATATTGAAAATACCAATTCAAAGAGCTTAGTGAGTTTCTCATGAAGATTATCATTGATAGAGACATATGCTGACTTTAATGACAATGCACATATGCATATTATTCAAAAATCTCCCCTTCAATAACAATAGAAACATATTGTGTAAAAATAATGAATGTCAAATAGATCAACAAAATCTTCCCTATGAATCTTGCTCCTATGGGTTTTCCATATAAATATTTATGCCCCTTTGACACCAATGGAGAAGGAAAATATATGTAGCTAACCATAAAATTTGTAACACCTTGTGTGGGACCCCAAGAGAAATCAACCTAATATGTTACAATGTTTACTAAATGATTTTTTTTCTAAATTTTTAACTACATCAAAGTAACAATTGAAAAGAAATATACACATGCACATCAACTACAAATATGAAATACAAATATTGATTTCATTCCTCAAGGGTTCCTTTATGTTGAGTCATGTTTCAGAATTTTTTATAAATTAATATTAATCTTGAATACAATGTCCATAATCATAAATGAATAACAAATACATAATATCATAAGCAGATGCACAAGTACAATTAATATGATAAAGTACATCCAAAAAATGACATCCATTGTGCATATCATATGGTATGTAACAAAAAATACAAGTACATCAATATACTTGATTCAAAATCTCATAGGATCTCAAGATGAAAAATACATGATATATAGATACAATATTTGAATAGAAATCTTCAAGATAAGAATAATAAACTTAAAGGTACAACTACATTGACAAGTATCCAATATGTACCAATCTATGGGAAAACCTAAATGGTAAGAAGTCACTACCTAATAATCTCATGGTAACCTAGTTAGGCACCACTCTCAGTATGTAGGGAATATAATGTACAATCCACACACAAATAAATCAAATCATAAAATCAATCCTAGGCAAGGAATTCACATAGCTCAATCTAGCTCAAGTACACAAACTACTAATAAAGAAAAGATAACTAAAGTCAAAAAGATAATCAACCAATACCAACATCACATCCCAAATTCAACAATAGACACTGAGTACAAATCAAGGATCAAAACAAATAAATACAATGAAGAGACAATAACTTTTCAAATTAATAATTTAAATCAAGTTGCATTTAATTTAATAAAAAATAATTTTAATATTTTTTTTAAATTTAAATTTAAATTAAAAAATTAAAAAAAAACCTCAAAATATGGGGTGGGGTTCACAAGACACAGTCTATGAGGGCTCCCCATATCTTCCCTTTGGAGTGAAGTGATGTCGTAAGGTGAGCACATGATTACTTTGGTAGTCATACACTACCAAGGGCAACCTTTGTTTGCAAATTTGTCACCATGAGTGGGGGTAAAACCCTCCCCTCCTAATTTATTTTGTATTTTTATAGATTATTAATTTTTAAATAGTAAATGGTATACTTGTTTTTCAACTAGTTTATAATAGTAGTCTTGTAGAGAGAATTATTCCAGCCAATAAATTTTGTTTACAACAATTTGTTGGTTCATTCTACTGAGATTTGGATTATAGATATTTGTCTAAAATGGATGCATGGGAAGGTTTTTTTTATGATGTTTATCATTTGATTCTTGTTCAAATCCTAGCTAGATTAAATATTTTTCTCCATCTAAATTCTTGTGTTTACTATTGAAATTTATCGATCCAAATATAAATTTAATGAAAATAACAATCCAATTCACAAGCACCCAAGAAGACATGCAATATAGATCATTTCAATCAAAAACTCTAAAACACATTTTCAAACCCTACCTCCAAACAACAACTAAAATATGAGACAATCCTATCAATGTATGGAAATCCAATCCCTCCAAAAATTTCAACAATTATTTTTCTTCAATTCCAAATTTTCTCTCTCAAAACCCTTGTGTGTGAAATGAACTACAAATCCTCTAATAAAGAACCCTAACCCTACTATGATTTGTGTTATCTAATTTCAAAAAAGTAACTAACTTTATTAAATAATAATTAATTCAATTATTTAATCTTCACATTTACACTTAATTTTTTTTATTAAAATATTATTTTATTATCTTTTTTCACTTTATTAATTAGTGCAAACACTTTTAAAAGCATAACTTTTTATTTATAAAGATGATGATGATGATGTGATGATGATGATGATGATGATGATGATAACAATAATAATAAAATTCTATTATTTAAATGTAACTCTAACTTAATCATTATTAATTAAATAATTAAAATAAATCAATAGTAAATCTTTAATATTTTAATTCTTTTTATATTATTTTCTAAATTAAACTTTTTAATTAAAGAAGATATTAAGTTGATTTCTAGTTAATTAAATATCATCATATTTTAATATTTTTCTTTTTAAAATAAAAGAATATATAATAACTAGAATGCCATTAGATTAATCCAAACATCATAATTAAACTATTTGCCAAGAAAATCACATAGTCACATCCAATTAAAAATAACATAAGAAAAACCAACCAAAGTCAAATCAAACAACACACACAAAGAAAAACTGATGGGTTTCAAAAGCATAGTCAATCAAATACATGCCCTCCCTCTAAAGAAAAGCAATTAGGGTCTGATTAATATTAGACGTGAACATTATCCTCTCATTCTTACCATTGAGTTATTGAGATAGAGCTCACTTAACCTAACATTCCAAGGAATTCAATGTCAATTACCTACAACCTACAAAAGAGACAAGCATGTACATACTCTCTCTCTCTCTCTCTCTCTCTCTCTCTCTCTCTCTCTCTCTCTCTCTGTGTGTGTGTGTGTGTGTGTGTGTGTGTGTGTGTGTGTGTGTGTGTGTGTGTGTGTGTGTGTGTGTGTGTCTGTGTGTGTGTGTGTGTATTTGTATGTGTGTTTATATATATCCAAGGTCCAATGTACTAATTGAACAAACAAACACTTATCATTTTATTTCTCAGTCTCTATTTTAAATTATTTACAACATTAGCTTGTTTTCCATCACACTAAAAGAAAAAACTTGCAAAATATAGATCTTAATCAACAAAACATCACAATAACATCTACATGAGTTTGACACTAGGATTTAATGTGGAAACCTAATTTGGGAAAACCCACCAGCAAGATGTCACCAATTTTCAATCTTGTGAGGTGAACCCTATTAGGAGCCAACCCCAAACCTATTAAAGGTTACAATAGATATTATTAAAGGATTTAATCCCCTATTAGGAGTTCCCTTTTTAGAGGTCTTTAGAACATTCCATTAGAATATCACCCTATTAAAAGATTTACATAGACTGTTAAGTCCTTATGACTATTAGGTCAACTAAGATTAATGGATTTTAAATATTTTTCACAATGGTTAGAAAGTAACAATAGGTTTGATTTATTAAATACAACTCACTTTGCATGTTCAAATATTTGTTCAACTCCCAATATTGATTCACTATATGGCCTCTATTGTCATCTCAATCTCAGATTTGTTTGGAAACCCTTCAACAAATCATCCTTCACTTATTTTCAACTCAATTAAGCCTTCTAATTAGATTCGCGAGTCAATAGCATTAGTAATGACTCAAAATCTTTGGAACTTCTCATACACACAACTTCTCTATACTCTACACACTCTCTTGAAAGTTATCCTCTATACCTCTTTAAATAGGTAGCTCTGATCTTTTTTCACTTAATCAACACTATAGATATTAGGGATCATGATTCAATCCATTAGATACAATGTATCTATTCTATATCCATTCTATTTATCTCTTCTTTTCTAGAAACTTCTCCTTGAATTCATCTCTTAGGTTGATTACCTAGTCTAATTCTAGAACTAAATTATCCAACTCATTGATCCTTATCTTCAACACATTTTCCATATCCCAAGAAATTAACTTAGTCAGCTTGAAATTTCAATTCCTCAAAAATAATTAAAATGATGTTCCTTGGCCAATACTAAGTTCTAACTCTCGGTCATTACTTAGTTACTCCATCACTATAAAAAAGCTTGCTTAGCATCAACACTGCCACTCAATTGATACTAATGCTTGTTCAACACTAAATTTTTTTGCCAGTTAATATGGCTCGATTAGTACTAGCATCACTCAACATGTTCACCAAAATTCCTTACTCTTTTCCTCTATTACTTCTTCAAGCCTACATATGTGATCTATCTTGGCTCACACTTCCAAGACTTTAACATTACTTTCCTCTCCTCTTGCAACATGATTTAACCAATCTCTTTATGTTGTCAAAGTCTAACTAATAAAATGTCCATTTGTAGTTTCCTCTTCATAAATCAACCTTACCTCTAGATGCTTTTGTTATGAATAGCTTCTCAAATCCTCTACATTAATCAAATAGATATGACATTTAGATAAGATAGAAAGCTATCGCACCAATAGATTTGGCATCAATTACAGCACAACAATTTTTCCAATTTTAGTTTCCAACAATCTCCCTCTTTTACATTGATGGAAACACCTCACAAATATTGCAAGAATACTTTAGGTTACCATATAATCCAAAAAAATTATTAGCCTTGATTTTTTTGAATATATAGTCCACCAATATAATTGAGAGGGGGGAAGGTGAATCAGCTATCCAACTATTATCAGAATTATCATCCTTTTTAAATCTTAACCATATGAGAAATATAATTAGAAACCATAACAAAGGACTCATGCACAATAACACTAAATATGGTAACTAGGGAAATGCTTTATCTAAGGGAAAACCCCAGTGTGCATGGTACCCACAAGATGACATACTAATATAAATATTCCTTATTAGAGGATGGACCCTATTAGGAGTCTATAAAAAATATTTAGTACATATCAATCCCTGTTAAGAGACTTTGAATCCCTGTTAGGAATTGTACCAACCCTATTAGGAGGTGTGAAAGGTAGATGGACCCACTATCTAAATAGCTTCATGGGAAAGACCAATGAACCCACTATCCAAATTATCTTTGTATTATTTCTTATAGAATAATATAATTGAACTATATTTCTCCTTCCTCTTTCTCTATCCCATCAACTAGATTTCTTCTTCTTTTGATCTTGATTGAAGATCATAAGCTTTGTATCAAATAATCCCTTAGATCTCTTACTCACATTTACCAAAAACTCTTCTGTTATTCACAATTCCTTGAATGCTCCACATTCCACATATTACTTTGAAAACAAGGAAAATACTTTCATTTATATCAAGTCTTCAAAACAATTCCTTGAGTCGGTCTTGAGGCTTTCCCAAGTAATTAAAATAGGACCACAATAAGATAATTAATTATTTCACAATAACAATAACACTATTGGCTCACAATCTACACAACTTCTCACAAGTGTGACTTTAGGACTTGCACGCTCACTGACATCATCATCAAACTATCCTTTATTACTATATAACTTTATGTACCCTAATTATATCTATGTTGAGAGATAGAATACAATCATCAAAAACTTCTTTTTAGGTACTCTATTTTTACATTGCTCTCTATAAATCACATATATATTTCATATATATTTGAATTATTTTACATGCACTTAACCTCATCATCAAGACACAATGTGGAACATTTCCTTAAATTCCAATCACCTGATCATCAAAAGATGGTTTTTACGACCATGATCTTTGTCTACTACTCTACCAGTATTCATAGAATTACTGTTATGTTGACATCAATGACAAACAAAGTCATGAATGCAACATTTCAATGCTACCACATGCTCTCCAATGCTTAGGATACTCCACCAAAGGAATATTATAAACACTTATGCTAGTAATCTCCCCCTTTGGCATTGGTGGAAACATAGATGAAAAACTATTAGAATTCTTTAGAATAACTGAGAGCAGGTGGGGGGTGAATCAGTTATCCAAGATCCAAATGCCCTAATAATACTTTTTCACAACTTATGATGAGACCATAAACTTTTCATCCATCCAAAATAAAATCAATCATCACAACAAATTATAATAAATCAATATGTAGGAATAAAACATGTAAAATCAACACATGACACAGTGATTTACATGGAAACCCAATTTGGGAAAAACCACCAGTAACATGCTACTTGATTTTCACTCTTCTAAAGTGATGCCCTGTTAAAAGCCTTCCCTACTAAAGGCTTACAGCACACTATTAAATGTGACCTTATTAGAGGATTTCACCATACTATTAGGAATGGGCCTGATCAAAGGACTTTAGAACATTCACTCGGAATGTCGCCCTGTTAAAGGATTTACAACATGGCTATTAAACCAACCTAAGTCCATAGGATTTAAACTATCTATTACAATTGCAAGAGAGTAACAATAATGACTTTTTGATCTGATACAACTTACAACATATCTTGCAGATTTTAGATCACACTTCTGCTTAATCCTTTGCTTGGCTTTAATCACTTCATCTCTAACATCTTGTCATCTCAAGCTTCATCTCCTTGAGTCTTTTTACTCATCATACCAATGCAATCATATCTGTGGTCATCTGTTGAAATAGAGTAACTGTGCTTTCTTACTCCTTAGCACCTCCTTCAGCAATTATGCTTTCATGCTTGACCTCCTCTCTCTCTCTTGCTTCATGACCTTATGATTCCTTAAATAGAAATCTGGTTTTCCTTTTTCGCTAAATTCTCCCTCTGAAATTTTAGGGTTTCAAATGGATTAGGTAAGATACAATGTATCTACCCCATATCTTTCACTTATCTAGGAACTTCATCTAGAGTCTAGTTGTATTCTCTAAAAACATTCTACATTGTGTTCTGTGCTACCAGCTCATCATCTTATCATCTATTTAATTTACAGAATTCAAGATAACAACCTTGTCAGCTTAGATCTGGCGAACCTTCAATTTTTGAAATAATGCAGTAACTCAGCACTATTGGTTTACTAATGCTTGGCACCTCTGTGTTACTCGGCACTTGTATTTTCTCAGCACTTGATTCTGCTTGGCACTTGATTTTGCTCGGCACTTGATTTTACTCGGCACTTGATTTTACTTGGCACTTGTATCTGCTCGGCATCTAAAGTTCACTTGGCACGTAAGTTGAACTTGCTTAGCTTCAACTAGGAATTTGTTTGGCACTTAATAGCTTTCTCAACTTCCTCTCTACTTAGTTAGGCTTTACAAATGACTTAGCTAAAACCTTACATCTTTGATATGTTTCAGTGTGCCCATTCTTTGTGTCTTAGAGTATGTCATCAATACACTATTTCATCAATGGCTTAGCTGATCCTTGTACTTCATTACAACATCATAACTTCAACCTTTCTCTAGGTGTTCTAGTTACATCTTTATTGATTGCCTCCTCCTTGTCAATCAACCAATTGATAGTATTTGGATTACTAAAGCAATTGTCATTCCTGCAAGTAGCAAGTTTGACATCAATGACAAAACAATGATTGAGAACATTCTTTACCAATTCCATATTATCATTTCCAACAATCTCCCTCATGATCTTTTCAATCATTTCCAACAATAACATCTAGATTCCAAGAATACCAAACAATGTTCTATTGATCTCATCTTTTCAATTCCTCTTCATCAATCAAATCTGAAATCCTCTAAAATACTTGTATGCTCTACATCTTCTTAGGATTGGCATCAATTGTTCACATGATAAAAAACTCTCAGCTTCTCCTTCATCCATTGTAACTCTTCATGTTGTATATCTCCCCCATAGATATATTCCTTCTCCTTACTTGCATGAATCTTTCTAAATCTCCCTAGTAAGGAATAAGGATATGCTCATTTCTTCCTCATTCAACTATCTCTTCTCTATTCACCTAGAGAAAAAAATTATGTACATATCTCCCCCATTGGAATCAATGACAAAGGCCTCATTATGTTAATAAATTGCTCCAAGTTTTCAACTAGCTCAAGTGTCCAAAGACTCTGTTCAAGACCAATTACCAAGAGTCCTTAATGACTTTTCTCATCATAGATACTCCCCCATACAAGAAGTGTAACATTTAGTCCAGTCAAACAATAATGCTTTGTACTACTGGATTGATACAATCTTTGCATCATCTAGTCTAAAGTAGGAAGAGGCATAACCCCAAGCATACCTCTCAAGTACTTAAATGTATCTTTAAGAAAAGACTTTGTAAAGATATCTACAATTTGATCTTCAATACTAACATACTCCAATCTAATCTCTTTCTCAACTACCTTCTCTCTCAAAACATGATATGTAATAGATATATTCTTAGTCTTAGAATGCAATACATGATTCTTACACATACTTACTATACTTGTGTTATCACAATATATGATAACAAGTTCTGAAAAATTATATCCCAATATCGTCTAGCATATGATTCATCCACAAATCTTAATTACAATTTTTTTTTCTGCTACATCCTCTACCTCACCTGTGCTCTATGAAATACAATCTTGTTTCTTGCTTAGACAAGAAACCAATCTTCCTCCAAGAAAGCATGCTCCACCATTGATGCTTTTTCTTTCATACATACTACATATCCAATTTGTATCACTAAAAGCACATAGAGTGAAATCACTTAATATATAATACCATATCCCATAATTAGATGTTCCCTTCAAATATCTAAATATTCTCTTTACTACTACATTATGATACTGCTTAGAATTAGCTTGAAATCTAGCTACAATCCCAACTACATTCTCTATACCTACTCTAGTGTGAGTTAGATATTACAAACCTGCAATCATGGAACTGTACTTCTTCTACTCAATTGTAGGTGTCTCATATTTTCTAGATAACTTGTGACCAATTATCATTGGTGCACCAATAGGCTTACAACTTTCCAAGCTAAATCTTTTCAATAAATATGCCAAAAACTTATCTTTAAAATGAAAATTCCATGACTATTTTTCATAATCTACAAACCTAGAATAGCTTGATCTCTCCTATCATATTAATTTCAAACTCATTCTTCATTTCTTCATAAAATTTATCTCATGCTTTATCATAACCTCCAAAAATTATGTCGTCATCAAATATTACTATTATCAGTAAACCATTCTCAATTTCTTTCAAGTATAAGTTATTGATACAGAGGGCCTAGGGTTCTATACAATAATCACTCTTAACTAAGGTTTCAATCATGAATCACCCAATTATTCTTGTTACATGTATTTCCAAAAATCCAAACCTCCAAAAATTCTCCTCAAACTTGCCTTCTAGGTGTAGTTGGTCTAGTGTAGACTTAATCTCCCTTCTTAAGAACTAGTCCTACTAGTCCTTCTTCCCCTAGAACCCTAACCCTCACTTATGATCTTGTACTTTCACTATCTTCGAGTCTATTAATGATGTAGATACCCTCCATAACCTTCCTAACCTCATTCAACACTTCTAGTCACAACAAAACCCAAAGAAAACTCATTTTCTTCAAATAGGGCTAACTAGGCCTAATGGCCTTCCTAACTAGGCCTAAGTAGTCCTATTTTTCTCTCATTCTCCAAATTATTCCAAAAATCCCACAAACAACCCTAGTAATCTAGTAGCTATCTCCTAGCAATCCAAAATTCCAATTTTTTATAGATTTAAGACACCCATAACCCTATTCACTCTTAAGTCGTAGTTTCTAGCCTTTGTTTTAGTAAAATATCTCAAGCTCTAAAAAATTCAAATCAAACCTCAATTACACTTGCACATTCAAGATAATATCCTAGAGTTTCTAGGAACTCCATTTTTTAGACCCAACATGATTATGGGTGTGCTTTACGTCATCTTTTACAAAACTGACCAAGCTAACAAACTCCTAGTAGACTAACAAAAAGAAAGTGCTATATACACAATATAAACTATCAACCCATTGAGTTTCATACATTTTCCACCATGGGTGATTAGGTTAGAACCATTTTTACACAAATGACCTTGTAAAGATGATTCTCAAGCCAGTCAGCAAGAAAAATCTATAAGTTGAAAACCCTAAGAATCTAACACAAATGTAAATATGAAAAAGAACTCAAAAAAAAAATATCAAAAATGTAATCTTGATCTCCTATGCCAATCCATACATTGTCCTACTACATCATAAAACAACGGAAAACTCTGCAAAATATTTGTACAGTAGTCACACACATACACAAATTGATGATAATTCTTCCAACCCTTAAAAATATGATCATACATGCTCATATACCCAAGAATGGGTAGCTACAACCTCCAAAACTACTAATTTCAATTTCTTGCAAAAATTGCAAAAGTTACCCAAGCAACTTTTTGAGCAATTTTGCAACTTTTGAACAACTTTTTCTCTTTAGCCCTTTTGGTCAAATGGGTTCACCTAGAACCTTCCTAGGACCATAGATAAGATATCTATGACCTATTTAGACAATCAAATAGTTTCGTTTCCCACTCCCAATCATTTTTGACCTATTGAGCAACTTTTGGCTCAATGAAAAAATTTTAAGCAACCTAAGACCTAGTGAGCAACTTGGTTGTTAAATTTAGATTAGTTGTACTCCAAGGACACTTGGAACATATTAAAAACACACACACACACACACACACACACACACACACACACACACACACACACACACACACACACACACACACACACACACACACACACACACACCATAAATAACCTTTCATCACTCCAAAAATTAAAATTAGGGAGGTGCCAAACACCATACTCCCCTAGGAAAAAGAACTCAAGTCCCTTGAGTTAAGAGTTCTTCAATGGTGACCCCATGCTTTGGTATATCAACTTCAGTCATCTAGGTAGCTTCTATTCACATAAAGGTCAATTTGTCTATTAGTGACTCAACACTTAGTCAAATGGTTACATTTCTACCTAGCCCATCACTCAGATCGCAATGTTAACCAAGTGATTTAGTTGTTCCCAAGCCAAGTAGTTAGAGTATAGTGTCTACTAAGAACTTCAGTTAGTTTATAGTGTTTGTTGAACTACACAGTGTTTACTGAGCTTCATAAACAATGTACAATGCAAACTAAGCATAGAAAAGGGTGCTAAGCTATTTAGTGAAAGTGAAGAAGATCATAGTGTTAACCAAGCTATGGTATGTTAACCAAGTTATACTATGTCTATCGATCTTATAGTGTTAACAATATGAATCTAGTGTTAACTAAGTCATGTAGTGTCAACCTAGCAATTTAGTAGCTATTGAGTTTCTTAGTGTTCAATGAGTCACATAGTGTTGACTGAGTTTAAGCTACTTGGAAGTGATTAGTATGGACCAAGTGCCAAAGATTGTTCATTATTGACAATGTTTTTCATGTATCTAAACATCACCAAGTTTTTCTTCAGAACTTGAGTTACAACAGTTGGTCTAACTTTGTGAATTATGATGAAATTGGTATTGTAGCGAACTCCAATAAGTTATTGTTTGGATTGGTATATATGAGATGCATTGTATCATATCCAAATATGTATGTGAAGAGATGTATGATGAGCATGAGTGTGAATTAAATAAGGCTACAAATAGTATAAGGGACAATAGATATTTATATATCATAGTCAGGTGATCATTGCATTACAAGGAATATGAACCAGCAAATCAAAACTGTAGATCAGAGATTAGCCACTGGTTCATCCTAATAGGTGTATTAGTTAAATCCTTTAACAAGGTAGACTTAATAGTCTTTTTTAAATCTCTTAAATAATTGCATACTTCATTGCATGTTTTTAAATCCTTTAACAAGGTGGACCTCATAGTCCTTATTGCTCCTAATAGGGTAGGTCACAAGAAGTGGTCAATTGTAAGGCTTAATAAATTAACTTTAAATTGTAGCACTAAAACTTCTATAAATCATCCCTAGCCCAATTTTACTTTCTAATTGGAAGGTTTCTGGGTTACCATATCTTGTGTCAAATTGTTATGAATGTTTAAATGCTTTCATTCTTCCATGCATGCAAGTAGATCAAAATATTATATGAAGGATTAACTGGTGAAGTAAGATAAAGTTTTATTGGTTCTTGATTCACCCCTCCCCTCTTAGTAACCTTTTCTACATTATGTTTCCAACAATTGGTATTAGAGTGTTTGGTTCTCTCATTAGAAGTTTAATAGCCTGAGACAAAATCAGAGGCAATGCAGGTATACAAGCTAGATAAAGCAATTGGCAATGAAAAGTTGGATCTGGAATTGCATATTGGAAAACTCCAGAAACCAAAGAAAGAACACTTTCAGTCATTGAAAAGAAGGAAAGATCTTGCAACACAAATGAATGATAATCTCTATACATAAGAAAGAATTAAATACATATGTTCAGAAAGAAATTAGATGAAGTTGATGAAACAATCAAAGACCTATTGGAAAAGAATTCCAATCTTTAAGAAGAAGTCAAAAAGATGAAAAGAGAACAAGAAATCCAAATAGTCAAACTATGTGAAGTCATGGAAGAAAAATATAAAGCCAAAGAAGAGATAGAAGAAAAGAGAAATGAAATTTAGCAACTATCCCTTTAGCAAGAAGACTTCATTAATCAACTGACTAATGTAAATGAAGAGCTTATGAATCTAAGATCAACAAATGAAAGACTAAAAAATGATCTCAATATTGAAAAGAAAACCTATGAAAGAATGATGAAATCCTAGGAATGCATGAATTAATTAAATGAGTAAAGTTAGTATAGATACAAAGGAAAATCTAGAATATGATATACATAAGAAGGTGAATTATCTCAACAAGGAGATCAAAAGAATAAAAGCCCTACTTGCAATCACTATGGTTAGATAGGTCATACATCAAACAAATGTTGGAGTAATGTAAAAGAAAATTTTGATGGAAAGTGTTAATGTTGCAATAAGCATAGTCAAAGAGAAAGTGAATGCAAAGAGAAACCTAAGCTTGAAGGTAAATATCACAATTGCAAGAAACAGGGACACAAATGTTTAGAATGCAAAACCAAGAAATGGAATCCAATAGAACAAATTGTGAAAGAAATATTTGGATGGGATTACAACATATGGTGTAGATCTCACTATTGTGGTGAATTTGGGCACATTGGAGAAAACTATGTGAAACACCATATGAGGAAAAGAGATACTACAAAATGATGTTTTATTTGTACAGAACTTGGAAATATTTCCAAGAGCTATATGAACACATGTAGAATTAGAGATGAAAAAGAAGCCAATGCTGATAATATCAGAAAGAAAATGAGGTAGCAATGGATACCAAAATCTTTAGAGAATGCAAACAAGGATTATGAAGTAAATGAAATCCAAGTCAATGAGTTGAATGACTCAATCATTTCAACTTAATTCCTTATGGAGATCATTGGAACTATGATTCAAAACAAGTAATCTAATATCAATTCCAGCCAAAAAATAGAAAAATTTGATTAACATTCAAGATGCATAGGGATCATTGAGTATGATGGAAAATAGAAGACCTTACTAAGTAAGGTCAGGCTGGATATAGTTTTTGGTTATGAAAAAAAGTTGATAGTTCCTATCAAATTATAGATGTATCCTAAGAATTAAAGAATAAAAAAAGTGGAGGAAATCCTATCACCAAGAAAGTATGAAGTATGAAGCATTAATGGTGATTGGAGAGAGGACATTTGTTAAAAATAAAGAAATCAATTGCATTATTTCACCG
Source organism: Cupressus sempervirens (assembly GCA_028749045.1). Taxonomy (NCBI): domain Eukaryota; kingdom Viridiplantae; phylum Streptophyta; class Pinopsida; order Cupressales; family Cupressaceae; genus Cupressus; species Cupressus sempervirens. The sequence continues at coordinate 250,300,372 of CM053786.1, read as the reverse complement.
CAAATTCCTAGAGCTATTTGTGAAGATAGAATTCAGAGCCCCCAAGAAATTTAAGAAATTATTGTTGAAGCATTCTCAAAATTTTCAAAGTCTCTACCAAGCATGGCATATTCTTACAACAAAGCAAAGAAAGGTTTTGAAATGTTAGTTCCAGGAGTCAACTGTAAGGCACCTAATTTCATGTTGAGTCCAATGATTGGAGAGGCACTTGACCTAGATGATGCATAGTCTCAAATTCCACCTAAGGTATTACTCATGCATCACATCAATTCATTTTATCACTATTATATTTAGGAACATGGAACCCTAGAGATGAATGAAGTGTTCAATGAACTATGTGTGGATGGTGCCTTGAAATCTAAACATCAACATTTGGAAACCAAGGGTTTGACACATATCTCACATATGCCAAGAGACTTTTAGGTCAAATGGATTAGATATATTCTAAGCCATGTACATAGTGGGAAGTTATGGTTTGACCAATACATTCATATTACAAAGAAAATGATTCATAAAATCAATGGTTTGCACATGCTAAACAAAATTAAGACTACCAAAACCCTAGGTCAAGAATAACTAACTAAGAAGACTCTTTCCAAATTGGACAAAAGAGGAGTGAAGTTGAGTAGAGTAACTAACATGGAACTAAACTTTAGTATACATGTAATTGCATAAAAGATATACAACTCTAGTTAGTTAAAAACCATATCAAGTGAAGTTGTCGATCTTGCATACAAGGTTGTGAAGAAAAACATATCCTTTGACCTTGTTGAGTTATTTTTGATAAAGTTGAGTAGGTTATCTTCAAGAGATCTATAATTACATTTCAAGAAAGATTAAATAAGATGGAAGAAGGAACTAGTATGGCATATTTCAAATTCCTCAAGTATGAGTCAAGGAATGAGGAAGAGAAAAGGCAGATAGAGGAAGTTGTTATGAATAAGCTAAGTAAATGGAAGTATTCAATAGATGAGCTTACATAGATAATTCCTAATAAGCTTATGTAGGCAATAAAACCTAGATGGGAAAGTACACATAAGACTATCAAGGACATCTATGAACAAACCTTGAAGCAACTCATACCAAATATCTATAAGAACACTCTCAAATTAAGTACATGTATGATACTACTTAAGGAGATTGAATATGTGGTAGAGACAACTATGACTACATGGAAAAACATTTATCAGTTGCATTAACCTAGTGACTTTGTGGTGGATGTTGATGACAAGGATGATGAAGATGAGGGAGAAAATTTAGAAATAAAAGATGATGAGTTAGATGATGTTAATATGGATGATAAGAAGGAAGAACATGGGGTTATTGGAAGAAATATTCTCTAGATACAAAGCATTAAGGAAACTAATGCAAAGAAAATTGCAGTAGTATTCATGGTCTCATTTTATCACTCTCTAAGAGGAGCCTTAGTGCAATTAGTTTCAGAGATAGCTTCTACCAAGTTGGTTGTAGATACTACTACTATACCATCACCCAACCAAGCTTTAAATCTATTCAATTGAGTGTTAGATTGATAGAAGTTCCCAACACTTCATTTTTCAAGTAGCTAGTCCCTCCATCATCAGGCTTGACCATGCAACAACAAGGTATTTTTGTTGTTACTATTGTTTCCACATTTGTTACTATTCTATCAATTTCTACAATTTTTTCTATTCCAAGTATATCCATAGATAGTACAATGATAGTTAAGAACTAATCTCAACCAAGTACTAAAGTCTTAGAGAAGGGTAAACAAATTATTTCTACCATTCTAAAGGAAAAGGGTAAAGAAAAGGAAGCAATTGATCTAGATGAGGATATAGTTATTCCAAATTAGGATATCTCTACCCTCACCCCTAATCAAATAAATACCATGGGTGAACTAGTGAAGAAGAGAGCTAAGAAAAAGCTTAGAGAAAAGAAGAAGAAAGAATATCAAGTGTTTGAAGACATTAATCTAAGCATATTTTTTGGTGCTCTGAGTATTGAGGTTGATAGTACTCAAACCATTTTGGACTAGTTAGCATAAATTGTCAACAAATTCAATGAAGGCTTGAATGAAAAGGAGAAGCTACTTCAAAGAGCTACAGGAAATTTTGAGAAGAGAGTGTTGGAACAAGTTGCACAAAGAGTTGCAATAAATCAAGTAGAGTTAGCTACTATTCTTGGTTCATTGGAAACCTCTATGAATAATGTTGTTTTATTATTTTTCAAGTTAAGTCACACATATATATTTATAAAGGAAATCAAGGAGAAATTTTCCAAGATAGATGAAGATATAAAGACAACTGCACACCGATTGTCACTTGATCCAAGTCATAGTTCTACACATTACACAAGGACCATATATCTAACAAATCTATAGGCAGAATTATTGAAGGAAGAATCCATGATCAGGGCCACACTTAAGGAAATCTAGGGCATGATACTTCCAAACATGGATGCATTAGAAAAACACATTAGTCATGCAAAGACTCTCATCCATGATAATAAATTTTCCATAGCTAATCATGTGATGGAATTATTAGAAGTTCAAATTGCATTGCATACATGAAAGGTGCTACAGGAGAATTGGGACAAGACAATGGTACTTATTATACACCTGTGAAATTTATGTCAAAAAGGGGGAGAAGTATTTATTATATTGTAAAGAGGGAGAAGATATTGTAAAGGAAGAGAGATATACTATACTATAGATATATGTATATAGGAGATATATGTATGGGGCAGTAGTATATTATTATGAAGATACTTGTATAGATAAGTTTACAAAAGCAATTTTGAAAATTCAAAAAAACAAAGTATGTTACTGAGCATTAGTAATAGATAGTCAAACTGAGTTTAAGACACAAAATAATGATAAAGGAAGATTTTTACTTAAAATTTTCAATTTCATATTTTTTTTGATTTTATAAGTGTTTTTGTCACTAATGCCAAAAGGGGAGATTGTTGACATAATGGTCAATTTTTCTATTAGTGACTCAACACTTAGTCAAATGGTTACATTGCTATCAAGCTCTACAATTACTACTAAGCCCATCACTCAGCTTGCAGTATTAACCAAGTGATTTTGTTGTTCCTAAGCCATGTATTCAAAATATAGTGTCTACCAAGAACTTGAGTTAGTTTGCAGTGTTTTCCAAGCTACATAATGCTTATTGAGCTTCATAAACAATGTACAATGAAAAGTGAGATTAGAAAAGGGTACCAAGCTATTCAATGAAAATGAAGAAGATTGCAGTGTTAACTAAGCTATGGTATGTTAACATAGTTATGTTGTGTCTATCAGGCACATAGTGTTAACAATATGAATCTAGTGTTGATCAAGTCATGTAGTGTCAACTTAGTGATTCATCATATACCAAGTTTCTTAGTGTTCATGAAGTCACACAATGTTAATCGAGTTTAACATAGTTGGAAGTGATTAGTATGGACTGAGCTTCAAGTTCAACTAAGTTCCAAAGATTGTAAAGTTTTGATGGTGTTTTCCATATATCAGAACATCACCAAGTTTATCTTCAAAACCCAAGCTACAATAGTTAGGCAAACTTTGTGAATTATGATAAAATTTGTATTCTAGCCGACTCCAATAAGTTATGATTTGCATTGGTATATATGTGATGCATTGTATCATATCAAAATATGTACGTGAAGAGATATATGATGAGCAAGAGTGAAAATTAAAGAATTATACAAGAAGTATAAGGGATAGTAGAGATTTATCTATCACAGTTAAGTGATCATTACATTACCAAGAATCTCAACTAGCAAATCAAAGTTGTAGATCATAGATCAGCCATTAGTTTATCCTAATAAGTGTATTAGTTAAATCCTTTAATAGGGTAGACTTAATAGTCTTTGCTAAATCTCTTAATCGAGTGTATGCTTCATTATATGTTTGTAATCCTTTAACAAGGTAGACCTCAGAGTTCTTATTGCTCCTAATAGGGCATATCACAAGAATTGGTCAATTGTAAGACTTAACAAGCTAACTTTATATTGCAAGCTAAAGCTTGTGGGTATCATCCCCACCCCTATTTTACTTTCTAAATGGAAGGTTTCTAGGTTACCATAACTTGTTTCAAATTGTTATGAATGTTTACATGATTTCATTATTTCGTCCATGCTATTAGATTGAAATATTATATGAAGGATTAATTGGTGAACTAAGATAAAGTTTTTTTAGTTCCTGATTCACCCCTCCCCTCTTAATAGCCTTTTCTACCTTATATTTCCAATGACTTTATTATCAGGTAGTCCCTTCATAGTCTTCTTGATCACCATTGATATCTAGTTGTAAAGGTCAGGGAGTTGGCAAGTCTTCAACACAATTTGCCCCTCCAAATCTATGAGAGTGTGTTGATTGACATCAGTATGAGTAACTTTATAGGGAAATGAGTCCCACACATTGAAAATAGGTGATATGCCTAAATCAGGAGGAAGTTTAACTTCATAGGCATTATTTCCATATTAGTGTAGGATTTTCAAAGCTCTTATCTTCTACATTAGCAACTTGGTTCCACATTTCTCTTTGGTAGCCTCTCTTTCCTAAGATAACAAAGTTCTAAATCTCCTACTTTAAGAAAAAATTCTCTACCTATTTTTTCTTCCCTTGTGTTATACTTTTCCACTTGGCTTTGCAATGTCTATTTCACTTGTTCATCCAACTCTTTCATCTATTCAAAAAATGACTCTACTTGTACACTTTTCTTTCCATGTAGGCTAAGATCCCTCAACTCCAAGATCCCTTAGGATGAACCCTATACACAACTTCAAATGGGCTCTTTCTAGTGTTCCTATTAATGGAGTCATTATAAGAAAAATTTTCCTATCCTATAATATGATCCCATGATTGACCATGTTTCTTGGTCTAAAAGCTTAATAGGTTGCCCAAATATTTGTTCACTACCTTTGTTTTCCCATCAGACTAGGGATGGTAAGCTAAAGAAAAGGAAAAATTGGTTCCCATCATCATCCACAAGGTCCTCCAAAAATGTCCTATGAACTTAGTGTCCCTATCACTCACAATGTTGAGTGGCAAACCATGAATCCTCACTATATCCCTAAAGAACAAACCCACTATATATGAGGCATCATTTTCTTTTTTGCATGGGATGAAATGTGCCATCTTGCTGAAATGGTCTACAACCACAAACACAATCTTATGACCTCTAGGTGTTTTAGGGAATCCTAAAAAAATTCCATACTCAAGAACTCCCATGGCTTTTGTGGTATGGTGAGTCTTTGGTATAATCTTGCATTACTACTATGTCATTTAGCCCTCTAACATACATGGAATTATTGCACAAACCTTCTTACATTAGTCTATAATCTAGCCCAATGATAGTACTGAAAAACCTACTCAAGTTTCTTTTCTACCCCAAAATGTCCTCTTAAACTTTCTTGATGTTTTTCCTTAATGACATTCTCCCTCATGGAGTATTGGGGAATGTACAATAGGTGCCCCTTAAATAGTAAACCTTCCTACATCATGTCATTAGTAAAATCTACTTTAAAACCTTGCTTGAACTTATCACATACCTCATGGGATTCTTTGAAAGGCTTGTCATCCTTTTAGAGGTCTCTTAGGTCCTGCATTCCCACACTCTACAACCAAGTCTCTTGGATGGCTAGGATTCTTCTGCTGAGAGCATTAGCAACCTTGTTTGTCACACCTTTCTTGTGCTTGATCACAAAGGTGAATTCTTATAAATAATCCACCCACTTTATGTGTCTTTATTTGAGTTTCTCCTGCATAGAAACTACAAATTATTTTGGGAGGAGGTAGTGCCTTCACTTTTTCAAGGCTTGGACCATTGCATATAACTCAAGGTCATAGGTAGAGTACCTTTGTTTTGCTTCATTTAATTTTTTAGAGAAGAATTCTACTAGATGTCCTTCCTAACTTAGCATTCCTCCAATAGCTAGCTTACTAGCATCACACTCTACAAAAAAGAGTTGCTTAAAGTCTAGAAATCTCAGGATATGTAGGGTTGTGATTCTCCTTTTCAAAAGCTCAAATAATTTATCTATTTCCTTTGTCCATTGAGATTTACATTTGATACCTCCTTTAATGGTGTCGAGGATTGGTGCACATACATGACTAAATCCTCTCATGAATTTCCTTTAGTAGGATGTGAAACCATGGAAATCCTTACATATCCAATGCATTTAGGTGTTGGCCACTCTAATATGGAGTTGACTTTATCAAGATCCATTTTAATACATCCATTGGAAACAAAAAACCCAAGATATACCAACTCATATATTAGGAACTCACACTTTTCTTGATTGATCATCAACTTCTCTTGATTTATCCAAAATCATACCCAAGGGCTTCACATGTTCCTCCTAAGACCTAATAAAGATAAGATGTCATCCAAATACACAATAAAAAAATTACCTATGAAATCTTCTAGCACCTCATTCATTAGTCTCATGAAGGTACTTGGGGAATTTGTCAAGCCAAAGGGCATTACTAGCCATTCATACATCCCTTCATTTGTCTTGAAGGTTGTCTTCCATTGATCACTATGCCTCACTCTAATTTGGTGATAACCTGATTTTAAATCCACCTTGGAGAAGTAGAAGGAGCCTCCCAAATTGTCTAGAAAATCCTCAATTCTTGGGATAGGGAATTTATATCTAATGTTGATCCTATTGATTTCCCTAGAGTAAGTACGCATCCTCCATTTTCTACTCTTCTTAGGTGCAAGGACATTATTTACAACACAAGGGCTCAAGCTCTTCCTTATTAGTCCCTTTTCCAACAGATCTTGTATTTTCTTTGCAACTTGACCATTCTAACTTAGTGTCATTTTGTAGGTTGCCTTGTTAGGTAGATTTTCCCTTGGTATTAGATCCATTTGATGACTTAGATCCCTAAAAGGTGGAAATGCATTAGGTATCCCATTGTCCACTACTTCATGATATCTTTCCAATAGTTGATGCACTTCTTGAGGCATTTTAACCTTATCTTTGGTCTCTTCTCTAGTTCTTACCATTTATGCACACCGTACTCCTTTCTCATTCTTCATAGCCTTTAGGAACTCCTTGCCACTTAAAAAAATCACACTTAACCCTACATGTTTCTCCTCTTTAGGCTCAATCAAATGATCCATCTAAAATTTCTTACCTTGTTTGGTTATCATATAGCTATTATGTTCTCCATTATGTATAGCCTTCACATCATACTTCCAATGACACCCTAACAAAAGATGACAAGAATCTATAGGAGATATGTCAATGGAGCTAGAGTCCACTAGCACCCTAAAAATCTTCCCATGTGACCTACAAGTGCTCTTAAATAAACTTTTCCACTGTGGTGGTCCAACCACATTAGGTACCTTCAACAAGGTCCTCCTTAGCATCAAATTTTCACCACCTACTATTGGTCCTACCTTAGAAATGGGTGATGTAACACTTTGAATTTCATCCTCTTGCACTAATGATGTTCATCTTTCTCCCATAGATAAAGAGGAAGCCTTTCTAGTATATCTACCCATAGTATGGCCCACTTGGTTATAGTTGTAACATCTACTAGTAAATACAATATTGCCTCTACCTTGTGACTACAACCTACCCCTAGGTGGTCCCCTTCCTCTATATCTACATCTTTGAAAAGTGTTCTTGGTCTAGTTACCTCCATAGTTGTCATTGGATTGGTTTTCTTCAGATTGGTTTTCTTCTGGTGTACTTGGTCCTGGTCCTCCACCAAACCTTCTCCTACCTCTGTTACCTCTACCCCTTTGTTGTGATTCATGCCTCCTCCTTGCCTTCACTTTTGTCCTTAAAGATATTTGAAACCACTTGTGCACACTATCATGACCCATCATGCTGATATCATCCTAAATCCCTTGTCTTAGCCCATTAAGATACCTTGCCACTCTTTCAACTTCTTCTTCTAGTCTTCTTTCCCTAAAGCTTATCTTGTTAAACTCTTCAGTATAAGAATTCACTATGACATCTCTCTACCTTAGGTTTTGCAACCTTTGATAGATTTGAATCTCATAGTTTGTGTGTAGGAATTGGGATCTCAACCCTATTGTCATCCTCTCCCAAGACACTATCTTCTTCTTCCCTACTACTACTTTGTCATCTTGCATCATTATCCACCATATTGGTATTGATATCTTGAGTCTAGCCTTGGCATAGCTGATCCTCTTTTCCTCTTGTACCTCCTTTTAATCAAACTTATTATCAATGGCTTCCAACCAATCTAGTAATTTCTCCCCATTCAAGATACCATTATAATAAGGGATGTATTCCATATTGTCTTTGTTGAGAGACTTAAAGGAATCTAAAAACACCTTTTTATCTTGATCCACATTAGGATCCTTACTTTTAGATGTCTCCCCTACGAGGCTTTCATCTTCTTCCTAACCCTCATCTCCCCATTCTATGAGTTTCTTCTTGCTCTTTGTGCCTACTTGATTGGCTTTGGCTAATAGATCTTTGACCAAATCCACTATGGCACCCTTGCTCATTGCCTTGGGTGGCATATTGTTTATCTCTTGACTATCTTCCATGTCTGACATAAACCATGGAAACCCTCACTTAGGATCTTGTAATTTAACTAAATTGGAGTATACTGATGATGTACATACCCTCTATGACCTTCTTCATCTCATTCAACACTTTTGGTTACAAAAAAACTGAAAGAAAACTCAATTTCTTCACATAAGGCTAATTAGACCTAATGGCTTCTAGGTCTAGTAGCCCTATTTTTCTCCCATAATCCAAATTCTTCCAAAAAAATCCCACAAAAAACCCTAATAATCTGGTAGCTATCTCATAGCACTCCAAGACCCCAAATTATTAGAGCTTTAAGATACCCATAACCCTATTTACTCTTAAGCCCTAGTTTGTAGCTTTTGTTTTAGGCCTTTAGTCTAGTCAGAAATTAAAATCTCTCAATCTCTTCAAAATTAAAATAAAGCCTCCATTCCACTTGCACATTCAAAATGATGTCCTAGGGCTTCTAGGAACTCCATTTTTTAGACCCAACATGATAATGGGTGTGCTCTACATCATGTTTTACAAAACTATCCAAGGTTACATACTCCTAGTAGTTAGCCGAAGGCTTCATTCCTATTGTGGTTTCACAATGCATTCCCCATATCTCTTTGAAATGGGGACCCCCTAGTAAATTTTTTATTTCCCAAATGTTAGAATAGAGATCTTTTGAAGAAAAGGGTGATTTTTAGTGCCAAAGGGTACACTAGCACACCTAACACACATGCACATGCATCCAAGGTGTGCAAGTGCACTATTTATGCAAGTGCATACTTTACTCCTTTGGAGATGTGCACCTATGTAGTTATGCACCCCCAAGCCCCCCTCTCACCTACATAATGCACATATGCACAATTATACTTGTGGACATGCACAACATGTGCACCTTATCAAGGTGCACATATGTGCTAGTGTGCAACTATGCACTTTGCCAGTTTTCCAAGGCAAATTAGTGCACTAACACACCTTCTAAGGTGCACTAGGTGCACTAGTGCACAAAAAACTATATTTTTGGGTGAAAATTAACTATTTTGACTAGTGTTGCCTCAATTTTGTCATTCTAAGTCCTAGAAAGTCCTCTTTTTGGTTTTTCACCACAAGATAATTATTTTTTTCTTCTTTGTGTAGATAAAAAGGCATCCTTAACTTGTCAACTTCATAACTTTTGACCTAGAGCTCAAAATTCAACATAGTTTACACCATTGGAAAGAAGAACCAAAAATTTTAATTTAATTCCTAAAATACGAGCCTTTAGTTACCTATTTTTAGGGATAAATTTTGAACAGAAGACCTCTAAAAAGGCTAGTTAAAAAGACCTACAAAATCTTGTTAAAAAATATAATGTGCACGTGCACAGTGTTAGCAATATGTCCAATCAATAAAATAAGGTAACTCACATGGTTGTCATTTTTGGAAACATACTTTTTTTGCAAATTAGTCATGTTTATTTGTGAAGGAAAATTGTCTAACTATCAGATAGCATCACAGCAACATGACATAATTGATGATAGTAGAATATTCTCTTGCACAGTTAACCAGGGATGCATGACATCATACTGATGATGTATAGTAGTGCACATGTTTTTATGATCAACCTATTGGAATATTCAAATGGGAAGATTACTTCTGAGAGGGGGGCTAAATCAGAAATACCACACCTTTTTAACCTTTTTTTAATCCTTTAAAAATATAACTGCAAAAAAACAAATTGCATGCATGTTAACATATAAAAGAACATAAAATCAATCACATGCAATAACACATAACACCATAATTGATAACTCAAAAACCCTTCATAAATAAGAAGGTAAAATTGGGGTGGGGACGATACCTACAAAAATCACTGCAGCAATCAGTGTTCAACCACTTCTGATGGTCTGCCCTATTAAAGGCTTTACACTATGTCAATAGTGACCTAGTTAGAGGATTTACAAACACTTACATGAAGTTCCACCCTATTAAAGGATTTACAATAGGTTATTAAACCCACCTAATTTAATAAGACTTTCATGACCTTCTCCACAGGTTCTCCTACCTAGTTGTTAAGCTAACCTATCAACCTAGGATTTTGATGTAATACAATTGTGAGAGAGTATTAGAACATTTGATTGAATGCAATCTCAAATTGCTGGATTCAAGTACTAGATCTACTCTTCTTGTTTTGATCTCTGCTTGATCTGATCTCTAAATGTATCCCCTACTTTATTATGATCAACTAGATGTATATTTGTAGTCCATTTCACTAAGTCCTTGACACCTTTGCAGATTGCTCTATTTTGCAATTTGATAACTCCATCAATAACCTTCTCAACTCTTGTCTTAGCAATCTCAACAACTTCTTCAACACCTTCAATATGGTTTCATGGTCTCCATATAAAGATATTGTGCACTTAGGGTTTTCTATGCATTCACAAACTCAAAATTCCCACTCAAATCCTTTGTTTTCACCTATTGGTTGCATGTTGTGTCCAATTTTCTAATTGGCTGCATGTTGATTTCATAGGTAATTGCAAGGATTTGATCTTATCTTGTTATCCCTTTGTGAGTCATGCAAAAATTGTTTTACATCATAGTTTGTGATGGCACAAACTCTTATGTTGATCCTGAGTTACTCGGCACATATTGTATTCCTGATGCTCAGCACATACTATTTCTAGATTGCTCGGCATCTACTACATTTCTAGTTTGCTTAGAACCTATTATATCCATTTTTCTTAGCACCTATTATATCTTGTATTTCTTAGCACATGAATGTTCTTGGATTACTTGAGATCTAAACAATTATGGATCATTCAACATACATTGTGTAAATGGTTAATTGTGTTGACACTCAATTGTTAAGACTATTCTTTTGACCAACAATCTCCCCCTTTGACATGAGTGTCAAAAAAACTTAACTAAGCAATTATGAACTTAACCTTATTGAGTACATTCTTTATTTTCTTAGCATGCATGCAAAATTTCAAAAATATTGTGAGTAACAATATACCTTATGACTCCCCCTGAGTTGATTATGCCTTGTCCAATCTTGAAACTAAAATTTTGTGCTTAAGTGCCTGATCCTCTCTGTCCTTTGTCATGTTTCTGCATTCTGAGCCTATATGCTATATCTGATCTATGTGAAGTTCAAAATTTTGCATCTCCCCCTTTCTCCTTATTACTTGACTTCCTCTTTTTGGCTATTTACAAACTTTCCACTCTATTCTCAAAATGAATGAAAGAATGTAATAAAAAATGAGCAAAATTTTCAAAAATTTGGTATTCTCCCATATTTCTATATACATATCTCCTTATTTCTTCCCCTATACATATTTCTCTCCCTTTTTGACACTGGTGTCAAAGGGTTCTATAGAGTAATACCATGTTTAGCCAAAAATGTGCTATTTACCTCTAGGAGTATCTTCAGAGTTGCATCCCAATTTGCTAGTGCAATGTCTAATGACTTATGCTAGATGGAAATCTCTACTACTAGATGTACAAGTCCATCTAGGATAGAAAGATTTGAATCTTTCTTGACGACTATTTTTGCATACATTTTCTCCTTATGGAGTACCTCCAAGTGAGGGGTTATAGAGGAGTAGATTTGCATAAACTTAGCTTTTGTAATAGCCTCCTCTGTTGTTAATACAACTAATTTTCTTTGAGTCTAAAGAATTTGAGCAAAATGCTTCTCACTTTGAGCTGGATTGGTGGGGAGTTGCATACTAGAAATCTTTAGATTTCTTTACAAGCTCATTATTCTCTGGCTAGTCTCTTGTGTGAAATTGGAAAAATCACACAACTTGTTGTATGGAGAGAATATATTCCCGAGTACAATCTTTACTCTTTCCAATTTGATGAGTCTAAAAAATGTCTTTATTTTTTTATGTTTAATATACTTTGTGATACTCCGTTTATCCTTGTTTTAACACTTATAAGTCTATGTTTGATAAACCTTTGATGATTTATGGGGTAGAAAAACTATGTCATCTTTTGCCTAAATTATATCTAATATGCAGTATTTCATATAAATATCCAAATGTGCATTCTTACACTTGAATTTAGTTTGATGGATATTTAGTTGCAAATATGTCTTATATCATAACTAACCTGATGATAAGGATTAAAGGATGAGCAGAGGAATCCATAAGTTGGTTGCCGATAGCATTCAAGGAGAAATGAGCATCAAGGAACAACCATGAAAAAGAAGTTATAACCACTCTAGGAAACATGGCAGAAAATAAGGACAAGCTTTTATGAGCCATTTCCTTCTCTACATTTACGTTGTAACAAGTGGATGCTGAGACTTCATTGCTCCCTCCTCAATTCTATTATCTTTCCTTTCCGCTTTCAGTTCTTCTCCTATATTCTCTCCTGTAGACTTAACTTAGGACAGTTACTTTTCTATTATGTAATAAAGAGTAGATTCTCTATATATGTCAGGATCAACTCTTGTGTGAGAATTTTTTCTTTTTGATAAGTTTTATTGAGTAAGAGAGAACACCGATTCATAGTTTGTTTTACAATTGTGAATCATGTAATGACTGATTAATGAAATGAATTAGTTCTCTTTAGCTTCTATCCTACATTGGTAGATTAGAGAAGCCAACCAAGGGGGGCCACTTGGAAGGTGGATTAGATTAGGATAGAATAGATTCAATTTACTAGCATTAGGAGTATTTTAAGTAAGACGTAGCTAGTTAATTCCTTCCTGTAGCATCACACTTCACGAACATTCCTGTAGCATTTGCAAGAACAGACTAGTGGATGAGTCAAGATGGAATCTCTGTTATCTTGTCATTATATTTTCAACATTCATAGATTTAGTATTTTCCTTTCCATAGCAGTAGTGTAGTTTCCTTCCTTTGCATTTTCACTTTCCTGCAGCACAAGCATAATGACTCATTAAGGTACCTAGTGCACATACTGTGCCGACCATTTCAAGTATACGTCCTTGGGTTGACAATCTAAATGCACCTCATGGTAGGGGAAAAGTAGTCCTTAGCTTGAATAGATTATTCCTAAGCCAGGCCTAGCGTATGACTATAGAACACTTATTGTGAGGTGGTTCATTTTTGGTGCCATTGCTGGGGATGGTGTCAAGCTAGGAGCATTTTTGAGTCATAGTTTTTAGATTAAGTTCTTTTTTACCAGTGTGAAAATTTTAGTTACATGCATCAAAGAGGAAGACGACGAGATGAATATGGCAGATTTCTTCCACAAAGAACTGTTAATTTGAATGAAGAAGTTGAAGAAGAATTTGAGTTGTCTTTTGAAGATGCAAGTCCTATTTTCCCCACAGTATCATCATCAAGAGCTGAATCCCTAGATATATCTGGTCTCTAACCTTTCACTAAAATATTGACCAGTCTTCTTGATAACACTACCTTGAATCCAACAGTTGTTAATCATCTAGTGCCTAACATTCCTTTTCAGTAGCAACCTCATAATCCAGTCCCACCAGTCATAGCACAACCCACTTTTCCATTTCCACTTCCAAGTCTCATGGCCAATGCCAATCTCAAGAATATACCTCCCACTGCTCTTCCAAAGTTCTATGGCCTTGCAACTAAAGACCCTGATACCTTCTTGTTTGAGTTTGACATCCTTTGTCATAGTTTTGACTACAATACTGATGCCCATAAGCTTAAATTATTTCCATCCACATTAAAAGAATCAGCTTTACGATGGTTCATGGGCTTAGGAGCCAATGCAGTTGTGAATTGGGATGAAATGCAAGCCTTGTTTTTTTGAAAAATATAAATAATATTGCAAAGCATCTAGCACAAGAGGAGATGATATCTTTAGGATATCACAGAAGGAGGAAGAGACATTAGAAGACTGTGTTTCTCTATTTTTATATACACTACAAAAGAATCCTCAGCACACATTGTCTGAAGATTTCCAAAAACTAGTCTTTCTAAGAGGAGTGAATGAAGACTGTTTGGAAGCATTGGACCTGATGCCTAGTGGAGATATATATCAAGCTCAATGGGATGACCTCAAAAAGAAATGTCAGAACTACTCAAGGTCAACCATGAAGAAAGGTCGAGGACCCCGTTCTATGGTTACAAAAGGAATTAGTCAAGGCATTTCAAAACTTGAAATATCTAATTTTTTGTCAAATTTCAAACAAGACATCATTAATGATGTCACTACACAGTTGGATACAATGACTGCAAAGAAGAAGCAAGCAGAGGCTGAGTTATAACTAGCTGAGTACTATCCTCATTGCCGAAAGCAAAAGAAGGGTTGCCACTATAAATTGGTTGCAAGCATGGAGAACCAGCATCTTCCAACTGAATATGTAAAGATAGATGGGGATGATGAGCAAGTATTCTTTTTTGCTCAATGCCGACCATGGGCTCAATGTCAAGGTATGCCTCAAGACCCCTTGCAAAATTCAAATTCATATGGTAATGAATGGAAAAATTGCAATACCTAAGGTCCTCCACAAAACCAACCCAATTGGAATAATGTTGGGCAAAATAACCCACAACAGTCTCAATGGTTTCAAAATTCCCAACAACCTTGGCCTAACTAGCAGAACAACCCATGGCCCTAGAACCAATAGAACCAATAGCAACCACCCCAAGGGAATTGGCAATCTCCAAACCAATGGAAGGGATCTCAACAATGGCCTAACCAAAATACTAGTGCTCCACAATTACCCTCTCCAGCTCAACAACCTGCTTTAATGCCACCACCTGCAAATAGTGGACCTCAAAAGTAAACACAGCTACTTACACAACCTCAGCCAAATCCAAATAGCCAACCACAGTAGCCCATGTATAGTGCTAATACCCAACAGTACCCTGCTTATGCCCTAGATGTCGCAGATATACATTTGAGATCTGGAATGACCTTACCAGCACCAAAGTCACCTCTTATAACTGAAGTATCAAACTCTCCTGCAGCATTAGAACCTTTGGTTGATGAACCTTTTGACCCAACTAATGTTACCATACCAATACCAGTTCAACTAGCAGTAGAGCCTCCTTTTCCAGACCAACTAATACAAAAGAAACTTGAACAAAGCAAGGAACAACCCTTTGACATTGTTAATCAGTTGAAGAATATGCATGTCCAAATACCTTTGTTTCAAGCTATTAAGGATGTTCTTGCTTATGGAAAAGCTATAAGGGAAGCTTGTCTAAAGAAACCTGGAAGGAAGAAGAAGGATCCTACCACAGTTCATGTTGTTGGACACTTAGCTGATATCATGTTAGGAAGAGTGATTTCACCAAAAGACCCAGGGAGTCCAGTAGTAAGTGTCAGAATAAATGGTCAATTTGTTAAAAATGCCTTAATAGATTTGGGAGCTGTTATAAATGTGATGACCAAAGAAACCATGAAGAAGTTACAAATAGAAGGATTAAGGCCCACACCAACTATTCTGCAGCTTGCGGATAGTTCCATTGTCATTCCTAATGGAATGATAGAAAATATTGTTGTGACCTTAGATTCTCTAGAATATCCTGCAGACTTCATGATTTTTTCCCCTAAAGTAAACCTATCTGGCTATCCTATCATTCTAGGTAGACCATGGTTGGTCACAGCTGATGCAAACATAAATTTCAGATCAGGGAATATGACCATATCAAATGGCCAAGCAACCAAGCAATTTGATCTATATCCTCCTGCACAACTATTACCAGATTTGAGTACATCTTTTTGGCCAGATTTAGGAGATGAAGAAGAAGAGATAAATTCCATAGTACAACTTATGATGTTACATAGGCAATCTTTTCTAAAGTTGCAAGAAGAAGATTCAGTAATCCAGAGCATCCTTACCAACACTTGTGTGGTAGGAAAAGATGTGTCTGAAAGCTCTATATTAGAATTGATTACATATGAGGAGTGTGATACAAGTTGTACTTTACTTAAGGAACCTAAAAATATTTGTTCACTACTTCCCTGTGAATTAGAAGGAAGCCCAATATTTGAAATTTCTATGGTAGAATCCACTATTCTTGTTGAACTGAGTAAAGGCCATAAATTGCATGTTAACTCCAAATTGACATCTGTATAGATGGAACAATTAAAAGAATTGCTTCAGAAGTATGAGAAGACTTTTTCTTGGGATTATGGTGATATGAAAGGATTAAGCCCTACACTGTGTACCCATAGGATATACATTAATTAAGGTTGTCTACCACTTCATCAACCTCAGAGGAGGATAAATCCAAGCCTCAGAGAAATAGTCAAAATAGAATTGCAGAAACTTCTTGATGATGGCTTTATCTATCCTATATCTAATAGTAAATGGGTATCACCACTGGTTATAGTACCTAAGAAAGGAGGAAAATGGAGAATTTGTGTAGATTATAGGGAGTTGAATAAGGCCACTAAAAAGGATCATTTTCCTTTACCCTTCATAGATCAAGTTTTGGATACACTAGCTGGAAAGAAGTACTTCTCCTTTTTAGATGGATATAGTGGCTATAATCAAATCAGTATTGCTCCTGAAGACCAAGACAAAACTACATTTACCTATCCATGGGGTGCTTTTGCATACTCTATTTTACCATTTGGTCTTTGTAACGCTCCTACAACATTTCAATGGGTTGTAATTAGTATTTTTGTTGATATATCACATGATTGTATAGAAATCTATATGGATGACTTTACAACATTTGGAGTTACTTTTGAAGAAGCAATGATAAATCTTGAAAAAAATTTGGTAAGATGTCAAGAACATAATTTGGCACTAAATAGTGAAAAGTGGTTCATGCTCATGCAAGAGGGTGTGGTACTTGGTCATTTCATATCTACTGCAGGTATATAAGTAGACCCAGTAAAAATTGAGGTAATTCAAACATTACCCATACCCACTAAATTAAAAGATATCAGATCTTTTCTGGGACATGCTGGTATTAAAGGCATTTTATAAAAGACTTCAGTAAAATAGCCAATCCCTTGTACAAATTGCTCACCAAAGAAGCTAAATTCAATTGGACACCTAAGTGTGATAAAGCTTTCCTGTAGCTTAAGCAACTTTTGACCACAACCCCAATTTTACAAGGCCCTGATTGGAACCTACCTTTTCACATATATACAGATGCTTCTAATTATGCCATAGGTGCAGTTTTAGCACAGAAACACTCAAATCTTGAAAATGCCATTTATTATATCAGTAAGAGTCTTCGTGGCCTAGAACTAAATTACACAGTGACTGAAAAAGTATTGTTAGCAGTAGTCTATGCTCTAAATAAATTTTGGCATTACATCACAGGTTATCCTATCTATGTTCATACTAATCATGCAGCAATCAAATATCTCATGAACAAACCTACTATAACTGGTAGGTTAGCAAGGTGGTTACTATTGCTACAAGAATTTGACATAACCATAGTGGATAAGCCTGGAAAAAAAAATGTTGTAGCTGATTATTTGTCAAGAATCAATCATCATGATACTGATACTACTCTGGTAGATGATGCATTTACAAATGAACATTTGTTTCATATTTCTGTTAAAGTTCCATGGTATGTAGATATTGCTAACTACATTGTAGCTAATAAGACACCAGCACATTTTTCTTATAAGGAGAGAAAGCTTTTCATACAGAAAAGCTTCTGTTTCTCATAGATAGACAATTTTCTATTCTATATAGGACCTGATCAAGTTATGTGCAGATGTGTAAAAGAAGATGAGACATATGACATTTTGCATGCATGTCATAATGAGCCCTACGGAAGACATTTTGCAGCCAAAAGAACAGCTTTCAAAATCTTAGCCACTGGTTACTATTGGCCTACCTTTCATAAAGATGCAATCAATTATACAAGGAAGTGTGACCAATGCCAAAGAATGGGTCGACCAACCAAAACAGATGAAATGCATCTGAATCTTCAAGTGGTGTTAACACTATTTGACAAATGGGGAATGTACTTCATCGGTCCTATTGATCCTCCATCCAATGGGAAGTCTTATATTTTGGTTTGTACTGACTACCTAACCAAATGGGTTGAGGTTAAGGCTATGAAGCATGCCCGTGATGAAAAAGTTGTCGAATTCTTATATGAAGAGATTTTTACACACTATGGAGTTCCTAAAGAATTGGTTACTGATCAAGGCACACAGTTTACTTCCAACCTGATTTCAGAGTTGATGAAACAGTATAACATCAAGGATCACAGATCTAGTCCTTATCATCCACAAGCCAATGGACAAGCAGAAGTTACCAACTGTGAGCTCAAAAATTTTCTAACTAAAACAGTTTATTTGCATTGTCGAGATTGGACCAGCTAGTTACAAGAAGTTGTTTGGGCTTATAGAACAACTTGAAAAACCACTACCGAATTCACACCATTTGAGCTTTTGTATGGGAAAGTGGCAATGCTTCCAATTGAATTTGAACACAAGACTTTAAGAACAGCCTTGACCTTAGATATTGATCTTACTGCAACACAAAGAGAAAACCTCTTGCGTCTTAATTCTTTGGATGAAATGCGCAAGACCACTTTAGAACACACTAAACTGGTGCAAAAATAGAGAAAACACTGGCATGATTCTCATATCCTCAACAAACAATTCAAAGTTGGTGACTGGGCATTATTGTATGATTCTCTCTTTAAGGATATGCCAGGGAAGCTGCAAACATGATGGTTAGAACCATATCAAATCATCCATGTCTTTGACAATGGAACAGTTCAAATAACCACAATTGATGATGTGCCTTTCAAAATGTTGATCAACGGTCATCAACTTAAGCTTTACAAATAGCCTCAAACAAAAGTTGAATTCATGCAATAGTTCAAACAACCAGATCCAACAACAACTCAAGTATCTCTTCCTATAGCAGAAGGTGAAAACCTTCCGCCTGCTCCTCTTCAACATTAATTCTAATTTGCATGTCCATAATAATAACTTTATGTTCGCATAAAGTCCATTTTCTTTTCATGATATTTCTTTCCATTCATATCTTAATCTTCCATCCACCCACCCCACTCCATTTCTTAATCTTTCATCCACTCACTTTCTACATAATTAAGTTTTGTATTTTCAATCAAATCTGCACATGCTAATGGATGTTGTCGTTTACATTGTTTTTGCCACCTTTTTTTTGGAGCATGTGACAATCCACTTGGCAAGTATAAATATTTTCAAACTATTATTCATTTATAAGTTTGCAAATTTTTTTAATTATATATAATACTACATAGTCTCTATAATTATGGCATATTCCAGTCCCTCACCCATACTAGTCTTACATGTGAGGACACTTGTCATAAGATTAGTAGGGGGTAGCGGAGTGTCATACTATCCAATGAAATGCCTAATTAACTGCGATGATTTTCTAAAATCTTGGCATTACCCCTTATTAATGAGAACTTTTTGACATAAGTATGCCATGTCAAGTGTTGTACTCTCACTTTCTGAATGAATTTTTTTTTTTCCCTTGTTCATTCCAAATTTTTTGTGCTAAGCCATGATGTGACCTATTTTTAAAATTTTGGCATTTGAACCATGTTTCTAGACAATTTCCATGCAAATTCATGATTTTCTTTTACCCAAAGTTTAATTATGACACATAACAATTGGTTATGGCAATTAATGTTCCCGAAAAGAAGTGGTGAAGCGTATGAGAAATAACGCAGAGTCTTGAAGTTGCATTTAGAAAGGGAGAGAGAAACGGAGTAGAAAAAGAAGTATCAAGAAATGGGAGGAGGTTTACAGAGAAGAGAGCCGATTGAGCACATTTTGTTGCTCTCTGACATAGAAGCAATAAGAAGATTCAATGCATGCGGGTGGCTAGGTTATTGTTTGAATTTAATAGCATATGATGAAGAAGCGGCTGTAGAATTCACCAAGACATTTGATGAAGGTGAAGCTTCTCTGTGGGGTTTGATAGTAATTGCAACAAAAGAATGAATTGCAGAAGTAACATGGTTACCTTTTGTTGGAGAGCATTATCCGAGCTTGCATGATGCTAGGTCAGCAAGGGCCCAGTTCACTACCCCACATGACCCTCAATTGGATGTTACAAAGTAGAGGTGCAAGAGATTGTCTTTACCGCCTCCATGCCCTGACCTAGCAATGCATGTCATCAGGTATTTTACTTGTGAAGGAAAATTTTTTCACTTACATGCACACCATTTTAAGTTACTTAGTCGTATAAGGCACAATATTGCCGTGAATCTTCCAAATCTTCTATATAATATGCTTTGTATTAGTGTGGAAGAGACTCAAAAAGGGAAAGATAATTCTATCACTCACCATGCCTTGATTAAGTTGTTAATAGAAAGGTCTCTTAGGGATGTATCCACTTTGACATGGGATGACTTTGTGAAATTTAAAACCCTACAACCCCAAGTTGACCTTAGTGAACGGCAGGGTGAGGAAAATGTAGTTCCCAGTAGTGAGCCTATAGAACAAAATATTGAGGGAGCTAAAATAGAAAATGCACAAGGGATTGAACCAAAATTTTCTTCCATTCAAGAGAATGTGCCTCCACCTAAACATGACATCCCTAAACCCACTACTAATAAAGCTAAAAGGAAACGAAAGTCACCAGAAGCAACCGCTGCTCAACAAAAACCTAGTCCTACAATTAAGCAACAGAAGAAAACAAAGAAGGTTCCTGTAGCAACTAATCCTGCAGTAGTGACACCAAAACAGAAAAGTAAGCAAAAGATAGTAGTACAAGAAGAGACTCCTTTGCGGAGAAGCCCTAGAATGAGAGGGAATATTTTTAAAGATCCTATATTGTCTAAAGCATCTCTTCCAGAGTCTCCTGTGCAGATAATTTTTGACCATTCTCCCCTTCACACTGAGATGACAGAAGCTTTTGGTAATCCTCCTGCAGCAAGTGAGCAAGGAAATAACAAAACCTTAATGGATTTACCAAGTGTTTCAAGCCATGAGAATGAAGTAGTTCCTGAATGTCATGATTCGAATACTGCCTTAGTCCCATATAAGTCAACATGGATCAATAGTTGGGCAAAACATCTATGGCGAGAATAGAAAAAGAAAAAGGATTATGAAGAGGATAATAGTGCCGTCACCTTGCAAAAGCTCCTTTTCCAATTATATGGACAAAATTTATTTGCTGAAGCACTATGAAAAGAGGAGAAGAAAAGAATGAGCAAGATCATAACATCACAAAATGAGAAGATTGAAGAATTGAAAGAACAGCTAGAAAAATAGAAATAGCGCATGGAACATGCACTTAAATTAGTTGATCAAGCTCTTGCTTGCAGACTACCTCCTTGAGTATATGCTTTTTGTTTGGAAGAACAATATCTTTTTCTTTAGTTGATGTTAACTCTCAGAAATGTAAATGCAGAATTCAAAACCGCACAAGAGTTTTATGGGTTGTATCAAACCTTACCACATGGTAGCAAAATCTATTGTGTGAGTTGTATATTGATAATTTTTTCATTCTTGCAGAAACTGAGTGGAATCCTTTGCTCTATATAGGAGATGTACATTTGAAAGCTTTAATGTCATGGATGTCTAATGAGGTGAATTATGACAGACAACTGGTTAATTACAGAGATGAGGAGAGAACAAAACCTTTACCCTTGAGGGTAGAAAGTAAACAACCAGAAGAAATGCTTCGAGACTGGTTTACATTAAGCT
The DNA here is from genome assembly GCA_028749045.1 of Cupressus sempervirens. Lineage (NCBI taxonomy): Eukaryota > Viridiplantae > Streptophyta > Pinopsida > Cupressales > Cupressaceae > Cupressus > Cupressus sempervirens. The sequence continues at coordinate 250,278,295 of CM053786.1, read as the reverse complement.
ATGGGAAGACTAATCCAGAAGTTAGAAAGAAGGTATTTGCTGCTAGAGCCAAATTGTATGCCAAATATGAAAACTTTCCCTACTTTACATTCTAGAGAGCTATGACCAGAGCAAGAAGTAGATGGGCACAGTTACCTGATTCTCTCAAGAAATCAGAGCTGCATAGTCCTATTAATTTGGAAGCAACACTATATAGAGTTCCAAAATATTTAGAACTGGGAAAACAACTAAGGCCAGAGCTATGGTGTCCTTTGACCATGCAACCTCCAATGCTTTTATGGCCCCTGTATGATATTGATGCTGAAAAACTTGATAAGTTGCAGGAAGACCATAGGCGAGAAGTATGGGAAAGGACTAGAGGATTCTATTACACCTTCAAGAGTAGCAAAAAGGGAAAGACAGAAGTTGGGGAGCTCAGATCTTTGACAAAGAAGTGTAATGCTTGAGAACAAGCATTAGTTTAGCAGGGAGCAGATGATAACTCTAAAAAATGCCTTTATTTTGTTATGTTTAAGATACTTTGTGATACTCTATTTATCCTTGTTTTAACACTTATAAGCCTATGTTTGATAAACCTTTGATGATTTATGGGGTAGAAAAACTATGTCATCTTTTGCCTAAATTATATCTAATATGCAGTATTTCATATAAATATCCAAATGTGTATTCTTATGCTTGAATTTAGTTTGATGGATGTTTATTTGCAAATATGTCTTATATCATAACTAACCTGATGATAAGGATTAAAGGATGAGAGGAGGAATCTAGAAGTTGGTTGCCGACAGCATTCAAGGAGAAATTAGCATCAAGGAACAACCATAAAAAGGAAGTTATAACCACTCCAGGAAAACTGGCAGTGAATAAGGATGAGCTTTTATGAGCCATTTCCTTCTCTACATTTACATTGTAACAAGCAGATGTTGAGACTTCATTGCTCCCTCCTCAATTCTGTTATCCTTTTTTTCTACTTTCAGTTGTTCTCCTATATTCTCTCCTATAGACTTAACTTAGGATAGTTACTTTTCTATTATGTAATAAAGAGTAGATTCACTATATATGTCAGGATCAACTCTTGTGTGTGAAGTTTTGGTTTTTGATAAATTTTATCGAGTAAGAGAGAACACTGATTCATAGTTTATTTTATAATTCTGAATCAGGTAATGACTGATTAATGAAATGAATTAGTTCTCTTTATCTTCTATCCTACATTGGTAGATTAGAGAAGCCAACCAAGGGGGCCCACTTGGAAGGTGGATTAGATTAGGATAGAATAGATTCAATTTACTAGCATTAGCAGTATTTTAAGTAAGACGTAGCTAGTTAGTTCCTTCCTATAGCATCACACTTCATGAATGTTCTTGCAACATCTGCGAGAATAGACTAGTGGATGAGTCAAGATGGAATCTCTATTATCTTATCATTGTGTTTTCAACATTCATAGATTGAGTATTTTCCTTTCCATAGCAGTAGTGTAGTTTCCTTCCTTTGCATTTTTACTTTCCTACAGCACAAGCATAATGACTCATTAAGGTACCTAGTGCACATACTATGTCGACCATTTAAAGTATGTGTCCTTGGGTTGAGAATCTAAATGCACCTTATGGTAGGGAAAAAGTAGTCCTTAGCTTGAATACATTATTCCTAAGCACGGCCTAGTGCATGACTATAGAACACTTATTGTGAGGCGGTTCACAATTTCTTAGCCAGTTCAACTTGAGATAGTGTTATATCACTAGATATCTTCTCATTAACTTTACCTTGGAACTTCCTCTCTGAACATTCCATTAATTTGGCATTTGTTGTTGGAACTGATTGAAAATATCATATATAAAAAGTAATGAAATTGGTAAAGAAAGTTCTCAATCATTGTTTTTTCATTGATGTCAAACTTGCTACTTACAGGAATGACAATTACTTTAGTGATCCAAATGCTATCAATTGGTTGATTGAAAATGAGGAGGCAATCAATAAGATGTAACTAGAACACCTAGAGAAAGGTTGAAGTTATGATGTTGTAATGAAGAACAAGGATCAGCTAAGCCATTGATGAAAAAGTGTATTGATGACATACTCTAAGACATAGAAAAAGGGCACACTGAAACATATCAAACATGTAAGGTCTTAGCTGAGTCATTTTGTAAAGCCTAACTAAGTTCATTAGAGAAAGAGAGTCGAGCAAGCTAGTAAGTGTCAAACAGATTCCTAGTTGAAGCCGAGCAAGTTCAACTTCAATAAGTGTTGAGCAGATACAAGTGTTGAGCAGATACAAGTGCCGAGGAGAAACAAGTGCTGAGAAAACTCAAGTGTTGAGTAAGAATCAAGTGCTGAGAAAATACAAGTGTTGAGTAACACAAAGGTGCTGAGCATCAGTAAACCAATAGTGTCAAGTTGCTGCATTATTTCAAAAATTAAAGATTCGCTAGATCTAAGCTGACAAGGTTGTTATCTAGAATTTTGTGAATTAAATAGAAGATAAGAGTGATGAGTTGGTGGCATAGAACACCATGTAGAACATTTTTGGAGAATACAACTAGACTCTAGATGAAGTTTCTAGATAAGAGCAAGATATGGGGTAGATACATTGTCTCCTACCTAATCCATTTGAAACCCTAAAGTTGGAGAGGGAGAATCGAGTAGCAAATGCAATCCAGATTTCTATTTAAGGAGTCATAAGGAAATGAAGCAAAAAGAGGGAAGAGGTCAAGCATGAAAGCATAAAGTGCTGAAGGAGGTGCTAAGGAGCAAGAAAGCACAGTTACTCTACTTCAACAAATGACCATAGATATGATTTCATTGGTATGATGAGTAAGAAGACTCAAGGAGATGAAGCTTGAGATGAAAAGTTGTCAAAGCTGAAGTGATTAAAGCCAAGCAAAGGATTAAGCTGAAGTGTGATCTGAAATTTACAAGATATGTTGTAAGTTGTATGAAATCAACAAGTCATTATTATTACTTTCTAGCAATTGTAATAGATAGTTTAAATCCTATGGACTTAGGTTGGTTTAATAGCCATGTAATAAATCCTTTAACAGGGTGACATTCCAAGTGAATATTCTAAAGTCTTTTGATTAGGCCCATTCCTAATAGTATGGTGAAATCCTCTAACAAGGTCACATGTTGGATCCATAGGAGATTATGCCCAAAATTCAATTGTTACTGAACATGATGATCCAACTGGTACTCTTACTACAAAAGATTTGAAAAATAAACAGGAACAAAATCAGAGAATGCTGAAATTGCTTCTGCATTCAACTATGTTGAATTTGATGATATCAAAAGATGTGACACTGCATTCAAAATGTGGAAAGCCCTATTAGACATCTATGGAGGAGATCAGAATGTCCAAAGAGAAAAAAGAGAAAGCCTCAGAGGAAAGTTTGATGATATGAAAATGGAGGAAAATGAGAATGTTACTGAGTATGGTGAAAGACTAAAGGAAGTGGTAAGTGCAATAAGATGTTTGAGTGGTCAATTGGATGAAGATACTATTAATAGTAAGTTCTTAAGAACCTTTCTCTCTATATATGCTATTAGAGTATAAACAATATATGAACTAAGATGTGTACTAGAAAACAATCTAAGTTTTGAAGGTATAGTGGGTAGACTGACTGCAATTGAGTTATCTAACTTTGACAACTACAAACCTGAGAATGTTGAATCTACTTTCAAGGCCAAGCTATCACTAAAAGATGTTGAACAGGTGAAATCAAAGAAAGGAAGAAAAATGAAATATGTATCTCGTGATAGTAGCACTGATGAGGAAGATGTGGAACAATTGGAAGCATTGCTAGCTCGAAGATTTCATAGAGGTAAAAGAAAATTCAAAGGTAAGATGCCTATCATTTATTTCAATTGCAATGAAGTGGGACATATTGCTGCAAGGTGTACATAGAAAAAGGATTACAAGGAAGGCAAAAAATACAAATATAAAAGAGAAGATGATAAGAGAGATTACAAAGACAAAGGCAAGAAGTGTTATATTGCTGAAGAGAATTCTGATGATAATGATGATGAAGTTGTTTATGTAGCCATGAAGGACCAATCTGATGAAGAAGAACCTACAGCACTAGTAACATGTATGAACAAAAATTATAGATGGATCGACAGTGGATGCTCACATCACATGACAGGAGACAAAAGTAAGTTTGTTAACTTTACTCAGTATGATGGAAATAGTGTTAGATTTGGTAATGATGATCCATGTCAAATAAAAGGAAAAGCTCCATTAAGCTGATAGAACAAATTTCATGTGATAATGCATACTATGTTGAAGGATTAAACTACAATTTTTTGAGTGTCTCACAGTTAGGCAATCTAGGATGCAAAGTAGAATTTGGAAATAAAACTACAAAAATCTATGGTACTGATGGTAAATTAATAGGAAAAGGAGATCAAACAAGAAGTAATATGTTTTACCTTGATATGGATGATGTTTCTTGTTTTGTTGCAAAATTTGATGATGAATGGTTATGGCATAGAAGGCTATGTCATGTCAACTTTGACAATCTGGTCAATATCAGTAAAATGAAGAAAGTCAGAGGTTTACCAAAATTGAAGAAGCCTAATAATATCATGTGCAAACAATGTCAGCTAGGAAAGATGATAAAGTCAAGTTTCAATAGTAAGAACTATACATCTAAAGAAGTACTTGAGTTAGTCCATACTAACTTATGTGGTCCAATGGAAGTACAAAGCTATAAAGCAGATAAATACATAATATTATTTGTTGATGACTATTCTAGGATGATGACTATTATGTTCTTAAAACAAAATCTGATGTTTTTCAAATGTTTAAGTGGTATGTGGCTAGAGTTGAAAAGGAAATAGGGAAGATTTTGAAATGCTTGAGATTAGACAGAGGTGGTGAATTCACATCAAATGAATTCGAGATATTTTGTAATGACAAAGGAATCAAAAGACAAACATTAGCTCCTAGAACTCCCCCACAAAATGAAATTGCTGAGAGAAGAAATAGATCTGTGATTGACTGTGCCAGAACATTAATGATGGAAAAGAGTATTGCTCTAAAATACTAGAGAGAAGCTGTAAGTGTAGTTGTTCATACACTGAACTGAGTGCAAGTCAAGAAAGGTACAAATGCAACACCTTTAGAATTATGGTATGGTCACTCACCCAATGTAAAACATTTCAAAGTATTTGGTTGCAAATGCTTTAACTTTAAAGATGCTAGAAATAGAAAATTTTATGTGAAAAGTGATGAAGGCATATTCCTTGATTACTCCACTAGAAGTAAGGCATACAAGTATTTGAATACTAACACTAACAAAATTGTGAAAAGTGAAAATGTAAACTTTGATGAACATACAGAAGGTCAAGCTGAAGAACCAAAGAGAATGAATGAATATATAACTTTTGTGTATTCTTATGAAGGAATGCCTGTTGATGAGGATGTTGTCAATCAAATTGAATCTCAACAACAAATTTTAGTTTCAGCCAAGTCACAACTAGTGAATGTCGAGTTACATTCAAAAATTGAGTTACAGAATGAAGAAAATCTACAATCTGATCTTGAAGACAGTATACATGAAAGAGATGAAGAGAAACCTAACAACGAAGTGAATAGTGACCCTGAATCTAAAAGATCAAACATGGAAACAAGGACAAAACCAAGATTATCCAAATATGTAAAAAGACATCACCCTGTTGAACAAATAATTGGTGACAAAGATGCAAGACCAATAACAAGGAACAGACTAAGACATTAATCATGTCTGATTAGAAAATTTGAACCTAAGATAGTATATGGTGCATTACAAGATGATGACTAGTATAAAGCTATAGAAGAAGAGATTGATCAAATAAAGAAAACAAAACCTAGAGTTTGGTTCCTAGACCAGTTGACAAAAATGTGATTGGCACCAAGTGGGTATTTAGAAATAAGCTAGATGAGAATGGTGAGATTACTAGAAATAAAGCTAGACTAGTATGCAAGGGTTATGCTCAAGAAGAAGGATTAGACTATGGGGAAACATTTGCCCCTATTGCTAGAATGGAAGGAGTAAGAACTTTTCTTGCATATGCTGCATATAAAGGTTTTAAAGTCTATCAGATGGATGTAGAGTCTATTTTTTTAAATGGTATACTAGAAGAGGAAGTCTATATTGAACAACCAGAGAGATTTGTTGATAAGAATAATAGGGATATGGTTTTTAAATTACATAAAGCACTCTATGGTCTGAAACAAGCACCCAGAACATGGTATGAGAGACTTCACAAGTATCTAGTGCAACTAGAATTTTAAAGAACTGATGATAACAACATGTACATCAAATCAAAAGAAGGTAAGGATATTATTGTATCTAAGATCTTTATGGATGACATAGTTTTTGGAAGAAAAGAAGTACTTTGCAAAGGCTTTACTGACAAAATGAAACATGAATTTGAGATATCTATGTTTGGAGAGATCAATTTTTTTGTTAGATTGCAAGTACATCAACTAAAACATGGTATATTTGTGACACAATCAAAGTACATCAAAGAGATACTTAAAATGTTTGGATTGGAGGTGTACAAACCAGTCAGCACACCAATGGCAACAGGAAATAAGCTATCCAAAAATGATGAATTAGCTGAATTCAAACAAACAATGTACAGATCCATGATTAGAAAACTACAATATGTTGTACATAGCAGACCAGACATAGAATTAGCAATTAGAATAGTGGCTAGATTCTCTGCTAATCCCAAAGAAAATCATCTCATAGCAATAAAAATAATAATGAGGTATCTCAAAAGAACTGATAACTTTGGTCTATACTATAAAAAGAACGAGAAGTTTGAGCTCAATGCATATATAGATGCAGATTGGGGAGGCAACATTGATGATAGAAAAAGCACAAGTGGAGGTGCATTATTTTTAGGTAAAAATCTAGTTACTTAGACTAGCAAGAAACAAACTCGCACATCCTAGTCCACTACAAAATTAGAATATGTGGTAGCATCAGTTAATTGCACAAACATTGTGTGGCTCACACATTTATAGAAAGGGATGAAAGAAGAGGTAACCAAACCTGTGATATTGTATTGTGATAATAAAAATGCTATAAACATATCCAAAAATCTAGAAATGCATGCAAAAACCAAGCATATTGCAATCAAGTATCACTATGTCAGAGAACTGGTAGAAAACAAACAAGTGAAGTTGGAGTACATTCATACAAAAGAACAAACTGCAGATATCTTCACTAAACCATTGCCCAAGGATGCCTATAAATATCTTAGAGGCAAGTTGGGGGTAATACCCCTAACTCAAGCAATATAAAATAGCAAGGTAGCTGCCCTGCATCAATAGGAATAAATCATTGAAATATCTAAAAAATGATGCAGAGGATGATAGCAGGAGTAGAAACTCCAAATCAGTCACAAACATGGTGATAGAGGGAGAAGACATCAAGAAGCCAAAGCTTATATTTTGCATAATAAAGATGCTACATCTTTAGAATTTATGTCAAAGAAGGAGAGATATGCAGAAAATTGATCAATACAAAGCAAGAGGGAGATATATGAGATCAATAGTAAGGATGTAGTAGCCAAAAAAAGTAGTAGACAATGTATACAATCTTGGTGGTAACTAAGTTGATCAATTGATTAGTTTGGTTTGCCATCAATGCTAAAGAAGGAGATTGTTGGAAATGATTGAAAAGATCATATATAAAAAGTAATGAAACTGGTAAAGAATGTTCTCAATCATTGTTTTGTCATTGATGTCAAACTTGCTACCTGCAGGAATGAGAATTGCTTTAGTGATCGAAATACTATCAATTGGTTGATTGACAAGGAGGAGGAAATCAATAAGATGTAACCAAAACACCTAGAGAAAGGTTGAAGTTATAATGTTCTAATGAAGTACAAGGATCAGCTAATCTATTGATGAAAAAGTGTATTGATGACATACTCTAAGACATAGAAAATGGGCACACTGAAACATATCAAAGATGTAAGGTTTTAGCTAATTCATTTTTTAAAGCCTAATTAAGTTCATTAAAGAAAGAGTTGAGCAAGCTAGTAAGTGCCAAACAGATTCCTAGTTGAAGCTGAGCAAGTTCAACTTCAGTAAGTGCCAAGCAGATACAAGTGTCGAGCAGAAACAAGTGTCAAGCAGATATGAGTGCTGAGCAGAAACATGTGTCGAGCAAAAACAAGTGCTAAGCAAATTCAAGTGCCAAGTAAGAATCAAGTGTCGAGCAAATACAAGTGATGAGTAACACAGAGGTGTTGAGCATCAGTAAACGAATAGTGTTGAGTTGTTGCATTATTTCAAAAATCAAAGATTCGTTAGATCTAAGCCGACAAGGTTGTTATCTAGAATTTTGTGAATTAAATAGAAGATAAGAGTGATGAGCTGGTGGCATAGAACACCACGTAGAACATTTTTGGAGAATACAACTGGACTCTAGATGAAGTTTCTAGATAAGAACAAGATATGGGGTAGATACATTGTATCCTACCTAATCCATTTGAAATCCTAAAGTTGGAGAGGGAGAATCGAGCGGCAAAGGCAATTCAAATTTCTATTTAAGGAGTCATAAGGCTACAAAGAAAAAAGAGAGAAGAGGTCAAGCATGAAAGCATAAAGTGCTGAAGGAGGTGCTAAGGAGAAAGAAAGCATAGTTACTCTACTTCAACAGATGACCACAGATATGATTGCATTGGTATGATGAGTAAGAAGACTCAAGGAGATGAAGCTTAAGATGACAAGCTGTCAGAGCTGAAGTGATTAAAGCCAAGAAAAGGATTAAGCTAAAGTGTGATCTGAAATCTAAAAGATATGTTGTAAGTTGTATCAAATCAATAAGTCATTAGTGTTAATTTCTAGCAATTGTAATAGATAGTTTAAATCCTATGGACTTAGGTTAGTTTAATAGCCATGTAATAAATCCTTTAACAGGGTGACATTCCAAGTGAATGTTCTAAAGTCCTTTGGTCAGACCCATTCCTAACAGTATGGTGAAATCCTCTAACAAGTTCACATTTAATAGTGTTGTAAGCCTTTAACAGGGTAGGCTTTTAATAGGGCATCACTTTAGAAGAGTCAAAATCAAGTGGCATGTTACTGGTGGTTTTTCCCAAATTGGGTTTTCATGTAAATCATTGTGTCATGTGTTGATCTTGCATGTTTTATTCTTGCATATTGATTTACTGTAATTTTATAAGATGATTGATTTAAGTTTGGATGGATGAAAATTTTATGGGCTCATTATAAGTTTTGAAAAAGGATTATTAGGTCATTTGGACCTTGGATAACTGATTCACCCCCCTCCCCCTCTCAATTATTCTAAAGAATTCTAACATTTGTATCATGATCTCCATTTGTCACTTGATCAACTATGTTAGATAGTTGCTCTACTATTGGCCTTGACTCATCAGGTGTCTGCAAGCTGAAGGCATCAATAAAGATGCCCTTATCTCATTTAGTGCTTGCCTATATTTATATTCTTTTCTCAATACCTCTCATCTTATTCTTCTATTCAATGCACTCTATATCTCATTAATATTTTCGTTAGTGAGGGTGCTAGATTCATAGTAGGGTATTTTAATTTCTTCATCTAGCTCAGGAATTGCATAAAGAAGTGTCATGGCTACCCTTGTTGAGCTCGAGTCTAGTGTTCTAACTTGCAATGCTAGCATGTCAATGCTCGGCTTCTGAAGATTTTGAGTGGGAGTCCCTATTTTGGGTAGTTGAACCAAAGTTTGTATTATAGAATCCTCCTCATCTCTTGTCTCTTCCTTCTCTTATATTTTTCTCACTTTTTCACTATCAATGGTTGGGGGTGTACTTGCTAACTGTACTAATTTTTCTTTTTCTTTGCCTACTACTGCACTAAGCACTTGAAGTGCATCTATGACTGCTTCTAGTGGAGATGGTGGAGGAAGGAATAGGATTCCAATAGTTTGAGTGGTCGCAGGTGGTTCTTGTGTTTTCACCTTGACTTCCTTTGATTTTACTATTGACTTTTGCAACTCATCAACATTGACCAGTATAGGAGTTGTGCATAGTCTAGCTATTTGGGTTGATTAGTCAAGGATCTTTGTGAGATCCTTTGCAATCAATGGATTGATGTTTTGACAAGAATTGTCAATAACATCCTTTATTTTAATACTCTTTGTAGGTGTCATAATTGCATGAGGAGGGCTACGAGGTGATAGTTGTGTGTCTTGCACACTTTGTTCTTGCTACTCATCTGTAAACTTTTCTTCCTCTTTGTCCTCTTTATTCTCCTCTTCATCTTTCTTTTATTCTTCCACTTTCTTCTCTTCCTCAACCTTCTTCTCTTCTTCCTTCTTTTCTTCTCCCTTCTTTCCTATTGTTTTTATTTCCTTTATCTTGGCACTTGCTTCTACCTTGTATTCCTCATCAAAAACATCATCAATTTTCTTATAGATTATTTTCCACAACTATGTGGATTTTCTCACAACATTTTCAATTTTATTCTACAAAATACTAAATGTCCTATGCTTTGGAGTAAATCTACTATTGTGCCTCTTGACTGCATTAGTTATTTGACCCTTAGTCAAATCAGGCAATAATCTAGCTAAAGTAGACTCCCTTATTTCCTTTTCCATTTGCAAGAAAAAATGACATTTGTCTTCTACTATTTTATACAACTCTTTGGGCATTAAGACATCTAGCTCTAGAGGTGTGTGCTTGTACTCTACCATCATTATATACATAGATTCCTCTATTTTATTTTTCTCTTCTTTTGTGAGCTTATTGAAATCTAAATTCTTCAAATCTTTTAAGTCTCCATTCCTCATTTTTGCACATAATTTATCAATTGAAGACTTAGTTGGATGACTTACCACTTTGAACTGACTATTATCATTTGAATCTACCTTTTCTTCATCTTAGTTAAGTTGAGCTACATAGTTTCTTCTCTTCCTTGGCTCCTCATCCATCTTCTTGGTGACTTTCTTCTTCTTTTCTACCTCTTCTTTAGCCTTTTGATTAGTGGCTCTGGTGGTGGCTCTGGCAGTAGGCTTCTTTGCTATAGATTTTGTCACTGTCTTTACCTTGCGTTGAGGAGCAGGTTGAGCTTTAGCCTTTCTTTTAGTGACCTTGGTTCTAATAGGTGCTTCCTCAACTTCTTCTTCCTTTGCACCTTCTTCCTTGTCCTCACCTAGGCCTTGTGTCAGTTGTGGAGGCTCTTGTTTAGGCTCATCCTCTTCATTTTCACTATCATCCTCTTCTTCATCTACTTCCTCTTCCTCTGTTGTGCCTACTACTTCAACACCAAATCTCTTCTTTCTCTTCTTGATCAATTTGTCCTTCTTCTTCGCTACAGTGGTTGTTTTAAGGTTTGTGACCACTCTAGAATTAACAACATCATAAGTTCCAAAAAAATTGGCTCCCTTGTCAGTATCTTCTAAAAGTAGTGTTGTTATTTTTTTTGATTCCTAATCAACATCAAGTTCATAACCTAGTGGCCTAAGGCATCTCACTCTTAGGTATGACTGCTTGTATATAAGTGTAATCAATATCCACAAGAAAGAAAATGTTCTTTACATGTTGCTCAACCAATGAGACTGGTATCCTAATCCTCTATTTCATGGACTTCATGAGGTCCTCAATGTAACTTGTAATTTGAGCATTAAAATTGTCTCCCATTTGATCAATGAAGTCATTGATTTATCTGACAATTGTCTTGTTAGGATCCCATCTAACCTTTCCAATTGATGGAAATTCCTTCATAACATAGAAAAATATGCAGACCAATAGTGATCTAAATTTGGATTGGGCTCCTTTTGATTTCCTTATGGCTCCCAAATTTTCATTTATTTGTTGTAGCATGAGCTCTATTAGATTATGTGTGGTCCTTCTTTACAAGTTTGTATGCTACATCCACTGCTATGCATGGCACACTGTTCAATCAGCTTGATTGATAGAATTTGTGAGATATGACTCTAATAGAAAAATCAAGTAGTGGATCAGTAATGGTATCAATGGTCACTCCCTTTTTATTCTATTTTGCACCAGTGTTATTCTCTATGGCCTCCTTTTTATCACTTCTCAAGGTCTTAGGCTGATCTAGGGTTGGGAAACTAGCAACTCTATGAACAATTTTCTTTGTAATCTTCACTGGTCCTATTTCTAACCAAAATGACCCATCATGAATTTGACTCCACACTATACGAATCCATTCAGTCTTAAACACAATGGGGAAAAATAGGGCTTTAGTTAAACCCTTCTTTTCAACTATTTAAAACTTGTCCTTCAATATACCTTTGTCACACAGCTTATCAAAGGCATTGAAAATTTCTAAGTCACCTATGGCTCCAATCTTATAGTTATCACATTTTCTGACATCTTGGACCATTACAACTTTGTTTGAAATGACTAAGAAAGCACCAGTAGGGTCATTTTTATAGGCATCTTTAGGGATGGGCCTAAACTCTAGCTATTTGACTTCATTACTACCAAGTTGAATTTCATGACTTTCCTTCCCCTTAGTGGTTTTTGATCAAGATGTCATTATTTACTGAACTAGGGTTTAAAATTAAATAAAATTTCAAGTTCAGCATAGCTTGGCACTTGAGTGAAATACCTATTGATCAATGAACTAGAGTTGAATCATGCTTGGAATCTCTACAAATCATTGCTAAATCGCTATGTGATCGCCTATTCACTCTTCTCAACTTTGCTCTTTGTTTGAACGGCTTGAAAATGAATGCTTTTCATCTTTATTAGATTCAAAAACCTAGCATTTATTGCATTTGTTCTTACAGCTATACACTCGCCTCCCAAAGATTTTATCAACTTGGCTTCCACTGAAGTTCATCTACTTGGCAGCTACTATCTAATTTCACTCATCATCAACTGAACTTTTCTATTGCTCAGAAACCACTAACATCTCTTACTTGACATCTACTAGTCTATTCAACTCGGCATGTACTGAAATTTTACTCAACAACCAAAGGTAGCTTGGCATCATCTTCTAACTTTTAACTTTGCATCTTTTCTCATGCATATTTCTTCTTTGAAGTACTTCTATTTTTTCTTGGGCTGATGTATGATACATCTTTATATGTATCAACCCCATGTATCTATCTTGTGCTTAATTGGATGAGGTGTGATTACTTGACCTCTTGGGTGAAGTGATCTCTCCATTTGATGTGCTGCATTCACCTTTCTTCTTCCATGTCTTATTCATTTTTCCTCTTATTTGTTCAACATTAATCTTCTCTTTTCCTTTGTTGAGTTCAGTCTTTGGTGCTTTTGAATTTGTAGGATAGTTTCTGTTGATATGACCAGTCTTCAAACAACTAAAACATGTAGTTTGGTTTAGCCACCTACTGTAACTTCCCTTGACATGTTTCCTTATGCAATTTTTAGGAATGTGTCCATACTCTTGACAATAGTGATAGCTATACCTGTTATTGTAATCCCAATTGTATTAATGTGCATGATTGATTCCTCTTGTAGGCTGATTAGGTGTCCACATAGGCTTTGATCTACATTCAAATGTTCTATGTCCATACTTTTTGTAGTTGTAATAGTGACCTTCAAATCTTGGTTTCCTCATGGTCTTGGTTCTGTAGCCTTGTGTTGAATGTCTTTGCTTTTTGCACTTGTGAAAAAAGTTTGCATTTGTAGGCTTATCATGTTGATGACTATTCTTGCTTCTACACACATTAAAGGTATGTCCCTTTTTACCATAGAAATGACAAGTAGGTTTAGTGTTCCTACCTTTGTTGCTTATTTTTTCTACAATCTTGGATGATTCTCCTTGTTCATTGCTGATGTAGCCAAGTCCTAAAGTATCATTAGTAGCCCTTGGTGATTTCAGCAATTTCTCAAAGTACTTGATGACCTCATTGGGTTTGTTGTAACTTTTTGCTATTTCCTTTTCTCTCTTTAATTCATTGTGTAATTGTTCATTTTGCATCTTCAAGGTGGTGATCTCAATGTCCTTCATGTTTAGCTCATGATGAGCATTCATCATCTGGCTTAAGGTGTCTAGCTGCATGTTTGAGATCTTTTCAAATTCAATTGTCTTCTCTTCCAGCCTATTGGTGAGATTCCTCTTGTCATCTTCTATGATGGCCTTGTCTTCAATAGCTTTTTTCTTTTGTCCAATCACTTCACAAAGCATTATGGCTTCTGATTCTTGTTCAAGCTTGAGTAATCTGATTTCTTCAGCTTGTGCTCTATTTTTCTCCATTAATTCGATTATTGCTACATCAAATTCCTTGGAATCTCCATTGGAAAACACTTGTGTGGTGTCAATATCCTTGTAGTGTATTTCATTTTTAGCTATGGCTATCTCCTCCCTTCTTTTTAAGGATTTTCTGAGTTCCTCCTTGGCTTCCTCTACTTTGTGCAAAGCTAGTTGCACATCAATCACCTAATTATCAATGATCTTCCCAAGTTTGAAGACTTCCATCTTATAACCTTTTCTCCAAGCTGTTAGGCTTCTCCTTGTGAGAACTAGTGCTCTGATATCAATTGTTGGAATATTCAAATGAGAAGAGTACTTCTGAGAGGGGGGTTGAATTAGAAGTACCACACCTTTTTAACCTTTTTTTTATCCTTTAAACATATAACTGAAAAAAAAAAAAATGCATGTAAACATATAAAAGAACATAAAATCAATCACATGCAATAACACATAACACCGACATTGATAACCTAGAAACCCTCCATGAATAAGAAGGTAAAACTGGGGTGGGGATGATACCCACAAAAATCACTGCAGTAATCAATGTTCAACCACTTCTAATGGTATGCCCTATTAAAGGCTTTACACTATGTCAATAGTGACCTGGTTAGAGGATTTACAAACACTTACATGAAGTACCACCCCATTAAAGGATTTATAGTAAGTCATTAAACCCACCTAATTTAATAGGAATTTCATGACCTTCTCCAAAGGTTCTCCTACCTTGATGTTAAGCTAACCTATCAACATAGGATTTTAACCTCTAACACAATTATGAGAGAGTATTAGAACATTTGACTTGATTGAATACAATCTCAAATTACTAGATTTAGGTACTAGATCTTCTCTTCTCATTCTAATCTCTGCTTGATCTAATCTCTGAATTTATCCCCTGCTCTGTTCTGATTAACTAGATGTATATTTGTAGTCCATTTCACTAAGTCCTTGACACCTTTGTTGATTGCTTTGTTCTGCAATTTGATAACTCCATCAATAACCTTCTCAACTCTTGTCTTAGCAATATCAACAACTTAGGATTTTCTATGCATTCACAAACTTGAAATTCCCACTCAAATCCTTTGTTTTCACCTATTGGTTGCATGCTATCTCCAATTTTTTGATTGGCTACATGTTGATTTCATAGGTAATTGTAAGGATTTGATCTTAACTTCTTATCCTTTCATGAGTCATACAAAAAAAAATGTACATCTTATTTTGTGATGGCACAAATTCTTATGTTGATCTTGAGTTACTTAGCACATATTATATTCCTGATGCTCGGCACATACTATTTCTGGATTTCTTGGCATCTACTACATTTCTAGTTTGCTTGGCACCTATTATATCCTAATTTTCTCGGTACCTATTATATCTTGTATTACTTGGCACATGAATGTTCCTGGATCACTCAACATACATTGTGTAAATGGTTAAGTGTGTTGATACTCAATTGTCAAGACTATTCTTTTGACCAACACAACCAAGCCCAAGTTATGAAGGAATTAGTAATGCAGTAATGATACAACACACAAAATAGAGCATTTCAACAAAATGTGTTAAACAACTTGATTTATTGTTTTGAATTGCCATTTTTTAATGAGTTGAATCTAAGGATTTTATGTGAGCTGACTAAGGAATAATTTACCAATATGTTTGGTATAAGTACAGAACTTCATTTACAAAGTTAGATATAAGTGAAGCAATGTGAGAAAGATATAATCAGTGATTGCAAACTTGATATGATCTTGTGAAATGAGAGTAACAAGTGAATGTGATATTATATATGATGTGAAGCATTTTTACATGAGATATAATGCAGATTGATATGTGTGTAGTTGCTCTTCTTGAAGAATTTTTAGTTAGAATATTTGTGAAGTATAACATCTTAGTATTGTATGTATACTTATTTCTTGAAGATCTTATTGTATATTTGCATGTTAGGGTAGTGTGCTCTTCTTGAATACATTTTTATATGATCCACCAACTCCTAATAGGGTTGAGGCTTCTATAAAGGCCTAGTCTCCTAATAGGGGCTCAAGACACTATACATTCTTTACAGACTCCTAACAAGGTCAATATCCTTAACTGGATCATTTATATAGTGAATCATCTAGTGGGTTTCATCCTCACTGAGGTTTTCCCTTGGTCAAGGTTTCCCTAGTTAACAAAATATGATGTTATGATCTCTCTTTGTGTATGGTTGTTTATATTATTCAGCATTATTGGTTTCCTTTCTTATGCATGTGGTAAAGCAATTAATAATATCTAGTTGTGGGAAAAAAGATTGAAAATATTGATTCACCCTCCCCCCCTCTCAGTATTATCTATTTTTAACAATTAGTATCAAAGCTTGGTTATTTAGAAGGGGCTTAATAGCTTGAGTAAGACCCCTATGGATTGTTGGATACAATTGTTCAATTGTGTATTGTCTTCGATGTTACACAAATGTCATATAGTTATCAGACAGAGTCTACCGAGCTCAATTGGTCAACAAAGCAAATTCTAGAGTCTACCAAGCATTCCTGAAAGTTACTTTGTGGAAATAGTTTTTACCAAGCTCACTTAGGCATTGAAGGATTTTGTGGCAGAAGTTAGTGGTAATTGAGCTCACAAGGTTAGCAAAGGAAAGTCAATGTTTACCAAGTTCACTCAGTCTCCAAAGGATTTTACAAAGTTTGCATTGTTCACCGAGCTTTAGTTGGTTAACACTGGAAATTATTTTTAGAGTAGTGTTTACTAAGTAGGGTCGGCCAATCAAGGATTTCATTATTTTGGAAAATAAAGTTTAATTGCTTCATGTAATAATTATTGGTAATTGCAACTTGTAAATGAGTCAATTTGACAATTTGTAAGGTATAAATAAAATGTCAAGTTGTGAATTCTAAAGTGTAATGAGTGAGCATGCAAGTGTGTTAATTATGTGAAGAGGAAAGTGTGAGTGAATTTTGAAGAAGGATCAAATATCCTTAAGGAGCAAAAAAGTTGTATTTGATTAGAGAGGATCTAGTGAAGTAGAATAGAGATATGTATCAAAAGTTAAGTTGCATCTCATTCAAGTCAAGTCATTGTTACTTTCTCACCATTATAGCACCGATTTCTAAATCTCTTAACAGAGTTGGTTTAACAGTCATTTTGTAAATCCTCTAACAAGGTGACAGTTCTTTTGAATTGTTCTAAAGTCCTCTAGCAAGGCCACTCCTAGTAGGGTGATTAAATCCTTTAACAAGGTCACACCTAATAGTGTGTTTTGTAACTTTTAATAGGGTTGGCTCCCAATAAGGCTCACTTCAAAAGAGTGAAAATTAGTAGCCAGTTACTTGGTGGTTTTTCCCATATTGGGTTTCCACATTAAATCTGGTGTCTCATGTGTTCATGTTATTTTCTTCATGGTTGCATGTTAATCACTATGAATGTTAAAGTTTTGTTAATGATAACATACACTGCATCTACTAAGTTATAGCATTTTATTAACCACACCTTCCCCCCACCCCCCCCCTCTTAGTTACTCCATCTATATCTCCAACAATTGATATCATAGAATTTGGTGCTTGCAAGAAGGATTTCAAGGATCTAAGCTAAAGATCAGGATGTCTTACAAGAGGGAAATTCTAAGGCTTAACAGGGATAACTTTTTAGTATGGCAAGGTCTCATGAGACTCCATCTGGCTTCCATTGGAGATACAGGATTGAAATATCTTGTTGAATAATATGTAACTCCTTTTGGTACATTATTTGTTAATGACATTGCTAAGAAGGAGACTCATAACACCATGATGATAGGCATTGCATCAGCCCTAAGCTATGAATAATTTGATGATATCAAGGATTGCAAAACTGCCTTTGCTATGTGGAACAAGCTAAAAGATATCTATAGAGGTGATGAAAAATGTTTCAAGAGCCAAAGCAGAAAGTCTAAGAGGATAATTTGATCAAATAAAAATGAGAGAGGATGAAAACATTGCCAAATATGTTGAAAGAGTCAAAGCAAGTGTTAGTGCAATCAAAGCTTCTGGAGGAGATATCAAAGAGGAAATAGTTGTAAGTAAAGTTCTTAGAACATTGCTTTCCATTTATGCAATTAGAGTTTAAGCAATTCAAGAAAGAAGATGTGAAGCAAATCATAAGATAAATTTAGAGGCCATAATAAGAAGATTGACTACATTTGAGCTAGATAACTATGACGACTATGTCCCATCTTACAAGAACATTGAATCAGCAATTGAAGCCAAGCTTTCACTCAAATAAAAGGGAAAAAATATAAAGGATTCTCAGTTAGAAAGTGAAGACAAATTAGAACAGAGTTCTAAAAGTGATATTTAGGTGGTTGAAGCTCTACTAGTAAGGAAATATTCTAGAGGCAAAGGAAAATACAAATGTAAGGTTCCTCTAAAAAAATTTCCATGTGAATAAATTGGTCATATTGCTGCTAGGTGCCCAAAAAAGAAAAACAAGGATGAGAAGAAAGGTCACAAGTGTAATGGCAAGAAAGACTTCAAATCATTCAAGGAAAAAGGTAAGAAAACATGTTTGATGGTTAAGGATTCTAAGGATTCTAATAATAGTGAAGATGAAATTGTTTACAATGTTGTGAAAGATGAATCTGATAATGATGAGGAAGATAAGATGGCACTTATCTCTCATATGAAAAAAAATGATACATGGATCATAGACAGTGGTTGTTCTCAGCATATGACTGGTGACAAAGTAAAGCCTGAATAATTTGAAGACTATGATGATAGTAGTGTGAGGTTTGGTAATAATGAACCTTGTTGCATAAATGGAAGAGGAATAATCTCATTAACCAAAGAACTTGTATGTGATAATGCCTATTGGGTTGAAGGACTAAAACACAATCTATTGAGTGTGCCACAGCTAATCAATATTGGATTCAAAGTGGAATTCATGCATGGAAAAGCAAGATTGTTGGATGACAAAGGAAAGCTGATTGGATTAGGCATCCAAAAAAAAGGTAACTTATTTTATCTTAAACTTGGTGAATACTAATGTTTTATTGCTCAATTTGAAAAAATTTGGTTATGGCACAGAAGGTTATTTCATGTGAATTTTGATAACCTGGTGAAAATAAGCAAATTCAGGAAAGAAAGAGGCATTCCTAGTATAAAGAAACCTAATGTTGGTCTATGCAAGAATTGTCAGATTGGTAAGATGGGAAAGACTAGCTTTAAAATTTAAAACTATCAGTCTAAAGAAATTTTGGAAATTGTGCATACTGATTTGTGTGGACCTATTAGAATTGAGAGCTATACTACAAAAAAGTTCTCCATTCTTTTTGTTGATGACTACTCTAGAATGATAACTGTCATGTGTTTGAGAGAGAAATCAAAAGTATTTGAGAAGTTCAAATGGTATTTGGCCAGAGTAAAAAAGGAAATAGGGAAAAGATTGAAATTTTTGAGATCAGGTAGAGGTGGTGAATTCATCTCCCATGAATTCAACAACTTTTGCATTGAAAGAGGAATCAAAAGATAGGTATCAACTCTTGGAACTCCCAAGCAAAATGAAATAGCTCAAAGGAGGAATAGATCTATCATGGATTATGCAAGAACTCTAATGATTGAAAAGAACATTTTTATCAACTACTAGAAGGAAGCTATCAACAATGCAGTTCATACCTTGAACTAAGTATAGTTGAAGAAGGACTCATTCAAAATCCCCTATGAGTTATGGTATAGCTATAAACCGAATGTAAGTTACCTAAAAGTATTTGGAAGTAAATGTTACATTTTGAAAGAATTTAGAAAAGGAAAATATGATGTGAAGGGTGATGAAGGTATATTCTTGGGATATTCTTGCAAGAATAAGGCATATAGATGTTTGAATTTGTCTACTCACAAAGTCATAGAAGGTGCACATGTGAAAGTTGATGAGTTTGCAAAAAGGAATGAAGAAGAAAGAAAAAAGGAACCAAAAGATTACAAGAGATTTATTTTCATTGAACCTGATACAGTGCCAGATACATTTGTTAATCAGGAAACTTCTACTCCTGAGTCTTCAGTCACCAAGTTACAAGAAGTTCAAACCAAGTTGTAGGAACCCGAGTCACATTCAAATGCTACCAAGCCAATACCTGTAAATTATAAAGGACCTAAATAGAAAATAGATCAACCATAGCCAAAAATTGAAATTCAAAATGAAGACAATGGAACTCAGTCAATTGGCCAAGTATGTCAGGAGACATCATGCACCAAATCAAATTATTGGACACAAATCTGAAGGTACTGTGCTAAAAGGTACTTTTTTACTTGCTAATTTTGAACCTATAAGTGTAAAAGATGCATTAGAAAATAAAAGTTGGATTGAGGCTATGACTAAAGAGATAGAGAAAATAGAGAAGAACAAAATATAGGCTCTTGTACCTAGGCCTAAAGAAAAAAATTTGATTGGAACTAAGTACTCTCAAGAAGAAGGAATAGACTATGGAGAGACTTTTGCTCCTATTGAAATATTGGAAGGTGTTAGGACCTTATTTACGTATGTTGCATACAAAGGATTTAAGGTATATCAGATGGATGTCAAATCAGCATTTCTCAATGGTATTCTAGATGAAGAAGTCTACATTGAGCAACTTGAAGGTTTTGTCGATCCAGTCAAGAAGGACATGGTTTGTAAATTATAAAAAGCATTGTATGGTCTAAAACAAGCCCCTAGAACATGGTATGAAAGATTTCATAACTATCTTATTCAGATTGGTTTTCAGAGAACTAATGATAATAGTAGCTTGTATATCAAGGAAGGACTAAATAACAAGATTGTTTTGGTAGAAATATTTGTGGATGATACTTTGTTTATAGGGAATGATGAGCTATGCAAAGATTTTTTAGAGAAAATTAACAAGAAATTTGAAATGTCTATGTTTGATGAGATTAAATTCTTTGTTGGTCTTCAAATTTAGCAGAGCAAGAATGGTATCTACATCACTTAGTCCAAATACATCAAGGAGATACTCAAGAAGTTTGGTATGGAAGATTGTAAACTAGTTGGAACACCCATGTGTACTAGATTAAAGCTTACCAAGGATGATGAATCAAAAGAGGTAGATCAGACCTTATATAGATCAACGATTGAAAAATTGTAGTATGTAGTTCATACAAGGCCTGATATTGCTCTTGCAGTTGGTATAGTAGCAAGATTTTCAGCAAAACCCAGAGAAAATCACATGATGGAAATCAAAAGGATCTTGAGATATTTGAAAGGCACTGAAGATTATGGATTGTAGTATAAATTTGGAGGAAATCTAGCTTTCAAAGTGTTTACTTATGCTGATTGGGCAAGAAACATTGATGATAGAAAGAGTACAAGTGGAGGAGCATTATTTCTTGAAAAAAGGTTGATTTCTTGGACAAGTAAAAAGAAAAATTGTACATCCCAATCTATAGTAGAAGAAGAGTATGTTGCAGCAGCAATAAACTATTCAAATATTGTTTGGTTTAAATAGTTGTTGGAAGGCATGAAGGTTGAGATCAAAGAACTAGTTGTTATGTTTTGTGATAATACAAGTGCAATTAAAATATCAAAGAATCTAGTAATGCATTCCAAAAGAAAGCATATTACAATAAAGTATCACTTTGTTAAAAAATTGGTGTAGGATAAGGATATTAGATTGGAATATATCCATACAAAGGAACAGATTACTAACATATTCACCAAGCCATTACCTAAGGAAGCATTCTTGTATCTAAGAGGTAAGCTAGGGGTCATTCCCCTATCTGAAGCTCACTAAAATAAAGTTTAAGTGATGCATCAATAGGAACCAAGTTGAATATCTATTAGTTGATGTAGCATAGTCATGGAAACATTGCATATGAATCAGTACTCAAGGTACATTGTTACTCATTTGGCCTGTTTTGTCTTTGGCATGTGTTATCAAAGAGGGAGAGTGTAATATTGATCCTAGGGATATTTTTACCAAAAATTGAAGTATCTCCAAAACTCCAAAAATCAACATCATTTTAAAGTCTTCAAAATTCTACACCCAACGCAATTTGAACGGGCAAAAAAGGAGTTCATATGCAAAAGTTATAGCCAGTCAAAGTTTGGTCAAACCAAGTACAGAGGTCATCAAAAGGTGAAAAAATAATCTCAAAAGTGGTCAATAATGGGTTTCAAATTGAAGATCTTGTTGAGAGCTTTCCAACGGCATTCGTTTCGTCAAAAATGAAGTTCGTATGCGAAAGATATGTCCGATTAAAGTTCGAGATGATGAGGTGGAAAAAAATAATAATAAATTTAAATAAATAAATAAATAAATTGTTAATGGTTTCAGGATATGAACCCATGACCATCGGTCCCCAAAATCTAGCCAGTGGCCATTACACCACTGGCAGCCTTTGAAACATGTTAGACAAATGTTTATTATATGGTTTAAAACGGTGCTAAGTTTAGTTAAAGGCTAGAAGTCGATGTGGTGGTTGGAACCACTGACCTCCCTCTATTACATGCATTTTCAAAATCTCCTTTGCCACTGCACCACGTGAGTGGCTATGCATAGAATATGCATTATTTTTATTTAACTTTAAGCCAATACCGATTCCTCTTGCCAATTTAAGGGGATTTGTTGGAAACTAACCCTCCAAAAGAGGATAATGACAAATTCCTAAAATGACTAAGGCCTGATTTCGAAGGTGGATAGTTGTGAAGGCCTATTAATAGATTTGTTTGTTTTTTCCCTATTTTAGGCAAATATTTTGTATAAAAGGGGGGTTAGAGGCCTTTTCAAGGCATGAAAATGAAGGGAGAAATAATGCAAATGTTGAGAGAGAGTTTGCCTTTGTGGAGACTTAGTGATTTTTCTTGTACATAGAGGAATTTTGTTGTGTGTGCTTGAAGGGAATTGTCACAAATCACTTGTATTGATTTATTGGAGTTAATCGGATCGGTCTCCCTATTGGAGCTGGACCCGGAGACGTAGTCCTTCCTGGATGAACTCCGAAATCAAATGTGTTGTGTCTCTATCTCTCTTTCTATCATCTCATATTGTGTTTTCTTATTTGCAATTACGTTAATTTTTCTTTATTAAAGCTTTAAAATTAACTTTATGTAATTGGTTAGCATTCTTTGTAATAGTCCTAGATTCTAGAAATCAGATCAAATTTGGTATCAGAGCTTTGTTAGACTAGTATTGTAGATTTGAATGTTAACAAGATCCAGGTTGAATCAAGGAAAAGGTGATATTGAAGAATATAATCCTGAGATTGGAAAATGAAGAGCTAATCCACTGTTTATGATAGAAGATAAAGGTGGTGGACAAGGTTTAGAAGATCAAAATGTCCAGAAGACTCTCCAGAGTTTGCAAACAATGGTAGAAGTTTTGTTACAGGAAAGAGAAGAGAAGATGTGAAGGTGTGCAACTTGTGATGACAAAGGGAAAAAGAGAGGTGTTGATCATGATCCTGATTGTGAGCCTCTACCTCCTCCCTCATCTCCCTCTTCTCCTTCTCCCCCTTCTTCTCCTTCTTCTACACATTCTGAGTCTTCTAATATTTTTAAAGGCAGACATAAGCCTCGAATTAAGTTGGATGTAAAATTTGACTTGCCAAAATATTGTGGGGAGTTAAATGCTAAGAAATTAGATGACTGGATTCAACAAGTAGAAGTCCACTGTAGAGTCCAAAACCTTGTAGATGATGTTGATAGAATTTAGTTAGCCACTCTTTGGTTAGGCGGTGTAACTCTAACTTGGTGGGAGAGTAGGACCCAGCATGAAACTTCACAACATGGTAAGTTAAATATGTCTTGGTCAGAATTTGTTAGTGCTTTAAAAAAGAAATTCTACCCCCTAGGCCATATGTAGCAATTAATGATGAGCTGGAAATATTTTAGGCAAGGGAAAGGTCAAACTATCCAAGAGTACACCCATGAGTTTCGTAAAAGGGCTATTTCATTAAATGTCCCATTGTATACCCAGGAAACTTTACTCAAGTATATAGGTGGTCTTCATTCTTACGTAAGGCACTCTATTCTCCTCTTGAATCCTTGTAATTTGGATGAAGTATGTGTCCAAGCAACACATTTAGAGTCAAGAGGAAAGGGTACCTTCATTGATAAGTCTGACAAAAAGTCATCTAAGTTTGAGGAAAATTCCAAAGGCAAAGGGAAGGCTAAAAAGATAGCTACAGTAAAGAAAGAGGGCAAGAAACCCACATGCTCACATTGCAAGAAAGAAGGGCATGATGATTCTAAGTGATGGAAGCTGCATCCTGAAAAGAGGTCGAAGCAATTTGGTGGAAATAGAGGCAAAAAAAAGATTTTTGTTGTAGCTCAACAGGATCTTGGATCTAACTCCAGAGATGAAACAAAGATTGTTGTTACTAGGATCCAAGGTAAAGGAAAAGGTATTTCTCTTTCATCAGCTACTAGTTCTTCTAGCATAAGTGCAAGTACAAGTGAAGATTCTTCTCCTAAGAATGATAAGAAAAGGAATGAATTATTTCACATTCGAGTTGTCATCAAGCAAAATAAGGCTGATACATTATTTGATACGGGTTCTTAAGTTAATTTGATATCTGAGGAAATTGTTAAGAAGCTCAATCTGACTACAACACCTCATCCAAAGCCATATCATCTTGGATGGGTTTGCAATGATGCACAATTATAGGTAACCAAGCAATGTAAGTTAAGATTTGCTATCACTGCAAACTTTGTAGATGAGGTAGAAGCTGATGTAGTCCCTCTAGATATTTGTGGTCTTGTATTTGGGAGTCCTTATTTGTATGATCGACAAGCTATCTTCTATAGGGGGCAAAATAAGTATCATCTATTTAAAGATAAAATTGAATACATTGTACGGTCACATAAGGTTAAGACTAATTTGGCACTAGTTAATGCTGGTCAGATGAAAAGGTTAGTCAACTCTAGTAAGGATTTTTTGCTGATGATTGTAAAAGCCAAAGAAGATGAAACATCTGAGGCATTTAAGGGATGTGATCCAAAACATAAAGATGAAATGGTCAAATTTGTTTTCGCCTACGATGACCTATTTTAGGAACTGAAGGGATTGCCTCCAAAAAGAGAGATACAGCATGAAATTTAGTTGCAGCTAGAAGTGCCACTTCCTAATATTGGCATGTATCACTTATCAATCTTGTAGAATGAGGAAATCAGGAAGCAAGTTCAAGAGCTCATGGAGAAAGGATTTATTCATCCTAGTACTTCTCCTTGTGGTTCTCCTATTGTGTTGGTTCCAAAGAAAGATGGGACTTGGAGAATGTGCATTGACTACAGGGCTTTGAACAAGGTAACGGTAAAGAATAGGTATCCTCTTCCTAGAATTGATTATTTACTTGATCAGTTGAAACATGCAATTTATTTCACTAAGCTAGACTTACGTAGTAGATATCATCATATAAGAATAGCAAAAAATGATATTTGGAAAACTACTTTTAAGACAAAACAGGGACTCTATGAGTGGTTGGTTATGCCATTTGGGCTTTGTAATGCACTAGCTACATTCATGAGAGTCATGAATGATGTCTTTCGTCCTTTTATTGATGATTTTTTCATTGTATATCTAGATGATATTCTTGTATTTAGTAAGTATTGGGATGATCATGTAATTCATGTAAAGAAAGTTCTTGATGTAATGAGAAAATAAAAACTCTATGTAAAGATGTCAAAATGCGAATAAAGACATCCTTAGTGTACTTAGGCTATGTCGTAGGAAATGGTCAATTGAAAGTAGACCCTACGAAGGTCAAATGTATTATAAAATGGTCTAAGCCAAGTACAGTTACAGAAGTCAAGATCCTTTTAGGTGCAATTCAGTACTAGAGAAAGTTCATTGCAAACTTCTCTTATATTGCATCACAGTTGCATGCATTGACCAGTACCAAGGCTACTTTTCAGTGGGGAGGTCCACAATAGAAAGCTTTCAACACTTTGAAGGAAAAGTTGAGCAC
Organism: Cupressus sempervirens; assembly: GCA_028749045.1. Taxonomy (NCBI): domain Eukaryota; kingdom Viridiplantae; phylum Streptophyta; class Pinopsida; order Cupressales; family Cupressaceae; genus Cupressus; species Cupressus sempervirens. The sequence continues at coordinate 250,252,203 of CM053786.1, read as the reverse complement.
TGCACTAGTTCTGGCTTTACCAGATTTACATTAACTATTTGAGATTGAGATAGATGCAAGTGGGTTTTCCATGGGAGTTGTACTCATGCAAGGAGGTAAACCAATCTGCTACCACTCTAAAACTTTTTTGGGAGTAGTAAGTAGCTATCCTACTTATGATAAGGAACTTTATGCTTTAGTTCAAAGTGTTAAAAAATGGAAGCACTACTTAATGGGAAAGGAAACTATAATCCACACTAATCACCAGCCCCTACAATATTTGCACTCACAATCTAAGTTGCAATAGAGTATGCATTTTAGGTGGATGGGTTTTCTACAATAGTTTCATTTGGTAATTAAGTATAAAAATGGTTTCCATAACAAAGTAGCAGATATGCTCTCTAGGCCTCCTGTTAAGAATGCTTTGATAATCCTTCAGAATAGTTCTATGGTTCATGAAATTTTTTAGGAACAATATTATAATGATGAGGACTTTAAGGATATCTATAAAACTTTAATCCAAAGTAAACATGTGGAAGAGAAAGATTACCATGTGCAGGATAATTTGTTGTACCACTTGGGCAAACTATGCATTCCTAAAGATGAACAAGCACATGTAATTCATGAAGCACACACCTTTTTGATTACAGGACATTTTGGGGTAAGTAAGACATTAGCTCAATTGCAAAAATATTGTTACTGGCCTTGTATGTAGGAAACTATCACCAAGTATATAAAAGGATGTGTAATGTGTGCAACTAGTAAGCCAAGTAATAGGAAATTTGGTTTGTACACACCATTACCTATACCATCCCGTCCATGGGAAAGTGTGTCTATGGACTTTGTGGGGGGTTTACCTATGTCTAGGAAGGGTCATGATTATTTGTATGTAGTAGTTGATCAGTTCAGCAAAATGTGTATTTTAATGCCTTGTAAAAAGAAAGTCACTACTGAACTGACTACTCATTTGTACTTTCAAAATGTATGGGTTCATTTCGGGTTACCCACTTCCATTGTATCGAATTGAGATTATCGATTCTTAGGGGAATTTTGGTCATCTTTGTGGGGACTCATGGATACCAAGCTGAAGAAGAGTACAACCTTCCATCCATAGACTGACGGACAGATAGAGGTAGTCAATAGGACAATGGTTCATCTACTTAGAGTTTATTGCAGCAAGCATCCTAAGTTGTGGGATGAAAGTCTTCACTATGTACAACACACTTACAACCATGCAGCACACTCTTCTACAAAGAGGTCTCCTTTTGAGACTTGCTTTGGATATTTGCCAAAAAAACCAATGGATTTTGCTTTTGGAAAGGACAATATCATTAATGGACACCATGATGGAGAAAGGGCTTTGAATTTCATCCAAAAGGTCCAAGCAATCCACCAGGCAATAGAAGAACAGTTGGAGCAAAGCCAAGAAAAATACAAGGCTCGCCATGATAAGCATCACATTGATCATCAGTTCCAAGTCGGTGATAGAGTTTGGTTACATATCAGTAAGGAAAGAATGCAAGGTGAAGGAAGGAAGCTCAAGCCTATTATGTATGGTCCTTTTGAAATCTTAGAAAAGATTGGTACTAATGCCTTCCGCCTTAATCTTCCTCCATACATGCAAATTTACTCAATTGTCAATGTTGAGAATCTGAAGTTGTATGAGCCTCCAATGGTCTTGGATGAAGACATCAGTGTTCAAGTTCCATTAGTTGATGATCTTTCACTAGAGTATATGATAGAATTGCCAGAAGATGTCATCCTTGACAGGAATGTCAGAACTTCACAAAGAGGACCAGTTGAATACCTTCAAGTGGGATTTAAAGGGATGCATCCAAGCAAGGCAAGATGGATGGAGATTGGTAAAGTGAGGGAGAAATACCCTCACCTACTTTCCAAGTAATCCAAACTTTCAGTGGTCCAAAAGCTTCTCAGTGGGGAGGCTTGATCCAGGTGATATTTTTACCAAAAATTGAAGTATCTCCAAAACTCCAACAATCAACATCATTTTAAAGTCTTCAAAATTCTACACCCAACGCAATTCGAATGGGTAAAAAAGGAGTTCATATGCAAAAGTTATAGCCAGTCAAAGTTTGGTCAAACCAGGTATAGAGGTCATCAAAAGGTGAAAAAAATAATCATCTCAAAATTGGTCAACAATGGGTTTCAAATTGAAGATCTTGTCGAGAGCTTTCCAATGGTGTTCATTTCATCAAAAATGGAGTTCGTATGTGAAAGATATGTCCAATTGAAGTTTGAGATGATGAGGTGGAAAAAAAAAATAATAAATTTTTAAAAATAAATAAATAAATTGTTGACAATGCCAAGATTTGAACCTATGACCACCGGTCCCCAAAATCCGACCAGTGGCCATTACACCACTGGCAGCCTTTGAAACATGTTAGACAAATGTTTATTATATGGTTTGAAATGGTGCTAAGTTTAGTTAAAGGCTAGAAGTCGGTGTGGTGGTTGGAACCACTGACCTCCCTCTATTACATGCATTTTCAAAATCTCCTTTGCCACTACGCCACATGAGTGGCTATGCATAGAATATGCATTGTTTTTATTTAACTTTAAGCCAATGCCGATTCCTCTTGCCAATTGAAGGGGATTTGTTGGAAACTAACCCTCCAAAAGAGGATAATGACAAATTCCTAAAATGACTAAGGCCTGATTTCAAAGGAGGATAGTTTTGAAGGCCTATTATTATATTTGTTTGTTTTTGCCCTATTTTAGGCAAATATTTTGTATACAAAGGGGGGTTCGAGGCCTTTTCAAGGCATGAAAATGAAGGGAGAAATAATGCAAATGTTGAGAGAGAGTTTGTCTTTGTGGAGACTTAGTGATTTTTCCTACACATAGAGGAATTTTGTTGCGTGTACTTGAAGGGAATTGTCACAAATCAGTTGTATTGATTTATTGGAGTTAATCGGATCGGTCCCCCTATTGGAGCTGGACCCGGAGATGTAGGCCTTCCCGGATGAACTCCGAAATCAAATGTGTTGTGTCTCTATCTCTCTTTCTATCATCTCATATTGTGTTTTCTTATTTTCAATTATGTTAATTTTGGTTTATTAAAGCTTTAATATTAACTTTATGTAATTGGTTAGCATTCTCTGTAATAGTCCTAGATCCTAGAAATCAGATCAACTGTCGTATCTTTTTGAAATTTGAATTTTCTTGTGAAGACTTTGTTGTTTGAAAAGAAGCTATGTAATTCCTTCATAGAGGGAGAGTATTACATTTGAGAAGTTTTTGGTACAAAATCTAAGAGGGAGAAATGTTCTGTCAGAAAAAGACTTGTTTTCAAATTTCATCTGCTATGACATGTTGTGTTGCCATCAATGTCAAAGAGGGAGATTGTTGGATACAATTGTTCAATTGTGTGTTGTCTTTGATGTGACACAAATGTCATATTAGTTATCTAACAGAGTCTACCAAGCTTAGTTGGTCAGCAACTTTATTGAGCATTTCTGAAAATTACTCTGTGGAAATAGTTTTTATCAAGCTCACTTGAGCAATGAAGGATTTTGTGGAAGAAGTCAATGGTAATCGAGCTCACAAGGTTAGCAAAGGAAAGTCAATTTTTATTGAGTTCACTTAGTCTCCAAAGTATTTTGTAGAGTTTGTAGTGTTCACCGAGCTTTAGTTGGTTAATACTAGAAATTATTTCTAGAGCAGTGTTTACCAAGCAGGTTTGGCCAATGAAGGATTTCATTGTCTTGGGAAATAAAGTTTAATTGTTTCATGTAATGATTGTAGTTGACTGATGTAATGATTATTGGTAATTGCAACTTGTGAATGAGCTAACTTGACAATTTTTAAGGTATAAATAAAAGGTCAAGTTGTGAATTCTAAAGTGTAATGAGAAAGCATGCAAGTGTGTTGATTATGTGAAGAGGAAAGTGTGAGAAAATTTTGAGGAAGGATCAGATATCCTTGAGGAGAAAAAAAGTGATATTCGATTAGAGAGGATCTAGTGAAGTAGAATAGAGATTTGTATCATCAATTTAGTTGCATCTCATTCAAATCAAGTCATTGTTACTTTCACACCATTGTAGCAGTGATTTCTAGATATTTTAATAGAGTTGGTTTAACAACCATTTTGTAAATCCTCTAACAAGGTGACAGTTCTTTTGAATTGTTCTAAAGTCCTCTAGCAAGGCCACTCCTATTAGTGTGATTAAATCCTATAACAAGGTCATAGCTAACAGTATGTTTTGTAACCTCTAATAGGGTTGGCTCCTAATAGGGCTCACTTCAGAAGAGTGAAAATTAGTAGCTAGTTACTTGGTGGCTTTTTCTATATTGGGTTTCCATGTTAAATATGGTGTCTCATGTGTTCATGTTATTTTCTTCATGGTTGCATGTTAATTACTGTGAATGTTTAAGTTTGTTAATAATAACATACACTGCATCTACCAAGTTACATCATTTTTCTATATAGCTACAAATGACAGCAGTAACTAGTATTATAAGACATCTAAGAGATCTATGGATTTTTTTTTGTGTTAACTAATTCACCACCCCCCCCCCCCCCCCCCCCCTGCCCCTCAGTTACTCCATTTATATTTCCAACATGGATATGGAGCAATTGAAGAAGAATCTTGAAGAAGCAGTTGAATAGATTGATCTCCTTATCGATGAAAGAGATGGTCTTAAAGACATATACAAGGATGCAAAAGCCTACATTGGTTAATTAAAGGACAAAATAGATGACTTGAAGAAAAAAGAATCTAGTCAGTAAACCAGTGATGATGATATTAAGGATCTAAAGAAAGAAAATGAGATCCTAAAACATGAGTTAAAGATAGTTGAACTTAAGCTAAGTCTTAAGAAAAATGGAAGAAAGAATGATTCTAAAATTAAAGCTGAAAATGCAGATCTAAGATCCTAATTAAGCAAGGTAACATCTGAATTGGAATCTATTAAGATAGAGCATGCAGAATTAGAAAACTACAACACCATTGTGAAAGGTGAGTTGGTACAAACCAAACAGAAACTTAAGAAATTATATACTAGAAATGATAAGAATGAAGAACAAATATGTGCACAAAGTCCCAATTATGACAAGATAGACTTGGATTCTTTCTTGGACAATCTACCAAGAAATCTATTAAGACAAAAGAATCTAATATTCTTGAAGTCAATAAAAATCTAAGCAAGACTAATGATACATCTAAGGACAAAGAGAATGTTACCTATTCTAAGAAAGATAAATAATTTAATCGTGATATGGACAACAAAAGAAAGGAATTTTATGCCTGGTGTGGTGAACCTAAAGACACTAAAGTTGATTGCAAAGATAAGTCCTTAAAACCTATTTCAAATTTTTATTGTCATAATTGTCATGGATATGGTCATTATGCAGTAGATTGTAAGAAACCTAAATTTGATAGTAATAATGTAAATAGTAGGATATATAGGAACACTAACCATGCAGGAAATAGAAGAAGATCTCACAGTAATGAAAGTGGACAAAGAAGACAAATCATTTGCTATAGATACAACAATCTTGGACACATTGCAAGGAATTGTAGAGCACCTAACAACCAGTAGAATGAACAAAAAATAAGTGTACCTATATGTCAGTTGTGTAATAACTTTCAACACATGGTGAATTTTTCTAGAATGGACAGAAGAGACCTAAAAAAAATCAAAATTATAGAAGGAACAATAGAAGAAATGATATGAAGCAGCAAACAAATATATTAAAGGAATTATTTATAAAGGCAAAGGAACCAGAATGCTCTCATATAGTTATAGAAGATGTACCTAACAAGACAATGAAGTCACTTATTTTTTGTCACTCCTCTTACCAAAATTAAGCATTCTCAATGAAATAAAGTAGTAGTTATTGATAATTAATGTTAGAGTAAGTATCAAAGGTTGCACAGTTGAAAGTATGTAGTAGACATTGAGAGAAGTCTACAGTGAAGTGTGCATTGCCTGTTAAGATCAGGATAAGGATATAAAAGAAGAATAACCTCTCTGTTACATAGAGACAGTACACTAAACTAGTGGCAAACATGCATTTAATGTGAAGTATAGATTACAAAAGATTTAAAGGATGCAAATTGATTTGCATACACCATTTGTTTATGCAAAGTCTAAATGCAAGATAGAAGTAATATTTGAAGAATTAAAGAGGCTTGTAATTATGCAAAGTCATTAGAAACCCTAATACACAAAATTAATCTATTTTATGAATTGTTGAACATAATATTTTAGAAATGGAAAGACAAGAAGTCTTTAATATAAATAATAGACCTAGATACAATTTCAAGAAACACCCATTTATTTCTTTTCTTGATGACCCTATAGGAGCATTTTCACAAGTTCCAAAAACATGTTCTTCACATTGAGGATATAAGAGGATATATTCATTGCAAGATTTAAAGCATAGGTGATTCAAAGATTCATAAGGAATTGGAGAAAATGTGTAGTAATGACTTGTCATTGAAACTTGAACATAGAAACCTAGAATGACTGAACCTAGTTAAGCATATGTTCTACAAAGATTTTGATAATAATGAATGGACAAGGATAATTCTGAGAAAAGTACATGATTATTTTCTATGGTTGGGAGATTCTATCATATGTATTGACAATGACCTAATTCACAAGGTTATATGATTGAGCAATGAAGGATGAAATCTAGTGAACATTAAGAATGTGTGCAAGCTAGTTGAGAAAAATCTCAATACATATTTTGATGGAAAAAATATGAAAGTCAACACCATTCAAGATGATGGAGTGAGACTCATTTGTAATATTTTGGGATATAAATAAAATTATGGATCTAGGATAGATTCAATCCCTATAAGATTTCTTCATGCGGCTTACTTGGTAGTAAGAGGTGAATAGGTTAATATGTGTGACATTATCTAAACATAATTGTTGGATAACATATCTAGAAACAAGAAATCAAGGAGTGCAGTCTTTAGGTTTGAATCCCTATTCACACATATATATATATTTCTATGCTACTAAAAAATTCCCTGGAATCATGGATTGGGATGGAAGTGAGTGTGTAATATAGTTAATCACTCATGAATATAGATCAAGACTTGAAATAGTCAGAGACAATGACATTGACAGAATAATGAAGTCTTTCCAAGCTAAAATGAAGAAAAGGTATAGGATACCTCTTATGCTAGTAGAGAAGTATAAGGATGAACTGTGTTTCATGGTTGAAATAGTTTTCACTTACATGGAAGTTGTAGTTCCTTGGGTAAATTTCATTGAACCTATGGGATATGAGATGAGTGAGGAATTGATTGAAGGATATGCACAGACAATCCTTCACTCAAAAGTTGATTCTGAATGTCCTAGATGGGAGACATATTCTGAGAAAATGAGAGAAGTCAAAACCAGCCAAATAATAATGGACTCCAAGAAAAAGGTAAAAAAGGTGATTGATTCTATATTGAAAGAAAAGGTGATTGATTCTATATTCAAAGAAAAGGTGATTGATTCTATATTGAAAGAAAAGGTGATTGATTCTATATTGAAAGAATCTAGAATGACTAGAAAATAATTTGATGAGGTGAAAGGGATAGCCATGGAAATGAAGGCCAGTGGTCAATCTAAGTTATTGATCCCTACACCCATTGCAGTGGCAGGACCTACTAAAGAGGTCACAGTTGCCCAGACAAGTGTACAGACACCTATTATGCCTTATGCAATAGTTTCATGGTAGCAAACTCCACAGAATCCAATGAAGACTGAAGAATCATCAGCTACAAGGAAGTCTACAAGGCTTGAAAAGACTAGAACCCCTCCTAAGAAGAGAGTGAAGTAGACTACAAGTGGTACAAACAAGAAAAAGAAGAACCTTCTAGATTAGTTCTTCTAATTGTAAAGAAGAAACTAGTGACAGACCAGTTGGACCAATAGATCAGGAAGTAGAAAAGCTCAATTGGGAAAAAAGCATGGAAGCCAAAGCTAGAGAATCTTAACATGCATATCATTAATGACAATAATTTTGTATAGTTGATTAAGTACTATGATTTGTATAATAATATGGATAGGAGACAGCTAGAAAATGTAGTAGTTGGGAATATGATCATAAAAGATAAAAGGTTTGATAGTATAAGAGGTCAAACACCTGAAGATTTGTACAACTGACTACTAAATAGAAAGAGAAAAGTTATAGAGGAAGATAAGAAAATAATAATTAATATGGTGAAAAAGTTATGTTTTGTAAATAATGAGGAAGAAATAATAGTTACTCTAAAAGGTATAGCACCTTTGTTAAGGAATAAAAAGAGATCCATTCTCCTCATGGGAGGAAATAATGAAGAACTTAATGAGGAAACACAAAAGGCTATAATCACATTTATGTCTACTATGTGTAAGGAAAGTGTGCAGCCAAAGAAGGCAAGCCAAATACCTAAGGAAAGTGTGCAGCTAGAGAAGGCAAGCCAGATACCTAAGGAGTGTGCAAAGATAGAGGAAGCAAGTCCTACTGCAAATAATCCACCCCACAATTTTGAGAAACCAACTGGAACACCTATTTCTTGTGATTCACTACATATCACCATTGGCAATGAATCTATGCAAGTAGATAACACCAATGTGATAGTTGACAAAATTGGGGACCCACTCAAAGAATTTGGTGCCAGCATTGTTGGAAATATTGTGGATTATGGCAGCTCATATGTTGAAGTAGAAGATTAGGAGCCAAAGGAAGAAGATGCACCTTCTACAAAGAAAGTTCAATCTAGCAATGAAGCAACTACTTTGAGTGTACCCTTGACACCAGCAATAGTAACACCCTCTACACCACTTACCCAAGCAATAGTAGCAATAGTTCAATCAAATGGAGAAGATGAAGTGAAGAATCTCATATCTTCTTTAAGTAAACTTCTTGAGAAAAATAAATTATTCAAGTCCGTTGAGAAGAATTTGACTTCAATTTTGGACAAAATGGAGAAGGTAGTAACCCATGTTGACAGCACTATGGATATTCAACAATGCACAACAATTTTGTGCAAAGCTTTTGATAATGAATTCACAACACTTTCTAATGTAGCTTCAATTCAAGAAAAAATAGAGCATGATGGTAAACTCCTTAACACCATGTGCACTAATATGAGGAATGACATAGAAACCTTGAATATATGCATTAAGACACTAAGATAGTGTATAGAGGGAGGAAAATAGGCTTATGTTGCGTGCAACTTGGCATACATTCATCTCTAAGAATTTGATGATCAAATCAAAGAAAAGGTGACTAAGCTTCAGACGCTCACTAACAACTTTTTGAAGCAAAATTAGAAGATAGATACCATTGAGCACACAATGTAGACACTTCATGATAGCATAATGAATATGCAAGTAGAAAAAGAGAAAGCTCTGAATAGATTCACTCTGCTAAGAGAAAACTTGTTCCCACAAGTAACATTGTTGGAGAATCAATTGGAGGAATGCTTGTCAGCAAAATCTTCATATGAAAAGTTTGTGGCTACAGACTTGAATGCAGTAGAGTTAGTCGCATATGCTTTATGCTGACTAATCAATGTATCTGATGCACTAAAAGAAAGTTGGAAGAAACACTTTTTCCAGTTAAAAATAAACTTTAGTGATTGCTTTTCCAAGTTTTGATGCAGCTACCAAATTTTGACAGTCTTTTCCTTTTGTGATACATTTTTCATTGATGTCAAAGGGGGAGATATATGGAAAATTGTAACTAATTGTAAAGGGAAAAATAAGGATATATATATATATATAGTAGTAAGCTATTATTGTAATTTGTAAGGGAGAGCAATAAGTTGTAATTGGAGTTATAAGGAATGTAATCCTCTTAAAACATGAATACAATGTTTTTACTATATTGTGGTTATTTGTTTTGCTTGGTATGATAGAATGTTTGGGACATAGCCAATTTTCCCAAAATGTTACCATCAATGCCAAAGGGGGAGATTGTTGGAAATATGTCCAATCAATCAAAAAAGGTAAGCAACATAGTTTTCATTTATTGCAGCATATTTATTTTTGTAGATTAGTCATTTTCATTTGTGAAGGAAAATTGTCTAACTATCAGACAACATCATAGCAACATGACACATTTGACGATAGTGAAATATTCCCTTGGAAAATTCTCTTGCACAGTTAACTAGGGATGCATGACATCATACTAATGACATATACTAGTGCACATGTTTGTACGATCAACCAAGTCCAAGTTATGAAGGAATTAGTAATGCAGTGATGATACAGTACTAAACAAAGCATATCAGTAGAATGTGTTAAACAACTTGATTTATTGTTTTGAATTACCATTTCTTAATGAACCAACTCTAAGGATGTTATGTCAGTCAATTAAGGAAGAATTTACCAATATGCTTTGTATAAGTAAAGAACTTCATTTGCGAAGTTAGATATAAGTGAAGTAGTGTGAGAAAGATATAATCGGTGATTGCAAACTTATCTGATCTTGTGAAATGAGAGTAACAAGTGAATGCAATATTATATATGGTGTGAAGCATTGTTATGCAAGATATGAAGCAGATTGATATGTGCACAGTCACTCTTGTATGAGGAATTGTTAGTCAAAAGATTTGCAAAGCATAGCAAGTATCTCAGTATTGTATGTATACTTATTCTTGAAGATATTATTGTACAGTTGCATGTTAGGGTAGTGGGCTCTTCTTTCACACATTTGTATATGATCCCCCAACTCCTAATAGGGTTGAAGCAACTCTTAATAGGGTTGAGGCTTCTAACAAGGCCTAGTCTCCTAATAGGGACTCAAGACACTATACATTCTTCATAGACTCCTAACAAGGTCAATATCCTTAATTGGATCCTTTATATAGTGAATCATCTAGAGGGTTTCATTCCTACCGGAGTTTTCCCTTGGCTAGGGTCTCCCTAGTTAACAAAATATGGTGTTATGATCTCTCTTTATGTATGGTTGTTTATATTGTTTAGCATTATTGTTTTACTTTATTATGCATGTGGTAAAGTAATTAATAATATCCAGTTGTGGGCAAAAAGATTGAAAATACTGATTCACACCCCCCCGCCCCTCTTGGTATTATCTATTTCTAGCACACAGATTATCATAGCATCTTCATTTTTAGTAGTAATAGAGATCTCACCTAAGCTAGTAACCTTCACCTTCAAAGGACTCACACATAAGTTTTGATTCATGAATTTGCACTAAATATCATAGATATAGAGCTTGGACACATGAACTAAAACAAGTTCCTCATCTTATGCAACTATTAATGACAAGATTCAACATAGGTGCCTTGGGATTTCAGATAGAAGAAGTAGGAGGAGTTCAAATCTATGAAAATGTTGGGCGATAAAGAGGGTATCAATCATCAAAAAGAGAAAATTAAGTACACTAGAGTTCTCCTAGGCCTCATTTGAGAAAAACTCAAAAAATTGTTTTCAAAATTGAGAGCTTTGATTTTTTGGTGAATTGAGCACCTTGCACAAATGTGCACAAGATGCACAAGGTTCACTTCTACCAAGGTGTTCAAGGTGCACAAGGTTCACCTCTCTAAAGGTGCACCAAAATTTTTGAAGTCAAAGGTGCACCAACAGTTAACTACTAGTTCCAAATTTAGAGCTTTACATGCATCAGAGACACATTCATATGGTAGTTTAACTCCTAGAAACATTTTGAGAAGGACAAGCTTCCATTTTTAGAGCTTCTAGTAACACCTAGACCCTCTTGTAGCTTTTTTTCTTCTTATATATTATTTCTTTCTTTGTTTTAAGACATGCAAAGGCTCATGCAACCATTAATCAATATAAACAAGGGTAGAGTCCTACTTAGAACTATTTAGAGAGTTATTTTATATATAATTAGATTTTTTTTATAAATTTTTAATCACATATTTGCATGAATAGATCTCTCACTCTCAACAAAAATTGAGGAGATGATTTCTTATAAATTCAGGAATGTAACATGTATTCCAGGCTATTATTTTGATGCAATAATATATGCTATTGGTGCTCTCATTCGAAGTATAGTTATTCTTGCCTGAGTGTGTTATATTTTGTGAATGTATATTCATGGAGTGTAATGGAGCAAATAGTTTTGTTTTTTTATTTTGATTGAGTGATCTTTTAATTCTAGTGTTTGCCATGTGTTTACAAATTTTGTTGATATACTTAGTTGGAGAAGAGATCACCCTATTGTTCCTACATAGATTTTTTTCTTGCATGAGTGCACCTTATATGGCCTTGCAATCTAATGAAAAGTGAAACATCTTATGGTTATTAAATTCCCATCGACGATTGCATTAGTAGAATTAATAAAGCATTGCTCCTATTTTCAATGGTTACCTACCAATCTTTTCAAAGGCTTAACTCAAAGGTGTGTTTTTTATGTGTCTTATGTCCATCAGGGATTTACTTTTCAAGTCATTTTCTTAAACTTCTTGTTACTCTATCTTCATTATTTTCTTTTACAAAAACTTGGTTAATTTAGGAATGCACATAGTTGCATAGTTAAAAACTGCATTCATTATAAATAGAAAAATAGAAAAACATATTTCTTTTGTGTATTTGTTTTTCCTCTAAGATAGCAAGAAGATTCAAAATCTTATTTGAAATTGGTAGAACTAGAAAAGGCCTCATCATGAACACTCACATTTACCTTCTACCGAGTGGATTCTAGTAGGTCGCAAGATCACCTAGAACCTTGGAGTTGATCCTAGATTAATTTTTCAAGAGAGGAGTTTGAAAGGATTCCTTTTGTAAAGCATCATGCAAAACAAAAACTCAACAATTACATGGCTTGTAAATCTACCATAAAAGGGAAAAAAAAAAAAACTATATACACATTTTAACCTATCACCCCACCAAGTTTCATACATTTTCCATCATGGGTGATTAGGTAAGAAGCATTTTTGCACAAACAACCCTATAAAGATGATTCTGAGGCTAGTCACTAAGAAAAATCTATAAATTGCAAACCTGCAACACAAATGTGAATATGAAAAAGAACCAAGAAAGACTAATCTATCAAAAAAATAAACTTGATCTCCTATTCCAATCTATACACTTCCACACTACACCATAAAATAATGGAAAACTCTACAAAATGTTTGTATGGTAGTCCCACACATGAACAAACTGATGGTAGTTCTTCCAACCCTTGAAAATATTATCTTCCATTCTCATATACCTAAGCATGGGTAGTTACTATTAGAATATATAGTCCACTGATATAACTGAGAAGGGGGGTGTAAATCAGTTATCCAACTAATATCACAAGTAACAAGTTTAAACAATCTAAATCATATGAGTAATTTATAAACTAAAACCACAAAAAGATACTCATACATAGTAACACCAGATATGTTAACTAGGAAAACCCTTGATTAGAGAGAAAACCTTGGTGAGGATGATACCCACAAGATGATGTACTAATACAAATATTCCTTATTAGAGGATAGACCCTATTAAGAGTCTGTAAAAACATTTAGTACATATGAGTCCCTATTAGGAGTTGTGCCAACCCTATTAGGAGTCTTGGAAGACAGTTGGGCCCACTAGCCAGATAGCTTCAAGGGTAAGATCAATGAACCACTATCTAAATGATCTCTATATTATTCCTTATACAATAATACAACATAATTGGCCTTCCTTCCTCTACCTCTATCCGGTCAACTAGACTTTTGCTCCTTTAGATCTTGTAACCATATTATGAACTATGCATCCAATAATCCCTTGGATCTCCTATAGGCATTTAGTAAGCACTCTACTCCTTTTCAAACTTTTCACTTTTTACATAAATATATACACTATAAATACATTTTATAATCAAGGAAAACAACTTTCCTTTATACCAAATCTTTATAATAATTCCTTCGGTCGGCCTTGAGGCTTTTCCAATTAATTAAAATAAGATAATTAATTAATTACAATTTTACAATAGTAGTGTGGGCTCACAGTCTATACAAAACTTCACACATGTGATACTAAGGCATGTGCATTCACTGACATCATCACCTAACTATCCTTTGTCACTACTAGACTATGCATCTCTTCATTACATCTCAAATGAAAGATAGCCACAAATGTCAAGAACTATTTTCCAAATACTCTACCTTTGAATTACTCTCTGTAAATTAGGTACAACTTCCATACATCTTTGACTCTAGCTCAACACACTTGACCATATCATCAAGACATTATGTTGTACATATCCATAACTACATATGACCAGACAATAAAACCATTTTTTGTACCATCAAGATCTCTATCTGCTACTCTACTAGTCTTTATAGAAATAATTTTATGTTGACATCAATGACAAACATAGTCATGAATGCAACATATCAATACTCTCCAATTCTTAGGATACTCCCATAATTTAGTATCATTAGAATGCATCCTAATAGTTGCAACCTCCAAAATTACTAATTGTAATTTCTTGCAAAAATTTTAAAAGTAACTTTTGATCAATTTTTCCTCTTTAGCCCTTTTGGTCAAATGGGTTCACCTAGATCCTACCTAGGACCCTAGATAAGATATCTAGGACCTATCTAGACAAAAAAAAATTGCTTAATTTCCTACTCCTAATCATATTTGACCTATTGAGCAACCTTTGGCTCAATGGAAAACTTTTGAGTAGCCTAACACCTAGTGAGCAACTTGGATCTTACACTTGGATTAGTTGCACTCCAAGGACACTTGGAACCTATTAAACACACGTAGAAACACATCTAACTAACCTGTAATCACTCCAAATATCAAAATTATGGAGGCTCTCTACAATAGTTACTATCTACTGTACCTATAGGAATTCCAAGCTTTGCCAAATACTTGTCCAACCTTCCATACAAGGTTCTATGTACTAGCTTTAAACCATACAATGATTTCTTCAATTTTCATACCATATATTTATCATCTATTAGAGGAATACCTTCAGGCTTCTCAATTTATACTTCATCTTCAAGTTCTCTATTTGAGAAGGCTAATTTTACATCCATCTAATACACTTTGAACTTCATATTCGTTACATAAGCCTAGAAAATTCTCACTGCTTCAACTCTAGCTATAGGGGGATATGTTTCCTCATAGTCTATTGCTTCTTGTTGTGGATAACTTTTCTAGCCATATTTCTTACAACTTTTCCTTATTTATCCATCTTTTTTATGAATACCCATTTTGTTCTTATACCACTCTTGTCTTTAGGTTTAGGAACTAATTTTTCCATGTGCCATTCTTCATAATCTGATCTAATTCTTCCTTCATTGATTGTATCAAATGGTAATCTTTACATGCCTCATCTGCACTCTTAGGTTCAACTTGATAAATCAAACATAATTCCTCATTTACTCTTTTTCTTGTCATTACTCCTTTGTCTGTGCTTCCAATTATCTATTCTAGGGGGTTATTCTTTGTTAGGTTCATGTTAGAGGTAGGAGTTGTTAACTTAACTCTTACTTCTTCTCTTGGTTCAGATCTCTATTCTCCTCTTTGGTCAACCATTTGCACATTATTATGTAGGTCATTGTTAGTTTCAAAGAAAACCTCTATATTCTCTCTAACAATTCTAGGGTTTTCTTCCTCTTCAACATCACTAATAGTTACCAAAGTTGTCTCTTCTATTAATTCATCTTTAACCAATTCAATCTCATTAACATGATCATCATTATCATTCAAGAATCTTTCCATACTTGATTTAAATTCATCTTCATCAGAAAGAAAAAAAATTCAACTTTTTCTTACTCTCTTAGGACATCTAGATGAAAAATGACCAAATCCTTTACATGTCCAAACAAAAAAAATTCCATACCTTCTGGCTCTCTTTTCATAAGAAGATAAATTCCTTCTTTTATTTTCATATCTTCTTCTAATCTAGATCTATATTTATTTGTGGTTTTGTTCCTTTGAATGCAATAGAAAATTATAGATCAAGAAACTCAATGCTCTATTCTTTATATAAGTCTGATAACTCACCAAGAAACTCTATCTTCTAGGTGTTGAAATTTTTTCTACCTGACTTGGGACTTTCTTTACTGAAGTGACTCACCATTGATCTCCCAAAGTTGTTAAACTTTCCATTTAAGGACCTGAAGCTCTGATAGAAATTGTTAGAATATATTGTCCACTAGTATAACTAGGGAGGGGGGGTGGTTAATAAGTTATCCAACTATTATCACAATTATCAACCTTATTAAACCTTAACCATATGAGCAATATAACTAGAAATCACACAAGATATTCATGCACAATAACACTAGATATGTTAACTAGGCGAACCCTTGATTAGAGGGAAAACCATGGTGGGGATGGTACCCACAAGATGATGTACTAATATAAATATTCCTTATTATAGGATGGACCCTATTAGGAGTCTACGAAAATGCTTGAGTAGATATCAGTCCATGTTAGGATAGACTTTGAATCCATGTTAGGAGATTCCAACCCTATTATAAGTTGTAGAAGGAAGATGGACCCAATGTTGAAATAGCTTCAAATACAAGACCAATGAACCCTATCCAAATGATCTTTTTATTATTCCTTGCAAAATAATAGAATTGAAATATACTTCTCCTTCCTCTTTCTCTATCATCTCAACCTAACTTCTTCTCCTTTTGATCTTGATACTAGATCAAAAACTTTGCACCCAATAATCCCTCGGATCACTCACTCACATTTACCAAACACTCTACTCTTGTTCGCATTTCACTGAACACTTCACATTCCACATATTACTTTACAAAAAAGGAAAATAATTTACTTTATACCAAGTCCTCAAAATAATTCCTTGAGTAGGCCTTGAGGCTTTCTTAATTAATTGTAATAGGACCTTAATAAGATAATAAATTATTTTTCGATCACAATAGCATTGTTGGCTCATAGTCTACATAAATCCTCACACGTGCAACTTTAAGACTTGCACACTTGATGATGTCATTATTTAACTATCCTCTATCATTTTATGACTTAATGTACCTTGATTATATCTCTGTTAAGAGATAGAATACACTCATTAGAAACTTCTTTTCAAGTACAATGTTTCTACACTGCTCTTTGTAAATCATGTATCTCTTTTGTATATCTTCAAATTATGTTATGTGCATTGAACCTCATCATCAAGAAAAAATGTGGAACATGTCCTTAACTTTGTGTTACATGATCATCAAAATATTGTTCATATGAGCATGATCTTTATTTTCTATTCTACTAGTGTTCACATAATTACTTCTATGTTGACATGAATGACAAATATAATCATGGATGGAACATGTCAATACTGCCACATGCTCTCTAATGTTTAAGATACTTCCCCAAAGGAATATCTCAAATCTAGAAACACCTCTTAAAATTTTATGAACTCCCTCTATGTAATCACTCCCTCTTACTTTGTATACCTCTACCAACAAGCATTCACTTTCTCCCTCTGAGATATTCTCTCCCCCTAGATTCATATTTCTATTAGATTTCATGAATAATATCACCCTCTTTGATGTATCTCTCCCTCTTTGATGTTCCATTCAATCTCTCTCTCTTTGATAAAAATGCCAAAGACATTATCTCTTTCTCATACATCTTTATTATGTAGATAATTGCATGTCAAGTCTAAATTTTTATCGATCATCTTCATATAAATGATCTCTTATACTATTCTTCTTCTTCACTACTACTTTAGGAAACTCCTAAAGTATAATTGTCCAGATCAATGTGTAATATAGTCTGATCAAGACAATTGATGAAATTCTTCTCTATATCCTTAGTAGCTTTTTCTAAGGGAATCACCCCCAATTTACCTGTAAGATATCCATGAGAATCCTTAGGTAAAGCTTTAGTGAATATGTTATAAATTTATTCTTTTATGTTGACATGTTCTAATTTCAAATCTTTGTCTTGAACTAGCTCTCTAAAGTAATGATACTTGATAACATTATGCTTTGTCTTTGTGTGCATAATAGGGTTCTTTGATATGTTAATAACACTTGTGTTATCACAATAGATAACTACTAGATCAATAATTTCTTCCTCCATACCTTTCAAAAATTGTTTGATCCATATGTGATTTGAACAATTTACTATTGATGCCACATTTTTGGCTTCAACTATTGATTGGGAAATGCAATTCTGCTTCTTACTTGTCCCTAAAATTAGTCTCTTTCCTAGAAAGAATGTACTAACACTTGTGCTTTTCCTATCATCAACATTTCCTTCCCAATTAGATTCAGTGAATACCTTTAGTTCAAATTTATCATTTTTCTTGTAATACAATCCATAGTCTTTTGTTCCTTTTAGATATCTCATTATTCTTTTTACTGCCACCATATGATTGTCATTAGGACTTTCTGAAAACCTAGAAACTATCCCAAAAACTAATGCAATATCTTGTCTACTATGAACAACATATTGTAGCTTACCAATCATTGATTTGTATTTTGTTTGGTTCACATCAATAGAATCAACATTCTTAGATATTTTATTTCTAGTAACCATAGGGCTACATACTGGTTTAGAATCTTCCATCCCAAAAAAAATTAGTATCTCCTTGGTAAATTTGGACTGAGTAATGAAGATACCTTGCTTCATTTGATATAATTCTAATTCAACAAAGAATTTGATCTCACCAAACATTGGCATTTCAAATTCCTTATTCATTTTATTAGCAAATGATTCTCATAATGCTTCCTTTCCTCAAAATATGGAATTATCAATAAAAATTTCAAATAATGATACCTCATTGTTCTTTCTAGTCTTCAAATATAGATTTGTTATCATTTACTTTCAAAACCAAACTTCAGCAAATAATTATGCAATCTTTCATATGTTAGGATTAACCTCAGACAGAAATAACAATTACATGCAAATATAAACAATATCAAAAATTAATAGATCACTATAGAAGAAAACACAAGATACTAATATTTATGTTGTTTACCCAAACCCTAGGCTATGTCCACCAAATAGCAAGTCCAATATTATTATGATCTAGTCATTACAACCTGATTACAATCTATAATCCCTTATAGCTCAATATCATTGCAAGAAAGAATTTTACATCATGCATTATAAAACATAACTAACCCTAATCACTTTTATACAAGTATTTTTGTTGCTTTAGATTTATAATTAATCATTGCATGTTAGCCCAAAATCTTGAAAAAATAGGGCCCAAATATTATAAAGTATGTATAGTACTTTCCTAATCAGCCACCACAAAGTAACAATCTCCCAATTGGGGATTGATCAAACTCTACACTAGACAAAAATCTCTCACTTGGAGACTAGTCATGTAGCTATGTTGCTACTCCATGGGGCTCCCACTAGATCAAACCACCTTGGACTTTGTTGTTCAATTATTCTATTCAATCTAGAAAACTAACTAAAGTTGAAGAGTATTTCAACTTCTCCCTTGTCACTACCTCTCTAAAAATATATGTTTGATTGCCATCTATATGTATCTTTTCTAGCTTTAATCGTCCAACATCCAAAACTAATCAAATAAAATGGTACTGTAACTATATGTGTTTTGTCTTTGAATGTAGATCATAATTCTTCGTAAGATGAATGACACTATGACTATTTGTAAACAAATAATTATCCTTCTCAGGGTGTCTCAATTATTCCAAGAAGAAGTAAAGGCATATTATCTCCTTGGCTACCTTGGTAGAAGCAAAGTACTCTACCTTTGTAGTTGATAAATCATTAACATTTTGCAATCAAGAAACCCATCTCACTGTTGCCCCACTAATATTAAATACATTACCTATAGTACTCCACCTAGCATCAATTTCCCCTACCAAATTTGAGTCAACATATCCCTATAAATTAGTAGTAGAGCCCCCAAAATGTGGACACTTACTAGATGTTTCTCTCAAATATTTGAGAATCCATTTGACTATATTCTAATGCTCGATTCTTGGATGACTCATATACCTACTAACAACTCCCACTACATGTGCAATATCTAGCCTTGTACATACCATAGCATACATCAAGATTCCTACAACTGAACCATGGGGTATCTTGGACATCTTATCCTCCTCTTCTTGTGTCTTTGGACACATCTCCTTAGTGAACTTCAAATTACCAGGTAAAGGTTTGCTGACAACTTTAGCATTCTCCATAGAGAAATGTTGCAACACCTTCGCAATATAATCAGCCTAAGATAATGTCAATTTTCTATTATTCTTATCTCTATAAATATTCACACCAAAATTTGTTTTTCTACCCCCAAATCCTTCATAGAAAATGCATGTGCTAATAGGTATTTTAGCCTTTTAAATTGATCCATGTTAGACCTAACTACAAGCATATCATCAACATATAAACATAAAATAATGTATTTTTCATCATCCAACCTTTTAAAATAAATGGAATGATCTAAATGACACCCGCTATATCCATGCTCATGCATAAAACTATCAAATTTTGTATATCATTACCGAGGTGCTTGCTTCAAGCCATATAAACTTTTCTTCAAATTACACACTAAGTTCTCCTTACCTTTGACCTCAAAAACCTATGGTTGTTCCATATATATCTCTTCATCGAAATCACCATAAAGGAAGGTTTCTTTAGCATAAAGATTCTCCAAATGACAATCTTTAGTAGCCACAATACTTAAAACAATATGAATAGAAGTCATTTTTACAACAGGAGAGAATATCTCATCAAAATCAATTCCTTTTTTCTATGAAAATCCTTTTACAACTAATCGAGCTTTAAATATTTTCTTACCTCCGTTATCTTCTTTCAACCTATAAACCCATTTATTCTATAGAGCTGATTTACCTGTAGGAAACTTGCATAAATCCTAAGTCTTATTTTTCCACAAGTAGTCCATTTCATCTTCCATTGTAGACTCCCACTAAATCTTAGTATCCACTTGCACAGCTTCATCATAAGATTTAGGTTCATGAGCATCAATAAGTAAAATAGAATACATAGAGGAGAGAAAATCTTTCCAGAGGTCTAATTAGCCTTGTTGACCATCTAACATTCATTGGTGTCTATGGTATGTGTTGTAGCATTTGTTGTAGATCATGAGGAATTAATGGAACATCTACTTTTGGAGAATCATTGAGCACTACATAGTCATCTTCTTTCTTCTCATGTTGTTGCAATGGATCTTTGTACAACACTTTCTCATTGAACATGACATCCTTGCTTCTTACAATTTTAAAATTTTGAAAATCCCAAAGCCTATAACCAAATTCATCAATTCCATATCCAATAAATACACATTTCTTTGACTTAGCTTCCAACTTGGTTCTATTTTTAGAATCTATATATGAGCAAATATTTCACAACTGAATGTTTTTAGAAAAGAATAACTCACCTTCTTATGAGTCCATGCTTTCTCTAGAATACCATAGCCCAAAGGAGTAGAGGGAACTCCATTAATCAAATATACAATAGTATTGACAACCTTTTCCAACACATTCAAGTGAAACCCTCCATGCAACTTCATGATCCTTGTGTGCTCCATTATAGTCTTGTTCATGCATTCAACCACTCCATTTTTTTGTGGAGTCCTTAAAATAATTTTTTTTCTATGAATACCATTAGTGGAGAAATAATATTAAAATTCATGAATGCAATATACACCACCATTATCAGATCTAAGACATTTTAATTTCTTATCATTCTCATTTTTAACCAAGCATTTCTATTTCTTAAAAGTTTGAAATACATCAGATTTCTATCTAAGGAGACAAAATTGTATTTTTCTAGTTGCATCATCAATAAATGTAACATAATAATGAGAGCGACCAAGGGAAGATGCCTGAGATATCTCTATATGTACAAGCTCTAATTTATCACTTTTCTTTTCCCTCCCACTTTTCACAAAACTCACTCTCTTTTGTTTTCCATACACATAAATTTTACAAAAATCCATATTAACACATTTTAGACCCGATAAAACTTGCTTTGAATGAACTACTTTAATACCTTCTCAGTCATGAGCCCAAGTTTGTTGTGCCATAGCATTGTATCAGAATCTATAGCAACTATTTATTCTCCCTGCTCAACTACAACAATTATTCCTAAACATTCATTTTTCTCTGAAATAATCAAAATAGAAGGAACAATATGATCTATACAAAGATATAAGGTGCCTACTTTCACACCTTTTTCTAATACAAGAGAAGCTTTTGAAACCTTCCAATTTTTATCACTAAAAGTAACTACACAACCCTCATCACCAAGTCACTCTACTGAAATTAAATTCCTACTCAGCATTTGAACATGTCTTACCTCATGTAGTAGCCAGTGATTCCCATTCTACAAATTAATCTTAACTTTTCCCTTTCCAACAATCTAACAGGGTCCATTATCCCCCAAATAAACAAGCCCAAAATCTCCTTAGACATAATCAATAAAATAAGCTCTATGAGATGTAGCATGAAATGGAGCACTAGAATCTAAAACCCATGAATCATCAACACTTTCTAAAAAAAGAAGCAAAAAATTCTCTTTGGATTTCTTACTTACCACATTTTCCTCCTTGTTCCCTTTTGGTTTTCCTCCTTCATTACTCTTTTGACTCCAAAAATCTTTCTTCTTATTCCCTAGTTTACTACAGTACCAACAATCTCTTGGTCCTCTAGATTGGGATCTCTTTACCTTTGACTTTTCTCTTGATTTCCCATGATTTCTAGAATTGTTTTTTTCTCTCGGTCATTCTACCTATGCTTTGTGCATTCAAAGAACTTCCTGATGTAGATCAACCTAAGGTTTTCCTATAAGTTTCCTCACTCAAAATAACACCAATTGCATCATCAAATTTTAGGATATTAGATCTAGAAATAGAATTACTCATAGTCATTACCAAGCCATTCCAAATTTCAAGCAAAGAACACAAAATCAAGAGAGTCCTAATTTCTTCATCAAAATTAATACCCATAGAAGCTAACTAACTAGTAATAGTGTTAAAATTATTTAAATGATCCGCAATAGATCCACCTTCTACCATCTTCATATTAAATAAACACTTCATGAGAAATACTTTATTTGAAGTAAAGGGATTTTCATACAATTTTGTTAGGGTTTGCATCAACTATTCCATCATCTATTCTTTTCTGATATTAAATGTCATTGATGGTGCCAAGCATAGTCAAATCCTTCCAAGTTCCTTTATGTCTAAAATCTCCCAGTCTTCATCTATCACAGTTCCTTATTTCTTGGATTTTCCTTCTAACAACTTCCATAAATCCTTCTAATAAAGATAGTCCTCTATTTTCATTTTCCATAACTAAAAGAATAGTCCTCCATTTGCATTTCATAATTCTTATTTATGTCTAAGGTTAATCTGAACATCATACAATGCTCTAGGGGCTTGTTTCAAACTATATAAATATTTGTACAACTTGCATACCATATTCTTCTTGTCATGATCCATATATCCCTCAGGATGATCTATGTATGCTTCTTCCTCAAGTATCCCATTCAAAAATGGATATTTTACATCCATTTGATATACCTTGAATCTTTTATATGAAGAATATGCAAGCAATGTTCTAACTCCTTCTAATATTTCTACAAGGGAAAATATTTCCCCATAGGCAACACCTTCCTCTTGTGCATAATCTTTACATACCAATCTAGTTTTATTCCTTTTGACTTCACCTTTCTCATTCACTTTATTCCAATAACATTTTTATCTTTAGGTCTAGGTACAAGAGACCATATTTTATTCTTTTCAATCTATTCAATTTCTTCATTCATAGCTTGTATCCAATCTTCCTTCTCCAAAGAATATTTCACATATTTGGCCTAAAACTCACAAAGTAAGAATGTATCACTTCTAAGTTTTTCCTTCTCATAACACCAAACTCTTTATCTCAAATAATTATTTCAAGTGCATGATGTCTTCTCACATATTTTTCAAAAATAGGCATAGGATCTTTTCTTCATTGTTCTTTAACAAGTTCATCTTGAAAAATAATTTCAAGCTCATTAACTCTCAATTGTTCAAGTTTTGATTCATGTTCTACATGTGTAATATTGCCTTCCTATTGTTCAACTTCCTCTATCTATGACTTGATGTCATTTATCTAATACTTGATACCCATCTAGTCTGTTGCTCAACAACTAGGTAGTGTAATTTGACAATCCTAGTCTATTAAGGATCAGTAGCTTTGATTTCTTGTATAGGTAAATTTCCTAAAGCACTATCATTTGCATATATGGGTAAACTATAATCATCAAGTTCATTCTTTCTTACATTGAACTTCATTTTTCTCTATATTTTCATCAACTTTCACGTTTGCACTTTCCACAACATTTTTAGTGTTAGAGTTCAAATACTTATAAGATTTTCTCTTAGTGGAATATCTTAGGAATATACCTTCATCACTTTTAGCATCAAGTTTTTCATTCCTCTTATCTTAAATTAGTAAGTAACATTTTCTTCTAGAAACTTTAAATTATTTCACATTAGGTGCATATCCATACAACAATTAAAAAGGTGTAGCATTTGTACCTTTTGTTACTTATACTATTTATTGTACTTATAACTTGTCTCTAGTATTTCCATGACACATTCTTCTCCATCATCAGTGTTCTAGAACAATCCATAACTAATCTATTCCTTCTTTTAGCCATTACATTCTAAGGAGGGGTCCTAGGTGCAAACATCTATCTTTTGATTCCTTTGTCATTGCAAAATATGTTGAGCTCATTGGAAATGAATTCACCACTTTTATCAAATCTCAAACACTTTAGACTCTTTCCTGTCTCCTTTTCAACCTCTATCAAATACCACTTAAATAGCAAAAATGTGTCATATTTTTCTTTAAGAAACATCATAGTCATCATTCTAGAGTAGTCATCAAAAAATATAATGAAATATTTTTCTCTACAAATGATTTTAACTCCAAAAAATCCACATAAGCCAATATGAACCAATTCCAAAATGTCATCAGATGAATATGTTTTCCTTTTGGAACTAGACTTTATCATTTTTCATAATTGACATTGTTTATAGATAGAATTATTCAGCTTCTTTAGTTTTGGCAAACCTCTTACTCTTTTTATTTTACTAATGCTAACCAAATTGTCAAAATTTTCATGACATAAACTCTTGTGCCATAACCAAATATCTTCATATTGTGTAGACAAACATGTCTTATCAGATAAATCTAGATAGAACAAGTTACCTCTTGTTTGATCACCAGTTCCAATTAGTTTACCTTAAACATCACATATTTTGGCCAATCTGTGATGGAATTCAACTCTGTAACCTGATTTTTTTAACTTTAAAACACTCAACATATTATAGTTAAGTCCTTCAACCTAGTAAACATTGTCACATTTGATTTTATCAGTTAGTTGAATTGACCCTTTACCTTTCACAAGACATATAACATCATTACCAAATTTAATGAATCCCCCCTTGTATGGTCCAATGTCCTCAAATTTACTTCTATCACTAGTCATGTAATTAGAGAAACCACTATCTATTACCCATCTATCACTTTTGTTCATATAAGAGATTAAAGTAGTTTTCTCATCTTCATCATAATCTTATTTCATAGAAACATATACTACCTCTTCATCATTACTTTCAACTTTAGTATCAATTACATCTTCAATAATATAACAAGATTTTGTACCTTTTTCCTTATAGTCCTTATTCTTCTTGAAGTCTTGGTCATCTCTTCTTCCTTTTTTACTTTCTCTCCTTTCTTTCATCCTTATCCTCTTTGTTAAGACACCTTGCAGTAATATGAACAACTTTGTTGCATGAAAAAATATTATGGGAGTTTTACCTTTTTAGTTTCCTTTGCCTCTTCCAAATTTCCTAGCTATTAGTGCCTCAAGTTCATCAAGTTCATCATAAAAAGTATAATTGTCATTTTTAACATATTTTCATTTTTCTTTCTTGATAAGAACTAGTTGCGATTTAAAAGAAGATTCAATAGTAGCACAATTGTAGTTATAAATATTGGACATCTCGAAAGCAGTAAACCTACCAATTACAACTTCCAAGGTTAGGTCATTACTTAGTGTACATCTTAGTTGTTGATTTTTAGAAACCTTGATAGCATAAATAGAAAGTAGGGTTCTCAATACCTTAATAATTATTTTTTCATCTTTAATCTTTCCATTGGCTCCTTTAATAACATTGACAACTTCTTTGATTCTTATGCAATACTACACTATTTTTTCATCTTCTACCATTCTCATTTCATCAAACTTACCTCTCAAACATTTTGATTTGTATCTCAAGACATTATCATCTCCTCCATAGATGGTTTTGAGTTTATCCCACATTTTCTTTGAATTATTGCACTCCTTTAGGTCATCAAACTTAACATAGCTTAGGGTTGAAGAAATCTCCAACATTGACTGATTATGTTCTTGTTTTTTTTTTTATTGTTGAGTCAGAGGGTCTTTTATTATGTCCACACATACACTATCCATAAAATCCAATGCAATATCACCAATACTAGCTATATTTAGGCTCGTCAACTTTTTCCATGTAGGAAAGTTGTCTTTATTGAACTTTGGTACCTCTCTTTTGTATGCCATGATCTTTAGCTTTGAGTACCTTCAAACTTCTCTCTATAAGCACTAATCTCTTATACCAATTGTTAGAATATCTAGAATAAATGAGAGGGGGCTGAATCAATTATCTAAGGTTCAAATGTACCAATTAAACAAACAAACACTTATCATTCTATTACTTAGTATCTATTGTAAACTATTTGTAACATTAGCTAGATGTCCATTGTTCTAAAATAAAAAACCTACACAATGTAAACCTTAATCAATAAAACATCATAATAGCATACACACAATCTTGACACTAGAATTTAACATGGAAACCCAATTTGTGAAAAACCACAAGCAACATGTCACCAATTTTCACTCTTCTATAGTGATCCCTATTAGGAGCCAATATTGTTAAAGGTTAAAATACACACTACTAAATGTGACCTTGATAAAGAATTTAATTACCCTATTAGGTGTGGATTTGTTAGAGGACTTTAGAATATTTCATTAGAATGTCACCCTATTAAATGAGTTACATAAACTATTAGGTCCTTATGAATGTCAACCTTGATTAAAGGATTTCAAATATTATTCATGGTGGTTAGAAAGTAACAATAGTTTTGATATGTTAAGTACAACTCACTTTGCATGTACAAATCTGCATTTAGCTCCTAATATTTATTCACTATCTAGCCTCCATTGTCATCTCACTCTCAGATTTTATTGGCAACCATTCAATAAATCACCCTTCACTTCTTCTCAACTTAATTAATCTTTTTTCTTAGATTTTCCAGTCAACAACATTAGTAACAACTCCAACTCTCTAGAGCTTCTTCTCATGTGCATAGCTTCTTTGCAGTCTACACACTAAGTTGAAAGTTATCCTGTGTACCTCTTTAAATAGGTACCTTTGATCTCTTGCCACTTAATCAACACCATAGATCTTAGGGTTTGTGATTTTATCCATCAAATATAATGTATCTAATTATCATTCTATTTATATCTTCTTTTCTAGAAACTTCTCATTGAATTCATCTCCTAGGTTGATTACCTAGTCCTCTTCTAAAATTAAATAGTCCAACTCAATGATCCTTATCTTCAACATGTTTTCCATATCCCAAGAAATCAACTTAGTTAGCTAGAAATTACAATTCCTTACAAAAATTTAAGATTTTGTTCCTCCACTAACACTAAGTTCTTACACCTAGTCATCACTGAGTTATTCAATCACTATAAAAGTTCTTACTCGGCATCAACACTATCACTTAGTCAATATTGATGCTCACTCAACACTAAATTTTCTTAGCACTTATTATGGATCAAATTGTACTAGCATCACTCGACATGTTCACCAAACTTCCTCAGTCTTTTACTCTATTACTCGGTTAAGCATACACATGTGATCTATCTTGGCTCACACTTCAAAGCCTTGAACATTACTATCTTCTCCTCTTGCAACATGATTTAAAAAATTACTTTATCTTGGAAAAGTCTAACTAATAAAATATCCATTTGAATTTTCCTCTTCATAACTCAACATTTCCTATCAATGCTTATGTTATGAACAACTTCTATCATCTTCATCAATCAAATAGATATGACATTTAGATTAGATAGAAAACTCACCAATAGATTTGGCATATACACACACACATATACAAACACACACACACACACACACACACACACACACACACACACACACACACACACACACACACACATATAAATATAATATATATACATATAGGAAATGGTTGGGAGTATTGCATCATGTATATCCTAACTCATTAGTGACTATGACTCTCTCCCTCAACCATATCAAGCACCTCAAACAAAAATTCAAAATAGACATGCACACTATACACATGCAATTATGGATTAAGTACAATAAATAAATCAAAGTATAAATACCAATAGATTCAAATATAAATAACTCATGTTCATGAACACACATTAATCATCATTTAAAGACACATAATATGCCATCATCATTAAAGGAGTTATATTTACTAACTAAGAGCAATTAAAGCATCATCATTAGGAAAGAAATCATGATAATCAAGTAACACATGACATTATCCACTATGGAATCAACCCTTATATAATTATCTAATCATGAAGAAATGTTATGTAAATATAAATTGAATATCTCTAAAACCCAATAAGCACATGATAAAAGGCCTAAAATAGTTCAGCAATCAAAAAAAAAAAAAAAATTATGGGTGGGAACAATAAAAGACATAAATCCCATTGAAGAATCTACCTCATTAAAGGATGACAACTCTCCTTAAGTAGTAGCCACCAAAGACCAATCTAGATGAAATATGTCTATATGAAATTGAAAAGGATGAAAATAAGTGATGGTGAGATGTATATTTTGGTTTATTTACCCTAATTAAAATTAGGGGATCAAGGAGAGGAGATAAATCCCACAAAATGGATATGGCTAAAGTTGCTAAAGTAAAAAGGCTCTAGCATGGGACCTCAACTTTGCAAGTTTGGAAACCCCTTGGCTTTGATCTCCAAGTTATGAAAGTGTGTGCATGAGATGTGTGCATATGATATAAATAATAAAATATAACATGTGGAAATAATAGAATGAGAAAAGGGGAAATGATCAAATTATGACTAATCAAAAATCTATATTCACTAGATTTCTATATTGAGACCCAAAAACCTTCTAAATTTGAACTAAGTGTTAGCTAACTGAGAATGTGGATGAATTAGTTATAACTAGTTATCCTACAAGCATCAAAAACACTTTTTACCAATTCAAACATTTTAATATTTTAGATCATCAACTCGGTTACCATTTCTAATATAAAAATATAAACTAATATAAAGTTTGTAATAAACTATCAATTTAATATACTAAGTATTAGAGTTATTTTTTGGCTTATACAGAGTTGTGGAAATAAACAATAAGCATGAAAAAACTTGCAAAATCATGAGCATCCTCACAAATTGACAAAAGAATTTAACATGGAAACTATATAAAGGGATAAACCACCTGGGAACTAACAACCCAAAAAAAATTGCTCTTTTGAAGTGAGCTTTGTTAGGAGCTAACCTTGTTAAAGGTTACATACACATTGTTAATGTGACCTTGTAAGAGGAGTTTCACCAATTATCATCTAAACCTAGTTCATTCTTTGAAACTTATAAAGAATTTCCTTCTCTAAAGGACTTACAAAACACTCAACATAATGCTACCATATAGTATTTCAAAATATTTTTAGGTCCACTTGTTTAAGAGATTTTTTTCCTACAATGATTAGAGAGAAATTTAGTGAAAGGATTAGAGATCTCTATGTTTCTCAATCTCTATCTTTTGTTCTCTTATTGGTTGATTCACACACTATACACATCAACGTAGCACTTCCTTCGTTTGATTTTCACAATATTGTTCTGCTTAATTCTCCTTATTTCCTTCATCAACTCAATTAGAAAAAATCATCTCAATCACCAACAATAAACATTATGTTCATCCTTTAAATATAAAACATTTTTTCCCTCCTCAAGAATCTTCCAAGTTTTTCTGTTTAATCGCAATTGCTAGATCTTCATTGGATTCATGTTCACTGAAACTAGACACTGTGTAAATATACTTCCACCTTAAACTTTAGGCTCCATGTTATATTATTAAATATCCTTCATCAAATCTTATTTGAATTTCTCTAGCCATTAGTCTTATAACAAACATCATCCTTATCATTGAAATTTCTCAAACAATCTTTATTTTCACCAAATGTCGACTAGAGATTGAATATTTTCTTAAATTGCTATTCCTTTTCATGCTTGGTTAATACTACATCTTTCTTGTTGATCACCTCAACTTAGAAAGAATGAGTTCCCTATGATTTCAACACTAGATTCAATTAACACAAAAATTGTTTGGTTGATACAACACTTTCTTCATCTCTTCTTCGGGTGCTTGGTGACAATTGTAGTAGCTCAATTTGTAATGTGATCGTTCATTCACCAACCAAACTATCTTTCTTATTCATATTCGAAAACATAATAAAAACCATGTAAAATAATAAAACCAAGATTATACTATTAGAAATTAACTCATTCAAGTGCCCATTTAATTCTACACACTTATCACCACTTACATCATCATATTTTCTTAAAATCTTCTTCATCAATAAAATTATATGGAAGTATACCTATTTAACATAATGTCTAATCAACTAATGTTTGATATCAATGACAACATAATGATTCTTTTAGATACATTAACATCATTGTCATTTGGGGCTAACAATAACCCCCTTTAGAATGGATGGTAATATATAAATACATAACATATTACATTACATTATGTAACATCAAATTCCAAAAAAACATCTCTCTGACATCATTCTGGTTTTCTACACTAGGATTAGCATTAGGTTCTTTAGTTCCACATCGTTTGCTCCTTTGGGTGTACTCCTTTATTTAGCATCATCTTTAATCAGTTGCACAATTACTCCCTCTTAGGATATCATCTCAATGCATATTCTCTTTCTTTCTATTTGTTCTCCTTTCTCATCTCTCCTTTTTTTCTTACTCATTTTCCTCTTTAAAAACAATGCCGAAGTTAACTATAAGTTTCAATGAGAAACCTATAAAATCTTGCAATAATACCTTGTAGCTTGCATGTACTTTTTTTATCTTCTTTACCATAATAACCTTCACAAATTAAGGAAACAATCCATAAAAATAAAATTTTGCATCAAATCCAAAAATATATTCTAATAATCCATGAATTGATTCAATGTGCATATTCTCCTAGTTAATATTGTATAAGGGAAGGACCCCTAACTTACCTCTATACTCAAAAGAACCCTTAGGCAATGGATTTGTGAATATATCTATAATTTTCTCCTTCAACTTCACATACTCCAATCTTGCTTCTCTTAAATTTTCTCCCTCAAATAATGATACTTGATAGATATGTTCTTGGTTTTTGCATGCATCATTGGACTCTTTAATATGTTTATAGCACTTGTGCTATCATGTTGTCACAATAGATAGTAATAGGTTGGGTGACTTCTTGCATGCCTTCCAACATTTTCTCAATCAATCTAATATTTGAATAATTAATAGAAATAACAACATACTCATGTTAAATAGTAGGCTAATAAATACAACTTGGTTTCTTGTTGAACCATGTAACTAGTAATATTTTTGCCATCAACATTTCCTACCCAGTCAACATCATTATAAACTCTAAGCTCAAAATATCCTTCTCATGTTTACCATAGTCCATACTCCTCTATTCCATTAAGTTATATGAATATCCTCTTAAGTGCACTCATGTGTGTCTCCTTAGGATTAGATGAAAATATTACAACTATATCAACTCCATGTGCTATAGTAGGTCTCTTGTGTACAACATATTGCAAATTCCCAATCATATATGTGTATTTTACATCATCCACTTTAGTATTGTTATCTTCCTTAGATAATTTGCATCCATTGACCATGGGTGTTCCAACTGGCCTTGACTCATCCATACCAAATCTATTCAATATCTTGTAAGACGATAAAAAAATTGATTTGACCAAACATAGACATTTCAAATTCTTTTCTCATTTGATCAACAAATAATTTGCACAAAAAATCATTACCAACAAATATTATATCATCAACAAATATTTCAGCTATTACAAACTTATTTTCAACTTGTCTTCTCAAATATGAGTTAGTATTGTCACTTTTCCTAACAAATCCAATCTTGATCAGATATATACACATCCATGCATAAAATGTGCTTGATGTCAACTTCAAACCATATAGTACTTTTTTTAGTTTACATAGCAAGTGTTTCTCATTTGGCTCCACAAATATTTTAGGTTTTTCAATGTATACCTTTTCTTCTAGTATTCCATTTAGATATTCAAGCTTCACATCCATTTGATATACTTTGAATCTCTTCTAAGTTTCATAAGCCAACAATTTTATTACTCCTTCTAATATAGCTATAGGTGCAAAGGTTTTACCATAATAAATTCCTTCTTCTTGGGAATTATGTTTACAAAAAAGTCTAAATTTGTTCCTCGCAACTTCTCCTTTCTCATTCAATTTATTCTATAATATCCCCTTGGTTCTAATCACATTCTTGTCTTTGAATCTTGGTATCATTGTCCATGTATTGTTCATCTCAATTCTGTTGATCTCAGATTGACTTTGATAACTGAATCTCTATACACTTAAGTCATTTACTTAGTTCATGTTGAATAAGTGACATATGTCGAGCACAACAAGTATAAGTTAGAGCATTCCAAATCAATAGTGAGTGTCGAGTCACTCAGGAGTTGAGCAAATAGTGCATGCCAAGTCATTTAGATGTAGAGTGATAATATTGAAATCAGTATGTGTTAAGCATCAGGGACTTCAGATGCCGAGTAACATAGTTTTGTCATAGTTGTTTGTATTGGAACAAACTACTATGTAAACCATTTTTAAACCAACTTATAGCTTGAATTATGATACTTTGGTGATAATGATGAATCTTAAGTTGGAATTACTATACATTACATGCACCCAATTAGGTAAAAGGAAGGTTTAAGTGGCAATATGGATGAATCAAAACCATTGATTCATACTTAACCCAAAGTCACCTAGGTCTTATTAAGGAAGACAAACCCTAAATTTTAGAGCGTATGAAAAGGGAATGAATGAATGATCAAGGAGAGTTTTGCATGCATAAACCAAGACATTCATTGTGACCAAGGTATCATGATCTAAATTGCATTGTAGAATTAGTTAAAGAAGAATAGAGGAAGGAAATGGTGAACAACAAAGAGACATCTTATCAAGAAGGATCAAGTACATTGTAGGATAAAGGTGATTTATCATCAAGGATAAGAGTGCTAACTATAGGATCAATGTTGAGACATTCTAACAGGTGAATCTTTTAAATCTCTTAACAGAGTAGACCTAATAGGTTGTATTGAAAACTTCAAACAAGGAACTTACTTAATTGTGAGTTAAAGTCCTTTAACAAGGCACACTTTTAACAAGGTGTTGAAATCCTTTAGTAGGGTAAGACCTAACAATATTTGTGAGCCTTTAACAGTGCAGACCTTTCACAGGGTAGATCATGGTTCATGATCAAACATTGTAACCTTCATTAGATACACTTTATTGCAATAGTAGTGACAATTTGTGGGTGTCATCCCTACCCTAGTTTTATCTTCTCATTGGAGGGTTTTTGGGTAATCATATCTTGTGTCATATGTGTGAATGCTTACTTGTTTACATGCTTTAGATGTATATGCTTTATATGGTATTTTAGTTTACTTATTGAATATGTGAGATGTATGTGTGGTGAATATTTTATGGATCAAAGTTTGAAGAAATGATTCACCTCCCCCCCCCCCCCCAATAAAAAAAAAGTTTACCTTTCCTATTGTAACTCTAAAAATTGGTATCAGAGGACAATTCTCTAAAAGAGAAGCTTTGCAACTTTGAGGAAAGATCTTGGAAATAGAAGTCTAAAAGTTGGGAAAGATCATTGAGAATAAAACAATTAAAATACAACTCATTCTACATTAGTTGAATAAAGCAAGAGATGATCTAAAGAAACCACTGAAGGGAAGGAAGGAAATCACCATTGAGGAGAATGACACACAATACAGAGAGATGGACACTACTAAGATATTTGTAAATGGAGACTCCAATGAATTTGATACAGCAATTATACATCTAATAGAAAAGAATAGAACCCAAGCTAAAGAAATCAAAAATCTCAAGATAGAGAAAGAATTACAAGCCATATTACTATAGGAGGTGACCAAACAAAAAAAGAAAGCAATGGAAGACAAAGTCATGATTAAGATGACAAAAGAGTTTTGACCAATAGATTAGAAGAGAGATCATCAAAGGTAACCAAGATTGCTAGCATGCATTTAGAGACTTTAGGTCAACTAATGAATGCCAACCATGAATTGAATGCCAAGGACATTGAGATAAGAACACTAAAGTTTCAGAATGAATGGTTGAGCAATGACCTAAAAAAGGAAAAGGAGTTTTCTAAAAGTTTCAATAAACCTAGAGAAGCTATCAAGTACATTGAACAATTGATGAGATTCTCTAGATCTAACAATGATACATCTGAACTCAGATACACAAGTACTAAAGAAGGAGAATCATCCAAAAGTATTGAAAAAAGAAGTAACAAAGGTAAGAATTCCAAACTTGCTTGTCATAATTGTGGTAAGAAAGGACATACTGCCAATGTGTGCAAGAGCAAGACTGTAAATCAAAATGATAAGGAGAAAATCATGGGTCACTATCATAAGTGCAATAAAAAAGTTCATTAGGCACATCAATATAGAACCATGACCATGCACATTCAAAGATTTGAAGGATATTGTTACAACTATTAGAAGTATGGACATAGAGCTTTTGAGTGCAGATCCAACCCAATATGGTCATCAAACAAGCAAACAAAGGTAAAGAACAATGGAAACTTTTATAATTGGGACTATAATACAAGGTGTGGTTGTCACTATTTTCAAGAGTATGGACATATTCCTAAGAAGTACATCAGAACACACTTCAGGAGTGACTACAAAATATGGTTGAGTCAAACCACATGTTTTAGTTGTTTGAAGACTGGTCACATCAATCAATATTATCCAACAAGGTCAAAGGCACCAAGTTATGAGTTCAATAAAGGAAAAGGGAAGGAAGATGTTGAAAATGTTAGAAATTAAATGAACAAGACATCAAAGAGAAAGGAGGATTGCAACACATCAAGTGGAGAAGGGATCACTTTACCCAATGGGTCAGGTGATCACACCTCATCAAACTAAGCAATCAAGAGGTATGTGGGACTAATAATGAAAATTTATACCATACATCAGTTCCAAAGGATTTAATTTTGAAAATATTACATAACCATGAATAAAGATGCAAAGTGTTATTAGGAATCAAAGAAAAATCTTTAAGTTTTGTCAGTTTTTCATGTTATTGCCAAGCATGAAAAGTTTCCTATGGTTTCTGAGTGAAATGCAAGTGGATGTCAAGCTAATAGAATTGGCTAGTTGATGCCAAGCTCATAATGGTTTTTGAGTGAATGAAAAGACAAGTCGATGCCAAGTTAGCGAGAAATTAGTTGATGCTGAGCTTATAGTTGTGTAAGCACTTAGAATTAATTGTAGTGTTTTAAAGGGGTATCTGATCAATTTATACTCATTTAACATCATTAAAATTTGAGAGAGAGCAACAAGAGATAAAAGAAATCTAAAAATTTCATCTAAAGCATTTGTAGGAGATTTGAGCAGTTTTTCAACATCATTTTATCAAGACTCATAAAGTAGTTATCGTGTGCTGAGCTATGCTATTTCAAATTTTGTAAACCCTAGATTTATATAATGGCATCTAGTTCTTCAAAAGAAAAAGGTGTAGAAGGAAAAGAGGTTTTCAATATTTAGTTGGTTAGAAATGAGATAAAACAAGCTATTTTCAAGACCATTCCAGACAAAGCATACAAACAAGATCCCTCTAGTGCATTATCTATGATACCACTACAAGTTTTAATGATTCAAGATGTTAGAAAGTGTTATAATTGTAAGATTGGTAGTATTGGTGACATGGAAATTAGAGAAGCATATGGAAAACTATGTGAAAATGGTGTGTTGAGGGAAGAATTCAAGATTATAGAAAAGAAAGGGTTAACGCGTGCCCTAGATTTCCCTAATGTTTTCAAAATTGAGTGGATCAAGATTGCTTTGAGTAGAATTCATGATAGCTTAGTGTGGTTAGATAATGGACCAATCAAAATCACAAAGAGGATAATTCATAGGGTAATAGGGTATCCAACCTAAGATTGGCCAAAGACTATGAGAAGTGAGTCCAAAGAAGTTATTAAAAAGAACATGCGAGCTATGTGGAACAAGAGAGGAATGACCATAGACACAATCATAGATCCTCTAATGGCTTTTGCAATAAGAGTAATTGCACATAAGTTTTATCAATCAAGTAGATTGAATAGTATACCCTACATTGTAGTGGATATGAGCTACAATATTATAAAGAAGGATTATACATATGATCTTGCCGAGCTATAGCTACAAAAATTAATTGAAACCTAGGAGCAATAAGGAAAACAAAGAGTGCTCAATGCAAATTCGGATCTATTTTGATATGTATCTTCTTTTATGTACAGAACACATTTCCTACATTTGGTATTGTTGCATGGAAGATAAATAGGTCTATTGTAGTTCAAATAGGTGAGTTCATTGAACAATTAGGTGAAAATTTTGAGTCAGTAATGACTAGTTATTTTGAGGATTTCAAATAGTCCATGAAGAAGAGATTAAGGATTCCAACATCATTAGTGGAAAAACATTATGATGATGTTTTTTTCCTAGCTAATACTGATTACACATTTGTTCAAGCAACAATACCTAGAGTGAGATGACTAAGGCCATTAGCTTATGAGATTAATGTTGATGAGGCCTCTACAACAATCACAACATTGCTTGCAGAAGAAGTGGACAAAAATTCCAGAGCTTTTGGTAACTATGAGTTGGCCAAATCAAAGATTACTATGGATTTGAAGACTACCTTTGTCATCAAAAAGAAGGATAAACTAGTAAAGAAACTAAAAGAAAAAATTGGTGAAGGTGTCAAGGAGGAAGAAGAAGAGGAAGAAGACACTTAGATTCAAGCACCACTTTCATTGACATAAGGAAAGGGTGAGGATCAACAAGAGGAAGAGACAGAGACTACCGAAGGTGTCAAGGAAGAAGAATCCAAGGAAACACCTATTCCTAATCATTAGAAGAAGAGAAAGGCCAAGGCACATGTAGAGACAAGACCTCAAAAGGTTGCTAAACAAAGCTAGCCCAAACCTATAGGACCTATTACAAGGGCTAGTACATGTGTCATTGCACAAAGGGCTAAAGAAAAAGCCAAGCCTATAGAGCAGGAAGGTGGAGCATAGAAAAAATCCAGAAGAAAATATGTTATCTTAGGTTGAATCTAATGAGGAAAGGACTAAATCTAATGACATCAGCCAATTCAAAGTGGTGAGTCATAATCCAATCTTCAAATATGGATAACTTATGTGAGAATGTTAGAAATAATGTTGATTTATCAGGCTTCTCTCACATTGATTTTGAAAATCTTGGAAAAGTTGAGAAGAATCAAGTGGAGGAGGCAATATATGCCATGATGGCTACTTTTAAGAAGGCTCCTCTAGAAATTACCAACTCCATACCTAAAAGCTTATATGAAAGAGTTGAGAAAAATTGGCATTATTGTTTGAACTTAGAAAGGAAAATTAGGGAGAATATCTTGCCCAAGTTATGCCAAAACTCAGCAAGGCACAAATATCCAAAGCCATAAAGAAACATGTTGTTAGATTTGTTCCTAAATAAATCAAATTTAGCATACTATAGAACAACATTGAGGATATTGTTCACAAGTCTTAAAAAATGTGAAAGATCACATATGGACTAGCCATAGTGAAAGAAGGTGAACAAGAACCTATTAAGTTCAAAGATGATAAAGACAATGACAATAAAGAAGGCACGGTTGAGGGAGGCATTGATAAGAACATAGATGATCAAGAAACAACTGAGGAAGAGCAGCAAAAGGAACAGAGTGTACAAGACACACAAATGTTGAGTGTCAACCCTCCATAAGTAATAATAGTAAATACTGAAACTATTACAGTAAAGGATGTTTCTGATTCTACTGCTTAGAACATCAATCCCCTAATAGAGGAAGACTTGAAAAAGATACTTGACCAATCTACACTATAGGCCAAATTATGTGTTGATCCTATATTGGTGAGTGTAGATGAAATTCAAAAATTAGTGACTATAACTACAAGGGAGGAGGTGAAAATAAAAGAAATTCCTACAATCACTCCTCAAGTCACTAGTGTACAACCTTCACAACCCTTGGTTGAATATTAGAGGAAGGAGATAGAAGAATGCATTGTTAGGACACACACAATTAGCACTCCAGTCTCAAAAATTTTACCAGAAGTTGCAACAGAAAAGGTTGAGACAATTGGAGAGGATAAAGTAGAAACTCAAGTCACTAATGAGACATAGAGTCAAATAGGTCAAGAAAATTCACTTGCACCTCCAACACAACAACAAGGTGCAACTCAAATCAATAAGGCAGAAAAAAACAAGCTTGAAGAGACTATTTTGACACCCAAGCCAAAGGAGCTAGCAAAAATTCAAGTACTGGTAACTTTACCAAAATTTGGCACTCCTTCCAATCAAACTCTTTAGAGGCTAGGCATAGAGTCTAATTTCATCCAAGGAAGAAGAGGTAATAACCTATGGAGATGTAAGCCTAGATGAAGAAATTATATTGGCCAAGTTTGATCTCGCAACAATAGCAATTGAGCAGATGGGTATACTTCAAGATGCCCTAGCAAGAAAGAAACATCAAGAACTACTCAAAAGGGAGCATAGGAAGAAACAAGCTTTTCTTGATATCAAAGACATCTTCTTGGATGCATTCAGTCTACCTACTCCAAATGAAACAAAGCCACTTATTGAAAAATTGATTAACATAGTGAAAAAAGTAAGTGATATAGACCTTGACACTAATGCAAAATTATTAGAATGGTCTTAGAAGAAGTTTCAAAGTAAAGTGAATAAGAAGATATCCAATGATATAGAACTTACATAAGCTAAATTGGAAACTAAGATGGATAGTGTGAAGAAGGTACTAGAGAAAATTTTCTCTTTATACACCAAATTGTGTAATCTTACACTCTTTACACAAGAAATAAGGAATCACATCTTGAGCTTGCAAATTCAAATGTAGTCATCTAAAGCTAAATTTCCCATGACTCTAGCTCAAAGTGAGAAACACTTTACAACCCTATTGCAACCCCTGAGTTAGTTACCAGCACTATCTATAGATGAAGCCAACATAAGGGCTAAACTAATAAGTATCTAGACTACATTAACTCCTCACATGGAGATTCTACACAAGGTGTTAGGCTATGTAGAAACTCGTATGAAGAAAAACACCAATCTTTCTACATTAGATGGCCCAGTACACCTTGATCACATGTTGGCCATCCAAATCAAGTCTTTGGATGTAGCTTGTGACAATTAGGATGTTTCTCTTAAGATTATTCTTAAGGTCCATAAATCTTTTTTGGACAAACACACTATTACCCTATAACCCATTAACATCAGCTTCAAAAAGGGGGAGTAAGAGTGATGGGGGATTAAGTATGCAAGTATGGGAGAGTAAGAAGGAGAGAAAGAGTATCATCAATTGAGGAAAATCTACTCAACATAAGAGATTTTTTTACATAATAAAAGAAACCAAACAACTTAGGACGAGTTATAAGATTTTTTTGAGGTATAAGTTGTTGAAAAATTTTGATATTTTGAAATTTTGTATAGAAGCCAACTTGTTATGTTATACTTGTAAGAATAAAAGTATTAATACATGACAAGTGTTTTTGAAACTCATGTCAAAGGGGGAGATTATTAATCTCATATTGGTTTTGAAAAGTGAGAGTCTATGCACTTAATTCATTTACTCAATTCATGTTGAATAAGTAACATATGTTGAGCACAACATGTATAAGTTAGAGCATGACAAGTCAATAGTGAGTGTCGAGTCACTCATGTGCCAAGTCATTCAAGTGCTGAGCAAATAGTATATGCCAAGTGATTAAAGAGCTAATAAAATAGTGCATGATGAGTCATTTAGATGCCAAATGATAGTATTGAAATCAGTATGCGCCAAGCATCAGGGACTTCAAATGCCGAGTAACATAGTTTTGTCATAGTTGTTTATATTGGCACAAACTACTATGTAAACCATTTTTGAGCTAACTAATAGATTGAATTTTGATATTTTGGTAATAAGGATGAATATTAAGTTGGATTTCCTATGAATTACATGCACCTAATCAGGTAAAAGGAATGTTTAAGCAGCAATATAGATGAATCACAGTCTTTGATTCATACCTAACCCTAAGTCACCTAGGTCTTCTTAAGGAAGACAAACCCTAAATTCTAGAGAGTATGAAAAGGGAATGAATGAATTATCAAGGAGAGTTTTACATGTGTAAACCAAGACATTCATGGTGACCAAGATATTATGATCTAAATTTCATTATAGAATCAGTTAAAGGAGAACAGAGGAAGGAAATAGTGGACAATAGAGAGATATCTGATCAAGAAGGATCAAGTAAACAACAAGATAGAGGTGATTTTTCATCAAGCATAAGTGTTATAATTGTAGGATCAATTTTGAGACATTTTAATAGGTGAATCAATTAAATCTCTTAATAGAGTAGTCCTAACAAACTATATTGTAACCCTCTAAAAAGGTGCTTACTTAATTGTGAGTTGAAGTCCTTTAACAATGCACACTTTTAATAGGGTGTTGAAATCCTTTAACATGGTAAGACCTAATAGTATTTTTAAGCCTTTAATAGGGGATACCTTTCATAGGGTAGATCATGGTTCATGATCAAACATTGTAGCCTTCATTGGATATACTTTATCACTACAATAGTGAAGATTCATGGGTGTCATCCCCACCCCATTTTTACCTTCTCATTGGAGGGTTTCTGGGTAATCATAGCTTGTGTCATATATGTGAATGCTTACTTGTTTACATGGTTTACATGGTATTTTAGTTTACTTATTGAATATGTGAGATGGATGTGTGGTGAATATTTTATGGGTCAAAGTTTGAAGCACTGATTCACGCCCCAACCCCTCCCCCCCCCCCCCCCCCCCTCTCTCAGAAGTTTACCTTTCCTATTGTAATTCCAACAAATTTATCTATTTCCTCATTCATATCATTGATCTAGTCATCATTATCAAGTTTAGCTTCAATATTTATAGGTTCAAGTTCAAAAATCAATCATGTATTGTCCTTCACCTTACTCCTTTTCATGATTCTAACACTCTTGTCTCCAATTATTTGATTGTTTGAGTGATTCCTTCTCACATAGTTTTATAAGAAAGGCTCATATCTATGATCTCTAGTATTATCTTAACTCGATTGGGGCTCAATATTTTTCTCAGGTTGTTATATTTGTGACATAGGTAATGCATGTTATTTCTTGATAGCTTTTTTCAATTGCTCATTGTACCATTATAATGACTTAGTTTAGTGCTCAGATATAGTAGCATATGTATCATCATAGACATAAAAAAACTTGGTATAATCCTTAGGTTCTTTTTTTCTCTCCTAATCATTCTTATCAAAGAACTCATCAATTCTAACATTTGAACTTTGAATCATTGTGTTAGTCACTTTGTTCAAATGTTTTTAAGCCTTGTTCCTAGTAAAGTAACATATCAATATACTTTCATCGCCTTTTGAATTGAACTTCTTATTCCTTTAATATATATGAATATAACACATAC
Organism: Cupressus sempervirens; assembly: GCA_028749045.1. Classification (NCBI taxonomy): domain Eukaryota; kingdom Viridiplantae; phylum Streptophyta; class Pinopsida; order Cupressales; family Cupressaceae; genus Cupressus; species Cupressus sempervirens. The sequence continues at coordinate 250,210,393 of CM053786.1, read as the reverse complement.
TTCCAAGTATTTTGGAATAACTTACATTCATTACATGACCATACCAGAGTTTATATAGTGTCTTGTTTGTTCATTTTTTCAACTAAACTCAGTTGAGGGTGTAAATGCAATTCTTATAGCCTCTCTCCTAAACATTTTTGCAAATCTTTTTTTTAGTCAGTTTTGTTCCACAATAAACATTGATTTATTTCTTCTCTCTATAATCCCATTTTGTTGTGATGTCCTCTGTGTAGATAGTTGTCTCTTAGTTCCATGCTTAACACAAAATTTAGTTAATTCATCAAACATAAACTCACCACCTCTATCATATCTCAAACATTTGAATTTTTTACCATTTTATTTTTCAACTCTTTCCTTATAACACTTTAACATTTGAAAAGCATCAAATTCCAACTTAAAAAATATAACTATCTTCATTCTAGAATAATCATCAATAAACAATATGAAATATCTATCTCCGTAGTAACCCTCAACTTTTATTGGTCCACAAAAATTAGTATGTGCCAACTCTAGAATTTCATTAGATGAATGTTCATTTCTTGAAAAATTAGGCATAGTCATCTTACTAAGTTGACAGTTCTTAGAGATGGCATTTTCAAGATTTATGCATGTTTGAGAAGCCTCCCACTTTCTTCTTTTCACTCACTTTTACAATATTCTCAAAATTTACTTGAAATAGTCTCTTATGCCACAACTATACATCTTCAATTTTATCAAATAGGCATGTACTAATATACTTAGGTTATAGGTAAAATAGATTACCTCTAGTTTTCTCTCTAGTACCAATCTATTATCGATTATCATCATAGATCTTTACCTTCCTATTCTGAATTTCCAACTAGCGACCTATACTATTGAGTTGTACAACACTTAAAAAATTATATTTTAGTCCTTATCCCAATATTAATCATCACATCTGACTTTATCATTTAGCATCAATGATCATATACTTTTTATAAGACATGGAACATCATTTCTAAGTTTAGTAGTTCCACCTTCATATTCTTCTAGCTTATCAAACTTACTACTACCACCAATTATGTGATTTGAACACCCACTTCCAATAATCCACTCATCACTTTCACTGACATGATAAATAAGATCTTTTTCATTTTTATACATTTCCTTTTCCATTTTTTATTTAACAACAACATATACCACTTTTTCACCTTAATTCTCATCATCACAATCTGACTTGGCATGCTCCTCCTCATTAATATATTATGAATCCTTGTAATCCTTATTCTTTCTATATTTTTTCTCCTTTTATTTCTTATCATTCATGTTCTTTTTAGGACATCTGGTAACAATGTAACCAACTTTATTGCATTTTAAACATATTGGATGAAGTTTACCTTTGAATCTTCCTTTGCCTCTTGGTAGCCTCCTTGCCTATAGTGCTTCCATCTCATCAATCTTGTTATCATCTGAATTAGTATCACTCTCATATTTTTTATTATTTCCCTTCTTTGAAATTCCAATTATTATTGATTTCTTAATATAATTTTCAATCTTAGGTCCACTATTTTCAAAGTTATTTAAGTAAAATGTAGCCAATCTACCAACCAAACCATCAAGAGAAAGATCATTAATAGGTATAGCTTCAGATTCCTAAATAGAAGATGCTCTTGTAGTATAAACATGGAATAATGTTCTCAAAATATTTATTAAAACTTCTTCATTATTGATGACTCCTATAGTATCTTTGATGGAACTAACAACTTCCTTGATTTGGTTGACATATTGAACATTTTTTTCTCCTTCCTTCATCTACATCTCATTACATTTTCTTTAGAGACTTTCTTCTTTGATTCTCAATACATTTTGATCTCCACTATGTATAAGTATTATCTTGTCCTACATCTCTTTAGTAGTGACATAATTTTTGACATAATAAAAATCAACATCATCAGGTGAAAAAGTAAGCTTAGTCATTAGACTATTGTGTTATTTCTTTTGGTTTAGCTCATCAACTATAATAGGAGAGTTAGGAGGAATGTACTAGTTGTTCATATAATCTAGTGTATTGTATCCAATCACATATAGATAAAGCCTCATCCTAATTTTCCATAAGGAAAATTTCTCCTTATTAAACTTTGATACCTCTCTCTTATGCATCTTCGCATCTTTAGCTTAAGTCCCTTCAAAATTTTCCTTCAAGTACTAGGCTTTCATACCAAATGTTAGATTAATGAGAAGGCGAGTGAATAAATTACAACCAGTTATTGTACAAGCCTTAACAACACTTTTCACAAATTCAAACACTTTAATCTTATAAACCATTAACTCGATAACCAATTTTAACATCAAAATAGAAAATGATGTAAACTCTGTAATAAATTTTCAACCACTTATTGTATAGGCCTTAACAAAAATTTTCACAAATTCAAACACTTCAATCTTATAAAACATTAACTTGATAACCAATTTTAACATCAAAATATAAAATGATGTAAACTCTGTAATAAATTTTGAACTTAATATACTGAGTATTAGAGTCATCTTCCAACTTATATAGAGTTGTAATAATAAATAGTAAACATGAGATAAAATTTCACCATCATAAGCATCAACACTAGTTGAAAAAAGTATTTAACATGGAAACCCTATAAAGGGGAAAAATCATCAAGGAACCAGCAATCCAAAAAATTTACTCTTTTGAAGTGAGATCTATTAGGAGAAAACTTAAAAATTTAATCTTGAATTTTCAACAACATCTTGCATCTTCATTCATGCTAATGTAGGCCTTTCAGTACTAACTTCTTTTGGAACTAATGTATGATATAATACTTTAAATATCAGTCCCACATACCTCTTGATTGTTCAATTTGATGAGGTGTGATCACTTGACCCATTGGGTGAAGTGATCCCTTCTCCATTTGATGTACTAAAACCATCTTTCTTCTTCCAAATCTTATTCATCTCATTCCTAATGTGTTCAAAATCTACCTTGCCTTTGCCTTTATCAACTCACAACTTGGTGCATTTGACCTAGTTGGGCAATGCTTACTAATATGACCAATCTTCAAACAACTATAGCATGTGGTTTGACTCAACCACCTTTTGTAGTTTCCACTAAAGTGAGTCCTAATACAATTCTCAAGAATATGTCATATTCTTGACAATAGTGGTAGCTATATCTTGTATTGTAATCCTACTTATAAGAGTTTCCATAGCTTCTTACCTTTGTTGGCTTGTTTGATTACCACATGGACTTGGATTTTTATTCAAAGGCTCTATGTCCATAATTCTAACAATTGTAGCAATATCCTTTAGATTTTTTTTATGCATGATCCTGGTTCTACATTCATGTGCCTGATGACCTTGTTTATTGCACTTATGACAATGAACCATGTTCTTAGGCTTGACATTTTGATTTTTATTATTGCTCCTACACATATTAGCAATATGTACTTTCTTTCCACAACTATGACAAGTAGGTTTGGAATTCTTACCTTTATTATTCCTTTCTTTAGTAACTTTGGATGATTCTCCTTCTTTAGTGCTTGTGTAGCCCAATCCTAATGTATCTTTGTTAGATCCAGGGGATCTCAATAATTGCTCAAAGTATTTGTTGGCTTTATTTGGCTTGTTGAAGCTTTCAGCAAATTCATTTTCTCTATTTAGGTCATTTTGCAGTTGTTCATTCTCCAACTTCAATGTAGTTATGTTAATGTCCTTGACATTCAACTCATGATGAGCATTCATCATTTGGCTCAAGGTATCCAATTGCATGTTTGAGAACCTAGTTAGCTCTGTTGACTTCTCTTCCAATCTTTTTGCCAAAACAATTTTGTCTTCTTCAATCATGGCCTTATCTTCCATGGCTTTCTTCTTTTTTTCAGTCACCTCACATAGCAGTATAGCTTGTGGTTCTTGCTCCAACTTGAGATTTTTTATTTCTTCAGCTTGTGCTCTATTCTTCTCCATTAGATTTGCAACTGTAGCATAAAATCACTAGAGTTAGCATTTTCAAATAGCTTTGTTGTGTCAATCTCTTTGTATTGTGTTTCATTTTTTGCTATAGCAATTTGTTTCCTTCTCTTCAAGGAACTCTTCAAAGCATGTCTAGCTTCATTTAGTTGATGTAGTATAAGATGTGTTTCAATCTCCTAGTTCTCAATAGTCTTTCCCAATTTGTATACTTCCATTTCAAGATCTTTCCTCTAAGTTGTAAAGCTTCTTCTTTTGAGAACTTGGCTCTGATACCAATTGTTGGAATTTACAAGTGGGAAAGGTAAACTTTTGGGGGGGGGGGGGGGGGGGGGGGTGGGGTAGGGGGGTGAATCAGGAGTTTAAACTTGGACCCATAAAACTTTCAACATTCATACATCACATGCATTAACATACTAAAATAACATGTAAAGTAAATGCATCTAAAACATATAAGTAATCAAATAGACATGACACCATATATGGTTACCCATAAACCCTCCAAATGAGAAGCTAAAACTAGAGTGGGGATGACAACCACAAATCTTCGCTACTGTAGTTGTAAAGTGTAGCCAATTAAGGTTACAATTATTTGATCATGAATCATGATCTGCCCTATGAAAGGCCTACCTTGTTAAAGGTTTACAAAGACTATTAATTCCCACCTTGTCAAAGGATTTCAACACACTATTAGAAATGTTCCTCGTTAAATGACTTTAGGTCATTTACTTGGAATGCCACCTTGTTAAAGGATTTGTTAAAGCCTCTTAGGACTACTCCACCTAGGAGATTTAATTGAAATCACATGTCAAAATGTCTCAACATAGATCTTGTGGTTGGCATTTACCTGCTTGATAACAGATCACTTCTATCCAATCTCTAATTAATTCTTCACAATCTAATGTATCAATGATATATCCTCTATCCTTTGTTCTTAACTTAACTAATTTTTAATTCACTGTTATTACTAAGTAACCTTGAATGCACTGCAAACTCTCTTGTTTGCTTCTTCAATTTGATCATTCACACCTTGTTACCTTCTTATAACTTGATAATAATTTAGGGCTTCATCTTCCTTATAAAGACTTTTGTGGCTTAGGGTTAGGTATGAATCTACGAATAAGATTCATTCATTTTTCACTTAAACCTTCCCATTTTTTGATTGGTTGCATGTAATTTGCATAGGGAATCTACATATAGATTCATTCTTATTTCCAAAATATTGTAATCTATCATTAGGTTGGATGGAAAATGATTTATAAAGTTGTTTGTGCCATAAAAAACAAATATGTCCAAACTATGTTACTTGGCATATGAAGTTATTGATACTCGACATACACTATTCTAACTTGGCACCTAAACTACTCGACATCTAATATTCACTCAGCACTTGAATCACTTGGCATGGTCTATCTGCTTGGCACTTGAGTGACTTGGCACTCATTGCAACTTGGCATGATCTAATATTTACATGTTGTACGTAGCATGTATTACTAGTTTAGCATGAACTAAGTAAATGATTTAAGTGTGTTAACACTCACTTGTCAAAACCAATTTGAGATCAACACCTCTTGAAGGTGTGTAAGTGCATTTCCCACTTGGAAATGAACATCTCCCCCCCACGCCCTAAAACTAATTTTTTAGCCTTCTAAATCTACCTAGATCTCATTGAGGGTCCTAAATTCCTGAGGCTTCAGACTAGACTCCTTATAGAGAAATTTGAAACTAGGGGGTCCTCATTGTGTGACTCAAAATGGTGCATGTGTTGTGGGACCACAACAAATAGCCCCAACAAGAAGCAAAGAAATGATAAAAAGAATTTCTTCATAAGAAATCATTCTTCCAACATGTGTCAAGTGACAACTTGATTTAAAATATTTCAAGCATCTTTGAAGCCTTTTGGAAGTCAAAATTGTAGAATATCGAATCTTAAAGCTTAATGTGTTCCTAGTGTACCAATTTCCCTTTGATGTCTCAAGGTGTATTCTATCATGAGTATCTAGTAACTTGAATAAAATTACTCTAGTCATCGAGGATCCTCATAAATATGTTTGTCCATTACTATTTGACTAATGAGAGAATTTTTTATGAGGGCTCTTCATGAGCTATCAATCCTTTCCTTTTTAGTTCTTTGTAATCTTCTTTAGCTTGCTTTGTGGAGCTCGTGTGTTTTCACTTGATTTTTCCTTGAAGCCTTGTCATTCATTGTATAGAATAGGATATCCATTTTGGATTGCATAAACCCATATTTGATTACATCTTGTAACTGTCTAAAACCTTTAAATGTTTAACACCTTTGTGATTCTTTTCTTTCCTTACTACCCTAACCATGCTTAGACTGTGTGACCAAGCATTGGTGTTCATTTCCAAAGCATTTCTTAAGTTGATAACTCATGTGTTCCTTTTTAAATGAACTTTTAGGAAACTCTCACACTAAATAGTGACCTTAGCAATTCTTTGAAGAAACCCTTTGTCTGAACTAACAAGTTCTATGTTATCCCTTGTTATTGTCAACCTAGATTCAAAAATCACCAAGATAATCAATTTTAAAAAAATTTAAGTGTTGAGAGCTATCAATTTCCAATTCTTATTTTAAGACTAGAATTACTCTATAACTGCAAGAAACAGTTGGTGCAAGAAACAAAATCATTTGAATGCTTTGACAAAGAAATATCTCTTCCCCATAGTCAAAACCAAATGGAGTGATCTATTTGTATGCATCAAGAAAATATCTTGATTGCACCTAAACCCCAAACTAACTAGAAAAGATAGACACAGATTTGAAACCAAACACACGGCTAAAAGCAAACACACTTATAGAAAGTAAACACATTACAAAAAGTTGGGGAAAATTTTATAAATTTTTTTTGAAATGTTTTCGATTTTTGGCTTCAAAGTAATGTTTCAAAAATTGGCCATTGATTGGCAATGGAACCAAATCCCCTTATAAATAACTTAGCCTTCAATTGTTTTCTCCCAATATGTCTACAATATAATAAGGACCAATCCATGAGCATTGAAACTTGGTATGATTGCCTGGTCTTTCTTTATCTTTCTCCTTCAAAAGAACAAGATCTAAGGTTTTAAAAGAGTTGATCATGGCTCACTTTTCAAACTAACATTTTATGATAGCCTAATGTTGTGACATGTGCTCTAATATTGATGTTCTCTTCTCATCTAATTCTAAGAGATTCATCAATCTCTAGACTCTATCAACATCCTCAACATGTTCTCTCATAAATTTCAACACTAGAATCTTGAGATTGATCAAGTAGGGCTATTGGTTCTTGTTTGTAGATGAGTAGATATGGGGATGTTCCCAAAGCATTCTTAATCCTAAATCTGACTATCTATAATGTGTATTTCAATTGAGTATGCTAATCTTTTGGTTTTTTGTGAGTTGGTTTTTTATCACTATAATCAATTTCTTATTGGTTGACTCTACCACACCATTCCCTTGGGGATAGTAATAAGATGAAAACTTGATTATAACTTGATTTTCCAATGCCCATTGAGTAAGGAAAATTAATACAAAAGATAACCCATTGGCACACACTAGGAAGAATGGCATTCCAAACCTAGTGACAATGTACTCTTCTAAGAAATCAGTAACAACTTTTGTCATATAGTTTTAGAAAGTTTTAGCTTTAGTCCAGCATGTGCAATAATCTATAGATGTAAGCATGAGCAGATGCCATGTTAATGATGGTGGATTTACTAGTCAAATAAAGTCCAACCCCGACTTAATGAAAGGGCATACCTCAAATACTAGTTGTACTAGCATAGCTAGGTTTCTCTCCATGTTGGCACTTGTTTGAAAAGTATGGCAAGAGCATACACATTCCAATGTGTGCTTGAAAATTGTAGGTCAAAAATAACCTGATCTCAAAATATGATGGATCATATCCTCTGTTGATTCATGTCTAGTGCCATATTTGGCATGTTATTTTTCCAATGCTTCCTTCACTTCTTCACATCCCAAACATTTCAGGTAAATTCCCTCATAATTTTTCTTGTAAAGTTTCTTGTCTTGAAGCATGTATAATTCACATTTCATCTTGAGTCATCTATGTTGGGAACTATTCACCCAGTTAGGGTATTGATTCTGCAAGAGGTAATAGATAATATCTTGATACCAAACATCAATGATTATCCCTTTATCAATGTCTACCTAAGACACTATGATTTGATCTTCATTATTAGTTTTGATCTTAGTTTAATCTACCATCTTGGTTAGCACTTGTCCTCTTAATAGCTTCATTGTTTGAATTTCCAAATTAAACTCTTGTAATATAACTATCCATTTTCCTCTTCTTTTACCTAACTCATTCTACATCAGTAATGATTTGACCATAGGATCTGGCACAATAGCACATACCTTACTCTAGAGTATGTAATGGAAAAATTTATTTATAGCCTTTATTAGGTCAAATGATTGTCAAGATTAGAATGTTCAATTTGGCATTCTGTAGAGGACAACTTATGAATGTGATAGGTCTCTCATCTTCTTTATCTTTATTTTTCATTAGAATCCCTACACATGAATGTTTTGAAGAAAGAAAATAGATTTTGAAAGGAAACTCATACTCCCAACTCACAAGTACCAAAGCTATGGAGATAGCTACTTTCATATCTTCAAAAGATTTCTTGATTTTAGAAAACCATTTAGTTTTTCTCCTTTCTTAAGTTAGTCATTGAGGTGGAAAACTATTTTACCAAAACCACTAATGAACTTTCACACAAAATTAATATTCCCAAATAAATATTTGAGCTCTTTGCAACTATGGGGAGGTGATAATTTTATAATTGCTTCTATCCTCTTAGGTCTAATGGATATCCCAACTTTAGAGATAATGTGACCCAAAACCTTTCCTTTGGTAACCTCGAATGAACATTTCTTAGGGTTAAGAGATATGGTGTATCTCTATCATCAGTTGAAAATTTGTTTCACATTAGAAATATGAGTGATCCTTTCTTTTGAGAACACACTTAGGTCATCCATATAGATGACTATGGATTTATTTATCATCCCTTTGAATGCTTCATCCATTTCTCTTTGAAATGTAGCTCCTGCATTGATTAATCCAAAGGGCATTCTTTTATATGCAAAGGTTCCCCACTTATTTTGTGAATGAAGTCTTTAACTTATCTTCCTCACCTACCATAACTTGGTTATATCCTAAATATCTATCTATAAAAGACATTAATTTAGACCCATTTACAATTTTTAGTACTTCATCTAGTGAAGGAAAAGAGTAGTTAGCTTTCTGGGATGCTTGGTTTAAATTGTGAAAGTCTACACAAAGGTAAATTTATCCAATATTTTTCCTTACTAGCACCAAGTTAGAAATTCATGTTGAATGTTAGATTGGAAATATAATCTAGGCATTGAGAAACTGTTGAATTTATTTCTTTATTAATAGCTCGATGATGGGGTTCATTGGTCTCTGTCTTTGACAAAAAGGGTTAGCTTCAAGCTTCAACAGGATATCATGAGTAGTAATGTCATGATCGTACATCTCAAGTTCTTCATAGCTTCATGAAATGACATTTTTGTAGTCTATAAGTAACTGAAGCCTACTTTCTCATTCTTGAGGATTACATGTCTTTCCAATCCTCACCAACTTAGGATAATATTCCATGCCTAGATTAAATGAATCACATTCTTCAATCCCTTTTTCTTCAACTGTTCTCTTGTTACATGATGATTCATCTTGATCAAAGATACATTCCAACTCTACCATATACTTAGGAATAGTATTAGTCTTGGAATTTCTAATTGTATCTTCATCTTCTGCTTCATCATCCTCAAGTTTGTCATTGGGAGTATTGTCAATCTCTTGTTGTTTGAACAAACCATTATACATGATGAACTCAAGAATAGGTTGGTTATCTTGGAAGACCTAAAATTTAGTAATGTTGTCTAGAATAATCAAGGTAGATACTAGTTCAAATGAGAACCTTTTGAGTTTTGTTATTTCAATGGGTTGTAATGCATTGGCTAAAATTGCAAGGGCATTGGCTACCATATTCCTCTTTCTTGGAATGGACCTTATGTTTAGGGCTACAAAATCTTCTATCAAGTCCTAAACTCTTTTTTGGTAAGCAAGTAGTCTTCTATCATTGCAAGAGTAGATTACTTAACCTATCTAATCACTAATTAAGAGTCTCCTTCAATTATGAGAGCTTTGAAATCCTTCTCTAATACAAAGAGAAGTTCATGGATCAAGGCTTCATATTCTACAACATTGTTAGTACACCTAAATTGTAAATGATATGTAGCATAAAAGGACCTACCTTTGAGATTAATTAGTTCAATACCTTCATCAGCTCCTAATTTTCATTTAGAGCCATCAAACCTGAGTGTCCATATCAATTATTCTTTCAAATTCTTTCATTTGGAATTTTAAGGACTATTTCTTAGGATCCATTGTATTATTTCATGTGGTGGACTCTTTGAGTTACTATCATATACCTTTCATATGGAGATCATCTATTTCTTTTTTTGATCTTGAATTTCCCCAATGAACTTTGTGATTTTATCAATTTGTGGTGTAGGTCTAATGACTACTAATGTCCAACCTTGACCTTTCACAAAGTGTCTTCTCCTTAAAACTTTAATCACCCTTGGTGGAGGGGAAAACAAAGCTTCACCATCTAAAGAGGTGTCACTGTATGATGCAATTAGATATTCTCTTTCCTCTTCATCATTATCCATGACTTTAGATATGCGTATGGAACTCAAATTTTCTTTTGGTAGCTCACTTGGAGTTTGACCATTGTTCAAGTGCATTATCTGAGTTAATACTTGAGCAATCCCTTCTTGGCAATGTCAGCACTCAAATTCCAAATGACTTAATTTGTACAACCTACAAAATCCTAAAAGGAGAAAACAAATTGGGTTTTCTTCTTATCCTAAGTATTCAAAATTTGCAACCATGTTATCTATGAATTGAGTCATGGTCTCTTCTCTTGGGGTAGGGTTCGGTGATTCTTCATTCAAATTGTCTAGTTTTTTAACTGAATTTATGTCAAGAGCCATCACCTTGTAAGAACCTAAGTTTTATTGAAGAAATGTTACTTCATTTGGTGCACTATATTATGTGTTCATTATCCTTAGCTTTGGCTTAGCATCTATACTGATCTTATTATGCAACCCTTTCCAAGGTAGCCATGGTTGAGTAAAATTAGTTGAGAATCATCCCGTTAGGCATTAGGTCCATTCTCTACTTAGTACCAATCCATATGTTTTTAGAATTTCCACCACATGTATGTCTATGATATCTTGGATTTGGAATTCTGTAGTTAACTATATTTAAACAACTGTCAATACCCCAATAACTTTTACTTATTTTGTATCAAGTTGAATCACTATCTAATTTATGGGTTGCAGATTGACTTCCAACCTCTAAGCTACCGCAAGTGGCATGATATTGCAAGAAGCTCCTAAATATATGAGCCAATTATAAAGGTTTTGTCCAAAAATTCTATGACTAAGTAAGAAAGGAGGTACTTTGGCCTTGTCCTTAACCATGGTAGGCATAGCCTCAAAGGTGTTAACCTATTATGATACTGTCTTCTGATGGCCTGTGGTAGGTGTTGTCTTGGTATGATCAAGAGTCTTCAATAGTGCTTCCCTCTTATTAGGGAAATTTAGTAGCATATCAAACAAGGATATATTGGCCTTTGTTCTTTTTAAATCTTTCAGTATATTGTATTTTTTAGTTGACCAAGCTAGATTTTTTAGTATCATAGGTATATTTCCTTGGTTCTAATTTTTTTGTCCAACATAGGGTGCTCTAGTAGGAACTAGACTATTATTTTCTCTTAGATCTAGAGGTGTTGGTTACAACATGGGAGGAATCCCATCAGTCATGGGTTCCCTTCAATTTCATTAGTTGTAAGTTTTTTTATTGTCATTCTGAAAATAGAACACCTCTGCTAGTTTTTGATCTGATTCTTGATTGAATGGAAAGATAAATTCTTCATTGACATGTTCTATCATTTCCAAATTTTGTGGAGAATCATAAGATTCTAGTAACATGGTATTGAACTGCATAGGGGGCTCATTGTTAGTGCATTGTGAATTTGGTTAACTTCTTGATTTCCATTAAAATATGATCCACCATCATTGGGTATGTTTTGATTGGAATCAAGTTGACTGATCTCTACAAATTGAGAATTTTTATTATTATCTATAGGGATACTTCCATTATTTTGATGGGTTTTACATTTTTGATTATGTCTTTGAAAACTATTGTTGTGATCTAGAGGGTTAAAATTATTCCTTGCATTGTTATCTTTGCTGAAATTGTTCTTGTAATTTTGACCATAGTTATTGTTGTAAGGGCATGCATTCATTCTTTGAAAAAAATTATTCTTCCCTTGTGACAATCTCAGATGGGTGCTCATTGGTAATCTGAGATGGTCTTCTTCATTTGACCTAACTCAGTTGTGACATTATTTCTTGTATCAGCGGATGTTGTTGTCTTTTTCTCAAAGAAAGCAGCTTTTGGATGCTCATATCCTAGGAAGGTTATGGCTAGACCTAGCACAATTGGTGCCTGTTGTAGTGGAATTGGATCTAGTGGAATGAATTGACTAGGCATTACTTGTACTCTAGCAGGATATGTTGGTACTATCATACTAGTACGAATTGGAACCATCAATCTACCTCCATTAGGATTGACCTATATAGTAAAAGTAATTGCTTCTTTGAAGAATTTGTCCAATGTTTCAAAATCTATAGTAGGAAATCTCTTTAGGAAGGTATCAGTGAGTTGGCCATAGCATTAAGATAAATCTAGATTGTAGATTCAACTGGTATGGTGTAGAGTGTTTCTAACTTGCAGCATGCCATATGAAAGCGATGATTGAAATATGAAATCATCTCCATTAGATCCCTCTTTAATGATATAAACTAATGGTTTATCATTGTTAGGTTGATGAATGTTTTGAATTGATTTAGGAACAATTTTCCAAAGGTCACCCAATTCTAGATACATCCTAGTGGAAAAATCATGTACTAGTTAAAGGAAACCTCTCCCAATGTGTATGAGAATAAATAGAGGACCACATTCTCTTATTGAATTTATTTTTGATTGCATATTTATTTGAATACTTTGATATGATCCTTGGCTATCCATGTTTCTCCATAAATGAACCTTGGGTATAATTTCTCAAGGTTTTTGGGAAGGTCATTGAGTGCACCTTGGAGATTGATTAATGAATCTACTGCATTTGCAAAGAAGGTCATTAGTGGAGGATTAGGTGGAATGATAGGTGTAGGTAAGTTTAGAGGTGGAAATAAAGATGATGATGAGATTTGCAATGGAAGTGGAAGAATTCTTGGTATCCCCTTATCAATGTGAGGCTTGTGAAAATGACTAAGTTCTAGGAACTCATGTCCACCAAGTGAAGACTTTAAAGCTCATTGAAATGGAGATGGTGGACCAAGATCTTCCATTTTATGTTGATTCTAGAAAAATGCACCTCTTCAAAAAGAGCACATATGCACCTTCTGATAGTGACAAACTTGGAAAAAAATTCGAATATCCAAAAATTGTAGAATTTTCAAATAGTTTGGGTTTATGTCTGAATGGTTTTGGGGCCTTCCTTCTAGTGCCACTTCTATTGAGTTATAATTTTTCATGATGTTGAACCACAAAGACCCTTTTGAATCTCTATCTTGAAAAGATGATCAATGACCAACTCCAAGGTTATGGGTGGCTATTTTTCAACCTATTAGGTAACTCAATTGAAGATAAATGTATATGTTCACTAGGAGACCTTTTTTGGTTCTAACCAATCTACATGGTTGTTATTGAAATTTAACAACAAAAGAGATATATTTTTTTAGTTTTTGTTTTATGATGAATGTAGTTTATAGAGATTAAAGAAAATTAATGAAAGAGAAATTCCTAACGAGCATAAACCGAAGTAACAACATGTTCGTGAATTAAATTATCAGAAGGATGTTGGTAGGAAACAAATGAAATTAGGAGCAGTGCTTCCTCAACTCCAATAATGCAATTTTCTATAGGAACTTCAATAATAATCAAAAGATGTTTCACATTTCATCAAATCATGAGGCCATGAAAAATGCACTCACTCGAGACAAAATACTATGCAAGAACAAAGATTGTCCTTTCTCAAATTCACCACAACAAAAAAAAAATTTAACACAAGGCAAACACTAGAACTAAAAGATCACACAATCATAACAACACAATAAAACTATTGGCTCCACTACTATTCATGAACATACATTCAAAAATAACACAATCTAGCAAGAATAACTATGCTCAGAATGAGGACATCAATAGCATATATTCTTACATCAAAATGATGGCCTAGAGTACACATTACATCCATGTATTTACAAGAAATCCTCTCCTTCCTTTGTGTTGGTAGTGAGAGCTCTTTAAATGCAAACTTAGGCTAAAAACTAATAAAACAAATCTAATTATATACAAACAAACTCTCTAAATGGTGCTAAGTAGGTCTCCACCCTTATTTATATCCATTCATGGGTGTATGAGCCTTTATAAGACACAAAAGAATAAAAGAATGAGAAGATAAGAAGAAGGAATCTGTGAGATATTGTAGAAGTCTCTAGAAGCTCAACCTTCTTTAAGCATCTCTAGGAGTTGAATTATCATCAAAATGTGTTTTCAGTGCATAAAATGCTCTAAAATAGTAACTAATAGTTAAGTATGGGCGCACTACTTCTTCTTCAAAACTATCAGTGCACCTCTATGAAAAGTGAACTTATGCACCTATACACATTGGTGACAAGTTCCAAAAAATCCAAAAAAATCTTCTAAGTGTCAAAACAAAATTTCCAACATCTGGGTTTTCTTCCCCTTTATACCAAAATGATGTCTAGATGTTTACCCTTGAACTTCTCTATTATCTTTGTAACTTCATTAGCCTTTGATATATCTAATGTGTCATACTTGTTCTTTACTACTTATTAGTCTCAATATTTTCTAGGTCAATGGATCTCACCACCTCATTCAAGTAGCCTCTTAAAAGCTCATTTAGCTTTAGCAGTGTTATTTGTTCTAATTCATTTTGATCCAAGTGCTTAAACACGTCCTTAAGGCCTATAGTGATCAAAATTTTATTTATTTCCACTATAGGCTTTCCAAATACTATCTCCTTCATTTTGTAATCCTTAGAAGTTAGTTCTTCAATGTCGGCATGAGGAGGAGGAATAGCAATATGTGCTAGAAGGTCCTAATCTTGATTCTTTATAATAAAAGCAAGTGTTCTAGGATCACCCTTAGGTGGCTCAAGCTTATTTATTGATTTTATTAATTCCTTCATTCCTTCCTCTTCTATGAGCTCCATCTTCTTATTTTGTTGGAATATAACCTCCTTCTTTAGCCATGATGGTGTGGTGCCCATTAGTGATATGTACTTGTTTGAAGAAGTTGGTTCAGAAGAAAGCTTCTTTCCCATATTACATCTCTCTAGAGTCTTCTCATCTTGCTAAAGTTCTTCAGAGGGAGTTTCTATGTGTAGTTGGGCTATAGACCTGGCCTCTATATCTAAGGGAACTTGTTGAGTTTCTTCTATTAAATTCCCTTCTTAGGATACTTCATTGGCTTGAAGTTGTTGATATTTTCCTTCCTTAGTTTCCTAATTTTCTACTTTTGATTTGATTGTTGGAGGAGGTGGAGCTACTAACCCTTTATCCATTATACCAACCATGTCCTATGGTGGTGGTGGTGGTGGAATGCCAAGAGGTCCATGAGGTAGAGTTGGCAATTGATTCTAATCCTCTCCTAATGGATCATTAGTAGGAGTATCTCTTATCTTCTCACCCACCATCTCAATGCCTACAATCATGAATTCAAAATCTAAGAGGTAAAAAATATCACCTCCCTTACCCTCCATCTCTGTTATCCATTTCTATTGTTCATCTTTTGAAGTTTCCACTAGGATAGGTTCTTTAGGGGTAGACATGCTAGAAATAGGAATTGCTGGGAGTGGGGGCTAAATTAGTAATTTACAAACTTTAGTTACCAATTGAATATTATTTATTACTTTGAACCATGGATAAGAAAGTAAACAAGTAATGTTGAACAATAATAGTAACCATGCACAGAGATAACTCATAACACCATATTTTGTTAACTAGGAAAACCCTACCCAAGGGAAAACCCTGTTGGGGATGATACCCATTAGATAATATACTTATTTATGTTCCTTGTCAGAGGATGGACCCTATTAGGAGTTAATGATAAAATTCAGTATAGAGAGTCCCTGTTAGGAGACTTTGAATCCTTGTTAGGAGATTCCAACTCTATTAGGAGTTATAATACAATAGATGCAAGATGAGCCACTGTCCAAACATACACTTCCAATTACAAGAAGAGCTCACTATCCAAAAAAGTAATTAGTCTTCTATTATATAGGTGATCTAACTTCTTTCTTGACTAATCTCTAACCTCTACTAGATCTCAGATCACAAAACAAACTTTGCATATATCGCTTCACAGAAAGTTTTCATATCACAATACAATTGCTCAATACAATACATCACTTTCACTTTTCAACACTCATTTTAATTCACAAGATGTCCTTTGCATAAATACCATGTCTTTTCACAAATTGTTTCTAGGTCAGCTAAGACCATAATATACTTTTCCAACTTAGAGTAAACATCTAGTATGTCAGCCCTAATTGGTCAAGTAATTATTTTGTAAACAAAATAATTCCTTTCCTTTAATTCCACTATCCTATTTCACTGGTAAAACATGAATATCTCTTTTCTATGTGGTTTGTATTGATGTCTGATGTTATATACATCATCATAAACATGTATACTATCTCCATCTAACTTCTATAATCATAATATGATGTCAGTAACAAGTTACATATAAAATAATACACTACTATAAACCAAATTCGTGCTTAGAAAATTTTATGAGTATAAAACCTAAGTATCTCTATTTTCAATGTTCTCTACAAGCATGTACATCATGTTTTTCCATAAATGACAACAGTCACACATCTTCATTAGCCAATTGTCAACAAGAAAAAGGTGTTTGAGTCAAGCTTCTCCTTCTTTCCTCCTCTACTGCCTTAGTTGATCAAGTTCTCTAACTTAAGAGGGAAATTTTGAATTTTTTCCCCTTCTTCCCCATCCTCTTCTTAAGGAATAATTTATGGGACCTATGGAGAGGGATTACTCTTCTTCTTCAATCTCCCCCTTCTAACACCTTCCATAGTTTTTTATGTTCTAGCTCTCTTGGACACAAACAGGATGGCTTCTTCCTCTGAAGTTCTAGGTGGTGGAACCCCTTATTCCTCTAAATTTTCAACCTCTTGTTTCTATGGTTGTGGCTTTTGTGGTTTATCTATTGGCTCTTGCTCTATTTGGGATTCTGCTACTTGGGCCTCAACTGCTTTCTTCCTTTTCCTCTTACCTTTTCCCTTGTCATCCTTGAAATACTCAACCTCCTACTAATGTTGATGCACCATTTCTAGCCTCACTAGTGATTTAGCAAGGTAGGTTGGTATGGTGACCTTAGCACCTTTTCATTTCTAAGGCTGAATCCATTCCCTTGTTAGCACCACTACATGTCTAGCATGATTATCTATGTCATTATTCTCCTCATGCCCTACTTCAGCATTCATAATAGGCCTATCATATATTTTATCCCTATTATACTAGGGATCCATTACCTCTAGGACATTATTTTTTATAGCCTTTAGGGGTATCTTCATTTTTAGTGCATTTTCTACCAGATGTAGACTCGTCCTACAATAGTCCCTAATGCAAATATCATAGTCATCTAGTGGTCTTTGAGGGATTCCTCATGGATGAACTATTTCCCCAAAAGATGTTGAACTATCCCAATATTATCAAAATATGGGTGAGGAGCCTAATAGTCTTCCAATGGATACTAATCCCACTATGAGTAAAAAGTAGAAATTTCATGGGCCAAACCTAGGTCTTCTTGTATTTTTTCCTCACTCTATCATATGCATAGGTTAGTTAGCAAGCTATCTTCAAAAGTACAAGTCAATCAAAAGGGTATCTTGGGAGCTTTTTGGGGCACAAAAGAGTACCAACTACCTGAAGATATGTGAGTGTCTTAAACTAAATGTAGTAGGCTCCTGCATTAGTTATTCTTACCACTGCCTCTACTGACATTTGTTTAGCATAATCTCCCTCAATAAACCTGATGATGGCAAAAAAAAAGTCCATCATTGACTACCAAGAATTTGCATCTTGCATGCTTCCCTTCCTACATAGCCCTGGGTAGTTGGTGGTTCTAGCTACTAGTAGGTACATCATGTATGATGTCATCATATAGAAGCATAGGTCTATCCAAACCAAGACTAATTGCTCATCCAAGTTGTCACTTAGGATGGTGACCCAATCAATAGGCATCATTACGATCCTTATGGTCTCAATAAAGTGAAAATTTATTTTTTGTAGGTGTCTCATTGTAGGGAGGCTCATTGCTCTATTGAGAAGAATAATTGAATATCTAATGTCATCCTTCATGTATCCCCGAGTCATATCTACTTTACCTATTCTCTAGCCCAAAGGTGCCTTATTATTCAAGAATGAGGTTTACACCAATTCCTTGGTCCCTTTCTCATTTTCTATGTACAATTTGTCTACTCCATCATGAGATATTTGGAGGTATTGGTCTTCCTTCAGAAGGTGGAACACTTTCTCTATGTTTTATGGTCAGAGGTCGAGGACTATCTCTCCCATAACACACTTTACAACCTTCTCCTATGTCAAGTAGTATTCTACCACTGTGATGATTATTTTATAGGATTGAACTGATATAGTCTGTGATGCAGTATTCACCAACCCACTTTGGATCAAAGCTGATATCATTGTGGGCCTCTCCTTTAGTTTGTTGCATGTTGTCAAAAATATGTTCCACTCAATATGACTGAGTTCTATATCTCAAATCTCTACATGTCTATCTTGGAATACATACTTCTTGGGAGCTCCTTGGTATTTGAATGCAATGGTTTTGGGTTCTAGTTTCTCTACTATGGAGGATGATGATGATGCCATTATATTTGTACAAAAGAGTTAACCATTGGTAATTTGATGTTGAAAGACCCAAAAGAGGGCTCAACTAGGACCCAAACTGACAAAAATTGATCCAAAACTAGTAAGAACTAAAAAAATGGTGAAATCTTGCCCCCCACCCCCCAAGCCTATTTTGCACACTAGTGCATCTAGCACACCTACACAAGTGCAAATGGTGTGCTAGTGTGCATCTTTTTCCTTCTAAATGGAAGAGTGCACAGTTGCACACATATTGCAATTACGCAATTATGCACATATACATCAGTGCATTTTCTAGCTAGGGGGAATACATGCTTTAGTCTATTTTGGTGTGCACATGTGCACCTCTTGGGGGGTGTATTTACCATGGGTTAGGTATAAAGGGGATATGTGGTCTAGCATAGCTATGGAACTCAAATAGGTGTAGAGATGCGGCCTGAGGTTGGAGGAATGCGGCCTGAGGTTGGAGGAAGGGAGAAGTGATGAGGGGTAGGGAGGACGGGGTCTATTTATAGACCCCAGTGCAAGTGTGTACCCCTTGAGGGTACATGGGTGTTCACCATCAAGGGTGCATAACTGAGCACCTATTGAAGGTGTGCAAGTGTGCTTCCCACTTGGGAATGAATATCTCCCCCCTCCCCACCCCCCCCCCCCCCCCCCCCACCCCTTCAAACTAATTTTTTAGCCTTCTAAACCTATTTGAAAATGCATGATTTGAGACTGGGGTTTAACCTAGGCCCTGGGTAGGGTCTCAAATGACTAAGGTTTTGGACTATATGCCTTATAGAGAAATTTGAAACTAGGGGATCCCTATTTTGTGACTTAAAATGAGGCAGGTGTTTTGGGACCACAATAGTATCTCCTCTTTCCAATCTCTAATTTGATGTATCTTTATTCTTCCCTTCACTCTTTTCCTTGGTCACTCTATCTGATTCTCTTGCAAACTTATCTTATTTCACACATTCATACACACATACAAAAAAAGGGTTTAGATCCTCCTTTTATACTAGAGAAGGTTTTATATCAAGATCAACAATCCAGATCTCTCTCTTTTGATGCTTAATCCTTCTATTTTTATGATTGGTTGATCACCTTGAATAGGGATTAATGATCCATCACAAAATGCATAATCATCTCCTTAAATTACTCCTTGGTCATTAAAACATGCATTAAACTTGGCTAGAAATGGATTACCTTAGTGTTTTTGTAATTCCAAAAAAATATACCAAAATTTTCTTGCTTGGCACATGAACACTCTGATGCTCAATCATAATCAATCTTCATGCTATCCCTCAGCTTCTATCTACTCAGCATATATTTGTGTGACTTACCATGAATTGACTCTATATAGCTTGTATTATACTATGTTCTATCTCACTCGACATGTATAGGAATACTTGGTGACCATCAACTTGCTCGGTAATAAAAATTGCTCTACTTTAACTGGAATATGAATAAATCTAATATACATAGCTTGTCCTTGTAGGTTCTCTTGATTGTAGTGATGACCAACCAACTCTTCCAAATAAATGACTAATTATTTGACAATAATAGACAACACACCTTAGGGATCAACAATCTCCTCCTTTGACATTAGTAGCAAAAACACTTTGTCATGATGCAATATTACATTCAAAAATGAAAATAGTATTCTCCCTTAGACTATGACTTGGTCCTTAACATACTTTAGTACATACAACATCTATACATGAATTTTGATGTACTCTAACTTCAAAATGAGTATTCATTACAAAATTTTCAAAGAGTCATACCTTTGATCATATCCATCTCCATTTATGTTTCCCCTTTATATTTATTTCCCTATTCATTTCCCCCTTGAGTCATTTCTCCCTTGTATTTGTCACTCATGGATGTTGGCATGAAGGGGCCAAACTAAACTTGTCCAAAAATGGTTTGTGAATCTGTATAACCATTCCCAATGCATTATCCCAACTTGATTTGATAGATTCCAAAACTTGAATTTTAATTTCTAGTTGGGTAGATAGGTCAACCAAAATTTCTATAGTAGAGATATGTGAATCTCTTTTTGCTATCTCCTTGGCTAGTGACAACTCTCTCTACATAACCTCTAAATGAGTTATGAACATTGACTAAATGGAAATAAGTTATTCTCACATCCTGACATCGGTCACTTGTAGCTCAGCCAGTCTCCCTTGAGCAAATATCAATCTATTATAATGAATAGAACTTGGACTTGTGTCCATGTTGAAAGAATGTCTTGTAGATTTAAAATCTAATTGCAACTTCTCAATTTGATCCTAAATATCCTAAGTGAATCTAGGTACATCACATAATTCTTTATACAAATTTTGGATATTATGTAGAACTCGTTCTATATTATTTACAAGATCAGAAAGTCTTACTTTCTTGATGGTGATTTCAGTTGACACTTTATCCAAAAATTTATTTTCAAACTTTTTCTCAGACTATTTCAATAACTTTTCATTATCATCAATGTCATCATTATTTATCTTTTCTCCAATATGAACTAAGTGTTCTCTTATTGGGAATTTCCCATCAACTCTTTGATATCATAAGAATCAATAGAGATAACTTTTATCTCTTGTCGTACCTTTTTATGTTGATGTTCCCTTCTTAATCCTTCTAATTTGGTCTTCTTGGCCAATCGATCTTGCAAACTTTTCATTTAATCATAAGTTAAGTGATCAATGTCAAACTTTGGGATCACTATAACTTTATTACATGTCACTGACTTCCCAGAAGAAGTTTTCTTCTTCTTCAACATCTTCTTCCTTTTTTA
This sequence comes from Cupressus sempervirens, assembly GCA_028749045.1. Classification (NCBI taxonomy): domain Eukaryota; kingdom Viridiplantae; phylum Streptophyta; class Pinopsida; order Cupressales; family Cupressaceae; genus Cupressus; species Cupressus sempervirens. The sequence continues at coordinate 250,188,623 of CM053786.1, read as the reverse complement.
CTCTGGAGTGTTGCAGCTCAACAATGCTAATTGTAGTGAGTGTGATGAGACATCCACACTCGGTCTCTTTGGCTCTTGTGCACCACTAATATTAATACTTACTAAAGTTGACTCCTTTTAAGTTGTAATCACCTATTGTTTAGGTGTAACACTTTTTTGACCTTCAAATTGTGTAGGAGGTTCTACACTCTGACCTTTCTTTTCCTCTTCTTTCTTTGGCTCTTGACCCTCTTCCTCAGTCCTTGCAACACTAGATATCTTTGTCTCCTTTGTTCCCTTAGTAAGAGGTCCTAATACTTATGGTCTTCCTTCACCTATAGTATATTTCTCTTCTTGAGCACTAAACACATTACTATGATCCTCTATGGTATTTTCTACCTTCACAGGCTCTCCATCTCTTTTCTCTTCAACTACTGACATGCCCTATTCCTCTACATGTACAATAAGTGTTTTATTTTGTAATTTTTCATTGTAATAAATTGTAATTATAGGTGTTTTTTTTATTGTCATAGTTACCTATTGATTCATATTTTTCTTGCCAAGCTATGGATATTTTATGATTCACACAATAACTAGATTGGTGGTGTCCATCAGAGTGTCTTTGATAGATTTGGTAGCTTGCTCCTCTTTTTATTTCTTGGTAGACACTATCTCTTCTATCTCTTTAATATCTAAAGTCACATTGGGTAAAGTAGTTGTAGAGGTTTCATCCTCAATCATGAATATCTCCATTTGTTGTGTCTTTTCTTGAGCCATTTTCTCCACTATTTTTACTAATTGTTTTGCATCACTATATAAATACTTTGAGTTATCCAACTCAACTCTATCATCTTCCTTTTATTCCTCATGCACTAGTGTTGGAATTATCCCAAAAGCTTTCCTTGATACAATTCTTCTCTCATGTACCACATATTCAATTCTATTTCTCAAAATTGTATATTCCCTTATCTTAGGTACAAATTTATTTCCAAAATCTCTCAAGGCTATAGACATGTGAGCTTTCCTAAGTTGACCATAGCTTGAGCTAATGTTATTTCCCTTATTTTTCTTTCAGTGGTTAATGCCCATTTCCACTTTGAATTAGTCTTTTTGAATAATTCTTTAGGCAATTCCTTACCTAGTTCTATTGGTGTGTATTTAAAAATTGCCATCATGTCCAAAACTACATCTTCTACTTTCTCTTTATCATTTCTATCTAAAGTATCATACTTCACACATTTAAAGCCTATTAAGCTTGCTAAAATTATAATATTCTGACATACCTTTTCAATATCTTGAGGAGCTCCCTTGGAAATATCTGAAACTGGCTCAAATTATTAGATTCAGTCCTCTCAACTTGATCACCCTTCTCTTCATTAGGTTTATCAACAAGTTTTTTCCTTGGCCTCTTCTTCTACTAACCTTTCTCAGTCTATCTCTAATGTCCTCTTCTTTCCCTTTGCTAGCCTATTTATCTTCACTATCCCTTTCTTTGGCTTGGTAGTTGTAGGGGTTTCTATCTTGGATCCTTGTCTAGTTACTCTTCTTTGTGGTGTCATTGTGGGTGGTGTAACCACTTTCTTTAGGCTTCTTTTGACCTTAAGATTGAAAATTACAATCATTTTACCTTTTGTTTCCTGATGCTTGGCAACCACAAGATACTTAACTTTAGATTCTTCTTCTTCTTCATTATCACTAGATCACTATCATGATCTTCCCTTTTACATTCAGTGATTTGTAGTGGTGATTCTCCAAGCTTATCCTCTAGGTCTTGGATCATTTTATTTCTCTTCTTGTCCATCTTTGGAACTTTTACTTTCATCATCATTTTTATCTTTGCAATCACATATGTGTCGAATGGCTCAACATTTTTGTCAATTTCTTCTTCCAATAGTGTTGTAATAGTCATAGACACTTCATCAACATCAGCCTTATCCATGCTACCCTTGGTATGAGTTCTTGAGAATAGGTATAGTGGGTATCAACCATAAAGCATATGTGGTCATAGTATTGATCAACCACAAACTTAGGTATTTTCAACCTGTCCTTCATTTTCCTTTTGAACTCTTCAAATAACCATCCAAAATTGTTTTAAATTTTTCACCTAATTGTTTAGTATATCCATTGATGTTCTTGGTTATAGGTCTATCCTTATCCCAAAATACATCTCCAATCATGGGAAATGAATTCTAAACATAAAAGAATATACATAGTATAAGTGAGCCAAACTTACATGATGTATTCTTGGCTTTCCTAATGGCTCTAAGATTTTTTGCAGGATGAATCAATTGTATCTCAGCCAAGTCATAGCTATGATCCTTCTTGATTATTTTGTATCCTAAATATATAGCTACACAAGGCACATTGTCCAATCAGCTTGACTAATAGAACCTATGTGTAATCACTTAGAGTGCAAACTCAATGACTCTAGATCTTTAATTGCATCATTAGAAATTCCTTGTCCACTCCACTTCACCTTTGTGAGGTCTTTGATTATATTCCTTTCCTAGAAGTGAATGGCCTTTACTCGATCAAGAGTAGGGTAACTAGTTACATGATGTATGATAGATTTAGTAATTTTAACTAGCCTATTTTCCAACCACAACTTCATATCATGCAACATTCAGAAAATAATCTTGATCTATTCCACCTTGAATACCTTGGAAAAATCTAGGGCACAAGTTATCCATTTCTTGAAAACTACTATGTTTTCCTCCTTCAACACTATATTCTTGCATAGGTTATCATATGTGTTCCTTAGTTCAAAATCACAAATTTCTCCAATTTTATACATATAAAAAGACATTAAATCATGCACCATAATAACATGGGGTGGAATCAATGGAAATTCTCTAGATGAGTCTCCACTCATTACAATCTATGGATAAGCTTTGAGTTTAGGAGGAGGGCATGCATTATTACACACAATCAGAGCATTGGTGTCCCTCAACAATTCCCTCCTCTCACTTACAAATATATATGATGCCATTGCAAACTAGGGTTTTGAACCACAAATAATTTCACAAATTAATCAATTCATTTCAAAGAAACTTTTCACACTTACATAGGTTCACCAATGACACTAAAATCTTTTGCAATTCACACAGATCACTTTGTGGTTACCTTAGTATCTATCTAAGGGTTCTAAATCATTGGGTGAGTATAAAAATGAACTCAAAATTGACTAAATACCTTCAAATGGTTGAAATATGCTTTCATTTAATCCTTTTTAATTTTAGTAGGTAAACACAAAGTGCATGAAAGTTGTCTCATCTCGCATAAGACAAATCAGCCATTATACCATTCACCAGCTTAGTCATGACACCAACTCAGTCACAGTTACATCCCTATTCTCAATCACAACTTGGTTAAACATATTACCTTTCTCAATATGGGAACTTGATTCACACTATAACTTGGTCACTACATATATCAATATTGACGTTCGGCATCAACTATGCTCCAACTCAGTATATGTGCTCTTTACTTAGTTCATGATTTAGATCTATCATGATGCATCTCATCTTATGTAGATATGGACTTCACTACATCACATATTAGGAATTAACGTATAATTTCATTTAAAATACATTTCCTCACATATCTTATTTTCTTAGTTTTTGGTAGTGTGATCACCTGATCTATTGGATTGGGTGATCTCGACTTCACTAGTTCTATTGCTACTTTCCTCTTCCTTCTTCCTCTAGGTTTGATTCATCTAATTTCTTTTATGTTATATATCAATAGTTTCTTTACCTTTGTTTTGTTCATTTCTTGGTGCTCATGCTTAGGTCTGACACTTTCTGCTCAAATGTCCAATCTTATGACAACTATAACAAACTATACCACCATTCATCCAACTCTTGGATTTCCCTCTAAAATGTGTCCTAATATAATTTTCTAGAATATGACCATATTCACCACATAAATGAAAATCATACCATGTGTTGTAATCCCAGTTATATGAGTTACCTTACTTAAGTACATTTCCTTGCTTCTTAGGTGTCCAATTAGGTTTAGCACTTGATCTACATTCTTGATCTCTATGTTCATACTTTTGAAAATTGTAGCAATATCCTTTAAATCTAGATGCAACTAGTGTATTACTAACTTTTGATCTACACTCATGTACTTGATTTCCTTGCCTCTTATAATTAAAATAGTATCCATTAAATTTGGGCTTAGGGTTTTTCTTACCAATCTTACTTCTACAAACATTTGTTGTGTGTCTTAGTTTTCCATAATTATAAGATGTAGGTTTAAAATTCTTTGGCTTTGCATTCCTCTATTCTCCACTTATTCATGATTCTCCTTCCTTGATAGATGATAGGTGCTCGATATCTTAGATTTTATGTACCATGGGTCTTCTCCATGATATCATCATCTCTTCATAGTATCTCACAGCTTCTTTGGGTTTATTTAGCCTTTCACTTAATTCCTTTTTAGATCTCAACTCATTCCTTAGACACTCATTCTGAGATTTCAAATTTGTAACTGTCATGTCCCCTTTTCAAATAATTAAAAATAATAATCTTTTCTAGGGCAGGCAGGCCCAAAAAGGTGAAGTTTCGGCAAAAGGGGCTAATCTTTGGTAACCAATGGACTAATAAATGAAAATGATTATTAAAATATGTTTTATTAACCCCTCTTAGATGTGAGTTAGGGTTATGCCCTCTTTTAAGGGAATTGGAGGCATTTTGGGCTCATTCTCAGCTTGCTGCCCCCTTGACTATTTTGACAAAGAAAGGAGCTTTTGTTTGGACAAAAGAGGCACAAAAAACATTTGATAAGCTTAAGGAGGTAATGAGTTCATGCCCTGTGCTTACAATTCCAGATTTCTCTTTACCTTTTGTTGTTGAATGTGATGCTTCTGGAGAAGGTATAGGGGCTGTCCTAACTAAAAGAGGACATCCAATAGCATTTGAGAGTAGAAAACTAAATCAATCAGAGAAAGGTTACTCCATCTATGATAAGGAAATGTTGGCAATCATGCATGCACCTCATAAGTTTAGACAATATTTGGTATGTGGGAGATTCATTGTAAAGATAGACCATAATAGTCTCAGCTTCTTCTTGAACCAAAGGGATTTGAATGATCATCAACAAAAATGGGCAAGCAAATTGCAAGCTTATGATTTTGATATTGAATACATGAAAGGAAAGAATAATGTGGTTGTTGATGCTCTCTCAAGAAAGCCCACTCTGTGTTCCTTAACACCTATCTCTACTAATTGGAAAGTCTCCATAATTTTAGAGTATGCTAAAGATTCCTTTGCCACCAAGATTTTAGATAAGTTAGTGGATGATAACAGGTACAAGGTTGTTGATGAATTGATTTATTACAAGAATAGGATCTTCTTAGTCCCAGGATCAAAAACTAAGGAGAGGATATTGAGGGCCTTTCATGACACACCTTTGGCTGGTCATTAGGGGATTTGCCTAGGGATTTTCTCAGCTTGCTGCCCCCTTGACTATTTTGACAAAGAAAGGAGCTTTTTTTTGGACAAAAGAGGCACAAAAAACATTTGATAAGCTTAAGGAGGTAATGAGTTCATGCCCTGTGCTTACAATTCCAGATTTCTCTTTACCTTTTGTTGTTGAATGTGATGCTTCTAGAGAAGGTATAGGGGCTGTCCTAACTAAAAGAGGACATCCAATAGCATTTGAGAGTAGAAAACTAAATCAATCAGAGAAAGGTTACTCCATCTATGATAAGGAAATGTTGGCAATCATGCATGCACCTCATAAGTTTAGACAATATTTGGTATGTGGGAGATTCATTGTAAAGATAGACCATAATAGTCTCAGCTTCTTCTTGAACCAAAGGGATTTTAATGATCATCAACAAAAATGGGCAAGCAAATTGCAAGCTTATGATTTTGATATTGAATACATGAAAGGAAAGAATAATGTGGTTGTTGATGCTCTCTCAAGAAAGCCCACTCTGTGTTCCTTAACACCTATCTCTACTAATTGGAAAGTCTCCATAATTTTAGAGTATGCTAAAGATTCCTTTGCCACCAAAATTTTAGATAAGTTAGTGGATGATAACAGGTACAAGGTTGTTGATGAATTGATTTATTACAAGAATAGGATCTTCTTAGTCCTAGGATCAAAAACTAAGGAGAGGATATTGAGGGCCTTTCATGACACACCTTTGGCTGGTCATTAGGGATACTTCAAGACATACAGGAAAATTCGAGAGTGGTTTTCATGGAAGGGTATGAAGGAGGATATCCTTATCATAGCACTACTTTTACATAAATATTAGTTATTCGTCATTAGAGAGAAATTTTTGTGCCAATGAAATTAGATACTACATACCTGAGCTAGTTACAAATAAACTTTTGATAAGATTAGTTTGGGTTTCTCATTAGGTAATTCATTGATTTTAAAGCTTGTTATATGCATTAATTGATCTCATGAATGTACAAACCTAATATGCTAATATGATTATGGTCAAGTGGATATTACTACCTAATAAATTGTTAGTAAGAGAGACAATGTACTAATAACATTTGTGCAACATTGATAGTTCTATACATAGATTTAGTTAAGTATCACATCTGATTTCAAGGCATCACAAGTGGCCTAATTATTTTTCAAGGAAATTTTTAGATTACATGGCTTGCCTAGAAACATATTTAGTGATCGAGATAGTAGATTCCTCAGCTATTTTTGGAAGGAGCTCTTTCATTTGGTAGGAACTAAACTAAATCGTAGTACTAGCTATCACCCTCAAACAGATGGACAAATAGAGATAGTTAATAAATGGATGGAGGGATATTTGAGGAACTATGTTTCAAATCAACAACATACTTGGGTGAAATGGTTACACCTAGGGCAGTATTGTTACAGTACATCTCATCACATGTCTATTGGTATGCCTCCTTTTTGTGATCTTTATGGTTATGATGCCCTTTCCTTTGTTGATCTAGTACTTTCAAATAGCAAAGTACCTATAGCAAGTGATTTCGTCAAGCAAAGCCAAGACATAATAAGGTCCCTCAAGGATAATCTACAACATGCACAGAACTAACAGAAGTCGTATGATGATAGGAAAAGGATCGAAAGATCTTTTGAGGTGGGAGATTTGGTATTTTTTAGGTTGTAGCCATATAAGCAAAGCACCTTGAAGAGGAGTGGGGTAGAGAAACTCAAGCCAAGGTTCTATGGGCCTTATAAGATCACCAAGAAGGTCAGAGAGGTAGCTTATGAATTGGAGCTCCCACCAAATAGCAAAATACATAATGTTTTCCATGTATCTTGCCTGAAGAAGGTTCTAGGCCAGCAAACCATAGTATCTATAGAATTACCACCTCTTGATGATGAAGAAAAATTAGTTTTGATATCAGAGGAGATTTTGGATACAAAAGAGAAAAGATTAAGAAATAGGAGCATCATAGAGCATTTGGTCAAATGGAAAGGATTACCACTAGAGGATGCAACTTGGGAAGGAGCACATATTCTTGAGCATTCCAACCTTCATTGCTTGAGGAAAAACAATATTTGGGAGGGGAGTACTTGTCATGTCCCCTTTTCAAATAATTAAAAATAATAATCTTTGCTAAGGCAGGCAGGCCCAAAAAGGTGAAGTTTCGGAAAAAGGGGCTAATATTTGGTAACCAATGGACTAATAAATAAAAATTATTATTAAAATATGTTTTATTAACCCCTCTTGGATGTGAGTTAGGGTTATGCCCTCTTTTAAGGGATTTCGAGGCATTTTGGGCTCATTCTAGAACTTGATTTTGCTCATTGCTTTGTTGTTCTTCAGAGGCTGCCAAACCTATGGAGAAGGAGACCCAAGGATGGGACTTTTTAGGTTTCTAAGAAGGCTAAGGATGGGAGGTTAAAGTCATTCCATGTGCAAGGTCATGCAGAGTTTGCCTTTGTGCTGAACAGTGCAGATTTGTGGGTTTTCGGGTGTGTTTTTTGTAAGAGTTTGGTGTTTCCAGTTGAGTAGTTCATATCAGTTTGGGTTGCTACTATATTTCAGATATTTAGATGTTAAAATATAGCTGAATATATTTATTAGGTCATGGTTATACTTCTGTGTTAGATTATTAGTGTTTTGTGGTGTTTTTGGGCTATTTGGTGTTATTTTCGGGAGCCCGATGAGCATTGTTTTTGTCCTCCATTTGGGATTTGTTTTGTAAACTCTATATAGATCTAGAAATTTCATTTTTTAGGCTATTATTCTGGTGAAATTTCTGTAAAAATGTCCACTTTCAGATTTATTAATAACATGTGAAGCTGTGAAGTTTTTGGCACTATTTCAAGCATACCCGATTTGGGTTTATTTGAGAAATTGGCGGATCTTTGAAATATTGGTTGTTTGATTTTAAAAATATGATTAGAGACTTTAAATATCATATAAAATTACAAATGGGAAATTACAGTAATCTCCATATATTTCCTATTAAGTTCTTGATTTGGACTTAGTAATTGATTAAGCATATCAAATTGCTTGTGTGTGATTTTCAGCACATCATATTGTTAGAAATGTTTAGAATAACTGAGAATGGGGGTGAATCAATTACTCAAGTTCCTCATGTATTTGAATAATAAAGAAAACATTCATTGTTCTGGTAATCTTGTTGTTGCTTGGTCTCTATTGAAAATATTTTCTTAAACATAACTTTCTTTGCATAATGTAATATTATCAAATGTAAAACATATAAATTATTCATCACATATTTGACACTAGGATTTTTATGTGGAAACTCAATTTTGAAAAAACCACCAACAACATGTCACCACTTTTTCACTCTTTTGAAGTGAGTTCTATTAGGAGAAACCCTTGTTAAAGGTTTACAAAACACACTATTAAATGTGACCTTGTTAAACAATTTAATCACCCTATTAGGAATGGCCTTGTCAGAGGACTTTAATCATTCTATTTAGAATGTCACCTAGTTAAAGGATTTACATGGACTATTAAGTCATCAAATAATTGTTAGGTCAACCTCTATTAAAATGATTTCAATACAAACTATTTACAATGACTAGAAAGAAAATAGTAGGTTTTGATATGTGTGATTACAACTCACTTTTGCAAGTTCAAATCTCTATTTGGTCCTTGTGCTAATTTTCTAATAAGTTCTCCATTTTCATCTCAGTTTCTGATTCTCTTGGCAACTCTTCAAGAAATCAACCTTCTCACTTCACCAACTCTTAAGTTATTTACTTATCAGCATTAGCAGTATTTATGCAAGCTTCCTTCTTGAGCTTCACATCCACTAACACTTGTGCATTTTAGATCAACCTTACTCTATATGCCTCTCTTCACATACACACTTGCACATATACACACAACACTGATCGTTTGGATTTTTATCTCTTTAAATAGAAAATTTGTGCATTACCATTTTCTACATCCATTGTCAATCTTAGGGCTAAAATTGGTTTCAACTCAATTCATCGTATATGTTCATCTTCTTGATCTTCTTCTAGAAACTTCTCTAGAATCTTTCTCTTAGGTCTTTACCTAATCCTCTCCTTGAATTTAATTATCCAACTCATCAATCTTATCTTCAACGTGGTTTACATCTCCCAAGAAATCAACTATGCTAGCTTGATCTCACTATTTCCTTGAATTCATTCTCAAACTATTACTCAATAATCTTTAAATTATGGTACTCGATCATCACTATCTTACTCGATCGATACTAATGCTCATTCAATACTAGATTTCCTTGGTACTAACCATATCACAATTGATACTAGCATTACTTAGTATTCTTTAGCATCTTACTCTATTGCTTGGCTTGGCTTATCTTTCTTCATATAAACAATTACTTTGATATATCAAATTATATCTAATCAAAAATCCATTATAACTCCCATTTCATAACTCAATCTTTCCTCTAGGTTCTATTTTTATGAGAAACTTCTCAAATCCTCTTCATCAATCAAATAGATATGACATTTAGATTAGGTAGCAATATGTATTATCAATAGATTTGACATCAATGACAAAATAACAATTGTTCCAATTGTATGTTTCCAACACATATATCTTTTCATCAAGTCTTGTGGCCATTTTTATTTTATCTTCATCATCCATTGTCTTATCTTCCTTGGATTTCTTTTTCTATTTAGTTACTTCACATAGTCTTACTAGTTAGATTTCATTATCTCTCTTTATTCGTATTATATCTTCATTCATTGTATTACTCATCTCCAATAGATCTGTTACTATTACATCAATTTTACTGGACTTTCCATCATCAACTAGTCCTTCAATGCCTTCTTCTTAATATTATGTATCATTCTACAAGATTTCCATCTCCTTCCTTCTTTTTAGATATTTCTTCAATTCATCTCTTATTGCTTCAAGTTGCTACAATGCAAGTTGTATATCAAGCTTTTGATTTTCTATAATATTTCCCAACTTATAAGCCTCCATCTCCAAGATCTTGACTTGTAAGTAGTTAGACTTATGCTAAGAGGACAATTCTCTAATACCAATTGTTGGAATTCTATTGGGAAAGCTAGATACTAAGAGGGGGATGAATCATGATCTATAAAACTTTTACCCTTTGAAACAAATATCAAATCTGATAACTTCACCTTAAACCTTTATCTCAAGACTATCATAAATCACATATACATATCCTACAATGATGTATTATATCTAACAACTAATAACATCCATAAACATGAAAGTAAATGATTAATACGTAACAAAAAGATTTTGGTTACCCAAAAACCCTCCAAGGTGAAGGTAAAACTGGGGTGGGGATGACACCCACAAATCTTCACTACTATAGTAAGAAATTTTTCCCATTAGGGCTACAAATTTGATCACTTTCGATGATCTACCCTATGAGGGGTCTTCTTTGCTAAGAACTTACAAGACTTATTCAATCTACCTTGATTAAAGGATTTAAACTTACAATTAAGTAAGCACTTTATTAGTAGATTTACAAAGGTTTGTTAGGACCACTCTATTAAAATATTTACCTTGAAACACTTGCTAGAATGTATTAGTACCTGATCCTTCAGTTTGTATTTATTATGATGGTTATGGATCTCCTTTTTCCAATCTTTGATCTGATCTCTAATATAATGTATCTCTATTCTTCCCTTCACAACTCTGCTCATTCACTCTAGCTAATTCTCCTTCAAACTTTGCTTCTCTCACACATACATACACAAATATGAAAATGGGATTTGGATCCTCCTTCTATAACCAACCGAAAAAGGTTCTAGATCAAGATCAATGATCCAAATCTCTCCCTTTTTTTGCTTAATCCTTCCATTCTTTTGATTGGTTGATCACCTTGCATAGGGATTAATGATTCATGATGAAATTCCTAATAATGTCCTTAAATGACTCCTCAATCATTAAAACATGCATTCAAGTTGGCTAGAAATGGTTTACCTTAGTGCTTGTGAAATTCAAAACAAATGTACCAAAACTATCCTAATTGACACATGAACACTCTAATGCTCAGTCATAACTAATATTCATGCTATTACTTAGCTTCTATCTACTCAGCATATAGTTGTATTACTTGGCATGAACTAACTTTGTATAGCTTGACTTATACTATCTTTTTTCTCACTTGACATAAATAGGAGTACTCAATGACTGTAGACTTTCTTGGCTTTAACGATTGCTCAGATTTAACTAGAATATGAACAATTTTAATATACATAGCTCAGCCTTAGTATGATGGCTCAGTCATAGTGATGACTGACCAACTCTGCCAAATAAATGACTAACTGTTTGACACTAATAGATAACACACCTTAGGGATCAACAGAGTCCAACACATTAGGGACTATTAGAGCTTTGGCTAATAGCCTCATTTAGTGTGCCATGTACCTTTGATTGTGGGTGATCCTACTCAAAGTATTGGTCATATATGCATGTCATGTGGATCTCTATGCACATTTGGCACTTCCAACAAAGAGGATGATGATAATGGGATGATGACATATGACTTCCTCAATGCCACATTTGGAATTGATATATAGGTAAATATAACTAATTATATTTTAAAATAATTTGATCATATCTCATATGTACATGAATGACTAATAAATTACTATATCTTGACGTTGTTTGAATATCAAGGCTAGAGTGTTCTTGGCACTAACATTGTTCTCCCAACCTTATTTTACACCACCTCAAAAACTCTGCAAGTATGTATCAATGTATTCATTTAAATAAATACATATATTTATAATGTAGTCATATCAAAGGTTAACTTGAAACTTTGATCCATGTGCATTAGTTTTGTGTTGGACCATCTACTTTCACATTGGACTCTAAATGTGGCCATAAGACCACTCATGTAGAGGTCTATTTGTTTGCATGTTAATTTGATTCAGTTGAATATTTTTATTTAATAAATTAATGAATAATTAACTTATTCAGCTTATTGCATGATCACAAGTAGACTCAGAGTGGTCATGATGATGTTGATTTGGGCTCAACTAGCTTTTTGATGAGTTCATTTCCCCAGAGATATATGAATGTTCTAATGCATTTTAATTTGTATATCTATAGTAAATTATTTTGCACATGAATGTGATGAATGTGATGTCTAATAGATTTTCATACATGTGCAATAGGTAAATATTGCACCTTTGAGATTGACACTGCACAATGAAGGATGTGGTACAATATTCACACAGGTACCCAAATATTTTAATTGATAATGTGGCGTAAGAAAATATGTATTCTTCATAACTAAATTTGATTTTCATGTTGTATCATTTTCATCTATTGACATCATAGACTCATCCATATCTTTTCCATTGTATTGATTAGGGAGTCATTGTTATAGTTGTTAGTTCTAAGCCACTGATTGAGGTATGAAAGAGTTTGCATCACAATTTTGTTTGTATTAAAATTAGATATGATATTTGTAAGTACAATTAAGTGATAAATTTGATGATTTTTGTAGGTTTTTATTATTCTTGATCATCCATGTGCCCCTAAGGTGGATATATAGAGGGACTATCAACTAGCAGTAAGAAATTATTTTATTTTATGTGTATGTATATTTTATTTTTTATGTATAATAATTATTGATTCACATATAATTTTGATTGTAATAGGTTGAGTTACAAAAGATTCTAGACTATTGGACTAGTGAACATGTTAAGAAGACCCCATCATCTGTAGTATCTCCCTCTTCTCAATGACCAAAGACAGCCAGTGATTTTTTTCTTACCCTAGCATGAAAGAGTACATATGTAGAGATGTACATTTTATGCCTATATCGCATTATTGGACATAAATTTTGTATATTGTTTTGTATGTGTCATTTTCGACATATATTTCATATATGACATTATTAGACACACACTTATGATTTTATTGATGTATGACATTATATGACATTGTATGAGATTGTTGGATATTGACATTTTTAGACCTTATGGAAACAACTTTGATTTTTTGTTATCACATTGGATTTGATGCTTATATTACTAGATTAGTTGAATGGATGCTAAGATTTGATGATTGTGAATTTTAAGATGCAATGTTTTTGGAAAATCAAGAAATTTCATGATGCATATTGTATTAGACCTATCAAAATGTTTGTGTATTTAGAGATCAATAGTTATCAATAGTTTACAAAGTTCAATACCTTTATGTTGGCTGAATTCTTTGATGAAATTTGTGACTAGTGCTACATGAATGATTTAAATGTATGGTTTTCTCACATGTTCTAGATTTTTTTGCATTTGAATGTTTTTGTGTCACCTTAAATTTATGCCAAAAAACCACTATATAGAATGATGCTTCTTTGTAGCTTCAATGGGACCCTATCTTGCCCCGCATTATAACATCTCAATAATGATATTCTTTTGTAGTTCATAATTGGAATGTCCATGTTTGTAGAATTTGATTGTGTTAATTTGGTTGTGTTAATAATGTTGGAATTACAATAGTAAAGGTAAACTTCTAAGCGGGGTGAGTCAGTAGTTTAAATTGTGACCCATAAAAACTTTCACCACACATCCATCTCATACATTCAACAAGTAAACTGAAATAACATGTAAAACATGTACATCTAAATAATGTAAACAAGTAAACATTCACACATGTATGACACTAGATATGATTACCCAGAAACCTTCCAATGTGAAGGTAAAACTAGGGTGGGGATGACACCCACAAATCTTCACTACTATAGTAATAAAGTGTATCCAATGAAGGTTACAATGTTTTGATCATGAGACATGATCTACCCTATGAAAAGTTTTCCCTTTTAAAGGCTTACAAAGACTATTATGTCTCACCCTATTAAATGATTTCAACACCCTATTAGAAGTGTGCCTTGCTAAAGGTCTTTAACTCACAATTAAGTAAGCACGTTGTTAGAGGATTTCAATACACCCCATTAGGACTACTCTGTTAAGAGATTTGACTAATTCACCTACTACAATGATTCAGAAATGATCTTGCAGTTAGCACTTGATTGATTGATAACATATCACCTTTAAACTAATGCATTCTTGATCCTTCTTGATCAAATTTCTCTTTGCTATATGTTCTTCTCTTCCTCTATTCTCCTTTACTAATTTTGCAATTCAATCTTAGATCATAAGTCCTTAACCAACATGAATGCTCTATTTGCATATGCAAATTTCTCTCTTTTCTCCTTCATACACCTTCTCCTCACTCTAGAGAGTTTAGGGTTTTTCCTCCTTAAGAAGACATAAGTGACTTAGGGTTAGGTATGAGTCAACAGTTGTAATTCATCCATTTTCCCACTTAAACCTTCCCTTTTTATAATTGGCTACATATAATTGCATTGGGAATCCAACTTAATATTCATCCTTATCTCCAAAATATTGAAATTCAATCTTTAGTCAGCTCAAAAATTGTTTACATAGTTGTTTGTGCCACTATAAACAACTATGAAAAAACTATCTTACTCAGCATCTAAAGTCTCTAATGCTTGGCATATACTAATTTCTATACTGAGACTTGGCATTTGTATCACTCAACATGCACTACTTTCTTGGCTCTTGAATCACTCGGCATACACTATCTGCTCGGCACATGAGTGGCTCGACACTCACTATGGACTCGGCATGCTCTATTATATACATGTGCTCGACATGTACTACTCATTTGACATGGACTAAGTAAATGACTTAATTGTGTAGACACGCACTTGTCAAAACCAATATGAGATCAATAATAACCCCATGATACTTTTTTAAATATTCATCATTCTTGCTTTTATATTAAATCAATCAATGGGTTTTCCCTTTTAATGCTTCTACATTTGGCATATACATCCACCAATGAACTTACATACTCACATCAAGAAGTACATGATTCCATGATTCTATGGTGGATGTCCCTTTCTTTTTTTTAATTCCAATGTTATCCAACCACATGTGTAAGGGAGATCAATTCTATTTCCTTCAATTGTATTTGAAGGTCATTAAACTTTTTTCAAATAATGTGATTAAGTGAATGATCTTCATCATTTAACTCTATCATCAAGGCCAATTCATTCCTCCTCACATTTTACCAAATAATTTGGATGCATCACACATGGCTCCTTAATTTCCTTGGAGAAATTTGTCTAACACTTTGCAATATGTAATATCTTCTTCCATATAGTTCATGTTCTTTGAAGGAATTTTATCAAATAGTTTGCATGCTTTGTATATTACCACATGACCAATAGTCATGGTGCAATACTCCCAAGCTTGATAGTTGAAGAGAATCTATGTGAAGATTCTAGCACCATGGACCTCTACTTAATTTAGTATTAGGGAATCCATGTCACCTATGAAAGTAGAACCCTAACATAGAGAAGTAGGGCAACCATAATTGAAAACCAAACTTAACATAAAGATGTAGGGTAGGCCTCAACTATATTTTCATTACACATTTTGAATTCAATTATCTAGAAGTAGGTTGATAAGTCTTGAGAAATAGTGTAACTCACCTAAGTCCCTACTAACAAGTTATATTATTTAAGTAAGAAAATGTTGATTTAGCTTTAAAATATCTTTAAATAGATGTTTTAGCTTAAAAGTTTTGATTTTTACCTAGTGAATCTTGGGGACACCTAGGTATGGCATGCCCAAAATCATTCTCGATGCTTGGTGAGTGAAACAAGATATACCCTATTATTGACAAAGCCAAATGGATGTAATAGAGTTGAAAGAACGGTCTTGTGATGAAAGGATTTCAATATGCTCCATTTAACAACTTTCCACTACAAAAAAACTAATATTTTGTGTCAAATAAAATATTTTTTCCAAAACCAAACCATGAGGACTGGGTAAAAGCATAGATCTGTGTCACCATTTAGGATACTAAAACTTATTTTGGTCAAATCTCATTTCTCTATCAAACTCAATTTTTTTCAAAAACTAAAAATACCCTTTTATAGATCTAAGATTCAATATCATCATTACATAAATTTTTGAATGTTTTGATTTGTTATAATATGCTATAATCTCAAAATATTATAAGTCGATATTTCAACATTTTAGAAGATGCTCCCTCAAAAAAGAAAAAGAAAAATAGTAAATCATATCAAAAAAATTAAAAATTCACATTTATCTCTATAGGAGAGAATCCTCTCCACGTATATGTAATTTTTTTTCAAGAAGGTATAGATTTGATAAGGAAGTTTTGACGGGAGGAAAAAACTGTTGGATTCTAATAAGGTAAGGCTTGAGTACTTATAACAAAGAAAATACACATCAAAAATAATTATTTCTTTTTTCTTCCCTAGCTATAATTGTCATCTATAAGATATTTTCAAATTAGAACAAAAATAGATGATTTGCATATACTTGTTTGACGAGAACTACACCCTATATTTTTTATAGTTAAAAAAGGGATTTCAAAATAAAATAAAATGAATAAATTCTTACTCAAAAAAATAATAAAAATTATAGGCATAAAATTCATCCAATTCTATAAATTTCATCAATTTACATCATCTTCATATTCTAAAAACAAATACCATTTTTTTTGTCATTAATGTTGAGCTGTCACATTCTGATATATTGTTTATTTATAAAAGGTGACATAGGTTTGTGCTTTTACCCGACCATAAAAAAATGGAGCAACAAATACTTAGACCTTGGGAAAATCTTACTTGTGCACTTCACAAAACTTTAGTAACTATCATGAGGTCCAAGGTATCACCCTTCAAAAACCATTGTTTGGTTTGAGTTAGTGTGTCTTGGGGACACCTAGGTATGACATGCCTAAAATTATTCTCAATGCTTGGTGTGAAAAATGAGATGTACCCTTTCATTTACCTAGCCAACCAAAAAGAATGGAGCTGACATAATGGTCCCACAATGAACAAATTGTAAGATGCTCCATTAGAAACTTTCCACTATGCAAAAAAAACAAGATTTTGTGTCAACCGAAATGTATTTGCCAAAACCAAATCATAAGGACTATAAAAAAAAATAGAACTTCATGCACTTAGACCTTGGGAACACATTACATGCACACTTCAAAAAACTTTGGTAACCATCACAAGGTCCACGATATCGCCCTTCACAAATTATTGATTGGTATCTCTTAGTGCAGCTTGGGGACATCTAGGTATGTCATGCATGAAATCATTCCCAATATTGGGTGAGAAAAATGAGATGTCCACTATCATTTACCAAGCTAACCAAATGTAACAAAGCTAGCAAAATGGTTCCATAATGAATAGATTGCAAGATGTTCCATTTAACAACTTTCTACTATGCAAAAAAGAAAGATTTTATGTCAACTAAAATGTGTCTTCCAAAACCAAACTATGAGGACCATTAAAAAAGTAGAGCTACATGCACTTAAACCTTGGGAACACCTTACTTGCACACTTCATAGAACTTTGGTAACTATCACAAGATCCAAGATATAATCCATCAAAAATTGTTGTTTGGTTTGACTTAGTGCACCTTGGGGACACCCAGGCACACCATGCACAAAAGCATTCCCAATGCTCCATGAGTGAAATGAGATTTCCCCTACTATTTACTAGGCTAATTAAACATAACAAAGCTAAAATAATGGTCCCATAGTGAATGGATTGCAAGATACTCCATTTAGCATCTTTCTGCTGCATAAAAAAGTAAGATTCTATATCAACTGAAACATGTTTTCTAAAACCAAACCATGAGGACCATAAGAAATGGAGCTACATAGTTTTAGACCTTGGAAACACCTTAATAATGTACTTCATGAAGCTTTAGTAATTTTCACAAGATCAAAGATATCAGCCATTAAAAAAAATTATTTGGTTGGACTTAGTGCATCTTAGGGACACCTAGGTATGCCATGCACAAAAGGATTCCCATTGCTTGGTGAGAAAAATGGAATCTCCCCTACCATTTTCTCAGCCAAACTAGACCTAATAGATATGATTAAATTGTCCCACAATGAGTAGATTGAAAGATGTTCTATTTAGAAACTTTCCACTACACAAAAAAGCAAGGTGTTGTGTCAATTGAAACGTGTTCGCCAAAACCAAACCATGAGGACCATTAAAAAATAGAGATATATGCACTTAGATCTTGGAAGCACCATACTTACACACTTCACAAAACTTTGGTAACCATCATGAAGTCCAAGATAATTCCCTTCAAAAATCATTATTTGGTTTGACTTAGTGCATCTTCGAGACACCTATGTACACCATGCATGACAACATTCTTGATGCTCGGTGATCAAAAAAAGATGTCCCCTACCATTTAACTAGTTAAAGGACCTAATGGAGATAATAGAATGGTTCCATGATGAACAGATTGAAAGATGCTCCAATTAGAAACTTTCCATTGTACAAAAAAGAAAGATTTTGTGTCAATTGAAATGTGGTTTCCAAAACTAAACCATGAGGACCATCAAAAATGGAGCTACAAGCACTTAGACTTTGGGAATACCTTACTTGAACACTTCACAAAATTTTGGTAATCATCATAAGGTCCAATATATTGCCCTAAAAAATCATTATTTGGTTTGACTTAGTGTATCTTGGGGAAACCTAGGTACACCATGCACAAAAGCATTCCTGATGCTTAGGTTGTTTACATATGAAAGTTAATGAATGTCTTTCTATCAATGAAATGAACATGTTTCAAAAATATACACAACATAATCCAAATTGTAAAATCATAATAAAATTCATCTCTTTATATTAATGATATTAATGTCTATTTAAAACTTAGCTTTGTTTAAGGAAAGAGCTAAGGAGACGAAACCTCTAGTCTTGCCCAAAAAAAAATGTGAAATTTATAAATGTTGTTAATCATGTAACTTTTTAATTACATATGTTCCAGTTAACTATCCAAATCTTCTCTACCCTTTATTATCTCAAGTATTACCTTGTGGTCTAACTCGCAAGCCTTCCAAAGAGTCTTATTGTGTGGTTTTCCTCTGTATTTGATCAAGTGAACATTTGGCACAATGACAATGTTCGATCCTATCAATGTACAAAAATCCTCATAGGGTGCAATTTTATTATTATTTATCAACCAAAAAAATATTTGGACTATAGAATCACCTTCCTTACCTAGACCCATTATAGTGTTACACTAGTCAATGATACTTTTTGCATCTAACAATGTTGCTCTGTCATTGTACTTTAATTCTTCATGAGCTAAGTTTCTTTTAATACATGCACCTGCACTAGTGTTCTCTCCCTTTTCATGACCAATCTCTGTTAAATTCCACTTATAGTGGATGATATTCAACCAATGCATCCTGTTCAACCAATAAAACATTTGTGAATTCTTGAACTAAGATGTGCAATTGTCTGATCAAAAAATGTGTTGACAATATGATATGCCCCTACTAACCAAATTTACATAAAATAGTTCAAATCAACCATGTAAAAACTTTTTAGAATGCGATTGGTCATCACTAATGTAAAAATGGTACTCCTCCAATATCTTTCTGACCTCCTTTGTACTTGTAAGTGAATGGATGCATGTTATATAAACAAATATGGAAACCTGTTGAGAAGTATAATACTTTTCTTGCACCTTATTTTGTGGTTGTAGTGTTTAGTTCTCTATGAAGTCCACAACTGAAACAATGGTATCCAATGCAGATGTGCCCTTGTACAACTTGAATTGAAAATCCAACCATCATGCCCTTTGAGTATGCCTTGTACACTCATAAATGATTTTTTGACAAAATATCTTCATGAACTCATAAGTTAGAATCTTTTCAATCACTAAATCACATCTTTTACCCTCTTTCCCATCTTTTAGAGTGTATGCCACAGTCTTATATTTTTCAAAATCTACTATTTCATTTCCAATTGCATGTGTACTATCCATATGCTGGCAAGTTTATAAATGTTGCAAACCACCACAAATTAGGCATGTACCACTCAAGCATGACAACTTGTAAAATAATTGGCCATTCCTTCTTTTAGATAGAATGGTAGAAATGAATTCTCTTGAAGATCTATGTGACTCATTTATGTTACAATCCTACATAACAAAGATAGAATGCAAAAATACACATATATGCCTAAAAACTTCAAAATCATTGAAAAATTCAATATGAACCATGCAACAACAAGTTGTACATGTGCGATTTATCTTCATATAAAAAGGTCTACCCATTTCAAAATATCTTTGACTAATTTTAATTTGAGGATACATACCATTAAATTTTGCAAGTAATTGTGTCTAAGTTGAATCCAAAAAATGTTTTTCATGTGGATTGTGGTTTTTACTACCAATCCTCCTTCTTACCATATCTCTTTAATTAGGAAAAACACATGTATTATTCATCAAAAAATCTTTAATCAACAATTTCAAAGTTTCACTAATTTCTTTATCCTTTCGTGGTAGTCTACCACTAGAGGTCCATAATGCATTTTTTGTTGGATCTTCCACTCTTTCTCACCTTCCAATGGCTCTCATTAGAGTGCCCCTACTTATTTTCATTGTTTTTCTTGTGCTTCTAATGAGTCAACCTTTCTTCATTTAGGTGCTTACTATTGTTGATGTAAGTACACATCCTGTGATATTACTATCTTTGTTGTGTGACTTAGAACCCACTTTGTCATGTGTTCTCATTAGATTATTTACAATATTTTTTTTTTGACTCATCAATTATTCTTATCCCAAGAACCTACATGATGGGCCAAAATTATAAATTCCTCATCATTTCAACAAATAATTGACATCTTCCTATAACATTCAATTCTTCAAAGAATAATCTCCATATATGATTAACTTTTCTTTGACAAGTATGCTTTGAAATCTTATTAGGCATTGATTGAAAAATATTAGTGTCCATATCAATCAAATATCTTGGCTATCTAAAATGAATTGTAGAAATTTTTCTAATCCCTTTAGTGGTCTTAACATTTTGAACAATAACATAATTGTGGGTGAATTGTGTACCTTCAACTAAAGATGATGTTCCTTGTCAATAAGATGTGAAAGATGGAATATCACCTAGGTGGTTTGTTGATGGTATTCCTTAACATGACATGATGGAGTGTGCACACCCTCGAACATAGAATATGGTGTCTCTTCAACATGAGATCATGATGTGACTCCAATATTGGAAGATGGTGTACCTTCACAATTCAATTGTCTTATTGAGTGTAAGTGTCTCATTCGTTCTCTTTATCTTTCCAATTCTATATATTTGTTTCTTTCTCTTCATGGTTCTTTTTCCTCTTCCAAATCTATATTTTCATTAATTGATTCTAATTTTATTTGTTCACGCGGTACTCTCATTTTTCCCTTTTAATTTCCAAATCCCTCTCCTTCTCTTCCGATGTTTGAATTTTTAGTTTCTTCCTTGGCATGATGATGATTTCTACATGTCAAATATTTCAAACATATGAATTACAATGATTTCTAAACAAATGAATTAAAATGATATCTATGAATACAATATATTGCAACTTGCCAAATAAAAACATAATTTGTCTCTATAGTCACAATGTACATTTAAAAAGTACTCCACTAACCTCAAATATGTTGTAATGTTGATTCACAATTGAAATAGTGTTGAAAATGGTTAAATTTGGTACTTCCAACACCAATAATAGTGCTTTTTGACTTCCAAAACCATGAAACTAGTGTTTCTGTTGTAAAAATAGAACAGAGTAGATTGCAAAATAGAGAATGTGGCCTTGTCTCAAAAGTTGCATTATTGTTTAAGAAATTTTTGTGTATTTACATATTGTGCTTGCACTATAGCATGCCCATGCTATGTAGATACACACTTTCCTCCCTTCCTCTCCATCCTATCCCCTATAGGTCTTCCTATCCCCTTCTCTCTCCATCCTATTTTGTTCTCTCTCACTCTCTCTCATTCCTATCTAAGCTTCTTTCTCTCTTTCTATCTCATTCTCTCTCCATCCTATCTAAACCTCTCTCTCTTCCTATCTCATTCTCTATTTCTCTCCATCCTATCCCTAAGTGAACTTCTTACCCCTTTATATGTATCTTATCCCCTACTCTCTCTCTCTCTCTCTCCATCAATCACTCTCTATTTTTCTATATTTATCACTCTCTCTCTCTCTCTTCCCATCCCCTACTCTCTTTCTCTCCATCATATACCCTCTCTCTTCCTATCCCTTGCTATCCTCTCTCTCTCTCTCTCTCTCTCTCTCTCTCTCTCTCTCTCTCTCTCTCTCTCTCTCTCTTTCTCTCTCTCATCCACTCTAGATATATTCATATCCCCCACTAGATCATTCTCCGTCCCATCCTTACCTCTCTTTGTATTCCTATATTCATCCTATTCTCTATTTATTTCTCTATTAGTAACTCTCTATCTTCTTATCTAGACATCTTACTTGCAATCTCTCTCTTCCTATCTGTTGGCACTCAAAATTGTGTTCCCATTTTGAGCATCTTTTTCAAATTTTGAGTCAAATCAAGCCCTATGAATGCCTATAAATGTGCATGTACCTAGTTGTACCTTTGAGGCCCCCAAGGTGTTTAATGTTTCTAGCACCTTCCATTTAGCCTGTTTAAGCATTCCATGAAGCTAAATTGACAATTTGAGCCATTTCATGAAGTCCCATTTTGAGCTGGTGTCATCTCTACATTTTCACCCGTGTCAAATAGCGACAAGAGGTTGTGTTTATCATTGAATATCTCCCACCCAAAAATGTGTCATGACCTACCACTTTGGAAATATCTAGTGTCCATACCCAAGAACCTATGTTTTAGATTTTGGGTCATTTTGAGTTTGTTTGATTAGGTTTCGAACCCCTCAAAGTTGGTCAATTACTATTTTCATACTTTTTCAATTTGCACACAATTCTGGGAAGCCTTGTTTGACGAGCTATAGTTTTGAACCAATTGACCAAAATGTTGAAATTCCTTTTGTTTTGCATTATAGACATCAAAGACTTGTTATGTTTCAAGTTTCAACTCATGACCAATCCATTTGATTAGTTTTCAAATGCGATTCCAAATAGAATTTCTATCTTTTTACTAGTGTCAGCATTTGCATATTGATCAGTACCCTTGTTCATGATGTCATATCATAAAATCCATGACTTCCTAGATTGTATGGATTGTACCACTATGTTGTCCTCTAAAAATACTCCAAGTGTGCCTATTTTTAAGTCTTGATGAATCCATTTACACACTTTTCCAGGTTAATTCCATTTGCAAAAATCATTATCTTATCAGTGTTTCCAATTACAAATTCCAAGTAGCCTACCTTGACCGTCCGCCATTTGCACCCAATTATTCATCATGAGCCCAAATTGTAGATTCATACTCTCCTCATGACAAAGAATCAACACCCTAGTTTTTGTTTTCCCAAGTGTCGGTTTACCTAGTTTTCAAAGCTAAATTCGAACCCAGTTTATTACTTTCTGACGTGTTTTCTTGCAGGTAGTTCTAAGAGGTCAACTTTGGCATCGAATATCTTTTGACTCTAAATTTTTCATGAGACGAGATTCAACAAGGTGCATGAATGCAGAACAAAGAGTCAATGTGCCAGTTTTCAGAGCTTGATCAGGTGTTCTGGCCAATTTTTAAGGCCAATTAATGGACCTCCTAGCACAAAAGTGACAGTTAGTAGAAAGTGATAAAATGAGTTTTTAACGATCAGTCAGTAATCAAATTTGATTCTAGTCAGTTCGAGATGATCAGTAGATCAGTTTAACTTTTTAATTGTTTGGGAACAAAAAAAAATTTAGTCGAACCCACTTTTGGTGGCCCAACTAGTTGCATCCGACTGATAAAAAACATGGGGGTTAATAATAAACAGAGATTATTTCATGGAGCCTCTGATAATGTTCTTAATTCTCATGCTAAATACTTTTGTAGGAGTATGACAAAAGACTAATGTTGAGAAGGCTATGGAAGCTATTAAAGAAATGCAGCCTGACTTAGCAAAGGCCTTGAGAGATGGCTTTATTTTTCCACATTTTCCAGCCTGGGAACCTATTCTTGGTGATCTAGTTTGAACTTGGGATAGAAGACAAAATTCCCCCAGATAAGAAAATCACATCCTTGAGGATGGAACCATTGTCTCCAAGTCAAGAGGGCAAGTGGACTATTTCCTAACTAAAAATAAAGACCACTCTTTTGGCAAATAAAGTTTTTATTCTCTTACTGGACCTCTTTACAAATACCATTATTTCTTTTTCTCTTCGAGAAAATAAGGGATAAATGCAATTTTTGACACAAATCAGAGCAATGGCATTTGAAGTTGGTTGCCAACCATTGACTCTAAGCCACAAGGAACAGGGTCAATAATAGAAAGAGGGCAAAGCTACAAGGCAGGCATGTAAAAGAAAAGAGTCGTGCCATAAAAAGGATCAAGGAAGCCATCCATGCTAAGACCTAAGCATCACTGAGGAATTTCGCTGATCTGGTTGAAAGACCCCATGCAACCAAGGGCATTTGAAAGAGAGAACATGTAGTCAATGCATGAGAATAGCCACAGGGAGAAATCAGCTCATGCTAGAGGAGGAACTCTCCACGTGTTTAAAGGTAAAGCCAATTCAATTGCAAAGGCAGAGGTCTATGCTAACCAATAGCAAGAAGAATCACATTTCAAGCCCCATGCAAAGCTTCTTGTTAAGAATCCCCCAAGCCACTAATAGAAAGAAGACAACCCACGTTAGCAGCTCAAGGGCATGTGGAGACAAAGAGCAAAATGTGCATTATAACAGGAAGAATAGAGTTTTGAGATGAGGAATCCATGCCTTTTTTTTAAAGGTTTAGTGAGCAGCACAAAGAAATAACCACACATTCCAAGCCATAGCATAATAAGATGGGGGGAGCGCAGGGCATATTTGAAGGCAGGCACCAAACCATAACCAAGTGCAAGACTCCAACCCGCATTCTGTAAAGAGTAGCCATATAAAAAAGGAGCTACAATAAAAGCTAAAGAATGAAACCAACTCACACAATGTACAAAAGTAAAGGCATCATTAAAATAGAAAAGCCTCCCATGCTAAGTAGGTAGGAGGAAGCCGATGGAAGTCACCCAGCATGGTGAAATAAGCAAGCCAAAAAGAAAGAATAGAGGCCCCAATCAAAGTAGGTAGAATGCATATAAAAAGGGATCCCAAGCCTTCTAAGAGCAAACCCACAGCAATAAGAGGCAATCACATGCTTTTTTAAATAGAAAGGGGATACCAAGCTAGAAGGCAATGTTGCCCACGCTAACTCAAAGCAGCCACAGATAAGAGAAGCCCAAATACACTCGCAAGCATCAAAAGAAAAGAAGCTATATAAAATGAAACCCATAGCATGTAGAGACAGAGACTGCATGCGTTAAAAAAAAAGCAAAGTCATCTCCACATAATAAGAAAGATCATGCCTTAAGAAGAAAAAACCACCAAGTAAGAAGAAAGGGGCGGCAATAGCAAGGCATCCATGTGCAAAGAAGGAAATCTTATATTCATTTATCCCATATTGCTCGTGGGTAGTGCTTTATAAGTTTTTAAATACAAAGTGACTCAACAAGGATAATGTCTCAAGGATAAGCCTTTTCAAAGGCACACTTGCATGGTTGGCCCATAGATAGTTGGTGACACATCCCAGCTGGAGGCAATGAAGAGATTAATTTTCAACCAACGTACGCGAGTGATGATGTGGTGAGATGCACTAAGATCTTGCTACGTGTCTTCATCTGATGAAAGGCAAAAATTTGCAAAAACAAAGTGCTCAATGAATAAATAATGCAGAATAGTGGGCATGTGACATATGGCACGGGTCCTGACTGGCAGTGATGTAGCAAAGACATGCATGTTCAGGTGAGATGCAGCGAGATTGTGCCACATGTCCTCATCTGAAGGTCTATGCAATCTCGCAAAAAGAAGATGCACACCATTTTAAAAATGCAGGAATGTGGGAGGTCTCAATGGCACTGACATGGTGGATGATCCAAATGGAGCAGCCAATTAGAAAGTGACACATGGCAAAAAATTGGTCAAATCAGGTTGACCCCAAAATTGAGGGGTAAAGAGAAATTTGAAAAATAATAATAAGACTATTTTTTATTATTCTTTCTCAAAATGGATGTTTAGAATTCATTTTCAATTCAAAAGGGCATTTTTCTAAAGTTTTAACTTTAGAACATTTAGCTTTTTTCAAAATTTAAAATTCAAGATGTGCAGACCTGAGTTTTCTAGCAGAGGGGGACATTTTCAAACTAACTTTATGGGCATTTCCAGTAGGCTAAATATGCAATGTTATATATTGCCAAAATTGGGAGAATTTGAATTTTCTGATTATGCAGTTAGTTTCTACATAGGAAATAGTTTGTTTGAGCAATAAGAGGTTTTCTATCAGGTTTCCAATTTGCAACTACATTCAGGTATTAAAGTTCAATTCTAATTTTTGACATGGTAATGACCTGAATGTGGTTAAAAGGCAATGAAAATACAGTTTGAGTGAATTTTAATCACTTTTAAGTCAGTAAAAACCCAAATTTCACTAGCATTTCATGAGGCAGATCAGATATTTTGGAAAAATAAAATTCATCATTTCAGCAAAGATATTTGCAAATCAGTAACAGGATGATGATGAAAACTAAAATAGATCAAATGGGAGAAGGTAGAGATAGGTTATTTAGTTGCAAAAGATGGAATTCCTAGTGGACACATGTCATTCTAAGATCAGATCTGGGAATTCATCTATCTTCTATATATTCCTATCTTTCATCCATTGTAAGGGTTCTATTTTTTTTACTATGAGACCATTGTTGGTTGGAATTTTCAGTCTTTCTGTAAGACCACTTTGTTGGATCCAAATTTGTGATTCCACCTTCATTCTTTAGCATTTTCTCTTTTATGAACAGTAGTAGGGAGGATAATACAGCAATTTTTGATATGTTAGGTGTTTCCATGTTTTGATTTCATGCATTTGGTTGTATTGTTTCAAGGAAATGAATACAAATGAACAAGAATTTCATTAGTTTCATTTTGATTCTTGTCTCATGTCTTAGTGAATTTCCAATGTTTTATGGTCTTTGAATAAAGAGCCTAGGTCATAGTTGTCATCGCTTAAGGTTGTATGTTGTTTCATTGTTGCTTGTAATTCAAGGAATTATGTAAATGCTTCAGAGAATCAGTAGGGTTGCAGGTTTATTGAGAAGGATATCATGTAAGAATGAGGTTTAGATTGAGCACAGATGTTTATTTACAAGGTGAATAGATAGATCATATATCTAAATATATAAATAAGTATTAGATATCCATACGTGTGTGATTGATTCATGGGTTTTCCCAATAGATAAGGCACTGATCAGCTACAGGATCATTAAGTCTTACTGCTACATATCTGAGGTTTTGTTGAATTCAACATCATTAATCAAACATTTTTTCCCTTTTCATGTTGAAGAACCTAAATAGAATGCCCTCACTCAGCTTGTGCATTTCATAGAGTTGTAATTAGCTACTGCACTTCTTTGTTATTGCATAAGTCATTAGGATATTTAGGGGTTTTCATCTACTTAATAGATTTAGGGATATGTTTTTGCACTGGTATGATATCGATTGAATCTGAGGTCCACTCACCTAGGTTTTGGAAAGCTTGAAGTAGAAGAAGGGTCATGCCTTATAGTTGGCCCGGTGTCTAAAAAGATATGTCAAAAATGGGAGTTAGTTGCCCCTAGATATGTTTTGTTCTCATCAGGGTAATTGGAAACCTACAACATTTTCAAACACCAACACTATCTCCATTTTATCCCCCCCTCTTGATCCTCTCTCTTGATCTCTCTATCTCTCTCTTCATCCTACCCACTATATCCTTCTATCTCTATCTCCCCATCCTATCCTCTCTGTCCAACTCTCTCGACATCTTATCCATTCTCTCTCTCTCTCTCTCTCTCTCTCTCTCTCTCTCTCTCTCTCTCTCTCTCTCTACATCTCTTTATACTACTCATTTTCTACCTCTCTCTTCCTATCACCTTCTCTACCCCCATCCCTCTCTTTTGTCTATGTAAGTATTCTTAAAAACATGTATTCCCTATAGTGCATATGCACTATAGGGAAATTACACTATTTTTTACATAACATGTATATTCTATAGCATACACACATTATAGTGTGCACATAATTTATAATGGATTCAAATTCACCAAACCTTAGGGTTAGATTTTCATTAGAGATCCAATCGAAAGGTTTGGTCATTTCAAACTAGTCTCAAACATGATTTCAAGAAAGCATACAAAAATGCATGATTTTTCTTGTGTGCTCTCCATCAGGTTTCATCATACTTGAATATCGATAAAATTAGATTATATGATATTGTAGATCTTTGAGTTAGGTATGTAACCACATAATTTATTTTTCATTTTTACTATTTTAAGCTTTTCAACTATAATTTATTTCCAATTTATGTCTATTTTTCTCTCTAAAACCAATGTGTAGTATTTGGGGGTCAGATTTGAGCTCCTCCATCCAATTTTGCAACAAGTTATTTTTTTAGAAACTAGACTTCATCCTACACACTTTAAAAAATAAGTTTTGAGTTTTGATTAGTTCTCAATGTTTTTTAGGGGGAGCACATAGATATTTCACATTTTTTGGTATGTGTTCACTTACCAAGTTTATTAAAAAATATATACATTAAAATATTACCCAAAAAATATGGGATAAACTACATGGTGTTAGCCAACTTCTGACCAAAGTGATTAAAGAATTTTATTTTAAAAAATGATTTTAGGGGGATCACACTTTGCACTTTGTTATGCTTTTACTAAAAAAGAAGTGTTGGAATTAACAAGTGGGAAGATTTACTCCTAAGAAGGGTGGGGTGGGGGGAGGGGGATTGAATCAGAAGTAACTAACCTTAACCATTTCAAATTGTTTTAAACTAAAACCATTCACATGCATCTAATTCATCTAATAAATATGAAAGTAAAGACATGCATGAAAATAGACAACACTCAAATTTGGTAACCCATAAACCCCCAAAATGAGAAGGTAAAATTGGGGTGGGGATGACACCCACAAAATATCACTGCAACAATGTGTGACTATTCAAGGTTACATGTTTGACCATTTCCAATGTTCTACCCTATGAAAGGCATGCCCTGTTAAAGACTTTACACTCTATCAAAAGTGACTTAGTTAAAGGATTTCACTGCCCTGCTAAAAGTAGGCTTGGTTAAAGGACTTTAGTACATTCACATGTAATGCCACCATGTTAAAGGATTTACAAATGGATGCTAGGCCAACCTAAGTCCATAGGATTTCCATATCTAATACAATTGCTAGAAAGTATTAGAAAGTCTTGACCTAATTACTTCCAATCTTCAATTGCTAATTATAGATCCATGTTCTACTCTTGTTGATCTAATCCTTGCTTGATCTGATATATCACTCTGTGTGGTTTTGATACTTTATTATTCAACAACTAGATTCTACAATGTTGCTCTATTCTCCACTAAGTCTTTTGAACTCCCCTCTAACTTTCACTATAGTTCACCCATACACTTCTCTCATCTATGCATACAATGGGGTTTTGTCCTCCTTTTAAAGATTTTGAAGACTTAAGGTTAGGTATGAATCTATGATCCATATTAAATCTTCATTTCCCACTCAATTTATGCACTTTTCTTATTGGTTGCATGCCTTCTCCATTTTTCTTATTGACTACATGTTGATCACATAGGTAATGTGAAAGATTCGTTCTTATCTTCAAGATCCTTCAAAATGCATCCCATGTCAGCTCCAAAAATAGTTTACATCTGAGTTTGTGAAGATACAAACACATATGATGATTCTATGTTACTCGGCACATACTAGTTCCTGATGCTCAGTATATATAGGAAAACTAGCTCACTCGACTCCTATAGTAATTTTGTCTCACTTGGCATCTATAGTAACTCGACACCTATACTTTGCTCGACAGTTGAAGATTGCTCAGCTTCTGTATTATACTCAGCATTGTCTTGAGAATTGGTTAAGTGTGTTGACACTCAAATGTCAAAACCATTCTGAGACTAACAAGAAGTACCACTTTTTGTGGCCCCCTTTTTTGAGGGCCTTAAACTCAACTATTTAAAAATCAAATTAGTATTTTAGAAACTAGATTTAAAGGATTACAACTTTTTTTTAGTCATACATCTTGAAATTGTTAGAGTAACTATCTTTAAATTCTCATTGAAGTTCATAAATGACTTATTTCAACAAAATAGTGGCATCTTATACCATCTTTTTAATACCACAACTTTGTGCACTTACCCCCATATAAGTACTAAATATATGGTAACAAGATGAAATTATATGTCAAACATTTGACAAAAATGACAAAGAGTATTACAAATGAACAATACAATACATAGCTCCTATTTCTTCATCAACAACTTGTAGATTACTTATGCCAACAAATTCTCTATTGATGAATAAAGTCATGCTTTTTATTTATGGATATTGGGATTCATTTTGAATCCATACTCCTAGATTTCGGCTAATTGAGGGAGTTATTTTTTACTTGGTGATTTGTTATTGTATGGTCAAAAAATAGAAGCAACCCAACCAGGGGGAAGACCAAGATCCACCCCTTTTGGTTAAATTAGATTGATACTAGAAGGAGTACCAATATAAACCTAATGCAAAAAGGAATGAATAACTTGGGTTTAATTCCCTCTCACCTCCATCTTAAGAGGGTTTAAGAAATAAGATAAACACTGTAATGCTAAATGTAAAGGGTGTGATGAAATGATAAAAAAGATGATATAACTTGTGGCATACAAAAATAAAAATGTGTTGTCAAATGATGTTAGAAGCTATTTTAACCCAAGGTCTAGGCTAAAAATTATGAGGGAGATAAAACCCAGAAACCTTTTACTGATTTGTCAAGGGAAAACTGGATGATTAGGGGCAAACTATATAATTAGGGGTGAACTATGACCCTAATACAACATGTATCACACTAATTTTGCATAGAGCCACAAAGGGGGTGGGGGTTCCTTAGTTAAACCCCAGTTTAAAAATTAACATTGAATTGAAATAGAGATAGAATGCTAGTAAGTAGTAGTGATAGATCTAGTATAAAGTAATGTAAATCTATGAGTGTGATCTTAAATTTGGAATATAATCTAGTATGTAGATGCAATAGCTTTGACTCGACTTCAAAACCTTAGCAAGGACATCAAATTGAAACCAAAACCTTCATGAGCGTATGTACTTGAAATCCACCTTTTAGATGAAAGTAAGTCTTGAAAGGATGAATGTAGAAGATGCAACAAAGGATCTTGAATGTATGAAGGGAGATATTGAATGTTGAAAATTCAATAGAAGATCTAACATGAACTTCTTTAATTGCTTAAATGCATGAATCCTTGATCTTCAATGGAAAGAGAGGCTACATGACTTGAATGCTTGAAGAATGCTTGATAACTTGAGATCACTTGAGCTCTTGAGTACTTTAACACTTGATGATGATATTGTTATGCCAAATGGAGGAAATGGAAGGGTTTATGTAGAGATCAGAATTGACTAACTCTTGTAGGCTAACATGCTTAGGATTTAACACCCCAAAGGTATCTAGACATGACATGGGACCCAAATAGAGGACACAAAATGGGCCCAATCAGGGGTGCACTATGGCCCTAATTTTCCCATCAAGGTGTTCAAAGTCTTTATTAAACACTAAGATACTAGGGGTGGAAGGAATTGGGACCTATAACAATTTAACATCTTCAACAATTCTATAATGCATTCACCACATTTACCATCTTATATCCAATTGTTTATGCATACATAACTCATATACTCAAACTATAATAGTATATAGATATGATCTATCAATCACATGCATGAAAAGTAATTATCACATGACACAAAGATTTTGGTTACCTAGAAACACTTCAATATGAAGGTAAAACTAGGGTGGGGATAACACCCACAAATCTTCACTACTACAGTAATAAAGTTAACCCGTTAGGGTTACAATTTTTTATCATATCAATGATCTACCCTATGAGGGTTCTACCCTATTAAAATATTTTGAGACTATTAGATCTCACCCTCTTAGAGGATTTCACACTTACAAAAAAGTAAGGACTTTATTAGGAGATTTACAAAGATATATTAACACCACTCTATTAAGATATTTACCTTGACTCAAACTATTAAAATTGATTTAGTACCTAATCCTTAGTTTTCTCTGATAAGGTGATATTGGATCTTGTTTTTCCAATTTGTTCTAATCTCGGATATGATAAAACCTTTATGTCCTTCACTACTTGACTAGGTCACTTACTATGTTATGGAATAACAAAAGTCTTTTCCTCTTCTGCAATGTTCATATATTCACACTTGAGTTACATGAATAGCTTGTTCACTCCTTCGTATCATCACACACTTCACTACCATCTAACTATATCAAAATAGGTCAATTTTTTTCCTATTTAAAGATTTCCTAAAGAGTTTTCTAGATGCTTCCTCGTTTCACCTCTCCATCTAATTTGTTCATCACAGAACATAGGGATCTATGATCCATGTCATAAAATACATAAAACTCTCTATAAAAAACTCTACAAATATTAAATATCACATCCATGTCAGCCTAAAATGGTTTACCTCAAAGTTTGTATCATTTCTGACTTGAATGCAAATTCTATGTTGTTGGACAATTACTATTTTTGGCACTTGAAACTCATTGTTTATGTTGTTGATGCTCGATCTTTACTATGCTTGGTACCTTATGCATAACTCAGCTTCAATGTTCTCTAACTGCTTGGTCAACATTAGACTTAGCTTACATTGATAATACTTGGTGACCATATACTTGCTCAGTTCCTATAGAGCTTGGTATATACAAGTTTATATACAAGTATATCTCATGATTCTAACTGTATAGAATAGTTTAGTCATAGTGATGATTGTTTGACTCTGTCTAGTAAATGACTAACTGTTTAACACTAATAGACAACAATAGTTAGAGAGAACAACAATCTCCCCCTTTGACATTAGTGGAAAAAATACTTTGTCATGATTACATTGTTACAATGTTGATATGAGTGCTCCCCCTCAAACTATGACTTAGTTCAAAATAGAACTTACAAAATTTTGACTTATGTCGAATAAACAATGAACAATATATACATGAATCTAAGTAGTCTGATTGTTTCAGTGTCATACCCTATTTTCCTTCTACACCCTAATTGTCTTCTGAACTCTTTTGATTATCATCACATTCCCCATGTTCTTTTCTTCAGTCAAGATATATAATCATCATTACATTCCCCCTTGTTTTGTCACTTATGGGTGTTATTGGGGTCGAATGGGTGGAACCAAACCATACTTTTCATTGAAAAGGTTTATGTATTTGGGTGATCATAGCAAGTGCATGATCCCTAAGTGGTTTTTACTGATTCCAAAGTGTGATTTGCAACTGTAGCCTAGTTGCTAAATTACTTAAACTATTAGCCACTAAAATATTATGATCTTCATTGATAAGATCTTGGGTTATTTTGATTTCTCTCTGCATAACCTCCAAGTGAGGGATCAACTTTGATTAAATAGAGATCAATTGTGATCTCATGTTGTTGTCAGTTTCCTAAAGCTTGGCCAATTTCCCTTAAGCATGTAATAACATATTATAGGATTTGGAACTAGATTCAGTTGGCTACATAATAGGGATTCTTGATGTCTTCATGCTAGCTTGAATCTTCTGGATGTTTTCTTGAAGATCACTAGTGAATCTTGGTACATAACATAAAATAATGTACAAATATTGTGCTTTTTGAATTATTTGTATTGTCTTCTATACATGTTCTTACAATTAAACTTTCTTCTACACAATTATCATGGAAAATTTTTCCATAACCTTATTCTCAAATTTCTTTGCAAACCAATCTATCAATTTCTCATTGGATTTAATATCTCCAGCATTAATTTGATCAAAAATAATTATAATATGGGAAATTATTCCAAATTGCCCATCAAAATTTTGAGCATTAAATACTTCAACAAAAATATCTTTAACATCATGCAATACCTTCTTTTGTTGGTGTTCTCTCCTCAACTCTTCTTGTTTCTTTTTCATTGCCAAAATTTCTTGTAGCAAAATTGTTTGCTCAAGAGTGAGATTTTCCAAATCTAGTTGTGGCATATCAATCACTTCATCTAGACCAATTTCAATATCTAGAGAGAGGTCTTTTATTGCTTTATTTTTTTGAGGTGTAGAAGTGTTGTTGCTCGACACTACTTTGGGAGATGGTGAGGGGGTATCACCACTCAATCATGTTTGCATAATGCTAGGGACAAAAATAGTAGCACTTAGCTCTATTTTATTTTCCTCCTTATTTACCTCAATGTGAGGTCCTAACACTTTTGGTCCTTCTTCACCTTTAGTAGGAATGTCTACACTAGTGTCCTTATTAGTTTCTTCTTCCTCTTGCTCCTCCTTGTCTATATCTGAGGGCTTCTCTAGAGTGGCAGGGGTGTCGGCATGAATTGTTGACAAGTTGCCTTGCAAACTCAACACACCTGAACTCATCTCATCACTCTCATCATCTTGCATGGTAACTGTCTCAATATCTTTTTCTTTTGTTCTGAGACCAAAAATACTCTTCTAGAGTAACTCATTTTGTTGAAGTACAACATCGGTCTTATTTTGCAATATCATAAAGATTCTAAATTTAGGAATGAATTTGTCCCTATATCTCTCCATAAATGTATCCTTTTGTTCTTTTGATAGATCGGTCATAACCTTGGCTAATGTGCTAGTTCTAATGTTTTTCTCTTCTTCTTCTGCTTGTTGCCACCTTCTAACAAGTCTATTGTATAAATCTATAGGTATCTTCTTCTCTACTTTATTTTGAGCTAACTTATGATTTTCCATCATATTTTTCATGACCTCCTCAACTTTTATTCTATCAATATTATCTAATGTGTCATATTTCACAAATCTAAAACTAGGTAAACCTAAATATTTTCTTAGGTGGACACATACCTCATCGATGGTTTTTTTTTCTCCCTATGTGTGGTCCTTTAACCAATCTCCTTCTTTTTTGTTTTGAATGAATAGATTCAGTAGTCTCTACTACTCTTTGTTTTATAGTCTTCTTGGCACTAGCTACTACCTTGGTCCTTGGTTTGGTAGGTGGTGGAGGAGAGAGGGGTCCCACCACTGGCTTCTTTATAGTTCCTTTATCCTTCTTTCTAGGTGGTTTGACACCAATGAGGGCTTTACCCTTCACTCCTTCTTCTTCCTCTTCCTCGTCACTACTACTCTTTTCTTCATCCGCTCCAAGACCTTGTGTAATTTGCATAGGTTCCTTGCTCTTGCCTTCGGTACCTAGCTTTGACTCTAGGTCTTCAATCATTGTCTTCCTTTTCTTTTCCTTGGAAGCTATCTTGATGTCTCTCATGATTCTTGCCTTAGCTTCTTCATATTTACCAAAGGGTTTTGCTTTATTATCATATCTTCTTTCAATAATGTAATAATGTTTGCATTC
Organism: Cupressus sempervirens; assembly: GCA_028749045.1. NCBI lineage: Eukaryota > Viridiplantae > Streptophyta > Pinopsida > Cupressales > Cupressaceae > Cupressus > Cupressus sempervirens. Next base: position 250,152,769 of record CM053786.1, on the reverse strand, counting down.
ACAATCTCACTATCAATCTCATAGTCAAATGTTGTTATCCATGCCTTCCTTGGTTTAACTGTCTAAACATATGTGTTATTTGTGTCTACCAAAAATTTACATCATTATAATGTTTCATTACCAATTATTCTAGTATCCTCATCCACAATCTCATCCTATGTCTAAATTCTTCAAAATATGTATCCATGATATTCTCAAAATTCTCTCCTAATTGAGTTATATACTCATTGATTTTCCATATTGTTGGTTTTCCTTGTTCCCAAACAATGCTTCCAATGCTTAGAAAATATTTTTAAATGTAAAAGAAAATGCACATGATAAGTGAATTAAACTTACACATTGTGTTCTTTGCCTTCCTGATAGTTGATAGGTTTTCTTCTAATTGTTGTCTTTGCAACTTGGAAAGATCATATTCATGATCTTTCATGACTATCTTCCATGCTTGATTCACTAATATACATGGTACACTATTCAATCTACTAGATTGATAGAATTTGTAAGAAATAATGCTCACTACAAATTCAATCAATGGATTAGAAGTGTTTGTGATGGACAATGCTCATCCATTCCACTCAACACCTATATTTGCTTAAACTTCCTCTTGACTCAAACTTCTCATTGTCTTCTTCTTGTCCAATGTAGAATATCTAATAACCTTATGAACCATCTTCTTTATTATTTCAACTAGTCTAATGTGTAGCCAAAATTTCATGTTTTGGATCCTGCTTAGCAGAACGTTGATCCATTCAATCTTAAAATTCCTTAGGAACTCTAGGGTACGATTTAACCCTTTCCTCTTGAAAATTTTTAATTTCTCCTTCAAAACTTCTTTGTCACACAATTTCTCATATGCTTCCCAAATTTCATAATCTCCTATTTCTCCAATCTTACACATGTAGCAACTTTGCACATCATGTATCATAATTACATTGGGTGGTCTCGAAGATAATGCACCCATTGAGTTGCCTTTCATTGTAATATCAAGAATATAATAAAATTAGGGTGGAGGACAAGCATCATTCCTCACCAATTGAATTTTACTAACCTACACTCCTTGACTCTTTCTTATGGATGATGAAGCTTTCATTTTCTCTTTGTTAAGGTTCAAAAACTTTCCTTCCTGAGGATCACTCAGCACAACTCAAATCTTCACTCGATCAATCTTCATGTCTCAGATTTTCTCTTAAATCGCCTTAAAATCTCTTTTTCACTCAAATTGCTCTATTTTCTTGAATTATGTATGCAAGGTATGAAATAATTCCTTCAAATTTTGATATATACTTCTTTTTTCTCAATTTAGGTTCTCCATTAATGTTGTGTACATAGGTAGTTGGATGCCAACTATCTCGGTTGACATTGTGTCTTTGAAATAGGTCTTCATTATACATCTCAGTCTCTTCCATCTAACTTGGCATATACATCAGTTTAACTTCTGAAGTACTTGGACCACATACCAATTCTTGGTCAATATAAAAAATTTTACTGATGTTCGACACTATGTATATACATGATTATTTTGCACTAATTCTTTCATAGATATTTTCGTATGCATCTTTACTTATGCAAATATGAAATTTAGCACATTTTATGTTAGGAACTGATGTAAGATGTATCATTAGATATAAATTTCCATACATACCCTCTTCACTTAGTTTGAGATGATATGATCACCTTCTCCATTGGATTGGGTGATCTCAACTCCATTTGTTCCACTGCTTCCATCTTCTATCTTTTTCTTCCATGTTTTATTCATCTCCTTCCTTGTTTGATCAATGCCCACTTTACCTTTACCCTTGGTATTGTTTTGATTTATTGTTGGTACTTGAGTTCTATAGTATTTGCTTAAATGTCCAAACTTGTGACATTTGGAACATACATTGTTAGGTGCATGGTTCTGTCTTTGATTTGTCTAGTAGAGTTTTGTTTGTGATCTAAATTCATATGCTCCATGTCCATACTTTTGACAATTGTAACAATAGCCTTCAAATCTAGGTTTAGTAGATACATTCTTTGTTCTTGACCTACTCTCATGTATTTGATGTCCTTATTTCTTGTAGTAAAACCTATAACTAGTAAACTTAGGTTTAGGATTTTCCATACCATTTTTTCTTCGACAATTTTTTTAGTATGACCAAGTTTTCCACAATGATAACCTGGTTTTTTTCCCTTTGAATTTGCATTTCTTATTTCTCCATTCCTAGATTATTTTCCTTTCTCAATTGATGAATGTCCTAATCTAGTAGTGTTGCTAGATGACCTCATAAATTCTTCAAATTATTTCATATCTTTGTTTGGCTTGTTGAATCTTTCCACAAGTTCTTTTTCAATTTTCAATTCATTCTTTAGTAAGTCCTTTTGTCACGTCAGCTTTTCTATTTCCACATCCTTGATTTGTAGGCATCATTTGATTCGTCATGTCAAGTTGAGTGTTTGTGAGCTTTTGTACATCAAATATCCTTTCTTCAATTTTAGTTTCCATTATCCTTTTGTCTTCCTTAGTGACAACCTTGTCTTCCTCAACTTTATTATTTTTCTCAATTACTTCACATATCCTTACTGATTGAATCTCATGTTCCCTTTTTGGTCTTCTGACTTTCTCATTCAGGAGTTTGTTCTTTTCTAGTAGATCTATAGATGTGTCATTTGGATTTATTGTTTCAAATAGTCCTTCAATTTCAATGTCTTCATAAGAAAATTGTTTGTCTTGAATATACAATTCAATTGTCCTTTTCAAGGATTTCTTCAGATCTGTCTTGTTGTCTCAAGTTTCTACAGTAAGAGCTAGATCTCAATCACTTGCTTGTCAATAGTTTTGTCCAATCTAAAAGTCTCCATCTCTAAGATCTTGATTCCAAGTTGCTAAACTTCTCCAAGAGAACTTGGCTCAGATACCAATTGTTGGAAGTATTTATTGAACACTAAGATACTAAGAGGGTGGGGGTGGGGGGGGTGAATCAAGATCTATAACATTTGACCTCTTCAACAATTCTATAATGTATTCACCATATTTTCCATTTCATATCTAACTGTTTATGCATGCATAACTTATATAATCAAAATGTAATAGTATATAGATCTAATATGTCAATCATATGCATGAAAAGTAATCACATGACACAAAGATTTTGGTTACCCAAAAACACTTCAATATGAAGGTAAAATTGGGGTGGGGATGACACCCACAAATCTTCACTACTATAGCAATAAAGTTAACTTTTTAGGGTTACAATATTTGACCATATCAATGATCTACTCTATGAGGGGTCTACCTTGTTAAAAGCTTTTGAGACTGTTAGATCTCACTCTGTTAGAGGATTTCACACTTGCAAAAAAGTAAGGACTCTGTTAGGAGATTTACAAAGATCTATTAAGACTGCTCTGTTAAGAGATTCAAGCTAACTCAATCTATTAAAATTGATTTAGTACCTAATCCCTAGTTTTCTTTGATAAGCTAATATTAGATCTCCTCTTTTCAATATGTTATGATATATGATCTGATAAAACTTTTCTATCCTTCACTACTTGACTAGGTTGCTTGCTCTATTTTGGAATAACTAAACTCTTTGCATTTTATGCAATGTTCACACGTTCACACTTGAATTGCATGAATAGATTTTTTTCTCCTTTGTATCATCACACACTTCACCACCATCTACATATATCAAAATAGGTCAAGTTCTTCCCTATTTAAAGATTTCATAAAGAGTTTTCTAGACACTTTCTTGTTTCACCTCTCCATCTAATTCATTCAACACATAACATAGGGATTTTTGATCCACGTCATAAAATGTGTAAAACTCTTTGTAACAAACTCTACAAATATTAAATATCACATCCATGTCTACCTAAAATGGTTTACCTCAAATTTTGTATCATTCCTGACTTGAATGTAAATTATGTGTTGCTCAGCAATTACTGTTTTTGACACTTGAAACTCACTATTTTTGTTGTTGATGCTCAATCTTTACTATACTCAATACCTTATGTACAACTTGGTTTTAATGTTCTCAAACTACTCAATCAACACTAGATTTGACTTAAATTGAGAATATTCAGTGACCATATACTTGCTCGGCTCCTATAGAGCTTGGTATGTACAAGTTTATGTATAAGTCTATCTCATGACTCAGCCTATATAGAGTAGCTCAATCACATTGATGACCATCTGACTCTACCTAGTAAATTACTAAGTATTTGACACTAACAGACAACAATAGCTAGAGAGGCCAACACAAGGGTGCACTATGTCCCTCACAACCAAGGTCCAAAACCTTTAGGATCCCAAAAAAGGTCTTGAATCCCTTAAATCAAGCATAGAGTCTGAGATATAGTAGTTTCAATGTGAAGAGAAGAGATGGCCTAGGAGGATAGATCCCACCTCAATCTTAACACCATGCAGAAAGGAGGTTTAAAGAGGATCTATTAAGATTTACCCTAATTCCCCCTAGGAGAAAGGAGAATAAAGGGAAGAAAGAAGGAAGAGTAAAAGATGATTAATGATATCGCATTGAATAGGTGTTAAACCTTCATTAAATTGGAGTGTGTCCAATTTAAGATGGTACATTTAACCCCCACTTTAGTGAGAGTGTGGGTTAACCCACACTTGTTTTAAAGTAAAAAGAAGAATAAGAAAAGAATTCAATGAATCACAATGAGATAGAACATCACTTAGTCAAAGAGAATAATCCCCCAAGACCAAGGGTCCTAGCTCCACATCCATGTATAAGGGTGCAAATAAAACAAAACCAAAAAGACAAAGACATGGCAAAGGGTTTAGTACTAAAAAAAAATCCAAATCAACTTGTGAAAAACACCTCAAATGAAAAAACATCTCACCCATTAATATCATATTTGGAAATCCATTACAAGAGCATAAATGATGACATGAGAAATGAAAGAGAAACATCATTACTAAACAAAGCTTCTAGATCTATCTCTACTAGCATGAAAGCAAAGGAAAGAAAAGAGAAAGGAAAAGTGATTACCTTGCCTAGTAGAGTGTCAACCCTACTATGAATCACCAAGAGAGCCATTGCAAAAGATGGTGTTGAATGCTTTAATAGGGTGGTAACCCAATAGTCAACCCACCAAATTTCCATCCATAGATTAACATCCATTGTATCACCATGGAATGGTCCTATGTAAAAATGTGTTACTCATGTATGAGACTTAGCATGTTGTATTTGAATGTGTTACCTATATTGGGACTTAGCAATTTGTTATGCATTACCCAAATATAAGATTTAGCATATATCTATCTAGATGCATTACCCGTGAATGAGATTTAGCAAGTTTATCTATGTTACCCATTATGAGATTTAGCATATGTGTTTGCATGTGCAAAAGAGAGATTAAGTAATAATGCATATATTTGAGAATAACTTAGAAATAATACCAAGAAACCATGGATAGAGTACTCAAAGCCATTCTCAAAATCTATATTTTCTGCCCCATGAGAGTAGAAATAACATATAAGGAGGACATATATATTTCCACCTCCTTATCATGTCTAGATACTAGAGATGAGAAAGAAGAGGAAGAGGATGCCTAATTCACATAATAAGGAGATATCCTTAAAGAAACATTGTATACTACATTCATAGCAAAGAGATTTAACTCTTACAATCTAAGGATATAGACAATTGTGAAAAGGTTATATCACTTAGGGCCTATTTGGCTGCCAAAATGCAGGTATTCAGATTTTCCTATTCCCACCCAATTCCTGCAACCAAATGGAGCCTTAAAGAATGAGAATCCTCAAAAGGGATAAACCTTAATAATAGGACATCCACTTAAGAGGATTTCTTTATTAAGATACCATCTCCAAGAAGAAGTGAAGAAGAACAAGAATACACATATTCAACCTGCTATATGTATAGATTAAATAGGGATCCTTGGATGAAGGAAAACAATCTCCGAGAAAGGGAAAGTGTATAGTATGTGCATAGCTTTGATTGAGAAAGAAGAGGTGGTGATCAAGGAAAAATACACCTCTTGCAAAAGGGAGAATCCATAGTCAATGCACAATTCTTCATAAAGAAAGAACAATGCAACATAATATACAAGTTCCATGTAATCTTAGATCTGTAGAGAAAAGATAAAGAATGTATAGAGCTTCTTTCCCCTACAACTTGAGACAAGAAAATGAAATATATCGTGGATTATATAACTAGATCTTTAAGAATATAAAGATGAGTCATAAGCACAAACTCATAGTCATGCACAAAATGTAAATGCCCAATATCTAACAATAGAAATATAACATTACACCATAGATAGGATAACAGGAAGAAATATCATAGGATAACCAAGAAAAGATATCACATATAAAGTAAGGCATAGATGATCATGATATGAGGAGTCAAAATCTAACATATGCATGATACTTTGCTAGGAAAAAATGAATGGTTCCATGTAACAAAGGAATACATACCTATAGATGAGAATGTCCCATAAAACAATATCAATCTATAGGAAAACAAAGAAAATATGTCATGATAACTTCCAAAAAATATCTTATAAGAAACATGAGGAAGAAGTAATCAATACCCATGTAATGCAGAGAGAGGGTAATAAATAGAGATAATGAATCCAAAAGAGGATAAGAACCTTGTCATGAAATTATGATACTTGATTGCAAGAAGAGAAGAGGATGCAAGTTGTAAGTGAGAAGAGATAACAAATCCATTTTCCCACATTAAATTTCATAAAATGCCTATGTATAGAAAGAAGAAGAGATCTCTAAAAGAGAAGAGAAGAAGGAATCCTCCCCCCCCCCCCGCCCCCGCCTCCTATAGTGAAAATGAATGAGAGAAAAAAATACCTATTGGGAGATTCTGAATATGCATTATACAAGATAATGGAGAATTCACTCCAATAGGTGAAAATGAAGACTAAGAGAAGTTATGAAGAAATTGTAACACCTCACGGGTATAAGGAATAGTGCCCAGAGATTTTTTTTCCATGTAATATACAAATGAAAATGAATAAAATTGACAATCATACGAGAATCATCATAGTGAAAAGGACATGAAAAAGAAAAAGGAGTCTTCAAGAGGCATGCTAATTTTTTTTGATTCAACAACAACTACTTCAATATACACCTTTAAGGTCAAATCTCTATTGGCAATATGACCAATCAATCAAATAAGGTGAGATATGTGGTTGTCATTTATGACAACATTTGTTTTGCAGTTTAGTCATGATTATTTGTGAAGGAAAATTGTGTAAGCATTAGACAATGTTACAACAACATGACAAGATTTGTTGATTAGTGGAATATTCTCTTGTGCAGTTAACCCTAGATGCATGACATCATCCTAATGATGCATATCAGCACACATCTTTGTATGATCAACCTAGTTCAAGTTATGGAGGAAATATTGATGCAGTTATCTCATAGTGCATAACAGAGCATGTCAGCAAATTGACTTGTATGACTTGCAAAATTGTTTGATTACTAAATATTGATGAGCTAACTTTAAGGATGATATGTGAGCCGACTAAGGAAAAATTTATTGATATGTTTGATATAAGTAAAGAACTTCAATTGTGAAGTGAAAATGTGAATGGGATATTATGTTATGTGATGTGAAGCAATGTTATGCGAGATATGATGCAAATTGATATGTGCGCAATAATTCTTGTATGAAGAACTGAAAATCAAAAGAATTGCAAAGTATAAGAAGTGATCCAGTATTGTATGTATACCTATTCTTTGAAGAACTTATTGTATAGTTGCATGTTAGGGAAATGGGCTCTTCTTGCACACATTTGTATATGATCCACCAACTCCTAATAGGGTTGAAGCAACTCCTAACAAGGTTGAGGTTTCTATCAAGGCCTAGTCTCCTAACAAGGATTCAAGACACTATACATTCTTCATAGACTCCTAACAAGTCAATATCCTTAACCAGATTCTTTTATATAGTGAATCATCTAGTGGGTTTCATCCCCACCAAGGTTTTCCCTTGGCTAGGGTTTCCCTAGATAACAAAATATGGTGTTATGAGTTCTCTCTATGGATGGTTGTTTTTACTATTCAACATTGTTGGTTTATTTTCTTATGCATGTGGCAAAGTAATTAATAATATTCAATTCTAGGCAAAAAGATTGAAAATACCAATTCACCCCCCACACCCTCTCAGTATTATCTATTTCTAACAATCTCTACAAGTATCAGGATAACCAAGACCATGAGTAGGTAAGAGAAGATTAAAAGGGGGTTGTCCAGAATATTCTTGAACTATATCAGAAGGAGAATATCCAATACCACATTTTTCTATCTTAGGAAATACATGAATATGGTTTTTAAGATCCCTTTCATTAATACCAAGTCCTAAGCTATTGTAACCTTTTTAAATAGTCATGTAGTAACCTTTAGAATAGTTATTTGTCAAACCATAAATAGGAGGGATTTTTCATTAGAATCATGTGCAAAGGTAGTGTAATGAATGATAATAGGAGGGATAAAAGAAATCTTATGTTTTCCCTTGTTACAAGTAGTAGGAGGAGAAGGTTCATCAAGGATGGTGTAAACATCCTCATCATGAACTAACATTTAAGCTTGAACATATGCTTGAGAAGTGATAGGAGAAGAAGAAGAAGGGGAATCAAGAGGATGATTAGGAGAATCATCAACTAAGGATCTCACATAATCCAGAGAAGAAATAAGCCAACAACATAAATATCTAATCAAAATCTTGAAAGAAGGAAAATGTGTACTTGTTATATTCATAATAATATAAGAAAGAAGATCATGGAGGGTCATAAATAAAATGAAATGCATAAAACTCTCATAAACAACATAAGTGCTATAAAGAGATGCAAGAAGGATAATATTCAAAAAGATAACCATACACCAAAAGATCTTCATAATTGAAATTGTAAGCTAACCAAGAGAAATATGTGAAGAATCTAACTCCACCAAAAAGGAAACAAATTGGGTTCATAAAATAGAAGGATCTAACTTCAAAATCAAAGAAGAGAGTGTGTCAGGTTCACCAATAAATGTATGGTTGGAAAATGGAAGTAGACCAACAACACATGTGAATAAAGGGGGAAGACCAATATCCACCCCTTTTGGATAGATTAGATTGATACAAGAGGGAGCAACAATCTAAACCTAATATAAATAGGAATGAATAACTCAGCTTTGATTCCCTTTCACCTCCACCTTAAGAGGGTTTAAGAAAGAAGATAAACAAAGTAATGTTGAAATACAAAGGGTATGATGAAATGATAAAAAGATGATTCAACTTGTGGAATAAAAACTTGGAAATGTGTTGCCAAATGATGTTAGAAACTATTGTAACCTGAGATCTAGGCTAAACATTGTGAGGTGGCCAAAACCTAGAAACCTTTTGGCAATTTGTCAACTGGATGATTAGGGGCAAACTATGGCCCTAATAGAATGTGTGTGATACTAATTTTGATTTTGCAATTCTACAAAGAGCTGAAAATGGTATCTAGATATGTAATCTATTCATCAATCTGAGATCCAAAGCCTATAAAATAAAGAGGTTGTTTGTTTGTTGTTGTTGTTGGGGGGGGGGGGGGGGGGGGGGGGATCCCTCAGTTAAACCTTAATTTCGGAATCAACCTTGATTTGAAATAGAGATAGAATGTTGGAAAGTAGTAATAATAGATATAACATAAAGTAATGTAAATTTATGAATATGCTCTTGAATTTGGAATGTAATAAAGTATGTAGATGCAATAGCTTTGACTCAACTTCAAAACCTTAGCAAGAACATCAAAGTGAAACCAAAACCTGCATGAATGTATGTGCTTAAAATCCACCTTGTAGATGAATGTAGTTCTTGAAAGGATGAATGTATAAGATCAAAAAAAGATCTTGAATGTATGAAGGGAGGTCTTCAATGTTGAAAATGCAATAGAAGATCTAACATGAACTCCTTCGATAGCTTCAATAACTTGAATGCATGAATCCTTGATCTTCAATGGATAGAGAGCTTGAATGCCTTGAATGCTTGAGAACTTGAGTTCTTGAGTGCTTGAATACTTGATTATTAGATTGTTATGTGAAATGGAGGAAATTGAAGGGTTTATATAGAGCTCAAAATTGACTAACTCCCACAAGTCGACTTGCCTAGGAATTAACACCTTGAAGGTATCCAGATATGGGACCTTAATAGAGGACCCCAAATATGGCACACTAGGGCCCAATTGGCCCATCAAGGTCACATTGTAACCCTATCAACCAGGGGCCAAAACCTCTAGGATCCCTTTGAGATCCTAAAATAGGTTCTAGATCCCATAAATTAGGCATAGAGTCCAAGATATAACTATTTTGATGTAGAGAGCATATTCTACTTAGTCGATAGATAAAGGAAAGGGAGGACCTAAGATGATAGAACCTACCTCAAGCTTAACACCATGAAAATAGGACCTTTAAAGAGGATCTATTAGGTTTTATCCCAATTCCACCTAGGAGAAAGGACAAAAAAGGGAAGAAAGAAGGAAGGTGCAAGGAGATTGATGATCTCACATTAAATAGGTGCTAAACCTTCATTAAATTAGAGTTTATCCAATTTAAGAAAACATGATTGCATTTCTCATATCCAACCCTTGCATTGGTATTATGTGATTATATTCGTGAAGTTGGTTGTGCCCACACATGAGCATGTGTGTGTATGTATGACAACATCTTGTGAGGCCAAAACTCCTAGATGTAGTTTGGTTGAGTGATTGTTTATTTGGGATTTGGGTTGGGAATTTTCATTTCCTACAATCACTCATTATGTGATGTATGTAGGGTAGACATGTGGAGTGACTTCTCTCATGTACCATAGCTTAACAGTCATTGACAAGTGTAAGACCAAAAAAATGGGTAAAAAATGCATAACACACTATGAGAAAATCACAAACCCAATCAACATGTATTAGCACCCTCTAGTCTACCATGAAAGCCAAACTAATTAAGAAAGTAATAGAAACCCCCTTTTTTATTTGTAGCTCCCATGTTCTTCTTTCTTCTCCAAATGATTGTAGCTTCAATTTGCCTATAGTGCACACAAGATTGAAGCCAAAGCCTATGATGTGGATAATGCCATGAGAATACTTGAAGTGTGATTTTATGTGAGAGAGAGAATGCAACATGCAAAGAAGTAGAGACTAAAAGATTCAAAGATTTGGACTTTCAAAACTTCAGCATTCGGATCCAAGAGACCCCAAAATAAGAGAAGAGTGTTCATTTTATAATTTTCACTCAAAGTGAGGGCATTGGATTTGTCACCCATAGATGTGCGATGTGGAAAGAGATTTCTATGACGCATATGACAGAATATGCCAATTTTGAGATTCTATGACACATGCAAGTCAAATTTGGAAGAGAATCTATGATGCATCATAAGATTCCTCAACCCACTTAAAGCCAAGAATCTATGACAAATAAGCCAAATAGGGACATGCGTAAGAGGTAATAATAATTCCTATGATGCATATGACAGAATATGCCAAAAGTAAGATTCTATGACACACGAGAGTCAAATTGGGAAGAGAATCTATGATGCATCATAAGATTCCTCAACCCACTTAAAGCCAAGAATCTATGACGAATAAGCCAAATAGGGACATGTGTAAGAGGTAATAATATTTGATTATGACAAATCTTAGCCAAGTGTCAAAGGAGAATCCACGAGGTGTCACATCCAAGTGTCATGATGATGAAATATTTTATGGAATATTTGAATTAAAAATCCTTTTATTCCACAAAATAAGAATTAGTAGAAAATGGAATTAATGATGGAAAATGGAACCTAGGAAATTGTAAATTTCCATGGTTTGCAGATAATGAATCAATTAACTAATAAAATTAATTAATTGAGGATGGTAATTAGGAAGAATAATTAGAAAGAATAGGATTAAATTATGGGTTATTTAATCCTATAGAGAAAATTAGCAGATGATTGGCCAAATTGATTAAATGAATGCGACAGTATCCTTTGATGAAAATGTGACGATGATAGATATCGAATAAGATGATGAAAAGGTAGACCAAAACCATGGTCAAATTAATTGATAGATCAAAATTGATAACATGCCAAGGACACATGACATGAATAAATTGATATGTAACATTTAACCGACATTGTAAATACTACAGGATTGAAATTGGTTGATAAGGTTTGATCATAAGAACACTGACGGACACTATCAATATTATTAAAATTTTTGATGATGCCATGATCTAACATTGAAAGCCACAACAACGTCAAATATTGAATGACATGAATGATATTTTGACCTAGTACTGAGAGCCATGACAGTACTAAGGTCAGATTGATAAGATTGATAAGTTGATAGGTTTCCAAGGCACTGAAAGCCACAACAATGCCTAGGAGCAAATAAATGATTATTGATTTGGGATGTTTGATATGTTTTGGGTTGATTAGGACTAATTTCGAGTGATTTTGGGTTGATTTGGGTGATTCCAAGTTGATTTGGGGTGATTTCGAGTTGATTTGAAATTGATACGAAAGGGGATACAAATGACAAAATATGGTCAATCTAGCCAAAAGATCAAAGTTGGTAGAATGAGAAAATGGGACAAATTAGTATGAAGAAGTGATGAAGTCTTAGATGCGAACCATTTTTGAGCGTCTACATTTTGCCCCTCTTTGATACAATGTGATTTAGAGCATTGTATCAAAGAATAACTAATGAGAAAGCCACAACATGCCCCAGTAGGGATGATATATATGGGTGCCCCCTCGAGAAATTGACTAAGATAAGCATATGATAAGTCAATTTATCAACAACAAGAAGAAAAAACCATAGCAACTAACGGAATGACATGAAACTATGCGTGTATGCCCAAAATGATGGAAAGATGGTAGAGCATGAGGGAAATCATCAACAATGGTCGTATTTGGTCAAAGATGATGAGACAAATGTCAAACTAAGGTTGAACCAGGTGGAAAGCCATAGAAAGTTGATTGATAGTGCAGGATGATGCAAGAATGCATGAATGCAAGAGGAAGATGATTTGGGGAATCAGAAGACATGATCATGGTGATGGAGAATGAGATGATGAAGAAAGATGAGATGAGGAGATGTTAGTATGATGGAAAGACTTTTGCTTCTAGAAAGTGCACTATATGTCAAATGGAGCTTTATTTTGATATGGAAAATGGAATGCAACACATCATGGCATAAAGGGCCAGAGCGCAAATGCAAGCCTTTTGCATAAACAAGCACGATGCAAATAGAGAATGACCTTGTCCTTCCTGAGGCATATGTACATGCCCTAGAATCTCAAAAGGTACATTGTAATAGACAAAAATTGAAAAAGATGACCATGAACCATCCTGGCCACTCTCATAGATCAATTTATATCATTGAGTAGCATAGGGACATGATCAAAGGAAAAAAACAAAGAAAAAATAAATCACTCACTAAACAGCATGAGCCAACAACTATTCTTTTCCATTATTACATTCTTGTTAATGTTTTAGGTGTGTAGATAGTGTTTGATATGTTGATAATGTGATAGTTTTGGTTGTGGATTCAGTTGATAAGTTCATAGTGACATGTTGGATTGATTGTTGGTTCATGCTGCATAGATATTATGATTGGCATTGAAGCATAGCGCTTTGATTTTCAGTCTGCAAAGTGCAAGTGTTTATGCAAAAGGGGTGGTTATCCATAGTGAAAATGTGCAAGGTTTATTGCAAAATTTTGACGAGTTTTGTGATTTTTAGGGTTTTGTGGAGATATTTGATTTTTTTGTGTAACTGATTTCTTCAGGTCATTTTACAATTTTTAGGTTTTTTTCAGGACATTTTATATTTTTAGGGATTTTTTCAAGATCGTATTTGAATTTTTAGGATTTTTTTAGGACATTATGTGATTTCTATGGATTTTCTCAGGATCGTATTTGAATGTTTAGGAATTTTTTCAGGACATTTTATGATTTGTAGGGATTTTTTCAAGATCGTATAAGCATATACAAGTGTTAGCTCCAATCTGTTATGCGATAGATCTAATGGATAAAAAGCACTTAGGGATATGCCCCTAGTTCAAATTCAAACTCATGTACCATGTAGGTAATATGCCCCCAGACAAGACACAAACTATGTACAAAGACCAATGACAGAGTGTGTATAGACTGGTAATGCTTGGTAAGATAACAAAGGACATTAACCAGTTCATGAGCCATGATAAGGGAACAAGGATGTCTTGCAATATGAAGGATATGATCGAGGAATGATGGAGGGGGAAAAGACCAGATGGAATCCTGATAGATGGAGGAGCGACACTGATTACGCATGGTGCCTGTTTGCCAGGTTTTCACCATGGTACTTGCCCAAAGCGCCTGTTTGCCAGGTTTTCACTTTTGGACAAAATTTTTCTCTTGACTCAAATTTTCCTGCCAAGATGCTTGTTTACCAGGTTTTCATCAAGGCATCCATTTTTTTTCTTTCTTTTTTTTTTGATGACTTCTTTCACTTTTTTCTTTGCTTTTTTCATGACTTTTTACTATTTTTTTGATATTTTTTCAGGACTTTTAGATGAAATCAAGAATGTCATTGACAAATGTTGAGAAGATATCTGTTGTTGGTGTTGCTAGCTGATGAGCTCTGAATCCATGACTGACCATAACTATGGAGGATTTATTCCAAGTCTGTAGCTAAAATCAAACCACTAGAAAGGCCTCGAGATATACCATCATGTACTGTATGTAAGACAATGTCAATCTCTTGCGAATCAAGGCATCTAAGGATAATAATAGAAATGTCATGTGGGATGTCACTGATGATGACATATGCAAAGGCTTGTTGGATAAAGGACTGATTTGGTGATTGGACAAAGTAGGTAGTTGGATTTGGGGATAAACAAAGGGATATAAGGGAGGGTTGGGAGGGTTGAGACCAATGACCTTCCGCATGAACGCTGATTGAGAGAGCTCCAAAAGACTTTGTGGCATGTTGAACACTGGAACACTAATATTCGTGGCAGCATATTTTTCATTTCGTATCCTTGGGAGCTTCTTAGCTTTTGATTTTTTATAGTCTAATGGTGCCTTTTGATTTTCACCAAGAGACCTATGCTTGCTAGCTTTTTCTCTTTTTGCTTTGTAGCTAGAAAGTGGAGTTGGCTCCGCAAAATATGCTAATGTGTTCTCTTTAGGAGAAACTGCTTCTTTATGATCTTCAGTCATAATGTCTTCAAATTCTATTATGAGAGTGTCATCATCGTCGAATTGATGAAAAATTGGTGGTCCACATTGGTCCCAATCCAAAGGTTCAGGATAACTTGAGGAGATGTCATCATCAGTGTTGAATGGGCTTTGGTTGAAGGTAGATATATGGGTAACTGATTCAACTGGGTCATTGGGGTTATGCTCAGAGGCTAGGGGATTGTTGGTTTCAAGTGGGATATCCTCAGATGTCTTTTCATCATTCGAAACATCCATAGTCTTACATGTAGGTACTGTGGTACTAGGAGGACCTATTTGTAATGGTTTAAATCCAAGCCCCAAACTAGGAGGTTGTCCTTCTATAGTGATAGGTTCAATGATTCCTTGTTTCTGAGATCCAAGACCACTATAGCCATCATAGCCTTGTTTTTGCATGATGGTAAACCCAATTCCATCCTTGATAGGAGATATCAAAGTGGGTTCTCATTCTGATTTTTCTTTCTCAATACATACAGATGTATTCTCATTGATAGAAGTATCATTCTTTGTACTGATGGGAGAAAGTGGTGACTCCCTAATGTGAGAGACTTGAGACATAAAGTACTCTCCACACCCATTGTCTTCAATTTTCATCTTTTCCTTGGCTTTACTGAGTAGTATATCAGCATCCACATACTTAGAGGAATTTGTAGGTTGTGCTTCATTGTTTGTTGGGATTTGGAATGTAGTAGCATCTCTTAGATTAGCACAAAACTGGAAAGGATCTAGATCACCGAGGATGGTAACCTCTATGTTGTGGTAGGAAAACTTCAGACATTGATGATATGTAGAAGGGATTGCTTTCATAGCATGAAGCCAAGGGCGTCCCAGTATCATGTTGCAATTTATTTCTATATCTAGGACATGGAACAATGTGTCTTCGGTAGCTAGATCAACTCTGATAGGTAATGTGATGATGCCCCTAGAGAAGTGTTCACCATCATCATAAGATTTTATTGTGATTCTTTGAGAGGGATCCACATCATCTTCAGAATAACCCAAATTGTTGACAACCTTAAGAGTACAGATGTTCAATCCTACTCCTCCATCTATTAAGACACGTTTGACTTTGGCATTATGGATGAAGACTTCGAGATAAAGGGGATCGTTATGGTTAGGTTTGTCCTTAGGAATATCTCGGGGTGAAAAAGTGATATGTTGTGATGTGGATGGGTTCCCAACCATGGCTTGGAACTGGGCAACATCCATGTTATCTGGGACTATTGACTCTTTAAGGGCTTGCTCCAAGATCTTCTGATGTTGGGAAGATGCATGCAATAGGTCCATAATGGATATTTGTGCAGGGGTTTTTCTGAGTTGTTCAACAAGGCTATAATCAGATGAAGTAGGAGAAGCAGTAGGTCTACTTGGAGGTGCAGGTCTAGTAGAAGCAGTAGGTCTAGCTAGGGCTCCAGGTAGGGTAATCTTGCTACGATGTGTAGTGATAGCACAATGAGGGTCTTTAGCCTTCAATGTGAATGTGGATGTGCGGAAGTCAGACTCATTAAAGCAATTGATGGTGTAGTCATAGCCGGTGCATGTGTAATTCACATTACCTTGTGAGTTTGAGTTTGAACTTGAGGGTTTCTCTTTGTCATGATTATCCAAAGGATCTTTGAAAATAATATGATCAGAGTTGGATGCTAACAGTGATGGATCAACTCTGATGACACCATTATCAATAAGGTCTTGTATTGCATGTTTCAGTTGGAAGCATGATGAAGTCTTGTGTCCTTTGGTGCGATGGTAATCACAATACTTTTTGTCATCCCACCAATCAGCTTTAGTCAATGGTTCATCTTTGATTGGAGGTAGCTGCATGAAGTTATTACTCAGTAATTGTTGTAACGCAGTCTCAAGTGGTATTCCCAATGGTGTGAATTTCCTATCTTTGGTTCTAGGATGTCTTTGAGGTTTATCTTGCATGGGAGTCTCAGTTTTCTGTTGTGGAGCTGATGTTTGATTAGGAGTTTGTGAATTTGTAGGGTTTACACCTTTCAAAGTCATTTGAGGTTGTGTTGTGCTAATCGTGCAAGCATCCACAATGCCATCATTAGTCGCATTCTTATTTTTGGAAAAAAAATTTGCCTTGTCATTAGACGAGTTGGTGTTTGTGTTTTCTTTGTTTATCTTGAGGACTCCCTTACGGATAAGAGCATCTTCAATACTAGCCCCTTTTTTCATTAGTTTAGAAATGGTGCTTGGACTCTTGATTTTGAGTTCATACATTAAGTCCGGGACTAAGTTTTCAATGCACAAGTTTACTTGTTGTTCTTCAGGGATGTCTAGTGAGCATTGACTAACTAAGCTTCTCCAACGCAATAAGAATGTGATGAATGATTCTCCTGCCTTTTGTTTAGCTGAGCACAAATCAGAAAGTGTCACCTCATTTGCAATGTTAAAGGCGAAGTGGGAGATAAACTTGTCTGCTAGTTCTGACCAAGATTTGATATTACTAGGAAGTTTGGAGTACCATTCAAGTGCGGGCCCACCTAGAGAACGAGGGAACAATCTCATAAGTTAAGTGGGTTCATCACTGAGTTCAGTACATGAAGCACAAAATTCTCTGATGTGGTCAATAGGGTTGCCTTTTCCTCGATATTTTTCAAACCTTGGAGCTTCAAAGTGTTTTGGGAATGGAGGCATATACAGACTTTTATCGAATGGGTTAGGACGTAGGTCCCTTTCTGTATATAGAGCCTGTTTCTTTTGGACTGCCAATGCCTCGACTTGTTTGGAAAGTTGTTTGAATTGTTGTAATAGTTCTTCATTAGGGTTTTGCATGATGGTCTTTCCTTCAAGTCTTTTGTGTCTGTGAGTAGACCATTTGCTGTGGCGAGAACTATGTCTACTTGGTTCTGACATTTCTACGTCTGATGAGTCTGATGAAGTGTCGCTAGGTGGTGGAGGTATGTTGGCACCTCGAAGACAAAAAGGTCCCTACTGTTGGGGAACTTGTTGTGGTATTTGATGTGGCACTTGTTGTGGGATTGACTGCGATTGTTGTACCAAGTGTTGTTGTTGTGCCGTGTGTTGTGGTTGTTATTGGGATACCTCTGTTGGTTGTATGTGAGACCATGTGTGTGCTTGTTGTTCTAGAGGTATTTGTTGAGGTTGTTGTGGCACACGTTTTTGTTGTAACAAATGTTGCTGGCATGCGATTTGTTGCTCAAGGCATCTTTGGTATTCCAATTGTTGCTTGAGTTGCTCTTGTTGTTTAGCAAACATCATTTGTTGTTGTTGGAATTGTTTTTGATAAATTGTGTGTAATTCAAGTGGGTCCACATGGGATTTCATGTTAGGAATGTTGGATGTTTGCCCCACTTGTGGTTGTTGTTGTTGTGTTTGATGTTGTTGTTGATATGTGGGATGTGTGTCAAGCGGATGTAGACTTGGTTGTGCCTTGGAAATGTTGAGTCCTTATACCATTGTAGGTTGTTGTTGTCATGGGGGTTGACTAAGTCCTTGAGAATTGAACGTTATGTTTGTATTGTTGTTTTGGTACCTTTGTGTTTTAGATGTTCCTACTTGCGACATCATATTGACTTGACTATCAGATAAATTTCTACTGGGAATGGGTGTAATGTCAATAAGACTTTTCCTTTATGTTTCCATAGGGATGGTTGCACTTGATGTTTCACATGTTGTACTTATGAGAGGTTCTATAGTGTTTGATGTCATAGCATTGGGTAAAGTTAGGAGCAAAGGTGTACTTTGTTGATTTGCCTCCAAAGAATGTATGTCTGGCATCCCTAGAGCATGGGTCCCTTTAGGTGCATCTTGTTGTTGCATCATGTGACTAAGATCAAGTCTTAATGTCCTTTTGGGGTGTTTAGGGATTGGTGGTATTTCATCAAACAAGGGGTTAACATTGATGTGTTCAAATGTACTTTGGAGGATTTCAATTGTTGGTTCTTGATGGGATCTTATAGGTGTCATTATTGTGTTTGAAAACTCCAAAGGTTGTTTTCCCTTGTCTAAGTCCAAATTTATCATGGGTTGGATGTTTTCAATTGTTTTGTTGGTTTGATTTTTGGACCTAGGACCTTCCAAGTTTGGGTTAAATTTGACAATTTCTTGTGCTGCCAAACGTTTGAAGTTCTTGCAAAAACTTTTGTCTTGACATGCCCTAGCCATTTCTTCATCAATGATGCCATAATAAGTGTCGGAGTCATCACTTAGGTGTACAATACCTTGTTGTATGTTTGATATGTTAGGTTGGCTGAATTCAAAGGAATGTGATTGTTCATCTTCAGGTGAGGTTGGTACACTTCCTCCTCCTGGTGGCATTGGCACGAATATAGGTTCAAAGTCAGGATTCCATTAAACCATCCCATGTGTCAGGGAAGTGTTTGGAGGAAATCTCATGGTAGGTGCATTGTTTAAGGTTTGTTGTTCCATAACTTGATTATGAGGATCTTGGGGATACATATTCAAGGGGTTTGATAGTAATGGTTGTGATGCCTCGATTTGGTCTTCGTCAAAGGTTTGTTGGATTTGCTTGCTCTTTCTTTGTCTTGGATGAGGTTTTGATTGTGCTTGTGCCTCAGAAAACAAAGGTTGATAGAGTTCCTCGGGTCTCTGAGCTGCTTGTCTCCTAGTAAGTGTTGGCATGATACCTAAGAGTGCAAATGCAATGGAATTTTTGAGTGTTTTGGGTGATTTTAGAGTGGTGGGTATGCGAGACATGAGTGTTTTTGGGATTTTTAAGTATTTAGGAATGTTATGCAATGTGAGGAAATGCTAGATGAATTATAGTTTTGATGTGCAAAGTGCAAATGTCCTAGGGATGTTATGCAAATGCAAATGCAAGGTGATGTTTTGAAGTTTGACTAGAGGAGATGAAAATGACTCTAAGGTATGCAAAATGATAATTAGGGTTATGTTTTGGACTTGGTAATGATACTAAAGGTAGGTGTATGCAAGGTAGACTATGCAAAGGATGGTGTTCTAGGGTTCGTAATGACATTTGGGACATGCCAAATGAGGATAAATGCTCAAGAAGGCAATTTGGTTGATGGATAATTTGATAGGGTTTGGTAGTGAAAACAATGCTAAGGATTTTGATCAATGCAATACGAAGGGGATATACCACTAGGGTAAGTCAAAATGATATTTGGAGATGCTAGGGATATGATTATGCTATGACAAGGGTATATGGAAAGTTTTGAACTTAGGTAAAACCTTTTAGAAAGTATTTTGTCTAGGAGTTTAACCTTGTGATAAAGGACTTTGGATCTTGACCAAAAACTGATAAAAGACGAAAAGATCAAATTGATAAAAGATGACAAGGTCAAATCTATCAAGACATAAATAGATTTTGACCAAAGAAAATGATAAGAAAAGATAAAAAGACTAGTCAAGATCCATTATCTATCAACACTAGGAGATACTCTAAGACTCATACTTTGTTTAGATTTTTGACTAAATTCAAAGGTTTTGGGGGTTCAAAATGATGTTTAGAGGACTCAAAATGGTGGTGATGCTGAGCGGAATGTCATAGAGAGGTAAATGGTAGAGGATAGTGTTAGGGCCAATTTGGATGCTCAAAATGATGATTAGGACACCCAGAATGATGGATACAGTGGTCAAGATGATGAATAGGTATGTAAAGATGCAAGGTGGTGAATGCAAAGTGTTGATTCTGAGATGGGAATGCAAAAACTAAAGAAAGTAAAACTGAACCTAAATGGATGCAATATGAAAAGTAATAGATACTAAATGAGGACTAAAAGGTGCAATATGAAGTCTATATGATGTAAGAATGAAGCTTGGAATAGGGTGAATGCAAGTGAAATCTATGCAAGTGTGAGATCTACATTTTGCCAAGCACATTTAAGAGCACAAGTCGCCATGTTTTCTAAGGTTCGAGTGTGTTGAATCAATGTTTGCAAAGTTTGATAAAGGTTTAAATGTTTTGGCAATGTGTGAGGTTTTGACAAGTTCAAATGATATCCAAGGTGTAAATTTAAAAGTTTGGCTTTTATCTTGATTATGTTTTACACACACGCAAGACACATTAAGACAAGAATAGCTATTGTAAAAGTTAACAAACACACCACAACCTAGGCTTTTAGTATTGTATCCACTGAATTCCTACTTGAACCGAAGTTCAACTGCGCTTATCCAGAGCGAACAACCTAGGATCTTGGCACCACAGGCTTCCCTTTACAGCGCACTCACTTCTCAGGGCTACCAAGATTCGCTTCCCAAGGGGCATGACTTCCCAAGGGACTGTTGCCTCTACTAAGGACCACGAGAATGTAGGATGTCTTCATGGGCATGGGTGACCCCTTGAGCCAGTGGATAGAAAGGATTTTGGCCACTAAAACATGGTTTTTAGTAAGGGCATTCCGTTCGGCAAGTTAATGATAAACTTCTGCAAAAGGTCTCCCAGCCTCGAGAACCGGGGTTTGATGCACCACAAGGGTACTAGAGGAGAGCTATCATGCAGCAATACCGCCGACATTGCTTTCACTATAATCGAATTTTATATAGTGGCTGGAATGTTGACCTGGCTTTGGCCCATTACCGCTCTGAGGTCGTCCCCTGGCATACCCAATATCGAGTATCTTGGTCCAAGGCAGGCCTCCTATAGAAGTTACACGGATTTCTCTTATACCCAAGATCCATGAATGGTGAGGGGAGAGGATACGTCCAATGCAACTCCTAGGGATCTAACACCGTAGACACGCCAGGCAGAAAAGAAAAAGGTTCTTTTTAAGCACCAAACGAAATGTTATCTAATCTAGGAAATCCACACACATAGTTTTGAAAGACACACAAAGTCTTCAACAACATCCTGCAAAGAACACATCAGTAGTTTGTTATGATCATATCTTCATCCAACGATCACCACATGCTGCAAATAGATCATCAGTAACACAAAATCACCTAATCTATGTCCTAGAGAATCATAGGAGCTTGAAATGCAGATTTTGATTGGTGCATGTGCTTACTGTGAACCTAGGTGTGATCCGACAGTGCAAATTGCTCTCCAGAAGGCCAAAATGGCTCTAAAAATGGCTTTGGACAGCCCTGCAAACAATGTTAGTAGCCCTTGCGCATTTGAAGCTTTGACATGCGTCCTTTTTATGCAATGTTTCAATTTTTTCACAAGGATGGCAACCTGAAATCATAACTTGTTAGCACCAAAATTTAGTGTAAAATAACATAAAAATTTGCAATAAAAAGTGGTTAGTTGCCTCAAAAAGCCAATTTATCTTCCAACCAAGTGCATGCAAAGAAAGTGCAAGTTAATCACAAATGCTCTCATTTTTACTCTTTGATTTTGAATTAGTCAATAAGATTGGACTTGTTTGCTATGATTTCGGATCCAAAAAGAGAAATGAAAAAAAGAGACCCCTAATAAAAATCAGAGAGCTTTCCAAAAATGTAAGAAATTTAAAAAAATCTCTTCATTTGTGCCCTAGGGACCCATTTTGTCAAAACAGGCCAGATTTATCAAATTGGGTTTTTGATCCCTAATACGATCTCAAAAGTCAAAATACAAAGAAAGTACCCCCCTTAGAATTCAAAAAGATTTCTGAAAATGTAATTTTTTTCAAAAAATACATTGATTTACGATCAGAAATGAATTTTTATGAAAAATTAAGAAAAAATGATAACTTCTTCAAATCACGTCAAAATTCTTTGATAATCGGACTGAGACATGATGGACACATACCCAACTTGCAAAACAAATTTCAGAACCAAAATCCAAGCAGTTTAAAAGATATGATCAAATTTTTTCATGTTGGGTTCACCAAATGTAAGACCAGAAAAATGGGTAAAAAATGCATAACACGCTATGAGAAAATCGCAAACCCAATCAACATGTATTAGCACCCTCTAGTCTACCATGAAAGCCAAACTAATTAAGAAAGCAATAGAAACCCCCTTTTTTGTTTGTAGCTCCCATGTTCTTCTTTCTTCTCCAAATGATTATAGCTCCAATTTGCCTATAGTGCACACAAGATTGAAGCCAAAGCCTATGATGTGGATAATCCCATGAGAATACTTGAAGTGTGATTTTGTGTGAGAGAGAGAATGCAACATGCAAAGAAGTAGAGACTCAAAGATTTGGACTTTCAAAACTTCAGCATTTGGATCCAAGAGACCCCAAAATGAGAGAAGAGTGTTCATTTTATAATTTTCACTCAAAGTGAGGGCATTGGATTTGTCACCCATAGATGTGCGATGTGGCAAGAGATTCCTATGACGCATATGATAGAATATGCCAATTTTGAGATTCTATGACACATGCAAGTCAAATTTGGAAGAGAATCTATGACGCGTCATAAGATTCCTCAACCCACTTAAAGCCAAGAATCTATGATGAATAAGTCAAATAGGGACATGCGTAAGAGGTAATAATAATTCCTATGATGCATATGACAGAATATGCCAAAAGTAAGATTCTATGACACACGAGAGTCAAATTTGGAAGAGAATCTATGACGCGTCATAAGATTCCTCAACCCACTTAAAGCCAAGAATCTATGAGGAATAAGCCAAATAGGGACATGCGTAAGAGGTAATAATATTTGATTATGACAAATCTCAGCCAAGTGTCAAAGGAGAATCCACGAGGTGTCACATCCAAGTGTCATGATGGTGAAATATTTGAATTAAAAATCCTTTTATTCCACAAAATAAGAATTAGTAGAAATGGAATTAATGATGGAAAATGGAACTTAGGAAATTGTAAATTTCCATGGTTTGTAGATAATGAATCAATTAACTAATAAAATTAATTAATTGAGGATGGTAATTAGGAAGAATAATTAGAAAGAATAGGATTAAATTATGGGTTATTTAATCCTATAGAGAAAATTAGCAGATGATTGGCCAAATTGATTAAATGAATGCGGCAGTATCCTTTGATGAAAATGTGACGATGATAGATATCGAATAAGATGATGAAAAGGTAGACCAAAACCATGGTCAAATTAATTGATAGATCAAAATTGATAACATGCCAAGGACACATGACATGAATAAATTGATATGTAACATTTAACCGACATTGTAAATACTACAGGATTGAAATTGATTGATAAGGTTTGACCATAATAACACTGACGGACACTGTCAATATTATTAAAATGTTTGATGATGCCATGATCTGACATTGAAAGCCTCAACAATGTCAAATACTGAATGACATGAATGATATTTTGACCTAGTACTGAGAGCCATGATAGTACTAAGGTCAGATTGATAAGATTGATAAGTTGATAGGTTTCCAAGGCATTGAAAGCCACAACAATGCCTAGGAGCGGATAAATGATTATTGATTTGGGATGTTTGATATGTTTTGGGTTGATTAGGACTGATTTCGAGTGATTTTGGGTTGATTTGGGTGATTCCAAGTTGATTTGGGGTGATTTCGAGTTGATTTGAAATTGATATTAAAGGGGATACAAATGACAAAATATGGTCAATCTGGCCAAAAGATCAAAGTTAGTAGAATGAGAAAATGGGACAAATTAGTATGAAGAAGTGATGAAGTCGTAGATGTGAACCATTTTTGAGCGTCTACAACAAGGTAACACAAAGAGGTTTTAACAAGTGATAACCAAAATTAATAAATGGGAAATAAAACTTAAAAATAAGATAAAAGAATGTATGTGGGATTATCAAGTGTCTTGAGAGAGCCAATACAAGGGTATGGTGTTTGTACAGTTACTAGTCATCTACATAAGTTGGTAGGAGGGTACGATGTGATGCCTCCTGTTGGAGTTAAGTCATGTTAGACATGTGGCCTTCTAAGGGAATTGAGCCATACCATATATAGCTTAGCCTTATTGATGGTAAGTGGATTACACTCCACTAGAGTCCCTACATAGTTATGCTATAGTGTGTTTGACTAGTGACCTGTTGTACTACATTGTCTTCATGATCATTGAGTTATTTTCATGCATTGATTAGCATGTGTGTTAGCCTTGTATGCTTTTCCTTATGTGAATTTGGTCAGGTCACAATTTCCATTATCACAATAGGTGTGGTCCTAAAGGTACAACATGGTTGAGAGGCATATCTAACTATACCACTATTGGGGACTACTGTATAGAGACAATCTCCTTCTAGTTTTTGGACCTGAGTTGGATGTTCACTTGGTGCATTTGTGTATCTAGAGTATGTCACTTGTGATTTATGATTTTCCATTATGAATTTATTTGGTGCCCTGGTTTATCTTGACGTTGTATCGTATTGTTTACTTGATATTGCATCTCATTTCTTTGGATTAGAGATTTATATTGTGGAGTAGAATGTTAGATGTTATATTTCTTTTCCTTGATGTTGTATTAGCATTGTGATGCACTAGAGTGTATTTGGTAGATTAGCATGATGTATTGTTTCATTGCTTGGATGTTATTGATGCTATCAAGTGTTCATTCCTCAAGTTTTATGTATCTGATGCTTTCCGATGTGGAGTTTGATTAAATTTATCTTTTTTTAAAAATGTTTTGGATGCTTCCTTTGAAATCTCAAATGACAATCCATTTCATCGTATGACTAGTTTATTTACTCATATGGGAATGCATACTCTAGTATGAGGAGGTATTATCTCATATAACTTTGACATTAATTCATACAATTCATTGAGAATCCTTGTATGATTTTTGTTTTTGGCTCATACAAGATTTAATCTTAAATTGTCGTATCACTAATAGTGAGTGTTTTACAAGTGTTATGGGGGTGCAAATTGGACATTTGATACCCTTTTGGGTTCCGCACCTGAACCTAAGTCAGAATAGATTTGATATCAATCACTACTGAGCATGATTAGACTATATCTTACATTAATATATGTTTTAACATGAAATGCACTTATATGGTCTTAACCATGCAATAATTTGTACTTTGGGTTTGAATATGAATGTCATATTTATGCTAGTATGATTAAAGGAACATAGCTCGTATGATTAATCACCTAGATGGAAAGTATGTGTTGGTTAGTAGTGAATGCATGGGGATCTTTGGTTGGTTGGTTAGTTTAGTCTTCAATTACGATCTTATGATTGTAGTTGCATGTAATTATGCTTGAATTTTAACAAAAAATAAAATGTTGGTTTATGTCTATCCTTGTTTCCAAGGATCTCCATGTGAGGCATTATAGATCCAATATTTGATAGTTTGCCTTTAATTTTTGTTCCCATAAATCCACCAATTAGGGCTATTTTCACTAGTTAATCAACATTATTGTGAATAAAAAAAGAAAAAATAATTACTCCTTTACCAGCAAGTGTTGTACCCCATTTACAAATATTTTCTATCCTCTACATCATAATTCCATCCACTCTCCATTTTTAACCTATTTAATAGATATTCATATCTAAGCATATTTAAATTGATTCCAAGTCATTTTTTTCTTATACAAAGAAAAAATACCACCATTGGAGAATAATATATTAAATGAACATAGTATACAAATTAAAAGAAAATATTTATATTTTATATTATATCATGGTCCTTTGATTATGACCTCGCTAATTTTATTCAAAAATAATAGTGAAATATAAAATAAAATTTCCATATGACCCATTAACAATAGAATTATGTTATTTTCAAGAGACTAATTCGTACATACTTTTCTAAATGTTAATGTGAAGGTGCATTAACATGCTTTTCTCTTTTTGACTATATTTTTCTTCACAACTAGAGGCCAACGATAAACTCCATAAGAGAGTACAAACATGTTAATGCACCTTACTAGGAAAAATAATCTTATAACTAAATAAAGTTACAATGAAGTGAACACTTCTTTTAGCCTAGATTTTCTTAACATCTAAAAGATCTACAAACTCTAAGATAAAATATCTAATCATATAAACATATCTTTAAATACATTACAACCAAACGCCTACAAGACAATCTCATTAATAGCTATAAGACAAATATTTGAATCACATTTACATTTTTTTTTAGAATAATGCAATAAAATTTACAAAATGTGATCAAATAACTGTCGAACTATTACAATCTGCTTGAAACAATAGACAATAAATTTACCAATCTAATTATTTTAAATATGCCTATTGAAAATCTATTAATCTATAAATAAGATTTGATACAATCTACTTGACACAATAGACAACAATGTTACTCATCTAATTATTTTATTTTAGATGTACCTATTGAGAATTTAGTGATCTTAAAAAATTTATTTGACTAAGTGACATGGAGTGTGGCTACACATACATATGTTGAAGCCTCACCACACCTTTTGCTACCAATGTCTAACCTCTAACTCACCAAGGAGGAGGCCCACCTACCATTCAAGGAAATAATTGTAACACTTTGTTTTCCCCTAATATATGAAGGGTCCAAAAATGAAAGCGAAGGGACCAAAAGGGCCACCCTTAGTAGGGAAGAAAACATTTTAATTATTTAAAATTTAAGAAATATTTATTTTTTAACCAAATTTTTAAAAAAATGTTTAAGCAAGAAAACATTCAAAGGCCTTGGACCACAAAAACTGGTTTAAAGCACGTGCAAATGTGGATAGGTTGTTGTGAATGGAACAGTAAAAAAATTAATTACCAAACTTAGCCCACTTTCCGTCAGTTAACTTTCAAATTAGAGCCAACTAAACGGAGGAACTGGGTTTTCTTTGGCACGCAAGGAATTGAGATATACACGAAGTATACACCAGTAAAACTTAACAATAAATAGAAAGGCTGAATATCAGTTTCATCTCAATTTGTACACTTTCATCTTCTCAGGTTTCCGTTCAGTTGCTGATTTGGAAGACAGGTTGGATAGACTCTGCCAGCTGTTTCGTAACTGTTGAAGCTTGTTTCAGTGTTTAAATCCCCATAAACTTTGATTCTCGTGCACAGACGAAATTTGTTGCTGGGTATTTGATTTCAGAGCAGATTTATGCCATTTAGCACTGTAAACAAACATTCGTGGCCTACAGTGAAGGCTTCCATTAAATTGAAGCTTGTCTGTTAGCTGATAGTTCTTGGGGCAGATATGGATGATGAAGTGGAGAATGGAATGGACGGAAAACGGCCTCTTCTGTTGCCTGAGGCAGGGAGTTCGCGGCCTCTTCTATTGCCCGAGAGAGGCATGTCCAGTTACAGGGGATCTGAGATGTTCAGAGGAAGTACCGCTACTGCTATCTTTTGTACAATGGTTGTTGCCTTGGGGCCTGTACAGTTTGGTTACACCGTAAGTTTTTGATTTCGATTGCACAAATGGGCTTTTGTCGCATTGATTTGATTTGGGTAACCTGGGAATGAAATCCAGAACAATACTGTAGCATCAATGAATCTGATTGAATCGTTCCTTTTCTATTCTTTTCAGGGAACTTTCTTTTATTAAATGCATATGTTCTTGCTATCTGTGCCCAAGTGGGTTGATTGTGTTGTTCAATCTAGAACTTCAGTCCCCAGACTGACTGATTGGATTCTTGGTCCTCAGATTGATGTAGATAAGGGAGGGTGAGAAATAGAGCAACTATTTAACTTTTGTACTGATGATATCAAGATTGCAGTCACCAAGGAGTTTATAAAATCTCAAATCAACCTTTAAGTCAGGCTTGGGGAATTAATTGGTAAACCTTAAGACCCTTTCAAACATCTTTTATAGGTTTTGCAGATGCCAGACAAACATGCCCTAAAGACCTTGATCCCATTGCACAATTAGGTACAAGAAAAAGAAGATGATTTTAATGTCCATGAGGCTAAATATAGCCCATGGGACAGTCTGCCGAATTCAATAAATCAATTCTTTTCCGATGAAAGTTTCTCAATGTACTCTTTGCTGAATACGTGAAATTTAGAATCAAGGCAATCAAGC
Organism: Cupressus sempervirens; assembly: GCA_028749045.1. Lineage (NCBI taxonomy): Eukaryota > Viridiplantae > Streptophyta > Pinopsida > Cupressales > Cupressaceae > Cupressus > Cupressus sempervirens. The sequence continues at coordinate 250,123,755 of CM053786.1, read as the reverse complement.
AGAGCCAGAAAGAATTTGTATTTGGACCGAACATCTTATGGCATATAAAAACAAAGATGTTCCTGAATACGGATGGTCCTGCGGTCCAAATCGATTGTTTCATAATTTTGGTCAATATCTAAGGTGAATTGAAAACAATCACCATGAGAGCTTCTGCAAGTGATTTCTTGTGTTAAACAGATTATCGTTCAAAACTACTACTCGTCTTATCTTTTTACCCCACACAGACACATACATATAAGTTTACACGAGATCCTTCAAGTTCTTAGGGATGGGAAACGAAAGCAGTGAAAATAAATATTTACATTAGGATCTGTTGTAGGTTAGCTGCCATTTACTTGAAGGCTTTGCTAGAATCCCTGTTACTCTGTGTGACTCTTCTTAGTGCCTTTTTTCACTATTCCACTACATTCTTGATATAACTGCCACTTCCTTAAATAGGAAACTTATTAACATGTATAAGCTGTTCAGATCTTCATTAGTGGTGTGTGCTCCAGCCTTAATGTAGCATCGCGTCTATCATCCTCAACTCCTTGATTTCGAAAATAATACAGACATTTTTCTCTGTTGATCTCTTTTTTAATCTTCTTGTTTCCATTGCTATCACAACGAGAAATGTGTCTGTATTTGCTAATTATGTGTCTCTCTTATACTCAGATTTCCTGATGGAGGTAATTCTTTTCTGTTTAGGTGAATATATGTGTATATAAAAGATATTTAGAAGGCTGTTTTTCTCACTATATCTTTATTTCCATGGTTACTCCTTATAGTTCTTTTGACATAGGCCAAGTTACTGATGAATGTTTCTTGGAGGGTTCATGTCACACAGATACATACACGTGTGTATGTCTAGTTTAATGCCTTAATGTTTTATTGCATTACTTATTACAGTTAGAAGTTTTCAATGCACTAGCTGCAATTGTTCTTGTAGGTATGTATGGAGTTTTCATGCTTACTTGTATTAGGTTTTTTAGATACTTATTAATGTTGTCTTGCTTCAGAATGGATATTCATCACCTGCTGAAGATAAAGTCATCAGCGATCTTAGCCTCACAGTCTCTCAGGTTTTGTATCTTGATTCTGATTTCTAGCATAACATTAGCTCTGCACTCTATTTGGTACAGAGTATCATTTGGATGAATGTGAATTTATGTGTATATCTTGTTCTCATACTTAACTGCAGTACTCTTTATTCGGTTCTCTATCCAATGTTGGTGCGATGGTTGGAGCCATAGTCAGTGGGCAAGTTGCTGATTTTGTTGGACGGAAAGGGGTGAGTATTTCTGACATCTTATGTCCTATTAGTCATACATGTTGTTGCGATATGTTATGGACCAATACTTGTCAATTCTTTAAGTAATTTCATATTGTAAACTGGAGTTTCTTTACAAAGCTTGGGTCATGCTGTTCTATACAGGCACTAATAGTAGCAGCCATCCCAAATATTGCAGGATGGCTCATCATTGCTTTTGCAAATGTAAGTTGTCTCGATTAAAATCTGTATGGAACTTAATTGGCCATTTTCAGAATGAATAATTGTAAATATGTTGACAACTTAAGTTTGTGAAGGCAGAATTTGAAATGCAAGCAGGTAGCTTCTAAACAGCAACTACAAGCATAAATTTCATTCAGTCTTGTTCATTTTTTCTGGTATGCAGGATGCTGCATTGTTGTATGTCGGTAGATTATTGACAGGCTTTGGTGTGGGAGTGATATCATTCACAGTAAGTTTATCAACTTGTCTGCACGCCTATTTTTATGAAAGGTTTGTCAAGGCGGACAATTTATTTAGGTTGCCATGAATCTGACTCTCCTTACACTATGGTAAATTCAGGTGCCTGTATATATAGCTGAAACAGCTCCAAAGCAACTGCGGGGTTCTCTTGGTGCTGTAAATCAGGTAAGCTTTTTCCATCACTTGATTTTCCCTTAGAATTATTATCTCAACATGGTTTTCCGAGGAGAAAATCATGCCAGTGATATATTTCAGAGCCAGATTTAGGCAATCTTAGCAATAAGATAAAAATGGCTTAAGAATCCTTCCTGTCAAACAGCTTTCTGTTACTATTGGCATAATGCTGGCATATCTCTTTGGACTTTTTGTACCATGGAGACCTCTGGCAATTATAGGTATGTATTCAGGGAGGAAATTCTAACTTTAAGTTGTTGAAGTTCATGGTGGTCTTCAAAGATATTGAGATCTGACAGTTTTGAATGGTGGTACAGGTGTAATTCCTTGTGCCCTTTTGATTGTTGGGTTATTTTTTATCCCAGAATCACCAAGATGGCTGGTGAGCAATTGAGAAGTTAAAGACTAACAATCGCTGGTTCAAATCGTAAACCTAGGATACTTGGTTTGATATACATATGCTAAATTTGTATTCTATTATCTTATTGAACATTTATTCATGTGGGGAACAGGCTAAGATAGGCATGAATGCAGCTTTTGAAGGGGCATTACAGACTCTTCGTGGGTATGAAACTGATGTAACAGTTGAAGAAGCTGAAATTAAGGTAATGCTCTGATATGGCTACAAGATATTTAAATCTTTTTGTTCCATATGCTTCCTTCTTCAATTTGTCTATCTATTTTACAAAGAAAAAGCTTTCTTCAATTCATTCAATTTAGAGCTGCTACAACATTTTGAATCATTCCACTCTACTGTTAGTGCTAAGTGTTTCGGCTATTTCTCTCTTATCTAATTTTTTCAAGTCTGATTAATCGCTGATATTGCTAGTAGACTAATTATTCACAAAAGCCTTCTATGGACTTTGGCTGAGTCACATAACTACATATTTTTGTGAAATTTAAATCACAGTATGTGAACTGAAATTCTTGTTTTTCAAAAGGTTATGCCCTTAACTAATGCATAATCTGGCCACATTATAGAGCGCAGTGGAGACAGACAATCAGGAAAGTCAAATTGGTTTCTCTGAACTCCTTGAGATGCGATATTTATACCCTCTGACTGTAAGTTTTATAGCATTCCTTTTGCAGTCGAAATCCACTTTACAGCACAATGCTTTTCTCTTACAATGTATCTTTATTTCCTACAACTTCTAGGAATCCGAATTTATGGTTCTTGATTTTTTCCAAACATCTCAAGCAATAAATTATTGCAGATAGGGATTGGGTTGCTGCTATTGCAACAATTGAGTGGAGTTAATGGTATTATGTTCTACAGTACCTCCATTTTCAAATCTGCAGGTAAGTCCTTTCTATATATCTAGCATAGCATACATTTCTTAAAATGTTCAATCTGGACTTGGATTTTATTCTTATCTATTTAAGTATTATGTACAGGAAATAAAATTAGTGCCTAATATTTATTTATCAATTTGATAGTTTTAATAAAATCTTCGAACATTTACCAAAATAATATGACAATATAATCATGACTATAAACTGGTTAATATCAGCAATATTTTCCATACAATAAAAAAAGCTGCTAAAACATCACAAAAAAGTTTTGTTAACTTTTCATCACAATTTGCTGCCTGGAATTTCAAGAGAGTTAATTGACTGAAGTTTTGTACGGGATCTTGCATACTATTCATTTCAAATTTTCAAGTACATTTTAAAAGTTCAATATAATTGATTAGCTCCTCCGTTTTGACAAATTATGATAAAGATTGTCGCCTAATGGGAATTCTATTATATGTTAGATGATATAAAGTCATGGAACAAAAGTATGTGATTCAACAATGTGCTCAGATTTGAACTCAATTTCCTATATTTCACAGGAATTTCATCTGGCAATGTTGCAACCCTTGGACTTGGTGCCATCCAGGTCTACGACTTGCCTACTGAAGTTATTTCATACCTTTAGTTAAAAATTTTCTCTGTTCAACTTTTTAGAGCAAAGCCTTTGAGTTCTTAAGTTCTTTAAGTTGTTTATTGTGCCTATTTTGCAGGTCATCATGACTGCTATAACTACATGGTTGATGGATAGAGCTGGTCGGCGCGTCCTCCTCATGGTAAGTAGCTACTGCGGATCACCTGCCCAGATGCTCCAACTAATAGATCTATGCAGTAAAAAATAGATTCAATCATTACAATTAACACAGGTTATTTTCTTTTAACAGATTTCATCTGCTGGAATGGCTTTCTGCATTTTCCTTGTGGGTCTTGCATTTTTCTTGAAGGTAATATCCTGATGTCATCTGTCATATATAGATCTTGAAGTTTTGTTAATCAGTTTGAACAGAAAAATGAGAAACTTGAAAGTGCCAAAATTACTATTTGAAGGGTTCCTTGCAGCTAAAATTGCTCCTTATTTTTATTAAAATTGCAGAGCCATGTGTCGGGATCTTCCTATCAAACATTTTTCAGTGTTTTGGCTTTATTTGGTCTATTGGTAAGAGATTGACTTTATAGAAGCTTACAAGACTAATATGAACTGAAACCTCACAGAGATTGGGGTGGTAATAATAGAAAGCTTGCACCAGTACTTTAATATAATTAATTAAGACAGAATGATAATCTAATATGTATTCTGGTTTAATGGACAGTTAGAATTTTGAGACTCCAAATTCTTCCAAGTTAAAATTAATTGATTAAAAGTTCGTATTTTGTTACAGTTCTACATAATTTCCTTCTCTCTTGGGATAGGAGCCATCCCATGGGTTCTCATGTCAGAGGTAAATATATGTCATCTGTATCAAGCTAAAGATGGGTGAAATTATCTCATGGTTTTATTGCATAAAACTATTCTTGTAGGTATCAGGAATTGGTCTTAATTCGTGAATCTTGCAACTGATTTTCTGACTTCTCCCACTGCAGATACTTCCTCCTAATGTAAAAGGTGTTGGTGGTAGTGTTGCAACTTTGGCTAACTGGTTGTCATCTTGGGCAGTGACTATGACAATCAATCTGCTTCTACTATGGAGTGCTGCAGGTAATTTTTCAACTTCAAAACTAATTTTAGGGTTAGCAAAGTTTTCATCACACGTGTTGCGGGGAGTTTTTATTGATTTATTTTTGGATTCCGTGAGATTATTTGTTTGAACTTCGGAGCCAAACACAGTAACTTAGAGGAAGGCTTTGCATGATGATAAATGGTTGATGAATCCTCCCACTTTTAGAAAATAAGAATATATGTTTTGAACCTATTGTTCTTAGAACCTAGGAATATACTAAATGATTTTCAAAATTTCTGTAAAAATAATGTTCTTTGTGATTTTCATGTGCATGTTGAGCTTGTATTTTACATTTGAGTTAGTCCAATCTCAACAGGTCTGTTCTATTAAAGTTGTGAGTTTAGAAATCGACCATGACTGTTTTAATACAATGCAACTAAAAGGTCTTTTTGTATCTTTGAACAGGGACTTTTTGGATTTATGCTGGTGTGTGTCTTTTTACTCTGATCTTTGTGGCATTGTGGGTGCCTGAAACTAAAGGCCAAGGTCTAGAAGAAATCCAATCATCATTCCGAGAATCTTTCCGAGAATGAAAATCATTCTGGTTACCATCCTTTTAAGATCTTATTGCTGAAGAGGTTATATTCTATAATTGCCTCGTACTGTTGGCTTCTTCAACGAGAGTTGTGGGAACGTCTTAGCACATTCAAAAGGTTTCTTTGAGGCCAATTTTGTTTTTGAAGTTGCACATATGAATCAAATGCCAATGCAAAATAGCATGATTGAGAAGGTGATCATACCATCGCTGTTCTTCAGCAACAGGCCTGTTTTGTGTGGTGAAAGGTATTATAGCACATATCAAATGTATGCATCCTGCGGAGTTATCATGCTGAGGATTTGCATGTCAATTATAGGAACGATTTTAATTCATCAATTGTGCTGTCAATAAGAGCTCCATGCTGCAGGGAGAAAATGAGTTCAAGATTGTATGTATCACTTCACTGTCGGTAAAAAATTGTCTCAAAATATTTCAGTTTTAATTTTGCTCATGTGTAAGCAATAATTCATGATAATTATGATTGTTTATTATTTTATGTAGCCATTCATTAGACTGGACTCAAATTTTTTAATCTCAACGATGGGTGTAGAAAGAAATTGGTAGGTTCCATAGATTGCTTCTTTATGCATAGTTTTGGTACCAATTTTTGACCTTAAATTTATAAACTGTGGAACCAAAACTTCAATAACTCTAATGGAAAGACATCATGACGTTTTGTTGGCTTTACTGGATTTCGTTAATTATTGCCTTGATCTAGAAGTTTTGTTGGCTTTCTTAAATTCAGGAAATTATTTTTGTAGTCTAGAAGTTTTGCAAATTAATAATCCTATATAATGACAAACTTTGAGGGTCTGCCTGAATGTACACTCTAAGTCTGAATTACGTTAATTCAATGTTTTGCACTGATTCATTATTTAGGGCCATTGACGCAAATTGTCTGAAATTCATATACTATATCTACATTAATGGTTCAATAAAAACATGGTGATGAGCCTCGATAGGTTCTCTAGGGTGCTTGTCACGATCAATGAATCTTGGACCATAGAGTTGGGATTTCAAGGTCTTATATATGCTGTTAGTATTCAAACATGACCTTATCGACCTTTTTAGGGCCATTGATATTGTTTTGAAAACATTCGTGAGAATTCTGAGCTTTGGAACTGAGATGACAGGAAAACATCATTTCATTAACTTTGTCAGATCTCTTATCATCTATGATTGCAGAGTTAGGGACAGAAACACATATGAGCTTAACTAAAACAGAATGGAGTATTTTGAAAACTGGTTTGATTACATAACCAACGGAAGGGCCGAACTTGTTACAAAGCAGCCATCAGGGCAAAAGTAGCTAGTCTCACAAGAAGTGAGGTTGGGAAAAGGAGTAAATCTCACAATAAGATTGGAAAAAGGAGCAAATCTCAGAAGAAGTGAGATTGTGGAAATGCTTTTGAGCAGAGTAAGGGACTGGCGGGAGACAAGGGTCCTGACCATAAACAAGAGATTTCTCTTTGGCAGCCCCCAAAAGAATATTGGAAGACGAAGGGCCTTTCCTTTTGCGAACCACTGTCCAAACAATACTATCATCCAAGATACCACTACCATGGGAAACAAGAGTTGACCCCTGCCCCCACAGGGGAATCAACAGCAACTGAAGGGTGGAAAACATGAGAAGGCAGGAGACAGTATTGACCACAGGAGAAGACTGAAGTTATGAGGAAGCAGTAATTTGAAAACTGTTAAACTGAGCATTATAGTTTGCCATATTAGTTGACAGGGTAACTATAGTCTTCACTTTGCATTATGAATTATTAACTCAAATTTGTGTGCCAGACTCCAGTTGAACAGCTGGACATAGTGATGGTTCATGGACATCAAAATTTAAGTTTTATGAAGTGTCTAGTTCAAAAAAAGTATAATATGAACATTGAACCCGAGTTTTAAACGTAGCGATTGTGGCAAATAGTTCTGAATTTATTGTTTGTCAGCTCCCAGAAAGGTTCTCCATCACTTCATATGAAATTAACTGCACAAAAAGAAATGGTTGCACTTCACCAAGATTCAAAAATGCTGTACCCTTTTAATTTGCAGATTTTGAGGATCCCAAATCTGTAGCATGTTAGGAATGCTCCACATTTTCACCAAGATTCTAGAGCTGCAGATCAAGCCTGTCTGGTGGTACCAAAAGGAGCTTAGATTTCATTTCTCACGCCAACACTTTCTCTGCAACTGTTTCATACTCACATTAAATACTCAGGGAGGGAGCGCTTGACAAATTACTCAAGTCTTACAGTCCTAAATTGTTGAAATACCAAATACAACCATCACGAATCCTGCGAAAGATGCTGGCCTGCTGTCAACAATCCCCCACCAAGCACCACTCGCTTGTGTGGATTCGAACCTGTGACCAGCTCCGATACCACTTGTTAAGCTCCTAGCGTCGCCGTTGCACCATAAGCTGGAACTGTTAGTGCCAAATACAACCACTAGTCTTATAGAACAGAGAAGGTGGTTAAGCCATGTCATGAATCCTGTGAGAGATGCTGATCCACTGCCAACAGGGAAGACTCAAGACTCTATTAATCTCTCAACTGAGTTGCATCATATAATTTCTACATAAAAAAAATCTTCCATTATCCTTAGAATCCATTGGCATTCAGTTTTTCCGTCATTCTTGAATCCATTGGCATTCAGTAATCAGCCTGGTTTGATCAAATATTAACTAAAATGCTCTGATTGTATTCCTTGCCAGACAAAGTAAACGATTTATGCTTCTTGCATCGAGTTATGAAACCTTTGTTAATCATACATTAACCAAAATACTTTAATTGCATCTAACGCTACATGAAAAAAATCTTTGATGCTTCTTGCATCTGTTATGTGAACATCCCTGAGTTGGCAATGGCAAAACGATATCGAGCTTCACTTTTTTCTGCAAGACAAGATCTTTGCCTTTTATCGAATGGGGTTAATTCCATCTGTCTCTACGTCTAGTACGTGTTTCATACATCAAGGATAAAAACAGCGCACTTTTTGGCCTTAACGGATTATCCAAGAAGAGATAAGCTAGCTGCCAAAGCGAGTATTCATAAATCATAGCCTGCAAGAATGATTTTTATGATCTATATTTAGCATGAAATTATTGGATAATATTTTCATTAAATGTTAAATATTGTAGATTTCTACCATATAACATGAATTCTAGGAGATACGATGATATTAATGCGTTGAGAGCTTAAAATAAGTCCACAAGATTGTAGAAGTACACGAAAAGGAAAGGAAAGGAAAGGAAAGGGGAGGGTAAGCTCAACGCTGATAAGTAATTAAGAAAGGAGTAAAAGGTGCCTAAGTATAAAAAATAAAACATATTGCAAATCTATAATACAAACCATAAATTGTGAGCTTCTTTTTTTGGGATGTCTTAGATTCGAATCTAAAAATTAAATAAAAATGTAGTCATATTTTCAAGGAGAAAAAAACAAATTACAAAAATAATCCAAAGTATGAGCATTGTGGAAACTATCTTTGATCAAATTGAAAAACATTTTTAAAAAGAAAGTAAGCAATCATATCATAGGAGAGAGGTTTCTAAAGAGAAAAAAAATACACATAATCTCATAGTAAGAAAATCATTCAACAACAAATGATCCCAAGTTTTAGGTTCTGAGCAACAATTTTGACAAATATGGTACATCTCAAGATTATGATGATTGGCCTCTATATAAAGTAACCCTAGTTAAGTGTAACTAGGATTTTACTTATGCCCTTAGGCTTACAAATGTTAGGCAACGTTCATGTGTGGTCATATAATGTTCCTACAAAGTGGTATAAGGAAAGAATCAAATAAAAGAGAGGATAAATAAGACAAAAAATAGAAGGAATGAGTTTCTACCATGCCACAAAGGGTCATCAAATGCGAGAGTGATTCTACGGACCTTGCTTGCATTCTTGCTTGGTTTAGTCACATTCCTACGAATTTAAATTTTGACTATTGTGCAAGATTCAAGAATGTCAACAAGAGTGCAAATGCCTATGTTCATTGTTTTTTACCCGCAAAATAACAAAAACCCTTGCAAAGCATTAAACAACAAAAATGTTAGATTAGAGGGTTAGTTTGCAAGAAAAATGATGAAAAAAAGAGAGTGAACAGTAGAAGTGGGTCCCACTAGGCATGCTAAAATGTATGCAATAAAAACTAGTACTTCTTAGGAATGTATAAATGAGTAAAAAAATCAACAAAATAAGCCTATTATAACATAGGGTATTCGGGTAGTCAGGATGAGTCCTTGGTTAAGTTTGGTGGTACGGGGAGCAATGTGGGTTCTTCGAAGCTAGGAAAGAAAGAACAAGACGTGTCTCTAAATTCTTCCAAGGGCAAAGACAAGAATGTGAAAGATAATACGCCTACCCCTAGAGATGATGAGGAGAAGGGGCATTCCATGGATACTAATAAGGATGATAAAGATAGGAATACAATCCTTATTACTCGAGACCCAAAAATTGATGATACTACCCAAAAGAGTGACACCGAGGAGAAGGCTATGGGCAGGGAGAAAGACTCTATGCCTAAAGATGTCTGCAATGATACTGATCATCCCGAGGATAACATTGTTGGAAACTACAATTGAAACAATTATTATGTTGTCATTGATATCGAATCTACATATAAGGCATGTTGCTATCTGATCTAGATGTCATATCTATTTGATTGATGAAGAATATTTGATAAGTTTCTCATAACAAAGAGACCGATAGATTGCATAAGCTTGATTGAGGAATACAACATAAGATTAAGGAACTTAAAGTTCATGCTGAGGGATGCTAGTGTCGATTGAGCTATAGCACAAATCAAGCTGAGTGCCAATACAAGCCGAGTGAAACTTAGTATTGATTGAGCATCAGTATCGACCGAGTAAATAATGTAAGTGTTGAGCAAGTGATCTAGTGATGACCAAGTGTCAGAACCTAGTGATAACCAAGTGACATCATTTTTGAATGCATATGAGAAATCATGATTTCTAGCTAACTCATTTGATATCTTGGGATATGGAATGTGTGTTGAAGATACAGATTTACATGTTTGATCATTTAATTCGAGGAGAGGATTAGGTAAGATACCTAATGAATGAATTCCATGAGAAGTTTCTAGAAGAGAAGGAGATGAACTTATACAATGAATCTATTGGATCAGATTGCAAACCCTAAGATCTATGGTGATTATGAGAAATGATAAAGGATCAGAATTATGTATTTAAGGATGCACAAAGGTGAACTTTAGAATATATGCAAAGAAGACGCGAGAGCAGAGAAGTTGTGCATGTTTGAAAGATTTCCAGTGAGAAGGAAAAAAGCTGCTGAGGTTGATAAGAAAATCTAAGTAGATGACTTAGGTTTGTTGCGAAGAGAAGGATGATTGCTTGAAGGATTGCCAAGAAAATCAAGGACATAGGTGACAAGGAAGGCTTATTAGGGAATCAACACATGAATTGAACAGAGATTTGAAACTGAAAAAGTGAGTTCTAATCATACAAGCCAAACCCTACTATTTTCTTTCTAATCATTGTAAATAATTTGTATTGAAATCCTTTTAATCAAAGGTTGACCTAACTATCATTAAGGACTTAATAGTTTATGTAAATCCTTTAACTGGGCCACATTCTAAAGGAATGTTATGAAGTCCTCTGACAAGGCCAGTTCTAACAGGGTGATTAAATCCTTTAACCATGTCACATTTAATAGTGTGTATTGTAACCTTTAACAGGGTTGGCTCCTAATAGGGCTTACTTCACAAGAGTAAAAAAGTGGTGACACGTTGTTCGTGGTTTTTCTCAAATGGGGTTTCAACATTAAATCCTAGTGTCAAACTTGTGTTGAATGTTTTTATGATGTTTACATTTCAAATGTTTACATTTTGCAAGACTATTATACTAGGACAGTAAACTACTAGTTAATATTGTTATTCAAACTACAATAGAGACCGAGTTGCAACATAAGCATGATAGAAAAGTGTTTAAGTGTTTGATTGTTCAATTGGTACTAATGGACCTTGAGTAACTAATTCACCACCCCCCCACCCTTCTCAGTTATTCAAAATATTCTAACAAACATTGTTGATGAGGTAAATGGGGGGACAAACATTAGTGGGAGGCTTATGTTTCTTAACAAAGCCAAATTGAAGGTAGATGTGACTCTTCAGGTAGATACTTGGATCTACAATGAAATCATGGCCCTAAAGAAAATTGTAAAAGATCTGCAGGAGAGTCTGGATAATGAAAAAACCAAAAAGACAGAGTTAGACAGCAAAGTCAAGAATATTCCTAAAAAAATTGATGACCTATGAAGCAGGGATGAGGTAACTAGTCAAGGATAGCAACCAACATATGGACATGATTACTTCTAGTTTGTGTGTGGTGATGACTAGCATTGGAAGGAGGGGCAATGAGGAAATCATTTCCCCTGTGTTTGCCCAGATGACTGGTGGACTAAGTAGAAGGACTAGGCTGAGTACAAAAAGGGCCACTAAAGCTGCTCTTGTCTCAATTGTTGAAGGTCTCCTTTAGGAGGTTGTTGAGATTGCCAAAGACTTGACTAAGGTTATAGAGGAGCTAAAGTAATTTCTTTCTTTTTGCTATAGGTTTTGGTGGTTGGTCTGGTTATCTGGTCTTGATTCTGATCGTAGGTTGTTTCTTTTTTTTTTTTTGTTTTCCATCTTTATTATGTATGTTCGTTGATATTTAGGTCCCAAGTCCTTATAAAACCTAGTGGATTAATTTTTGGATTTTTTTTTTTTTTTTTGTATGGGGTTTCGAGTCCCCTCAAAACCTATTTTTACCATAATCCAAAACATATATGCTAAGACAAAAAAAATCTTAAGATCACCAAAAGGGCCTAAGAATTTGCAAAAAACCTCCTTAAACCATGAAGCCTCCTTGATGTATAGATTTTTCCAAGATTGGATATGCTTGCTTCAATGTGTTTCTCGAGCTTCAATAGGTGTAGGAGGATTTTAGCATTATAATGGTATTATTTGATGATCTTGGGATCAATGTGGCATTATAACTTTGCATTAAAGATGGATAAAATGAAGGAAAAGGACCTTCACTTTATAGGAAAAGGACCTTCACTTTATAGGAAAAGAGAGGGGGAAATGGATAGTCAAGATGCAAAGATTAAGAGTGGCTATGATGCATTTGAAGGGGAGCACATGGATTGTGTTTCTTCAAACTCATAGCCTTGTGACAAGTGTTCTGAGAGAGGTTGAGAGGACATGGGAGTTGGGAAGATGTGCCACAAAAGAACATCTTATCTCAAATCCCAAAAGCGAAGCCTTGAGTATTATGCCCATTTTCAGAATTGGGGCTAGAGGATAAGATGTAAGAGGTGTAAGAGATGCATAAGATCATTTTTTAAGGTTGATTTAAATGCATCTAGTTGGGGATTGGAGAGGATGTGATGTGAGTTTGATTTAGGTTTGGTTTATGATTTCTTATCTTGGGGTTGGGGTTGTGCAAAGGATATGATTATGCTTGGATTAGTTGGCAAGTAAGATGATAAGGAAAAGGAAAGTGAGAGGATAGAGAATGAGTAGAGGATTAATTAGTTAATAAATGATAATTGGCTATTTAGTGAGGTTAGTTTGTGTGAATGGGTTGGGTTGTGTTAGAACCATGGGTTAGGTGGTTTGGGGTTTCGTTAAAGGGTAGTTAAAGTTAAGAGCGATGTGCTCAAATTGAATTAAATTGATTAATTTAATTCACAAAATAGAATGAATGGGGAAATGAATGAATTAAACCAATAGGGATTTTTTTAATTAATAAAATGGGGCATTAATTAATTAAATAGCTAAGGGTTTCATATTTAGTTAATTGGACTATAAATAATTAGTTAGGGGATTGACATGGTTTAATTAAAAATAAAAATTTAATTAAAACAACTAGAAGATAACTAATTTTGATCATGAAATCATTAATTAGATTTAGGTGTCTACAAGAGTACAATCTTGTATTAGTGATAAAAATAGTTTTCCATCAATACATCAAATCCATCTTATTTTGACAATGTAAGAACATTTGAATCATGTAAGGTTATAAAACCTCTATTTAATGCATATATCTCATAGATAAGTGATAAAACAAAAATACATGTAATAGATCCTTGCTCCACATGCCTTAAAATCCAAAAACCAATATTTTTTGTTACAATTTTATTGTCACTGCCTTGCGTTAGCCCTTAACTAATTTGATAGATTGTAAGTTGCCTTTCCCCACCTTATCCATTGAGTACTTATCAATGTGTTGAATGTGGGTGTAAGACTAGAAAAAGAGTGAGAATACATGAATGGGAGAACCACAAACATCATAAACTATGTAAACAATTCTATCCTGACATAAAAGCCATTTGAAATCAAAAGAGATCAAAATGAGAAACTCCCTTTCAAATATAGCTCCTATGCTTTCCTTTCTTTTCCATAAATAGTGTTGATGCAACTCTTGTCTTGATATTGACAAGATGCACCTACTAATTGACAACAAGAAGATAATGATATGATAACAGAAAAATGACAAGGTAATAAGAATACTAGGAGAACGTGGTTAAGAAAACAAGTGCATAAGAGACTCAATTTATAGGATTTGAGAGACGAATGCAAAATTGGAAGGAAATATGTGCAATTGAAAATTTATCATATTTGCATTGCACAATTTTGAAAATTGCCATGATTAAAAGATTTAAATTAGAAAATGTGTCATAAAATGGAACATTATGACAAATTGTAAGAGATATGCATAAAAACATGTAAGAACAATTGGTAGAAGAAGTAAAAAATGAAAGAGAATGTGTAAGAAAATGAATGGAAAGTGTAAGAGTTTGAAAGAGGAAAGTGTACGAGTGAAAGTTATAAAATAGGAAGTGGAAGCATGAGGAAAAATGTAAGAGTTGAATATTTAAATTCAAAAACTCATAATTTCATAATAAATAGAAATTAGGAATTAAGAATTAGAAAATTAGGAACTAGGAATCATGAAAAAATAGAAAATGAGGATTAGGAAATAGGATATTTTCATAATTCAAGAAAATAGAATAATTAATTATAAATATTAATTAATTGGGAATAACTAATAAAATAGGATGGATTAATAAGATGAAATAGATTAAATGATTAAGTCATAGAAATAAATCATGGATTATTTATTCCTATGGGGAAAATTAATAAAAGAATTTCCCAAAATGATAAAATAAATACAAGGAATATGCAAGAGCCTACAATGTATCGGTAAATTGTAAGCCTCTCATTAGAGAGGTCTTGGGTTCAAATCTACTTGAGATTAACACATATTAATAATTAATCTTAACAAGGCTTCGATCGATTACCTATCAAAAATAGATAAATACAAGGAATAATCCTATGAAAGGATCAAAATGAAAATGTAGATCGAATGTGATGATGTAGAATACAACCAAATTGACGATCAAGTTAATTGGATAAAAGATGCTAAATTGGTTAACACAAAATGATGACATGTCAAGAAAACATGACATGGATTGGTGATATATGACATTCAACGGATAGTACAAATGCCATAAGATGATTGAAAGTGATTGATATGATTGATTGGAATAACATCAAAACACACAAGTAATGATTTGAAATTGATTAGATATGGACATGATTAGACACTAAAGGACTCAACAATGCCAATGATCAGATTGATGCTAAATGATGACAAGGTACTAAAGGACAAGACAATGCAAAATATCAAATGATGAAATGATGATATACCAAGAACACATGACGTATGTTAATTGTTAAGGCACTGAAGGATGTAACAATGCCAATAGGGTCAATGATGATGATCGATTATGGTTGATTTCAAGTGATTTCGATGACATTGAAATAGTTTCAAATTAGTTCTGAAAGGTTTGGAATGGATATGAATCAATTAGGAGATGGTAAATATTTGGTTGAAAATGATTGAAGATGATGAAAAGCTTGTCAAAAGATATTTCAGAGAACATTGTGAAACAAGTTTGAATGAGATTGAAGTTAGTGAATTGAGAGAATGAGACAATTTAGGATGCAAAGGTGATGAAAGAGTAGGCACGAACCTTTTTTGAGCTTCTACATTTTTCCCCTCTTTGATACAATGTAATTTTGAGCATTGTGTCAAAGAATAAAAAAGATCATGCCCCAAAGTATTTGAAAGAAGGGAGTTAGGATGCCCCCTCGAAAAATTGAGCAAGAAATTAACTTGAGGACAATTTTTCAAAAATAAAAGATGATGAGAATTATTGATGAAAGAAATATTAGTGGAAAGAGGAAATGAGACAAGGACAAGTTAGTGCTAGGTGAGGACTTTTCTTTCATAAGTTACATTGTATATCATAAGACCTTTATTTTGATATGGAAAATGGAATGCAATGCATCATGACATAGAGAGCTAGAGAAAAAAAGCAATCCTTTTGTGTAAATAAACACAATGCAAACAAAAAATGACCTTATCCATCCTAAGACATGGAGTTGTGCCCCAAACTATCAAAGGACATTTGGAAAACAAACAAAACCGATCACGAACCATCCTGCCCACTCTCATAAATTAGTTTATATCATTGAGTAGCATAGGAACATGATTAAAAGAAAACACAGAATAAATAAAGCACTCACTAATAGCACGAGCCAACAACCATTATGACCCATTATTACTTTCTTTATTAGGTGTTGCTGGTATCGACAATTGTGTTTGATTAATGTTTTGATAGGGTGATTGTTGAAAGTGTTGTAATCACAATGATTGCCAATTCAAGTAGTTCTGTGTGGACTTTGTCAAAGTATGATTTTGTTTAAGTGCAATGTTTAAGTCTGAGTCTACATGTGCAAGTGTTTAACAAAAGGAGTAATTATGTCAAGGTTAATTGCAAGTTTTTTGGTGACTTTTTTTTCAATTTTTTTTTTTTTTTAAAATTTATTTGGGAGGGGGGGTAGGGGGCATTGTGTTCAAAGATATTTGAAATTTTTTATGGTGCAAATTTTTAGGACTTTTTTGATTTTTAGGTTTTATTTCAGGATGTTTTATCATTTTTATGGATTTTGTTGAGGACATTTTAGGATTTTTGGTAATTTTTAGGTTCATATTTGAGTTCTTAGGTGTTTTTTCAGGATCCTATTTTATTTTATTTATTTTTTGTATTTTTTCAAGTTCCTATTTGATTTTTGTTGGATTTTTTTAGGATCATATACATATATATTTTAAAAAAAAATTCAGGTCTTTAAAGTATGTACAAAGTGAGAGTTGCCACTAGTATTTAGCAGGGCAAGGGTATTATGGATGGATGAGTGAAAATATAGATGGACATATGGTAGAGGTCACTCAAAATATTTTTGAGGTTTCTTGGGTTGAAAAGGACTATCCATAGAAATGTGAGGGCATGTTTTATGAATAAAAGACTCGATATGAAAAATGCAGGCTATCAAAACTTTAGGCATGGGATGGTAGGCTATGCATGGGGATGGACATGTCAAGAGGTTTTTAAAAATATTTTTTGCATTTTGTGTCCTTTTTTTCATCAAGTCCAAAATAGGGATTGGGATAAATGATAGGATACGAAGGGGATAATAAAGATCAATAATGGACAAGGGATATGAATTTGAGACTATGATGATTCAGGTAAATATGGACCAAAGGGAGTTAGGATAATATAAGGTAGATAGGACATTAGGTGCTTCTAAGGGAATCTATATCATTGTAAAGATCAAAGTTAGGAAAAAAAGGGACACACGAATGATAATAAGAAAGGATACCATGGACATAGCATAGTGGAGGAAATGATAGGGGATAACATGAGTAAAATCTACCCCCAATTATGGAATGCAAGATGTACACAGACTATAAATGATGCCTGTTTGCCAAGTTTTCATCACGATACTTGCCCAAAGTGCTTGTTTGTCAAGTTTTCACTATTGGATGAAATGATATCTCCATATTCTTTTCTTTTGTGCCAAGATACCTGTTTGCCAAATTTTCATTAGGGCAACCATTTTCTTGAATTTTTTTTAACTTTTAACACTCTTTTGAAGATAAAAAATGTATGACATGACATAGATGAAGAACTTGATCATATTATTGTATGAATAGTTGTCTTGAAAGTTATGTAATAATGGACCATGACTATGATAGTATTCTCAAAGAGGCTGGTGTAGGTATGAAACATAGGGATGAAATGGATTTAGGCTAGAGATATAAGGACATGCTTGATGAAAGGATGGGAAAAGTATGTAGGGAGTGGAAGAAGGATTGATGTTTGGTGGATGGAAATGGATGCAAGAACAACATTGGCAGACACCTTGAAGGGTGATGGAAAGATGGAGGAAAAGGAGATTTTGGATTCGAAGAAGGAAATCATATGGATTTTGGGACACAAGGACCCAAGATGGAACGATTTTTGATGGAGGGATAGTAATTTTGGATGCCATATTTGATCATTCTTTAGGACTTTGTGTTTCAAGAATCTTATTGGGAATCCATATGTATTTTAACTTTTCATTCTTGTGTTAATCCTTTGACTGCATTGTTTCAAAAAGAGACTTAAGGAGCCATATTTATTTTGAATTTTATTTTTGATTGATGGGCCTTTGTGGCCTTGTTGATATTTATTTTTATTTTGGTATCATGTTTTGGTTTGTATGCACATGATGATTAGACTTGACATGTTGATCCTTGTTTGCAAGTGGATTCCTTGGTTGATAAACCTTATGCTTGGCATACAAAGTTCTTGGAAAGGGAATGGAATTCATGGATGAATAGGAAGCATTGAGGACTTTTGGGTGGGTGAAAGGTTATCCAAGATGTGTACCTTTTCTTACTTGCAATGACAAAGGGTAAGTGGATTGTGAACTAGTGGATGAAGAAACATATGGACCTAAAATGGATGGAAGAGGTGAAGGAGGTATAGATTTGGATCTAGATTTGGAAGGGATACCAATGCCTTGAGAGTAAGCTTTTGGATTGATGTCATGACCTTTAGAATTCTCACGACCTTTAGAATTCTCTTTGACATTGTTACCCACCATATTTGTCTTGCTACTATTATTACTGATACCCAAATTTTACCAAGTCGACGATGAACTTGAATCTTTTTTCCTTTTACTTCAACTTCAAGTTCAAATCAGTATCATTCACGAAAGTAAAAATTCCTTCTTTCGGTTTACCCTTTAGCCCAACATGTCCTACACAAGGAAGAAGTTGAAGTTGAAACAAGAAAGTGCTGCTTCAACTTCAACTTCGTTTCCCCTTTTTCTAATGGTTTTCTCTTGTTTTCTTCTCACAAGGATTTGCTAAGTAAAATAAGTACTTTTTCTAAAGGTTGGTCCCACATTCTTGTTAGGTGCCAGAGATGTAAAAAGCAATATGTGCAACAACTAAGTGGCATGTGTCAAATTACAAGTTATTTTCAAGAAAGTAAAAGTAATGATCATTTAACATCATTAGAAGTGAGATTGCATGCTAATTTGACAAGGATAATTAATCAAAAATGGTTGAGGAGTCTTGTCAAATAAATATACAAGCTGATGTTAATCATTTTGCACACTCCACATCTATCCATGATTCCTTAAAATCCTATTCTTTAAATTCTCCCATTTTCTAGTTTACCTATTTATCTTACCTTGTCAGAGCCCAAAACATCAAGCTGGTAAGAATAGAACTGGAGTGCTTGACTTTGCAGAAACTGGTGAATGCATAATTCAACTTTCTCTGTATATTTTGTTTTCTTTCTCCTAGTTTTTGTTAGGTTTTTTTTCAACATTTAAGTTTGCAATCCTCTATTAAAACAACCATGACTCTCTTTTGGCCTAAGCTTCCTAAGCCTAAGAAGCCCTACTTGTTAAGCTTCTTATTTGATATTTGGGATACTTTCCTAGTCAATGTAGACTTAACCAAACTAGTAGAAAGAGTTAAGAATGCACAAGCTGGACCCACTAGTAGTGATTTGGTAGAAGCCACAACATTCCCGACCACCATAGGATGCCCATAATTGATTGTTGAGTGTGTGAATCATTATGACCCTCAGACCAGATGTATCAAGAAGGTCAGAGATGAAGTCTTGGCTAGGATTGATAAGGCTATAGTAAGCTCATTCTTAAGGATAAATCATTATGAGTCATGGATATTTGAAGAGGCTATATACTTGTATGGAGAAAACAAGGAGGATTATGATTCTATTGTAGCTCAAACCTATGTTTTAAGACCAACACTAAGAGGCTCAAGGTTACCCAAACCATTGACCATTGAGCCGACATATGTTTTTTGCTCAATAGAGTAAAAATAAATGAACATGGCTTTCACTGGGATTATTGGATGTATTTGTTCATTCAGAAAATTGTTGAAGGAGAGAAATTCATTTACTGGGTAGACTCGATAGCTGAAGAGTTGCATAGAGGCCTTATGGGTTTGAATAACTTACATCCTAGCTATGTCTAAAGAATGGGAAGGTCTCCCACATGAGCCTTGGATAGATGACATGACTATTTACCAGTATTATATAAATCTACATGCTAAGGAACCCTATAAAGAATTCTAGAGAATTAATGATGTGTTTCTAGAGAAATTAGTTTTCAAGCTTTGAGGTCAAGAAAATTGTAGAATCTTTGAAGAATCTATGTAAGCTATTAAGATTAATGGTTGTTATTATATCTTTCCTAGATTCACTTATATCAGAATCGGAGGCTTCACTAATGAACCTTTTAAGTTGCCTCGCTATTGCCTAGATAATGTCATCCTCTTTGAAATATGTAGGCAGCTCATCAATGTTATAGATTTTTCTAAGAATATTAAGAAGGCTCATGCTTTTATGTTTCCTATAGAAATTGGCCACTATAGATGTCCCAATATTAAATAGGCTATTTTGACAAAGTTGGCGATATCCAATCTATGTCTCAAGCCCTACTTTTCCAAAGAAAAATTTGATTACATGGGTTTTGCCAAAGAAAATCTCAAACATGCATCTTTCCTCGAGCATGTTCCTCACCTAGAAAATTACAGGGCCAATTGCTCCAATGAATTTGAAGTAAAAAAAAAATTATGGTAAAAAATGATCGCAGACCAAATACAAGCATTCAAAATTCATCTTGACACCAATGGGGTAGAGGAAGATGATGATGAGGAGGTGGTTGATCCCTTGTATATTGAACAAATCATGTGTCTCCCTATCCCTAAAGTAGATTGGAACAAGAGAGAGGAAGATGATTTATATTCTTGGATTTGAAGAGGACAAAAAATTGGTTAAAAGTAAAGATGAATCAAGTGTCTACTCAGAAAAAACTCAAAAAGTAGTCAAAATTTAGACAAAAGAAGCTTTCCAAAGACCTAATTGTTCCCTATAACTATATCATTGGTGATTCTATTGCAGGTCAAAAGGAAGCTGAAGTTGAAACATCTATTTCCCAAGTTTAATTTAAGGTTCAACTTTAGTTAGCAAACACTAAGAAAATTACTCATTCAAATACCAAAAGCAAAAAGGCCACATAAAGTAGAGTAGAGATTGGAATCACAATAGACTTGGATTCTCTAGAAGTGAAGGCAATAATAGAACAAATCATTGTCTTGATATGTATGACACAATAGGAGAGTAAAAAATAATGGCTAAAGGAGGAAGTGCACCAACAGATACTCTAGCCCTAATTGGTACCACTACCACACCTGCAAAGGAACCTATGATACCTAAATGGTTAGAAACTTTTGTAGAAAGGAAGCGAAGTATGGTACCACTCTCCATGCCAATGGATGACTTAGTAAGTAAAGGCCTTGGAAGATATTCTAAAGTTAAGAAAGAAAAAATAGACTCTCAAATCAACTTTGACAAGAACATAGGGCAATGGTTGGTAGAAATCGCCAAACCTCCTCAAGATAAATTTTCGGAAGAATTGAAACCTCAAGATTATCAGGTATCAAAACTAGACCTACGAAAAGGTAGCAAAGCAGTGGATATGAAATTATTTGAGGTATCTAACAAAAAGATTGCTGAACAGGTGTGGAAAGATGCTAAAGACAAGCAAGACATCAAAGAAGCTATGGGAAACATGATCTAGTATATCAACACCATTTTGCACCCAGAACCAAAGACAATCAATGAGATGTCCACCATTATTAACATTAAGTCCCTAACCAATCAACAGTTCTTAGATAAATTACAAAAGTGAAAGGCTACTATTAAGACATTTGAAGAGTGGGTTCAAACTATCAAAAATGAAACAATAAAGCAAGTGAATCTTCTAAGTGGTACCCAGAAAGAGACCTCTACTATTGTCAAGAAGGTTAAATCAAGAATTGAAGGATATGAGAAAGAAAAGGTTATTGGATGAAAGAAGTATTTTGTATTGATGAAATACAAGAGTATGGTCTACATAAGTTTCTCTTTGAGTGCCCTATAGCCAGTCTATGATAAAAATTTCTATGTGATTTGAGAATGTATTGAATGGAGAAATGAAGCAATTGCATAGGGGGTAGCTGAAATCAAAGAAGTACTATCTAGGCTTGAGGTCATAGATGACATAATCCTTGGAGATCTGAAGTGGTTTCATCAACAATGTGCAGAAGAAGAAAGTGACTCTGTTGTGCCTATAGAAAACATCATTAGACAGTTATAGAAGAAGTTATTGGAAGTACAAGAAAAGAAAACTCCTATGAGACAAGACTTTTCTAACATTGCACATGTTGAAGCCATGCTGATAATCAACCAGAAATGCCTGGAGATGCACAAGGAAAATGTTGCAGAGCTAACGAAAGAGAAGGAAGTCTAGAAATAGAGGATCACTTATCTTAGCCAGCCTCATCAATCAGTTATCTCATCCTTTACTACTACATATGAAAGATGGAAAGCTGAAGGGATTATTGTTGGCATGAACAAAGCACCATGATACTTGGAATCTCCTAGTTAGATGTTAGCTAGCTTTTAGTTTCTCTATTTTAGTTATTTCAAGTAGTTAACATGGTTAGATAAGTAAAAAACTATCCACTCCTAGTGGGGTAATTTTGGATTCAATTATCCAACCCTGGGGAGCATATATATGTAATAACTAACTTCTAAAAAGGTTCAACTCTCGGTAGATGCAAAACCAAAACTAATTTTGATTAAGTGTCTTCACTTTGAACTTTGATGCAAATTTTGGTTATGATAAGTAATATAAAACTTTGTAGTTTTATATTTTGAAGTTTTTCTAGAATATGTACTGTTATCTATTCTATAATGATTTATGTCCTTGGGGAGATTAGTCATTTGTGAAAAGATTTTCATTGTCTCATTACAATTTAAAATCTTGTTTTGAGGTTGAGAGGATTCAAGGGAAGAGAAAAAGGGAAAAAATATAAAATTTTAATACTCTTTCATCTTTAGCAATTAATCATGTGGATGATCTTTGTTGTTAAATTTGAATGGTTTTTTAACCTGCACATTCTTTTCATTTTTATGAATTGATTGTTTAAGATTTTCAATATTTTCTTGAAAAATACTCATTTGGAAGATTTTACCTCAGAGGAGGAATTAATGAACATCTTTTAAAAATGGTAGATGCACCAAATAACATGTCAAAGTAAATATTAAGCAAAGAATTCCTGGCAATTCCATGGGAATTCAATTAGCTGGTTTATCAAGAATTTCCCTCTTTATGATTTAAGATCTAGGGAAAAACTATTAACTAATAGATATGAAAGGGTTTTGACATAACCCTTTGACTCAATAATTCTTTTGACCAGGGAGATACTTATTACTATACAAAAGTCCATGTTTAGGTGTATATGATATGGAAGACTTGATAGGCCCAAGGATTGGACTAGACTCAATGGAACTAGGGAAACCCATTTCAAGTAGAAGGGTTTCATGAATATTTTTCACAAATGTGTTTAAAATAATGAGGGGGATTAGTAGGAATAATTAAATCCTTTATGGAATAGAATCAATGATAGGATCTTCTAGTAGGATATGATCTTGTGGAGTATCAAGATGAATGGTTGGATCTTGTGGTGGAAATAGAAGAATGATAGGATCTTTTGGAGGATCTAGGAGTAAAGGGATAATTTGATCTTGACTTGGATTTGGATCATTAGGAGATATGATGGGCTAATCTTGATCTTTCTTTGGAAGTGAAAGGTCAAGGGGAAATGGATTATCTTAGACAATGGGGTCATTATTGGGATCTTGATCTTGATTAACTCCAAGACTCATTTCTGCGCTCTTTAAATCATCCTCTTGACATGGGATATGAGATTTTGAAAAGGGATTAATGTTTGGATATGGTGGATTTGGATTTTGTGTTGAACTATTTGAAATAATATTGCTTGTATATGGTGGACATAAAGATATTGGCTCTAGGACTTTGCAATCATGAAATGGTCTTGGGTCAAGAATGAGACTATCTTGAAGCTCTTCTATGTATAGCCCTTGAAGGATTTCAACATTAGAAGTGAAACTTGAGGGTGATGAAGAAAAATGATCATGCGAGTCTTTAGGAGATGAAGGATTGGTGAAAGACATGGATGTGTCTTGGAGGTTCATTTCTTGAGAGGACATATGTATTGCATCCATGTAAAGATTTTGGGATGAGCCATTGCTAGACATGTGTGAGTTGTTATCCTCATCTTCATAAAATAATTTCCAAAGGACTTTCTAAATAGTATATGATTTGGATTTTTAATTCTTGGCTGAATTTGTTGGTGCTTTGGAATTGATAAGTACATATCATTCATATTTATTAGGTTGAAGATGTTCCTCAAAAGAAATTTCATTGTTCATTTTTGGTTGATGTGAAAAAGTTGACACGTTTGAGTTGGTGTTTGTTTAAGAAAAAGTTATTAGATTTGTGGATATAAAGTGTTTTTGATCAAATGTTGTTGAAAGACAAATTTCTTGTGGACTTGGTGTTGGTTGGATTGTTTTTTTATTTTTTTCTATTTTTCTATTAGAGATAGATTATCAACTTAGTTACATGAGTAAGGCCTCAAAAACATCACAAAGGTTGTTTGCTAGATCAAAAAAAAACCTACTACATCTCAAGACTAAAAATAGCTACAAATTTTGAGATATATACAAAATCAATAGCAAAATGCTCAGAGATTTGCTAAAAAAATACAAACTAGTTCCAACCATCATTTTAGCTGCTCCTGTAAATGGGATTGTCCCAACCATCTCCATAGAAAAATTTCTCCTCTTGTTCACTGTTTATTTCATTTTCATGGGTGTTACTAGCCACATCTATAGGAAGCTCCTAGATAACTTGAGTACTTGGATTTTGTTGAACTCCATCTTGTCCCTCATAAAAGTTGTATGGGGTCTTCTAGGTAGTATCACTAGGAGAAGTGGTGTCCAAAGTCATGGGAATAAAATTGGACAATTGAATGTCCTATTTGAAAATGAGCATGTATCCTTCCCTTAGTAGTAAAAGAAACCTCTACCTTGGAACCTCCAGAATATCAATAACTTGTGACATTATGTGAGAGAGGGTGAGTTTCATATGAAACCTAGTAAGGTCCTACTATCTATGCTGAAAGATATCCTCATTCCTTTTCTTGCAAATGACTCACAAAATTTCATTAGTTAGGGAAATCCAAAAAACATTGAGCTTAATATCAAACATATCAAAAAATCCTACAAGAATCTCATGCCAAGACAAACCAAGTTTGTGGTTCCATTTGATAGGTTGACTAAAGAACATAGACCAAATTGTACAAGAAAAGATGTACTTAAAAAAAGATGCTCAAAAGACTCAAGGAAGTTGCACAAGGAACACATGATAGGATGATTTCCCATAGAGGAAAGAAAGTGGCCAACAACAAGTTTTTTAATAAGAAGCATCCACCTAAAGAAGATTTTTTTTGTTTCCACATAAGAGTGCCAAAACGGATCTAAGATAAATTGTCATTTATTGCATGATCAATCACAACTCCAAACTTGATTGATTCTATTGATAATAGCCACATCATAGTTCAACAAGTTATAAATTTGTTTGCAAGTAGTATTCTTCAAAAGCTTACCATCATTCCACTTGATATGATCAATGTACTATGTAGAAAAACAAATTTTACTAGGAAATAAATTACCAACAACTTTGCATATTAAGGTGTAAGTCTTCTTATTAGAATAAGATAGCTAATACTTATTTTTTAGAACTTCCAAAGAACCCAAGTGGTTCTCCATCAATAAATATTGTAATAGAGGGATGCCTTTGGCCTTCCAAGCCTTAGCCAAACAACATTGGGTTAAAGGCAAGGGTTTGTTATTGAGATTAACCCCCCACCACAAGGACCTATCAATCATAGTGTACCAAGGGTATTTGCCAACATCCTCCCTAGAGTCTAATAAGTGTCTAACCTAACTTCAAGCCTTCCATAATGATTAAAAGATAATAGAACCAACTAGCTTAACTTCAATGTCAGCCAAGAAAATATATATGACATGGATATTAGAACACTATTTTCCTTTTATAATTCTAGCTCTAGAGATGTTGTTTCCAATCAACACCTTCTAGGGTTGATTACCATTCATAGCTTTAATGACCCACTTGGAGGCTAGGGCTATACCTTGAAGCCTAATGTCTTTCATTCCAAGACCTCCCAAGTGTATGGAAATACAACACCACTCCCATTTAACACAATGCCTTCTTCTATTCACAACACCATCAGACTATAGAAAATCCCTCATAATTTTTTGTAGCTTATAAAATTGATAATTAGAAAACAACCAAGACAAAGAAAAGTACACTACATGAGAAGAGAGTACCTTTTGAATCACTTATGATCTAACAACAAGAAAAATCATACAAGTTTTCCACCTACCATGTTTTTTTCTCAATCTTACTATAGATCCAATTCCACATATCCTTGAGAGAAGGGGCCATTGAAAAGGAAATGAAAAGGTATCTCACAATCTTGTGAGGGCCTACCCATTGCCAACATTTTTTAAGAACCAAATTAGGTGGAAGATTTCATTTGAGATATCTTAGCCCTTGAAGCTTTACAAAAGATAAATAATCTATTACGCATGTTGTCAATATTATCTTTCTCAAGCATGATAAACAATGTAGTGTCATCACCAAACTATTCAAGAATCAAATCATCATCATTAAGGAGTTTAATACCTTTGAGAGGAGGGCCCAACTTATTCTCTTTTAGAATGTAAAACATAACATCTTCTACCAAGACAAAAAGAGATGGGGTAAGGAGGCAAGCTTGCCTAATGGATCTACCATGATTAATAGTGTCAGAGTATTCTCCATTTAGTTCAATGACTAGAGAGACATCTTTAAATAAAATGTTCACCCACTTGCAGAAAAAAGGAGAAACACCCAAATCCTAGAGAACACTACTGACAAAATTCCACTCAATCCTATCATATGCTTTTTTAAAGTCCAAGAGAATCATTCCCACATTTTGTCCATTGTCTTTGGCCCATTTCATAGCGTCCCAACTAGTTATCAAGTTTTCAAGAATATATCTCCCTTTAATGAAGCTAGTTTGAAAAACTAAAAAAATGTCATTGAGAAAATTGGCAACCCTTCTAGCAATCAATCTGGCAATGATTTTGTAGCAAAGGTTCAAAAGAGTGACAAGCCTCCAATTTTTAATTTGAGTTGTATCCCCTCCTTTGGGAAAAAGTTTGATCACTTCTTTATTAATACCACCTCTAAGGGATCAAAATTCATAGGCCACATCATAGAGATGTAGGATTTTAGTAGAAATCCACTATAAATTCTTCTTATTGAATTCAATAGGGATGCAATTTGGACTGGGAGAGTTTCGATTAGCTATGGAGCTAATAGTGTCTTCAATATCTTGAATGTCCATGGTCTGACTAAGAATCTTGGATTTCTTATTGGTGACCTTGCAAGGGATAAAGATCAGATAGTTTCAAAGGATTTCCATATTGCTTTGAGCCATCTCTGAGGTAAAAAGGTCTTTATAGTACTTATGAGAAACCTTTAACATCTCCTTATTATTAGTGGTTAATCCATTGTCAGTTGAAATAGCCTCTATAATTTCTATGACTTGCTTATTTCTAATCAAATTAAAGAAATACTTAGACCCTCTATCTCCATCCTTAACCTAGTTTCTCTAACTTTTTGACCTTGCATTTTATAGTTTTGAATCTTTCTTAATTGAGATTTAGTGTTAATCAGATCAATTTCAAGGCTAACATCATTCCCCTTATCTTGAAGTTCTCTTTCAATCTTATTGAGTTTTTTATAAAATAAATTCTGTGTCATTCTTTTATCTTTAGATTCTTTAGTCCCAATGATCTGGAATAGATTCCTCCATGTGTCAATCATAATCTCCCAATTCTCCCTAGCATAAAATTTTCCATAATTTTTTTGGAGAAGACAAGAACTTTCCTAATAGCATAATTGGTATCCTCATCAAGTAACAAGGAAGTGTTCAACTTGAAAGATAATTTTCTACTAGAGGGCTTGCTATTAGTGTCTTCACTAAAATGAATGTTTACAAAAACTAGGGAATGATCAAATAAGCTAGCAAGAAAAAATTAATAGGAGAAGTTCCTGGTAAGTGGTGATAGGCAAAAATGAAGGTATTCAGATAAACTCTATCCAATCTATAATAGATTCTCTTACTATTTCCTTTATTATTACACCATGTGAACTAGATGCCATGAAATTCTTATCTTATATTCTCAAGGAGGTATTTAATTTTAACTATTCTTTTAAATTTGACCCAAAAGAAAAATTCATTACCTTTCCACTCATGCATAGTCCCACCTTTCTTATCTTCAATCATATTAAAATCACATGTGAAAATCTAGTTACTATTTGGGAGCTAATCTAATAGCAAGTCCCACAACTTAGCCCTATCCCTATAATCATTTGGGGCATAAATATTACAAATAGTGACAGTATTGTCTTTGTTATGAAAAGTAGCCCAAATATCTCTATGATAGTGAGAAGTTGTGACAGACCAATTTGTCAACAATATAAGGACCAATGAGCAAGGAAACCCCCCCTTTAGCTCTTTGATGTCCAAAATAGAGACATTTTTCTTTATCCCACAAAAACTTGAGAGTGTTAAAGGCATGATAAACTGAGACCTTAATCTCTTGAAGGTAAATAATGTCTTTCTTATGCAACTTATTACACCAACTTCTCATAATATATTTCCTATCGGGCATTTCAAGATCCCTAATATTCCAACTATGAATATAGACATTCATAATTAATTGTTAGGGGTGTTGTTATACTTATAGATTATATTAAAACAATATGGGATAGCATTGTTTTGAAGCTTATTACTCCTTTAATAGTTTTTAGTACAATTAGTTCTTTCATAGGTTTTTCTTTTCTTTTTCTTACTGATGAATTCTTTAAAATATCCATGACGTAGAGTTAGAGTTAAATCATTTCTTGGGGTGGAATGAATTCCATTCAAAATATCTGAATCATGAAGCTTGGAGTCAAGGAAAACCTTATTAGGATCTAGGAAGGTCAAATTAGGTCCGAAATCCTTCATGTGGTGTAGTTTTGTAATGACTAGCTGTTGGGCATTTAAGATAGGTGCATTATCTTCATTAAGTTTCTCCTTGTTAACAAGATTATATTGAGGAAATGAATCAAATGGGTTACTAGGACCCAACTCAACATTCTAGGAAGCCTGAATAACAACATAATCCTCTTCATATAAAGGGTTGGTTAGAGTAACAAATTTCCCTAAGAGGCTATTTGGAATGTATGCCTTAGAATCAAGATCGTCTTCTTGTTTCCCATAATTTTGATCTTTCTTACCAAATATATTACGGGATTCAACCTTAACCCCCATATTATTATTGGTAAAATGATTTTGAATATTTTGTAGTAGAGGTCAATTTCTTTGGGTATGACCATTTATCTTACAATAGAAATAGACACCCACATCCCCTAGTTAAAAAATTTCCAACAGAAACTTTCATCCTTAATTTTCAATGAGACTTCCTCAAAAAACACAATATTAGAATTGATGGAAATTAAAGCACTAGCATTCAGATGTGATAAAGTAATTTTAGATTCCTCAACATGTAGAATAGTCCCTAAGGGTTTCAGTGTATGGGAAATAAAAGACCAAAATTTAGGTTGGACCCCATGAATCTCCACCCAAAATGGAGATGAGGATGGTTGAATGCATTTGGAATTTCTTTTGGGTGCCCAAGGAAAAGCCCTGAATAATGTTTGCCGACATTATAAAGACCCCTCTTCAATACTTTTTCCTGCATAAAATGATGTTGGAATTCTTTAGAATAACTAAGAATTAGTTATCCAAGGTGTAGATGTACAGTAAATTTTTTCAATGATTATTAGACCCATATCCATAAAACCTTGTTATGCATGCATCCATTAGATCATACAATACTTAAACTTTGTAGGTTACTATCCTAGGTCAAAACAACTTTGCAAAAATGTAAACATGAAACATAATAGATTCAATAACACATTTGAAACAAGGATTTTATGTTGAAACCCAATTTGGGATAAACCACTAGTAACATGCTACTAATTCTCACTCTTCTTAAGTGATGCCCTCTAAAAGGC
The DNA here is from genome assembly GCA_028749045.1 of Cupressus sempervirens. NCBI lineage: Eukaryota > Viridiplantae > Streptophyta > Pinopsida > Cupressales > Cupressaceae > Cupressus > Cupressus sempervirens. Next base: position 250,093,792 of record CM053786.1, on the reverse strand, counting down.
CAACCCTATTAAAGGTTACAATACACACTGTTAAATGTGACCTGGTTAAAGGATTTCAATCACTCTGTTAGGAGTGAGCCTTTTTAGAGGACTTAAACCATTCAATTAGAATGTCAACTAGGTAAAAGATTTACAAATGATTGTTAGATCAACCTTAATCCAAAGGATTTACCCTAGATTGATATAATGATTAGAAAGTAACAATAAGGCTTGATCTGTAACAATTACAACTCACTTGTAGATTACAAATCTCTGTTTTAGTCTTCCATTCTTCTTGGATTTCACACACTTCAGCTCTGATAGCTTGTTCACCCTTCAAGAATTCATACTCTTAAGCCTTCTTGCTTTGCATGCCAACTATAATCACTTTTGTTCAGCCACTGAATGAAGCAATAACCTTGATTCCTTGTCTTCCTTAGGTTCTCACACATCACAACCTTTTCTTCTGACCAACTATCTCTATAAATAGAGAATTAAGATCTTTTCCCACTTAACTATAATCATCCATTTCAAGGTTAGGTAGGAATTAGTAGGATACAATGAATCTACCTATTTTTTCATTTGGTTCCTCTAGAAACTTCTACAATCTTCTTTGAATTTGCCTCAAAATGGTTTACCTTGAATTTTGTCCCACAAGCTCATCATAGTTATCTTCCACATGCTTCATAGAATTCGAGAAAACAAAATAGTCACCTTAGATTCATCAAATATTTGATTTAATATAAATATTGGCACTCAACATTAATATGCTATCACTTGGCTTCTTACTGTTCTTTCACTCGACCAACACTAGTTCACTTGACAAATACTAAAGTTTATTGATGCTTGACATCAACTAAATTCTACTCGCCATATACTGACAATCACTTAGATTGCAATGTTTTAATCTTTGCTCTGCATCTCTTGTTTTTCACTCAAATTCCACTAATTTCTTCTCGTCTTGCACTGACTTCTTGACATGGCTTAGTAAACACTTTTCGTACTTGATCATCTTCTAGTCTTAACTTGAGTAATCTTTCATTTCAGACTTTATGTAGATAAACAATACACTATAGTATCAATGTCTTACTTGGTCTTAGTGCTTCTTTTATGTAGCAAATAACTCAACCTTTCTCTAGGTTCTAGTATTATCTCTTCTATTCAAATTCTCTTTATTAATCAACTAAATGATATATTTCAGACCAAAAAGTAATTGTCTCACCAACAAGTAGTAGGTTTGACATCATTGACAAAATAATGATTGTTCCATTATATGTTCGTCACATCAAAAAAATCTCATATCAACAAATGATTCTTCAAAAACACAACAAAAAAACTTTTTGCACCATTCTACTAAAATTAACAATGATTCCAAGCTTTTTCCCCCACACATTATTAAACCAATCATCTAGAAATTTACAAGCAGGTAGGAATTTAACATCCATGCACATGGAAAAATGGATCTTTTTTTTTTCAATCTATCTTGTTTACATTTAATTTATTTTACCATGTCATTGCTTGGCTCCAGAGTGAGGGTTTCCATAGAAGGCATCGAGACCTTACATTCCCCAATAGCCACAAGTGGTCTACAAGTAGGTGCAAAATTGATTGCACCATACTGCATGATACTTGTGTGGTGGCCTATTGTTGACCTTGGATTGTTTTCACAAAAGGTTGTAATGCTATTGGAGGTTCACTTGATTCAAATGTAATGAATATTTGTTCAAACTTAGGGGGTGGCCCTCATTGGATCATTCCAGATGTTGGTGAGATGCTTGGTGGAGATGTCATGTTACACATGTCATTTGAAAAAGATGAGGCATATTTTGGAATATGACTAGATTGATCATATTAAAGGTCTTAGTTGAGAAGTATTTGGTTGAAGTTTTTCTTTGCCTTCATGACTTGTGTAATTAGTTTTGACATTTTCTACTTTTCCATGAGACATTTTACATAAGATTTTGAAAATCTTTGTAATGAATAGTTACAAAGTTTAGCAATGTGATAGCCTCATTTTACAATGAATTCCATTTTCTTTTGAACCTTTTTGGACTCCTTATCTATTTTCTTTTGTAATTTTTCAATAAGGAATATGTAAGATTCAAGTGATTGATCGAAGGTTGTTGAGGGTGTCATTTGTGTTTGATCAAAAGAGGTGGTACCTTGTGAAGTATATGTCATGTTGGGGTCAAAACCTTGCGTTGGATCAAAAGGTGTTTGTAAAGTGTCCATGATGTTTGAGTCAAAGAATTGTTGTTACAAATAAATGCCTTGTCTTGGATCGAATAACATTTGTATGGACATGGTTTGATATACATTTTGTTTCCCTATAGGAGTTTGTGACCTTAAAATGATTGGCATGATTCCTAAGGATGTATGAAAATGTACCTAAGTATGCAGGTTTATGTAAAATTCACATTTTTTTTTGGATTTTTGGTCTTTGAAATGAAAATGAAAGCTAAGATATGCAAGATTTTTTTGGATTTTTCATTGATTGTGCAAATGAAACTAAGGATATGTGCATACAAGATGTTTTGGAATTTTCAACTTTGGATTATGAAAATGAAACTAAGGGTTTATGTATGAAAATATGAAAGGGGTTGATGATGTTTTAGGACATCCAAGTTTTCAAGTGAAATATTAAGTTATGTAAAGGTTGGCTATGCAAAACAATGTTGGGTTTGAAAATGTTGATGGATTTTGACAAAGTTGATATTTAAAAATGCTCCCTAGACATTGAAGGCTTTTGATGTTTGGGAAAATGTTTTAGGATATTATAAGAAAATTCTTTGGATATCATATGCAAATGTTTTAAAATGATAATGGAAAATGCAGCTATGTTTTTGGATTTTTGGGATAAATAAATGATATGCGAATAGGGCTTTATGCAACTATGGTCTGTGTAAACTAGGATCATGCAAAATGAGGACATGATTTCGCAAGCTAAGTTTAAAATGAGGATTATGAAAATTCTGGTTATGCAAAATGAGGTTTGCATTCTGAGAAAAATCTTTGGAAAATATAGGTGTAAGAGTCTAACCTTTCAAGTATGAATATTGGATCTTGACCAAGAAAGTATTACAGAATCAAAAGGACAAATTTGATTTAAAAAAACCAAGTCAAAGCCATCAGGACATAGATAAAATTCAACTCAAAGAAAATGATAAAAGGAAAAATGATAAAAAGACCAAGGTAAAGATCCTTTATTCATCCAAATAAGGAGATACTCTAAGAATCATATTTTGTTTGATTTTTCAATTAAACTCAAGGGTTCTATGTTGAAAATGAGGGTTATGGTAGGATCGAAATGAGGGCTATGCAAGGATCTATATGCAAATTAAAGATTATGATGTGATCAAAATTAGGAATATGAGGATAAAAATAAGGATTAGGATATAAAAAGAATGAGGATAATGTAAGATATCCTAAGTGCAAATTGAGAACTAAGTAGGGATAAAAATGAGGGTTATGCAATATGCAAAAAGGATCCTAAGTGTAAAATGGAAATTATGTAAGGAATATCATAAGGAAATGATATGAAAAATACAAGAAGGATGCACTAAATGAATCCTAAGAGACATTCCATGAGATCATAAGGAAATAAGCTTGAGTTTCCATGTTTTTGCAATCTTTTCAGACAAGTTTGACAATTGTATGTTTTGAAAATGTTTTGGATGTTTTGAACAAGTGTTTAACAAGTTTATTTTTTTGAAGGTTTTTGACAAGTATTTGTGCAAGTTTTATCAATTTATCTATTACCTTGATTAATTTGAAACACTGACACAAGACACATAAAATGGAATGGTTGTGGTTAAAATTTACAAGATACACCACAACCTAAGCTGAAAGGACTGTATCCACTAAATTCCCAAATGATCCAAAGTTCATCTACAATTATCCAAAGTAGAAAACCTAAAATATTGCTAACACATGCTCCCCCTTATAATGCACTCACTTCTTGGGCATACCAAGATCCTCTTTCAAAGAGGCATCACTTCTCAAGGGACTATTGTCTGTAGTAAGGATCATGAGTTCATGGGAAGTCTTCATGGGAATGGGCGATCCCTTGAGCTAGTGGATAGAAGGATTTTGACCACTAAGACATGATTTTTCATATGAGACACTTTGTTCAGTAGGTGAGTGATAAACTACCTTAGGATGTCTCCTAGAGGAGAGCTATCACCCAACCATACTGTCAATTGGGAATTAGCCATAACTAAGACTTTATATAGTAGTTAGTGTGGAGACCTAGCTTTGGCCTATTACCACTCTAAAGTTGTCCCTTGGCATACCCAATATCAGATACCTTGTTCCAAGGTAGGCTTTTCTAAAAGAATAGCACAAGTTTCTCTTACACCCAAGATCCAAAAAGGTTAGGGGAGAGGATATGTTCATATAAACATTTGGGATTTAACATTGCTAAAACATCAAATAGAATAGGAAAGTTAATTGTAAAGCACCAAAGACAAGCATTTTCTATCCTATTAAAAACCACACACAATGTTATGAAAAACACACATGCTCTTCATCATATGTCTTGCATCAAATAAAATAGTATTTTTTTAGCATCATATGGTATTCGTCCCATGTTTTACACAAGCTACAAAGATATCATTAGTAATACAAAAATGTTACTCTAAAAGAACTATATAGATTTGTCTTCACCAAAGTTCTACAAAGGTGAGGGGAGATGATTCATCTATATATCCCTTTGGAATTAAAAATGATAAGAAACACAAAACACTTAGAAGAAAAAGTGTTTCATGGTTTTTCATCCAATTAGAAAGGAAATGTGACAAAAAACATGATTTATTTTTCTTTTCCTTCATAATTAAATCTGGATGATATTTATTATGCATTAATCCACTAAGAAAGGAAATTTGATAACATATACTTTTTTTCCTTCCTAATTAAATCTAAGTGATAATTTTAGAATTCTTTGATCCTTCTTCTTAGACTCTATGAGATGATGTGATATTCATTAAACCACTAATTAGATGATATGACTTTGTTGTTCATTTTAGATTCCCAAAATAAAGAAATTGAAGAACAAATAGAGTTAGACTTCGAGAGTGCTCCAAGATTCCATCCTTGCACCTATAAACACATAAGACAAAAAATCACATTGGTATAAGATTCACAGTTGGTTCTCCAAATATAGGACTGGAAAAAGAGTGAGAATGCTTAAATGAAAGAATCACAAATCTCATAAACTATGCAAACAATTCTATCCTTACATTAAAGATATTTAAAATCAAAAGAGATGAAAACAAGAAATCCTCTTTCAAATGTATCTCCTATGCTCTCCTTTCTTCTCCATAAATAGTGTTGATGCATCTCTTGATCTTGACAAGATGCACCTACTAAATAATAGCAAGAATATGATGCTATGATAAAAGAAAAATGATAAGATAGAGAGATTACTAGGAGAATATGGTTGACAAAACAAGTGCATAAGAGGCTCAATTTATAGGATTTGAGAATCAAATACAAAATTGGAGGGAAATATGCATAATTGGAAATTTGTCATAGTCACATTGCACAATTAAAAAAATTCCCATGATTAAAATATTTAAATTAGAAAATGTAGCATAAAATGGCACATTATGACAAATTGTAAGAGATATCCATAAAAACATGTAAGAATATTTGGTAGAAGAAGTGAAAAATGAAAGGGAAGGTGTAAGAAAATGAATGGAAAGTGTAAGAGTTTGAAAGAGGAAGTTGTATGAGTAAAAGTTGGAAAATAGGAAGTGGAAGCATAATTAGGGAAAAATGGAAGAGTTGAATATTTAAATTCAAAAAACTTATATTTTTCTCATAAATTGAAATTAGAAATTAGGAATTAGAAAATTGGAAAAATTAGGAATTATAGATTATGAAAAATAGAAAGTGAGGACTTAGGAAATAAGACATTCCCATAATTCACGAAAATGGAACAATTAATTAATAAATATTAATTAATTTAGAATAATTAATAAAATAGGATGAATTAATAAGATGAAATAGATTAAATGATTAAGACATAGAAATAAATCATGGGTTATTTATTTGTATGGGGAAAATTAATAAAATGGTTAACCAAAATGATAAGATAAATACAAGGAATAACCCTATTACAGGATCATAATGAAATTGAAAATTGAATGTGATGATGTAGAATAAGATCAAAGTGACAATCAAATTTATTGGATAAATGATGTCAAATTGGTTGACACAAAATGATGGCATATCAAGGACACATGACATGGATTGATGGCATATGACATTTAACAGACATTGCAAACACCATAGGTTGATTGAAATTGATTGCTATAATTGATTGGAATAACATCAACAAAGAAAAGAAATTCTATGAAATTTATTAGATATGGACATTATCTAACACTAAAGGACTCAACAATATAAGAGATCAGATTGATGATAATTGATGACATGGAATTGAGTGACATGACAATTCCAAGGATCAAATGCTCATATTCCAATGACACATGACATATATTAATAATTGTCGATAAGGCACTCAAACATGCAACGATGCCTAAAGGGTCAATGATGATGATTGATTATGATTGATTTCAAGCTATTTCGATGACATTGAAATGGTCTAAAATCAATTTTGAAAGGTTTGGATTAGATATGAATTTATTTGGAGATGGTATGTATTTGATTGAAAGTGATTGAAGATGATGAAACACATGTCAAAAGATATTTGACGAACATTGTGAAACAAGTTTGAATGATGATCAAGTTGGCCAAAAGATCAAAGTTAGTGAGTTGAGAAAATGGGACAAGTTAGGATACCAAGGTGATAAAAGAGTAGGCACGAACCCTTTTTTAACATCTATAGTGGGACAAATATTTAAAGTTCTGAGTATGGAGGGTTGCATTGCATAGCATTATGAACTGTATCCCTATACAACTTTCGGTTCATTTAAGCCTTCTTTTAGTGTTTCTGTCCTTCCATGCTTCATATTTTTTAATTTTTCTTCAATTGGTTCAAAATTAGTATCTCAACCTCACTTGTGGTCATTAATCATTAAATCTACCTAATTTGGAAAGACAATATCACCTAAGATAGGGCCCTTTCTTGGGATAGGGTCACTTGGGTCACATTTTGTAGGGTTTCCTATATGCAATGTGATCCTAGCTATATAACTCCTAAAATTAGAGATAGTTTATCTAATTGAATAATATCTTATGGAAATCTAATTGAATAATATCTCATGGACATCTAATTGAATAATATCTCATGGACATTAGGATACACTTAATTATCAACCTATGGATGAAGGCTTAAAATGAGCCACCATTATATGTGCATGATGATATCATTTTGGTTGTCACATATTCTACTAAAAAAGTAATAGAATGAAAAACCAAAAACTTAATAAAATAAGAGTATGGTAGAAATGGATAATACTAAAAAAAAATTTCACTAACTTCCAAAGAAACATGGTAACGAATAGAAGAAAATAGATACAAATTTTACTATGCCTAAAATAAACTAAAATCATACTACTATTAACTTAATAGAGATCATTCAAGATGTAAGAATATGAAATATTTCCAATAGTAGTATGTTACAAGCTAGAGTTGCTGTTGCACCAAAAGATCGACCTATTGATGCTCGATAAAACCACTAGATTTATAGAACATAGGAGGTGGTTAAGCCATGCCACGAATCCCAAAGGGGAAGGCTACCAGTTAGTCCAACAATTCCCCCCTCAGCATTACCCAAGGGGATTCGAACCTATGACCAAGCTCTGATACCACTTGTTACAAGCTAGAGTTGCTGTTGGACCAAAAGATCAACCTGTTGATGCTTGATACAACCACTAGACTTATAGAACACAAGAGGTGGTTAAGCCATGTCAAGAATCTCAAAGGGGAAGGCTGGTGGTTAGTCCAACATAGTATTTAGTAAATACAAAGCTATCAATAGAAAACTAAGTCACTTATTCTAACAACATAAAAGAAAGAATAAGGATAAGTACCTTAAGTGATCCTTTTTGAAGGTAATTTAGTTACAATTCACTAAAGATAAATGATGAAGTTAAACTTTGTAATTTCAAGTGTGTAAAAAAATTACAAAACAATTACAAAATATTATCTATATGTATATGTGTATGTGTATGTGTATGTGTATGTGTACATGTATGTGTATGTATGCATGCATGTATATGTGAAACTCTTTCAGGTATATGAAGCTTTAATGCATATAAATACCTATCAATTAAATTATTCAACTATTTAATAACTAGAACATTAAATATAGAGAATGTTTATTAATTCATAAAGATATAACAAGAACAAGAGGGCCTTGCTAGGACCATATAGCATCAACACTTTAAAATATAACTACATATTCCTTGAATGATAGAAATATTTTAAGGTAGGTCAAATAGGATTTAGTAGTCCATGCATAGAAAGAAATAATCTACTTTACTTACATTTACATTAGAATGAAAATGATCCACTAGGATGAAGATGGTTGAAGTGAAAAATTAATTCAATACCCCTTAATTGTGTGTGTGGGGACTACACTTTGTAATCACAAGAGAAGAATGCAAGAATTAGGGTCAAATAGGGAAAACTGATTTTTTTAGCATGTACAAAAATAAAACAAATTGAAAAAGAGATTTCAATAGAAGATGTAAAAAGTGTAGATTATAACTAAACCATAATTCAAATCTTAAAAAAAATCAAAGAAACTAGGTTGTTGAGGCCAATATGCTCCCAAGACTATGATTCCCAACTCAACCTATTCTAATAGTTTTAGATCTAATTATTGGAAATATAAATATACCTTCCTTTCTAATTTTGAAAGTTTGGTTTACAAGAGCCATCTATTATTTTACCCCAAAGGAAGGAAATTAATTTGTAGAAAAGAATTTTTCTTGGTCAAACACCAATTTGGGAATAAACCTTGAAATTGAAATAAATTCAAAGCATGCTAGGTAGAAAAGCCTAGACCAAAAAATGAAATTCTTATACCTTCATACACCTTCTTGATTTTGAAATTCTCATGAAGATGTTGATGTTGGATTCATGTAGGTGAATTTAGGATTAATGATCATGGATGCCATCATGTATGCATGGATTTAGAAATTTATTTATCATCTCCAATGCCTTAGATGCTTGATTACTTTCTCTGGAGGACTTTAAGTCAAATTTAGATTTCTTAATGTGTGTAATTGAGATTCTATGTAAAAATGATGGAAGATATCATGCTTATAATTATTAGTTAAACAAGATAACGATTTCTAATAAAAAAAGATAGCCATTGAAAAATTTAAAATTTGGATTGAATTGACAAGAAATGAAGCTCAATTTGGCCTACTCTTGGGAGTAGAACACCCAAGGAGTCTTACTCTCTTTGATTTAGTCCCAAAGTGGGACCTAAGGTCCAAATTGAATAAGAAGCCAAAATTCTAGTAAAAATTGAGCTAGATAAATCGTATCAAGCCTAGGAGGCTAGTAACACTAAAATGAGGCCCAAATAAGTGATAATTGTATAATTATGCAATTATGGAACTAAATAGAAATTAAATAATTTTTTAGAAACCAAAAAATTCTCTTTGATATGTATCTCTCACCATTATCCTCTAATAGATCAACAAGGTAGTTCCACTCTATTGGATTGGTTCATCCATACTATGTTGAATAGTTATAGGAATTTCGATAGTCTTCAACTAGAGGGAGTAAAGCCATTGTCTAATGCCCAAGTTTTGAAATAGATGGTGAGTACAAAAATCACCAAATTCATCACATTTGCTTCTATTTTTATCACATCTTCTTATATAACTAGTCATAAAATCATAAAATCATAACATATTAATAAATTAAGGAGTATGTCATATATATCTTTACCATACAAAAATAGTCTAGTCTTAGGGATCTTAAATATTGTTGAGCTATTGTTTTGCATGATGCTTAACAACATGAATCCTTTCAAACTCCTCTCTTGAAAAGCTAATCTAGGATCAACTCCAAGGTTTTGGGCGATCTTGCAACCTACTAGAATCTGCTCAGTTGAAGATAAATGTGTATGTTCATGAGGAGGCATTTCTTTGTTTGACCAATTTTGGATAAGATGTTTGATTTTCTATTTTGAAATTAAACACAAAAGAGATATATTTTTAGTATTTTTTGTTTCATGCTGAGTGCAATTTATCAATGCTACAACTATATGAATTCCCATTTTAACCAAGTGTTAGCAAAGAAAATAAAAAAGATAAGGTAATGAGAGATTAAAGAAAATAACTTGAAAGGGAAATTACTAATGGACATAAACCACAATAACAACATGTCTACAAGTTAAAATGTCAAAAAGATCAGGTAGGAAACCAATGAAAATAGGAGCAGTGCTTCCTCAACTCCACTGATACAATAATCGATGGGAATTCAATAATAACCAAAATATGTTTCACTTCTCATCAAATCACAAGTCCACTAAAAGTATGCTCATGTGAGACAAGAAGCTATGCAAGAACAATATGTGATCTTTTCTACAACTCGGTACATCAGCAAAATTTGCTAACATGACGAGAACACTAGAACTAAAAGGTCACACAATCATAACAACACAATAAAACCATTGACTCCTTTATTATTCATGAACATGCATTCAAAAAAATTGCACACTTTGAAAAGAATAACTACACTCAGAATGAGAACACCAATAACATATATTATTGTATCAAAATAATGGCCTGGAGTACATATTACATCCACATATTTAAAAGAAATGATCTCCTCCCTTTGTGGTAGGAGTGAGAGCTTTTAAAATGAAAAATCATGCTAACAAAGAAATTCTAATTATACACAAAGTGACTCTCTAAATAGTGCTAAGTAGGTCTCCCTTGTTTATATCCATTAATGGATGCATGAGCCTTTACATGACTTAAAACAATAAAAGAATAAGAAGATAAGAAGATATAAACTATGAGATGATATAGGAGTCTTTAAAGGTTCTAAAAATGGAAGATTGATCTTAGGTGTCTTTGGAAGTTGAACTACCATCAAAATGCATTTTCGATGCGTGGAATGCTCTAAAATAGCAACTAGTAGTTAACTATCAATGCACTACTTCTTATTGAAAACTATTGGTGCACCTCTAAGAAAAGTGCACATGTGCACCTTTGTACATGTGAAGCTACACATATGTGTACCTGTGCACCTTGGTGATAGGACCTAAAAATACATAAAATCTTCTAAGTGTCAAAACTTGATTTCTAGCATTTGGGTTTTCTTCTCCTTTTTACCAAAATGATGTGTGGATGTTTTCCTTTGAAATTTTGGATAGTATAGGTCATTTCTTGAGGAGATAATAAGTCTATAGATTCATTCTTTACCCTCACTTTCCTATGGAAATCATGAAATGTGACTTCTTGGGCGCTCCTTGGAACTTGAAAGTCATGGGTTTGAGTGTGATCTTATCTACTGTAGAAGACAAGGAAGCCATCGTAATGTTTAGGTTCTCAGGAGGCCTCTAGATGTTTTAGATATATGCACTTGTACACCTTAAGAGATAATTCATTCAATAAATCTTCAAATTATGCACGTGCACACCTTTAGGGAATTGTGCAAGGTGCTCAATTCACCAAAAAATCAAAGTTCTTAGTTTTGAAAATGGTTTGTGGGTTTCTCAAATAAGATTTAGGAGCACTCTAAAGTATTTATTTTTCATTTTTGATGATTATACCCTCTTTGTAGCATAAAATTGTCATAGACTTGAACTCCTACTCTTATCTGAAATCCCATAATGAGGATGCCATTTTATCTGTACAAAGAAGCAAACACTAGTTTTATTATGTTGAAAGACCCAAAAGAGGACTCCATAGGACTTAGAATGACAAAAAAAAGGGTCAACACTAGTCAAAATAGACAAGATAGTGTATTTCCCCCCCAAAAGCTATTTTTGTGCACTAGCATAGCTAGTACACCTTAGAAGGTGCTCTAATTTTGCCCTCAAAATGGCAAAGTGGTCAGTTGCACTAGCCCACATGTGCAACTTGAAAAAGTGTGCATGGTACACATGTCCTTACATGTTCACTATGGCATTGTGCAAGCAAGGGGGGCATGTTATATAGGCCCCTAGGGGGACTAGAGTGTGCAACTCCACTAGTTCACATCTCTAAAGGTGTACACCTTCAAGGGCATGCGCATGCGCATGTGTGCATCCCCAAAGTGGGGATGAACATATGCATATGCACAAGTGCACATGTGTGGACTTTAAGTACAATAAAGTTCAAAAATTGATTTTTTTACCTATGTTTGACTACTTGACTCTTCTTGATCAAAGATCAAGGTTTGACCTAGGCCCTGGGGAGGGTCCGAAATGACCTAGGCTTCATACTAGATGCCTCATAGGGAATTTTGAAACTAGGAGGTCGCCATTTTGTGACTCAAAATGGGGCATGCATTCTGACGCCACAAAAAATATCCCCACCAAAAGGGAAGAAATGACAAAGGCATCTTTTTATCAGCAATCATTCTTTTGACATGTTTCAAATGACAACTAAATTTTGAACACTTCAAGAAGCTTTTAGGTTCCTTGATAGTTAGAACTTAAGAATCTCAAATCTTCAAGATCAATGTGTATTCAATGTATTCGTTTCCTTTGACTTCTCAAGGTGTAGTCTATCATGAGTATCTAACAACTTGGAGAAATTTTTTTTCTCCACCAATCCATTCATCAGGAATCCTCATAAAACTTGTTTATCAATCACTTACCTGGCCATATGAGAGAATCCATTTTGAAGGATCTTGGTGAGTTATCAGTTCTTTCCTTTTTGAATTGTTTGGTAATCTTCATTAACTTGCTTTATGGAGCTCACATGTTTCTACTTGATTCTTCCTCGAAGCATTTTTGAATAGAATAAGATAGCCCTTTTGGAATGCATATCTCCTTTTATCTGATTAGCCTTTTGAATTTTCTAGTATCTATCTGTACTACAATTGCTTACTCTTGCATTCATCTTTTAATCAACTTTTAGGAAACTCTCATGCCAAATAATGACCTTAGTAGTCCTTTGAAGAGACCATTTGTTTGAACTAGTAAGTTTTAAATTATCCCTTACTAGTATCAACCTAGATTCAAAAAATGCCTAGATAATCAAAATTTTAATTTGTAAAGTGTTGAGAGCTATCAATCTGTGATTCTAATTTTAAGACCAGAAGTCCTCTACAACTACAAACAACACCTATTTTTAGTTGGTATGAGAAACAAAATCATCTAAATTATTTGAATTATTAGCTCCTCAAGAAATCACCTCTACTATCCAAAATTTGAAAGGGAAACATCCACACATCATTTTGTTATAAAGGGGAAGAAAACCTAGAAGCTAGAAATCAAGTTTTGAAACTTAGATTTTTTTAAAGATTTTTGGGTCCAGTCACGAAGGTGCATAGGTGCGCTTTTCTTAGAGGTGCACCGATCATTTTCAAAAGGAAGTAGTGCACCAAATGTTAATTTCCAATTGCTATTTTAGAGGATTCTATGCATCAAAAACAGATTTTGATGGTAGTTCAACTCCCAGAGACCCCTAAAGAAGGTTGAACTTCCATTTTTAGAGCTCCCAAAGATTCCTAGATCATCTCATGGCTTCTATCTTCTTATCTTCTCGTTATTTTATTATTTTAAGTCATGTAAAGGCTCATGCACCCTTATTGAATACAAACAATGGTGGAGACCTTCTTAGCACCATTTAGAGAGTCAGTTTGTATATAATTAGATTTTTTAAATTAGTTTTTAGCATGAGTTTTCATTTTAAGAGCTCTCACTGCTAACACAAAGTGAGGAAATGATTTCTTATAAATATTTTTATTTTGATGAAATAATATATGCTATTGGTGCTCTCATTCTGAGTGTAGTTATTCTTTCTAGAGTGTGTTGTTTTTGTGAATGCATGTTCATGAATAATAATGGAGCCAATGGTTTTATTGTGTTGTTATAATTGCATGACCTTTTAGTTGTGATTTGATGAGAAGTGAAACATATTTTCTTTATTATCGAGTTCCCATCGATGATTGCATCAGTGGAGTTTAGGAAGCATTGCTCCTATTTTCATTAATTTCCTACCCAATCTTTTCAATGATTTAATTCGCAGATGTGTTGTTACCTTGGTCTAGGTCTATTAGGAATTTATATTTCAAGTTATTTGATTTAATATCTCATTACCTTATCTTTTTTATTTTCTTTGCTAACACTTGGTTAAAATAGGAATTCATATAATTGCATTAATCATAATATACTAGACACATAAAAGTTTTGAAAAAGTCTACAGAGACCAAGATTCCTTCTATTATTCTAGATAAAAAGTTTGGATTATTTGTATTCCAATGCTAAGCTACAAATAATTTAGGTCTTGGATTGCATCCATAGGCCTAAGATCACATTTCTACACTATCAATTTCAAGAATATGAAATGTTAATAAAAAATAAAGTATACTAAATGAAACTAATATTGCTAAACATTTTCATTTACTAAAAATGCATGTTAAATATATTGATGTTTTAACTCTCTCTCTCTCTCTCTCTCACACACACACACACACACACACACACACCCACACCCACACCCACACCCACACCCAAGTACACCCATGTGTATGTGGAATGTCTAAAGTTATACTACATAATGTTTAATTTATGGAATGAATTTCTTTCTTTTATACTTTATCCTTTAAGAACAATTCAATTTTTTATGTTTTTCTTTATTATCAATTAGGAATAATTGTTCAAACTTTATACAAATAAAAAATGAAAAATGTGAGTTACCACCAAAAAATAGTATATTCAAATAGGTTACATTCTCTTAAATCCAAAAATACATATGTTAATTATAAAAGAAAATATAGTACAAAGTTGTTCAAAAATAAGATTCTTGAAAGTATAAAATAAAGATCAGCCATAGCTAAAAGATTAAACATATCACAAACAAGTCTTTTTTATTATTATAATTGAAACAAAATATTTTTGATAGTAAAATAAACAAGAGGGTGTTTAGCTATAGCACAAAAAGAGCTAGCACATTAACAAAAAATTAATAGTAGCTATCTCTCTCACAACATAACATAGAAACTACATCTTGCCTCTATCAAAAAATATAATACAAACTAGAGTATTTCAAGTGAAAATTAAAACTAGCAACATACACATACATAAATTGAAAGTTAAAATAACCCATGAGACACACATGGTCAATAAAAGTAATAGTCTCTTTCAAAAACCCATCAAAGCCCCTAGGGTTTTCATAAATCCTATAATGAAAAATAGAAACAACCATAACCATTAGATCATAGAATGCCCTCCCATGCACTTAAACAAGAGAGTAGAGGCTCATTCCTCCTTGAGAAACTCAAATAACTCCTTGCAGTCCTCACCAACTTTGGGTTTCAGACTTGTAATCCTCTCCTACATCATGCACAGGGTGATAGAGAAAGCATGCATCACCTCCTTGATGGAAAATTTGTGTGAGTCCTACATATACCCATGAATTGGACTAGATTTGATGGAGCTAGGGGAATCCATTTTAAGTAGAAGGGGTTCATGAATATTTTGCACAAATATGTTTAAAATATGAGGGGGATTAGGAGGGATAATGAGATCCCTTAATGGAATAGGAGAAATGATAAGATCATCTAGTAGGATAGGATCTTGTGAAGGATAAAGAGGAATGAATGGATCTTGTGGTGGACATGAAGGATTGATATGATCTTTTGGAGGATCTGGGAGTAAATAGATACTTTGATCTTGACTTGGATGTGGATCATTAGGAGATATGGTAGGGTAATCTTGATCTTCCTTTGGAAGTGAGAGGTCAAGGGGAAATGGGTTATCTTGGATAATGGGGTCATTGTTGGGATATTGATCTTGATTAATTTCAGGACACATTTTTTTCTCTTTAAATCATCCTCAAGAAATGGGATATGGAATTTTGAAAAGGGATTAATGTTTGGATATGATTGATCTAGGCTTTGAGTTGGATTATTTGAAATATGATTGCTTATATATGGAGGACATAAATGTATTGGCTCTAGGACTTGGGAATCATGAAATGGATTTGGGTAAAGAATGAAATTGTATTGAAGTCTTGCTATGGATAGCCCTTGAGGGGTTTCACCATTGGAAGTGAAATTTAAGGGTGATGAAGGAAAATTCTCATGTGAGTCTCTAGGAGAGGAAGGACTGGTTAGACATGGATGTGTCTAGGAGGTTCATTTCTTGAGAGGACATATTTATTGCATCCATGCGAATATTTTGGGATGAGCCATTTCTAGACATGGGAGATTTGTTATCCTCATCTTCATAAAATAATTTTCAAAGGATTTTCATATAAGTACATTATTTAGATTTTTGATGCTTGGTTGGTCTTGTTGTTATTTTGGTATTGATATGTACATATTTCTCATATTATTTGGTTGAAGATGATTCTCAAAAGGAATTTAATATGTCATTTTTTCTTGATGTAAAAAAGTTGACATGTTTGAGTTGGTGTTTGTTTGAGACAAAATTATTAGATTTGTGGACGTAAAGGGTTTTTGATCAAATGTTGTTGAAGGCCAAATTTATTGTGGACTTGGTGTAGGTTGGATTGTTTTCACAAAAATGTTGTAATTCTATTGGAGGTTTTCTTGATTATCATGGAATGAAGATTGTTGCTGGAAGATCAGATGATTAGAATGGAATGAAGATTTATTATATTCTCCTATTGTGCTACAACCAGATGAAAAAGAAAAGGAAAATGATGTTGTTCAGTTGCCTCCTACCCTTGAGAAGACTAATCAGAGAGACCATGTTGGGTCTAATAATGAGGAGAGCTCTTGCAGCTCTAATAGTTTAGAAGAAGAGGAAGAACAACCTCAACCTCAGCCCTTGAGGAGATCCATGAGAGAAAGAAAGCAACTAGAAAGGTTTGGTTATTCTATGTTAGATTCCAGTTGTGCTTTTTCTTTGATTACCAACACTGATGAGCCTAGATCTATGAAAGAGGCTTTGGGCATGGAAGATGCAGGTTCCTAGATTGAGGCTATGGATGATGAGATGGCTTCTTTAGATAAAAAAAAACTTGGGACCTTGTACCTTTTCCTAAAGGGAGAAAATTTGTTGGCTATAAATGGGTGTTCAAGAAGAAATTTTGTGCAGATGGCAGTGTTGAAAGGTACAAAGCTAGATTGGTTGCAAAGGGGTATTCATAGGTAGAGGGAATAGATTATGGTGAAATATTCTCTCCTATTGCAAAGTTGACATCCATTAGATTTTGGTTATCTCTTGCTGCATCATATGATTTAGAGATAGAAAAAATGGGTGTGAAGACAACTTTCCTTCATGGTGACTTGGAGGAAAGATTTATATGTCACATCCTGAGCATTACATTGTTAAAGGTAAAGAATCCTTAGTTTGCAGATTAAAGAAATCTCTATATGGTTTGAAGTAATCTCCTAGGATGTGGTACCTTAAGTTTGATGCCTTTGTGTTGTCAATTGGATTTGTAAGATCAAAATCAGATCATTGTGTTTATTTTAGAATTGAAAATGATCGCCTTCTTATTGTTGCATTATATGTTGATGATATGTTACTATTTGGGAAGGGTAAGGGTATGATTTTTGATTTTAAATCTCAGTTGTTAGCACAGTTTGAGATGAAAGATCTGGGGGCAGCGAGGTACATCTTGGGTATGGAAATCAGTAGAGACAGGTCTAACAGAAAACTTTGGTTGAGTCAGAGTAAGTATGTGAAGTTTTTGTTGGACAGGTTCAACATGGAAGATTGTAGACTACCATGTGTTCCTATTCCTATGGGAACAAAGTTATCTGTAGATGATTGTCCAAAATCTCCTAGTGAGGTGGAGGACATGAGTAGAGTACCTTATGCTAGTGCAGTTAGCAGTCTTATGTATGCTATGGTCTGTACTAGACCAGACATTGCCTAAGTAGTTGGAGTCCTGAGTTGATTTATGGCTAATCCTGGATGGATACATTGGGATGCAGTTAAGCGAGTATTCAAATATTTGTGAGGTACATCAGATTACTCCATATGTTATCATGGTAACTCTTCTGGATTTTTGCATTTAGTTTGTATTCATGGGCTTGTGGATTCAGATTGGGTAGGTGATATTGATCATAGCAGATCCACCAGTACTTCTGTGTTCACTTTGTTTGGTGGTGCCATTAGTTGGATGAGCAAGTGACAACCTGTGGTTGCTTTGTCCACTATAGAAGCTGAGTAAATGGCTGCTCCTCATGCTTGTAAGGAAGCCATTTGGCTTAAGAAATTATGTTTCGATGTTGGTGTTGATGCAGAACAAATTACTATTTGGTGTGACAGTCAAAGTGCTATTTTCCTTGCAAAGAATCCAACTTTCCATGCCAGAATGAAGCACATTGATGTACAGTATCACTTTGTGAGAGATATGGAGGAAGATGGAAAGGTAAATTTGGAGAAGGTAGATACTGTGAAGAATGTTGCAGATGCATTAACGAAACTAGTGGGCACTAAAAAGTTTAGATGGTGTTCGGAGTCTATGGGCCTTTCGGTGTATAGCAGTTAGTTCCTATTATGTTCCTGTTGCTCTTACAAGGTGTTTGACAAGTGGGAGAATGTTAGGAATAAGGTGTCTCAACCTTGTATAATTCCTATTCTTATTATTTGTTTTGTAAAATGTATTTGTTGCAAATAATGTTGATGTGTCAACATCTTGAATTGTGTTTAAGGAGATCATGACTAAAACGGTTATGACAAATTCCTATGACACGTAAGAGCTATGTTAGGAAGATTCAATGATAGGTGAAGACATGTGGCAACTGAGATATTTGAGTACTGTACACTCTACCCCAATAGTGGGGTTCGGGGCATTGGCCCAAGTTTTTTTTTTGGGGTTCCTATTTTCTCAGAGAATGGTAAAACCCTAATACGGTTTACCTTTGGGAGTAGCACTAAAATGAAGCGCATGTTATAAGCATTTTTAGAGTTGCGAAGAGATGCAATGCAAAAAATGGTGTATTGTTGGTACTGCAAGTAGCTACTGGAGTCTTCTGTTGTTGATGTTGAACTTGCATTGCAAGTGTATTGTAACCTCGTCTTGAAGATAATACATTGTGCAGGTTCTAAAGAGGTGGGGTTGTTTTACCGAAAGGTTTTTCCCCACTGGAAAATCCTTGTGTTATGTGTTCCTTTCTCTATCTATTTTTTGTATGCATGGTTGGCTCCAATATTGTTGTTTACATGATATTGAATCTGTAAGTGTAGAAGATTTTAATAGGATTTGCATCATACTTTTCTTATGAGATTAATGTAGGAAGCTATTTTCGCACCTGAGTTTCGTTACAAGTCGTATCAGAGCTTGATCAACTTTTGATCCTAGTTGTTGGGTAGGGTTTTTTGAGATAATCTCAAGTTGAGTGGGAGTCTTGTGCAGAGCATCCTAAATCTTATTTGTAGATTGAGATGGAAAGTTCATCATATGGAAGAATATAGGTGGAGAAATTTAATGACACTAATTTCAAGTTGTGGAAACTTAGGATGGAAGACATGTTGGAAGATCGTGACCTATGGGAAGTGACTACAAGTGCTACAAGACCAAAAACTATAGCTCAAGAAAATTGGGATATCAAAGATCATAATGCTAAGGGTCTCATAAGACTCTATTTAACTGATCTAGTCCTTCTGAATGTTCTAGATGAGAAAATTGCATATAGTTTGTGGGAGAGACTTGGGGCCATGTATCAGGCCAAATCTTTTGTGAACAAGTTGTTCCTGAGGAAGAAGTTGTATTCTCTACGAATGGAGGAAGGTGGATCCTTAATGGATCATTTAAATGCATTTAATCTGTTGGCTGCACAATTGACATCAGCTGGTGTCAAGTTAGAGGAGGAGGATCGTTGCTACACACTTTTTTGTTCTTTATCGAATTCATGGGACCATCTTGTGATGGCTCTCGGAAGCACATTAGTCACTTTCAAAATGGATGATGTGGTTTCTTCACTGCTATTAGAGGAGATGTGGAGAAAGGCTTCCATTTCAAAAAAAGAAGCCCTTGCTATTCATGGGAGATCCACAGAACGAGGAAAGAAAAATGACAATAAGTCTAACAATAAGGGTAGATCCAAATCCCGTGGGAAGTCAAAGACTTCAAATAAGTCCAAGGAAAAATGTTGGAACTGTGATAAGACTGGGCACTTCCATAAAGATTGTAAAGAGCCTAAGAAGAAGAAGAAAGCCTCAGATTCTAGTTCTAAAAAATCTCAAGAAGCGTGCAATGCATTCATCGTAGCTTTGGCAGCCCATGCATCTGACGATGTGTGGTTGGTTGACTCAGGTGCATCTTTTCACATGACCTCTCATCGAAATTGGTTCTCAAAATATGAAGAGTTCGATGGTGGAAAGGTGTACTTGGGTGATGATTCTCACCTAAAGATAGTTGGACACGGAAGGGTCACTATCAAATTTCCTGATGGATGAGTAAAGGGAATCAATGGAGTTATGCACATTCTAGGTTTGGCACCAAACCTTTTATCTATAATTATGCTAAATGATGTAGGTGTGAAAGTTGTTTTTTCTAAAGATGGATGTAAGATGATGAGAGGAGCTATGGAAGTTGCTAAGGGTACTAGGAGAGGTACTTTGTTTCAGCTTGATGCACACATTTCTCAGTGTAATAGTTCTTCTATTTCAAAGAAGAGAGCAACTATCACTTCATCCCCACCATCTAAACAAGAAGTAAAGAAGACTGTGGGTAGTGGTTCTGATGGTAGTGCAACAAGTGTACCTAAGGGTGCAAACACTTTGGAATGAAAGCTTCCTATAGAAAAGACAATTTTGTGGCATATGAGATTTGGGCACATTGGTGAGAAGGGTCTCAGAACCCTGAAAAATAAAAATCTCATTGAGGGGTTAAATGATTGCAATCTCGAGTTTGACTTCTGTGAACACTGTGTATATGGTAAACAAAATCGTGTTCAGTTTTACTCTAGTTCTCACAAATCTTCTGATGTTTTGGATCTTATTCATTTTGATGTATTTGGTCCTATAAAAGTTCCTTCAATATACAAGTCTATATTTTTTGTATCTTTCATAGATGATTACAGTAGAAGGACATGGATTTATTTCCTTAAAAGTAAGACACAAGTCTTTAGTCGATTCAAGGAATTTAAAGCCCTTGTGGAGAATCAGACAAGTAAGAAGATTAAGTGTGTGAGAACTGACAATAGTGGTGACTTTTGCTCAGTGGAGTTTGAATAGTTCTATAAAGAACAAGGTATCGAGAGGCATAAGAAAACTTCGTATACCCCATAGAAAAATAGAGTTGCAGAGAGAATGAACAGGACATTGATGGAGAAGGCTAGGAGTATGCTTAGTGGAGCTGGTTTAGAACAAAAGTTTTGGGCTAAAGCTATGGCCACTGCTTGCTATCTAGTTAATAGATCTCCTACATCATCCCTTGTTGGTAAGACACCCATGGAGGTGTGGTCTTCTAAGAAGCCTTCAATTAGACATCTTCATGTTTTTGGTTGTGAAGCTTATGCACATGTTCCAATGGAGAAAAGATCTAATTTGGAAAACAAAGCTGTTAAATGTATTTTCATCAGGTACAGTGCTGGTATGAAAGGATACAAGCTTTGGGATCCTATAACTAGTAAGGTGTTGTATAGTAGAAATGTTATTTTTAGAGAGCTAACATCTTCTCCTATTGTGCTACAACTAGATGAAAAAGAAAAGGAAAAAGATGTTGTTCAGTTGCCTCCTACCCTTGAGAAGACTAAACAGAGAGACCATGTTGGGTCTAATAATGAGGAGAGCTCTTGCAGCTCTGATAGTTCAGAAGAAGAGGAAGAACAAGCTCAACCTTAGCCCTTGAGGAGATCCATGAGAGAAAGAAAGAAAGAAGAAAGGTTTGGTTATTCTATGTTAGATTCTAGTTGTGCTTTTGCTTTGATTACTAACACTGATGAGCCTAGATCTGTGAAAGAGGCTTTGGGCATGGAAGATGCAGGTTCCTAGATTGAGGCTATGGATGATGAGATGGCTTCTTTAGATAAAAACAAAACTTGGGACCTTGTACTTTTTCCTAAAGGAAGAAAATCTCTTGGCTGTAAATGGGTGTTCAAGAAGAAATTTTGTACAGATGGCAGTGTTGAAAGGTACAAAGCTAGATTGGTTGCAAAGGGGTATTCACAGGTAGAGGGAATATATTATGGTGAAATATTCTCTCCTATTGCAAAGTTGACATCCATTAGATTTCTATTATCTCTTGCTGTAACATATGATTTAGAGATAGAACAGATGGATGTGAAGACAACTTTCCTTCATGGTGATTTGGAGGAAGAGATTTATATGTCCTAGCCTGAGCACTACATTGTTAAAGGTAAAGAATCCTTAGTTTGTAGATTAAAGAAATCTCTATATGGTTTGAAGCAATCTCCTAGGATGTGGTACCTTAAGATAGATGCCTTTGTGTTGTCAATTGGATTTGTAAGATCAAAATCAGATCATTGTGTTTATTTAAGAATTGAAAATGATCGCCTTCTTATTGTTGCATTATATGTTGATGATATGTTGCTATTTGGGAAGGGTAAGGGTATGATTTATGATTTTAAATCTCAGTTGTCAGCACAGTTTGAGATGAAAGATCTGGGGGCAGCTAGGTACATCTTGGGTATGGAAATCAGTAGAGATAGGTCTAACAAAAAACTTTGGTTGAGTTAGAGTAAGTATGTGAAGTCTATGTTGGACAGGTTCAACATGGCAGATTGTAGACCACTATGTGTTCCTATTCTTGTGGGAACAAAGTTATCTATAGATGATTGTCCAAAATCTCCTAGTGAGGTGGAGGACATGAGTAGAGTACCTTATGCTAGTGTAGTTGGCAGTCTTATGTATGCCATGGTCTGTACTAGACCAGACATTGCCCAAGCAGTGGGAGTCCTGAGTCAATTTATGACTAATCCTGGATGGATACATTGGGATGTAGTTAAGCGAGTATTCAAATATTTGAGGGGTACATCAGATTACTCCATATGTTATCATGGTAACTCTTCTAGATTTCCACATTCAGATAGTATTCATGGGTTTGTGGATTCAGATTGGGCAGGTGATATTGGCCGTAGGAGATGCACCAGTGCTTCTATGTTCACTATGTTTGGTGGTGCCATCAGTTGGATGAGCAAGCGACAACCTATGGTTGCTTTGTGCACTATAGAAGCTGAGTACATGGCTGTTACTCATGCTTTTAAGGAAGCCATTTGGGTTAAGAGATTGTGTTCTAATGTTGGTGTTGATGCAAAACAGATTACTATTTTGTGTGACAGACAGAGTACTATTTGCCTTGCAAAAGAATCCAACTTTCCATGCCAGAACGAAGCACATTGATGTGCAGTATCACTTTGTGAGAGATATGGTGGAAGATGGAAGGGTAAATTTGGAGAAGGTAGATACTATGAAGAATGTTGTAGATGCATTAACAAAACCATTGGGCACTGAAAAGGTCAAATGGTGTTCGAAGTCTATGGGCCTTTCTGCCTATAGCAGTTAGTTCCTGTTATGTTTCTGTTGCTCTTACAAGGTGTTCGACAAGTGGGAGAATGTTAGGAATAAGGTGTCTCAACCTTGTATAATTCCTATTTTTATTATTTGTTTTGGAAAATGTATTTCTTGCAAATAATGTTGATGTGTTAACATCTTGAATTGTGTCTAAGGAGATCATGACTAAAATGGTTATGATAGATTCCTATGACATGTAAGAGCTATGTTAGGAAGATTCAATGATAGGTGAAGACATGTTGCAACTAAGATATTTGAGTACTGTACACTCTACCCCAATAGTGGGGTTTGGGGCATCAACCCAAATTTTTTTTTGGGGTTCCTATTTTCTTGGAGAATGGTAAAACCCTAATATAGTTTAGCTTTTGGAGTAGCCCTAAAATGAAGTGCATGCTATAAGAATTTTTAGGGTTGCGAAGAGATGCAATGCGAAAAAGGGTGTATTGTTGGTACTTTGTGTAGCTATTGGAGTCTTCTATTGTTGATGTTGAACTTGCATTGCAAGTGTATTGTAACCTCGTGTTGAAGATAATACATTGTGCAAGTTTTGAAGGGGTGGGGTTGTTTTACCGAAAGGTTTTTCCCCATTGGTAAATCCTTGTGTTATGTTTTCCTTTCTCTGTCTATTTTCTGTATGCATGGTTGGATGCAATATTGTTGTTTACATGATATTGAATCTATAAGTGTAGAATATTTTAATAGGATTTGCATCATACTTTCCTTATGAGATTAGTGTAGGAAGCTGTTTCTGCACCTGAGTTTCCTTACAAGTTCTACAAGATGCTTTGGGATGACATTGGCCTTGACTTGCTTCAAGTTTATCTTGAAGCTTATAATTCTAAAAAATTAGGCAACATTATCAACAAAGAGAATATTAAATTCATACCTAAAGCTAGAGATTCTGAAGAGATTTACAATTGGAGACCCATCATTTTGTTGAATGTTTCATACAAGATCATTGCCAAAGCCCTCTCTCTTAAAATTTTGCATTTGCTCCCTCTGATTATTTGACCTAAACAAACTAGCTTCATTAAGTCCTACTATATCTTGAACAACATCATTGTTGTCTAGAAAGGAATGGAATGGGCTAGGAAATCCAAACAACATGCCTTTTTCCTGAAGATTGACTTCACCAAAGCATATGACTGTATTGAATGACCCTTTATTATTGCTATGCTTCAAGCTCTGGGTTTTGGTCCAATATTTTGTCAATTAGTACAGAAGCTATTTAGGGATGCTTCTACTTGCATTACCATTAATGGTCACCAGTTTGAAGCTTTTGGGCTCTTTAGATCTATCCATCAAGGTTGTCCTCTTGCACCTTCTCTCTATGTTTTTCCTATCGAGGGCTTTGGTTATCTGCTAGCCAATGCCATCTCTAGAGGGATGGTACATGGAATTTCTTTACCAAAATAAACCACCTGGTTGGTTGATATCCATTTTGCAGATGATTCTTTCCTCACTTTGATTGAGGATGAGGAGAATATTGCCAATGCCTTGCAATGTCTAGATACTTTTTGTCTTGCTTTAGGGTTAGCTATCCAATGACACAACTTTTGAAATATTCAAAATGGGAAGAGTACTTTTGAGAGGGAGGGGGGTGAATCAAAAGTACCACATTTTATCCTTTTCAACTCTTTTAAAACAAATAACTAAAAGTAAACTACATGTATGTAAACATATTAAATAAACATAAAGCAAACACATGCATCAACACACATAACACCAGATTTGGTAACCCAGAAACCCTCCACAAATAAGAAGGTAAAACTGGGGTGGGGATGATACCCACAAAAATTACTGTAGCAATAATTGTTTGACCAATTTTGATGATCTGCCCCATGAAAAGCCTACCCTATTAAAGGCTTTACACTATGTTAATAGTGACCTAGTTAAAGGATTTACAAACACTTTACATTAAGTGTCACCTTTTTAAAGGATTTAGTCACCTCTTCAAAGGATCTACAAAATAGTTGTTAAGCTAACCTATCAACATAGGATTTTCACTTTCTAATACAATGGCTAGAAAGTATTAGAAACCTTTGACTTGATTGCTTACAATCTTCAATTGTTGATTTTAGGCACTTGATCTGCTCACTATGATGTGATCCTTGCTTGATCTACTATCTATTCATATCCCTTGCTTTGTTCTAATCAACTGGATGTGTAATTGCTTCTCAATTCACTAAGTCTATGATGCCTCTGTTGTTTGCTCTTGTTCTGCAATTTGCTATCTACTTAGCAACTTCCTTGACTTCCCTTCATCAACAACAAATCTTGGGGTGTAAGCCTCCTAATAAAGACTTTGTAGACTTAGGGTTAGGTATGGATCTATGATCCATATTAAATCTTGAATTATTGATCATTCCTTGTATTTTTCTCATTGGTTGCATGTTGATTGCATAGGAAATATAAAAGATTCATTCTTATCCTTATTCCCCTTCGAAATATTTCTATGTCAGCTCCAAAAATGGTTTACATCTGAGTTTTTGAGAGCACAAACTCATATGTTGATTCTATGTTACTCAGCACATACTAGACTACTAGTGCTCGACACATATACTATCCTACTTTGCTTGACACCTAATGCATTCTATTTTTCTCGACACATGTATGTTTCTGGCTTACTTGGCATATGTAGCATTCTAACTTGCTTGGCATCAACTATGTCTTGACACCTATATATCACTCGGTACCTATATAATGATCGGCACTTGAAGTCGTTCAACACCTGTTAGAATTATGACTCAACACATACTGTGGCTCGCATACATAGTGTACTCAGCTTCAATGTAGAAAGTGATTAAGTGTGTTGACACTCAAATGTCAAAACCATTCTAAGACCAAAAATCTTCCCCTTTGGCATGAGTGTTAAAGACACTTAACTACATATTACTAATTTGTCCTTATGAGTACCCTATCCAATCTATTTTGCATATGTAAAAAATTTCAAAATTTCTTAAAAAAATACCTTATAACTCCCTTGAGTTGATTGTACCATTTCATTCTTGTACCCAAAATTTTGTGCTAGATGTGCTTGATGCTCTTTTTCTTTACCCTGTACCTGTGTGCTGAGCAATTTTTTTGACTCTATCTGTACTTGCAAGTTTTATTTATATTTCCCTCAAAACATTATTTCTCCCCATGAAAGAATGTAATCAAAACCTAGTATTCTCTCCCTTAGATATATATTCCTTACTATTATTTCTCCCCCATATTCCTTATTATTTCTCCCCCTTTTTGACACTTATGTCAAAGGGCTCTAAGGAGTGATACCATATTTTTCCAAAAATGTGCTATTTACCTCCATTATTATTTTTAGAGCTACATCCAAATTCTCAAAGCAATTTTTAGTGACTTGTGCTAGATGGCAATCTCCGCAGCAAGATGTACAAGTCCATCTAATGTAGAAAGATTAGGATCTTTCTTTAAGATAGTTTCAATATAGACTTGCTCTTTGTGGAGGACCTCCAAATGTGGGGTTAAGGAGGATTGAATCTACATTAATTTGGCCTTTATATTGGCCTCTTCACTTGTTAATGTAGCTAACTCTCTTTGAGTGTGAAGTGATTGGGAAAAATGCTTCTCACTTTGAGCTGGATCCCTTGGTAGTTGCATGCTAGAAATCTTCAAATTTATTTCCAAGGTCAATATCCTTTTATTTGTTTCTTGTGTGAAGTTGGAAAAATCACATAGCTTTTTGTACAATGAGAAAGTGTTCTCAAGTATAGCTTTGACCTTGTCAATTTTCTTGGCCAATTCAACCTGTTAGAGTGCTATACCACTTGATATTTTCTCATTCACCTTCCCTTGAAATTTCCTCTTAGATCATTCCATAAGTTTAGCATTTGTATCATGGTCTTCACTAGTAACCTGGTAAACTATATCAAAGAATTGTTCTATTATTGGGTTTGCTTCATCTAGTGACTGCAAGCTGAAGGCATCCATAAAGATGTCTTTAATCTCATGTAGTGCTTGCTTGTGTTTATACTCTTTTTTTCATATTTCTTGCCTCTTCCTTCTATTTAAAGCATCTTGAATCTCAATGATTTACTCCATTGTGATAGTTTTGGAGTCATAAGCAAGTATTATAATATCTTCATCTAACTTAGGGTCTCCATAGTGAAGTACCCTGGCCACTCTAGTTGAGCTTGAGCTTGGTGTGGAGATTTGAAAAGGAATGGATTTAGTGCTCAGCTTCTAAAGGGTTTTTGTAGGAGTGCCTATCTTTGGTAGTTCTACCAATGTCTGTATAGTAGCTTGCTCCTTTTCCTTTGATGGATCCTCCTTCTCATCAGATTTCCCTTCTTTTGTGCTTGGCTTTTGTAAAGTGTCACCTACTACTATAGGTGGTGGAAGCATCAAAATTTTAGTGCTAGTAGTTGTACAGGTGAAAGGTGGTTCTTGTGGTTTCACCTTGTCTTATTTTGGTTTGGCTATTGCCTTTTGTAGCTCATCTACACTCACTACTATAGGGTTTGTGCATAACTGTGCCTATATGGTGGATTGGTGAAGGATCTTGGATAGATCCTTTATAGTTAGGAGATTGATGTTCTGAGTTGAATTGTTAGGAACATCCTTAATAATTATTGTGTCTATAGGTGTGATGGTTACATGAGGAGGGCTAGGAGTTGGCATTTGTGTGGCTTGTACACTCTGTTCCTCTTCTTGCTATTGTTCAGCTATTGCCATATCTTCTTCTTTTTGTGTTTCTTCCTCCTCACCTTTTTCTTTCTCTTCTTCTCCTTTCTTTTCCTCATCTTCTTTCCCTATTGCTTCCTCTTGCTTCTCTTCCTCTCCTTTCTTCTCTTATATTTTCTTTTCCTCCAACTTTTCCTTGTCACTAGTCTCTACCTTATTTTTTTCCTCATCCTTGTCATCAGTTATTTTGTAAATTTTTTTCCACAACTATGTGGATTTATTTTCTACATCCTCAATCTTGTTTTGTAGGATGTTGAAGGCTCTATACTTAGGTGCAAATTTTCCACCATGTTTCTTATTAGCATTTTTTATTTGACCTCTTGTTAGGTTAGGCTTTACATGATATAAGGTAGATTCTCTGATCTCCTTTTCCATTTTTAGACAATAATTCCATTTATTTTCAATTATCTCATATAGCTCTCTAGGCATAGTATTGTCTAGATTTAGAAGTGTATTCTTAAATTCAGCCATCATGGCATATAATAATTCCTCTATTCTATTTTGTTCTTCTCTACTTAACTTGTTGAAATCAAGACTTTTCAGATCATTTAAATTTGCATTTCTAATAGTTTCACAAATTTCTTCCAAGGTAGATTTGGGAGGATGACTTACCACTCTAAATTGGTTGATATCCTCTAACTCTATTCTTTCCTCATCATATGTGTCTGGCTGTGCCACATATTTTCTTCTCTTCTTTGGTACTTCATTAGACTTTTTAGTGGCCTTCTTCTCTTTTTTTGCCTCTTTAGCCTTTTGTGTGGATGCCCTTGTGCAAACTCTTATTGCTAGTGCTGGCTTGGCTTGTGCAGGCTTAGTTACCTTCTTGGGCTTGGGCTGAGCTGGAGGTTGAGTTTTAGCCTTTCTTTTCTTTTGCTCAGCTAGCGTAAGCGCTTCCTTGGCTTCTTCTTCCTTGGAACCTTCTTCTTTGTCTTCTCCTAAGCCCTGGGTCAACTCTATTGGGCCTTGCCCTTGCTCTTCTTCTTCTTCACTTTCTCCTTCTCCTTCTCCTTCTTCTTCTTCTTCACCACCTACTTCTCCTCCAATGTTTGCTCCAAATTTCTTCTTTATCTTCTTTACTAATTTATCTTTCCTCTTAATAATAGTGGCTATCTTTAATTTAGTTTCAACTTTAGTTTTGACAACATCATATGTACCAAAGTGAGGAGCCTCCTTATCTATCTCTTCTACAAGCAATGCTGTGATTGCTACTGAGGCTTCATCTATATCAAGCTCATATCCCAATGGCCTTAGCCATCTTACTCTTGGTATTTTTGCTTGGATGTAGGTATAATCAATGTCAAACAGAAAACATATGTTGTTGATGTGTTTTTCCACTTGGGAAACTAGTATTCTCACCCTTTGCTTCATGGATTTCTTAAAATCCTCAAAATAGCTTGTCATTTGGGCCTCAAAATTGTCACCCATCTGATCAATGAACTCATTTATTTGTGTAATTGCAGTTTTGTTAGGGTTATGATTCACCTTTCCAATAGAAGGAAACTCTTCCATAACATAAAAGAATATACAAATAAGAACTGAACCAAATTTGCATTGAGCTCCTTTTGATCTCCTTATTGCTCCTAGGTTTTCATTTATTTTCTGCAACATTAGTTTTGACAGATCATATGTGTGATCTTTCTTTACCAGTTTGTAGGCTACATCAACAACTATACATGGCACATTGTTCAATCTACTAGATTGATATAATTTATGAGAAATCACTCTCACTAAATAATCTAGAAGAGGATCAGTTATAGTATCAATAGTCATACCCCTCTTATTCCATTTGGCTCATGTATTCCTTTTAATTATCTCTTTGGAATCACTGTGTAGGGTCTTCGGTCGATCCAGGGTTGGGAAATATATAACACTATGCAATATCCTTTTTGTAATCTTTATTGGTCTTGTTTCCAACCAAAAACATCCATTGTGAATTCTACTGAGGAAAATTCGTATCCATTCAGTATTGAAACCTATAGGGTAAACTAGGGCATTGGTTAAATCCTTTTTCTCAACTACTTGAAATTCATTCTTCAGGATTTTGGTTTCACATAGTTTGTCATAGGCTTGGAATATCTCAAGATCACCTACTACACCTATCTTGTAGTTATAACACTGTCTCTGGTGGAATGACGAACAATGCACTAGCTAGATTTTTTTTAAAGGTGACTTTAGGGATTGGCCTAAACCCTCGAGTTGTTTTACCTCATTACTAACTAACTAGACCTCATGAAATTCTTTTCCTTTAGGGTTTCTTGAACTAGAAGCCATTATACTGAACTAGGGTTTTAATGTATCAAAAACTTTAACACTGCATAGCTTGGCACTTGATAAATACCTTAGATAATTGAAATGTATGCTAAATCACAGTTGAGATTGATGCAAATGGTTTCAAGGTTGTTGTATGATCACTCTTTCACTCTTCTTATCTATATTCTCTGTTTGAATGGCCTGAAAATGATTAAAATTTGACCTTATACCTTTCAAAACCAAGCATTAAATGCTTGGTGCATATAGCTATAAACTCAGCACTTGAAGGTTTCACTATTTCTAGGCTCCCATTGTATTTTGTTTACTCAACTTCCACTAGTTTTCTACTTCACTTAGCTTTAGTTATCAACTCAGTCATTCTTAGAAACTTGATATCCATTGGACCATTACTAGACATCTAAGGATAATTCAATAGTATTTGCAAAAACTTCAAATTTTGACTTGGCATCTTTGCTCATGTAGATTTCTTCCTTGCAGTACTTCTTTGTCTTGGAACTGATGTATGATATAAATTTATATATCAATCCCATACACCTATTCTTTCTTAGTTGGATGAGATGTGATCACTTGAGCTATTGGGTGAGGTGATCTCTCCATTTGATGTGCTGCACTCATCTTTCTTTTTCCAAGTTTTTTTCATTTTCCCTTTTACTTGTTCAACATCAACCTTCTCTTTTTCTTTGTTGACTTCTATCTTGGGTTCTTTTGACTTTGTTGGGCAACTCCTACTGATATGACTAGTTTTCAAGCAACTAAAACATGTATTTTGACTTAACCATCTACTGTAATTCCCTTTAAAA
Source organism: Cupressus sempervirens (assembly GCA_028749045.1). NCBI lineage: Eukaryota > Viridiplantae > Streptophyta > Pinopsida > Cupressales > Cupressaceae > Cupressus > Cupressus sempervirens. The sequence goes on along the minus strand of CM053786.1, from coordinate 250,062,496 downwards.
TGTGTCCTTATGCAATTTTCAAGAATGTGTCCATACTCTTGACAATATTGATAGCTATACTTGGTGTTGTAATCCTAGTTGTAGTGATGACCATGGTTATTTTTGTTGGTGTTTTAAAAGTATTAAAACCACTAAGCAAAAAAATGCTTAATACCAAGATGATAATACTCATACAATCTAAAGGTCAGCCAATTCTTTTTAACAATTGCATGTGTAAAGCATTTGGACCCAACTTCAACAAAACCAAAGGTGGTTTTCTACTCTTTTGGCTCTGCAAAACTAGGGTGGGTATACCTAGGGATGATTCAAGACTGGAAAAACTGTATGAAGATTATTTTTAGTTTCATTCTAATTCTCATCTCAAAATCCTCAAACACATACATAATTCTTAATAACTTGATAAACACATCCCATATAATAGATATGGCCAAAATTTCTTCTATAGATCTGTAGATGTTCTCAACAATAGTGGCTAACTAAAGCTAAAACATTCCATGCAGACAAGTACTAGCCAACCTTTCAAGATCTATAGGAAATAAAAGTAAAATTTGATTCGATGCTGCATTTTGCTAACAATTTATGATATATTTCTCCTTAAGCTGAATCAATTTGATCAGTGTCTAATCCATTGGAGTTTAGAGTCTATAGAAAATTCTTAGATCTAAGTTGTTTTCTTACAAAAAATTCTATCAGCAATTCTTAACAGAATTTATCATTCAAAACCCTTTCCACTACTAAAGAAACCTTATCACATTCACCAAAGCTTTTATTTAATCCATTGAATTAAAAACAGTGATAAATAGATATACAACCTAACTGGATTGCACTCAATTGCACAAGCCTTTATTTACACAATATCAAGATAAACAAGTAATAAAAAGGAGACAAGATTCAGAAAGAACTAATATGGGGACAATTCATAATTTGTATTCATTTTATTTGAAAATTGTATACCATTTACAATAGACTTAGAATGAACTTCAGAAAGAAACATAGCTCATTCTATATTCATGTATTCTCAGAGAATTGATAGAGAGAATACATCATAAACTTGCTTTCAAAAATTTGGACCAAAACAGACTAAGCATATCACCTAGAAAATAGAATTCAGACTATTCTTTAGCCTTGGAATCTCACTTAAATAATGTGAGATGCAACAAGCTTTAGGCTAAAAGAAAGTGACAGGTGTCTTCTAAAAGATATTGATGTACATCTGTCATAAAAGACAAAAGCAAATAATAGAAAGGCTATTACATCAAACATTCCTACGTGGGTCTCTTTTTGTTATGCTTCTCAATTGTTGAGACAAGAAAATATGATTTGATTCTTCATTTATTCTTCATCCTCAGAGTAAGTGGCCATGAGGTTAAAAAGTGATGTATCATCTTCAACTACCTGCAAACTTACTTTAATCTGAGGATTTTCCATGTCTTCATTACTAACTATGAGGGTAAATTTTACTTTTGCATCTTCCTCCTCATCATCTTCTGACATCTATTATATGAACTGATTTTTCCATTCATTATAAGCAGCATCATTTTGCCAATCAAAATTTAGAACCTCTCTTTGTATAATCACTAAAGAATTTGCAAATTCTTCTAAATCATCAAATTCTTTTCTCTTGGTATTATTTCTCTCCCTCCACTTCTATGCAATGGGAGTCAATTTATCCATATCTCTATTCAACTCATCCATAAGGGTTGTAATTCTTGTCAACTGATCAAAGAAGGTTGACCATTGTATTTTATCCCTTAAATACATCACACCCTACTTTAATTTTCATTCATATTAATTTTTTAATTCTACCTACAACTCATGTAATTTGGTTTTTTCTTCTTTAAAGTCCTCTACAGTATAGAATTGGAGCCTTTCAAGGGTGTTTGGTATTTCAACAATAGGGGTTGCTCCAACAAATGACTGCGAAGGGTATGCAATTCTAGGTGCACTAGATTCTCCCACCTTTCTCTTCCCAAGTATCTTCTCCATTTGAGACACTTTGATTTCCAATGACTATATCTGTATACCCCTTTCCTCATATGCTTTTAAAACTTCTTCAAACCTAGCATTGAGTTGGGTAAATCTATCTTCTTCCTAGCCAGATACAAAACCACCAAATTTCAGCACTTCTGAGGCCATTCCCATTATTTTCTTACTACTTACTTCACTAGCCTTGTATACTGTCAATGTACCAGTATGCTTTGCAGTGGGAAACTCATGCATCCTAGTATTTTCCCTCTTTTCCATGGACCATATAACAAGGGCTTGGTGGTCATCACTAAATTTGACTCCTCTATGAGCCTATAATATTTCTTTAGTAGTTGTTAATTGAACATTTTTCTGTTTCCTTACTGAATAAAAAACAATAGCATTTGCTATATCCCATTCTGACAGAAGCACGACTCCTGATTGTTTAACTAATTGCCTCCCGGCCTCAAGTGTGAATTGGACAAAATCACTCAAGAATTTAGATTTAACCTCTTCTATAATGATAGAGTTTGGTTTATCTGGTTATTCTGCCTTTATTTTTTCACAAGCCTTTTCAAAATTGCCTATATTCAACCTTCACAAAAATTGTGCAATGCTCTAGATTTCACAAAATCCTCATCATTTACAAACCTCTCAGAGGCTTGGGAAACTATAGGGTCAATTTCCTTACCTTGATAGTCCGCAACAGTAAGCTCCAAGGAAGGTGTAGGTGGTTCTTGTGGCTCACTAATTTCCAAATCTGTGGAAATAACAACCAAATCTCCCTCTCCATCAATCTGTCTAAGCTGTTCTCTTAAAGATTCTTCATTATCAATTCTGATTGGAGACCAACTGGGGGAGTATTGCTCTACTTGAGAGGAAGAGGACCCCTGTTCTAACTTTTGTCTCTTTGGAGCACTCTCTACAGGTGGACTCTCTGGTCTTGGCTTCTGCTGAGGAAGAGCCTGTTGTACATTTTGAATCATTACATACCCTGCTCTTTTCTATAAGGTGTATTGCCCTGGAGCTACCACATTTCTGCAACTTATTCTTCTTTGTACTTCTGTAACCTTGTCTGGATGTGTCTCAACATAGATAACTTTCTTTTCATTCATGGTTTGAATTATTATTGCAAAATTATTCATTAATGCTTGTGTCTTGGCTCCCTAGTATTTCTTTTCTTTCAATGGATCAAAATGGGGGTCAAATGCATTAATGAATTCTAGGGTTTTTCTATATGCTACCCATTTCTCCTTTCTCAATTCTTGCTCTTGCGGAGTAAAGACATTTCTAATCACATCCTCTGGGTAATATACTTGGTGCATCATACAGGCAACTCTTATTCTTTCTCTTAAAAGGTCATAGAATCCTTCAGGGTCATTAAACCTGGCATGAGATTCTGCCATGTTATACTTATCTAAGAACATATGAAGGTGTTTCCACCCTTTTTTGACAAAAAAAAAATCATGGGCCATAGTAAAAATTGGATAAAATGTGCCCTTCTTAGACAACTCACTCTCATCTATAGTACCTATTTGCCATAGGAGTTCAGCTATCCCTATCTTCAAAGGCACATGGAATGGTAGAACATGAGGCTTTCCTAGGAAGCCATATACCCTTATCACTATTGAAACATTACAGGGAATGATGACCCCCCAATTATGACTTACCAATAATCCTTTTGCATGGGCTTTAGGTCTAACCAATTCCAATAATGCTTGTGGAATTCTGGGGCTGTCACCTCTCAAGAGCAATCTCAACCTAGATGCGAAATATCTATTAAATCTTACATAACTAGCATCTATGGCTTTTGAAGTCATATCTACACCCCACAACTGCACTAGATTCCTCTCCCCATTTTTGGATGTTTCCAGCTCCATATGCTTGGAGGAAAAGGTGAATCCCTTGTATAAGCATACATGGATAAGCAATGAATACCAACATAATGATTTTTTTACTTTTCCCCTTGCTATCCCCACCAAACCATTGTGAATCTCTTTTGATAGAAAAGTGACAAAATCTAGAATAGTACTCATTCTAAATTGAAGGGTTTCAGCCATTATAAGGACAATAGAACCAATAATTTGATCACCTTCATCTATCCCAAAAATCTTGCAAAGAGAAAAAAATAGTGCTTGAGCTCTCAAGTTGAAATGTCTTCTCAACAATGGCTCTAGGGTACTGGCTGTAATCATAGGCAAATTACCAACCTTGGCAGCATGCTCCTATAGTGGCCCTATTCTTAAGTAAATTTGTTGTGCATCATATCTGGCTTGTAAATCATCCATATCAATGATTTCATGCACATCATGGTTAGGGTTAAGGTTGAAAACCTCACTGAACAGCTCAGGGCAAACCCTAAAAAGATTGACTCCAGAATAATTTTTTACCCATCCCGTAATAGGATCATATTTCTTTGCTAGGTCCATCAACAAATCACTATCAAAGAAAATTGTGGGGACTATTAATTTGCCAATATCAAACTCCCAAACATTGCTCGTAGGAGTGTCCACTTTCCATTTTGAAAACCATTTCTTAAAAAACTCTAGACCCCCCATGGGAACTTGGGAATCTCTTACCCAATTACCTTTGTCATAAAAACCCTTAGCTACAACTATTATGGGATTTTTCGAAATGAGTTCCCTCCCCTTAGTTATTTCATGCACTGATAAGGGGAATTTTTCAAGAAATTCATCATGCATAGAACATTTCAAATAATCTATTTGCCTAGTAAACTCTTTTCGGGGAGGCATTTTCAATAAAACCCTAGGAATTTCACAATAGACACTTTAAAATTTCTTAGAAAGTCATAGAGTAATTACCTGCCAGAATTCGTGCTTTTGCACTATTTGATATCTTCTACAATTTTAGTGGAGTGTTAACTAAGAATTTTTGTGCCCTGGCTCTGAAAATTTTGTATGCCCTAATATTCTCTTTGTGCTTTAGTGGTTCATTAATGGTGAAATCATTGGCTCTTATCATATAATAAAATCACATGCATAAGGTTTGAATCATATTTACTCTTAGTAACCATTACCCGCAATTTGCTTCCAAGTTTAAATCCCATCCATAGATTTTCACTAGATCAGACGGTCCTGATTTAAAAGGTAACAAGCATTATGACTTTTAAAACAATGCTACGTGTCACAATTCTGCTTCCTCGCACTATTTAAATTCCTTGCATCTTAGAATTGTGAGGAAGCATTGTTCGTTGATCAAGACAAGATCGATGATCAAACTAATCAGCTGTACTGACCAATAAGAAACTACCATATGAGCTCATGCCATTTGTCAACATTCCACATTAGTAGATCCCATATCTTTTTTAGAGCAAGCAAGTACCTGGCATCATTCAGTCCACGTGTTGTACTGGTGCATTTTCGCTTTCCTTATCTAACGAGCATCTTAAAATTGCGGGCATGTGCAGGCATTTGATCTTTGATAGATCAACAACGATACTAATTTTACACTGCAAGGGATCTGACCAAGAAATTTAGATGTCACCATGGACACATGTCTACAGGGTGCATTCTCGCTTTGTTTAAATCTTGCGTAGCTTCAAATTGCGGGGAAGCATCTACCTCTGATCTTGATACAGATCGACGATCACACAATTATCAACCTTCTCATCTGACAAATCCTTTTGAATGGCCCAATTTTGTTACACATCATCATTTTCTTTATAGCCTGGCACAAGACGCAATGCATAGCTTCCATATCTAGTCCCACCTCGCCACTTGTCAAGCTACTACTTGCTCGCATAATTTAAATCTTGAGCAAGTCCATATTGTGGGAAAGCAATATCTTTCGATCTGCCTCAGATTGACGGTAGACCACCTTCCATCTACTTTAGTACCTCATCAATTCTATTGGAAAATAAGAAAATGGCACCTAGCCTAGGGTGTCCACTTTATCATGGAAAATAGAGGCATTTCTTGTGCTACGTGCCCTATTTTTGCTTCCTCGTATTATTTAAACAACTGGCATCTGGAGATTGCGGAGAAGCGGGACCAATTGATCTAATCAAGATCAATGGTGTTGAAAAACATTTCAACTTGGTCATCCCTTTAAAATAGAATATAAATTAAAGCACATGAAAGGTTTATCACAAGGATTTAAAAGGTATTCTCATGCAAAAAAAACATTAGGATAAAATGCCTCGCCAAATTTTTTTGAAACAATACCTTTTGAGAAATTGAAAACTAGGGCAACACAAAACAAAGGTATAAGGGTTTTTCACACACTTAGGGCTTTTTTATAGAGAATTTGAGAGACAAAACCTATGAATTTAAAAGGATAATACAACACATGGAATGGGGCATGATCAGGGTAATTTAAATTTTTTTGGGATTTCATAGGATAAAGCCCTAATCTGCAAGAATCAAAGATTTAACTAATTTTTCAACTAAATATCAAAAGTTTTCTATACTGTGAAAAATCACACCAATATTGGCTCTGTCTAGGGATGATAGACCACTTGGGTCTATGCAAGAATTCAAAATCTATGGAAAAGCAGACCACACACCTAGTGCAAACATGACAACTTCTTCAGAGAGCACAAAACAACACACTGGAACAAGAAACCAAACTATACAAGGAAGCTCACAGGAAAAAGAATTTATAAGTATATACAAGGAAACCCTAAACTACTACTCATGGAAAAAATAAGTATTTTTTAAAGAAAAATACCTCTTCAAGAATTGTCCATGAACTGGCAGTTCAAGAATATTGTTTGACAAATCTTTGAGTACATAAGAATTCTAACCCCAAATAGTTTCAATCAAATAAGGGCCTAACCAGATAGGATCAAATTTGCCATGTTTTCCTTTATCTTCAATTTTGGCATTCCACATTAAGAATAGATCTCCATCTTCAAACTATTTACTTATAGTTCTTCTATCATAGAGTGTCTTAACTTGCAGTTGCAACTTTTGGTTCCTAAGGGAAGCTTCGCTGCTAGTTTTTGTTAGTCCTACCAATTCATCCATCCATTCTTGCATTTCATCTATAGTATCTTCATCATCCAATTGAATGTAATTTTAGAGTCCAATCAAGTCATTCTGAGGCATTCTAGCTTGAATTCCATACACCAAATCAAATGGAGCTATGCGAATGACTTTTTTCATAGTTACCCTGTCAGCTCATACTGCTAACTATAGCTCTGAATCCCATGCCTTTTTGTTATCATCCAAAGTTCTTTTAATAACCTTCAACAAGCTCTTATTTGTGGATTCAGCTTGTCCATTTCCTTGTGGATGATAAGGGGAGGATGATGACCTTGTTATTCCATATTTATCACAAAAATCAATGAATTCCTCAGACCTGAAGCACATAGCATTGTCTGTTACAATTTTCTGAGGACAACCAAATCTAGAGATAATATTATTCAATAGGAAATTATTGAAAACTTTTCTTGTTGAATTTCTTATGGGGATATCCTCTACCCACTTTGTAAAGTAATCTATAGCCACTAGAATCCAAGAGTAGCCAGTGCTAGACTTGGGGAAAATCTCTCATATGAAATCCAGACCTCACTATTGAATGGGTGCTTGGACCTCCACTGGCTTCAATGGAGTGTTACCTAAGAACTTTACTTTTCCAAGAAACCTCTGACAAGGGTCACATTTTCTAATCATAATATGAGTATCCTTGAAAGGGAAGGCCACCAAAATCTAGCCCTCATTACTTTATGTGTAGTTTTTTTGGCCATATAATGTCCTCCACACACTCCAACATGCATTTACTTCAAGATTTCTTTTGCCTTTTCTTGATCAACATATTTCAATAATACTCCTTCAAAATTTCTCCACCATATATTACCTTGGACAATTATATACCTGATGGCTTACAATTTAGTACTCCTCTTTTCATTTTCAGGCAAATGAGGGGGAGCTTCCATGTGTTGTAGATAATATATAACAATTGTGTACAAATCACATTGATACATGTCACATAAGTCAACTCTGAGATCATCACTTACTAGATTTATCTGATTTGCCTCTAGATTAGCTTCATCCATGAGTTTGGCCAAACCTTGACCTCTCACCAACTTAGTTATCTGTATATCAATATTGAATTCTTGGATCCTGTTGATCCATCTACACCTTCTGCCTGATACTTCCTGTTGAGAAAATATATCTTTCACTGCAGCACTAGGTACAAAGGCAATGATAGTAGCACCTACTAGGTAGCATCTAAAAGCTTTTATAACCTTTACTAAAGCATATGCCTGCTTTTCATTTATCTCATATTTTAATTCAGTAGGCTATAGTGACTTACTAAAAAAGGCAATGGGCTGCTCATATCCTTCTTGATTTTTTTGCAATAAAACTGCAGCTACAGTGTGAAAAGATGCAAAAGAAAAGATATGCATAGGCTTTGTGTAATATGGAGTTCTCAGTATTGGAGCATTTTTTATTGCAATTTTAATATCCTAGAATGCTTGTGAAGGCTCACCATTCCAATCTATAGTGGCTTCCTTTTTGAGCATCTCTGAGATAGGTCTACTTATTTCAGCAAAGTTTGTAACAAATCTTCTAAGAAAATTGACTTGGCCAAAGAAGGACTGAATTCCTTTTACATTTTTTGGCTTGGGGAGTTTATCAATAGCTTCTACTCTCTCAGGATCTATTTTTACCCCATCCTTAGACACTATATCTTCTAGTAATTTTCCTTTTGTCACCCCAAATGTGCATTTCTTTGGGTTTAAAGATACTCCATATTCCAGAGCTTTCATAAAGATTTTCTCCAGGTGTCTGCAATGATCCTCAGCCTTCTTAGAATATGCTATAAGATCATCCTGATATACAACCATAAATTTGTCAATGTAATCATGAAATGCCACATCCATCGCTCTTTGGAAAGTAGCTCCAACATTGATCAAGCCAAATGGCATCCTTACATATACATATGTTCCCCATGGGGTTGTGAAGGCTATCTTGAATTGTTCACTTTCCTTTACTAAAACTTGATTATATCCGAAGAAACCATCCATCATTGACATTAACTCAAAACTAGTCACTCGCTGCAACATGGCTTTCATATTGGGTAATCCATAATTGTCTTTCAAAGATGCAATGTTTAAGTTCCTGAAGTTGACACATAGTCTTATCTCTCCATTCTTCTTCCTGATAGGAATAAAATTTGAAACCTAGGTGGAATGCCTAATTGGTTTGATTATTCCCCCATCCCTTAGTTTCATCAACTCTTCTTGCATTTTGGGAGCTAGGGTAGGGTTTACTAGTCTCTACTTTTGTCTGAAAGGTTTTACATTATCTTTTAAGGGTATGACATCCTGGAACACATCTTCCCTATAAGCCTTAAGGTCATCATATGACCATGCAAAAACATGTCTTTACTTTCTACGCAGGTCAATCGATGTTTTTCTAATCTTTATAAGTAGAATTTGGCCAATATAAACCTTTTTGGGGGCTTCATCAGTACCTAGGTTTATCTCTTCTAATTCTTGAGGTTTAAGATCATTAACTCTTGGTTTTACTCAATCCTGGTTATCAAAAATGTTTTCCAAGACCACTAGCCCCTTAGGTACTTTTTTTTTTTTTAATTGCATAATCTCTTGGCCAAAAATGGTTTCCTTACCATCTATGGTTTCAATCAGTTCACTGCAATCCATTTCCTAACCATGGTACTTATCTTCATTTAACAAAAAATTTGTAATGTCTTTGTCATCTTCAAAGACTTGCCAATTTTCAATGTTATCAGGTATGGAAGGCCTATTTTGTACCTCAATTTGAGATATCCCTGCAAATGATATTTGCTTAGGATTGATTGCTACATTTTCTAACAAATCAGCCATCTTATTTTGAGTCCTATCTCTCCATGAGATACCAAATGCATCAAAGGATTCTATCTAATCCCAAACTGCATTTCTATACTGCTTTAGTCTCCTATTCTTGGATGCATAAGTTTCTTTTATCTAGGAGATAACTAACTCAAAATCCCCTATAACATGTAACTTCTTTATCCCATGATGTGTGGCAAATTTTAATCCTAGCAACAATGCCTCATATTCTATAATATTATTTGTGCAGGAAAACTTCAATGTGAATGAATATCTGAAGGTATTATTCTTAGGGAGACAAAAACTACACCTGCCCTTGCACCCTCTTTAGAACTAGCCCCATCAAAGAACATTGTCCATAATTTTGGTGAGTTTGTACATCATTCAACTTCATGTTCAATTATAGTAGGTAAATTCTCAACTTCTTGAATAATCAATTCAGCTCTAAAAGAATTGACCCCAATATCTAAGAAACAAGTGGCATCTTTGTCAATTTCTTCCCCTAAAATTTGATTAACCCTTGGTTCTCTATTTACCTTGACAACTTTATCCCCAGTGTGGAAAGTAGCATAGATTAAATCACACTACAGGCTTCACCCCATGGTAGCACTCCATTTTTTGGAAAGTAACATTCCATAGTGTGGAGGTATATCCACCACAAGGACAGACATGGTTAACTCTACTTCGGGATATGCAACTAGTTTGAAAGGTAATGCATTTATGGTACCTATGACTGGGACTTCCCTAGCATCCATTCCTCTGCATCTACCTTGCTTGGTATCCACTTTTAATCCTATGACTTCCATTACTTTGAAAGGCATTATGGTGTTGGAAGCTCCTGAGTCTATCATATAGTCTTTTAGGGTCTTCCCTTTTTATGATTAGACTGAGGAAAAAAGGGTCAATATCTTCTATAAATGCCACTGAGGAATCATCTAAAAAAATTTGGGGAATTTGGGATATGATACCATTATCCTCCACTGCTAATGGGGTTTGTTGGGTAGCAGTTTGATCTACAACAGTAATATTGTTTCTTATCCCACCCAACCATGATAAAGCCTTGTTCTTATGCTCTTCAATTCTAAGAAGTTTAGACCAGGGCACTTTTACAATAATTTGGGACAACATAGCTATCATATCAACATGTTCAGTAATAGTGGGTTTTACAAGAGTACCTGGCATTGGAGTCTTTTGAACAGTAGGCACCACTATTTGCTTGATAGTATCAATTTCTAATTTCTTAGGTTGCACCACTAGTTTTGTTGTTTCATTTATTTGAAACTAAATGTTCTTTTTTGGTTCCCACTTCTTACCCTTGTTGTCCTTGATATTAGGCACATCTTCATTGACTCTCTTATTTTGATTATTCATCTTATGGGTGATATCTTTGATGAATACACTAGATGGCTTTCTTGCATCATTATTTATTGTTCTATTTCTCAGATTGTAGTTACTATGGACTTGTGAAATCATTTCTGCTATGATTCTATCAATTTCTTCTTTGGAAGGCATTCTCAAGCTTATGTGTCCTACATTAGGAGATGTAACACATACCTTATTTTCATCATAAACTTCATCATCTAAAAGCACTTGTTGATGATGTAAATGATAAGCAATTCTCTAACTGGTAATGTCATTTTTAGGCTCTTCTAAATTAGAATCTACTAAATCATCACACATGCTTACCATATTGCAACTTATATCATCACAGCTTTTCTCTTCACTTTCTTCTTTAGGTTGTACACCTTGACCTTGTGCAAATGACTGAGCAACAGCACAATAATCAAAAAAATGAGGTGATTGACATATGATGCACCATGGTACATCATCATTCATATTCATAGTGTTCCTTTGTAGGGGATCTGGGGTATCCTTATCCTTCACATTTTGTGTCTAGTTGGGGACTGGTTTACCATCTTTCCATTGGGTAGTGTAAGGGTAGTTTTACATTCTAGGTTACCTATTGAAACTATTTTTATTCATATTGAAACTATCTCTTCACAGCTTTTCTCTTCACTTTCTTCTTCAGGTTGTACACCTTGACCTTGGGCAAATGACTGAGCAACAGCACAATAATCAAAAAAATGAGGTGATTGACATATGATGCACCATGGTACATCATCATTCATATTCATAGTGTTCCTTTGTAGGGGATCTGGGGTATCCTTATCCTTCACATTTTGTGTCTAGTTGGGGACTGGTTTACCATCTTTCCATCGGGTAGTGTAAGGGTAGTTTTGCATTCTAGGTTACCTATTGAAATTATTTTTATTCATAGGGTTTCTCTCAGCAATGTTTGGCTTATTGGAATTAGTGGGATTCATCTTTTTGAGCAATTCCAAAACTTGGCCTATAGTGGGTTCTTCTGGCTTCTTTCCTATAGGGATTTTATCAGCCTCCCTTTTATTATTGTTCTTAGGATTGAAAAGCTTTGGATAATCCCTCCTACCTAGTTTTCCAGATGCCTTCCTATTATTCTCTATATTTACTACAATTTTATAGGCATTACTTAAAGTCTTGGGATCCTTATCCCTCAATTGATAAGCCATTTTGCTATCAAAAGCATTGAAATATGTTGTGAGACAGACATCCTCATTTAACCTCATAACTTGAAATAGTTTGTACATACCTTTTTGGAATCTTACATTGAAGTTGAACGTGGACTCCTTTGGATTCTTCTTGATGTTGTTGAATTCATTTAACATGAATCCTGCATTAGTGGTGTCTCCATATTCCTCCTTGAACAATTTTTTCAAGTCATTCCATGAGGTGATACTATCATTAGGTAACCTCCTAAACCAATCCCTTGCATCCTTAGTTAGTGAATGCACAAATAATTTCATTACCATATCTTCATGTTCAACTTCATAATGATTCAACATGTCAATGAAAATTCTCAAATGTTCTTCACCAGTAACAACATTATTCCCAGAGAACTTAACCACTTTGTCTCTTAAATCAAATGATATGAGATGTGGAGCACCACCAACAAATGATATTTTTCTATACTTTTCCAGCTATACAGGTTTCTTCTAGAAACCAGGAACATTTGAGGTACTAGCTATATTAGCTTGACTTAGAGGAGTAGCTTGGGATTGTTGAGGTGGGACAAATGGGACTTGGGTGCCAATAGTGGAAGATGAGGCAGAAGCAGATTGGGATATTCCATGAGTTGAGATTATTTGACCACTAGCTGGTGTAGAAATTGCAGGTGGGATAGACAAATTGGGCCATGAAGCCAATGTAGAATTAGATGTTATGAATTGAATTTTTCTCCTAGTTTCTGTAGCTTGAGCTTCATTCTCAACTTTCTCAAGATCTTTTGCAAGATCTTCCTTCTCTTTTCTAGCCTTCTCTAGATCTAAGTCTAATTTTGACATGGAGGGTTGTATGGGTTAGCTTGGTAGAGCTTGAGGTTCATTTATTTGGATTAATATAGACTTGCCTTTCCCTTTATCTGGAGCTTTTGCAGTGGGCTCTATAGGGTCCACTTGAATATTCTTATAGGCTTGGACTTGAGCAATAACTGGTTCTTGCCTTTGATTCAGGCATTTTTCTTTTTCCTGAACTTTAGCTCTCAGATTGTCTACATCTCCAAATACATTAGTATGGAGAGTTGTGGTATTTTCTTCTAACTTTTTATTTTGCTCCTTCAAGGCAGCCATCCTTCTCAATAAAGCATCCCTTTCTATTATGGCATCTAAGGTGGCTTGCTCCTTCTCCTTTTCAAGATGAACATGTCTAGCTTCTTCCTTAGCAATCCATTTCTTCAGAACTCCTATCTCAGAATGCACTTCTTTAGGGTCTATAGAAGTATCCTCCGAATTAGCAAGATCATCCAGATCTATAAGATTTGGTTCCACATATGGAGCTACTTTGGGATTAAAAGGATTATCAAATGAACTCCTAAATCCTAGCCTGTAGTTCATGTCTGCTAAAGGATCTGGCCTTGATGAAGCAATTCCTACAATGGACACATCTTTGTCCTAAAAGACTCTCTCATCTGGTAATAGGGTACTGTAAATGCCTCTTAAGAGTCTTGTAGTTTTAGATTCAAAACTAAGTGAAGAAGACTCTCTTCCTAATACTAGTTGGTACTGGGAATTGACGGATGCATTGCCTCTGGGTTTCCAAGTGGGATTTTGGATCTGTTCTTTTCTTACTTTGGTTCTTCTTACCACCTTGAGGTAAATCAATATATATTGGTACATCAGGATTGGCTCTCATATAAGCTCTTGTGTTTTTTCTCTTGTTAGCCATATTCACCTTTTGTTAAAATGAGCACTAGCTTCAAAACCTTGACTGAGTCACCACCCTATTCTTGGGAAAATATAAAATGACACTTATTCCTAACTTAGAGGAAGAACACACAAATAGAAATAGAAATATCTGACTTAGATAGGCCAATCACTGGGATCATAAGACTAGAACTCTTGCTTGTTAGATAAGACACTTGGATAAGTTGGATACGTCAGTGTGTAGTAATGGTACTTGGGCTTTATCTTCTTTAAATTCTTAAGGTTTGTCACTAAAATATTCCCTTATAACCATGGGTAAATATTTGGATAACATGACACACACATACACAACAGGACCAAAGAAACTACAGTACTCTTCATAGATGTGTTGGACAACTCCCCAGTAGAGTCGCCATTTTGTTGGTGTTTTAAAAGTATTAAAACCACTAAGAAACAAAATGCTTAATACCAAGATGATAATACTCATACAATCTAAAGGTCAGCCAATTCTTATTAACAATTGCATGTGTAAAGCATTTGGACCCAACTTCAACAAAACCAAAGGTGGTTTTCTACTCTTTTGGCTCTGCAAAACCAGGATGGGTATACCCAGGGATGATTTAGGACTAGGAAAACTATATGAGGATTATTTTTAGTTTCATTCTAATTCTCATCTCAAAATCCTCAAAAAAATACATAATTCTTAATAACTTGATAAAAAAATCCCATATAACAGATATGGCCAAAATTTCTTCTATAGATCTGTAGATGTTCTCAACAATAGTGGCTAACTGAATCTAAAACATTCCATGCAGACAATTACTGACCAACCTTTGAAGATCTACAAAAAAAAAAGTAAAATTTGATTTGATGCTGCATTTTGATAACCATTTATGATATATTTCTCCTTTAGTTGAATCAATTTGATCAGTGCCTAATCCATTGGGGTTCAGAGTCTATAGAAAATTTTTAGATCTAACTTGTTGTCTTACAACAAATTCTATCAGCAATTCTTATTAGAATTTATCATTCAAAACCCTTTCCACTACTAAAGAAACCTTATCACATTCACCAAAGCTTTTATTTAATCCATTGAATTAACAACAGTGATAAACATATATACAACCTAATTGGATTGCATTCAATTGCACAAGCCTTTACTTACATAATATCAAGATAACCAAGTAATAAAAAGGAGTGATATGGGGACAATTCATAATTTGTATTCATTTTCTTTGAAAATTGTATGCCATTTACAATAGAATCATAATGACCTTCAGAAAGAAACACAACTCATTCTATATTCATGTATTCTCAGAGAATTGATAGAGAGAATACATCATAAACTTGCTTTCAAAAATTTGGACCAAAATAGACTAAGCATATCACCTAGAAAATAGAATTTAGACCATTCTTTAGCCTTGGAATCTCACTTAAATAATGTGAGATGCAACAAGCTTTAGGCTAAAAGAAAGTGACAGGTGTCTTCTAAAAGATATTGACATACATCTGTCATAAAAGACAAAAGCAAATAACATAAAGGCTATTACATTGAACATTCTTGGGTGGGTCCCTTTCTATTATTCTTCTCAATTGTTGAGACAAGAAAATATGATCTAATTCTTCATTTATTCTTCATCCTCAGAGTAAGTGGCCATGAGGTTAAAAAGTGATGTATCATCTTCAACTACCTGCAAACTTACTTTAATCTGGGGATTTTCCATGTCTTCATTACTAACTATGAGGGTAACTTTTACTTTTGCATCTTCCTCCTCATCATCTTTTGACATCTGTTCTATGAACTAATTTTTCCATTCATTATAAGAAGCATCATCTAGCCAATCAAAATTTAGAACCTCTCTTTGTATAATCACTAAAGAATTTGCAAATTCTTCGAAATCATCAAATTCTTTTCTCTTGGCATTATAAAATAACTGTATCTTTACCAACTCTTAATTTGTCCTTGCCCAAAACTAGTGGCCAGTTTCACTCATGATGTCCTTGATCCTTTCACAAAATATTTCATCCAACTCTTTTTCCACTTTTCCTTTTCCTTTATTGTATCAACAGATTCTAAAGCACAAGGAAATAGAATGAATTTTTCAGCAATATACTGGGAAAAACAATGTGTTCATCTTTTCTACAGAGAATACCTTTTATCATCAAAATCTTCTAGTTTATTTAACAAATCAAAAATTTTCTCTACTTGATGATAAGGCATTTGGATGGTAGATATACACATAATTATGATATGATTATTCCTCTCCCTCCACTTCTATGCAAGGGGAGTCAATTTATCCTTATCCCTGTTCAACCATCAATAAGGGTTGCAATTCTTGTCAACTAATCAAAGAAGGTTGACCACTATATTTTATCCCTTAAATACATCACACCTTGCTTTAATTTTCCTTCATATTGATTTTTTAATTCTACTTGCAACTCATGTAATTTGGTTTTTCCTTCTTCAAAGTACTCTGTAGAATAGAATTGGGGCCTTTTAGGGGTGTCTGGTATTTCAACAATAGGGGTTGCTCCAGAAAATGACTGTGAAGGGTATGCAATTCTAGGTGCATTGGATTTTCCCACCTTTCTCTTCCCAAGTATCTTCTCCATTTGAGACACTTTGTTTTCCAGTGACTGTATCTATATACCCCTTTACTCATATGCTTTTAAAAATTCTTCAAACCTAGCATTGAGTTGGGTAAATCTATCTTCTTCCTGGCTAGATACAACAGAACCAAATTTCAGCATTTCTGAGGCCATTCCCATTATTTGCTTACTACTTACTTCACCAGCCCTATATACTATCAATGTACCAGTATGCTCTGTAGTGGGAAACTCATGCATCCTAGTATTTTCCCTCTTTTCCATGGACCATATAACAAGGGCTTGGTGGTCATCACTAAATTTGACTCCTCTATGAGCCTGTAATATTTCTTTAGTAGTTGTTAATTGAACATCTTTCTATTTCCTTACTGAATAAAAAACAATAGCATTTGCTATATCCCATTCTGGTAGAAGCAGGACTCCTGATTGTTTAACTAATTGCCTCCCAGTCTCAAGTGTGAATTGGGAAAAATCTCTCAAGAATTTAGATTTTACCTCCTCTTTAATGATAGAGTTTTGTTTATCTGGGTGTTTTGCCTTTATTTTTTCACAAGCCTTTTCAAAATTGCCTTTATTCAACCTCCACAAAAATTGTGCAAATGCTCTAGACTTCACAAAATCCTCATCATTTACAAACCTCTTGGAGGCTTGGGCAACTATAGGGTCAATTTCCTTACCTTGATAGTCAACAATAGTAAGCTCCAAGGAAGGTGTAGGTGGTTCTTGTGGCTCACCAATTTCCAAATCTATGGAAGTAACAACCATATCTCCCTCTCCACCAATCTGTCTAAGCTGTTCTCTTAAAGATTCTTCATTATTAATTCTGATTGGAGACCGACTGGGGGAGTATTGCTCTACTTGAGAGGAAGAGGACCCCTATTCTAACTTTTGTCTCTTTGGAGCACTCTCTACAGGTGGACTCTTTGGTCTTGGCTTCTGCTGAGGAAGAGCCTATTGTACATTCTGAATCATTACATACCCTTCTCTTTTCTACAAGGTGTATTGCCCTGGAGCTACCACATTTCTGCAAGTTATTCTTCTTTTTACTTCTACAGCCTTGTCTAGATGTGTCTCAACATACATAGCTTTCTTTTCATTCATGGTTTGAATTATTATTGCAAAATTATTCATTAATGCTTGTATCTTGGTTCCCCAGTATTTCTTTTCTCTCAATGGATCATAATGGGGGTCAAACACATTAATGAATTCTAGGGTTTTGCTATATGCTACCCATTTCTCCTTTCTCAATTCCTGCTCTTGCGGAGTAAAGACATTTCTAATCACATCCTCTGGGTAATATACTTGGTGCATCATACGGGTAGCTTTTATTCTTTCTCTTTAAAGGTCATAGAATCCTTCATGTTCAGTAAACCTGGCATGAGATTCTACCATGTTATATTTATCTAAGAACATATGAAGGTGTTTCCACCCTTTTTTGACAAAAAAAAAATCATGGGCCATAGTAACAATTGGATAAAATGTGCCCTTCTTAGACAACTCGCTCTCATATATAGTACCTATTTGCCATAGGAGTTCAGCTATCCCTATCTTCAAAGGCACATGGAATGGTAGAACATGAGGCTCTCCCAGGAAGCCATATACCCTTATCACTATTGAAACATTATAGGGAATGATGACCCCCAAAATATGACTTACCAGTAATCACTTTGCATGGTCTTTAGGTCTAACCAATTCCAATAATGCTTGTGGAATTCTGGGGCTGTCACCTCTCAAGAGCAATCTCAACCTAGATGTGAAATATCTATTAAATCTTACATAACTAGCATCTGTGGCTTCTGAAGTCATATCTACACCCCACAACTGCACTGGATTCCTCTCCCCATTTTTGGTTGTTTCCAGTTCCATATCCTTGGAGAAAAAGGTGAATCCCTTGTATAAGCATACATGCATAAGCAATGAATATCAATAGAATGGTTTGTTTGCTTTTCCCCTTGCTATCCCCACCAAACCATTGTGAATCTCTTTTGATAGAAAAGTGACAAAATCTAGAATGGTACTCATTCCAAATTGAAGGGTTTGAGCCATTATAACGACAATAGAACCAAAAATTTGATCACCTTCATCTATGCCAAAAATCTTGCAAAGAAAAAAAAATAGTGCTTGAGCTCTCAAGTTGAAGTGTCTTCTCAACAATGGCTTTGGGGTACTGGCTGTAATCACAGGCAAATTACCAACCTTGGCAGCATGCTCCTGTAGTGGCCTTGTTCTTAAGTAAATTCGTTGTGCATCATATTTAGCTTGTAAATCATCCATATCCATGATTTCATGCACAACATGGTTAGTGTTAAGGTTGAAAACCTCACTGAATAGCTCAGGGAAAACCCTAAAAAGATTGACTCCAAAATGATTTTTTACCCATCCCGGAATAGGATCATATTTATTTGCTAGGTACATCAACAAATCACTATCAAAAAAAACTATGGGGACTATTAATTTACCAATATCAAACTCCCAAACATTGCTCATAGGAGTGTCCAGTTTCCATTCTGAAAACTATTTTTTAAACAACTCCAAACCCCCCATGGGAACTTGGGTATCTCTTACCCAATTAGCTTTGTCATAAAAACGCTCAGCTGCAACTATTTTCGGATTTTTTAGAATGAGTTCCCTCCCCTTAGTTATTTCATGCACTGATAAGGGGAATTGTTCAAGAAAGTCATCATGCATAGAATGTTTCAAATAATCGGTTTGCCTAGTAAACTCTTTTCGGGGAGACATTTTGAATAAAACCCTAGGAATTTCACAATAGCAGACACTTTAAAATTTCTTAGAAAGTTACAGAGTACTTACCCACCAGAATTCGTGCTTCTACACTATTTGATATCTTTTGCAATTTTACTGGAGTGTTAACTAAGAATTTTTGTGCCCTGGCTCTGAAAATTTTGTATGCCCTGATATTCTCTTTGTGCTTTAGTGGTTCATTATGGTGAAATCATTGGCTCTTATCATATAATAAAATCACATGCATAAGGTTTGAATCATATTTAGTCTCAGTAATTATTACCCACAATTTGCATCCAAGTTTGAATCCCATCCATAGATTTTGACTGGATCAGACGGTCTTGATTTAAAAGTTAACAAGCATTATGGCTTTTAAAACAATGCTATGTGTCACAATTCTACTTCCTCACACTATTTAAATTCCTTGCATCTTAGAATTGCGAGGAAGCGTCGTTTGTTGATCAAGACAAGATCGATGATCAAACTAATCCACTTTTTAATAAAAACTAGTCAGCTGTACTGACCAATAAGAAACTACCATATGAGCTCATGCTGTTTGACAACATTCCACGTTAGCAGATCCCATATCCTTTTTAGAGCAAGGAAGTACCTAGCATCATTTAGTCCACATGTCATGCTATCTCATTCTCGCTTTCCTTATCTAACGAGCACCTTAAAATTGTGGGCATGCGCTCGCCTTTGATCTTTGATAGATCAATGGTGATACTGATTTTACCCTGCAAGGGATCTGAGCAAAAACTTCAGATGTCACCATGGACACGTGTCTGCAGGGCACATTCCCACTTTGTTTAAATCCTATGTAGCTTCAAATTGTGTGGAAGTGTCTACCTCTAATCTTGATACAGATCGACGATCACACAATTATCAACCTTCTCATCTAACAAATCCTTTTGAATGGCCCAATTTTGTTACACATCATCATTTTTTTTATAGCTTGGCATAGGATGCAATGCATAACTTCCATATTTGGTCCCACCACTTGTCAAGCTGTCGCTTGCCCACATAATTTAAATCTTGAGAAAGTCCATATTGCAGGAAAGTAATATCCGTCGATCTGCCTCAGATCGACGGTAGACCACCCTGCATCTACTTTAGTACCTCATTAGTTCTGCCGATGAATATGAAAATGCCACCTGGCCTAGGGCATCTACTTTATCATGGAAAATAGAGGAATTCCTTGTGCTACATGCCCTCTTTTTGCTTCCCTATATTATTTAAACAACCAGCATCTGGAGATTGCAAGAAAGCGGGAGCCATTGATCTAATCAAGATCAATGGTGCTAAAAAACATTTCAACTTGGTCATCCCTTTAAAATAGAATATCAATTAAAGAACATGAAAGGTTTATCAAAAGGATTTAAAAGGTATTCTAATGCAAACAAAACATTAGGATAAAATTCCCCACCAAAAAAATTTGAAACGATACCTTTTGAAAAATTGAAAACTAGGGCAACACAAAACAAAGGTATAAGGGTTTTTCACACACTTAGGGCTTTTTTATGGATAATTTGAGAGACAAACCCTATGAATTTAAAAGGATAATACAACACATGGAACAAGGCATGATCGGGTTAATTTAATTTTTTTTGGGTTTTCATAGGATAAAGCCCTAATCTGCAAGAATCAAAGATTTAACTAATTTTTCAACCAAATATCAAAAGTTTTCTATACTATGAAAAATCACACCAATAGTGGCTTTGTCTAGGGATGATAGACCACTTGGGTCTATGCAAGAATTTAGAACCTATGGAAAAGTAGACCACACACCTAGTGCAAAAATGACAACTTCTTCAGAGAGCACAAAACAACACACCGGAACAAGAAACCAAACTATACAAGGAAGCTCATAGGAAAAAGAATTTACAAGTATATAAAAGGAAACCCTAAACTACTGCTCATGGAAAAAATAAGTATTTTTTAAAGAAAAATACCTCTTCAAGAACTATCCATGAACTGGCAGTTCAAGAATATTGTCTGATAAATCTTTGAGTACATAAGAATTCTCACCCCAAATAGTTTCAATCAAATAAGGGCCTAACCAGATAGGATCAAATTTTCCATGTTTCCCTTTATATTCAATTTTGGCATTCCACATTAAGACTAGATCTCCATCTTCAAACTTTTTGCTTATAGTTCTTCTATCATAGAGTGTCTTAACTTGCAGTTCCAATTTTTGGTTCCAATTTTTGTGACTGAGGAACCTGTAGGTTCTAGTTCTTTGGAAGGAATATAATTGTGACTGTGATACCAGAGTTTATATCCAGTTCTTCATACATTCCCATGACTATGAACACATTCTTTAGTAATATTCTTCTGGTATGAACAGTAGTAGGAAGATAAATACAAAAAGTTCAGATCTATTAGGTTGTTTCATGTCTTTCATTTCATGCATATGATTGTATAATTTCAAGGAAATAATGCAAAGAGTAGCAGATGATTAAGTTTTGGTTGAATCTTGTCTCCATTCTCATTGAGTTTCAATGTTTTATGATCTTTGAACAAAGAGTTTAGGCTATAGTTGCAGTCCCCTAAGACTGTATGTTGTTTCATTGTTGCTGATAATTCAAGGAATTGTGTAAATGCTTCATAGAAATCAACAGGGTTGCAGATTTATTGAAGAGGATATCAGGTAAGAATGAGATTTAAACTGAACATAGATGTTTATTTAAAAGTTAAATAGATAGATCTATATCTAAAGATACACATATCTCTCAGATATTCATATGTATGTTTGTGATCCATGAATTTTCCCAATGGACTAGGCACTAATTAGCTACAAGGTCATTATTTTCTTACTGCTATATATCTGAGGGTTTGTTGAAATGAACATTATAAATCAAATGCTTTTCACCTTTATGTTGAAGGATTTAATTTTTTTTTCCCTCAGTCAGCTTATGAATATTCTAGATTTGCATTTAGCTATCGTAGATTTGTGTCATTTCATGAGTTATTAGGAGAAATAAGGGCTTGTATTTGCTTAATAGATTCAGGGATATGTTTTTTGCACTAGTGTAGTATCAATTGAATCTTAGGTCCACTCACCTAGGTTTAGCAGAGCCTGAAGTAGAAGAAGGGTCATGCCTTATAGTTGGCCCTATGTCTAAAATGATCTATTGATAATGGGAGTTAGCTGCTCCTAGATATGTCATGTTCTCATGGGGATAATTGAAAACCCTCCAGCATTTTCAAACACCAACAGTTTCCTTTTGCAGGCTAATTAGGTGTCCACATAGGCTTTGATCTACATTCAAATGCTCTATGTCCATACTTTTTGTAGTTGTAGCAGTGACCTTCAAATCTTGGTGTCCTCATGGTCTTGGTTCTACGTTCATGTGATTGATGTCCTTGCTTTTTGCACTTGTGACATAAGCTTACATTTGTAGGCTTATCTTGCTGATGACTATTCTTGATCCTACATACATTAGAGGTATTTCCCTTTTTACCACAGAAATGACAAGTAGGTTTAGTATTCTTCCCTTTGTTACTCCTTTCTTCTACAGTCTTGGATGACTCTCCTTGCTCAGTGCTGGTATAACCAAGTCCTGAAGTGTCATTACTAGCCCTTGGTGATTTTAGTAGTTGCTCAAAGTACTTGATAGCCTCATTGGGTTTGTTGAAGCTTTCTGCTATCTCCTTCTCTCTTTTTGGTTCATTTTGCAATTTCTCATTTTGCATTCTCAAGGTGGAAATCTCAATGTCCTTCATGTTTAGCTCATGATGAGCATTCATCATCTGACTTAAGATGTCTAGCTGCATGTTTGAGATTCTTTCAAACTCAATTGTCTTCTCCTCCAGTCTATTGGTAAGATTTCTCTTGTCATCTTCTATCATGACCTTTTCTTTAATGGCTCTCTTCTTTTGTTCAGTCACTTCACAAAGCATTATGGCTTATGATTCTTGTTCAAGCTTGAGTATTCTGATTTCTTCAGTTTGTGCTCTGTTTTCCTCCACCAATTCAGCTATTGCTGCATCAAATTCCTTGAAATATCCATTGGAAAATACTTGTGTGGTATCAATCTCCTTGTAGTGTATGTCATTTTTAGCTATGGCTATATCCTTCCTTCTTTTTAAGGACTTTCTCAATTCTTCTCTAGCTTCTACCAATTTTTGTAAAGCAAGGTGCACATCAATCACCTAATTGTTTATGATCTTCACAAGTTTAAAGAATTCCATCTTTAGACCTTTTCTTAAGTTTTTAGGCTTCCCCTTGTGAGAACCTTGTGCTCTGATACTAATTGTTGAAATATTTAAAATGGGAAGAGTACTTCTGATGGGGTGGGGGTGAATCAGAAGTACCACATTTTATTATTTTCAACTCTTTTAAAACAAATAATTGAAAGTAAAATTGCATGCACGTAAACATATTAATTAAACATAAAGAAAACACATGCATCAACACACATAACACTAGATTTGGTAACCTAGAAACCCTCTAGGAATAAGAAGGTAAAACTGGGGTGGGGATGATACCCACAAAAATTATTGTAGCAATACTTTTTAAACCATTTCTGATGATCTACCCTATGAAAGGCCTACCCTGTTAAAGGCTTTACATTGTGTCAATAGTGACCTGGTTAAAGGATTTACAAAAACTTTACATGAAGTGTCACCCTATTAAAGGATTTAGTCACCTCTTTAAAGCATCTACAAAATAGCTATTAAGCTAACCTATCAACATAAGATTTTCACTTTCTAATACAATGGCTAGAGAGTATTAGAAACCTTTGACTTGATAGCTTACAATATTCAATTGCTGATTTTAGGCACTTGATCTACTCACTCTAATGTGATCCTTTCTTGATCTAATATCTATTCATATCCCTTGCTTTTTTCTAAACAGTTGGATGTGGAATTGCTACTTAATTCACTAGGTTTGTGATGCCCCTACAGTTTGGTCTTGTTCCACAATTTTCTATCTGCTTAGCAACTTCCTTGACTTCCCTTCATCAACATCAAATCATGGGGTGTAAGCCTCCTTATAAAGACTTCATAGACTTAGGGTTAGATATGAATCTACGATCCATATTAAATTTTGAATTCCTGCTCATTCCTTATATTTTTCTCATTGGTTGCATGCCTTCTCTATTTTCCTGATTGGTTGCGTTTTGATTGCATAGGAAATACAAAAGATTTGTTCTTATCCTTATTCACCTTCAAAATCTTTCTATGTCAGCTCCTAAAATGGTTTACATCTAATTTTGCGAGAGCACAAACTCACATGTATGACTCTAGCTTACTTGGCATATGTAGTGTTCTAACTTGCTTGGCATCAACTATGACTTGACACCTATATATCACTCGACACTTGTATAATGCTCAATACCTAAAGTCACTCGACACCTGTTAGAATTTTGACTCGGCACATACTGTGGCTCAGCATACATAGTGTACTTAGCTTCAATGTAGAAAGTGGTTAAGTGTGTTGACACTCAAATGTCAAAACCATTCTAAGAACAACAACAAAACCCTTTTCTACTATCAATCTTTTCTACCAGGCCCTCATTGTTGCAATAGTATGGATGGAAATGGGTCCAACATGGTGAAATTAAATTCTTGGGCATTCCCTTTGCTTTTCAAGCATCTACTGTGGAGCAGTGAAATGTTGTGCTTGATAGAATTGAGAAGAAGCTGGAGTATTGGAGCACTAAGCCACTTCCTCTTGTGGGGAAGTTTCAAATATGCTCCAAAGTGCTTGCTGCTACTCATGTTTATTTTTCCTCTTATTGGCTCCTTCCAAAGCCTCATACCTTAAGCTTGAACAACTTATTAGGGACTTTCTCTAGGCCTTTGATGCTATGCATCATGGATTTCACAGAATGGTCTGGGATTTCTATTGTTTACCCAAGTATTCTAGTGGTCTTGGCTTGCTTTCCACTCACAAATAGGGGATTTCACTCTGTGCCAAATGGGTCATATGGGCTCTCACTAGCAATGAGGCCTGGAAGATTTTGTTACATCACTACATTTCTTTATAATTTTTGTTTAATCACTAGCCTGGAAAGGGATTAGTTTTCAAACCTATCTTGTGACTTCTGAACCTATTCAAATTTAGGGAACCTTTTTTGCTAAGAACATTTGAAAATCCTAGAAAGCCATTAAGCCTTGGCTTCACTAGGCTGGTAATGGATTTAGAGATGGCCACTCAATGAATCAACAAAAACTTTGGTAGTTATCCTTGTTTGCCACTCAAGGGATGCCTTTAGCCAAGATTCAAAGAGCCAGTGCTCTATGTTTATTTTACTATGGAATCAAGAAACTCAAGAATTCATTCTCTAGAGTTACTATGAGCCTTCACTCATGGGAGGACTTGTAGGTATAGTATTTTCTTATCAATTAAGATTGAAAAATAATTGATCTTCTAATTTTTGTAGTTCCTCCCAATTTGTTACACAAGCTTGGAATTCATTCATCCTGTCCTTGGTGAAAAGATTGGAAGTCTACCCTGCCACTCCAATGAATAGTTACAAACCCAAGCTAGGGTATTGGTGGTTGGTGCCCCATCCTTTGATGGTTGATATCCTCAATCAATGTTGGCATTTACATTCTTCGTATAAGACTTGGAGTATTAGATTTCTCACTATCTGGTGTACTATAACTAAGCCAAATATTTCTCACTTTTCCTATGGTCTCCTTTACTAAGGCTTGCCTTTGGGTCCTCAGCTCTGACATTTTTGGATTCTTGACCCTAAACGCCTTTTTTGTGGCCAACCTCAAAGCTTTCTACATATTTTTTGGTTTTACAAAAGACCTCAAAATTATTGGCTTGGGATTTTTGATTTCTTCAAGCCTTTTCATCTAGAGGCCTTCACTTGGAATATGGTAGTTTTGGGTGATACTCCCAGACTCTCTTTTAGATATGCATAGCTTTGGCATGCTTTCAGAATGGAGATATTATTCACAATATGGAAAGATCACAATGCTATTTTATTCTCTCACAACTTTCTTGATATTTATGTTGTAATTTACTCTAAAGCACATATATGTAATAATTTTATGATGTAGATACAAGTACAAATTGGCAAGGTCATGTTGGAAGTGGCTCACCTATAGGAGCAACTTTCTCATTGGGGAAATGCCCTTTTACGATTGCTTGAGTACCTTTGGATTTTTTTCAATGAACACACTCCTCTCATGGTCACTAGAGAGGCTAGAGCAGTTCTACCCATTGTTCAAAGACCCCTAGGATCTAGCCTTGTCAGCACTCTCCCAGTGGTGGTTTTGGTGGCCATCCTTGGTTGACCTCACCTCCTCAAAGGGTAGGCTCGAGATGGTCCCTAGTGGCTCCTCCTATTTTCACTGATGCAAGTTGGCTATCTACTCATTATAACCCTAAGTGGGCATTCCTCTGGCTAGATTTAGCCATTTCTCCTCCTAGGGCCAAGGAAGGTAAAGATAAATATAAAGATGATACAACTGTTGATGGTTGGGCTCCCCTTGAGCGAACCAATGACCCCAAGAACTTCTGGGGTTTTGATGAAAAAGACCCTCCTTAGGTTGGCATTGCACTTGTAGTCTAAAGTTCTTTATTTTTTCTTATATATGGTTTTTTTTTGATGAATAGTTGATTTCTAGCCTTGGGCCATTTGAACTCACACTGTGATCTTGTATCCCCTGACTCCTTTTTTATGAATATGTATCTTTAAAGTTTTAAATTAATGAAAAGGGTCTATTCATCAAAAAATGTTGTTAGAAAATAATTTATAGGAGATTGAACTTAGTTTCTAAACTACTAGGCCATATTTGAAGAAAGAAAAAATTGATTGGTTAAAATTATGAATTTTAATGTAATAGTACAAAAATTTCAAGATAAAAATAAAAAGTAGGCGTATGTTTGACCACCTTAATCAAAATCAAATGATAATATTTTTAATAAGATTCTAGATATAAAAAGTAGATTCATGCCCGGATATGACACATACTTTTGTGTATTTTTATTCCAAATAAATAATTAATTATGAATTTTCTACTACAGTATTTTTGGAATAAAAAGACTCTTATGTCTGACCACCTTAACTAATTCAAAAATTTAAAAAATTTAATGTGGATTTCAAAAATGTTATACCATTTGAAAGTAATATTTTTTTTCAATTAGCATGTCAATTGACACTTTATGTGTAACTCCATTAGAAAATAAATAAGAATTACTTACTAAACTTGTAATTTGACAGACATTACATTTCTAAAATGATAAGAATATTCTTAAGAAATTCTTTTCATTTCATTACATTTTGGTCAAAGATAATTCATTAGACACATCTTTGAAGTAATAAAACACACAGGAACATGCCAAAAACATGTTTTTCAAAATTTTTAAAAGTTGACCATGCAGGGTTGGCATCCAAAGAAATACTAAGCCTTATAAAGGTATTAATATTTTGGTTTAGTATCAGGATAGGTCGAAAAAAAGTTAGAATAGATTTTGAAATGCTTTGAGACATTTCAAAACTACATATTTTTTAGATCGCCATTCCTAGGACACCATGATCTTACATTACCCCCCTATCTTGGGTCGAGTAACATTTGTGTGGACATGATTTGATATAGGTCTTATTGCCTTGGAGGAGTTTTTGAACTTAGACTTGTAAGGAAACTTGCAAGAAATAATATAACCATTTCCACATAACCCATAATAGATCTGACATAAATATGTAATTGAAATCTACATGCAAGTGAATAGACAACATACCCAAAAAAAAACGTGACACAAGATATAGCCTAAGAAACCCTCATTGAGGGGAAAAGCCAACTTCTAAAAACATCCATCACCATGTATTATTCAACAAAAATACCATTAATACAACTATGGAAGCCTTCAAAACCATAGCCACAACCAAGAAAACCAGGTGAACAAGCATGAATCCACACATCCCATTCCATGCTTCCAACCTTCATAAATGCTCCCTTGGCTAACCTTTTTAGCCTTGTCCCACTCAATTCTTTCCCTTTTTCCCTTTCTCCTTTTTGTCTTGTCACATTCAACAACTACCCTTGTGGTTGCTTATATAGTAGCAATTCCCACAAAACTACCAAGTGGTATTACATAAACTATGTGCTAAAACCATGTGCTACCAAACCCATTGACCTGAGGGTTTCACTCGTTATGAGACTTAACCAAAAATCTCATGACATGAGCTGATGGCAATTTAATTATTTTTGCCATTGTTAAATAATGACATGAAATATTATCACAATGTTACAATATAACTCATCAAGTATATCCCATGGGAATCTTTACATGTTGCACATCCATCTAGGTACAACATTACATAATAAAATAAAATAATACAGAAATATTATGCAATGTGTGCAACACACCCATTATCTCAAAAATCCCCCACTTGTATGGATTGCATAGGGTCAATCTGTAGACACATATATGAGAAAGGGAGCAATCCCTCCTAGCACATCCAACATCATGGATCAAAATTAAACCAAGTGCTCCATCCTAGTACCCACAACAAAATCAAAGCATCTAGCCTCTCAAACATGAATGAAGCCACCTCCTATTATGCCACTACCACTAGACATACATAGAAGCCATCCAAATGAAAAGCCACCCAAGCTTTTATATTAGAATATCATAAAATCCTATACCAACTGAAATGCCAAGCACAAAAAACCTAATCCAAAGGTAATCACATGTATCCATAGTTGTCAAAATATCCATAGCTGAAATATCACCCACAATAAGTGTTAACCCATCCAACTATCCATACCTCCAATGGTATAACAAGTGAATCTCACATCATCAACATATCTAATTTATAACTTGTCTTCACAAGCTTCAAGAGCAATACCTGCAATATATATACCAAGAAGCTCCCACTACAAAAGATAATGCCAAATCTATAACCAATCCACTCACAACATTTGAAAGAAGTGAATCCATGTAGTTTCAAAGACATCCACAATACAAAAACTAATAACCTATAAGAACAACTCTCATAACAAGTCTCCAACACTCTCCTAAGTTCTCCACAACCAATAGAGGAAAGAGATAATGGAATAACCATGTCATCTCTCACATGAAATACATGGAGCACAAACTAGTGATCACAATCTCTAACCAATATCAAATCCAGTGTAAGAAAAAAATGAACATCTAGGAAGATAACCAAGACCAAAGAGAAGCCATGCAAATTATAACTTGTGTCATGTCCTTCTACACACACCTCTATATGTAAACTATACAAGTATGATCTCCTCCATAAAATCCCAAGCAAGAAGGCTCAACAACACCCAAACCATGGCATATAACTAATCATGGATGCAAGCCTCTCATAAGAAGATCAAACTCATAAACCATTCCTAATCCAAGGAATATACCCAATATAAAACCATCTTCCAAAATAAACCAACATAACAACATATGCGAATGGAAACAACCAATGCTAAACCATATCTAAAATGAACCCTCTAGAATTAATCATGTACCATAGCTCAAGATCCATATCCATGAAAGAAAAGCATAAACATAATGCACAAGAGAGAACTAATGGGCTATACCTCTCAAGTAGCAAACCATCAAGAAGACCAAGAGTGGGGAATGAGAATGCTCATCAAGATATCCAAGTCTCCAACCAAGACTCATCTAAGAACAATCTCCTATCAAGTCCATATCAGGTGAATGCCCCTTGGACTTTCTGTTGAAACCATCAACTATCCCAATAGACACCTATCTAATCCAAGAGAAATTTACATCACTACCATCTCTAAGTATACATGAGCACCTATAACCAATCAATCCATGCCAAATCAAAATGCAACATATCAATATCATGAAGTATCCAACAAATGATCAATGTACTCGATACCAAAAAATTAAACCAAGATCAATGTCAAATTTCCAACCATGGCCTCAGGAACATAAACATGGCAACATGATCTAAATCATCTCAACCAAAGAGATAACATGATCCATATGAACATACTATAACATGCCAAAACTCTAAATGCATATCAACAGCATATCATGACATAATAATGAAATCATCCTCACACTAAGGATAACATGCCAAATGAAAGCATAAACCACACCTTCACCAAGAACCATATTACTCCTCAAGATGCAACCATCTCTACACACCATGAAGAAAACTATATATAGACACCATGAAGATAACAAAGAACCCCATGAGTCCTCAAAATCTAACCATCTTCACACACCATGAAGATAAAAAGTGCACCATGCAAATGTCAAAGATGCTTCTAAAATAATAGGATCTAAGAAAAAACTCCAACATCTACAAACACTCAATAAATATATCAATGCCAAAAAATTCCCACTCAACCATTTTACCAAGGCATCATAAAACCAATATCCTACATGAAGGCACCATAGGTCTATACTCATGCAACGAAAGTGTCAGTACCAAGTTAAACCAAGATCTACAAGCCAAGAAGATACAAACCAAATGAGGAACTAATCTTGCACTATCACCTTATTATGGTCACAAGCTCTCACTAAGCTATATATCCAAGCTATCCATGGCATCATGATGAAAAACCATTCTTTAACCATGAGAATAAACCAAGGCATCAAACTATTCAAGAACTCAAAGTGCACATCATGAGCTCCTCAAAAGAAACCAAATAACCATGATCCTCAACTAAGAAGATATACCACCATAAACAAATTGAAAATCCAAACCAATGAATATCAAGGATGTACTTGTATATCTAATCATGCCATGCCAAAATCGATAGCACCATGATCACATCCATGAACCAAACATATGACTCTCAATATGTATAACCTATTAGTATAAATTAGTCAACCACAATCCTCCACCATGACTGTACCTAGTAATAATATCTCATCCCTTCTACATGAAGACAAATAAGAAAATCATGTGACTTAGGGAATAAACAACCAAAATCAAAGCCACCAATCTAAATATGCATAAATAATAAAATATCAATGTGCAAAGACAACCCATAACCAAGCTATAAATACATGTAACTGTAGACTACTTACAACACTACACAACTTATAGACCCAACAAGTCATTAAATACATATCTAAACCAAACACTAATAGCCATATCATCATGAGACCAATCTAAAATATGTATCGAGTATACAATGACATCAAATCCTAAACCTCCAAACATATAATTTCATAAACTCACAATGCTACCATAGTCACTATATATCATAAAATCTTTAGATTAATATATCACCAAATAAACTATGCCAAATCTGCACCAAATCTATACCAATATGTAGAGCTTTCTAAGAGCTTTTCATTGACTACTAGGAGTTTAAAATCTGACTCTATATGCCCAAGTTATGCCCTAATTTATGTTCAAAGTAAACACCATCTAACTTTTTGGCTCTTGAGACCTAAAAAAATGTCAAAATCATAGAACCAAAGATACACCAAGTTGTAGTTCTCTAAATTAGCTTTCCAATGCCTGTCAGAAGTCTAAAATCTGATATTTTGAGAGAGAGTTATTGCCATTTTACTAAGACAATCTTTTTACCATTTTATTGCGATATTTTTTTGGTGACAAAAATTTTGATGAGATTAAATTTGATGACCATCATAGATTGAAACTTAAAAATTCATTCATTTCCTTTGAACATGGCCAAACTAGGGCATATTATATATCAAAATTTATGGTAATGTTGACAGATCCAATAGTGAGGTCTATTTTTACCTAGGAGGTCATTTATGCAAGCTCCCCCCTAAAACTCTCATTTGAATGAAACATCCAAAAAATCCTTTTGTCCAACAATTTCACATGCCCAAAATATTTCAACTTTCCATCATAACAACAAACTCAAAACCCTCAGTTCTACACTAAACAACTTATATATCTTGCCCTTTCTTTCATCCTCTCATGCATTCCCATGGATTCAATCTACGTTTACAATAATAAAACCATAGCTTTCATACCACTTATAAGGAAACTTGCAAGAAAAAATATAATCTTTTCAACATAACCCATAATAGACCTAAAATAAATATGTAATTGAAATTCACATGTAAGAGAATGGACAACATACCCACAAAAATGTGACACAAGATATACCCTGAGAAAACCTCATTGAGGGAAAAACCTAGCCTCCAAAAGAATCCATCACCATGCATTATTTAAAAAAAATACTATTGCAATACAACCATGGAACCCTTTAAAGCCATAGCCACAACCAAGAAAACCATTATGCACATCCCATTCCATACTTCCAACCTTCACAAATGCTCCCTTGGCTAACCTATCAAGCCTTGTCTTGCTTAACTCTTTCCCTTTTTGTCTTTCTCCTTTTTGTCTTATCACATTCAACAACTACCCTTATAGATGCTTATATAGTAGCAAGTCTCACAAAACAACCAAGTGGTATTATGTAAACCATGTGCTTCCTAACCCATTGACCCCACATTTAATATTAGAAATTTAATTGTTTTCCCCAATATTAAATAATGACATGAAATATATCACAATGTTACAATGCAACTCATCAGGTATATCCCATTTGAATCTTTACATGTTGCACATCCATCTAGGTGCAATATTACATATTAAAATAAAATAATACAATATAACAATATTATGCAATGTGTGCAACACCCATTATCTCAACAAAAATGATTGGCATGACACTTAAGGATCTATGCAAATGCACCTAAGTATGCAAGTGTATGAAAAATTCTCTTTGTTTTTGGATTTTTGGTCTTTGAAATGAAAATTCAAGCTAAGGTATGCAATAATATCTTTTGTTTTTTGATTTTTTGATTATACAAATGAAATTAAGGACATGTGCATACAAGATGTTTTGGAATTTTGGATTTTGGATTATGAAAATTTGGCTAAGGGTTTATGTATGCACATATGAAATGGGTTAAATTTTTTAGGACCAGCAAGTTTTCAAGTGAAATATGAGATTATGCAAAGGTTGACGATGCAAAAAATGTTGGTTTCAAAAATGTTGGTGGATTTGGAGAAAGTTGATATTTGAAAATGCTCCCTAGACTTTGGAGGATTTTGATGTTTGGTAAAACGTTTTCAGATATGATATGAAAACACTTTGGATATGATATGAAAATGCTTCAAAATGATAATAGAAAATGCAACTATGTTTTTGGATTTTTGGGATAAATTAAATGCTATGCAAACCAAGGTTTATAAAAACAAGGATCATGCAAAACAAGGAAAAGATTATGCAACCTAAGTTTAAAAGAAGGATTACAAAAACTAGGGATATGGAAAATGAGGTTTGAATTTTGACAAAAAAAATTTAGAAAGTAAAGGTCTAAGAATCTAACCTCTCAAGGATAAATATTGGATCTTGACCAAGAAAAAAGGAAAAAAACAAAGTGTATATTTGATAAAAAAAGATTAAATCAAATCCATTAGGACATAGATATAATTTGACTCAAAGAAAATGATAAAAGGACAAATGATAAAAAGACCAAGGTCAAGATCATTTATTCATCCAAATAAGGAGATATTCTTTAAAACTCATACTTTGTTTGGATTTTGAACTAAACTCAATGGTTCTAGGTTGAAATGAGGGTTATGGTAGGATCAAAATGAGGGCTATGCAAGGACCACTATGAAAATTAAATATTATGATGTGATCAAAATGAGGACTAATAGGATCAAAATGGGGATTATGATATGAAAAAATGAGGATAATGTAAGATATCCTAAGTGAAAAATGAGGACTATGTAAGGATTAAAATTAGGGTTATGCAAATGCAAAAAGGATCCAAAGTGCAAAATAGAAATTAAGCAAGGACTATGGTAAGGAAATGATATGAAAAATGCAAGAATGATGTACTAAATGATCCTACGAGACATGCCATGAGATCCTAAGGAAACAAGATTGATTTTCCATGTCTTTGTAATGTTTTTGGACAAGTTTTACAAGTGTATGTTTTACAAATATTTTTGAAGGTTTTGGAAAAGTTTTTGACAAGTGTAATGTTTTGAATATTTTGGACAAGTAATTGTGAAAGTTTTAGTAAATTTTTCTATTAGCTTGATTACTTAAGATAAAAGAACTATATCTACTTAATTCCCACTTGAACTAAATTTCATCCATTCTTATCCAGAGTGGAAAACCTAGAAATGTTTTAGCATAGGCTTCCCCTTATAGTGCACTCACTTCTCGGGCATATGAAGATCCTTTTCCTAAAGGAAATCACTTCCCAAGGGACTGTTGTCTTTACTAAGGACTTCAAGTTCACAAGATGTATTTATGTGCATGGGTTACCCCTTGAGATAGTGGATGGAAGGATTTTTGCCATTAAGATATGGTGTTTAGTATCAGACACTCTATTTAGTATGCAAATGATGAACTTGCTAGAAATTGGAAATACTAAGAGGGGGGTTGAATCAATAGTTTATAAACTTTTGCACAAAATTGGATATCTTTAACAATCATATAACTTGCATATGAAAGAAAACTAATTAATATGAATAATAAATATAATCATAAAGTAATGGAACTCATAACACCATATTTTGTTAACTAGGAAACCCTAGCTAAGGGAAAACACTAATATGGATGGTACCCACAAAATGATGCACTAACCAAAAGTATCTTGTGAAATATATTAACCCTATTAGGAGTCTATTACATTTGTATAGTGTCTCAATACTTGTTAGTGGACTAGGCCTTATCAGAAGCCTCAACCTTGTTAGAAGTTTTTATTACAATATACAAAGTATGCAAGATAAGCCCACTGCCCAAACGTGCAATATACAATGAAATCCAGTATCCAAAAAGTAGATTAAAAAACCTTTGCATAATCTATAGATATATTCAATATATGATATTTTCCTTTTGCCTATCTTCACAAAACTTTATTAGAATTCATACTGATCTGATCATACATCAGAATTCACATCACAACATAACATTATTCATACTTCAAAGTTTTGACAACTTCATATTCAAATCTTTTTCTTTATTTCTTTAATTATCGACCTTTATCACTTTAAACACTTGCCAAAATAAAAAATTAGGCCTTTTCCACTTAGGGTTAATTGTCATGCCCATAATTTCTTACCCAAAATAAAACATAGATTCTTTTAAAGGAAGGCATTATTTAGATAACTATTTTCTACTACAAATTTTTAGATCTACAATATAAGGAAACAAAACTTTGTTTAACTAATTTATTTAAACTTGAAAGAGCATTAGATTTAGATTTCCATTTTAAAGTCTTTCAAATATAAATCTTAACAAGAGATAGAACTATTTTTGTTTTTTTGTTTTCTTGAATTCAAACAGGAAACCTTTCATATATCACAAATGTCAGATAAAAAACTCCTCTTTTGCATAGAGTCATATACACAAGCTTGAACCAAATAATAAAACTTAGCTTTTATAAGTTTCAGTTACATTTCTTTGCAAGACACAATAAAGAAAACCACAAATACTCAAACAATGCTCATTTTCCACCCTACCAATTAATGGCATCATGAGGCCTCTGGTGCCCTAGCCATACCCTCGAGAAAGAACTCATTGCATCTAAGTATCATAGATGTTATCATATGAGTGAGTTCCTAATACAAGAACAAAAATTTTAACTACACTTGTTACATATTTCAGACTTACATGAATCCAACTCAAAGAAGAATACTACAAAAAAAAGAAAAAAAAAAGGAACAGAAGACTCATCTCTCTCTGAAGTTCCCCTTTGATCTTCTTCTCCTCATACTGGTTCTACCATCCTCCCCCCCCCTTCTCCATTCTCCTATTCTACATATAACTTCCCTTTTCATCTCCAACAATGGTGAATGGTCAATCCTCGAAAATCTTCCTCTCTCTTCTTCTAAAACCCTCCCTCCTTTAATGAAGGCACATGGCTTTCTTATCAATGTGTCATAACCCATTATCTCCCACTATTCATTTTCGTCACATTTGAAGTGGGGCCCTTTTGAGGTGTCATAATGTAAGTTTTAACCATGATTTGACCCTCAACTAACCTCCAACCTTGGGTAGTATGAGTGGGTTAGGTTATTTTAACCCAAAATGCACTCTAGGGTCCATTTTAATGCCCCTAAAGTCCAACTTTAGTTCATATCTGATTTTACAAAAAGTTTGTATTGAGGTTGACTTTGATTATTGTACAAGAGTTGGCATAGTTTTCTCAAAGGTCTTCATAATCATCCAATTAGGCCTTTACAATCATCCACTGCACAAATTCAAATTTAACATCCGTAACTCAAACATATAAATATAAGATTATAAACATTAATGCATATACTTTAATTAACCATAGATAAATTCATTAGATCAATATCATATTCCAACATCATTTCTTCAAAATCATTTGCATATGAAATTCATTTACAAATAAGTATCATTCTTTCTACTTTAATTGCTCTAATTACAAATTTTTTCAAGAATAATAACCACATTAATAATTCATGGCATATGTATCAAAACACCTTACACCTTACACATACATGAATCAAATTCATCAAGCATAAGTATTTACTCTCACTAATTATAGTATTCAAATCATAACATCTCTTAGAATAACATAACAAGTATCACTGGTATTGATTGTGTTATCTATATTCTATTCATTTCTGTACTTCTTTGTTTAGAATTAAATGATACATAATTTACTTCAAAATAATAATCACATAACCCAAACTTGATTTCCATTTTCATAGTCACCTTATGTAGAATGTATTCACTATAACTCAATATCTATTCAATTCAATTGGCCATAATTTAAATTATTAAAACTATCTAATTATCATGATGAGATAAGATGAACAATATAATGTATTTATCCATAAGGTAAGTCACATTAGCTAATCAAAATGTTAACATAACTTAGACAACCCATCATAGTGTGAATTAGTTCTAATGCTACCAGTCTCATAAATTATCTAAACTATCATATCATATGTAAAGAGGTCCAACCATTTCTATTTGTAATCAGTGTCAATTGTATGAACAAAATCTATAGTTTATCATAAGTTGAGTCTAACTTTGCACATTGATTAAATAAGCAAGATTCTACTATATAATGTATCACATACACATTTGCACCTAATATTCAGATGGTTACAAATGATAAGTTAATCTTATTTAAACAATACTAATTATAGCAAGTCACATAAGGATCCTCCCTAATCATGTTATTGCATAAGCCATATAATGTTCTCTAATGACAAAATTATTATTTACTTCTAATCAAATTATATTGTAGAAAAATTAATGATCCTTCTAGTCCTTACTTGGTTGGGACCTTACATTAATATCTAGGATGTCATCCCAATTTAGCTAAGTAATTATTTTGATAAACAAAATATTCGAATACATATCATTTACCTTATTCTGTTAGGTCAACATTGTCACTGTAAAACCAAAATATCTTTGTTTGTACTAATTGTATAGTCATGCACTCCTACATACATAATCCTTACATGTTGTACTACCTCCATGTAAGATCATACATGATGATCTTCTCTCAGTAAAGCTCACCAATCAAATTTGTACCTCTATTGACAGAAGAACTAAGTAACACTTAAAAATAATTTTCTAAGTTTACAAACCAAAACTTCATCCTTAATATTTGCTCACTCAATCCTTATTATATGTTTCCATAAATGACAAAATCATACTGAGTAACCTAGCCAAGTCACAAAAAATCTCCCCCTTTGGCATTGATGGAAACATTTGGGAAAACTAGCTAAAGTTCCAAAACCAAAACATAAAAACTTGTAACATCAGTTACATGGACAATGCAAAATTTTCAAAATTTTGTGGATCATCATTATTTTATACCATATTTTCCTTAGATCTCCTAGTTATATTATAACACCCCATTTTATTTAATCCTTCCCTCTATTACAATTCTTTTATTTCTAGACTACTCCCCCTTACATGTATATATATACACACAATTTTAGTTATATATCTCCCCCTTTGACATCAATGACCAATGTGTCAAAAACTATATATAGGTCAAAATTGTACTGATGCTTTTATCTTCATGGATGTTGATTGAACATTTGTTAGATGCAATCATCAAATTTTTCCTTCAAAATGGAAAGATGCATATCCCATTTTTCCTATATTGCATCTGAAATGTTGAGTACTCCATAATGGGACTCAAAGTTGCAAGTGATTTTTGAGTACAATATTGAGGAACTTTGCTTAATAAACCCCTACAAAATCTTTTCATGCATATGTATCTAGCTATCATTTTGAGGCCTATGATGTGTTTTAGTAGTTCCACACCTTTCATCCAACATATGCATGTGTTTCATGGTAAAAAAATTTCATTCCAAATCATTCTGTGAAGTGTCATTTTGAACATTTGTGAAATCTACATTTTTGCCCAAGTTTAAAATAGAAGTCAAAAGAAAAGTTTACATTTGAATATCTTGCATCTAGTTAAGTTTCATGGCTTTCCACTTTGGAAGTGTCTAGTATGCATATCAAAGAACTTTAGTTTCATATTTCAAGTCATTTCAATATGTTTTGACAAGGTTATAAATCCCTCAAATTTGGTTGTTCAATGTTGTCATGCTAATGCACATTGCTCAGAATTCTGAGTAGCCCTGTTTGATCAGTTATAACTTTAAACCACTTGATCCTATCGATAAAATTCTTTTTGCATTGCATTCTAGGGGTCAAACAACTATTATGTTCCAAATTTGAGTTTACGATGAATTCGTTTGACTTGTTTTACAATGTGATTTCAAATGAAATTTCTAAAGTTTCATTAGTGTTAGAATGTGCAGATTGATTGGTAGCCCTGTTCAAGATGTTATAATTTTGAAACTATGGTAGACAGGAAAAAAATGACTCTACCACTATGTTCTAGAATGAAAATCTTTGGCTGTGTCAATTTTCAAGTCTCGATGAATCCATTTGCATATTTTCCCATGTTCATTCCATTTGCAAGAAACTTTGTTTTAGTAGTATGTTAGGTTTTGCAAATCTCTAAAGCTAACTTTCCATGCCTTTTGAACCTGCCTAGATATTCTTCATGAGGCCAAATCATAGACTTATACTCTCCATGTGATACTAAACCAATTCCCTAGATTTTAGGTCCCTAAGTGATCATTTGACCTATTTTCAAAGCCAAATCCAAATGCAATTTATTGCTTCTGACATGGTTGTTGGTAGGAGAGTAGTAAGTGAGAAAATTTGATGGTCAATATTTTTTGACCTAGATACCATTGAGAGATAAGGATTTGCAGGGTAAATCTATGTGGACAAGAGAACATAAATGCAAGGTTCTATAACTTGGTTGTTTGATTTAGTCAATTTTTGAGGCTGACTTAGATACCTCCTAACATATAATAAAAAACTTCAAAGGGGGGTTTTGAATAGTTAATTAGTGATAAATGTTAGATTATAATCATGAAAAATCACTTCAGTGGAGTGTCAGGGCATTTGAGATGCCAGTTGTTTGAGTTTGATTTTTTTTTGG
Source organism: Cupressus sempervirens (assembly GCA_028749045.1). NCBI lineage: Eukaryota > Viridiplantae > Streptophyta > Pinopsida > Cupressales > Cupressaceae > Cupressus > Cupressus sempervirens. The sequence goes on along the minus strand of CM053786.1, from coordinate 250,022,703 downwards.
TCATGTGACTCTATGACCAGACTCGCTTCATTGAGATCTCATTTTCTAAGTTAATGGGATATGGTGATTTCTTGGGACAACTTGAAAAGGAATTTCATGCAAGTTTCTTGAATGCTAACAAAAGGGGTTACATGCAAAATGATCTCTATTGAAATAAATAGGAGGTTTGAGTTTTCAAGCATTACAAGAGATAGAAATAATTGTTACATTAGTTAGAATTGGTTGATGTTTAATTTTGAGGTTGTTAAAATATGTAAAGGGAATATTTGATTACCATTACCATTGATGAATGCAAAATAGAGAATATGGAAAATGATTTATTTAAAGGTGAATGCAAGGGCTAAATATTTTGATTAATGACACCATATACATTGTGTTCTACAAAACTCAATGATTGGAAATGTTTGAATATGCTAAGGTGAAACAACATGGGCTACAAGTAGGAGTAGATTTCATGAAAAGGTCAAGTACCACTGTGCATTGAAATCACTATAGAATGAAAATGTGCATGGAAGGCCAAGTGAGATTAAAGGAAATGATTAGCATGAAAGGTACAAGTTGTTGAAAACTCATTCCAAGAATTCTATGGAGGGAGTTAAGCATTGTTGAATATGGGAGATGGTGGTATTGAGAGTAAAATAAGGATGTGATGCATACTAAAACACACCAGCGAACACCTTCAATTTTGAAACCAAACAATCATGTGTGGTAAAGGAGATTCTATTCAAAGATAACTGCAAAGACTTGATACAATGTGAACAATGGAGTTAGAGGCATACATTTGCAATCAAGTCCTTGTCTTAGCATGGAGCGCACAAGAATTATGATGAGAGTAACAAAATTATATTAGAGTATTCTCATGGCTTTTAGGTATTTTTAGAAGGCACCAATTTGGTGATATGTCTGAGATTTGAATGGGTTACATTTTTCTTATTTTTCCAGTGGCTTCATTTGTTGATGACAATGGATAAACTCTTGTGCATATATGTGCCACATTGACCATACAAACCATTGCATTGGGTATGCCCATGTAGCCATTAAAAATGTTATTGCATGGATTAAAGTTACTAGTGATAGATTGTGTTCTAAATGAAAAACATGTTGTAGTAGAAGGAGTGAAGTTGTGGATGTTGTTGTACACAAGTTGAGTGGTAGAATTTTTTGCAAGTGCTCATGCCCATGTTTTAAGACAGATTTCCAAATGAATTGAAATCTCTATACATTCTATTCACAGTGATGCATTGAAGATAAATGAAGTTTTTTTCAAGCCCATGTGTTTACTTGAATGCTATGTAGTTGGATTGAATGAATAAGATCTAAGTTTATGGGGAGATCCTATGATGGAATTTAGAATAAAAAGTGTAGAGTTGGATTAGGTAGTGCATTAAAAAGTAAATGAAAAAGGAAAAGGGCTTGATGGGTGAATATCATAATCGATGGCAATAAAAAAGCACTATAGAATATTGACAGTTAATAAATGGGTTTTGTTGATTATCCCACATTGTCCTAGTGAAAGAATTTCTACGTGTTTTTATATGGAAATGTGAAATGTTATAATGTTTGAAGTAGTGCTATTTTATGACACATGGGAAAACCTTGTGTGGGGCCTTAATAGATCATCCAAATTTGATAGGTGTATATTTTGGACAAATATATAAACCAATGAGATGACATGGGTACAACATGAGAAAATGAGAATGTGACACTAGGTGCACAAATTGAGAAAGTTGTATATGTTCGACAGTTAGTTGGTGAGGGTTAAAAAGTTATGAAAAGACACCAATAGTAAAGCATATGGTCATGAAAGTTTAAACTAATCTCCCTGATCATAGCAGTTAGTCATATGGTTTGGTCAATTAGTAGCTAAACTAAGAGAAGAATCCTAGAGTTACTCTTAGTTGACATGTGGCATGCGGATCCTAGAAAATGATGAGGTTTTGAATCCAAGAACAAATTGGATCTGATAGAGGAATCTTTGATTTCCACATGTCAAGATTGGTCAACTTAAGTTTGCCTAGATTCAAAAGGGAGGGAAAATTAAAAGATTTCCAAAATTCAAGTTTTAATTTATTTTCCTCAATTTTCACATTAGGTCATTTAAATGAAACATGATTTATATTATAAAGTTCAACTTTATGATAAACTGAGATCTTTGCACAAATAAATCATAGGTTTGTTCATCCATTCGACTTACAACTTCTTTTTGATGCCTTGGGTATGTCCATTAGGCCAACATAAGACTATTATACATGATCAGAAAGATCTTAGAGTCTACTTTTCAGATTTTCCATTAGTTTTTGTACATATCTCAATAGGTAACAAATATACTTAGTTTTATCCAAGGTTCTCTATATTTAACTACATTTTGGTATGGGTAGTTAGATTTAGCTTTAGAGAAAATGGTGAAGTTGGTATTTGCCAAATTTGGAGAGACTCATTTTAGCAGTGTTATTTTTTCTCCAAAATAGTTGAATGGGATTTTTGGCAACATTTAATCAACATATATGATATTCTTCCTAAGGGGGTTTTCTATCATGAGATATTTTTCTAGTTTGTGCAACCTGATTGGATATCAGATTTGATTTGCAATTGGAAAAGAAAGGAGGAGAGATGTTTTTCCAGTAGCATGTGGAATATTTTTAGGTGGAAAAGTGGAATTTCAAATCAAATCCAGGGATTCTTCATTCTTGTAAATCTTTCTCTTCTCTCTCATTGTATAGGGTTGTTTGTTTCCAGTCCATTGAGCAAAGCTCTAACTATGTTCTCACATCCTTAGTATTCTCTCTTGTATGAAAAACATCAATGAAGTTAGAGTATTTTAGTTTATATCAATTTAGTTTTTTTATGAGTTATCTTCATGTATTTTCAATGTATTTATCTTAAAGAATGAATACAAAGGCAATAAATGAACTTAGTTTCATTCATATTCTTATCTCCTATCTTTGTGGTTTGTAATCTTTTGTTATTTGTGGAAAAATAACACAAATCCCAGTTTCAACTTGTTTAAGGTTATATGTCTTGATGTGTTTTTTCCATTGATTCAAAGAATGAAATGAATGTTTGATATGTTATGACAAGGTTGTAGATTTCATAGAAGGATTTGATGAGTATGAGGCTCTGTTTGAATATTGATGTCTGATTCACAAAGTGAAATAATAGATCTCTGATATCTTAATGTATGCTATGATTTAGGAAATACCCAATGGATATGGCACTAATCAGTCAAAGGATGTAAATGCTCCTTGTTGTTTCGTATGTGGGTTATGATGGTATCATTTTATAATCAATATATTTTCTCTTTTTTGTTGTAGAGCTGAAATGGTTAACCCTCACTTAGCTTGTGAGTGCATAGGTCATGTTATTAGCCATTTGTTGCCTATGTTATTGCATAAGTATAGAAGGAGTTGAGGTTTTTATCTACTTAATATAGATTTAGATTTATGTTTTTTGCATTGGTCACATCATGGAATTTAAGGTCTACCCACCTGGGTCTTGTAGAACCTAAAGTGAAGAAGGAGTTCAACCTTATAGTTGGCCCTGATGTTTGAATAGATATGTTGAATATAGGAATGAGCTATACCCTAGATTTATTTGTTCTTAGCATTTGGTTATTCAAAATTTGTTAAATTAGGTGTCAACAAAATGGTGACATTTTTGGTGAGTTGGCTTATCCATGACAATAGTATCTTTGAAAGTTGGATGTAAAATGTGTACTAAAACCAAAGTAAGTTCATCATCAATCAATTTAGCTATGTGTAAAGTGTTGTTGTAGATCTAAGATTCAAGGATTGTGATGTTTAAGCCTTGTCAAGATTAAAAAATTCCAAGAATGTTACATGAGATCAATTGTTCTTTACTTGATGTACTTTTGGAGTAGCTTGTATCTTTTTTCAAGTTCTTCAAGTTTCATTCTCATTAATTGTGAGTGGTGACTCTAGTTGAATATCTCTGTACTAGTGCATGTTATGAATGATTTTGTGACCAATGAGTAGCAAGGAGAAAGTGTACTAGAGTTTGGTTGTTTATCTTAGCAAAGGGTAGAATAGAGTTTTCAATGACTCATGTTGATTTTGTGCTATATTATGCAAGAGTTTATAATATTGAAAAAATCCAAATTTGTAGTTATTTCAAGTAGAGAAATAATTGTAGCCATCACACATTGAGGTATATTCAATTTCATGAGATATTTCTTTCTATGAAAATAAGTTTCACAAAGGTGTTCTCCACCAAGTGATTTCTAGCACTAGGAAGGAGAATTATTTGATGTGTTTTCACACACTTCAGTGGGGTAAAGTTTCAACAAGTTTGTGAGAGTTTTGAAGTGTGTTTGAAGAGTAGACTAGTAGAGAAATGTATAGATCTATTGTGTGTTTTAAGTCTAAATGTTATTTTTGGTGAGTGAGTTTTAAAGTTGTAAAGAATGTCAAATTTTTTTCACCAAGCATGCAACCTATTAATGGAGTTTGTAGATCTATTTCTACCAAAAGATACATGTCATTATGCTTTGATGATATTCATGGTTTCCCAAATTTAATTCCATACTATCTTAGAAAACATTTTCCTAAGTTTAGCGGGAACCATCTTGATTCAACCAATCATCATATTCATTCATTTAGTGACTTGATGGGTGACTTTGAAATTGCTCATGAGGATATGCATATGATTTTTTTTGTTCAATCTTTAGAAGGTGATGCTAGAGACTATTTTTATTTTTAACTAGCAAGTTCTATTTCATCTTGGAGTTAGTTTCATACAATATTCATGGAATAATTTGGAGAAAGAGTAAGCATATCTAATTTTTTTGGTAATTTTTTGAAGATCCATATTAGGAATGGTGAACTTGTTCCTTAATTTAATATCATATTTGCAAGAACTTTGAATGAAATACCTAAGAATTGTAGACCTGATGCTTGGTTGTTTACTTTGACACATTTGATAGGAAAATGAGATACCTATTAAGCAATAAAGAACCTAAGACATTATATTGGTCATTTATGACTGCAACAAATATTGAAAATAATATGAAATATAGATTGCCTAGAGGTCATTTTGCTAAAAAAAGTTTGCCAGTATGATGAACTTGAAAGTGAGGGTGAAACTCATGTTGATATATCAATTTAAAATTAGTGTATTAGTACATTTTCTTTAGTTTCTAATCATTTTGGAAGTTCAGATTAGAATATGTGTTTGGATAGAGACCCCTTGTTTGAGGAAGGGAATTCTCCTACTATTGGCAATAATGCATATGATCATGGTTTTTATAGCAAAAGATGGTGTTGTAAATTTTTATCAATATGATTCACTAAATGATCATGCACCTTGTGAAATTGTAGTAGTAAATTCTTTTTATGATAGTTATGTGTATGGTGATGTTGATAATATTTCTAACCATGAAGTTACAACACATATTTCTTAGTCAAATGAAGTGAGTTCTGAAAGTAGTAATTCAAGTGAGAGTGATGGAAACAATAGTATCAATGTATCTTCATATGAGTCAGATGCAACATTAGAAGAAGAGAGCAATTATGAGAGTGAGTTTTCCTATATTAATCAAGATACAAATTGTTATCCCAAGTCTGAAAATGCACTTCAATCTTTACATTAAATACAAATCAGTTTGACAATGAAAATCTTAAGAGTGACTTGTCTCCAAAGTTTTTAGATAAGGAAATGATAAGCCAAGGAATTACTTATGAAGTTGAATATGAAGACCAAGATGAAGAATTAGTAAGCGACTTTGTATTAAATAGTGAAGTTGCAACATATAGTGATGAGTTTAAGGACAATTCTTTGTCTTTTCATATCATTTATCTTGAACAAAAGAATGAAAATAATGTTGATGTGAATGCTATATGCTTGATAGGTGAAATAGACAATGAATCTTCATGTAGTTCATATTCTATTTCATATGTTGAAAGTTTCCTTGATAATGAGATGGGTAGTGAGTTTAAAGTGTTTAAAAATGATTTTTATGATGAGGAGTTTGATAATGATCAGTCCATCCCTTTCCCTGATGTGTATAAAGGAGTTTTGATGGAATTATTAACTCACATTTTGAGAAGCACATTGAATTTTTAGATTTTCTTGGTCCCAATTTGAATGACGATACATTATCTTCCTATTGTAAGAAATAGATTGATCATCTTCTAAAACTAATAGTGATAATGATGCTGACATTGCATTTTGTGAACTTGATGATGAAGTGTTTGATAAAAATGATTATGGAGAATCATCCAACATCTTATGATAAGTTTAATGATAATTTATCTCATGTGATTACTAATTATTTTTTAGATTGTAAAGATACATTGGAGAACCTTGTAGTTTTTCTAGACTTTGATATGGATGACATTTCTGAATACAAGTCTGATTTATCATTTGAGTACAAAATTTTTGCACATGAGGAGATAAAAATTCAAGGTTGTTGTGATGTGGAGCCTAATAAGACTTAGAGGTTTATTTAGCATGGTTTTCTCCCCATATTATTTCTACACGGGTTTGGGGGAAGCACCCTTGCAGGGTCCTAGGGTAGCACCCTAGGTATGCTTCTTGTCATAGTATAGGGTGGGTTGAGCGAAAATACCCCTGTAGGGGCTTTCAAGGGCAGCACCCTCAAAGCCAAAAATGACTTTATATTGCAAAAGGTGTTATCTACTATTTTTCTATTATTCTAGCCCTAATTTTGTAAGTAGCAAAAATCTTGTATAAAAGGCTTAGGGTTAGCGATATTTAAAGTGTGTGATGTGAAAATTGGTTCTTGTGGTGGTATTGAGTTGTAAGGGATTATGAATTGTAATCAGGTTGTAATCACTGGGATAATAATAATATTGGACTTTCTGTTGGTGGATGTAGCCTAGGGATTGGTGAACCACATTAAATCTTGTTGTCTTGTGTTCTCTTATGTGCAATTTATTATTTTTTGATATTGGTTATATTTGCATGCAACAATTATTTCTCTCCGAGGATAATCCTAACAAGTGGTATTAGAGCCAGACAATCATCAATTTTTTTAGCCAAACCATTGACATTATTTTTAGCAATCCTCTATAGGAAGGTCTCACAGTTGAGTGGGAGCCTCACACTTGAGTGGGAGCGATGGTAGACAAGGGAAAAATAAGGGTTGAAAATTTTAATGGGAAGAAATTTTAGTTATGGAAGATTCAAATGGAGGACTATATCTATCAGAAGGATTTATGGAAGCCGCTAGAAGGAAAAACTAAAAACTAGGGAACTATGACAAATGAGGAATAAGAGATTTAAGTTAAAAATACACTTGGAAGCATTAAATTATGCTTGGCATCATTAGTGAGATTTAAAATTACAAAAGAAAAGATGATGGAAGAGTTGATGGAAACCCTAGTAAAATTGTATGAAAAGCCCTCCGCTTCAAACAAGCTATTTCTCATGAAGCATTTATTTAATATGAAAATGAGAGAAGGTGGATCTATTGTAGATCATTTAAATGAGTTTAATACTATTACTAGTCATTTATATTCTATGGGTATTAATTTTGATGAAGAAATTATGGCTCTCTTGATTTTGTGTTCCTTGCCTGAATGTTAGAATTGCTTGGTAATGGCTGTGAGTAATTTTGTTTCTAGATCTAATACCCTAAAATATGATGATGTGATCAGTGTTATCTTGAGTGAGAAAACTTGTAGGAAAACCTTAGGTGGATCTACATTAGGAATTTCTTTAAAAGCACAAAGTAGAGGCAGAATGACTAAGAGAGAAAACAATTTTGGAAATCATGGGAAATCAAGAGGAAAGTCAAACGGGAAGAGGTCTCAATCTAGAGGACTGAGAGATTGTTGGTACTATGGTAAAATAGGACATAAGAAGAAAAATTTTTGGACTTAAAATAACAATGAAAGAGATAAACCAAAAGGGAACAAGGAGGAAAATGTGGTAAGTAACAAATCTGAAGAGGATGCTTTGCTTCTTTCTTTAGAAAGTATTGATGATTCATAGGTTTTAGTTTCTGGTGTCTCATTTCATGCTACACCTCATAGAGGTTATTTTATTGATTATGTCCAAGGGGATTTTTGGCTTGTTTATTTGGTGGATAATGAACCCTATCATATTATTGGAAAGGGAAAAGTTAAGATTAAGTTGTAGAATGAGAATCATTGGCTACTACATGAGGTAAGATGTGTTCCAAGGCTGAGTAGGAATTTAATTTCAGCAAGGAAACTTGGTGATGAGGGTTACGTAATTACTCTTAATGATAAAAATTAGAAGGTTTCAAAAGGTTACCTTGTAGTAGAAAAAAGTGTGAAAGTAGGCAACTTATATGTTTGTACAGGTTATATTGTTCCTTCTACTTTAATTATTACAGAGAAAAATGAATGTTCAGGAACAATTGCTATAGTTGAGTAGGGAGAAAAAAATAGTTGATGTAGATTCTAAGACAACTCTGAGGCACAAAAGACTTGGGCACATGAGTGAGAAAGGTATGAAAATACTTCATTCAAAGAAACTTCTAGCAGGTCTAAAATGTGTCAATATGGATTTTTGTGAAAGTTGTGTGTATGGAAAACAAAAGAAAGTGAGTTTTGTGAAGACTGGGAAGGAAAATAGAAGTGAGAAATTAGAGCTTGCACATACAGATGTATGAGGACTAGCTTAGGTATCTTCCCTTGGTGGCTCTCATTATTATGTTACATTTATTAATGATGCAACTAGGAAAAGTATGGGTTTATTTCCTTAGATAGAAATCTGATGTATTACACACTTTTAAGAAACATTTAAATATTTGGTTGAAAATGAGACCAGAAAGAAATTAAAATGTCTCAGATTTTATAATGGTGGTGAGTATTGTAGTCATGAATTTTCATATTATTTCACTAATGGTATTTGTAGATAGAAAATTGTACCAAGGAATCCATAGGAAAATGGAGTGGCTAAATGTATGAATAGGGCTATAATGGAGCTTGCAAGAAACATCAGGTTGCATACATGGTTTCCCTTAAACATGTGGAAAAGGATATCAATATTATTGTGTATTTAATTAATAGAGGTCGCTCAAATCCTTTGGGTTGTGGTATTCTAGAGGAAGCATGAACTAGTAAGAAGGTGAGTTATTCTTTTCTCAAAACTTTCAGTTGTGAAGTATTTTCTCATATAAATTCTAAAAATAGAACCAAGTTGGAAGCTAGGTCAAAGAAATGTGTATTTGTTGGATGTGACATTAATGGATTTAGTTATAGGCTTTGGTATTTTAAAAATAATAAAATTGTAAGAAGTAAGGATGTCATATTCAATGAGAAAGTGTTGTATAGAGATTTGTTGCAGCAACATGCTAAGAAAAAAAATGATTATTCAGTGCTCGATGATACTCCAAACCCTAATATTCTAGCAATTCCTCATGATTTGCAACAACTACAACAACAAATACCATTCACCCCAGTGAATGTTAGATGATCAACAAGGCTAAGTAGACCTCCAGAAAGATTTTCTCCTTACTTGTATTCTATTTTACTTGCGAATGCTAGTGAACTTGAATGTTATGATCAAGTAGTGCAAGTGGATATTAAGATTTAGTGTGAGTCTACAATAAAAGATGAAATGGACTCTTTGCTGAAAAATAAGACTTGGGATTTATGCAAGCTGCCTACAAGTAAAAGGGATTTATAGAATAAGTGGGTTTATGGGTTGAAAGAAGATGATGGAGGTAAGAAAATATTTAAATTTAGGTTAGTTGTAAAAGGATTTGCATAGAAAAGGGCAATGATTTTGATGAGATATTAACTCCTATTGTTAAAATGACTTCTATTCACATTTTTTAAAAGTATTGTGACTATTGAAGATTTGCATTTAGAGTAGCTTGATGTTAAAATAACCTTCCTTCATGGTGATTTGGATGAAGAGATACATATGGCACACCCATAGGGATTTGAGGTCAAAGATAAGGAGAACTTAATTTGTAGATTGGAGAAAAGTTTATATGGCTTGAAGCAAGCACCTCAACAAGGGTATCTAAAATTTGACAAGCTTATGCATGAGCATGGATACAATAGTTTTCATTCAATCATTGTGTTTATTTTAAGAGGTTGGATGATGACAACTATATTATTTTAAGTTTATATGCTGATGATATGCTTGTTGCTAGGTCTAACATGGATCACATTAAGAGGCTAAAATGCCAGTTAGCACATGATTTTGCTATGAAAAATTTGGGGGAAAAGAAAATCCTTAGTATGAAGATTTGTAGAGATAGAAAGAACATGAAATTGACATTATCTCAAGATGATTATATTGAGAAGGTGTTGCAACATTTCTCTATGGAGAATGCTAAAGCTGTCAACACACCTTTGCCTGGTAATTTGAAGTTGACTAAGGAAATGTGTCCTAAGGCACAAGAAGAGGAGGATAAGATGTCTAAGGTACCTTATGCTTTAGCTATAGGAATATTGATGTATGCTATGCTATGTACATGGCCAGATATTGCACATGTAGTGGGAGTTGTTAGCAGGTATATGAGTCATCCAAGAATTGAGCATTAGAATGTAGTTAAATGGATTCTTAGATATTAGAGAGGCACATATGGTAAGAATCTACATTTTGGGGGCTCTACTACTGATTTATAGGGATATGTTGAATTAGATTTGGTAGGGAATATTGATACCAAGAAAATTACTATAGGTTATGTATTTACTATTGGTGGGGCAATTGTGAGCTAGGTTTCTAGGTTACAGAAGGTTAATGTTTATCCACTATAGAGGCAGAGCATGTTGCTGCTATAGAGGCAACCAAGGAGATGATATAGCTTCAATTTTTCATGGAAGAGTTTGGACATCTATAGAGGGATAATTATTTGTTCACAAATAGCCAGAGTGCCATTCATCTTGCAAAGAATTTAGCTCTACATTCAAAGACAAAACACATATAGTTGCAGTACCATTTCTTTTGGTCAATTTTGGATGATGGATAGTTAAAGCTTGAGAATATACATACAGATGATAATCTAACATATATGTTTATAAAGGTAGTAATAAGGGAAAAGATGAACTACTCTTCAGCTTTGGTTTATCTTCTAGATAGAAAAAAATAAAAGAATAGAAAAGTCCAGTGGGGTTTGATATTCTAGTGGGAGCTATAGGTTTAGTAGTGCTATGATCACTCTCCAAATGGGAGGTTATTATTGTGGAGTCTGATCAATTTCAAGTGGGAGATTGTTGTGATGTAGAGCCTAATTTGAATTGGAGGTTTATTCGATGTGGTTTTCTCCCCATATTATTTCTATAGGTGTTTGGGGGTAGTGCCCCCAAGATGGGGTCAAGGGGTAGCACCTCAGGTGTGCTCCCTTTCATAGTATAGGGTGGGGACAAGGAGCAATGCCCTCATGAGGATTTTTTGGGGCAGCATTCCTGAAGAACAAAATGACCCTATATTGTAAAAGGCATCATGTACTATTTTTCTATTATTCTAGCCCCAACTTTTTTAAGTGTAAAAAAGCTTGTATAAAAAGGCATAGGGTTAGGTATTTTCATAGTGTGTGATGCAAAAATTGGTTCTTGCAGCAATATTTAGTTGCAAGGTATTATGGATTGTAATCAAATTGTAATCACTTGATAATAATAATATTGGACTTGCCCTTGGTGGACATAGCCCAGGGGTTGCATGAACCATGTTAAATCTTGGTGTCTTGTGTTCTCTTATGTGCAATCTATTATTTTTTGATATTGATTATATTTGCATGAAACTATTATTTATATCTAAGGTTAATCTTGACAAAGGTATGTGCAAATTCCCTCATCAAGTTGAGTATGAAGTCATATTTGATTGGTGTGTGTGCTATGAAAGTGAAGAGGATGATTCTATTTTGCCAAAAATGAGCTAATTGAGAATGTTGATATTGATGGTAAACTTCATAAGAGTGTTATTTTCAGCTTGCCTCAAGTAGAGGTAAATGAAAATAATATTTATGATAGACATAAGTTGTTGCTTTGAAGTTTTGGTGGCCCAGGACCATCATTTGTATAGTTAGAGTTAGTTTTCTTGCTTTCAATAAAATTGTTCAAGAGAATTTATTGGAATGGTTTTTTTTTTCCAGAGATTTGAATCCTTTCATGCCTACAAGGGACATGCATCCCTAGAAAGAGCCACTAATGGGACTCAAAATTGCAAGTGAATTTTGAGTACCATATTGAGAAAATTTTCTCAATAAACCCCTACAAGAGCTTTTCATGCATCTATACTTGGCTATCATTTTGAGGCCTATGATGTGTTTTAGTTGTTCCACACCTTTCATTCAACATATGCATGTGTTTCATGATGAGAAATTTCCATTTCAAATCATTATGTGATGTTTCATTTTGAACATTTGTGAAATCTACATTTTTTCCTAAGTGTTAAATAGAGGTCAAAAGCCAAGTTTACATTTGAATATATTGCATTCGGTTAAGTTTCATGACTCACCACTTTGGGAGTGTCTAGTATGCATATTAGACAACATGTGTTTCAGATTTTAGATTTCAAGTCATTTTGATATGTTTTGACAAAGTTTTGAGTCCGTCAAAGTTGGTTGTCCACTATTGTCATGCTGATGCACATTGCTCCAAATTTTAGGAAGCCCTGATTGAATAGTTATAACTTTAAACTAGTTGACCCTATTGATAGAATTATTTTTGTATTACATTCTAGGGGTTAAAAACTTATTATATTCCAAATTTGAGTCTATGACAAATCTATTTGACTAGTTTTCAAACACATTTCCAAATGCAATTTTTGAAGTTTCATTGGTGATAGAATGTGTAGATTGATTAGTAGCCCTGTTCAAGATGTTATACTTTTGAAAACATGTTATATGGGGCCAAAAATATTGTACCATTATGTTCTAAACTAAAAATACTTAAGGTTTGCCAATTTATAAGTCTTGACGAATCCATTTGTAGATTTTCCCATGTTTATTCTCTTTGGAAAAATCTTTGTTTTCGCAGTATGTCAGGTTTTGCAAATGTCAAAACTCAACTTTCCATGCCTTTTGAATCTGTCTAGATATTTTTCATGAGCCCAAATTATAGACTTATACTCTCCATGTGACAGTAAACCAATGCCCTAGATTTCAAGTCCCCAAGTGATCATTTGACCTATTTTCAAAGCCAAATTCAAATGCAATTAATTTTTTTTGACATGGTTTTTGGTAGGATAGTTTGAAGTGGTCAACTTTGATGGTCAATATTTTTTGACCTAGATGTCATCGAGAGATAAGGATTTTTAGGGTAAATGTATGTGGACAAGAGAACATAAATGCAAGGTTTTATGACTTGGTTGTTTGATTTAGTTAGTTTTTGAGGTAGGCTTAAATACTTCCTAACAAAGAATAGACAACTTTGAAGGGGAGTTTGGACTAGTTAATTAGTGATCGATGTTAGATTATATTCATGAAGAATAGCTTTAGTGGGTTGTCAAAGCATTTGAGGTGTCAATTTTTTGAGTTTGATTTTTTTTTTTTAATCAGGTCTCTGTAACCCAACTCGCCTTGTTGAGATCTCAATTTTGAAGTTAATGGGATATGGTGATTTCTTGGACAACCTTGAAAAGGATTTTTATATGAGTTTCTTGAATCCTAAAAAAAGGGGTTACATACCAAATAATTTCTATTGAAATGAATAGGAAGTTTGAGTTTTCAAGCATTACAAGAGTTAGAAATTCTTGTTATAGTAGTGGGCATTGGTTGATGTTGAATTTCGAGCTTGATTAAATACATAAAAGGGAATATTTGATTAAAATTACCATCAATGAATGAAAAATAGAGAATATGGAGGATCATTTATTTAAAGGTGAATGCAAGGGCTACATATTTTAACTGGTGATTCTAGATACATTGTGTTCTATAGACTTCCATGATTGGAAATGTTTGAATATGCTGAGATGAAACATCATATGCTATGGGTAGGAGAAAATTTCATGAAAAGGCCAAGTACCAGTGTGTACTCAAATCACTATAGAATGAAAATGTGCATGGAAGCCCAAGTGAGATTTAAGGAAATGACCATCATGAAAGGTACAATCTGTTAGGATCCCATTCCAAGAATGTTGCAGAGGGAGTTAGGAATTGTTGAATATAGGAGACGATAGTATTGAGAGTAAAATAAGGATGTGATGCATACATTAACACACCAGTGAACACCTTCAATATTGAAACCAAGTGTTTTTGGGGAGTATAGGAGATTCTATTGGAAGGTAAAGGCAAAGACTTGACACACTATGAACAATCCAGTTAGAGGCATACATTCACAATGGAGGTCTTTTCTTAGCATGGAGTGTAGAAGAAATGTGGTCAGAGGAATACAATATCAAGCTCTTCTCATGGCTTTTAGGAATTTTTAGAAGGTATGAGTTTTATGATATGTTTGAGATATGGGTGGATTACCTTTTTCTTATTGTGCTAGTATCTTTGTTTGTTGATGAAAATGGATAAAATCTTGTGCATTTATCTACTATATTGACCATACTAACCATTGCATTGGGTATCCCCATGTAGCCCTTAAAAAAACTTCTATGTGGATTAAAGTAAGCACTAATACATTGGATCCTAAATAGAGAACATGCTATAGTAGAAGGAAAGGAGTTATGGAGGTCATCACAAGATGAGTGGCATAAGTTTTTGCAAGTGCTCATGCCCATGTTTTGAGTCAAAATCCCCAAAAGAATTGAAATCTCTGAACATTCTACTCATAGTTACACATTGAAGACAAATGAAGTGTTTTCCAAGCCCACCTATTATGTTGAACACCATGTAGTTAGATTGAATGAATCAAATATAAGTATATGGGGAGATCCTTTGATGGAATTTATAATGAAAAGTGTGGAGTTGGAATAGACAATGCATTAATAAGGAAGTGAAAAAGGAAAATGGGCTTGATGGGTGAATGTCATGCCCCACAGTAATAAAAAAAAAACTATAGAATGTTGATGGTTAATAAATGGGTTTGTTGATTATCCCACATTTCTCGAGTGAAAGAATTTCTATGTGTTTTTATCTAGAAATGTGAGATGTTATAATGTCTAAAATAACGCTACTTTATGACACAAGGGACAACCTTGTATGAGTCCTTGAGAGATCATCTAAATTTGATTGATGTATATTTTGAATAAACATGTAGAACAATGAGATGACATTGGTGCAAGATGAATGAATCAAATTTTGACACCTGTTGTGCAAATTGAGTCGGTTGTATATGCACAACAATTAGTCAGTGATGGTTACAAAGCTATGATAATCTACTAGCATTCAAGCATATGATCACAATGGTTTGAACTAATGGCCCTAACCATAGGGGTTAGTCATATGGCTGAGGTGATTAGTGGCTAAACCATGAGAAGACTCCCAGAGTTATGCTCAATTGACATGTGGCATGTGGGTCCCAACAAATGATAAGGTGGAAAATCTAAGATCAAATTAGATGGTGCCACATGGTGGTAATGTGGTAGAGTTCCCTATAGAAAAATATGACAATGTGCAAACATCAATGTGATGATCAAATTTTAGACTACAACATATCAAGTTTGGTCAACTTAAGTTTGACCTGGATTCAAAAGGGAGGGAAAAATAAAAGATTTCAAAAATTTAAAAATTAATTATTTTTCCTCAATTTTTACATCAGGTCATTTAAATGAAACAAGATTTATATTATAAATTTCAACTTTATGTTAAGCTAACATTTTTGCACAAAAAAATAATGGGTTTGTTCATCCATTCGATCATCAACTTCTTTTTTGACATCCCGGGCATGTCCTTTATGCCAACATAGGACTATTACAGATTGTCAGAAATAGCTTAGAATTTACTTTTTAGATTTTTCATTAGTTTTTGCATAAATATTAGTAGGTAAGAGATATTCTCAATTTTTTTTTTCCAAATTACATTATATTCAACTGTTTTTTGGTATGCACAGTTTAGATTCCCTTTTAGAGAAAATGGTGAATAACATATCCACCAAATTTGAGAGAGTCATGCTAGCAGTGCTAGTTAGTTTTCAAAATAGTTGAATAAGATTTTTGGAAATATTTTATCAACAAATATGATATTCTTCCTAAGGGGGTTTTCCATCATGAGATATTTTTCTAGTTTGTGCAACTAGATTGGAGATCATATTTGATTAGCAATTGGAAAAGGAAGGAGGAGAGATGTTTTACCAGCATTAGGTGGACAAGTGGCATTTTCAGAGTAGATCCAAGGATTCTTCATTCTTCTATATCCTTCTCTTCTCTCTCATTGTACACTATTGGTTGGTTCTAGTCTATTGAGTAAATCTCTAATTGTGTTTCCACATCCTCAATATTCTCTCTTGTATGAACAACACCAATAAAGTTATAGTATTTTAGTTCAGATCTATTTGGTTTCTATGAGTTATATTCATGCATTTTGAATTTATTTATCTCAAAGAAATGAATAAAAAGGTAGTAAATGAACTCAGTTTCATTCAGATTCTTGTCTCATATCTTTGTGGTTTGTAATCAGGTAAAAGTATAAAGCTATGTGACCTTTAAAGTTGACTTATCATAATGACTAAATTTGAGTATTTTTACCTAAAAATCAATTTTGTTAAGATATATAATCTAGAAAAATTTATTCTAGTTAAGTTATATATGATCTCATAGTTTTTCAATTGTAAATGGCTATTAAATGCATGTTTAATACTAGTTTGTATCCAATTACTAAAGAGATAAAATTATTTCAGAAAAGTGGCATTTCAATAACTCTTACTATTTTTTATGATTTTTTTTTAATAAAATATAAGCATCATTTTATAGAGCTCAGAGTCAAGAATATTCTTATCTATAGTTTTTGGTGTTATAATTAGATATAGTATATTGTAATTAAAAATTCTATAAGCACATATTTTAACACTTGAAAACATGTCAGTTTTGAGAAACAAAAAATAAAATAAAATCATATAAAAAAATCTAAAAATTATATGACATTCCAGAGAAGAGAGTCCTCTTCTATAATGTACATTTCTTTTCTCTTGTTTAGAATAGATTTGTTTTGAAAAATGTGGTGGGAGATGAAAACTATCGATTTCAAATGAGTTGAAATTTGAATCATTATAAAAGAGAAAATGTTGGAAATGATTGAAATAATTATAGGAAAAGTTGAGGGAGATTGTTGGAATAAAATATGGAACTAGTAAAGAATGTCCTCAATCATTGTTTTGTCATTGATGTCAAACTTTCTACTTGCAGGGATGACAATTGTTTTAGTGATCCAAATACTATCAATTAGTTGATTGTCAAGGTGGAGGCAATTAATAAGATGTAACTAAAATACCTAGAGAAAGGTTGAAGTTATGATGTTCAAATGAAGTACAAGGATCAACTAAGCCATTGATGAAAGAATGTATTTGATGACATACTACAAAGAATGGGCACACTAAAACATATTAAAGATTTAAGGTTTTAACTAAGTATTTTGTAAAGCTCAAACTAAGTTCATTAGAGAGAAGGAGTCGGGCAAGCTAGTAAGAGCCGAGCAAGTTCTAGTTAATGCCGAGTAAACTTCAGATGCCGAGTGGTGCCGAGTAGAATCAAGTGCCGAGCAAGTTCAAGTGCCGAGTAAGTTCAAGTGCCAAGTAAGTTCAAGTGCCGAGCAAGTTCAAGTGCTGAGCTGGTATAGGTGCCAAGTAACACAGAGGTGCCGAGCACCAGTAACTCAATAATGCTGAGTTGCTGCATTATTTAGGAAATCGAAGATTTGCCAGATCTAAGACGACAAGGTTGTTATCTAGAAATCTGTGAATTAAAAGGAAGATAAGAATGATGAGTTGGTGGCATAGAACACCATGTAGAACATTTTTAAGATACAACTGGAAAAGTTTCGAGAAGAAAACAAGATATGAGGTAGATACATTGTATCCTACCTAATCAATTTTGAAACCCTAAAATTGAAGAGGGAGAATTAAGCAGTAAAGGCAAATCAGACCTCTATATAAGAAGACATAAGTTAATAAGAGAAGGAGAGAGCGAGAGGGGATAGAAGGAAAGAGAGATAGTGCTCAAGCATAAAAGCATGAAATGCTGAAGAATGTGCCTAGGAGAAGATAGCATAGAAATTCTATTTGTATAGACGACCACAAAGGTGATTGCATTGACCAGAATGAGTTAGAAGACTCAAGGAGATGAAGCTTGAGAGGAAGACAAGTAGTTAGAGC
Source organism: Cupressus sempervirens (assembly GCA_028749045.1). Taxonomy (NCBI): domain Eukaryota; kingdom Viridiplantae; phylum Streptophyta; class Pinopsida; order Cupressales; family Cupressaceae; genus Cupressus; species Cupressus sempervirens. Next base: position 250,004,545 of record CM053786.1, on the reverse strand, counting down.
TAAAGAGATTAAAGCCAAGAATAAGGATTGAACTGAAAGTGTGATCTGAAATCTGCAAAGTATGTTGTAAGTTATATTAGATCAAAAGACCATTATTGTTACTTTCTAGCAATTGTAACTGTAAGTCTAAATCCTATGGACTTAGGTTGGTTTAACAGCCATTAGAAAAATCCTTTAACAAGGTGACATTCCAAGTGAATGTTCTAAAGACCTTTAACCAGGGCCATTCCTAACAGTTTGGTGAAATCCTCTAACAAGGTCACATTTAACAGTGTGTTGTAAGCCTTTAACAGGGCAAGCTTTTAACAGGGCATCACTTCAGAAGAGTGAGAATCAAGTAACATGTTATTGGTGGTTTTTTCCAAATTGGGTTTCCACGTAAATCATTGTGTCATGTGTTGATCTTGAGTGTTTTATCTTTGCATGTTGATTTACTGTAACTTGCTTATATGATTGAGTTAAGTTTGAACAGATGAAAAAGGTATGTATTCATTAAAAGTAGTAAAAAGATATTAATAGGGCATTTGGACCTTGAATAACTGATCCCCCCCCCCCGTCTTAGTTATTCTAAAGAATTATAACAATTGGTATCAGAGCCTGACTGCTAATTCAGTTTAAAGGAACTACTAGCAGAAAAGATCAAAATGCCAAAAAGAGAAGTTCCCAAGCTCAACAAAGACAACTTTGTTGCATGACAAAGTTTGATGAAGCTACATCTTGGATCCATAGGAGATTATGCCCAAAATTTAATTGTCAATGAACATGTAGATCCAACAGGTGCTCCTACTATAGAAGACATGAAAAACAAACAAGAAGACAATCAGACAATGCTAGAAATTGCATCTACACTCAGCTATGCTGAATTATTTGATATCAAAGGATGTGACACTGCATTCAAAATGTGGAAAGCACTATCAGACATCTATGGAGGAGATCAGAATGTACAAAGAGCAAAAAGAGAAAGTCTCAGAGGAAAGTTTGACGACATGAAAATGGAGGAAAATGAGAATGTTGCTTAGTATGGTGCAAGAATAAAGGAAGTGGTAAGTGCAATAAGATGCTTGAATGGTCAACTAGATGAGGATACTGTTAATAGTAAGTTCTTAAGAACCTTGCTCCCTATCTATGCTATTAGAGTATCAGCAATACAAGAACTAAGATGCATACCAAGAAATAATCTAAGCTTTGAAGGTATAATAGGTAGACTCGTAGCATTTGAGTTATCTAACTTTGACAACTACAAACCTAAAAATGTTGAATCTGCTTTTAAGGAAAAGTTATCACTAAAAGATGCCTAATACGTAAAATCAAAGAAAGGAAGAAAAATGAAGTATGTATCTAGTGACAGTAGCACTAATGAGGAAGATGTGGAACAATTGGAAGCATTGCTCGCTAGAAGATTTCATAGGGGCAAAGGAAAATTCAAAGGTAAGATTTCTATCATTTGTTTCAATTGTAATGAAGTAGGTCATATTGCTACAAGATTTCCATAGAAAAAGGATTCCACGGAAAGCAATAAATACAAGAATAGAAGAGATGATGACAAAAGAGATTACAAAGAAAAAGGTAAGAAGTGTTATATTGTTGAAGAAAATTCTGATGACAATGATGATGAAGTTGTTTATGTAGCCATGAAGGACCAATCTGATGAAGAAGCAGGTACAACACTGGTGACATGTATAAACAAGAATGACAGATGGATCATAGACAATGGATGCTCACATCACATGATAGGAGACAAAAGTAAGTTTGTCAACTTTACTCAGTATGATGGAGATAGTGTTAGATTTGGTAATGATGCTCTATGTCAAATCAAAGGAAAAGGTTCCATTAATCTCATAGAATAGATTTCATGTGATAATGCATACTATGTTGAAGGATTAAACTACAATTTACTGAGTGTCTCACAGTTAGGCAATATAGGTTGCAAAGTGGAATTTGGAAACAAAACTGCAAAAATCTATGATACTGATGGTAAACTAATAGGAAAAGGATATCAAACAAAGAGTAATTTGTTTTACCTTGATATGGATGATGCTTCTTGTCTATTTGCAAAATTTGATGATGAATGGTTATGGCATGGAAGATTATGTCATGTCAATTTTGATAATCTAGTCAACATCAGTAAAATGAAGAAAGTCAGAGGTTTACCAAAACTGAAAAAGCCTGATAATATCACGTGCAAACAATGTCAGCTAGGAAAGATGACAAAATCAAGTTTCAAAAGCAAGAACTATACATCTAAAGAGATACTTGAGTTAGTTCACACTGACTTATGTGACCCAATGGAAATACAAAGCTATAGAGGAGATAAATACATAATGCTATTTGTTGATGACTATTCCAGGATGATGACTATTATGTTCTTAAAACAAAAATCTGATGCTTTTCAAATGTTTAAATGGTATGTGGCCAGAGTTGAAAAGGAAACTAGAAAAAGCCTAAAATGCCTAAGATCAGATAGAGGTGGTGAATTTACATCAAATGAATTTGAGATATTCTGTAATGACAATGGAATCAAAAGACAAACGTCAACCCCTAGAACTCCCCCATAGAATGGAATTGCTGAGAGAAGAAACAAATCTGTGATTGACTGTGCCAGAACATTAATGATGGAAAAGAATGTTGCTCTAAAATACTGGAGAGAAGCTATAAGTGTAGCTGTTCATACACTGAACTGAGTACAAGTCAAGAAAGGTACAAATACAACACCTTTTGAATTATGGTATGGTTATTCACCCAATGTAAAACATTTCAAAGTGTTTGGTTGCAAATGTTTTATCCTAAAGGATACTAGAAATGAAAAATTTGATGCAAAAAGTGATGAAGGTATATTTCTTGGTTACTCCACTAGAAGTAGGGCATATAAGTGTTTGAATGTTAACACTAACAAAATTGTTGAAAGTGAAAATGTAAATTTTGATGAGCACACAGAAGTCCAAGCTGAAGAACCAAAGAAAATGGAAGAATACAGAACATTTGTATATTCTTATGAAGGAATGACTGTTGATGAGGATGATGACAATCAAATTGAAAATCAATAACAAGTGTCAGTTTCAGCTGATTCACAACCAATGAATGCCGAGTTGCATTCAAAAGTCGAGTTACAAAATGAAGAAAATGCACAATCTGATTCTGAAGACAGTACACATAATGAAGAACAACCTAACAATGAAGTACATAGTGATCCTGAATTCGAAAGATCAAACTTGGAAACAAGGACAGAGCCAAGATTATCCAAATATGTAAAAAGACATCACCCTGCTGAACAGATAATTGGTGACAAAGATGCAAGATCAATGAAAAGGAATAGACTAAGACATGAATCATGTTTGATCAGCAAATCTGAACCCAAGACAGTATATGGTGCATTACAGGATGATGACTGGTATAAAGCTATGGAAGAAGAAATTAATCAAATAAGGAAAAAAAAAACCTAGAGTTTGGTTCCTAGACCAACTGACAAGAATGTGATTGGTACCAAATGGGTATTAAAAAAAAAACTAGATGAGAATGGTGAGATTACCAGAAATAAAGCCAAATTAGTATGCAAGGGTTATGCTCAAGAAGAAGGAATAGATTATGGAGAAACATTCGCTCCTGTTATTCTAAAGAATTCTAACAAAAAATATAGGTCTAAAGATGATCTTTATTTTTTATTATTCTAGCTATACATGTTATGTATAACATAGTCTGAGATCAAAAGGAAATAAATTTATTTCCCTATAGTTTTGTGGTGGGACCTAGACCCCCAATTTTTAGCATTTTTCAGTAGCTAAAAGATTGTCTATAAAAATTAGAAAAATATATCAATTCTTATTCTAAATAATTATTAATAATTATAATCCTAAACTTCATCCATTTTTACACATTTCATTAGTTTACTTCATTTACAAATTCAAAATAATAATACCAATTTTATGTCATTGAAGGTGAACAATTATACTTTTGTTAGCCTTTTCCTTTTCAAAATGGTGACACAGGTTTGTGCTTTCACCCAATATTTTGTGATTTGTGGACAAATAATACATATCTATGTTGCTACTTTTTTAAGGTTGTATATCTTGATGTGTTTTACCATTTATTCAAAGAAACAAGTAAATGCTTGATATGTTATGATAGGGTTGTAGATTTCATAGAAGGATTTGATGAATATGAGCTTTAGTTTTAACATTGATGTATAATACACAAAGTGGAGGGATAAATCTCTGATTTCTTAATGTATGTTATGATTTAGGAAATACCCAATGGATAGGGTGCTGATCATTCAAAGGATCTACATGTTTCTTGTTGTTTCATATATGGGTTATGTTGATATCATTTTATAATCAATATCTTTTCCCTTTCTTGTTGTAGAACTAAGAAGGTTAACCCTCATTTATCTTGTGAGTGCATAGGTCATGTTATTAGCTATTTCATGTGTATGTTATTGTATAAGTATAGAAGATTTTGGGGTTTTTATTTGCTTAATATAAATTTAGATTTATGGTTTTTGCACTAGTCCCATAATAGAATCTAAGGTCTACCCACATAGGTCTTTTCTAAGCCTAAAGTGAATAAGGATTTCATCTTTATTGTTGGTCCTGATGTCTGAATAGATGTGTTGAATATGCAAATCAGCTAGACCCTATATGCATTTTTTGTTATCATTGGGTTATTCAAAACTAGGTAAATTAGGAGCCAACACTCCACATAATGCATATGAAGCAATCTCTACTGCCTCCAAGTCAATATAATAAAACTTATTATAAAATTCCTTGGTTGATAGGTATTTCTCAAACTGTCTATGTACAAGGTCAATTTTTGGTGTGATGTGCTCCCTTAACAGTGAAAATATTTTGAATTGCCTTTGCTTCTGTAGCTATAAAAGCTTAATTTCATCATGTATCTTACTGATTTTGTTCTCCAAACCAATAATTTGCACAATATAATTTTTCAACTCATTTAAAAGAGTCTTTAAGTCTTCCACTTTAGCATTTAGTCCATCTAAAGTATCCTCAATAAAAATGCATGAAAGGGCACATTTACCATACATTTCCTTTCCTTCTGTGAAAAATTTGCACAACTCCTTGATCTCCTCATCAAGAATTTTTCAAATCTCCTCTGATGTTTCCACAGATTTTTTGAACATTTTTGCATCATGTAAGATTTGCACCTTAGTAGTTTCCACTTTTGATAAATGAGTAAACTCATTATCAAAAGAGTTTATAACCTATGCTACTTTTATTTTTGGCTTTTCTTCATTGATCCTTACCCATATAGTACTTTGTAACTTGTATGTCATTTCTATCAATTAGATTTGAAGAGTTTTCACCTTTTTATTTTTCTCAATGATCTTTCTCAATGATGAGATCAATTCAACTTGATCATCATCATCTAGTTTATTTCATGAAAAAAATGCCAATGTCGATTCAAGTGGTGACCTAGAAGAACCAGGTTCACTTGCCTTTGTCCTCTTGCTTACCTTTGCTTCTTTCTTTTTATTCTTTTCTTCCTCATTTTTCTATTCCTTCTCCTTCTTCTTATTCTTCTCTTATATTTTCTTAATCTTCACCAAGTTCTTAATTAACTATGCTCTCAATATTAAATAAAGATTCACCTTGGATATTCCAACAAAAAGTTTGTATGTTGCATGTACAAAACTTGCTTCCATGTCATCTTCCCTTGAGATTGAACATATCTTTGTTGCCATAATTTTTCTCACATATCTCACATCATATTTATTAATCTTATTGCTTACAACTCCTCTTCCATTATAAGTTGATTGGGTTTTTTCAAGCACAAACTTCTTTATATTCTTTTCATTTAAGGGAATAGATCCCTCACTTCTCAGACCAAATAGTTTATGTATTAGATTGGAAGGTATTTCCACAAAATTTTCACCCAATTAGAGTTGAGCATCATGAATCCTACTTAGAATAATTTTTGTCCATTGTTCATTCTCAAAATCATAGTAAAACTTAAAATTTACTATATCATTATGTTATAAGTGTTCACAACCTTCCTTAAAAGTCACGTCTTCATTACAGCTAATGTCAAATTCCTTTTCAATGTTTCCATCTCCTATTGTCTCAATTTTACATCTCATGCAACTACTAGCATCCTTTAAGTAAATAACATCATTTGAGGTTTGAGAAAATATGTTTAAGGTTCATCTTCCAAGGGTTTAGTTTGGTTTAGCTTTGACTTAACTCTAGGAATATCTTCAACAATATGAATCATAGACATATCCATCTTCATTATAAATTTTGAACATAATTCATGAACTTAACCTTTATAAATTCATAAAATACCTTAATTTTCATGGAAATAGGGTTTGTTGATGAACATTCTTCATTTTCACCTTTAAAGTCTTTAACTTGATCTTAATTTTCTCTTTAACTCTTGACACATTCAAATGGTACTCTGAAATCCAATTTAGATCCTTAAATCCTCCTCTATTACCTACTTCATTAATTGTGCAAGTACATTATCAACATAAAGTTGTTTTACTTGACTAGTGAACTTCTTTTTCTTTGTGCACTCACATACGAATTCCAAATATTAGTACACTTAACCATATACTAACTATGCAAGTCTCCAAACTTCTCCTAATCTTTTAATGAAGTTTTTGATCTTAAATTCCTAATGTTTTTCTTATAGAATAAGTTTCTAAAATAGATAATGATTGGTTGCCAACTATTATTGACTTAAATTTGTTATCAGATGTTTCAATTGATTGAATTTCCAACACAACATATGAAATTTTTGGTTCCTTAGCTTTAACAAATGATTCAACAAGGTTTCCTACAACATACTTCACATTTTTTCTTTGATTGTTACTATTATTCTTATTTCTTCTATTATTTTTCATATTCCTTCTAGGATTAGGGTTTCTCATTTTTCTCCACATGTTTTTCATCTTATAATATCTTGATGCATGTCCATATTGTTACAAATATGAAAAAACTATAATATTGTTTCCTTATCTAGGTCCCAACTGACCAATCTATACTCTGCAATCTCTAGCAACATGTCCAATGTCATTGTACTTATAACACATAATACTATTTCTTTTAACATTGGTTCCTCCAATAAGTTTTATTTTTAGGGCTAGTACCTCTAAATATTCTACTATTATTACTATTATCAAATTTATACTTTCTACAATTAACTTCTCTTTGACAAAAACCATGACAATTTTAACAATAACTAGAAATAGGTTTAAATGACTTACTTGTATAGTCCCTTTTCATTTGACCAAATTCATTACATGCATAACATAAACCTTTGAATTCATTCATCACTTGTTTAGGTGATTCAAATTTCTTAGGATGCTTAGGTAGATCAACTTGCTTAAGCTGATTAACTTGCTCAACTTGCTTAAGTAACTCTTGTTTAGATTATCTTCCTCATGTTTTGGCTATTGTATCACTAGATCTTGTTCTTTTCTAGCTTTAGAATTCTTCACAAACTTTTCTCCAAGATATCCAATATCTATCTTATCATAAGAGGGTCTATGTTTAAAGGGTTGTTCATCACACTTTTCACTACAAGAACACTACTTTTCAAGATGTAGCTTAGATTAAATTAATTTTCCTTTCAAAATTTTATTCTACTTCAAAAGTTCTTCATACTTTGACTTTTTAGACTCAAGCTTATATGTCACTTTGGTAAGGTTAGATATTAGATCTACATTTACTGATTTCAAATCTAACTCAATCTTACTACCATAATCCTTCAAGATTATCTTTATATTTGTAATCTTCAGTTCATGCTTTAGGATCTCAATTGAGTTCTTCATTCTTGAAACTTCATCACTATCCTTGATATGATCTTTAGGCTCTTTCTTGGACTTAAGATAATCTATCTTGTCTTTTAGATTCTCTATATAGTCTTTCACATCTTCATACTTGTCTCTCAAAGTATCTCTTTCTTTAGTAAGAATATCAATTTTCTCAAGAGTTTCTTCTAGGTTCTTTTGTAACTATTCTATATCCATAGGGATCTTACTCAATTTGTTAGGCCTTTTTTGAGTAACTAGGCTTTGATACCAATTTTTATAAATAAGAAATAATGAGGGGGGGGTGTGGGTGTGAATCAATATTTCATAATTTTCCCCCCAAAACTAGATATCTTTAACAAACTTTTAACTAGGGAAATCCTAGCCAAGGGAAAACCCTAGTGGCAATGGTACCCACAAAATGATCCACTAATCAAAAGTTTCTTGTGTAAGACATTGAACTTATTAGGAGTCTATTACATCCATATAGTGTCCCATTCCTTGTTAAAGGACTAGGCCTTGGTAGAAGCCTCAACCTTGTTAGGAGTTGTTATTAAAATATACAAAGTATGAAAGATGATCCCACTGCCTAAACATGCAATATAAGATGAAATTCAGTATACAAAGAGTAGATAGAAAAACCTCTACATAATATGCTAATATCTTCAATTTATGATATTTTCCTTTCGTTGTTCTTTACAAAAATTTATCACAATTCACACTTCTATGATCATACATAATAAATCACATCACACCATTACATTATTCATACTTCAAAGTTTGTAAAACTTCATATTCAAAATATTTTCCTTTATGCCTTATTTCTTTAACTATCAACCTTTATCGCTTTAAACACTTGCCAGAATACAAAATTAGGCCTTACCCACTTAGGGTTAACATCTAGGATGTGATCCTTTATTAGTTAAGTAATTATTTTGATAAAAGAAATAATCCCTTAATACAAAATATTCAACTACATATCATTTACCCTATTTTGTTGACCAAACACTATCACTATGAAACCAAAATATATATGTTTGTATTGATCATATAGTTCTATTCTCCGGCATATGTCATCCTTACATGTTGTACTATCTCATCTAAGAGCACACATCCTGATCTTCTCTCAGTAAATCTCACCAATCAAATTTGTACCTTTTCTGATAGTAAAATTGAGTAACCCTTAAACAATTTTCTAAGTCTACTACCAAAAACTTCATCCTTAAGATTTTCTTACTCAATCTTGATTACATGTTACCATAAATGACAACATCATACTGAGTAACCTAGCCAAATTGCCAAAAAAATCTCACAAGAGGTCTCCAATCCTCGAGAATCATGGTTTTATGAACCTCTAAGGGTACTAGAGGAGAGCTATCATGCAACCATACTATTAATTGGGCATTACCCACAATCTAACCTTTATATAGAGACCTTATAATGGAGACTCAGATTTGGGCTATTACTAGTCCAAAGTCATCCCCTAGTGTACCCAATATTAGATACATTGGTCCAATGTAGGCTTCTCTAAAAGAATTGACTAGATTTCTCTTACACCCAAGATCCACAAAGGTGAGGGGAGAGGTTATGTCTATATAAACCTTATAATGTACACATCTAAAATTCCAAACACAAGGTCTTCATCATACATCATACATCAAATACATTAGTATTTTTACCATCATATGTTATTAATCCCACAATTGCCAAAAGCTACAAAGAGATCATTAGTAATACAATAATACTACTCTAAAATAAATGTATAGATTTCTCTTCACCCAAGTTCCACAAAGGCAAGGCAAGGTGATATGTCTATATATCCCTTTGGAATTACAAATCATAAGACTCACCAAAAACTTAGAGGAAAAATAATTTCATGGGTTTTCATCCAATTAGAAAGGAAATGTGATAGAAAATATTATTTATTTTTCTCTTCCTTCCTAATTAAATTTGCATGATATTTGTTGTGGATTAACCCATTAAAAAGGGAAATATGATAACATATGAAATTTTTTTGTTCTTTCCTTCCTAATTAAATCTAAGTGAAAATTGTAGAGTTATTTGATCCTCCTACTTAGACTATATGAGATGATGCGATATTTATTGAACTCCTAATTATAGTATTATTCATTTTATATTCCAAAACTAAAGAAATTGAACAACAAGTAGAGTTAGAGTCCATGAGAGCTCAAAGCTTCCATCCTTACACATATGAATACATAAGAAGAAAATATCACATTGGTATAAGATTCACATTGGGTTCACCGAATGTAGCATTAACAATAGAGTGAGAATGCATAAATGAGAGAACCAAAAACCTCACAAACTATTCAAAAAATTCTATCCTAACATAAAATCCATTTTAAATAAAAAGAGATCAAAACAAGAAACCCCCTTTAAAATTTAGCTCCTATGCTCTACTTTCTTTTCAATAAATAGTGTTGATATGGCTTTTGATCTTGATAAGTCACAACTACTAAATGATAGAAAGTAGATGATGATATGATGATAGAAAAATGACAAGACAAAAAGAATACTAGGAGAATGTGGTTAACAAAATAAGTGCACAAGAGGATCAATTTATAGGATTTGAGAGCCAAATGCAAAATTGGAAGGAAATATGTGCAATTGGAAATTTGTCATAGTTGCATTGCACAATTTAGAAAATTTCCATGGTTAAAAGATTTAAATTAGAAGATATTTCACAAAATGGTATGAAAATTGTAAGAGATATTAATAGAAACATGTTAGTACATTTGGTGGAAAAAAGTGAAAAATGAAAGGGAAGATGTAAGAAAATGAATGGAAAGTGTAAAATTTTGAAAGAGGAAGGTGCAAGAGTGGAAGCTAGAAAATAGGAAGTGGAAGAACAACTAGGGAAAAATCTAAGAGTTGAATATTTCAATTCAAAAACTCCTAATTTCCTCATCAATAGTGTTGAAATTCTGAGATCACTTCAAATATATTAACACTGCCTATTTGGTCTATGTGTTCCAAATGGCAACGATATGTTATTTATATTAAGAATAAGTCCTAAAGATACATGTCTCTTCATGAGACATGTCTATTTGTTAATCATTTTATTATTATAATAAATTAAATCTCTCATATATATATGTGTGTGTATGTGTGTATATATACATATATATATATATATATATGTATATATGTATATATATGTATACATATAGATATATGTATATATGTATATATATATATACATATATACATATCTATATGTATACATATATACATATCTATATGTATACATATATATACATATATACATATATATATGTAGATATATATGTATATATTTATACATGTATATATGTGTATATATATACACATATATACATGTATATATATACACATATATACATGTATATATATACATATATATATATACATAGATATATGTATATATATGTATATATATGTGTACATATATATATATATGTATATATGTATATATGTGTACATATATATATCTATATATGTATATATATATATGTACACATATATATACATATATACATATATACATATATACATATATATATGTACACATATATATACATATATATATATATATACATATATATATATATATACATATATATATATATATATATATATATGTACACATATATATATGTATATACATATATATGTATATATTTATATATATGTATACATATATACATATATATACATATATACATATATATGTATATATATACACATATTGTATACATATATGTATATATGTATATATATGTACATATATATATATATATATATATATATATATGTATACATATATAGATATGTATATATATAGTACAGATATATATATGTATACATATATGTATTTGATGTAAGAGCATCCAGTGATATAAGGGCAATCTTGTGTCACCCAAAAAAAGTACTTAGACTTAGTTTCTCTTTCTTGTGTTTTCATTTTTGGATACCTATTTGGGTCAAATAAAAGTTCCAACTCTCACAGTTCCACTATTAGTATTCTGGGTTAGAGTTTTTAATCACCTTGGGATACTTGTAAATGCCAAAAAAATAGAAGTATGTAATTAAGCTATCATTTTGGTGAACTAGAAGGTGTAAATTGGTTGGATGATTGTCATTGTAATTTAGAGAATTCCAAAAAAAGAATTAGGTCAAAGGCCCCACAGTTTGAAAGTTATCACAGTTTTTCTTGCTTCAAAGTCAGGTTAGGGGCATTAGATGACCTCAAATAGGGCCAAAAAATGGGGGATGAGCAAAGCTTTTCAATAGGGATATAGAGCACTTCAAGAGCTTTTCAAAAATGTAAACGGTTTGTCAATCAGAGCTACGATTCAAAAGTTATGCCTCTCGAAAGTTCGGTTACCATTTCTAGATTCTTCTAATTTTGCGCCGACTTCTAACGCGACTTAGCCTTCTATTTGGTTGGTGGATGCCAACTAGCACTTTCTAGAATTTATTCCTAATCCTTAACCCTTTGGGGTCTATTTAAGGACATTTTTGGCATTGTAAAAGGCAATTTGTAGTGGACTTTGAGAGAAGGTACTAGGAGAAGAATTTATCTCAAGATTTATGCTATTGTAAGCCCATAGGGCATGTTTTGAAGTTTGTTTCTCTGCACTAAGTGTACTAGCATATTTTATAGTTAATAATTTTTTCCCTTTCTTATTGTGTCCATTCTATGCTTGGGTTGTGTCCCCATCAAGTGGTATCAGAGCTGATTTTCCTGAGTGTGTAGACAGAGCGTCGACTGTGAGGTAGTTTGCACCAAGACTATGTGGTTGTGGGTTTGAATTGAGAAGATGCCTCCATGAAGAGAGTGTGGTGGAAGGGCTAGAGCTATTAATCTAGAGGAGGTTAGAGCCCTCCAAAGATAGGTACAAGGGTTGTAGGAGCAACTCCATAGAGGAACAAATGTCACTACAGGTGACGAAAGTGAGGACGACAAAGAAGAAGAGGAAATTGGACCAGAAGGGGAAGTTGGAAGGGAAGTTCTAAATTAGGTAGAGGAAAAGCTTTTTAGGGCCATTACTAAGTTTGGAAAAAGACCTGCAATTGATGTGGGTGTATTTTCAGGAAATTTGAAACTAGATGAGTTGATCGATTGGATCAATGAACTAGAAGAGTACTTTGAGTATGAAGATATGAGGGATCCAGATAGGGTTAAGTTTGCAAAGGCCAAACTGAAAGACCATGCCAAAATCTGGTGGCAAGAGGTTCAATTGGAAAGAAATAGAAGAGGAAAGGAGAAGATCATAAGGTGGGATCACATGGTGGACAAACTAAAGAAGAAATTCATTCCTATTGACTACAAGCTTGATTTGTTTAAGAAGATGCATGGGTTAAAGCAAGCAGGAAAATTAGTCAAAGAATATACAGAGGAGTTTTATCAACTTTTGATTAGAGTAGGGCATGCAAAAGAAAATAAGGAGAATGTTGCTCGTTATATCAGTGGGTTGCGACCTAGCATCTAGGAGGAATTAAGTCTGGTAAGAATGACCAGTGTTAAAGAGGCATAATAGTTTTCCCTATGAGTTGAAGAGAAGCTAAATAAAAGGTTTGAAGGGAGACAAAGAGGGCATGGTCAAGGAGGAAGGGGTAGTGGTAGGTCATTTGGAGGCTGAAACGAAACCCAAAAGAAAAATGAAGATATGGGTACTAGTAGGAATAGAGGAACAAGGGTTTCAACAGTTCCTGAGATCAAGACTTTTGAAATTAGAGAGGAAGAGGTAGAGGACATGGACAAGGAAGAGGAGGATTTTGTGGTACCTATTTCCATTTCAACGAAGAAGGTCATCATGCCTTTGAATGCCCTCAATGACAAGGAAGGAAAGATAGGAGAGTTGAGAGTCAAGCTAGGGTTGCTCATGTGGATGAGAATGCACAATCATCATATTCAGAGGACACAGAAAGAGGAGAGACTTTAGTAAATGAAAGGGTCCTACTAAGTGGTGAGATTGAATTAGGACAAAGGAGGAGTTTATTTTGTACCAGGTGCAAGTGTGAGGATAAATGTTGTGATGTGATCATTGATGGTGGTAGCACTAATAACTTAGTATAAGAGGATATGGTCTCTAAGTTGAAGCTCAAGAGGGAGAAACACCCCCAACCCTATCAGATCACTTGGGTGAAGGATGATCATAAGGTCTTGGTAAGTGAACAATGTTTAGTGAAGTTCAAAATTGGGAGTTACCATGATGAAATTCTCTGTGATGTTATTCCAATGGATGTTTGCCATCTATTGTTGGGTGGACCATGATAGTTTGATAGGCATGCAATATATGATGGTCATGCAAACACATACTCTCTAACAAAGGATGGAGTTTTCCACAAGCTGAAGCCCATGAAAAAGGAAGACAAAAAGGTATATAGGAGTGCTAAGATTTGTCTTGTTGATGGAAGGAAGTTTTTAGATGGCATGAAACATCAACGTAGGTGCTATGCTTTGATTCCTAGGAAAGCTAAAGAAGGTAGTAGTGAAATACCACTTGAAGTCTCAAATTTACTAGGTGAGTTTGGAGATATCATCTATGATAATGTTCTAGAAGGATTGCCACCGGTAAGGCAAATTAGTCATCAAATAGATTTGATACTAGGAGCTAGTTTGGCTAACAAGGCTGCTCATAGGATGACTCCTACTAAAATAGAGGAGCTAAATAGATAGGTTCAGGAGTTATTGAGGAAGGGGTTGATTCAAGAGAGCCTGAGTCCATGTCTAGTACCTACAGTACTAGCACCAAAGAAGGATGGAGAGTGGAGAATGTGTACAGACTCTCGAGCTATCAATAGGATAACCATCAAGTATTAGTTTCCTTTGCTAAGAATGGATGATCTTATGGACTACTTGAGTGGAGCTCAGTACTTCACAAAGATAGATCTCAAGAGTGGCTATCATCAAATATGGATACGAGAAGGAGATGAGTGAAAAATAGCCTTCAAGACTAAGGAGTGTCTTTATGAGTGGTTAGTCATGTCCTTTGGATTGATGAACACCTCAAGCACCTTCATGCGGCTTATGAATGAGGTACTTAAGAAGTTCTTGGGAAGATTTGTTATTGTCTATTTGGATGATATTTTAATTTTCAGCAAGACTTTGGAAGAACATTTATTGCATATTCGTAGTGTCCTTGAAATGTTAAGGGAAGAGAAACTATTAATTAATCTGAAGAAGTTTATCTTTGCAAAAAGGGAGTTAGTCTACTTGGAGTTTGTTATATCACCCGAAGGTCTCAAAATAAATCGAGAGAAGGTAAAAGCCATCATGGAATGGCCTACTCCAAGGTTTTCTACTGAGGTAAGATCATTTCATGGTTTGGTTAGTTTTTATAGGAAGTTCATTAAGAATTATAGTGGCATTTGTGCACTCCTGACTGACACAATAAGAGGGGATAGAAAAGAGTTCAAATGGACTATGGAAGCTATGAGAAGTTTTGAAATGCTGAAGAAGAAGGTGACAGAACAACCTGTGTTGGCACTTCCAAATTTTAGAAAGGTGTTCTAGGTGGATTGTGATGCTAGTGGCAGTGCTATTGGAGTTGTATTAAGCCAAGAAGGTAAGCCTATTGCATATTTTACTGAAAAAATTGAATGATGCGAAGAAGAAGTAGTCTGTTTATGATCAAGAGTTCTATGCAATAGTTTAGGCCTTAAAGAAATGGAGGCATTATTTATTGCCAAAGGAATTTGTTTTGTATATTGATCATCAGGTATTGTAGTACCTAAATAGCCAAGGTAAATTGAATCAGAGGCATATGAAGTGGGTAGAGTTCTTGTAGAGCTATACATTTGTGTTGAAGCATGGAAGTGGAAAATCTAATAGGGTTGCAGATGTATTAAGTAGGAGATAGTTTTTGCTTCTAGTAATGTAGGTTGAAGTAGTTGGGTTTGCTGAACCCAAGAATCTGTACCCTAAGGATCTTGATTTTGCTAAAGCATGGAAAGCTTGTAAAGAAGTTGTTGCTGTAGACAAAACTAGGTGGTTAGACTATTTGATTCAGGATGGTATGTTATTCAAGGGTAGTCAATTGTGCATTCCAAGGAGTTCCATGATGGAAAATTTGATTAAGGAGAAACACAGTGGAGGGATGGCAGGACATTTTGGTCGAGATAAGATCATTACCATACTTAGGGAATATTAGTTTTGGCCTCAAATGTCACAGGATGTGAAGAAGTTTGTACAGAGTTGTCAGGTTTGTCAAGTGACCAAAGGATTTAGTCACAATACTGGACTATATCAGCCATTGCCTATTCTGTCAAAGCCATGGGAGGACATAAGTATGGATTTTGTTCTTCGATTGCTGAGGACACAAAGGGATAATGACTCAATATTTTTGGTGGTTGATAGGTTCTCCAAAATGGCACATTTCATTTCATGCCACAAAACTCATGATGTTGTCCATATTGCAGACTTGTTTTTCAGAGAGGTGGTAAGACTACATGGTCTCCCAAGGAGTATAGTTTCCTGACAGAGATACTAAATTTGTGGGGTATTTCTAGAGAGCATTGTGGAAGAAGTTGAGAATAGACTTGAAGTTCAGTTCTACACATCACCCACAAACTAATGGACAGACTGAAGTGGTAAATAGAAGTCTAGGCAATTTATTGAGATGTTTAGTTGGGGATAAGCCGAAGGGGTGGGATTTGATTCTACCATAAGCAGAGTTTGCTTAAAATAACTCTATAAATAGGAGTACTAGTAGATCACCATTCCAAATTGTATATGGAAGTAGCCCAAGGACTGCACCAAAATTGAGGAAGATAGAGCAAGGGGAGAGGACAAGTGTTGAAGCTGAAGAATTTGCTAAACATATCAAGTGTCTACATGAGGAGGTCTAGGCACACATTACCAAGATGAACCAACAATATAAAGCTAGGGCTGATCAAAGGAGAATACATAAAGAGTTACAAGTAGGGGATCTAGTCATGGTACACTTAAGAAAGGAAATATTTCTAGCCAATACTTACAACAAGCTAAAGATGAAAAAATTTGGCCCCTGCAAAATTCTGAAAAAACATGACTCAGGAAATGCATATGAAGTAGAGTTGCTAGATGGAATTCACATTTCTCCTATTTTCAACATTACAAACTTAATAGAGTATCATGATGATGGTGTAAATGAGGAGCTAATGTTAGAGCCATGTCCAATTCCTACTTTTAAGAAGGAGGAGATTCTAGATAGTCATCTGGGTAGGAGTACTAGAAATAGGCAGTATGAAGAGTATTAGGTCAAGTGGAAAGGACAACTAATAGAGGACTCAACTTGGATATCAACAATTGAGGTTTCCCATTTGGGATTTCCTCTACCATTCATTAAGTGATAGGGTCACTTTTCAAACTACCCTGGGTGTCTGATGCAGGAGCATCCAGAGGTATAAGGGCAACCCTGTGTCACCCAAAAAAAATGTACTTAGACTTAGTTTCTGTTTCATGTGTTTTCATTTTTGGATACCCATTTGGGGTCAAATAAAGGTTCCAACTTTCACAGTTCCACTATTAGTGTTCTGGGTTAGAGTTTTTAATCACCTCGGGATATGTGTAAATGTTGAAAAAATAGGAGTATGCAATTGAGCCATCATTTTGGTGAAATAGAAGGTGCAAATTGGTTGGATGATTGTCATTATAATTTAGATCATTCCAGAAAAAGAATCAGGTCAAAAGGCCCCATGGTTTGAAAGTTATCACAATTTTTCAGTTTCTAGAGACACCCTAAGAATGCTTTAAAGTCATGTTAGGGTTATTAAATGACCTCAAATAAGGCCAAAAAATGGGGGATTAGCAAATCTTGTCCATATGGCTATAGAGAACTTTGAGAGCTTTCCAAAAATGTAAACAGTTCATCAATCGGAGCTACGGTTCAAAAGTTATGCCTCCTAGAAGTTTGGTTACCATTTCTAGATTCTTCTAATTTTGCACCAATTTATAACGCAGCTTTTGGAGCCTTCTATTTGGTCAGTGGATGTCAACTAGCACTTTCTAGAATGTATTCCTAATCCTTAACCCTTTGGGGTCTATTTAAGGACATTTCTGGCATTGTAAAAGGCAGTTCAGAGTGGAGTTTGAGAGAAGGTACTAGAAGAAGAATTTATCTCTAGATTTATGCTATTGTAAGTCCATAGGGCATGTTTTGGAGTTTGTTTCTCTACACTAAGTGTACTAGCATATTTTTACAGTTAATAAAATTTTCCCTTTCCTATTGTGTTCATTCTATGCTTGGGTTGTATCCCCATTAATAAATATGTATATATATGTACACACACACACACACACACACACACACATATATATTTATACATGTATATATACATATATATGTATACATATATATACATATATATGTATACATGTATATATACATATATATGTATACATGTATATATACATATATATACATGTATACATATATATGTATACATATATATATATGTATACATGTATACATATATATGTATATATACATGTATACATATATATGTATATATATGTATACATATGTATGTATACATGTATATATACATATATATACATACATATGTATACATATGTATACATATATATCTATACATATGTATACATATATATCTATACATATGTATACATATATATCTATACATATGTATACATATATATCTATATATATATATATATATATATATATATATATATATATATATTCAATTGTATATTGTCATTGATGTTACACAAATGTTATACTCTTACCAAGCACTGCCAGTTGGAACTGAGTTGAGAAAAAGTTTAGAAGAAGAAAATTTTAGGAATTCTTATGTAAACTAATTTAAGTTGGTTACCAAAGGATTTTAGTGTAAATTGAATCAAGTCAGTTGCTATGGAAATCAGTGGTAACCGAGTGGCCCAGTTTTAGCTAACCTTCAATAGATTAGTTTTATCAATTTGTTGGTTTATGAAAGCTAAATCAATGGATATTATATGTTTGTTTGAAAGGGTATTCAAGCTAAATTGACATTATATTTTATATATATGGAAGGTCAAAATGTGGATTGAAATATGAAAAAGTGGTGAAGAAGATACGATGCAAAAGAGAAGGATATCTACCTAAGAGTAGAGTATCCAAGGAGCTGCAAAGAATATTTTGATTAAGGATGAACCAAAGGATAAGCTAAAGAAATGATTTGAATCCACAATCTAGTTTCTTCATAAATTAGGTCAATCATTAGTACTCTCTAACAATTGTAACAGTGAACAAATCTCTTAACAAAGTTGACTTAACAATCATTTTGTAAATCCTCTAACCCGGTAGCATTTTCTTGATTGAAGTGTCCTAAGACCTCTAACAAGGCCACTCCTAATATAGTAATTTAAATCCTTAAATAGAGCTACACCTAACAATATATTTTGTAACCTTTAAAAGGGTTGGCTCCTAATAGGGCTCACTTCAGAAGAGTGAAAAGTTGTAACTAGTTGCATTGATAGTTTTCCCAAATTGGGTTTCCATACTAAATTTTGGTATATGACGTGTTTATGTTATTTTATTATTACTTTATCTTTTTTCAACTAAGTTACTAAAGCTTAATATAGATTAATATAATATATTTCTTTTTTAACTAAGTTATAATGTATATCTAGATCTAACTGAGCTGTGAGTTTAAAGGAAGTTTTGTTGACATTTAAGGAATTTGCAATTATTTTAGTGGTAATTAATTCACCCCCCCCCTCTTAGTTACTCCTCTTATATTTTCAAAAATTGGTATCAGAGTTTTTGGTTCTTGTAGAAAAGGTTTGAGGAATCTAAGCTAAATATCAAGATGTCTTACGAAAGAGAGATTCCCAAGTTGAATAGAGATAACTTAAAAGCATGACAGAAACTCATGAAGCTATTTTTGGGAACTATTGGAGACACATGCCTAAAATTCCTAGAGAACTAGTATGTGTCACCTCTAGATCCTTTGACTATAAATCAAATGGTAGATAAAAAGAACCACAACATAATGATGATTGACATTGCTTCTACTCTCAATTATGTTGAATTTGATGAAGTTAAAGATAGTCCTACTGCTCATGAAATATGGAAATGGCTTCAAAAGATCTATGATGAAGATGAAAATCTGAGGAGAGCCAAAGAAAAATTTTTAAGAGGTTAATTTAATTAGATGAAGATAAGAGAAGATGAAAACATTGCATAATAAAGTGAATGAATCAAAGCAAGTGTGAGTGCATTTAGAGCTTCAGGAGGAAAAATAGAAGATGAAACAATAGTCAACAAGTTGTTAAGAACTCTTCTTCCTAGTTATGAAATTAGAGTTTCATCTATTCAAGAGATGAGATGTGATCCCAAAAATGATATAACTTTGGATGCACTAGTGGTAAGGTTAACAACTTTTGAGTTGGATAACTTTGATAACTATCTTCCTGGATCTCACAACATAGAATCAACATTCAAAACAAAACTAACCCTTGGTAGTGTTGGTCATGTATTCACTTTTTTCTTATGTGAGTGTATATTAAAGTAAATTTTCCATTTTTTCTTTGCAAGGTTAGGGATTGGTGTTCTATTTTTTCTTAAACCCTAGGAAAACCCTATTTCTATTTCATTAGAAGTGTATTGGCCTAAAAAAAGTTTGTGTTAGGTCCCTCTTCATTTTATTTTTTGAGTAGGAGAATTTTAAAAAAATATATTCCTTACTTTTTTTGGAACTTTTTAAATGGTTATTCACATTAATTCCTAAAGTTCCCAAATTAATCCAGGCTATCAGATCTCTCCAAAATCAACAGTGGTCACCTTGTTGCTACCGAAAGTTGTTGAACTTTTTTGATAGTGAATGGGTGACCACTTGTGAAAAGAGAACATGATAGGACCAAACTTAAAAGTAGTGCCATGAAGATTAAATGTCATTAATGGCCATGTCAACATGTTAGAAATCTATGATGTAATGTGACACTAAGGATCCACACTCAAGGAAATGTACTTGCTAATCTATGCTGTCAAATTTCTTCAAATTGATGGTGGTCACCTTGTCACTATGAAAACTTGCTCAATCTTTACTGTTCACAACATGTTGACCAAAGGAAATTTTTGTAGGCCCACTATATCTACAATGGAATAATCATAAAGTTTAACAATTTGATCAAAGCATCATCAACAATGATTTCTATGTTGCCATGGGAAGTTGCTCAATGTTTACCCTTGGTGACATAGTGAGAATGTGACATGTGTCAAAGGGCACAAGTGGGTGTAGTGTAGTTCACCAATAGTGAAAAGAAAAGATTATGTGGATGGATTCAATTGGTTTGATGAGTCACTAATAATTTAATCCCTCAATCATCGAATTTTTCACAAATCAATGACTTATTTTTAAAATTGAAGATGATGCCATCCTGCATTCTTTATGATCAATTTATGAGAACTAAGTCTCCTCATGCAAAGAATAACCAAGGATATAATGTAGGATTTACAGTTTTTATTCATGTAAACAAATTTTTAATTCTCTAAGACCCAATAACTTGAAGAAGAGTTTTTCCCACTTGGTTGAATTGTGAAAGAATAACCTGTATCAATGATTTATTAAAGTATTCAAAAAGAAGATTGAAAAGATCCAAGTAAGTAGCTTAATCTATCATATAGTTCAAAGCATTCTATTATATTGCATTTTTATCTAATATGCCTCCAAACAAGGATTTTTTAAGGGAAGGTAGAATATGCTAGTAGGAACATACATGATGACTTTCTGAAATAATTAAAGTAGTCCATGAATGAGTCAGCCTAGATAAAAAAGCTAATTCTTGTGAACCCTAAGCTCAAGATTGTAGATGGTTTATATGATAAAGGGAATTGGAAGAGGAATGCTATTACTTCTAAAATAGGGCTCCATCTTTTTAAGAAATAGTTTTTAGAAATGAAGTTGTTTTTGCCCCCCATGGAAATATTTGGAATTTTCATTTGGATAAACTAGTGGTCCCTAGGGTTTTCATGGATTCAAACCTTCTCATAGACATTGCCCAAAATTATGACCTAGTAGCTAGGATATGAGAAGAGTAGATGGGGAAAGCCTGACAAGGATAAATGCTAAAGAAATTTGAGAGGTTTTTAGGTTGGATCCACTCACAGACTACCATGAGATGATTTAATTGTGAGGGTTGGAGAAGGAATATTTGTCTAAAAGGGTTCAAGTCAGGAAAGGTGCATTAAGAGGACACTTGGCAACAATTAAAAATTTAATCTTTCTTATAACATCAAATAAGGAGCCTTTCCAGAAGATTTTTTTTACTACTAGGGCCATAAACATTTACATGACCTTATGTAGAGCTTTTGGTAGGGATGAACAAGATATTATGCCAATAAAGTTCATGCATATGATGACACAAATTTCTTCTTTAAATGTGGATATCATTTTTTATTTTGCATCTTACTTAGTGGAGGAAATTCACATAGGTCTAAATGGGATCACAAAGAGTAAAGTGGACAAAACATTTGGCCATTATTCATTGTTGATGCATATGTTCTTATTTAATGGGGTTACCTATTTTGAAAAAGAGATGGTTTGAATAGAGAATATGAGGGAGAAGCTTTGCTAGTCTAGTTATGGAGTGCAAATATGAGCTAGGATGTAGAGGAGGTCAAATTTATTAGATTTGATAAGTATTTCACATCAATGTTGAGAAGCATCATATTAAGGGACAATTAAAAAATTCCCAAGGCACTACTAGATTTTATCAAGCCTATGGACAATCCTTCTAATTTGAAGGTATCCCTTAGTTGGGAAGATATTATACCCTACCTTGTTAATATAAATTTTAGAGTGTATGGTTTCCAAGGGACTCCCCATGTACTTCCTTACCAAGTTCCTTTGAAGGTAGGGATAATTGAAATGCTATCGAAGATAGGTGGATTGGAGGAAGCACAATTGATTGGGAGGTCTAGGGGCTTGATTTCCCATCTTGTACAATTTCTCATTAGTTCATAATCACTAAGGGTGGCTGGTTGTTCTTGTATAAATTTTTGGACCAATATAGTGAGGGATTTTTTGATATATTCAGATGAAGGGCCAAGACTAGTGCTAAGGATCATCAACCCTACTTCCCTAAGGACGTAATAAGGAATGATTTCTCTCTCCAAGAGAAAGAGATCAAAAAGGAGAAGTGGAGAGTTTTTCTACGGTTTTAGAATTCATTAATTGTTTTGATGAATATTATACGCCTCTAGATGATGCAAAGACAAAGGTAGACAAGGAAAATAAAGTGATGATTACTTTTTCTGAGATCATAGAAGTTATGAATGAGAAAAACTTATTATTTATTAATTCTTATCCTAATATGGCCCAAGAGGTCATGAGGAGTTGTCTTTCACCCCTACAGTAGGATCAAGGTAATTAGTTGTTCAAAGAAGACCTGACTACAACATAATTCAAAATAAAAGGCCCATAGTGGATAAAGGAAAACAAACAATAGGGTCAATCAATGCTATTCTGAAGGAGAGGCTTGATGAACCTATGCCAAAGAGGTAGAAGGTAAAAAAGGAACAAGTGTCTCAAACAAAGGAGTGTTCACCCACTCAATCCCCACTACACATAGGAGATGAACAAATCACTAAGGAGAAGGTGGAACAATTGGGAACCCAAGGGGGAGTTTTCATTACCATATCAAAATTGGAAAAGGGAAATCCTCAAGAACCTCCAATTCCAAGCCTTGAGTTGACTATTGTAGATTACAAAGGAAGGAAGTTGGACCCTATTGTAGAATAGACCAACCATGAGTTCATTTCTAATGAAAATTTTGGTAAGTCTAGAGCCTTCTATCAATTTTCTTCGAGGACAAACATTGGAATTTTTAAAGAAAGATGTAATAAAATGAAAATAGAGAATCTTGAGATTGAGGAGGTGGATCTACAAAAGAAAATAAAGGAGGAAATGATGTAGGAATTTAAAAGCTTGACCCCTGAAGAAGGAAGGAGAATGATAAAATTATCTAGGGTTCCGTTGCTACCAAATTGGGATATTATGGATGAAATGGTCTTTAATTATGTTACCAAAAAATTAGATGTAGATGAGAAGGAAAAGAAGGAGATGAAAGGTGTCAAGTTCAGTGAGGATCATGCTGCATTGGTAATTTGGTCAATGAGAAAAGGATCCATATCTAGCTTTTTCAAACCTGATGACATTGGCTTGATAGGAAATCTAATTATGAAAAGAGTTGAAGAAGCTACAAGTGAAGAGGCTGTAGAACTAGGTGTTGGATTAGAAAACTTCACTTTAGCAACAACTCTAAGGGATAAAAGAGAAAGGTTAGAGTTACAAGACAAGTATGAGAAAGTTTTAGCTGCCTATAATAAAGAAGTTCAAAAGAGGATTGAACTTGAAAATAATTTGATGGGACACCAAGGTAAATCTAGTAGGCTTAAGATCACTTATTCTTATCCACTAGTTGAGCCTTTTAAATCCACTCCTTTTATTGAGATTCCAGACACATCACAGAGACCTTACTATTACACTATAGAGGATTTTGAAGAAGAAAAGAGTAAACTTTGAGGATTGCATGTAGAGGTAGAGATCTAATATGAGGATAGGTTAAGGTAAGCCATCATTTATTTAGTTAATAATATTGATTGGGCAACTTTTTATGACCAGATAGAAAATGTAATAAATATATGAGATGAGATGAAAGCAAATGATGATGCCCTAAAGCCAATTGTCAACAAATGGAGTAGAAGGAATAAAAATTTTACTCTTCTATGTTTTTTTGTTATTAGTTTATCCTATGAGTATATAGAAAAGACTTATGATTTGACCAATGATCTAGCAGAGTTTGATGATAAGAGAATTGTATTGCAAAAGATGATCATAAATTATCTTAACAAGTATAAGAGCATTAATTTTGAACTCTTATCACATGCCATAGATAAAAAGGATAAGTTGAAAAATAAAGAGGAATGGGCCCAAGAATTGAATGACCTATTATGCCTTCAAATGAATAAGGTCATAAATGAGAAAGGAAATGCATGGTGGGAAATTACAATTGAAGAAGCTATAAAAGTGCAATTATTTTATGATTTTTTGAGAACACATTTTATTGAAATTGATAAATTAGGGGAATATGTGATGAGGAAGCAACATGATATTCTAAATTTTAATTGGCCAAATGACCCACTTTTTGACAACAAGATGAAAAATTTCCTTCATGCAAAGAGCTTAGAATGTGGTGAAACTAATGATAATGGAATGGAACATGATGAAGTACAAGTAATTGACACATTAGTAAAAGTAGAAGAGGACAAGGGTAAGAAACCAACTACAGTTACTGAAACAAAGGCCCAAATAGATGATTTGGCAATAGGACAACTAATGATGATTGTTAATTTGTCAGTACAAAATTATGTGGATGGAGTACCTTAGGTTCAACTCAACCTTCAAGTACTAGAACAAGATCCACCACATGTAGGACCAATGATCACACACCTTGAAAAGAACACAAACAACAAAGCCAATCATAAAATCCTTGGTAATAAAAAGTGTGGCAAAAAGTGGTCCCCACAAAAGAATATTCATGATGAAAGACATTCTGTTGCACCAAATTTTGTTTTTTGTGATAGTCACAATGTAAATATCTTCCTATTTTAAGGAAATATGTTAGTTTCTCTATGCCTCAAGCTTGTTGCATCTCACACTATTTAATTGAGCTTCCAGGGCTAGAGAAAAGGGTTCAAATCATTGCATAATTTTTAGTTCTGTTAGTCTATTTTGGTCTAGTTTTTCTTGATATCAACTCTTTGATGTATTTTCTCTACAAATTTTGAGAATGCATTAATTGTCCATGATCATGATGTCTTATTTTGAGTTGTTCTGAGTATTACCCATTGTTATATAATTTTCAAAGAAGATTAATGCAAAGATGAACTGTCCCCATTATCTTTTCTCTCTAAATATTGTCTCCATTTTTAGTGGCTGGCTATTTTGAGATTGTATGAGTAAACCTTGTTCATTTTAATGCAACTAGGATAAGTTGTATGTTAATTCATTATTGCTTTTGACTCAATGAATTGAGTAAATGCTTTAATGAGTGTGATAGGATTGTTGGAAATGATTGAAAAGATCATGAATGAAGAATAATGGAACTAGTAAAGAATGTTTTCAATCATTGTTTTGTCATTGATGTCAAAATTGCTACTTGCAGGAATGACAATTTCTTAAGTGATCCAAGTACTATCTATTGGTTTATTGACAAGGAGGTGGCAATCAATAAGATGTAACTAGAGCATCTAGAGAAAGGTTGAAGTTATGATGTTGT
Source organism: Cupressus sempervirens (assembly GCA_028749045.1). Lineage (NCBI taxonomy): Eukaryota > Viridiplantae > Streptophyta > Pinopsida > Cupressales > Cupressaceae > Cupressus > Cupressus sempervirens. The sequence goes on along the minus strand of CM053786.1, from coordinate 249,978,509 downwards.
AAAGAAGTATAAGGATCAGCTAAGCCATTGATGAAATAGTGTACTGATGACATACTCTAAGAGGATGGACACACTAAGACACAACAAAGATGTAAGGTTTAACTAAGTCATTTGTAAAGCCTAACTAGGTTCATTGGAGAGAGCTAAGCAAGCTAGTTAGAGCCAAACAGATTCTTAGTTGAAGCCAAGCAAGTTCAAATTTAGTGTGTGCCGAGAAATCCTTTAGGTGCTAAGTAACACAAAATCCTTCAGGTGCTGAGTAACAAAAAATCCTTCAGGTGTCAAGTAACAAAAATTCCTTCAAGTGCTGAGTAACATAGAATTGGTCAAGTGCCGAGCATAAAAAAAGAAGTAATGGATGCTGAGTAAGTCTTCAAGTGCTAAGCAAAGAAAAAATGCTATAGGTGCTGAGAAATCCTTCAAGTGCTGAGAAAAGAAAAAATGCTATAGGTGTCGAGCGCCAATAAAATAAAAATAGAAGTTGAGTAACATAGAAAGAGCCAAGCATTAGTAAACCAATGATGCTGAGTTGCTACATTATTTGTTAAGTCAAAGATTCACTAGATTAGTAGCGATAAGTTTGTTACATCAAATTTTGTGAATTAGTTGGATAATAAGGATGCTGAGTAGATGTCATAGAATTTTATGTAAACCATGCAAACCAATTCAAGGCAAATGCTAATGGATTTATCATGAAGTTTCTAGAAGAAACAACTTGGAGGGAGAACAATATCATTTTCTTAGATCAAATTGAGATTTGAGTTGGAAATGAAGAACATAACTTCTTTATAAAGAGTTATAGGTCAGAGATAAGAAAAAGGGGAACTTGGTCACAAGTATGGTCAAAGCAAAGAGAAGGCTAATGTGGAGGAGGACACAGTGAGGTGTAAGTACAGAGCATCAAGACTCTGAGTTGATCAAGTGATCATGGAGTGCATTGGCATAATGAGAGGAAGAACTCAAGGAGACAGATCTTGAAGGGTGAACAAATTGTCAGCACTGCAAGGGAGGAATGCCAAGAAAAAAAAAAATTGAAGAGTGATCTAAAATTTGCAAGGTTAGGGTTGCAATCTTTATTAGGTCAAAACCCTTCTAATACCTTCTTACCATTGTATTAGATAATGAAATCCTACATTGCTAGGTTAGCTTAACAAATAGGTGGATAAGCCTCAGGAAAAGGATAGAAGATCCCCAGGAGAAGGATAGGAGATCCTTAGGAGAAGGATATGAGATCCTTAGAGAGGGACAAAAGATTCTTTTGAGAAGGTGACTCTAAATCCCATGGACTTGGGTGAGCCTAAAAACTCTATGTAAATCCTTGAATAGGGTGACATTATAAGTTGAATGTTCTTAAGTCCACTAACAAGGCACACTCCTAATAGGGTGTAGAAATCCTTTAACAGGGTCACATCTGATAGTGTGTAAAGCCTTTAATAGGGCAGGCCTTTAAAAATGCAAACCATCAAAAGTGGTTGAAATCAATTATGTAGTTATTTTGTGGGTATCATCCCCACTCCAGTTTTACCTTCTTATTCCTAGAGGGTTTTTGGGTCATCAAAATCCTTAGTGTTATGTGGTGATGCATGTTATCTTTCATAGTTGTTTAATTTTTAATTGCATGCATGATAATTTCAACTATATGTCATCAAAGATTAGAAGAAAAAGTTGTATTGGACATCATTGGACCTTGGATGACTGATTCACAACCCCTCCCCCCATCTTAGTTATTCTAAAAGAATTCTAACAAGGATCTCCAAGCATTAGGAAGGATTTATATAAGAATTAGTTGTAGGGAGAATTGCTGATTATATTGATTGTAATATAGTCAATTAGGTCAAGAAATTGGATAGAATCTGAATCCCAATAGATGAGGCATTGACTAATTGTTTTAGTTAGCATATGGGAAGATCATTGATAGATATCAAGAAAAATTCTAAAATCCAATATCAATTTTACTTTAAATTCTTGAAGAATGTTTAAGTTGGTCAACACTTGTTTACATTTAACCTCTAAGTCTTAGTTAGCTGCTATTTCCCATAATTATCTATAGATCTAAGAAGAATTATGAGTAATCTACTAGAGGAGATGAATATTTTTATAAAATATAATGGATTGCATGAAATGTGAATATAGTATTAGGTTGTGAATTGTTTATCTCTCAAGTGCACCAGCCTTGGTTTTGTAGAGCCAAAAGAGTAGAAAATCTTTCATGATTTTGTTGAAGTTGGGTCCAGATCCGAAGAACATATAGTTATTTATGGTAAGTATCTAATCCATAGCTTATTGTGATTTTCATCATCTTCATATTAAGAATTTTTTTTCTTAGTAGTGTAAAAACATGAAAAAAATGGTGACTCTACTTGGGAGTTGTTCAACTCATGCTTATATGTGGAAGGTATGACAAATTTTTTGGTCTTGTTTGTACATGTGTTGGTCAAATTATTTTTGTAATGTTTTGTGGTTATATTGGAATTTTCTAGTGACAAACCTTGAGTGTTTAGAAAAGGAGAAAATACTTAGTACCATAGGTGTTGACTGACATGTACCGACCTGGTGAACATGTCTTATCTATTAAGCAAGAGTTGTAGTCTTATGTTATTTGTGATTGGTTATTTTGTATGTCAATATATTCTAGATTATCCCATGTATTTTCTTTTAATCAAAGCTATTTCATGCTATATTTTTCCCTAGGATAGGATGGTGAATCAATCAAGGTTTTGAAAACTAGTGCTTATTAAAAAGATTCCACAAATGGTAGACAAAAGGAAAAGTACACGAGCTTATACAAAAGCCAATCATGATATACCATTATATACTGACTTACCTCATGGTGGTAGGAAGAAACAAAAGAAAAAGAAAGTAGATGTAAATCCTACTTGGAAACCAAGGGGTAGTTCATCAGTAATCTCTCAATACCAACCTATGGTAGGGAGGGAATCTTCTTCACTAAGCTCTAGATCAGAAACCACAAGACTTTTAGGAGGAATGTTTAGTACCCCATTGTAAGAAGTGAAAGACTATCAAGATAAATACATATCTTCAATGGGAGATGCATTACATAGATCATATGTGATAGCTGAAAATCATAGGCTAGGTTATAAGAACATTATGAAGGATCCTTTTAATTCTAGAATACCTCGATATGTAGAAACAAACCTAATAGATTTTGACAACCCTACTAATTTAGAAGTAAATTTTGTAGATCCAAGGGAAGTATACTTAGAAATAGGAGTCTTAAAGAAATAGGTTATAGAAGAGGAGGCTAAACATTCTCATTTGGAGAAAGAGAGAGAGCAAGACACCTTGAATTCTCATATTGAAAGAGATAAATTTTTCAGAAGGATGGCTTCCCTAAAAGAGTAGAATAGAAAGTTGGAGGAAAGGACTTTGTCCTTCATGTTAATATTTTTGGGGATATTGATAGCCTAAGATCTAAGGTTTTAGAAAAAGAAAATCTCATAAGCCAAAGCAAGAACCTATCATATCTCAAATCCAACCTTAGAAGCCTATTTAGATAGAACATGTAGAACCCATTGTGAAAACCAATAATAAAGGAAAGGGCAAGGCTATAGGAATCCAAATAAATGAAATTCACACTATAGCAAGTAAATATATGAACCCTCCTATGTCCAAATTGGATCTTCATTTAGAAAAGGCTAGGAAAGAGAAAGAGGATCTTGCAAAAGAGCTTGAAAAGGTTGAAAATGAAGCCTAGGTAGCAGAAACAAGGAGAAAGATTCAATGATCAAGTTCAACTCTACCTTAGGTTCATGGCATAATTTATCCACCCAAGCCAAAAACTCTATACTCACCTATGGACTAGTAATCTCTAGCTAAAATATGTCTCAATTTTACCATGCTTCATCATCTACTACTAGTACCCAAGTCCCTACTATCCAAGTATCATAGTCTCAAAATGTTGTCCATAACTAGAGTAATATGACAAGCACATAAAATAAAATTAGTTTTTAGAAGAAGCATATATACATGGAAAAGTACAAGCAAATGTCATTCTTAGGTATTTTTGGTTTTCCTCATCCAATATCATTTGATTTAAGAGATAAAGTTGTGAAGTTTTCAAGGAATAATGCTATTTTTGGTGAGGAACATTTGAGAATTTTTATAGACATGTTAAATGGTTTTGAGGTAGAATATGAGGATGTGGTGATGAAATTATTTGTACACTCATTAACTGAAGATGTAAGGGACTAGTTTACGGGACTACCAAATGATAGCATTAGTTCATGGAGCAACTTAGATAAGCTATTTAAAGAACACTATGGAGATAACACTAACGATGGCTTTATGACTAATGATGGGTTTATGTTGAAACATCTGTCAATGAGTTTGACTCAAAAATCACACAATTAAATCTTGATAGCAATATCATGATTTCAATAACATCAGGAAGAATCCTAATGAATCTATTTTTAATTTTAATGTAAGGTTTTAGAAGAGAATGTACAAGCTATTTTAGGTTATGAGATTGAATGAGGATGTGTGCCTTACAACATATTTCAATGCCTTTAAGAATAAAATGGCTTATTAGTTGAGAGATAAAGATACCAAAACTTTAAGGGATGCTTACAAGGTAGTTGTGAATATTAGAAACAATAGGAAAGTATCTAGTAAGCTAGGAAGGAGAGATGACCCAAAGTTGTTCAATCCCAAGAACAATAAGAAAGAGAATGATAAGTCTCGTATAGGAAAGAAGCCTGAGGAAGCCACAATAGGTCAAGTATTGGACTTATTAAAGAATATGAACCCACTAACTTTCAACTCACACAAACCAAATGTTGGTGAAAAGGCCCTAGTGAACAACAACCATTTCAATAAACAACCAAAAATCTAGAATTACCCATATACCACCCAATGGAAAGATGGTAAACCTATATCTAACTAGACTTAGAATATAAAGGATAAAGGTACCTATTGTCACTTAGGTTTGCACCCTTGTCCAAGGCCTATGCGTAAGGAAAACCTAGTGAAACATGGAAACAACCTCCAAGCTGTGGGACTTGAACTGCGAGGCTGAGTCTCCGGAGAAGGCCAACTTCCTCTTACTATCAGGGTGCACCTAACTACTCTTGGAAGGAAAAGAGGAAGAAGGAGATGCAGAAAGCAACACTACCCTACCTAAACTACGGAGGTGATGCACCAAAATAGAGTGTTGAGACCCATTTCTGCCCATATATGCACTATTCAACCAGAATGAAACTAAGGATATATACATATAGGCTAGTTTTGATCTAATAACCTCATGCAGATTAAGAAACCAAACTGAATAACATAAGGAAAGAGGTATCTCACTCATATATTATCCAGTAGGCAAAAAATAGATACAGTATGCAGGCTACAGATCTCGACAATACACCAATGAGAGGCAAAACGGGATGCACATACACATTGATGGCTGAAGGAGATAAAATAGAGAATCATTCAGTTCAAAGGCATAGGGAATGTTACACTAAGAGTTGCAGAGCAATATCAGAGAAATCAGAAAGAGTCGACCCTTGGAAAAGATTACAAAATTGCCTTTATAGTTCAGGCATAACTGAGGGAAATGATTCTACATTAACTGCTCAACTACTGCCATTGAACCCCAAAATATTCGATCAAAGATCACACTCGAGCATGGTTATGAAGTACAAAATTAGATATTCGACTGAAAGAATGCCTCGAGTAGACAGAAGCGACGCCAATGAATGATCCTGACACAGTAGATGGATAGACTGAGATGGTGGAGTGTTTCCCTATGCCTTGCATTCATTGCAGGTAGGTCAAAATTGATCACAAAGATCAGATCGCAAGATAACCTTGATCAGTTTTGCTTCCTGGTTCATGAATCAACAGGGTTGAAGCAAGTCAAATAGGCTATATGAGCCAGCTAAGTCATGTGGGCAAATCACCTTTCTTTGCTCCACCACCTGGGGAAGTCTTTCGTGGTTGACCTTTCATCATCAAACTAACCGTGCCACCCTTGTAGACATTCATATTAATTGTGATGATTACATTAACCGCCAGCCATTGACTGTCCTTTCTGACCAGGCTAGCAAGACACGTGTCAACAAGGCGCTGTGTCGCCAACATAAACCTTGAGCAACTTACCCACAGCGAGGTGGCAACGACCATCGATCAGCCTAGATCCAAAAATCATGAAGACTCGTCATACTCCATACTATCCTTACCTCGGGCCCATCATATTTGGTGCCACCTCTGCAACCTTGTCATATCCAACTGACACCTAGCAATACCTCAGTGACCACACCCTAGCGAGACCTGGCCCCACTGACACATGGTGACCTGTCGCTACGTCGCTATGGTAAAGATCGCACATCTTTGCCATGGCAATATGGTGACAGTCATTGATCTTCTCTAATCTAACGGCCACGAAGACCCACCTTCCTGCAACCTTCCTCCCTCGTAATTCGTTGGGCCTGTGGTACATGTGGCACTTCACTGTTGGTCTATCAGTCATTTGATCCCTAATGCGCTGGCAGGATGAAATATGGTCCCACCAGGACATGTGGCACCCTATCGCTATGTCGCTATAGTAACCCTTGCACAACATCATAGTGAGATGGCGACGACCATTGATCAGCCCTGATCTGACGGCAGAGAACTTGTGAGGCATAAAAATATCATAAGGTTTGGAACTTAGGTAATTTTGATACCTTCGTGGGTATTAAAATATTAGTAATTGGGGAGGTGACCGTTGGGCGGGGTAACATTCAAATTTTGAAACTTGGCAGGGCAAACAAAATGTGGTAACATTCTAGCGACTCACAGGGGGCATGAGCCTGCTCGATGCATAAGACCAATGCCTGTAAACAATCCATTGGGCTATGGAGTCAAAAATGGGTCTGAAAGGTACAAATCTGAGAACTGCAAAACCCTAACCCTTTTTTGCAAGGAGATCAAAACATTAAAAAACCCTAGATCTACCCTGTAACTGAAGCGAAACAAAACTTCCTCTACAACCTAAGACTGTCCAAACTTTGGAAGCTGGAAACTCAAAAGGAGAACCCTGTGCACGTGCACTTCTTGAAAGGTAGGAAATAATAGAAAAGGAACTAGACTAACTATGTACATGGATTCACAATCTTCATTAGAAGCAAGCTTTAGGATAAATCCCATTGACTGGGATGGGCAGAACTTCACCATTGGGTCTACTCAGTTGGAATGCATTAGCCTGTTTGCAACTGGCAATTAGGTAAGGGCCACTCCATAATGCATCAAACTTAGAATGTCTTCCTAGTTTCACCCTATCAGCATCCCATTTCAGAACTAGATCCCCCTCTTTGAAAGTCCTGTCCCTGGCCCTTCTGTCAAAATTCCTTTTCACCTGTTGCTGATGCAACTCCAGGGTCTTCATAGCTTTATCTCTTTTTTCTTCTAGCTCCATCAGCTCTTCCATTCTTACTGACATGGCACAATCTTCAATCAATTCCAACTGATGAGCCAACTCCAAGGAAGGGAATTCTAGTGAAATTGGGAGTCTAGCCTCCCTACCATATACCAGCACAAAAGGTGAATTCCCAATAGATCTCTTGGGTGTTATTCTATCAGCCCACAGAGTAGTCTTTAATTTTTTATGCCAGACCCTCTGATTGTCTTCTATTGTCCTCTTCATGATTCTGATTAGATTCTTGTTGGAAGACTTAGCTAAACAATTGCCCAGGGGATAATAATTTGAGGATGTGCTCAGGTAGATATTTTGATTCATTGCCCATGCACAAATCTGGGCTCCAAAAAAAGATTTAGCATTATCTGAGATGATAGTAGAAAGAGCACCAAACCTAGATACAATCCCATCAAGGAACTTGACCACTGATGGTTCTGTGGCATCCTTCAAGGCAACTTCCTCTGTCCATCTAGTGAAATAATCAGTAGCAGCCAAAATCCATTTATGACCTGCGCTAGATGGAGGGTTAATAGGGCCTATAAAATCCAACCTCCACTAGGTAAAGGGTTGATCCACCTGAATAGGATGAAGGGGGAGAGCTGCAAGCCTTTGTTTGCCTGAAAAGAAAGCACATTTCTCACATTTTCTCACATACCTATAACAATCATGGAACAGAGATGGCCAATAATAACCAGCCCTCATGATCTTCATAGTAGTTGTTCTTGTAGAGAAATGGCTTCCATCAGGGCCATCATGAAGTTCTTTAATCATCCTTTCAGCCTGATCCTCTTCAATGCATCTCAATAGGGTCCCATTAAAATCCCTCCTAAATAGGATACCATCAACTACAACATAGGGAATGGACTGCAATCTATATTTTCTTCTTTTAGCTCTGTCCAATCCCTAAGGTTATCCATCACCTAATAAGAAGCTCTTCATATTATTTATCCAGCTCTTTGGGCCGTTAACATTTACTTCCTCTTGCTGGTCTATTAATACCATAGTAGCCTCTTCATCAGAACCCTGACCTGATAAGATTTCTTTGCACAATCCTCTCCCTCTTACTAGCTTGGTAATCTGAATATCAACATCATATTCCATTACCCTAGTGATCCATCCAGCTCTCTTTTCACTGATACCCTTGCTTAACAAAAATTCCTTTACACTGGCATGGGGCACCAACAAATGGATCCTATTGTGGGATAAGAGGTGCTTGAATTTCTTCAAGGCTTTGATGATTGCAAGGGCTTGCTTCTCAACAAAGCTATACTTATCTTCATATTCTTTGAGCCCTTCACTAAAAAAAGCTATGGGCTGCTCCTCATCCTTTCCATTTGTCTGAGTCAAGACAACAGAGATACTCGACTCACCACCTAAAGTGTAGAGGATGAAATCTTTCTCAAAATTTGTGTTCATGAGAGTAGGGGCTGAGGCTATGGCTATCTTGATCTCTTCAAAAATCTCCTTCCCCTCCTTGGTCCATGAGAAAACCATGTCTTTCTTGAGCATTGATGTAAGAGGTTTCACCATGGTAGCAAGATTAGGGATAAACCTTCTCACAAAGTTTATTCTACCAAGGAAACTTTGCAGCCCCTTCTTGTGTTTAGGAAGAGGAAGGGCTAGCACTGCCTTTGTTCTTTTTGGATCAATGGTCAGACCATCCTCAGATACAATGTGTCCCAATAATTTTCCTTGGCTTGTAGCAAAGACACACTTGGCTGGGTTGAGGGAAACCCCAAACTCTCTACATCTTAGAAATACCTGTCTCAGATGATCAAAATGATCTTCTACATCTTTTGAATATACAGTTATATCATCAAGGTATACTAAGACAAACTTATCAATTAATTTTTTGAAGGCCATCTCCATTGCCTTCTAAAATGTGGCACCTGCATTTGTTAGTCCAAATGGCATCTTGTAGTAAGCATAGGTGCCCCATTTAGTAGTAAATGTTGTCTTATGTCTATCAGATTCTTTAACCAACAATTGGTTGTAACTAGAGAATCCATCAAGAAAAGAGAATCTCCTTGACCCACTGACCTTGGATAGAATTTGCTCCATGGAAGGGAGAGGATGGTGATCTTTAAGAGAAGCTCGATTAAGATCCCTAAAGTCCACACACAATCTGATTTCCCCATTCTTCTTCCTTACAAGGACAAGGTTAGCTACCCATGATGAGTGTTTGACAGGAAATATTATATTGGCCTCTATCAACTTGGATAATTCTTTTCTCATTAGGGGCTCAATCTTAGGATTCACTGGTCTCTATTTTTGCCTCACTGGTTTGGCCTTATCAACTAGATCTATAGTATGTTGAAACAAACTAGGGTCAAACCCTTTTAATTCATCATATGTCCAAGAAAATACATCATGAAATTCTTGACATAATTGAATGAAGTTTTCTTGCTTAGTTTCAGAACATACCTTCCCCATATTTAGAGATTTTCCATCAGCAATTGTAACTGGGGCATAATCATCCTTTTCTACAGCTAGATTTATTCCTTTGCCTCTTGTTTGATCATCAGGATTAAAAACACTCTCCAAAGTAATGAGACCCTTGGGAAACTTTTTAGAACTAAGGTGAATGATCTGATCACCATATTGATCTTGCAGCCTTGACTGGTTTCTACCTGAGAATTCTGCCTCATTCTACAAGAAACTCACAATTTGCTGATCGGAGTCAAACAGTTGCCAATGAGTGTTGTTGTCAGGGATGGCAGGCCTCACTACCACCCTAATTTGTTGCTTCTTCTCCTCCTCAAGATTCCCTAGTACATCATAAGCTGCACCCACTGCTGCAAGTCTATCAGCATGTTTATTTTCTTTCCTAGGAATGCTCTGAATATTAAATGCATTGAAACCCTCAAGAAAATCCCAGACTTTGTGTTTGTAAGACTTGAGCAGGCCATTTTTTGTGACATTCTGGCCTCTCACCTGATTCACTACCAAGTCACTATCTCCATATACTTTCAAGACTTGGATTCCCCTCTTTTGGGCAAGTAAGAGACCTTGAATCAAGGATTCGTACTTGGCCACATTATTGTTGCAATTGAATTGGAGCCTGAAGGAGAAGTAGTATCTTATTTGAGTAGGAGAGACCAACATAACACCAGCCCCTGATCCATTTCTATTCCTTGAGCCATCAAAGTACATACTCCATATTCCATTTATATCATCATTAGTCCCAACAAGATTAGGAGATTGAGCCTCTTTCTCTATTATGCAATATGTACTAAGGCCTGTCTCAAGAATTTTTGACATAGGCTCAAACTGATATGCATTTTCCCACTCATCCAAGAAGAAATCAGGAATCCCTACTATGGAAGTGACAGGCTCCTTTACTATGTCATTTTCATCCATCTCTAGAATAGGGCAATTCATATTGATGAAATTGGGGGTGTAAGATTCAGTGTGATGAAGGGCTTGAGGTTCTGCTCTAATTGAGGCATTGGCTCCATATCTGGTCTTAAATGGCATATATGACCAATCAACAGATATGAATCCACCAATATAAGCAGTGAAGTCTCTTGAAAGATAGATGGCAAAATAGGGCTTGACTTCAGCAACAGATATATCTTGAATCACAGTGCAACCGGGGCATGCATGTAGGGCCATCTCCACATTCTTAAGGATACCTATGGTTTTGACAGTACTACCATCTAGTTGTAACACATCCCTAACAATGGGCTCATATTTCATCCCTAAAGCATCAGCAACACACCTAGGCATTACTGAGCTACTAGCCCCTAAATCTATCATGCAATTGTGGACTAATTTGCCTCCTATAATTAGGGAAACATAGAATGGGGGAGGTCTAACCCTTTTATTTGTCTCCACATCCCCAAATGGTTGTACTAGACTTGTGGCATTCTCCATGATAGATGGCTGATCCTTGAGTTTAATCTTCTCTAATTCTTGTTGCAACATCCTCTTCTGCATTGGTATGGTAGCAACAGCATCCCACATGGAGATATTCACATTGGTTTTCTTCATTTTCTCTACCACACTGAAAAGTGCATTAGGAACTTTGGTAGAAACTTTGGGAGCTGCACTTATAAGAGGTTGAGGTGGGGCAACATAAGGACCACTTGCATCTTTCTTTCTTGGATCTTGCTCTTGCTGCTGTGAAGTACTTGCTTGTTCGGATACAATTAAATAATTGTGTATTGTCTTTGATGTTACACAAATGTCATATCAGTTATCAGATAGAGTCTACCGAGTTCTATCAACCAGGAAAATAGTTTACAGAGTCTACCGAGCTCAGTCGGTCAGTAAAAGCCTTTTGCAGTGTATACCGAGTGTTCCTGTATGTCACACGGTGAGTTAGTGTTAACCGAGTTCACTCGGTAAGCTAAGGAAAGTTTAGTTCTTACTGAGATCACTCAGGTATCAAAGGATTTTGTAGCAAATGGTTAGTGTTAATCGAGTTTGCACGGTAAGCTAAGGAAAGCTAAGTTTTCACCGAGCTCACTCGGTAGTCGAAGACAGCTTTTACCGAGTCCAGTCGGTTTCCAAAGGAAGTGGCAGGTTTACCGAATTCCCCTGTAATTGTAGTTTTTACCGAGTTCTGCCGGTTAACACAGGAAGGAAGTTTTTGTTCAATATTGACCGAGCAGCGTCGGCCAGTGAAGAATTTTGTTTTTTAGTTCAAGCCGACTTTGGAATATGTTTCGTCAAGTTAGTTGGGCAAGCCGACTTTGGAATTGTTTTGACAAGTTGATTGGGCCGACCTAGTATTATGAATAATATATAAAGAGGTGCTCAAGATGCAAAAAAAAGAAAGGAGGATAGAAAGTATGTACGGATAGTGCAAGGAAGTGCAAGGAAGAGACTTGCGTATGCCTAAGCAGAATTGAGCAGAGGAAAATCTTGGAGCTGTAGAGATATATTTGATCAGTAAGGATCTTGTGGAGCTAAACTGAGATCTGTATTCAGCAAGATAAGTTGCATGTATTTTCAAATCATTCATTGTTGCTTTCTAACCATTGTAACAGTGATTTCAAAATCTCCTAACAGAGTTGGTTTAACAGCCATTTCATAAATCCTTTAACAGGGTGGCAATTCAGTTGAATTGTTCAAAAGACCTCTTACAAGGCCACTCCTAACAGGGTAATTAAATCCTCTAACAGGGCCACACCTAACAGTGTGTTTTGTAACCTTTAACAGGGTTGGCTCCTAACAGGGCTCACTTCAGAAGAGTGAAAATTGGTGACTAGTTGCTGGTGGTTTTTTCCATATTGGGTTTCCACGTAAATCTGGTGTCTACTATGTTAATGATTACTTTCTTTTGCATAGTCGCTTATTTCAGTAAATGCTTCATAAATTAACTAAACATCTATCAAGTTTTAAGCAGTAATTTTTGTGTTTATTGAGTAGCAGCAGCAACTAAGTTTAAGGCATCTTTGAGACTTTTGAAAATATTTTTGTGGTAACTGATTCACCCCTCCCCTCTCAGTTACCCCATCTTCATTTTCCAATAATTGGTATCAGAGCTTTTGGTGCTTGCAGGAGAAGATTTCAACGATCTAAGCCAAAGATCAAGATGTCTTATAAGAGGGAAATCCCAAGGCTTAACCGAAACAACTTCTTAGCATGGCAGGGATTAATGAGACTTCATCTAGCTTCCATTGGTGACACTGGTCTATAATATCTTGATGAGAAATATGTAGAACCATCAGGTACATTATCAGTCAATGACATTGCTATAAAGAAGACTCATAACATTATGATGATTGATATTGCATCTGCCTTGAGTTATGAAGAGTTTGATGATGTCAAGGACTACACTACTGCCTATGAAATGTGGGAAAGACTGAAAGAGATCTATGGTGGAGATGACAATGTCAGAAGAGCCAAAGCTGAAAGTCTGAGAGGACAGTTCGATCAGATGAAAATGAAAGAAGATGAAAATATTGCCAAATATGTTGAAAGAATTAAAGCATGTGTCAGTGCTATCAAAGCTTCTGGAGGAAGTATTAGTGAAGAGATAGTCATAAGTAAAGTTCTTAAAACTCTACTTCCAGTTTATGCCATCAGGGTATCAGCCATTCAAGAAAGAAGGTGTGAGGCCAATCACAAGATAAACCTAGAGGCCATAGTTGGAAGATTGACAACATTTGAATTAGATAATTTTGATAATTATGTTCCAGCTACAAAGAACATTAAGTCTGCATTTGAAGCCAAGCTTTCACTCAAGGACAAAGGCAAAAAGAAGAAGGAATCTCAGTCAGAGAGTGAAGATCAATCAGATCAGAGCTCTGACAGTGACCTTGAATTAATTGAAGCCCTACTTGCAAAGAAATATTCAAGAGGAAGAGGTAAATACAGAGGTAAAGTACCCCTAATCTGCTTTTCATGTGAAGAAGTTGGGCATATTGCTACAAGGTGTCCAAACAAGAAAGATAAAGATGAAAAGAAAGATAATAAATGGAACAATAAGAAAGATTTCAAATAATTTAAGGATAAAAGTAAGAAATCATGTTTTATGGCTAAAGATTCTAATGATTCTAATGATGAAGAAGAGGATGAGATTGTTTACATTGCTGTAAAAGATGAATCTGACAATGAAGAAATGGCACTCATCTCTCACATAAGTAAGAATGATACATGGATCATTGATAGTGGCTGCTCACATCATATGACTGGAGATAAAACAAAGTTTGATCAATTTGAAGAGTATGATGGTGGCAGTGTAAGATTTGGAAACAATGAACCTTGTTGCATCAAAGGAAAAGGAAGAATCACTCTAACCCAGGAACTTGTATGTGATAATGCTTATTGGGTAGAAGGACTAAAGCACAATTTATTGAGTGTGGTACAGTTACTCAACAATGGACTCAAAGTAGAATTCATCCAAGGCAAAGCAAGACTACTGAACGGTAAAGGAAAGCTGATTGGATCTGGTATTCAAACTAAAGGTAACTTGTTCTATCTTGAACTTGATGAACATTCATGTTTTATTGTTCAAATAGAAGAGAGTTGGTTATGGCATAAAAGATTATGTCATATGAATTTTGACAATCTGGTAAAGATAAGAAAATTCAAGAAAGTGAGAGGCATTCCTGATTTAAAGAAACCAGAGGTCGGTTTATGCAAGAATTGTCAAATTGGAAAGATGGGTAAGTCTAGTTTCAAAAGAAAAAATTATCAGTCTGAAGATTTATTAGAAATTGTGCATACTGACTTATGTGGACCTATTGAAACTGAAAGCTATACTGGTGAAAAATATTTCATTCTTTTTGTTGATGATTATTCAAGAATGATGACCATCATGTACCTAAGGAACAAATCAGAAGCATTTGAAAAGTTCAAATGGTATTTGGCAAGAGTAGAAAAAGAAACAGGGAAAAGATTGAAATGCCTAAGGTCAGACAGAGGTGGTGAATTTATTTCACATGAATTTAATAACTTTTGTATTGAAAGAGGAATCAAAAGACAGGTTTCAGCACCAGGTACACCTGAACAAAATGGCATAGCTGAAAGAAGGAACAGATCCATCATGGATTGTGCAAGAACCTTGATGATAGAAAAGAATGTTGCTATCAAATACTGGAAGGAGGCTATCAGTACAGTAGTTCATACCTTAAACCGAGTACAGTTAAAAAAAGACTCATTCAAAACTCCCTACGAAATATGGTATGGCTATAAACCCAATGTAAGTTATCTGAAAGTATTTGGAAGCAAATGTTATATCTTGAAAGAATCTAGAAAAGGTAAATTTGATGTAAAAGGTGATGAAGGTATATTTCTTGGATACTCATGCAAGAGTAAAGCATATAGATGCTTGAACTTATCTACTCACAAAGTCATAGAAAGTATACATGTGAAAGTTGATGAATTTGCAGAAAAGACTGAAGAAGAAAGTAGAAAAGAACCAAAAGATTACAAAAGATTCGTCTTCAGAGATTCGGATATAATATCAACTGCATCTGAGAATCAGAAATCTTCTTCTACCGAGTCATCACTAACCGAGTTGCAGGAAACATCTATCGAGACAACGTCTATCGAGTCAAAAAATACCGAGTTAGAGATTACCGAGCCTAAGGTAACCGAGCAGGTACATACCGTGCCAGTTGATACCGAGCCAGACCAAACCGAGCAAGGAGGAGAAATGCAAGAAGATAATGACAAAATTCATCCAAAAGAAAAATAACCTGTTCTAGCCAAATATGTCAGGAGACATCATTCAGCAGATCAGATCATTGGAAATAAATCTGATGGAACCATCACAAGAAGTAAGTTGAAAGGTACTTGTTTACTTGCTGATTTTGAACCTAGAACTGTCAAAGATGCATTAGAAAATGATAATTGGATTGAAGCAATGAATGAAGAAATAGAGCAGATAGAGAAAAACAAAACATGGACTCTTATACCCAGGCCTAAAGACAAAAATGTAATCGGTACAAAGTGGGTTTTCAGAAATAAGTTGGATGAAAATGGTAAAGTATCAAGAAACAAAGCTAGATTAGTGTGCAAAGGATATTCTCAAGAAGAAGGCATAGATTATGGAGAAACTTTTGCTCCCGTTGCTAGATTGGAAGGTGTTAGAACCTTATTAGCATATGCTACCTACAAAGGATTTAAAGTTTATCAGATGGATGTCAAGTTAGCATTTCTAAATGGTATACTGGATGAAGAGGTCTACATTGAACAACCTGAAGGTTTTATTGATTTAGATAAAAAGAACATGGTTTGCAAATTGCACAAGGCATTGTATGGTCTGAAACAAGCCCCTAGAGCATGGTATGAAAGATTGCATAGCTATCTTATTCAAATTGGATTTCAAAAAAATAATGATAACAATAGTTTGTATATGAAGAAAGGACCAGAAAATAAGATTGTCCTGGCAGAAATATTTGTAGATGATACTATTTTTACAGGGAATGATGATCTTTGCAAAGAATTTTCAGAACAAATGAGCAAGGAATTTGAAATGTCAATGTTCAGTGAAATCAAATTCTTTGTGGGACTTCAAATTCAGCAGAACAAGAATGGCATCTACATCACTCAAGCAAAATATATCAAAGAGATATTGAAAAAGTTTGGTATGGAAGACTGTAAACCAGTTGGAACTCCCATGTGTACTGGACTAAAACTTACCAAAGAAGATGAATCAAAGGAAATAGATCAGACATTATACAGATCTATGATTGGAAAGTTGCAATATGTAGTTCATACTAGGCCAGATATTGCTCTTGCAGTTGGAATGGTGGCAAGATTTTCAGCCAAACCAAGAGAAAATCACATGATGGCAAAAGATTATGGATTATGGTATAAACTTGGAGGAAACCTAGACTTAAAAGTGTTTACTGATGCTGATTGGGCAGGAAACCTTGATGACAGAAAAAGCACAAGTGGAGGTGCATTCTTTCTTGGAAAGAGGTTGGTTTCTTGGATAAGCAAAAAGCAAAACTGTACAGCTCAATCAACAGCAGAGGCAGAGTATGTTGCTGCAGCAGTAAACTGTTCTAATATTGTTTGGTTCAAGCAATTGCTACAAGGCATGAAGATGGAAATCAAGGAACCAGTCGTCATGTTTTGTGATAACACAAGTGCAATCAATATATCTAAAAATCCAGTAATGCATTCTAAGACTAAGCACATTGCAATCAAGTATCACTTTGTCAGAGAATTGGTGCAGGACAAGGAAATCAGATTGGAATATGTACATACAAAGGAACAGATTGCTGACATATTCACAAAGCCTTTACCTAAGGATGCATTTTTGTATCTCAGAGGTAAGTTAGGGGTTATTCCCCTATCTGAAGTTCACTAAAATAAGTTTTAGTGATGCATCAGCTCTTACAAAATTGAACAATCATCAGTTGATGCAGCAAATCAAAGAAATATTGCATATGAATCAGTACTAAAGGTACAATGAAATTCATTTGAAATTAGATGGTCTTTGGCATGTGTTGTCAAAGAGGGAGAGTTTTACCGTCATATCTTTTCCGAAATCCAAAATTTGATTAAGTAATTTCTTCACAGAGGGAGATTATTGTAAGAGGGAGAGTTCTCTATCTTAGAGGGAGAATTGTTAATTGTGTTGTGTTGCAGTAGACTTGCTTTCAAATTTCATTTCTGCTATGACATGTTGTGTTGCCATCAATGCCAAAGAGGGAGATTGTTGGATACAATTAAATAATTGTGTATTATCTTTGATGTTACACAAATGTCATATCAGTTATCAGACAGAGTCTACTGAGTTCTATCAACCAGGAAAACAGTTTACAGAGTCTACCGAGCTCAGTCGGTCAGTAAAAGCCTTTTGCAGTGTATACCGAGCATTCCTGTATGTCACACGGTGAGTTAGTGTTAACCAAGTTCACTCGGTAAGCTAAGGAAAGTTTAGTTCTTACCGAGATCACTCGGGTATCAAAGGATTTTGTAGCAAATGGTTAGTGTTAACCGAGTTCGCACGGTAAGCTAAGGAAAGCTGAGTTTTCATCGAGCTCACTCGATAGTCAAAGACAGCTTTTACCGAGTCCAGTCGGTTTCCAAAGGAAGTGGCAGGTTTACTGAATTCCCCTGTAATTGTAGTTTTTACCGAGTTCTGCCGGTTACCATAGGAAGGAAGTTTTTGTTCTATATTGACCGAGCAGCGTCGGCTAGTGAAGAATTTTGTTTTTTAGTTCAAGCCGACTTTGGAATATGTTTCGTCAAGTTAGTTGGGCAAGCCGACTTTGGAATTGTTTTGACAAGTTGATTGGGCCGACCTGGTATTATGAATAATATATAAAGAGGTGCTCAAGATGCGAAAAAAAGAAAGGAGGATAGAAAGTATGTACGAATAGTGCAAGGAAGTGCAAGGAAGAGACTTGCGTATGCCTAAGCAGAATTGAGCAGAGGAAAATCTTGGAGCTGTAGAGATATATTTGATCAGTAAGGATCTTGTGGAGCTAAACTGAGATCTATATTCAGCAAGATAAGTTGCATGTATTTTCAGATCATTCATTGTTGCTTTCTAACCATTGTAACAGTGATTCCAAAATCTCCTAATAGAGTTGGTTTAACAGCCATTTCATAAATCCTTTAACAGGGTGGCAATTCAGTTGAATTGTTCAAAAGACCTCTTACAAGGCCACTCCTAACAGGGTGATTAAATCCTCTAATAGGGTCACACCTAACAGTGTGTTTTGTAACCTTTAACAGGGTTGGCTCCTAACAAGGCTCACTTCAGAAGAGTGAAAATTGGTGACTAGTTGCTGGTGGTTTTTCCCATATTGGGTTTCCACGTAAATCTGGTGTCTACTGTGTTAATGATTACTTTCTTTTGCATAGTCGCTTATTTTAGTAAATGCTTCATAAATTAACTAAACATCTATCAAGTTTAAAGCAGTAATTTTTGTGTTTATTGAGTAGCAGCAACAACTAAGTTTAAGGCATCTTTGGGACTTTTGAAAATGTTTTTGTGGTAACTGATTCACCCCTCCCCTCTCAGTTACCCCATCTTCATTTTCCAACACAGCAACACACCTAGGCAT
Source organism: Cupressus sempervirens (assembly GCA_028749045.1). Taxonomy (NCBI): domain Eukaryota; kingdom Viridiplantae; phylum Streptophyta; class Pinopsida; order Cupressales; family Cupressaceae; genus Cupressus; species Cupressus sempervirens. The sequence goes on along the minus strand of CM053786.1, from coordinate 249,959,621 downwards.
TACTGAGCTACTAGCCCCTAAATCTATCATGCAATTGTGGACTAATTTGCCTCCTATAATCAGGGAAACATAGAATGGGGGAGGTCTAACCCTTTTATTTGTCTCCACATCCCCAAATGGTTGTACTAGACTTGTGGCATTCTCCATGATAGATGGCTGATCCTTGAGTTCAATCTTCTCTAATTCTTGTTGCAACATCCTCTTCTGCATTGGTATGGTAGCAACAGCATCCCACATGGAGATATTCACATTGGTTTTCTTCATTTTCTCTACCACACTGAAAAGTGCATTAGGAACTTTGGTAGAAACTTTGGGAGCTGCACTTATAAGAGGTTGAGGTGGGGCAACATAAGGACCACCTGCATCTTTCTTTCTTGGATCTTGCTCTTGCTACTGTGAAGTACTTGCTTGTTCATTTGCTGCTTGTATATGAGGTGTAGCACTCAAAGTTGAGGCCTGCATATGAGAAAGAGGGGAAACATGTTCCATAGATCTCTTCCTACTCCTTGTGTTATGAGCAACAAAATCCTGGTTTATATTATAGTGCTCCCCATCCTGATGATTCATGAAAGAGAAATCATCACGTCCTTGAATATATGATGCCTCCTTGGGATGATCCTCCTTGTATGATTGCTTTGCTACAGGTTCTTGGATAGTTAGGGCCATATAAGATTCTGCCTTCTGGCACATGCAATAGGTATAAGAATAGTTGGAAGAAGGGCAAAAATCTTGATCTTGGGCCAAGTTATTTTGAGGGACTATGGCTCTGTTTTGATTTGAGCTTGAAGTAGAAGCATGACTATTTTTCCTACCCTAATCAAAGGAGCTATTCCACTGATTAGGAATCCTACCACCACTTGTAGCTTGATATTGTAGTATGGGAGGCTTGTCACTTTGAGCTTGCTGCCTTTCTAAGGCCACCACCTTGTTACTCATCTTTTGTATCATAGAGAGACTATCCTCTAATCTCTTCCCCTGGTCCTTCAACTCCCTCCCCTGCTCTTGCAATTTTTTATCCAGGGTCTTCTCTCTTTTATCTATATTCAGCACTAGACCTTGGAGCATTTCTTTGAGCTCATCTATCCCATTTGAGGATGTAGAAGCTCGAGGGACTGGAGTAAGGGTTTGTGATGTAGAAGTTGTAGGAAGAGGGGCCATTGCTGGTTGGTGATTAGGAACATCAGGAAAGAAAGGCATAGGGGGCCTTGGAGCCAATTTTCCTCCTTGTATTAGGATGTTCTCAACTTTTATGGCTATCTCATAAGCATTAGGCAAGGTATCCCCTCCCATAGTTTGGATTGTAGTGGCAATATCACTGTCAAAAGCTCTAAGGTAATGCAAGAAGGCATTACCAGGGGTAGGTTTCACTGCAGTAGGTATTCTATCCCATGTCTTTTGGAATCTATAATTAAAATTAGTCATACACTCATGGGGGGTTCTTTTTATTGAAGTCAGCTGCTCTAATAGTGACAAATGGTCACTCTTATCCTCAAAATGTTTGCATAATCCTGCTCCTAGTTCATCCCAATTAGTTATAGAACCATGAGCTAAGCCTCTATACCACTGTAATGCTTTTCCTTTTAAAGATGAGGCTAGAAGTCTGATAGCAACATCATCCTCTGTAATACCATGAATATTACAGACATTTGCTACTTCAAGGATATGCTCTAAAGGGGAGATAGAAGTCACACCAGTAAAATTAGGTATGCTTTTTAGTGCAGATACTGGTATATCATGTCTTTGGGCTAACAACAAAGGACTTCCACCATTAAAGGTGGAAAAAGCATGAACTCTTGGCTATGCCATATAAACAAGTGTTCTATTAATGAGCGTTGATGGCAATCTAGGCTGAGTTCGAGTAGTAGGAGGAGTAGAGGCGGACCTTATAGGTATATTAACTATTTCTTCACCCCTAACTGGTGATAATGAAATTGTAGTCCTCCTTCTTCTAGGATTTGAAAGGGAAAGCTCTCGATATTGAAATTTACCTCTAGAAGATGCCCTTGTTTCAGCTCTGGGCATGAATCACTGCAACTTTGGCTAGGAACCAAGTTTGTTGATGTTCAGAGTCACCAAGTACTTTGAAGGACCAACCTCTCGAAGGCTTGAATACTGAAGCCAACACTACCTCTTCAGTATTAATCTCTAAAATTATTCCTTCTTTGACACCAGTAGAATTTAAATCTTCAATAGGATTTTCCCACTGGGTGTGCCAAAAACTGTTGTCACTTAGGTTTGCACCCTTGTCCAAGGCCTATGCGCGAGGACAACCTAGTGAAACATGGAAACAACCTCTAAGCTGTGGGACTTGAACTGCAAGGTTGAGTCTTCGGAGAAGGCCGACTTCCTCTTACTATCAGGGAACACCTAACTACTCTCAGAAGGAAAAGGGGAAGAAGGAGATGCAAAAAACAACTCTACCCTACCTAAACTACAGAGGTGATGCACCAAAATAGAGTGTTCAGACCCATTTCTGCCCATATATGTAGTATTAAACTAGAATGAAACTAAGGATGTATACGTACAGGCTTGTTTTGATCTAAAACCTCATGCAAATCAAGAAACCAAACTGAATAACACAAGGAAAGAGGAATCTCACTCATATATTATCCAGTAGGCAAAAAATAGATACAATATGTAGGCTATAGATCTCGACAATACACCAATGAGAGGCAAAATGGGATGCACATACACATTGATGGCTGAAGGAGATAAAATAGAGAATCATTCAGTTCAAAGGCATAGGGAATGTTACACTGAGAGTTGTAGAGCAATATCAGAGAAATTAGAAAGAGTCGACCCTTGGAAAAGATTACAAAATTGCCTTTATAGTTCAGGCATAACTGAGGGAAATGATTCTGCATTAACTACTCAACTACTACCATTGAACCCCAAAATATCCGATCAAAGATCACACTCGAGCATGGTTCTGAAGTAAAAAATTAGATATTCAACTGAAAGAATGCCTCAAGTAGATAGAAGCGACGCCAATGAATGATCCTAACACAGTAGATGGATCAACTGAGATGGTGGAGTGTTTCCCTATGCCTTGCATTCATTTTAGGTAGGTCAAAATTGATCACAAAGATCAGATCACAAGATAACCTTGATCATTTTTGCTTCCTGGTTCATGAATCAACAGGGTTGAAGCAAGTCAAACAGGCTATACGAGCCAGCTGGGTCATGCGGGCCAATCACCTTTCTTCGCTCCGCCACCTGGGGAAGTTTTTTGTGGTTGACCTTCCGTCATCAAACTAACCACACCACCCTTGCAGATATTCATATTAACTATGATGATTACATTAACCGCCAGTCACTGACCGTCCTTTTTGACCAGGCCAGTGAGACATGCGTCAACAAGGTGTTGTATCGCCAACATAAACCTTGAGCAACTTACCCATAGTGAGGTGGAGATGACCATCGATCGGCCTAGATCCAACGATCATGAAGACTCATCATACTCCATACGGTCCTTACCCCAGGCCCATCATATTTTTTGCCACCTCTACAACCTTGTCGTATCCAACCGACACCTAGCAATACCTCAATGACCGCACCCTAGCAAGACCTTGCCCCACTAACACATGGAGACCTATCGCTACATTGCTATGGTAAAGATCGCACATCTTTACCATGGCAATATGGTGACAGTCGTTGATCTTCTCTAATCCAATGGCCACAAAGACCCACCTTCCCGCAACCTTCCTCCATAGTAACTCGTTGGGCCTATGATACATATGGCACTTCCCTGTTGGTTTGTTAGTCATTTGATCCCTACTGCGCTGGCAGGATGAAATACAGTCCCACCAGGACACGTGATGCCCTATTGTTACATCACTATAGTAACCCTTGCACAAATTCATCATAGCGAGATGGTGACGACCATTGATTGGCCCTGATCTGATGGCAGAGAACTTGCGAGGCGTAAAAATATCATAAGGTTCAGAACTTAGGTAATTTTGATATCTTCGTGGGTATTAAAATATTAGTAATTGGGGAGGTGACCGTTGGGCAGGGCAACATTCAAATTTTGAAACTTGGCGGGGCAAAAAAAATGTGGTAACAGTACACTTGATTCTCTACAAAGGAATTCTATTAACATGAATGATGATGTACCATTATGCATCATATGTTAATCACCTCACTGCTTAGATTACTATGTGGTTGCTCAGCCATTTACTGTAGATTAGAATGCACAAAATGAGGAGGAAGGAGAAGAAAAAGCCCATGATGATGTGAGTTTTAATATGGTTAATATGTGTGATGACTATGTAGATTCTGACCTAGAAGAACATGAAAATGACATTGCTAGTTAGAAAGTTGTTTACCAATTACACCATCAGAAATATTTTTAGATGATGAAGACTATGATGAAAATAAAATATATACTACATTAGTTGATGTTGGTCATATAAATTTAAGGAAGCCTTCTAAAGAGGAGATTGATATAATTACAACAGAAATGATTTCTTGAGGTCATACTAATTATAATTTGAGAAGCAGGACAATTGGTAATAAAATTGGTAAGCCTTCTGGTATTTTTATAAATAAGATCAAGGATGATAGTAAGAAAAATAATGTAGAGGCAACAAAGGTTAAAGATAGTAAGACCAAGAAGTGGGAACCCAAAAAGAAGATGGACTTTCAAACAATTGAGACACCTCAAGCAATTGTGCAAGAGAAGTTAGGATCTGATTTTGATAAGAAAATAATAGTGTCTACTATTCAAAAGACTACAACTCCAGGTATGCTTGTAAAACTTACTATGTTTGAAAGCATTGACATGATATCTATGCTATCCCAAATAACTGTAAAAGTTCCTTTAGCTAAATTACGTAGAATTGATGAACACAAGAGTAATGGGTGGAATAGGTAATAGAAGAGATACTACTAAACAAAGTGTCATACAACAAGCCCTAGTGGTAGTTGAAGATAGTGGAATTGTCTCCCAAATTCCCCAAATATTCTTAGATGATTCATCTGTTGCTTATTTATAGGACATTGACCCATTTTTTCTCAATTTGATCATAAAGGGAAAAACTATTAAGAACTACATGATAGGCTTAGGAGATTCTAAAACCATTATGCCTTTCAAAGTTATGAAAGTCGTAGGCTTGAAAGTAGACACTAAACAAGGTAGATGCAGAGGCATGGATGCTAGGGAAGTACCTATCATAGGTACTATCAATGCACTACCTTTCAAACTAGCTGCATACCCTGATGTAAAATTGACAATGTTAGTCCTTGTAGTTGATATTCCTCTACACTATGGAATGTTGCTATCTAGAAAATGAAGTGATACTATGGGAGGTAGCCTACAATGTGACTTATCTTATTCTACTTTTTATATAGTTGATAAGGTTGTTAGGGTAAATGGGGAACCAAGTGTCAATCATATTTTTGGATATGAGATGATAAGGATTCAACTTACTTCCTAGATACTAGAGTAAATGCATTTAGGGCTGAGCTAATTACTCAAGAAGTTGAGAAACTCCCTACTATGATTGCACATGAGGTTGAATGTTGTATGGATTGACAAATTTTGTGGACCATGTATTTTGATGGGGCAAGTTCTAAAGAAGGTTTAGGGGTAGGATTAATCTTTGTTTCTCCTAAAAAGAACACATTTAGAAATTCATTCACCTTGAATTTTTCATGCACCAATAATATAGAAAAATATAAAGATCTCTTATTAGTATTTATAGTTGTAACCCATCATGGAATCAAGAAGTTACATGTCATAGGTGATTCTAAATTAGTGGTTTCCTAGGTTAGAGAAACTTATGCTTCCAAAAACAAAAGATTGAAATAATATAGAAATGTTGTATGGGTTCAAATTGAGTTATTTGATGCATTTGGTATTCCTTGGATGGAAAGGAGTCAAAATAAGATGATTGATCTATTGGAAAATATAGATATACTTGTCAATATAGAGCATTGGCAAGTTTTTGAGGATGATAGTGATATTTTGAATTTCTTGTCAAGTGAAGATAAATACCATGGCCAAGAATTAGATTGTAGTGCTTTAATTAAAACTAGAGATGGTAAGGAAACCTTGTTTGGTTAGGAGATTATACAATTGAAAACCAACAAAGGACCCAAAGGGTCAATGGTTTTTGAGAACATGTTTGATAACTAAGATAGGGTGAAGTCTAGAATCAGAGATCATAAACCCCAAGAAATGGAAGAGAAAAACCTTGGTACTTCTAAAGCCCCAAAGAAAGTTTATATTGGTCAAAACTTATCTACTAAAATAAAAAAAACCTCAGATTGATTTGCTAAGAAGGTATATACATGTTTTTGCATGGTCTTATGATGACCTAAGGCCTATAAAGAAGACTTATTCTAGCATGTCATACCACTCAAAGAAAAAGTTAAAACTTTTAGGCAAAAGTAGAGACTAGTAAACTCCACCTTGGCTCCCAAAATTCAAGAAAAATTAATGAAGCTAAGGGATGGGGGGGTAAAAACCAATTAGGCATTCCACTTGGGTATCAAACTTGGTGCCTGTCAGAAAGAAGAACATAGACATAAGGCTATCTGTAGATTTCAAGAACTAGAATATTACCTTCTTGAAAGACAACTATGGATTAACAAACATGGAAGTCATGCTGCAACAAGAGACTAGTTTTGAATTAATGTCTATGATGATAGATTTTTTGGATATAACTAGGTGCTTGTAAATGAAAAGGAACAATTTAAGATAGCTTTTACAACTCCATTGGGTACTTATGTATATTTGAGAATGCCATTTAGATTAATTAATGCCGGGAAAATTTTTTAGAGGGCTATGAATGTAGCCTTTCATGATTATATTAACAAGTTTATGGTAGTATATCAAGATGACCTCACAACATATTCCAAGAAGGATGAGGATCATTGTAAACATCTAGATAAGATTTTGATTAAAGCCTTGGAATATGGAGTATCCTTGAACCAAAAGATGTGTACATTTGGAGTAATAGAGGGGAGATTGTTAGGACATATAGTTTCACAAGATGGTGTGAAGATAGATCTTGAAAGAGTAGCTACCATTGATAAAGTTCCTAATACAAAGAATGTCAAAGGAATAAAATCATTCTTTGGGTAGGTAAATGTTTTGAGAAGATTTGCTACAAATTTTTCTAGGGTTAGTAGACCAATATCTAAGATGCTAAAAAATGAAGTTGTTATCAATTGGGGTGGTGAACCTTTAGAATCCTTTGAAGACATTGAAATAGCTATAAAAATGCTTTAGTCCTTAGGAATCTATATTATACAAAATTGATGCACATATTTTCTTTTGCATGTTTGCATATTGTGGTAGTAGTCTTATTAAAGAAAAATGAAGAAGGGTATGAACAACCTATTGCATTTTTTAGTAAATCCCTTTAGCCTACTAAATTAAAGTATGAGATAAATGAGAAATAGACTTATGCCTTGGTAAAAGTGGTCAAAGCCTTCAGGTGTTATATTATAGGTGCTATTGTTATAACATTTGTATCAATTGTTGTTGTAAAAGATATATTTTCTTTGTAGGAAGTGTTTGGTAGAAGATGTAGATGGATCAATAGGATTCAAGAGTTTAACATTGATATCCATATCACTAAATTAGTAAGAGGTCAAAAACTAACAAAGCTTATGGCCCAATCAAACCTAGATGCCAATCAAATAAATTTGGTAGTGGATGACTTAAGATTAGGGTTATGTGATATGGATCATTGTGAATGCTACACCAATGTCATATATTACTTACAACACATAATCTCCCTCCCATTTGATAGATAATGAGAAAATAAGCATAAAGTTAAAGGCCATATGATATATTATTGTTAGAAACAACTTATGGTGGAGGAATTTTGAAGGAGTGTTACTAAAATATATTGATCAAGAGAAATCTAAGGAAATATTAGCTAAGATGCATTTAGGAATATATGGAGGACATCACATGGTTAGGACTATGGCCCATAAAGTCATGAAAGTTGGATTTTGGTGGCCTTCTCTTTTCAAAGATGCTCAATCACTGGTTAGAAAATGTGATGCTTGTCAGAGATTTGTAGGCAAACCAAAATTCTCTAGAAGCACTCCTTTAAAACTAGTTGAGGTCTAGGCACGTTCTTAGTAATGGGGCATGGATTTTATAGGTGAAATTTCTCTCAAATCAAGCATTGGTTATTCATGGATTTTGGTAGCTACTGACTATTTTACAAAGTGGGCAGAGGATATTTCTATAAGGAATGCCACTAGAAAAGTGGTGAATAATTTCCTTTTGAATAATAACATTTCAAGGTTTGGATGTCCACAAAAGATTATTATTGGTGTAAATTAATATTCACTTATTACACTTACTTAAGTTTACTTAGGTTAATACATCATTTATTATTTTGCATTATTTTATTATTTTTATTTATGAGACACTTAGGAGTTTGTGCACCTTTATGAGTTGTCATGTAGACAACATAGGAGTATGCAACTCTATTTTAGCACATGGTGTCTACAACACTATTTTGCATGTCACACCCTTGTAGGCTTATCCTCTCATCACCACACTTACTTTCATGCTTAATGGAGGATAACCCATATCTGGTGGACATGTGCTTGATTGTATGACACATCATGGTGCTAATTATGAGGCATTCTAGATGTATCTCAGATGCCTTTATATTCAAGCACTCTTAGTGTACTCTCAACCAATTATTGAATACATTATTATTCTGATCATACTCTCTCTCTCTTTGGTCTACTATGTGCTTCTGTTTGAGTTCTTAGTTCCTAGGTGAATTTTTCCCTTAGGAAAATTCTTACATAGTATCAAAGCATAGAGATTTTCTCATCACATAGCCATTCGAGAGCTCTCGCTTGCTTAATCACCTGAGCCCAAATCTAGAGTGCTATAAAAATTAGGAGCATCCAGAGCCAGATCTGACCTTGCCATTGCATCTGAAATGCAGAACCGGTGAAAATTGACTATAAAATTGGCTACTTTGGCCCAAAGTTGACCATGAGGCAAAATGCTTTTTCAAATCAGAACCCAGAGGCCCTAATTTGCAGCATGGGTAAGGTCATTTTTTGTAGATTCAATTAATTCTTTTTCGGATATGTTATTTTTCTCTGTATTTTTGTCATATTTTTTGTCAAATTTTCAAAAAATTTTTTTGCCCTTTGGGCACCCAACAGAGAAATTTTTTTTAGTAGACCCAGGCAGTAACACCTCAAATCTACCATTTGGAGGGATTTCCTATTTTGTGCACAAAGGAATTTATTTATTTCGGATAGTATTGCACCCGCATACACCTCTGCGGAGTCCAGACAACCTATTGGCCAAACATTGCATTGGTCAAAAAATTTCCTCGGCCAACTATACCCACCAGCCAGTGACACAATCCCTACATCTAGTGAACACCTATTGCCTTTTGTTTTAACAGCTATGGGGACTATTATTTAAACAGTCTGCAGACCCACTGCAGAGTAAATGTGGGATTAATCCATCATTTCCTGGCAACTCTACATGTTAATCTGGCAACCAAAAATGTTCTCTAGAAACTCACGTTAAGTTTTTTGATCACAACAGACTCTATTTCCAGCATTGAGCTTCAACTTTTGGCACCTGTGTTTGGTCCTTCCATGATCTGATCTCTGCCAGTCGTCGTTGGCTTTTCCAGTAGCAGATTGTACAGGTTTTTGGTAGTGCTATACAAGATTTCAAAAGTGCTACATAGTTTTTGGCACGTGAAATAGATTTGCTGGTGATAGTCAATACTTTCCATTGCTATTTTTATTGACTTTGGAAAATGGTTCCTCTAGCTTCAGTGACCTGCACCAAACCTGATGACGACAGATTTAAAAAAGCCCTCACAGAGTGTCTAGCGAACCTCATGTTGACGTCTAGTAGTCACAGACATTTCTCAGGATTAACAACATATTTTGAAATTTTGTTTATCAAACTCCCACTTGCAAGCATTTTTTCAAACCCCTCCACACAGATTACTAAAATCTGCCCATTTGCAACACGTGGAGACACATCAACAAATCTGTACATTCATCAGTTTGCAAACTCAACCTAACACGTATTTGCCACATCAGCTTGACCCAACTGCCACATCTATAGTGACAACTAGACTGCCATGTCACCCATGGAACCAGTGGGTATTGCCATGTCACCAATAGAAAATTTGGAACGTGTCATTTTCGTACAGTACAGAGCATCCAGTCAGCTTGCCACATCACCCAAGGGTGCTAATTTTTTGTTGACATCAGCAAAATGCTATGCTAAAATTGATAGTCATTTGACTATCAAACCTAGGCATTTTATAACTAAAAAGATGACCATTTGACCAATATATTTAGACTCACAATTTTACGTCAAGACCCCTCTATAGATTGCTTTTTAGTTTGGCACCCTAACTTTTTGAGACCATATCTTGGACATCCGGAATCTGATTTAGGTGCAATTTCTTTTGAAATCAGGTAGAATTTCATGAATTTTCTAGTGGTGGTGTTGTTTTCTAGTTTTGGTGCACAAATTTTTTAGAAATTGCATTTTTTGGTGACTGTACCTACATAATCCTACATTTTGCAACTTTAGAAGCTTTGTATAGGCACATCTGTTCACTTTTTTATGTTCCATTTTTTTTGAAAGTGCATTTTTTTTTGTCTACTTTCTAGATCTGAAGTCAAATTCTAAGGTTGTGTAGACAAATTTCTCACTTTCAGAATTAGGCCTTCTTTGGCATTGTAATCTTTTGTTCTCTTTCTAAATTGTTGTAAATATGAGCTACAGTTCTTAAGTGACAGATTTCAGCCATATAAGGCAATTGTAAAAGAAAAATTAGAAAGTCCACTTTGTTCATTTTGACAAGTGGCCCATTGTAAATGCACTACTTATAAAGTGCCAAAGCATCTTTTTTTGGGGGGGTCTTTTGATTGAGTGAAAAGGGGTGGTGTGTACTATGTTTTTTGTGTCTCTTTTGTGCTCTTTTCATTTTTGCTTCATGGGTTTTAAATGTCCTCTTCTAACTTCATGCAACTATTCTACATGGAAAGATATTGCATGGAGTAGATTAATGGAAAAAGTATTTAGTTTGTATGTTGATGGTAAAATTACCAAACCTACTGATGCTAAAGAACTCATTCATTAGCAAATTCAAGACCAATAGGCTTTAGGTGTTATCAGGAGTTGTGTACATGGGGATCTTCTCTTTTGCATTAAAAATTGTTCAAAATCTAAAGAAGCTTGGGATAAACTTGAATAGTTGTATGGTAAAGTGGATGAAGAAAAGGGATTTTAGATTGAGGATGATCTACTTCTCTTCGATCCTAAGAATTATGACACAATTAAGGATTATATCATCAAAGTCAATGAGTATAGGGCACTTCTAAAAGATTGTGGAAATCCCATGAAGGATGATAGGTTTATTCATCACATCCTAAAGAGGCTACCTTTTGAGTACGCCAACTTTTTTTTGAGTTTTAATACTCACAGGTTAACCATGGGATTTGCTTACCAAAAGCCTTCCTTTGATGGATTTGTAGACATGTTGTTTGTTGAACAATCTCACTTGGTGGATTTTGGCCTTCTCAAGTCATCTAAGACCAAAGCCTTAGTGGCTAGTGATGATCACAAAACTAGTTAAGGGGGAAAAAGAAACAACAAGAAGAACTAGTGGAAGCAGAAAACACAATCTGAGACACACCAATCCTCCTCTCAATAAGGTGGTTCTTCTTCAAACAAGAAAGGAAGTAATGAAAAGAAGGAAAAACTCTTTTGTGCATACTGCAAAAAGCTAAATCATGACGAGCATCATTGCAAGACAAAAAGAATTGATGAGTTAGAAAATCTACTCAAGAAGAACAAGATTCAAGTGCCAGGTACTTCCAAGGATTCAACTCCTACCTCTTCAAAGGGTAAAGGTCAAGCACTTATGGCAAATTCAAGTTCTTCTTTGGAATGGATACTTGACTCAGGGGCCTCTTACCACATGGGTTCTTCAAGGGAAGAATTTTCTTCATTGAAGCAATCAAAGGTACCACACATCTTTGTGGGAGATGATGCTAAGATGGAAGTTGAAGGGAAAGGACATGTGGAAATGGAAGATGGGGAATTCAAAGATGTTCTCTATATTCCAAATCTAAGCTCCAATCCCCTATTAGTTTACCAAATCACTCACCTTGGAGATGGTCATACAGTTGAGTTCCTTCCAAATTCACTGATGGTGCAAAGTCTTAAAGATGATTCATTGGTAGTAGTTGGGAAAGTCAATGATGACAATTGGCTTTATTCCTTCTCCCACTTTGAGCCTAAGAGTCCTTCCCAAGCCTTGTTAACTCACTTTACTTTAGAAATCAACTTATGGCATGAGCGGTTTGGTCACCTTGACTTCCGCTCTCTTCAACAACTTTTCTCTAAACACATGGTCAAAGGTCTACCTAATATCAAATTTTCTAAGGGAGAATGTTCATCTTGTTTAGTAGATATGAATCTCGAGGAGAAGTATGATAAAGGGAAGTCTTCTCAAGCTCTAGTTGTTCTTTAGTGAGTTCACATGGTATTAGAAGAACACTTTGAAGTGACTTCAGTCAGCCGAGGTTGCTACATACTCACATTTGTTGATGACTTTTTGAGATTCACTTGGGTCTTCTTCCTTCATCATAAGAATGAAGTGGTTCATAAGCTTCAAGACTTCAAGACTCATGTTGAACGCAAGTCAAGGAAAGCCATCAAAGTACTAAGGGTGGACAATGAGAATAGATACATAGATAGAAGACTTAAGAACTTTTGTAGAATTGAGGGGATTGATTTTCAGAACTCACCAGCATTTAGTCTGCACAAGAAAGATGTTGTAGCTATGAGGATTAAGACTCTCAAGACCATAGCAAGTTGCATGATTAAGGCCAAGCCTCTTGATCCTACACTTGAAGTTGAAGCCGTTAACAATGCTACTCACATACTTAATAGGTCTCCTCATCCAACCTTAGATGGAAAGACTCCTTTTGAGGCATGGTGTAGCAAAAAACTAGTTGTGAGTCACCTTAGAGTCTTTGGTTGTCCATCTTGTGCAAGCCTTTCTTCCAAGAGTTGCAAGGCACCAACAGCTAGGCCTTGTACCTTTATTGGTTATGAAGACAATGTGAAGGCTTATAGACTTATGGATCTAGAGACACATGAGATTTTTGTGGAGAAGGATGTTCACTTTGAGGAAAGTTCTCCCAGCTTGTCCTCTACTCCTCTCCACACTTCATACACAGTGGAAACTGATAGTGACACCAGTGATAGTGCTTCAATAGATTCAGACATGCGGGGTTCTATCGAGAGTTATAGTGAAAGGTCACATCAGTCCAATCCACGTGCTTACATTTCCATAGTGAAAGGTCCATCTCAACATGGTACATCTCATCTTCCAGCTCAAACTTCACTTGACTTGGGAGACAGACTTGAGGACTTACATCTTCTCATTGATGATGATGCTTCTACAGTTGTTGTGAGGGCTCAATCTAACCCTCATGTCCATTCTCTACATGATCAATCTAAATAGGTTAGCATGATTGTGGATCCTTATGAACAACAATTAGTGGAGGTCTCTTTGTCACTTGAGGAGACAAATGGTTCAGTGGAATAGGTTCAACAGACATCCTTGTCAGATTTGCATTCATTCTTTTTAGCATAGTTGGAAGGGGTGAACTTCAACATCAGTATAGGGATACTTGAGTAGGTTTTAGGGCCAACACACATCTTTAGGAGTGTACCTTTGCCTTTTTTTCTTCGTAAGTGGAGGAACACCATTCTGCATTCATGGACTAGCTTCTTCATCAGAGCGGCTTTCACTTGTTGGCATTCTTCTTTTGGGGGGGGGAGCCTATTCTATCTCTCTTCCTTCTTTTATTCTCTTATGTATATACTAGTTGTATATCGTAATGGGGGGGTCTTGATTACTCCATCCATCGATGCATCCTTCTTTTTCTCTCTTTTTAGTTGAGGGTTTTTCCCATCAGGTTTTCCCTCTTTCCCCATTTTATGGGAGATTGCATCTTCATTATGTACATGGGTACCTAATATGGCCTAGTACCTGGGACCCATTGTGCATCTTCATCCTAGTTTTGTAAGCTTAAGGGCATTCCCCTAAGTTGCACTTAAGGGGGGGTGTTGGTGTAAATAAGTATTCACTTAGTACACTTACTTAAGTTTACTTAGGATAATGCATTATTTATTATTTTGCATTATTTTATTATTTTTATTTATGAGACACTTAGGAGTTTTCACACCTTTATGAGTTTTCATGTAGACAACATAGGAGTACGCAACTCTATTTTAGCACATGGTGTCTACAACACTATTTTGCGCATCACACCCTTGTAGGCTTATCCTTTGATCACCAAACTTACTTCCATGCTTAATGGAGGATAACACATATCTAGTGGATATGTGCTTGGTTGTATGACACATCATGGTACTGATTATGAGGCATTCTAGATGTATCTCAGAGGCCTTTATATTCAAGCACTCCTAGTGTACTCTCAACTAGTTATTGAATACATTGTTATTCTGATCATACTCTCTCTATCTTTGGTCTACTATGTTCTTGTGTTTGAGTTCTTAGTTCCTGTGTGAATTTTTCCCTTAGGAAAATTCTTACAATTATAACTAAAAATGCAATGTCTTTTAGGTCATAAGAGTTCATAAAATTCTAGCATAAATATGGTATAACAAGGTCAACATCCTCCCAATATCATTCACAAGGAAATGGACAAGCTAAATCTACAAACAAGAGCTTGTTAAAAGTGATAAAGAGAACCTTGGATGATAATAAATAGGCACGAGGTTCTAAACTAAAACTAGTGATATGGGCTGATAGGGTGATAATAAAGAAAGCCATAGATGTAGCACCCTTTGATATTGTGTATAGAATCCAGGCAAGAATGCCTCAGAGAAATCTAGTAGGCTTATATTATTACATCTAGACATATAATGAGGATATTATTGATGATATATAGGAGAGGTTGGATGAGTTGGTAGGGCTAACTGAGATTAGAAGGGAAGCTTCTCTCAAAAATGCAAAATTGTAGTTACAAGTAAAAAAAATTTATGAAAAAAAGACAATGACTAAGAAGTTTGAAATTGAAGACCTAGTTCTCATGTGGAATGCTAGGATTGAGGATAAAGGAAAGCATGGAAAAATTGATCCAATATGGCTAAGTTCTTAGCTAGTGGAAGCCATATGGGGGAAGATTATTATATCTTGAAAGATTTATCAGGCAATATTCTTGAATTTCTAGTTATGGATAGTTCTTGAAGAAGTATTTTTGCTAAAAATAATTGTATTCCATGAACAATAGCTTAGGCTTTCCTTTATATTTTGTAAATCCCTATAAATTCTGGTGTGGTCTTGTATAGTTTTTATTTCTTGTGCTATTTCTCTCTCAAAGTTGTCATGAAGTTTTGTCTCAAGTATGTGGTCTACTTCTCCAAGGGATTCTAAGCCCTCGTATGAACATGCTTATTCATTATCCCCAGACATAGCCACTATTGGCCATATTTTCATTCTATGCTTATCAAAGTGCATATTTAAGTAAATGTTCCAATTTTTCTTTGCAAAGTTAGGGTTTGGTGTTCTAATTTTTCTTAACCCTAGAAAAACCCTATTTCTATTTCATCAAAAGTGTATTTCCCTAGAAAAAGTTTGGGTTAGGTCCCTCTTCATTTTATTTTTTGAGTAGGAGAAAGTCTTTTTAAAATATTTGTTATTTTTTTAGGCACCTTTTAAATAGTTATTCAAATTAATTCCTAAAGCTCCTAAAATAATCCATGCCATCAGATCTCACCAAAATTGATGGTGGTTGTCTTGTCGCTATCAGAAGTATGAACTTTATTGATAGTGGCATTGTGACCACCCATGAAAAGAGAACTTAGTGGGACCAAACTTAAAAGTGGCACTGTAAAGATTACATGTCATTAATGGCCATGTAAGCATGTTATAATGGTATGATCTAGTGATATTGAGGATCGACACTTAAGGAAATGTACTTACTGATTTGTGCTATTAGATTTCTTCAAATCGATGGTGGTCACCTTGTTGCTATGAAAATTTGCTCAATATTTACTATTCATGACATGGTGAGCAAAGGAAAGTTGTACATGCCCACTATATCTACAATAAAATAATAATATAGTTTAACCATCTAATTAAACCATCATCAATGATGGTTTCTATATCTGCATTTGAAGTTGCTCAATCTTTACCCTTGGTGACATAGCGAGAATGTGACATGTGTCCAAGGGCACAAGTGAGTCTAGTGTAGTTTTCCAATAGTGAAAAGAAAAGCTTATGTAGATGGATTCAATTGGTTTGAGCTCAAACTTGGAAGGTAAAAGATGAGTCACTAAAGTTTTAATCCCTTAAACATCATATTTTTCACAAACTAATGGCTTATTTTTAAATTTGAAGATGATACCACCCAGTGTTCTTTACGATCCATTTATGATAATTAAGGCTCCTTGTGCAAAGAATAACCAGGGATATAATATATGATTTAGAGTTTTTATTCATGCAAACTCTTTTAGTTCTCAGAGAGTTAAGAACTTAAAGAAGAGTTTTTCTTGCTTGGTTGAATTGTGAAAGTATTTTCTATATCAGTGATTTATTGCAGTATTTGGAAAGAACATAGCAAAGAGCCAAGTAGGTATCTTAATCCATCATATAGCTCAAAGAATTCTAGTATTTTTCATTTTTATCAAATATGCCTCCAAAGAAGGGTTTTTTGGGGAAGTTAGAATATGCCAGTAGGAACCTACATGATGACTTTCTAGAATAATTAACCGAGTCAATGAATGAGTTAGCCTAGATAAAAAATATAATTCCTATGAACATTAGGCTCAAGATTGTAGATGGTTTATATGATAAAGGGAATTGGGTAAGGGATTCTATTACTTCCAAAATAGGGCTCCATCTTTTTAAGAAATGGTTTTCAGAAAGGAATTTGTTTTTCCCCCATGGAAATATTTAGAATTTTGATTTGGATAAATTAGTGGCCCCTCAAGTTTTCATGGATTTAGACCTTCTCATAGCCATTTCCCAAAATTATGACCTAGTAGTTAGGATAGTATGAAGAGTAGATGGGGAATACCTGATAAGGATTAATGAAAAAGAAATCTCAGAGGTTTTTGGGTTAGAGCCACTCACAGACTACCATGAGATCATTGACTTGCCAAAAATGGAGAAGGAATATTTGTCTAAAAAGGATTAAGTCAAGCAAGGTGCATTGAGAGGACACCTAGCCACAACTGGAAATTTAACCTTTGTTACAACATCAACTAAGGAGACTTTCAAGAAGACAGTTTTCACTACTAGGGCCATAGAAATTTACATGACCTTCTGTTGGGTTTTTGGTGAGGATGAACAATATTTTATGCCAATAAAGTTCATGTATATAATGATGACACAAATTTATTTTTTTAGTGTGGATATCATTTTTGATTTTGCATCTTACTTAGTGAAGGAAATCCACATAGGTCTAAATGGGATTGCAAAGAGTAAAGAGGAGAAAACATTTGGCCGTTATTCATTATTGATGCATATGTTATTATTTAAAGGTGTTACCTATTTTGAAAAAGAGATGGTTTTGAATAGAGAATATGAGACAGAATCTTTACTAGTCTAGTTATAGAGTGCAGATATGACCTGAGATGTAGAGGAGGCAAGCTTTGTTAGATTTTATAGGTATTTCCCATCTAGGTTGAGAAGTTTCATATTAAGGGAAAATCCTAGAATTCCCAAGGCACTGCTCAATTTTATCTGGCCTGTGGACAATCCTTTTGCTTTCAAGGCATTCATAATTGGAAAGATATTATACCATACTCTATTCCTACAGTTTTTGGAATATATGGTTTCTAAGGGACATCCTATGTACTTCCTTACAAAGTGCATCTAAAGGTAGGGATAGCTGAAATGCTATTGCAGATAGGTGGGTTGGAGGAAACAAAATTGACTAGTATGTCTAGGGGCTCAATTTTCCCATCATTTACTATTGCTCACTAGCTCATAATCACTAAGGGTGGCTAGTTGTTTCTGTATAAATTTCTAGACCAGTATAAAATGCCTACCTCCCATGCTCATTTTTGTGATAGTGAGGGATTTTTTGATATATTTAGATGAAGGGCCAAGATTGGTGCAAAGGATAATCAAACCTACTTCCTTGAGGACATAATAAGGAATGAGTTCTTTCTCCAAGAGAAAGAGATCAAAAAGGAGAAGTGGAGAGTTTATTATAGGGTTTTAGAATTCATTAATTATTTTGATAAAGATTATAAGCCTATAGATGATGCAAAGATAGAGGCAGACAAGCTAAATAAATTGATGATTATTTTTTTTGAGATTATGGAAGTTATGAATGAGAAAAAATTATTCTTTAATAATTATTATCTTGATAGGGACTAAGAGGTCATGAGGAGGTTGTCTTTCACCATTATAGTAGGATCAACATAATTAGTTGTTCAGAGAACACCTGGCTACAACATAATTCAAAATAAAAGGCCCAAATGGAGAAATGAAAACAAATAATAGGGTCAACTAGTGCTATTATGGAGGAGAGGCCTAATGAAGTTATGCCTAAGAGGCAAAAGGTAGAAAAGGAACAAGTGCCTCAAATAAAGGACTATTCACCCACTCAATACCCATTACACATAGGAGATGGAAAACTCATTAAGGAGCAAGTGGAATAGTTGGGATCTCAAGGGAGAGTTTTCATTACCACATCAAAATTAGAAGAGGGAAATCCTCAGGAACCTCCAATGCCAAGTCTTGAGTTGATTTTTGCAGATTACAGAGGAAGGGAGTTGGACCCTATTTTAGAATGGGCTAGCCATGAGTTCATTTTTTATGACAATTTTGTTAAGTGTAGAGTCTTTTATTAGTTTTATTAGAGGATAAAAATTGGACTTTTTAAAGAAATATGTAATAAAATGAAAACAAAGCATCTTGGGATAGAGGAGGCATATCTATAGAACTGAATAAAGGAGGAAATGATGCAAGAATTTAAAAGCTTGACCCCTAAAGAGGGAAGGAGAATGATAAAATCATCTAGGGTTCAACTACTACCAAATTGGGATATTGTGGATGCAATGGTTTGTAATTATATTACCAAAAGATTAAATGAAATGAGAAAGAAAAGAAGGAAATGAAATATGTCATGTTTAGTGAGGATCATGCTACATTGGTAATTTGGTCGATGAGAAAATTATCGAGAACTAGCTTTTCCCATCCTAATGACATTGGCTCGATAGGAAATCTAAGTGTGAAAAGAGTTGAAGAAACTACAAGTGAAGAAGCTATAGAACTAGGTGTTGGATCAGCCAAGTTCACTTTAGCCATAAATCTAAGGGATAAAAGAGAAAGGTTAGAGTTACAAGACAAGTATGAGAGAGTTTTAGCTGCATATAATAAAAAAATTCAAAAGAGAATTGAACTTGAAAATTAGTTGATGGGATACCAAGGGAAATCTAATAGGCCTAGGATCACTTATCCTTATCCACCAGTAGAACCTTTTAAACAAACTCTTCTTATTGAGATTCTAGACACACCACAAAGACCTTAGTATTACATTGCAGAGGATTTTAAAGAAAAAAAGAGTAAACTATGGGAATTTTGAGTAGAGTTAGAGATTCAATATAGGGATAGGTTAACTAAAGCCATCATTTATTTAGTTATTAAGATTGATTGGCCAAATTTTTATGACCAAATAGCAAAGGTAATAAATATATGGGATGAGTTGAAAGCAACTGTTGATGCCCTAAAGCTAGTTGTCAACAAATGGAGTAGAAGTAATAAAAATGTTACTCTTCTGTGTTTTTCTATTATCAGTTTATCTTATGAGTATATAGAAAAGACTTATGATTTGACCAATGATCTATTAGAGTTTGATGATAAGAGAATTGTATTGCAAAAGATGATCATAAATTATCTTGACAAGTATGACAGTATTAATTTTGAACTCTTCTCACATGCCATAGATAAAAGGATAAGTTGAAAAATAAAGAGGAATAGGCCCAAGAATTGAATGACCTATTATGAATTCAAATGAATAAGGTCATAAATGAGAAAGGAAATACATGGTGGGAAAATACAACTGAAGAAGTTGTAGGAGTGAATTTTTTTTATGATTCTTGGAGAACAAATTTTATTGAAATTGATAAATTTAGGGATTATGTGATGAGGAAGAAGCATGATATTCTAAATTTTAATTAGCTAGATGACACACTTTTTGACAAGTGGAGGGAAGATTTCATTCATGCAAAGAAATTAGAAAGTGGTGAAAATGATAATGATGAAATTGAATAGGATGAAGTACAAGTAATTGACACATTAGTAAAAGTAGAATAGGACAATGGTAAGCAACCAACTATAGCTACCAAAATAGAGGCCCAAATAGCTGATTTCGCAATAGGACAAGCAATGGTGAATATTAATTTGTTAGTACAAGATGACATGGGTGGAGTACCTTAAGGTTAAACTTAGTCTTCAAGTACTAGAAAAAGAGCCATTACATGTAGGACCAATGATCACACACCTCCAAAAAGAACAACAACAAAAAAGCCAATCATAAATTCCTCAACAATGAAAAATGTAGCAAAAAGTGGTCCCCACAAAAGAATATTCATGATGAAAGACATTCTATTACACCATATTTTGTTTTTTGTGATAGTAACAATGTAAATATCTTCCTATTTTAAGGACAACTATCAGTTTCTCTATGCCTGAAGTTTGTTGCATCTCACACTATATAAGTGAGATTCTAGGGCTAGAGAAAAGGGTCTAATTCATTATATAATTTTTAGTTTTGTTAGTCTATTTTAGTCCAATTTTTCTTGATATCAACTCTTTGATGTATTTTCTCTACAAATTTTGAGAATAAATTAATTGTCCATGATCATGATGTCTTTATTTGAGTTGGTCTAAGTATTACCCAATGTTATATAATTTTCAAAGAAGATTAATACAAAGATGAATTTTCCCCATTATCTTTTTTCTCTAAATATTGTCTCCATTTTTGGTGGGTGGTTATTTTGAGTTTGTAGAGTAAATCTTGTTTAGTTTAATGCAACTAGGATAAGTTGTATGTCAATTTGTTATTACTTTTGATTCGATGAATTCAGTAAATGCTTCAATGAATGTGACAAGATCTTCAAGCATTAGGAAAGATTTATGTAAGAATGATTTGTAGGGAGAATTGTTGATTATATTGATTGTAATGTAGTAAATTAGGTCAATGAATTGGATAGACTCTAAATCCCAATGGATAAGGCACTGATCAACAATTAAAGTTAGCATATGGGAAGATCATAGATATATGTCAAGAAAACATCTAAAAATCAATGTCAATTTTACCTTAAATGCTTGAATAATGTTATAGCTGGTCAACACTTATTTACATTTAACCTCTAAGTTAGTTAGCTACTATTGCCCATAGTTATCTATAGATCTAAGAAGAATTGTGACTAAATGCTTGAATAATGTTATAGTTGGTCAACACTTATTTACATTTAACCTTTGAGTCTTAGTTAGCTACTATTGCCCATAGTTATTTGTAGATCTAAGAAGAATTGTAACCAATTTTATATAGGGGATGATTATTGTTATAAAATATCATAGAGTGACTAAAATGTGAATGTAGTATTAGATTGTGAATCTTTTATCCCTTAGGTGCACCCACCTTGGTTTTGTAGAGCCAAAAGAGTAGAAAATATTTCATGATTTTGTTGAAGTTGCATCTAGATCTAGAGAACATATAGCTATTTATGGGAGCTAGCTAATCCTTAGGTTATTGTGATCTTCATCATCTTGGTATTAAGTGTTTTGTTTCTTAGTAGTGTAATAATAGCAACAGGTGTAAAGGGAGGAAACTCAAAAGGAAAAAAATATAATAGTGAAGAGGATGAAGAATATAATGATGATCTTGAAGTCATTGAAGCCCTACTTGCAAGGAGGTTACCAAAAGGAAAAGGTAAGTATAAAGGAAAAATTCCATCGATTTGTTTTCTTGTGAAGAAGTTGGTCACATTGCTGCAAGGTGTCCAAACAAGGAAAGAAAAAATGACAAAAAAATCCAAGAACTTTCAAGGAAAGAAAGATTTCAAAAGCTATAAAGACTATAAAGAAAAAGGTAAGAAATATTGTTATATTGCTAAAGATTCTATTAGTCATAATGAAGATGAAATGGTCTATATTTCTATTAAATAGATGAATCTGATGATGAGGATAATGAAAAGATGACACTTATTTCTCATGTTAGCAAGAATGACACATGGTTAATAAATAGTGGATGTTCTTATCACATGACTAGTGATAAAAATAAGTTTAAACACTTTGAGAACTATGATGGTGTAAGTATTAAATTTGGAAACAATGAACCATGTTATGTGAAGGGAAAAGCTTGCATTGCATTGACTGATGGAATTAGACGTGATAATGCCTACTGGGTTGAAGGATTGAGACACAATCTTCTAAGTGTGGCACAACTGAAAAATAATGGATTCAAGATAGAATTTATGAATGGGAAGGCTAGGGTTCTGGATGGTAAAGGAAACCTAGTTGGAACTAGCAATCAGAAAAAAGTTAATCTATTCTATCTTGATCTTTGTAATAGTTCATGCTTCTTGGCACATGTAAAGAAAATTTGGTAATGGCATAAAAGGACATGTCATGTAAACTTTGATAATTTGGTTACTATACATAAGAAAAAAAGAGTAAGAGGTATTCCAAATCTAAAGAAATGACAATATGAAAACAATGTCAGAATGGAAAGATGGGTAAAACTAGCTTTAAAAGTAAAAAAAATAAATACTGAGGAAGTCCTGGAACTAGTTCATACAAATATTTGTGGACCAATAGATATAGAGAGATACAATAGAGGCAAATTCTTCCTTTTTTTGTTGATGATTATTCTAGGATGATTTCAATAATATACTTGAAGGATAAATTTGAAGCTTTTCAAAAATTCTAGTGTTATCTAGCTACAGTTGAGAAAGAGACATGTAAGAAGTTAAAATCATTAAGATCAAATAGAGGAGGAGAAATCATATCTACTAAATTCAATGAGTTATAAAATGAAAGAGGAATTAAAAGATAGGTATATGCACTTGGTACATCTCAGTAGAGTGGCATAGAAGAAAGAAGAAAAATATCCATCATAGATTGTGCAAGAATCAATGATAACAATAGTCTGTATATTAAAGAGAGACCACAATAAAAGATTTTTCTAGAATAAATATTTGTGTATGATATCCTATTTATAGGTCATGATGACTTATGTAAGTCATTCTCTAAAGAAATGAGGAAAGAGTTTGAAATGTTAATGTTTGGAGAAAAAAATTTCTTTGTTGGTTTACAATTTCAACAAATGAAGGATGACATTTAAATTACTCAATCAAAATATGTCAACAAGATATTGTAGACCTTTGGAATGGAATATTACAAACTAGTTGGAACACCTATGTCTATTGGACACAAGTTATCCAAGAATTATGATTCAAAAGAGGTAAATCATACTTCCTATAGATCTATGATTGGAAAATTTCAGCATGTTGTTCATACAAGACCTAATATTGCATTAGTAGTTGGTATATTGCAAGATTCTCTAGAAATCCTAGAGAAAATCACATGATGAAAATCAAAAGAATTATGAGATATTTAAAAGGAACATAAGACTATGGTCTATGGTACAAGAAAGAAGAAACTTAGAGTTGAAATCTTTTACTAATGCTAGAAGCATTGATAGTAGGAAGAGCACCAGTGGAGGACCATTCTTTCTTGGAAAGAAGTTAGTATCTTGGACAAGTAAAATGTAGAATTGCATCTCTCAGTCTATAATAGAGGTAGAATATGATGCTATAGTAGTTAATTATTCCAACATAATGTGGTTTAGGAAACTATCATCAAGAATGAAGGAATAAATCAAGGATTCCAATAATTATCTATTGTCATAACACAAGTGCAATTAATATATCTAAAAAATCTAGTGATCCTCACCAAGAAAAAACACATTACAATCAAGTATCATTTTTTGAGAGAATTAGTTGAAGATAAAGAGGTTAGATTGGAATATATTAACACAAAGGAGAAGGTTGCTAACATATTTACCATAACATTACCTAAGGATGCATTTTTGTATCTAAGACGAAATCTATGGTTCATTCCCCTATCTAATGGTCACTAGAGTATAGATTAGTGAATTACCTACCAAATTGCATTGAAGATCTATTAAGTTGATGCAAAGAAGTTAGAGCTCATTGCATATGAATTTGTACATCAAGTACATTGTAAAATAACTATGTCAAGTCTTTGTCATTTGATGTCAAAGAGAGAGAGAATCATGTCATATATTCATTGATGAAGATTGGTATAATTAGAATCAATGATAGAAATCTGCAAGAGGGAGAACTTAATCTAATGGAGTCTAAAGATAAGATGATAGAGGGATAACTTTAGAGGGAGTTCCCATGGATGGATAGAGAATTAGAATGAAAATAAGGATATTATAAAATATTACAAATCATCCTAATTGCTCTCAATTTTATTTTCTTAATGACATGTTGTGTTTTCATCAATGCTAAAGAGGGAGATTGTTGATAACAATTATTCAATTGTATATTGACATTGATGTTACACAAATGTTATACTCTTACCAAGAACTTCCAGTTAGAAAAAAGTTTAGAAGATTCCAATATTCACCAAGAAAAAGTTTAGAAGAAGAGAATTTCATAGATTCCTATGTAAACTAGGTCAGGTTAGTTACCAAGGAACTCACTAGTAACCAAGTGACCTAGTTTTAGCCGACCTTCAGCACATTAGTTTTATCCATTTGTTGGTTTATGCAAGATGACTCAATGGATGTTATTTGTTTGTTTGAAAGGGTACTCAAGCCTACTTGACATTTCATTTCATATATATGAAAGGTCAAGATGTGGATCAAAAAATGAGAAAGTGGTGAAGAAGATAAGATGAAAAAAGAGAAGGCTATCTAATTAAGTGTAGGCTATCCAAGGAGATGCAAAGAACATTTTGATCAAGGATGATTGATATAGGAGCATCTTGGGTGTATGAGCAATATTGCATCACCCAAAAACATTATTTTTAGTCTTTTCTATTTTAATAAGGACTAGTAGATTGGGTGGTTACTATTTATGGGAACTTGCTATTTTTAGTAAGTTTGTCATATGAACTCAGGATGTTCTCACTTTCTATAGGAAGGTTCATTTTAAAGATATAAGCTTTTGGCAATATGATAAATCAATCAAATAAGGTGAGATATGTGGTTTTAATTTATGGAAACATTTTTTTTTACAGTTTAGTCATGTTTACTTGTGAAGGAAAATTGTCTAAGTATTAGACAATGTTACAATAGAATGACAAGTTTTGTTGATAGCATAATATTCCCTTCGAATATTATCTTGTGTAGTTAACCAGAGATGCATGATGTCATCTTGATTATGCATATAGTGCACCTATCCATATGATCAACCGAGTTCAAGCTCTGGAAGAAATACTAATGCAGATATCTCATAGTGCAGAATAGAGCATATTAGTAAATTGACTTCTACGACTTGTAGAATTTTTTTGAATATTAAATCTTGTTGAAGTGATTCTAAGGATGATATGTAAGTTGACAAGGAAGAAATTATTAATGTGTTTGGTATATGTAAGGAACTTCAATTGCAAATTTAGTGTGCAATATGTATGATGAAAAATGCTATGTGAAGTAATGTTATGTGATGTGAGATATGATGTAATTTGATATATGCACAATTACCCCTTGTATGAAGAATTGACAATGAAAGAAATTGCAAAGTACAACAAGTAGTTCAGTTATGTGCAATTATTGACAATTAGAAGATTTGCAAAGAATAGCAAGTGATCTAGTTTTGTATGTATATCTATTCTCTTGAAGAACTCAATTGTATAGTTGCATGTTAGGGAAGTGGCTCTTCTTGTACACATTTTTATATGATCTAACAACTCCTAATAGGGTTGAAGCAACTCCTAATAGGGTTGAGGTTTCTAACAAGGCCTACTCTCCTAACAGGGACTTGATACACTATACACTTTTCATAGACTCCTAACACGATCAATATCCTTAACTAGATTCTTTATATAGTGAATCATCTTATGGATTCCATCCCCACTGGGGTTTTACCTTGGCCAGGGTTTTCCTACTTAACAGAATAACGTGTTATGATCTCTCTCTATGTATGGTTGTTTATTTTGTTTAGCACTATTGGTTCTCTTTCTTATGCTTGTGGAAAAGTAATTAATAATATTCAGTTGTGGGTAAAAAGATTGAAAATACTAATTGAACCCAGTCTCAATATTATCTATTTCTAACATAATCCTAACATAAAAATCTCATTTCTCTAGCTTAAGTATCAAAGAATTTATTGCAAATTTTTGATAGAAAAATTTGCAAAAAAATCTGCAGGCCCACCATGGAGGCCTTAGAGTGCCTGGATGAGGTCCAAAAATTTGATGGAAGGGCACTAGCATGGTTCCAAGCTTGTAGATTAGGAGCTAAAATTTCCAAAAAGTGGTAATAATAGCCAATTGGAGCAATGGTTAGTGAGTTAAGGCCTTTCAAAGTTGGGCTACTTGAAATTTCTAAAATAATTATCAATGATGTATTTGGATGACTCTACATGTTTTGTTAGGGTCTGTCGGCCCTAGGTATTAAGTTTGAGCATCTAGAACCTTCTTAGGTGGCATAAAACTACATATTTAAGAAAGGCCCAAATATTGTTTAGGACAACTTTGGGTGATAGTTCATAGCTTGTCTTGCAAATTATTGTACTTATCAATTCTATAATACTATAGTTGTTGTGCAAATAAGAAGCCCATATTTTGTTCTTGCAATTGTTGTTATTTCTTTGTTTCTCTTATGAGTTTATGGTATTGAGGAGATCACCCTGCATTAAGTGGTACTAGAGCTAGAGTTCTTGGTGGAGAAAAATTGCCAATTGTGAGGCAGTTTGCACTAGGATTGTGGCTTGGGCTGAGTATGTAGATAGATCATAGATTGTTAGGCAATTTGTACTAGCTCCTGGTTTCAATGGAAGCACGAAAATGCCTTCATGAAGACAGCATGGTGGAAGAGTTGTAGGTGTTACACCTAAAGGTTTCTAAGCCCTCCAAAGGCAAATGCAAAGAGGAATAAATCTTCCCGTAAGAGATGAAAGCAAGCATGAGGACAAAGTAGAAGAAAATGTTGGAGTAGCGACAGTTCTAAACCTAGAGGAAGAGAGGCTTTTTAGGGCCATCTCCAAAATTGGAAAAATACCTAAGTTTAGAGTTCCTAAATTTTCAAGAAATCTTAATCCAAAGGAGCTGATCAATTGGATCAATTAACTAGAGAAGTACTTTGAATATGATGATATTGGAGATCTTGATAGGGTCAAGTTTACGAAGGCAAAACTAAAGTTACATGCAAAGATCTGGTGGTAGGAGGTTCAATTGAAGTGAAATAGAAAGGTAAAGGAAAAAATCATTAGATGGGAGTGGTTGGTAGCTAAATTGAAGCAATAATTCATTCATGTGGATTATGAGATTGATTTGTTGAAGAAAATGCAAGGGTTGAAACAAGCAGGAAAATCTATTCAAGAGTATACTGAAGAGTTCCATCGAGTTCTCATTAGAACCAACCATTTAAAAGTTGATAAGGATAAAGTTGCCCATTATATTAATGGGTTAAGGCCAAGAATTTAGGATGAGCTAAGTTTGGTTTGAATGAATAGTACTAAGGAGACATATCAGTTTGTCCTAAGAGTTGAGGAGAAATTGAACAAGAAGTTTGACAATAAGAATAGGGGAAGAGGTCACTATGGAAGATCTAGTGGATGATCTTATGCTAGTCTTAATGATGATGATAAGAATAAGGATGAGGCTAGAAGTAGTAGTCAAAAGTAGAGGGGAAAAATTTCCATTCATTTCCATGATCAGAGCAATAGAGATCAGAGAGGAAGAGGTAGAGGACTAGGATTTGGAAGTGGAGGCTTTTGTGGAAAATGTTTTCACTATAGATAAGAAGGGAATCGAGAATTTGAATGTACACCCAACACCAAGGAAGGATAGATCAAAGAAAATAAGGTCAGGTGAGAGTTGTATATGTTGATGAAGATGCTAGATCCTCACATTCTAAAGATGCTAAAGGAAGAGAAGTCTTAGTTAACTGAAGAGTCCTACTAAGTGGTGAGATTGAACCTAAGAAAATGAGTTTATTTTGCACAAGGTGTAGATGTGAAGATAAGTGTTGTGATGTGATCATTAATGGTGAAGTGCTAACAATCTAGTGTTAGAAATGATGGTCACCAAGTTGAAACTAAAGAGGAAGAAACACCCGCATCCATACCATATTGCTTGGTTGAAAGATGAAAAAAAGGTCATGGTCAATGAGTAGTACTCAATGAAGTTCAAGATTGGAAGCTACCAGGATGAGGTACTATGTGATATCATACCTATGGACATATGTCATATGTTGTTGGGTAGGCCATTACAGTTTAACAAGCATGTTGTAC
Source organism: Cupressus sempervirens (assembly GCA_028749045.1). Lineage (NCBI taxonomy): Eukaryota > Viridiplantae > Streptophyta > Pinopsida > Cupressales > Cupressaceae > Cupressus > Cupressus sempervirens. Next base: position 249,931,096 of record CM053786.1, on the reverse strand, counting down.
ATGATGGGTGAGAAAATAAGTACACACTAATCAAGCATGGAGTGAAACATAAGTTTAATCCATTGAGGGATAAAGAAGAAAAGGTATGTAGTTCTGCCTATTAGAATTTACAAGTGGGAAGAATACTTCTAAGGGGGAGGTGGGGGGGAGAGGCGGGGGCTGAATCAGAAGTATAAAGCTTAACGAATAAAACTTTTAAATTGAAATCAATACATGCATGTAACATACCTAAATAACATGAAAGTAAAGACATACATGAAAATAGATGACACAATATTTGATCACCTAGAAACCCTCCAAAATGAGAAGGTAAAACTGGGGTGGGGATGAGACCCAGAACTTATCACTGTAGCAATAGTGTAACTTGTTAAGGTTAGAAAGTTTGACCATTAGCAATGGTCTTCCTTGTGAGAGGCCTACCTTGTTAAAGGCTCTAACACCCTATTAAAAATGTACCTTTCTAAATGATTTAAAAAACATTCACTTGGAATGTTACTCTATTAAAGGATTTAAAAAATGGCTATTAAATCAACCTAACTCCATAGGATTTTCATTATGCTAATACAATTGTTAGAGAGTATAGTGGACTGTGTTGACCTAATTACTTACAATCTTCAATTGTTGATTTTAGATCACTTTTCAATTCATTCTACTCTGATCCTTTTTGATCAGATGTGAAGCTGCATGTAGCACTGATACTCTATTTTGCTTAATTGATCTTATAATTCCTCTATTTTACTAAGTCACCTTGAACATTCTCTTTTCCCTTCTATTCTTCACTCTCTTTCACTCTATCATCTCTCTATTCAACTTTTTGAATTATTGAGCTTCATCCTCCTTAAAAGGTTTTTGTGACTTATGGTTAGGTATGAATCTATGATTGAGATTCATCCTTATTGCCTCTTTAGCATTCTAATTATTTGATTGGTTGCATATAGATTACATAGGAAATCAAAATAGATTTGATCTTATCTCTAGGCTTTGAGATCTATCCATTAGCTATCATGCAACATGATTTACAATTGAGTCTGTGAAGGCGCAAAATCTTATGTTAATACTGTATCACTCAAAACTTGTTGTTTACTATTGCTCAACACTAACTATAATTCTATCTTGCTCGGCACCTATTATTCACTCGACACATACACTTGTTGAGCACTGTCTATTTGCTTAGAACTTGAATGACATGACACTTACTAACCTTCTAACTCAACACCTATTGCAACTTAGCACTTGTACATATATTATAATCAACATATATTGCTAGCTCGGCATGAACTTAGCAAATAGCTTAAGTGTGTTAACACTCAATTGTCAAAACCATTTTGAGATCAACAATCTCCCCCTTTGACATGAGTGTCAAAAACACTTAACTTATACATAATGCATTTGACTCCCTCAAGTATAATACCACTATTATTTGACATGTATACAAAACTTCAAAAATTTCTTTGAAATTCTGTAAAGAGCAATATATGTCAAAATTTGTAACTCTTCCTGAGTTGATGTGCATTAACTATATCCAAAACTTCTCATGTTGGATTTGTCTCATGTTGATTCTGATACTCTTTATCTATACCTATGTGCCTTGCCTTTTCATTCATTCTTTATTTGCTCTGTTCTAACTCCTCCTTTCACATATCTTCCCTTGTAGTTGAAGTTTCCTTCCAGCCCTTTAGTTTCTCCTAGTTCATTTTCTCATTTTCTCGCCCTTAAAGTGTATCTCCCCCTTTTTGACACTTATGTCAAAGGGGCTATACTCTAAGTAAGTATTTGGCCAAAAAGGATTTTTTACCTCCATTACTATCGTTAGAGCAGCATCCCTGTTGTATAGTGCAACTTTTAGTGATTTAATCTGGATGACTGACTCTACTGCAAGGTGAACTAAGCCATCTAATGTGAAAATCTTTCTTTAACACATTTTCTGCATAAGATAGTTCTTTTTGTAAGATTTCCATGTGTGGGGTTATTGCAGATTGTATCTAAACTAGTTTGGATTTAGTATTTGCCTCATCTACTATTGGTACAACTAATTCCTTTTGAGTTTGAAGCATAGTGTGAAAATGCTTTTCACCCTAAGCTAGATCTCTTGGTAGTTGCATAGAAGATAACTTCAAGTCTCTTTCCAAGCTCATAATCCTCTAGATAATTTCTTGAGTGAAAATGGATGGATCACATAGCTTTATGTACAATAAGAAGATGTTCTCAAGTACTTCCTTCACTTTTTCAATTTTCTTAGCTAGTTCAATTTGTGAAAGTGAAATTTTAGTAGAGATTTTCTCATTTGTCTTCACCTAAAATTTCCTTTTTGACCATTCTAGTAGTTTTGCATTTGTATCAAGGTCTTCATTTTGCACTTGGTCCACTCTATTTGAAAGTTTCTCCATAATGGGCTTAGTTTCATCAGGTGCCTAAAAGATAAAGGCATCTAAGAATATGTCCTTTGTCTTGTGTAAAGCTTTCTTTTATTTGTACTCATTTCTGAGTATTTCCTACTTCTTTTTCCTCTCTAATGCCTCTTGCATTAGATTGATTTTCTCAAGAGTAATATTATCATATTTATATTTGGAGATGACTATGTCCTCATCTAATGTAGGCTCTCCATAATGAAGTACCCTTGCTACTCTTGTTGAGCTTAAGCCTGGTGTAGATATTTGCAATGGCAAAGCATCAATGATCAACTTCTAAAGCATTGTGGGAGTCCCTGTTATAGGCAAATTTACCAATGTTTGTATTTCTTTTTGCTCCTCCTTAAGACTTTCCTTGTCCTCTTTAGATCTTTCCTTATCAATTACTATGATCTATGAGAGTGCACCTTGTACCTATGTTGTAGAGACAAATATATCTATCTACCCTACTTGCTCCTTTGTAGGCTCTTTCTCCTCTTCATTCTGTGTCTTTTTTTCAATCATCAAGACTTGAACTATGGAGTCAACTTTTATAGATGTGTCTACTGCTATTTTCATTATTGGTTGTTCACTTGTAGTTGTAGGGATGTGAGAGGGTGGTTCTTATGGATTCACCTTATCCCTTGTTATATCTACTATAGCCTTTTGTAATTCTTCCACACTGACCAAGACTGGATTTGTACATAATTATGCTTGCAATGTAGTTTGGTCAAGAATCCTTTTGAGATCCTCTACAATCAATGGATTGACATTTTGACCAGAGTTGTTAGGAACATCCTTTATATTTATTGTTTCTATAGGTGTGGAGGTATCATGTGAAGTGCTTAAAGGTGGTAGTTGTGTGTCTTGCACACTCTGTTCTTATTGCTACTCCTCAGCACTTGCTACTTTATTTGTCTTTTGTTGTGTCTCCTCCACTATGTTGTCACCTTTTTCTTTCTGAATTTCCTCATCTTTTTCATACTCTTCTTCTCTTCATTGTCTTTTTCTTCAAGGGGATCATCTTCTCTTGGTTTCACTATTGTCAATCCATATGTCAACTTCCATAGTTTTGTTGATTTATTAACAACATCTTCAATTGATAAGTAGGAGATAATTTCCACAGCTAGTCAAATTGTGATATGAATATCAGGATTTAACTGTGTGATTTTTGAGTCAAACTCGATGACCCATGTTTCATGAGTAGTGATTCAACATGAATCCATCTCTCATGAGAATAAATGGAACACTTAGCACTCATTGGATCTAGGTGATGCTCACAGGGGTGAAGCACCGGGACTTCCCGGGAGGTCACCCATCCCAGTACTACTCCAGCCTGAGCGCGCTTAACTACAGAGTTTCCTCCATAGTTAAACCCAAAGCTTGCAACCCCATTTGCAAAACCTTCACCAAGTGTTGTGCCTTATGAACCATTCATTAGAAAGCCCCTTAAGCTCATCAATTGATAAGTAGGAGATAATTTCCACAGCTAGTCAAATTGTGATATGAATATCAGGATTTAACTGTGTGATTTTTGAGTCAAACTCGATGACCCATGTTTCATGATATTCATATCACAATTTGACTAGCTGTGGAAATTATCTCCTACTTATCAATTGATGAGCTTAAGGGGCTTTCTAATGAATGGTTCATAAGGCACAACACTTGGTGAAGGTTTTGCAAATGGGGTTGCAAGCTTTGGGTTTAACTATGGAGGAAACTCTGTAGTTAAGCGCGCTCAGGCTGGAGTAGTACTGGGATGGGTGACCTCCCGGGAAGTCCCGGTGCTTCACCCCTGTGAGCATCACCTAGATCCAATGAGTGCTAAGTGTTCCATTTATTCTCATGAGAGATGGATTCATGTTGAATCACTACTCATGAAACATGGGTCATCGAGTTTGACTCAAAAATCACACAGTTAAATCCTGATATTCATATCACAACATCTTCAATGTTATTTTGAAGAATGTTGAAGTCTCTATATTTGGGAGAGAATTTTCTCCCATGCTTTTTTCTTGCCTTTGTGATCTGACCTTTTATTAGTTTAGGCATTACCTTGGCTAAGATAGATTCTCTTATTTCCTTCTCCATGTTTAGGTAATAATGCCATTTATTTTCAATAATTGAATACAAATATTGTAGTATTGAATTGTCAAGTTCAAGTGGAGTTGTCTTGAAATTGGCCATCATGGTGTAGATAGATTCTTCCACCATTTTTTTCTCTTCTCTACTCAACTTACCAAAATCAATAGTTTTCAAGCTAGTTAAGTCTACATTATCCTTAATATTGTCACAAATATTTTCCAAATTAGATTCAGATGCATGACTTACCACTCTGAATTGGCTTGTGTCCTCTGACTTGTTCTTCTCTTCATTAGAGTTAGGTTGAGCAATATATTTTCTTTACTAGCGCTTGTTTCTCTACTACCTTCTTCTTGTATTTTGTTTTCTCCTATGCCTTTTGACTAGTAGCTCTTGTAGTGGCTCTTATTTTTGGAGTAGTAGGCTTAGCAGGGCTTGGTTTGGCTACTTTCTTGCTCTTTGGCTTTAGTGGAAGCTATGTGCTAGCCTTTCTCTTCTTGGGCTCAGGTTTTGGAGGTGCTTCCTTGGCTTGTTCCTCCTCGACACCTTCTTCCTCTTCATCCTCACCCATTCCTTGTGTCAAGGTGAGTGGTCTTTAACTCTATTCTTCTTCTTCCTCATCCTCTTCTTCAACATCGTCCTCTCCCTCTATTATACCTTCACCAAATTTGTCTTTCAGCTTCTTTACAAATCTATCATTCTTTTTCAAAATTGATGCTATCTTTAGTTCCATTTCAACCTTGGATTTGACAACATCATGAGTTCTAAAAGGTTTTGCACTTTTATCTATTTCCTCTACAAGTAAAGTTGTTATTGCCCCTGAAGCTTCATCAATATTGATCTCATAACCAAGTGGCCTTAGCCATCTAACTCTTGCACTGCATCTTGAATATATGTATAATCAATGTTAGCTAGAAAATAAATGTCATTGATGTGCTGCTCAACTAAGGAAATAGTTATCCTAAGCCTCTATTTCACAAACTTCTTAAAGTCTTCAAAATCGTTTCCCATTTTCTCTATAAACTCATTGATCTATAAAATAGTTGATCTATTTGTTTTCTAGCCTATCTTGCCAAAGGAAGGAAATTCATTTTGAACATAAAAGAATATGCATATCAGAATTGATCCAAACTTGCATTAGGCACTCTTGGACCTTCTTATGGCTCCCAACTTTTCCATGATTTGTTGTAGTTGTAGCTTAGCTAGGCCATATGTATGATCCTTCTTCATAATCTTATATCCCACATCAACTATAATGCAAGGCACATTGTTCAATCTGCTTGATTGATAGAATTTGTGAGAGATAACTCTAGCAACAAATTCTATAAGAGGGTCCTTGATTTTTTCTATTGTCATACCCCTCTTGTTCCATTGAGCACCAATGTTCTTTTTATGACTTCCTTTGAGTCAATTCTCAAGGTCTTAGGCTAATTTGGAGTTGGATACCCTATGACTTGGTGAATGATTCTCTTGGTTGTCTTCACTAGTCCTCCTAACCATAAGCAACCATCATGAATTCTACTTAAAACAAGTCTGGTTCATTCCATTTTAAAGACTGTAGGGAAATCTAGGGCATGGGTAAGTTCCTTTTTCTCAACTATGCTTATTCTTCCTTCAATACTCCATTGTCACATAGTTTATTTTAGGCTTTCCTAATTTCCATGTCTCCTATTCCTCCTACTTTGCAATTATAGCATTTGAAAATGTCTTGAACCATGACAACTTGAGGGGGAATGATGGATAGTGCACCAAATGTGTCATTCTTGTAAGCTACTTCAGGGATGGGCTTGAATTATGGCTGGTTTACCTCCCCACTAACTAGTTAAACTTCACACGAATACTTATCCTTATGGTTTCTAGAGCTAGAGGCCATTTCTTCAAACTAGGGTTTAACAAATTCAAAGACTATGTAGCTCGGCACTTAAATAAATACATTTGAATAAATAAAATTGAATTGGGACTTTTCTCAAATCTACTTGAATGATTTTTCTTCACTTAAAATTGCTTCTTTGCTCTGCTTACTCTTTGTTTTGCATTTGAATGACAATAATGATCGAAAAATTTAAACATATACCCTTCAATACCTAGCATTAAATTCTTAGTGCTCATATAGCTATTAACTCAGCTTGTATGCATTTTCCTACATTACTCGACATCAACATGATTTTCACTCCACTCAAAAACTAAAGGATTTTCCCTTACTCGGCATCAACTAGCACAGTTTTACTTGACATCAACTAATCACTTGGCTACTCGGTACATACTATAATTTCACTTGGCAACTGAAGGTATGTTGTCACACTTAGTAGTAGAATGAAAAATTTAATTTTTAACCTTGAATCTTTGTTCATTTTGGTTTATTCTTTTTAGTGCTAATTTGTTTTGGAACTGATGTATGATAAAGCATCATATATCAGTTCCACATACCTTGTTTTTCTTAGTTGGATGAATTAAGACCACTTGACCTTTTAGGTGAAGTGAACCCTCCATTAGATGTGTTACTTCAATCTTTTTTCTTCCATGTCTTATTCATCTCTCTTCTGATGTGTTCAACATCAACTTTTCCTTTTTCTTTATTGAACTCAGAGTTGGGTGCTTTTGACCTTATTGGGCAATACTTGCTGATCTGTCCTGTCTTTAGGTAGCTAAAACAAGTGGTTTGATTTTACCATCTATTTTAGTTGCTAATAAAGTGTGTTCTTATGCAATTCTTAGGAATGTGTCCATATTCTTGATAGTAGTGACAACTCTTCCTAGTGTTGTAGTCCCAATTGTAGTGGTGTCCATGACTTTTTCTCTTTGCTAGTTGGTTTGGTGACTACATAGGCTTGGATTTGTATTCAAAGGCTCTATGTTCATACTTCTGGTAGTTGTAGTAGTGACCTTCAAATCTTTGTGTCTTGATGGTTTTAGTCCTACATTCATGTGCCTAATGTCCTTGCTTATTGGACTTATGACAGTGACCCATGGTTCTAGGTTTGTCATTTTGATTGACATTCTTGCTCCTACACATATTAACAGTATGTTCTTTCTTACCACAAAAATGACAAGTGGGTTTTGGGTTCTTACCTTTGTCACTTCTTTCTTCAATAGTCTTGGACGATTCTCCTTCTTTAGTGCTAGCATAGCCTAGTCCTGATGTACCATTGCTAGATCTTGGAGACTTCAGTAGTTGCTTAAAATACTTGATTGCTTCATTGGGCTTGTTGAAGCTTTTTGCAATTTCTTTTTTTCTCCTTAGATCATTTTGTAGTTGTTTGTTCTGCAACCTTAATGTGGTGATCTCAATGTCTTTGACATTCAACTCATGACGAGCTTTCATCATTTGGCTTAGGGTGTCTAGCTGCATGTTGGAAATCTTGCAAGCTCAATTGACTTCTTCTCCAATATGTTGGCTAAGTTTCTCTTGTCATATTCCATCATGGCCTTATCTTCAATGGCTCTCTTCTTCTATTTAGTCACTTCACATAGCTTGTGATTCTTGCTCAATCTTGAGAGTTCTGATTTCTTTTGCTTGAACTCTAATCTTCTCCATTAGGTCTATAATTGCTACATCAAACTCCTTTGAGTCTCCATTGGTAAACACTTTTGTGGTGTCAATCATCTTGTACTATGTATCATTCTTAGCTATGGTGATTTCTTTTCTTTTCTTTAGGGATTTCCTTAATTCCTCCCTAGCTTCTTCTAGAGAATGTAGAATGAGATGTATTTTAATCTCCTAGTTCTCTATGATCTTCCCAAGCTTGTAGACCTCCATCTCTAGATCTTTTCTCCAAGCTGTAAAGCTTCTCCTTGTGAGAACCTGGCTTTGATACCAATTGTTGGAATTCACAAGTGGGAAGTATACTTTTGAGATTGGGGGGTGAATCAAAAGTACAAAGATTAACCAATAATTTTTTTAAACTAAAATCAATACATGCATGTAACATATCTAAATAACATGAAAGTAAAAGCATGCATGAAAATAGATGAAAAAATATTTGATCATCCAAAAAATCTCCAAAATGAGAAGGTAAAACTAGGGTGGGGATGACACCCACAACTTATCACTGGAGCAATAGTGTAACTTGTTAAGGATACAAAGTTTGACCATCAACAATGGTCTGCCCTATCAAAGGCTCTAACACCCTATTAAAAGTATACCTTTCTAAAGGATTTACAAACCATTCACTTGGAATGTCACCCTATTAAAGGATTTACAAAATAGCTATTAAAGCAACCTAACTCCATAGGATTTTCATTCTATTAATACAATTTTTAGAGAGTATAGTAGAATGTGTTGAATTGATTGCTTACAATCTTTAATTGCTGATTATAGATTGTTGTTCAATTCATTCTACTTTGATCCTTTCTAATCTAATGTGAAGTTGCATGTAGCTCTGATACTCTGTTTTACTTAACTGGTCATGCAATTCCTCTATTTTACTAAGCCACCTTTAATGTTCTCTTTTCCCTTCTATTTTTTGCTCTCTTTCACTCTATCATCTCTTTATTCATCTTTTTGAATTATTGAGCTTTGTCTTCCTTAAGAGGTTTTTGTGACTTAGGATTAGGTATGAATCTAAGGTTGAGATTCATCCTTATTGCCTCTTTAACATTCTAATTATTTGATTGGTTGCATGCAGATTACATAGGAAATCAAAATTGATTCGATCTTAGCTCTAGGCTTCGAGATCTATCCATTAGCTATCTTGCAACATGATTTACAACTGAGTCTGTGAAGGCACAAAATCTTATGTCAATACTATGTCACTCGAAACTTGCTATTTACTATTGCTTGGCACTAACTATAATTCTTTATTGCTCGACACATGTTGTTTACTTGGCACATACACTTTCTCAGCACTATCTATTTTCTTGACACTTGAATGAGTCAACCCTTACTAACTTTTTGACTTGGCACCTATTGCAACTCAACTCTTGTACATATATTATACTCAATATATATTGCTAGCTCAGCATCAACTTAGCAAATAGTTTAAGTGTGTTTCCACTCAATTTTCAAAACCATTCTATGATCAACATTGCCAAAATATGTTTTGTTGATGGAAAAGAGTTTCTTAAAGTTATGAAGCATGAAAATATGTGTTTTCCTATAATTCCTAAAGATAGTAAAGAAGAAGTAGAGGAGGTACCTACAAAAATTGCAGATATGTTGGGAGATTTTTTTGATATTTTATTAGATAATGTACCTAATGGATTACTCCCAATGAGGAAGAACACTCACTAGATGGATTTGGTTTCAGGAGCCAATTTTCCAAACAAGATGGCACACAGAATGACACCAGCAGAAAGTGAAGAGTTGAACATGGAAGTTCATGAGTTGTTGTAGAAGGGGTTGATTCAAAATATTTTGAGTCCACATGCTATACCAATAGTTTTAGCACCAAAGAAGAATGGAGAATGGAGGATGTGCACAAATTTTGGCACTATCAACAAGATCACCATCAAGTATAGGTTTCCTTTGCCAAGAATGGATGATATTATGGACTATTTGAGCAGAGTTGAGTATTTCACAAAGATAGATATGAAGAGTGGGTACCATCAGATTCATATTAGAGAAGGTGATGAGTGGAAGATTGCTTTTAAGATAAGGGAAGGACTATATGAGTGGTTAGTCATGCCTTTTGGGCTAACCAATGCATCAAGCACTTTCATGAGGCTCATGAATGAGGTACTGAAGGAGTTTCTAGGTAAGTTTGTCATTGTTTACTGAGATGATATTTTTATCTTTAGTAACACATTGGAGGAGCATTTGATTCAATTTTCAAGGTGTTTGATAAGTTGAGGGAAGAAAAGTTGTTGATAAACTTGAAGAAGTGTAGTTTTGTAAAGAAAGAGTTGGTGTACTTGGATTTGTAGTCACAGGAGAAGGTCTAAAAATGGACGTAGAGAAAGTGAAGGCTATCCTTGAATGACCTACTCTAAGAAGTAAAATAGAGGTAAGATATTTTCATGGACTGACTACATTTTATAGAAAGTTCATAAGAAGTTTTAGTAGTATTTGTGGACCCTTGAATGAAACAATGAGGGAGGATAAGAAAATTTTTAAGTGGAATCTAGGAGTAGATAAGAGTTTCAATATGTTGAAATAAAAAGTTATTGAGCAACCTATTTTAGCACTTCCTAATTTTAAAAAGGTGTTTCAAGTAGACTATGATGCTAGTGATACTGCAATAGGAGCTATTTTGAGCCAAGAAGGTAGACTTGTTACTTATTATAGTGAGAATTTGAATGATACAAAAAGAAAATATTTTGTTTACCATTAGGAATTTTATGCTATAGTTCAAGCATTTATGAAGTGGAGACACTATCTTCTTTCTAAGGAGTTTTTTTTGTATACTAATCATCAAGATTTGCAATATTTGAATAGTCAAGGAAAGTTGAACCAAAGGAATTTAAAGTGGGTTGAGTTTTTGTAGAGTTAAATATTTTCTTTGAAACATAGGAGCGAGAAGTCTAACAAAGTTGTAGATTCTCTTAGTAGAAGACAATTTCGGTTCAAGGAACTCAGTACTCTATATCTAGATGATCTTGATTTGGTGAAGCGTAGAAGGCTTGTACATAAACTATTACACTTGATAGGAAAAAGTGGCTAATATGTTGTTCAAAGGAAGCCAGTTGTGCATTCCTAGAAGTTCAATGAGAGAGAATCTCATCAAGGAGAAGCATAGTGGAGGATTGGTTGGAAATTTTGGCAGAGATAAAACTATAGATTTGGTTGCTGAAAATTATTATTGGCCATAGTTACAACAAGATGTGACCAAGTTTGTACAAAGTTGCAAAATTTGTCAGATGGTAAAAGGAGTGAAGTAGAATATAGGGTTGTATCAGCCATTACCTATACCAAAGAAGCCACGGGAGGATGTCAGCATGAATTTTGTTCTTGGATTACCAAGGACACAACATGGGCATGATTCTATTTTTGTGGTGGTTTATAGGTTTTCAAAGATGACACATTTTATTCCTTGCAATAAGACTAGTGATGTTGTTCATGTAGTAGAGTTGGTTTTAAGAGAAGTGGTGAGATTACATGGTCTTTCAAAGAGTATAGTTTTAGATAGAGATACCAAATTTGTTGGGTATTTCTTGCATACATTATGGAAAATGTTGAAGATAGTTTTGAAGTTTAGTACATCACATCATCCATAGACTAATGGACAAATAGAAGCTATGAATTGTAGTTTGAGAAACTTGCTGAGATGTTTGGTTGAGGATAAACCAAAAAAATGGGATATGATTTTACCATACATAGAATTTGCATATAATAATTTTGTGAATAAGAGTACTGGTAAATCACCATTCCAGATTGTATATGGGAGTAGTCCTAGAAATGCTTATGAATTGAGGCAGTTGGATAAAGGAGAGATAAGTAGTGCTGAAGCAAAATATTTTTCTAAACATATGAAGAACATCCATGAGGAGGTGACGAAGCACATCATAAAGATGAATATATAGTATAGGGCTAAGGTAGATGTGAAAAGGAGATATAAGTGATTTTAGGTTGGAGATGAAGTCATGGTTCATTTGAGAAAGGATCTTTTTCCAGTGGGTACATATAATAAGCTAAAGATGAAGAATTTTGGACCATGCAAGATAGTGAAGAGGCATGATTTTGGCAATGTGTATGAAGTGGAGTTTCCTACTGAATTGAATATTTCACCAGTATTTAAATTTTTAGGTTTTCCAAAGTATTATGAAAGAGGTGATGGAGATGAAGTTACAGAAGCATAATGGAGCATTCCAATAGCTAGTTCAACTACAAAGGAGACTAAGGAGATACTAGACAGTTGTGTTGGAAAGAGTATTAGAAACAAAACTTATGAGGAATATCTAGTCAAATGCAAAGGCCAACCAGTTGAGGATTCATCATGGCTATAAAAGGAGGATGTTAACCATCTTGGTTTCCCTCTGAACGCCTCAGCCATGACAAGGTCACTTCTCAAATTAGTCTAAGTGTCTAATGTAAGAGAATCCTAGGTGTATGAACAATATTGCATCACCCAAAAATATTTTTATTCTCAATCTTTTCTATTTAAATAAGGACTAGTAGATAGGGTGGTTACTATTTATGGGAACTTACTATTTTTAGTAAGTTTTCCATATGAGCTCAAAATGTTCTCATTTTCTATAGGAAGGTTCATTTTAGAGATACAATCCTACCATAAAAATCTCATTACTCCAGCTTAAGTATTAGAGAAGTTATTGCATATTTTTAGGGGAAACATTTGTAGAAAAATCTTTAGGCTCATCATTGGAGGACTTAGAGTGCCTAGATGAGGTCTAAAAACTCAATGGAAGGGCACTAGTGTGGTTTTGAGCCTGTAGATCAAGAGATGATATTTTCAAAAAGTGGTTATAATAGCCAATCAGAGCAATGGTTCATGAGTTATGGCCTTTCGAAGTTGGGCTACCAAAAATTTCTGAAATAATTGTCAAAGATGTATTTGGCTATCTCTACATGTTTTGTTAGGGTTTTTCGGACTTAGATATTAAGTTTGAGCATCTAGAACCTTCTCAAATAACATAAAACTACCTATTTAAGAAAGGCTCGAACATTGTCTAAGAAAGCTCTGGTTGATAGTTTGCAACTTGTCTTGCAAATTATTATATTTGTGAATTCTGTAACACTACACATGTTGTGCAAATAAGAAGTCCATATTTTGTTCTCGCATTTGCTGTTGTTTCTTTGTTTCTATTATGAGTTATTTATTGAGGGGAGTACCTTGTATTAAATATCTAAAGGATAACCCAGAATAGTAATCTAAATCTACAATCTAGTTGCTTCATAAATCAGGATAATCATTGTTACTCTCTAACAATTTTACCAGTGAAGAAATCTTTTAATAGAGTTGACATAAGAAAAATTTTGTAAATACTCTAACTAGGTAGCATTTCTAGATTAAAGTGTCTTAAGATCTCTAACAAGGCCACTCCTAATAGGGTGATTTAAATTTTTTAACAGGGTCACACCTAACAATGTGTTTTGTAACCTTTAACAGAGTTGGCTCCTAACAAGGATCACTTCAAAAGAGTGAAAAGTTGTAACTAGTTGCATTGGTGGTTTTCCCAAATTGGGTTTCCATATTAAATCTTGGTGTCTCACATGTTCATATTATTTTCTTATTGCTTTATCTTTCTACAACTAAGTTACTAAGGGTTAATATACATTAATATATTAGATTTCTTTGTTAATTGAGTTATAGTGAATATTTAGTTCTAATTGAGCTGTGAGTTTAAAGAAATTTTTATTGACATCTAAGGGATTTGAAATTGTTTAAGTGGTAATTGATTCACCCCTCCCCTCTTAGTTACCCCTCTTATATTTCCAACACACCAACACACAAACAAACACACACACACACACACACAAATTTCTCTCATATAACAATAAACATATATCTCAAATATTAGGAATAGACACATATATAATTTATATCATATATATAACTATATATACATTTATTTGACTAAAGCTATCACACATTAATACTCCCTCTTAGCTATGGAGGATAAATAGAAGAAAGCTATTATATCATTGGCAATATTAGGAATGCCAAACTTTAAGGATATCTTTAATTAGAAAATGTCCACCATTTTGATATCACATATGGTATCATGAGTATTGGTCTTCATAACATTAACATATTATATTCACCATATGCTCTAAGTAATGGTCTCTAGAGTATCAACACTTGATATTCACCATGTCCTCAATAAGGAAATGATCTGCAAAATATCAACATATGATATTAACACCTTTGATATCACATTTGAGTATTGGTCTACAAAAAACATTTGATATTCGCCAAATACTCTTTGAGTAATGCCCTCTAGAATGAGATGCTAGATATTCACCAAGTACTATGACTAATGTCCTCCATAATATCAAGTTTTATGATAGTAGTCATGTACTCTATGTAATGACATCTAGAACATCAATTTGCAACATTCACCATGCACTAAAAATGTTTATAAGGTATGTGAACACACATTTTCATAGTGCATACCATATAAAAATTCACCATTATCTATCATGATTTGCATAAACATCAAAGACATACATCACAATTAAAAATTAAGTTATTGTAAGATAATAACTTTGACAAATACAAGTGACATCATTTGGAAGTCATCACTTCCTCATGAAGTACACAGGGGGTAGGCCCATTAAAATCACATAGTAACAAGGTATATTCATGAATCAAAGTGGTCCTAACTTCTACACATTATTGATTAGGAAGAATCTATCTCAACTTGGTTTAATCCCTTTGAATCTACGTGACTAACATCACCAGAGGTTGACTGAAACATATCCTCTATCAGCTCCTTCATATTGATGTGTCAGACTATCTAAATCATCAATCTTCTAATATCCTTTATATTTGAAGAAGTGCTTAGGCTCCCTTTGAATATGGCATCAATGATCCTTTTCTTGCAAGACATTCTCTGAGGAAAAGATCAAGGCACACACTCATATAGAAATAAGAGAGGGACCAACATAATACTTAAGCATAATTCCATATAACTATGTAAGATCATGCAAATGTAATATAAATAAATATATAATTGAATATATATATATATATATATATATATATATATATACATACATACATAAATATACATTGAATATTTTAAATATATATCTTTAATCTATGTTGTCACATATTATTACTTTATATACATATGCAATTAGTATATATGTATTTATATCAAAGATAATAGTCCTTAACATAATCATACCTTATATTTTATGTGAATCTCACCTCATTATAGGTGTAGGAGGGCTTGATATTTAATTCCACTTGTCACTGCTATTAAGGAACCAAGAATCAATAGCCTTGGTGGGTTTTATTTGTTGCACTTCACACAAACTCACCAAACCCTCTCTTAATGTGTGGATGTTTCTAAACCATATATATATATTATGTTGGATATTACATATTACTCTTTTAGTGCGACCACATTGCCCACATGGAAGCCACACCTATGGAGGATGCAATTTCAAATTCTTAAATTCTTCCATTTTTTAATTTGGAAATTGTAGTGGCTTATTTAGAAACTGTGATATCTATACTACTTGGAGGTGCTACTAAGTTTTACTCCGTACATGAAAGTTTTTCTCCTCCACTTGTTGTTAATGACAACATTACATGTCTATATATAATCCCATAAAATTCAAAATGTATGAAGTTTTTTTGGCACTTCCAAACCAATATCATATGAATACTGCTAAAGACACATTCTCCTTCATGTTATTCAACTAGACTAATGCAATACTCACAATCATGATAGTTACTTTGCAAACATTGATAGAATACATAAGTTGCTTCAGTGTCATAATACAATTTTCAAGGCTTATCCCATTATTGATGTGCCTCTGTAAGGTATTATGTGACACAATCATTTGATAATACCTTTATATTTTTTATTTAAGAAAGATGGGTTTTCATCTTTATTGGTGGTGGAAGTCTTAATGGGAAACAAGATTCTAAGAGGAGCTGGGAGGTGGGGTGAATCATGATCTATAAGAATTATCACTGATAAAACAATCAATTGTATTCACACATAATCTATTTCATATCTTAGATCTCACACCATATAATCATAAACATGTAATCCTAAAATTAAATCTATCTAAGCATAACATTCATTAAAATATAAACTCAAAACACAAAGATTTTGGTAACCTAGAAACACTTCAAGATGAAGGTAAAATTGGGGTGGGGATGAAACCCACAAATATTTACTACTACAACAAAAAAGTTTACCTATTAGGGCTACAATTTGATCACTTCTATTGATCTACCTTGTGAGGGGTGTTCTTTGTTAAAAGCTTTTAAGAATGTTAGGTTTTACCTTGACTAAATGATTTTTCACTTATAATAATGTAAGGACTTTTTAAGAAGATTTAAATAGGTCTATTAGAACCACTCTGTTAAGAGATTTTCCTTGACTCAATTTGTCAAAACTAATTTAGTACCTAATCCTTTGGTTTTCTCTAAAGATATTTATGGATCTCCTCTCTTCAATATCTCAATCTAATATCCTTATTTGATATGCTCTATTTTGTCCTTCACTGCTAGGTTTCTTTGTCTAATTTCCTTTTAGACATAGCCTTCCTTCACTCTATACTTATCTTGTTTACTCCTTATGTTCACCATTCATCATAAATTCCACTTCTAATGATTTAGGGCTAGAATCCTTCTTAAATAGATAATTGTAGGAAGTTTAAGATCACAGTCAATGATCCATATTTCATCCTTTTTCCATTTACTCTTCTAATTTTTTTATTGGTTAATTTTATTTTCTTGGGATAAATGCCTTCTAAAAAATGGGTGATCTTCTCCTTGATTATCTCTAAAATATTTAAATGTCATGTAGAAGTTAGTTAAAATGATTTACATAAGTATTTGTGCAATTACAAATTCATATGACAAAACTAGTTTACTCAACACTTGAATGTTCTGATGCTTAGTCATAACTAACATTCATGTTGTTACTCTGCTTCTATATGCTTAGCATATATTGACTCACTCAAAATTAGCTAACTTTTTCTTCACTCAATATTCACTATGTTACTTAAGATGTATGTAGACTTGGTATCTACTAGGGCACTCAAAAACCTTTGACTTGCTTGACATATAAACAAGTCCTCTGTAGCTCAGCTTTATTTGGATGGTTCAGTCATAGTGATAACCATCCAACACTGCCTTGGAAATGATGAAGTATTAGACACTAATAGGAAACTTGAGCTTAGATATCAATAATACCCACCTTTGATATTAGTGGAAAAACACTTTTTCATGACTTAGCTATCCATTCAAAAATAATGCCCCCTTGAGACTAAAACTTGGTCTTTAAAACTTGATCTCTGTTGAATATAATATTCATGTATGTAGACTCTAATTCTGACTTCATCAAATAATGTTGTTTCTAATTTCTATCCCCCCTTTGTGTCATCTTCTTTTAGTGTCTATCATGATTAGATTTCCCCCTTTTTAGAATATAGATTTTCCCTTTTATTTTATGTCATGGAAATTTCCCCCCCTTGTTTTTGTCACTTATGGCTTAAGGTTTATAGGGGTTATCTTGTATTTATCCAAAAATGTTTGATGACTTGCCAAAATTTCTTCAAGTCCTTTATTCCATATGTCTCTCACTACTTCCTTGACTTGAATGTAAATCTCTAGCTATACAACTAGATCAACCAGGCTCTTTGCTATTGAAAGATGTCAATCTTTCCTTGTTAAATTCTAAGCCATAGTTAATTCCCTCTAAATTGTTTCCAAATGAGGTAGTAGCATGAATTAGATAGAAATTAATTTAGTCCTTATGCCATTGTCTCTAGCCATTAACTTGGATAATCTCTACTAATCAAATGTCAACTTATTATATTAAGATGAGCTTGAACTTTCATTCTTACTCAATGTAATAGTACATTCCTTCATATCTACCAGTATCAAATCAATAGAGTGTTGATTCTCCAATATGAAGAACTCAACATCACAATTTTTCATATACAAAGAATGAATGACTTTCAAAATTCCTTGCAATTGAGTGGTAAAGATAGAAAGCTCAACCTACCTAATTGCAAGTTCTATTGAGACTTTCTATAAGACTTTGTGCTCAAATTTCTTCTTAGACCATCTCATCAATTTTACATTGGTCTCTATATCTTCAATTTGAACCTTTTCAACTATATACTATAGCTGATCCAAAATTTGATGTTTCTCATTAACATCAAAATATCAAATGCATGAAAAAAAATATCCTTTATATTGTGCAATACTTCTTTCTTTTTGTGTTTTCTTCTTAACTGTTCTTGCTCTGTCTTATGACTTACCAAGGTTTGCAATTCTTGCATCTTCTCTAGTGTTATGCTATTCAAGTCATACATAGGCAATGTAATCACCTCATATAAACTCACTATCTCATCTGTTGTATCATTTTTATGTTCCATCATATGTGATCTAGGGGTGCTATCACTAGGTAGTGATACTTGGACTCGATAAAGGTGTCTTCTCCTATTAAGTTGATTTATCCTATTGTATAGGTGTAACAGATAATATATCTAGTGGCATGGCACTTGATAGTTATATAAGATCTTGAATAGCCATTTGTTCTTTGGGTAAATCTATATCTTTTTCATCTCTTTCTCTCTTCTACCTTACTCTCATCTAGTTTAACATATGTGAGATGGATAAATTGTGGAAACACAATTATTTCCTTGGCTTACTTGTTGACACTCATGTCAAAAACTACTATAACTGATGTGACTTGGAAATCATTAGTTTTTGGGCTTTCAATCCTTAGATAATCTTGTATTTGTAATAGCATTGGATTGGAACATGGTAGAGATAGACCTGAGGCATCTAATGTAGTATTTTTCAAATATTCCTCAGTTAATACATTATGATTCTATGGAGATAACTTAGAAATGTCCTCAATTGTGACAACATCTTTTTGTTTACACACTTCTACCAATTGTCTTATCTCTTCTACAAGTTTTGCAACTTCTTCTACATCATCCTACTCTAATCCTAAAAGATCATTACCTCCTCCTCCTTCTTTAGTTGATGGAACAAGAAATCTAATTTTGTCCTTCCATATAAGAGTTCTCTCTTTCTCAACTTCACGAGCCTTATTCTTCAAAATTTTGTAAGCCCTCTCCTTAGGCATAAATTTATTTCTAAAATCTTTGAGAGCTATAGAAATACGTATCTTTCCCAAATCTAGCATTGGCTGTGCTAATGTGGTCTTCATGATCTACCTTTCAGTAGATAATGCCCACTTCCACTTATCATCAACTTTATTATATAAATTCTCAAGATTTCCTTCACTTCACTCTATAGGTGTAGATTAAAACTATATCATCATATCTATCATAGCTTTTTCAAGTTTCTCTTGATCAACTTTATTTAAAGAATCAAAATTAATTTCCTTTAATGTTTCTATACTACTTGATTCTTTGATCATCTCACATACCTAGTCAATAATCGTTGGCGACGGTCTTGGTACAATCTAAAATTTTCTTAGATTGTTAGATTCTATTTCTTCTTCATGTTCATCCTCCTTAGGTGTTACGACCAATTTTCTCCTCGACATCTTAGTAAGTTTTGTTTTGGTATTTTGGTGAGCTTTCTCTTTGTTGGAGTTACTTTCTCTTTTGTAGTTGAAGAATGAGCTATCTTTGACCTTGTGATTAATATTCTTTTAGGTTATATCTTAGGTCTTGTGATAGCCTTCTTCACATCCTTCTTTAGATCCTCTTTCACTTTTTGATCAACAATTACTATTTTCTTGTATTTTTTTCCCTTGGGCTTGGCAACAACTAGCTTTTTGCCCATTGATGATTCAACTTTAACTTCATCTTTAGATTTCTCATCCTCTCCTTTTCCTTTAGTGATCTAAATTTGTCTTTCACCAAATTTTCCCTCAAGATGATTAGTCATATTCTTTCTTTTCCTATCCAACTTAGGAACTTTTGTTTCCATCATAATTTTGTTCTTTGTTGTGTCCTAGGTACCAAATGGTTCAACCAAGGATAACTTTAGTGGCTAATATTCACCAATTGGCTAATCTCACTCATTAGGGACCCTAGATTTGGCTTATTTTTTTCACATTTGGGGTGTCCATGTTGCCATTTGGGGTGTCAATGTCACCTTTACTTTACCAAAATTGGGTCCCATACTTAGGCTACTCACAAATAATAATATATAAGTATTTATATATTAGTGATGACTTTGCCAATGAATCTAATTTTCTACATAGTAAATTTATTATTTTTAGCTACAATTTTCAAGTCTTGCCTTAATTGATGGTCATATTTGCCAATATTAGATAAAAATTTAATTTTCACTACAAATTAATTAAGCATATTTGACATGTGTCTCTATTGTGAAAACTTTTCATTAAACTTTTTATCATTTCTTAGTTTGTTGTGAAATAGATTTGATTAGGGACACATCTCTTTACTTCAGGAACTCTATTTCAAACTTGGTATCCTTTTAAAAGTTTGGCTTGAAATAGGATTTAGGCAATTGATTTAGGATCATCCAATGATTAAAAAAATTGGGGGTGCTTCCCCAAAACCCCCATTCAATAATTTGTAGGGGAGCTACAATGATAAAAATGGGCTAAATTTAACCTTGAAGTTTGATAATTAATTAGGAACCATATAATAATAATAAAAAATAAATAAATCAATAAAAATCATTTTTTCTGGGTATCTGTACTTCTTTACATGGTTTTGATCAATAATGAAAGATCACCATGATTTTATAGAATTTTCATATGATTGAAAAACAATCACCGATACAATTAAAAATTTTCCTACTTAAATATTAAAATTTTCCAATAGAAATTAAATTTTCCCCCTAAAAAAATGTTCGATTGACCAAAATTTTATACTTTTTTCTAAAGGGGGGTTCTTAAATTTATCCCTGGTTTATAAATTCATGTCAACCCCTTATGAAAACAATGCAGTTGCTACTACTTTAACTTCATTACATTAACTTCATATTGCATTGGCCTCAACCATGCAACCCTTGGTAGTACTACCTGTGCATAGATAAAATATGTATCTACCATAAAAAAGATATCTTCAAAATAGTTATCTACAACTAACTTAGGTATCCTCATCCTTTTTTAATTTTCTTCTTGAATTTGTTAAAATACTTATCGATTATTGCTTCAAAATTTTCTCCCAATTGATTGATCAAATCATTTATTTACTCAATAGTTGTTCTTCCCCTAACCCATGCCATGGGGAATGAATTCTATACATAGAAAAATATACAAACAAGTAGGTTACCAAACTTATATGATGTATTCTTGACTTTCCTTATTGCTCCAAGATTGTCTGACAATTGTTGTAGTTGGATCTCGACAAGATCACAACTATGACCTTTCTTCAGAATTTCATATCTGAGGTCCATAGTAATGCAAGGTATGCTATTTAGTCAACTTGACTGATAGAATTTGTGTGTGATCACATGTATTGAAATCTCAATGACTAGATCTTTAATCCCATTAATTAACATTCGATGACTTTTCATCTTTGCCTTTTCTTGCTACTTGACAATATCCCTTGCAACACTTCTCATTATCTTTGGTCTATCCAAATTAGGATAACCAGTAACTTGGAAAATAATAGCCTTGCTAATCTTAATTGGTCCATCGTCTAACCATATTTTTATGTTGTGTACTTGGCTCAACACAATCTTTATCCAATCACATTGAAAATATTAAAAAATTCTAGGGAACAGGTCAACCCTTTCTCACCAACTATCTTATGTTCATCCTTCAACACTTAATTGCCACAAAATTTCTCATATGCTACATGAATTTCATAATCTCCAATATCTACCACTTGATACATGTAACATGATCTTACATCATGAATCATCAGTACTCTAGGTCAAAATGATGAAAGGGTACCAAATTCATCACTAGTCAATGCAATATTTGGATATTCCTTGAAATTCAGTGGAGGACATTCATCTTTCTTCATAATTTGTGCATTTCTCTACTTCAAAATTTCCTTCACAGACATAGTGTTGGAATTATTTTAAGACTAACTGAGAGGGAGGTGAATTTTTATCCAAGGTCTAGATGTACAAATAAAACTTTTCACAGCTTAGTGAACCCATATCCATAAAACATTTTCATCATGCATACATCTATTAGACTATACAATCACTTAAAATTGTAGGTTACTATCAAATCAATTTGCAAAAATGTAAACATGAAACATAATAGATTAAAATAAAACATTTGACACAATGATTTAATGTAGAAACCTAATTTGGGAAAGACTACCAGTAACATGCTACTCATTCTCACTCTTCTGAAGTGATGCCTTGTGAAAGGCCAATACTATTAAAGGTGACAATGCACACTATTAAATATGATAATACTTAAATCATATATAATTTTTCTTACTAGTAACTACCAGGTTTGACATTAGTGACAAAACAATGACTAGTTCAGTCCTTCATTATGCTTGGCTTTCACACTCTTTAGCTCTAATAGCTTGTTCACCCTCAAGCATCCATACTCTTAAGCCTTCTTTATTTTCTTGCCAATATAATCTCTTCTCTTAGGTCACTAAATGAAGAAATAACCTAGACTCCTTGTCTTCCTTAGGTTTTCGCATGTGAAAACCCTTACTTCTAACAAACCATCTCTATAATTAGAGAATTAAGATATTCTGTTGTTCAATCTCCATTGTCTATTTTAGGGTTAGGTTGGATTCAATGATTCTACTCCTCATTTTATTTCATTCCCTTCTAGAAACTTCTCCCCTAATACTCTTTGAATCTTCCTTTAAATAATTTACCATAGATTTTGTCCCACCAGCTCATCAACCTTATCTTCCACATGGTTTGCACAATCTAAGAAATGAAACTTGTCAGCTCAAATTCATCAAATTCATGATCTTTCTCATAATTATGACACTTGGCATTAATTGACTTCTGATGCTTGATACATACTACATTTCTCAGAATCCACTACCAAAGCACTTAGCACCAACTAAATTTTACTAGCATCAACTAAACTTTACTCAACTTACACTAAAATTGACTTTTCTTGACTCTGATTGATTTTCTGCTCGACTTGCACTCACTTTCCTCGACACCTGCTATAAACTCAATGAAGCTTGTTAGACAAACTTTATTTAACTTGTTCTTATGAACTTAATCAGTGTAACCAACCTCTACAACCTTAAGTAGATTATCAATGCACTATACTATCACTATCTTAACTAATCCTTGTATTCTTTTTCATATCATAACTCAACCTTTCCTCTAGGTGCTATTTTTAACTCATTTGATTAAATCCTCTTCATCAATAAAACAAATGATAATACTTAAATCATATATAATTTGTCTTACCAATAACTACTAGGTTTGACATCAGTGACAAAAAAATGATTGAAACACATTTATCATACTTGTATCAATATTTTTTCAACAATCTCCCTCTTTGGCATTGATGAAAAATCAAACTAACCAATCTTAATCAGTATGACCAATTAGAATATTAAAATAAAATAATTCTTTGTATTGTAGTCTCTCCCTCTATCAGTAACTTTCATCTTCTAAATAGGTTACATAATTCTATTCTGATCAACATAGAATCAATGCATTCTTATGACTCTATTTTGATCACTTCTTATATCTCCCTCAAAATTATCTCCCTCTTACTAGGTAGATGTAATCATTAGGTATGCTTTCTCCATCAGCAATTAGGACTTCTCCTTCAATAGGTAGGCAGATCAAGATTTCTCCTTCATCACCTTCAGTTCATTCTCCCTCTTATTTTGAAGTCTTTATCTAACTCTTTGACAAAAATTCCAAAGACTTGTCATCTTCATATGCAAATATGAACATTTTTAGTTTCTCCCTTTGTCACCTTCCTTGTGATTGATTGATAGTTCTAGCTCCTAAAGTAAGATCCACTACATCAATGTGTAACATATGTCAATCAATGTGTTTGATGTAGGCCACTCCTCATGCTTCTTAGATAGCCTATGATAGGGGTATCACTCCTATTTTACCTCTTAGATACTCATAAGAATCCTTAAGTAATTCTTTTGTGAAGATATCAGCTATTTTCCCTTTTGTGTTGACATATTCCATCTTCACCTCTTTATCTTGAACTAATTCTCTCAAGTACTGATACTTGAGTGCAATGTGCTTAGTATTTGTGTGCATCACAGGGTTCTTGGATATATTGATAACACTTGTATTATCACAATAAAGTATCATAGGTTTAATGATTTCCTACTTAATACCTCTGAGTAGTTGTTTGATCCATATAATATTTATATAATTTATCGTAGCAAGATATTCAACTTTAGCTATAGATTGAGATATGCAGTTTTGTTTCTTATTAGTCCAAGTATCGAACCTTTTTCCTAAGAAAAATGCTCCTTCACTAGTGCTCTTTTTGTTATTAATATTTCTAGCCCAATCAACATCAGTATAGGCTCTTAATTCAAATTTCTTATTTTTCTTGTAGTGTAGACCATACTCTTCTATTCCCTTTAGATATCTTGTTATTATCTTAACTACCATCAAGTGATTCTCCTTGGGATTAGTAGAGAATCTTGCAACTATTCCTACAAATAATGTAATATCAGATCTATTATGTACTACATATTGTAAATTTCCAATCATAGACTATTATGATGTTTGATTCATCTCAGTGAATCATCATTCTTTGACAATTTATGTCCTACCAACATAGGTGTACTTATAGGCTTGGAATCTTCCAATCCAATTTTTTTTAGTATCTCCTTAACATATTTTGACTAAGTGATGTATATACTATATTTCATCTGATTTCCTTTGAAACTCATAAAGAACTTGATCTCTCCAAACATAGACCTCTCAAATTCTTGTTTCATTTCATTTGCAAAAGCCTTACATAAAGTATCTTGAACTCCAAATATGATATCATAAAAAAATGGTAGATAACAAAATACCTTTTCCTTTCTTTGTTTTCAAGTATAGATTGATGTTATCATTAGTTCTTTCAAATCCAATCTTCACAAGATTTTTGTGAGTAAAAGCACAAACTTGTGACACCTTTTATAAAGAAAGGTGATATTAGAATGTGACAGTTCAACATTAATGACAAAAAAAATGGTATTTGTGTTTAAAATATGAAGATTATGTAAACTGATGAAATGTGTAGAATTGGATGAATTTTATGCCTATAATTTTTATAATTTTTTTGAGTAAGAATTTGTTCATTTTATTTTATTTTGAAGTCCCTTGTTAACTATAAAAAAATAGGGTGTAGTTCCCATCAAACAAGTATATGCAAATCATCTTTTTTTGTTCTGATTTGAAAATATCCTATAGCTAACATGTATAGCTAGTGAACAAAAAAAGAAATAATTATTTTTTATGGATATTTTCTTTGTTATAAGTACTCAAATTTCACCTTATTAGAATCCAACAATTTTTTCCTCCTGTCAAAACTTCCCTATTAAATTTATACCTTTTTGAAAAAAAATTGCATATTCACGAAGAGGATTCTCTCCTCTATAGATAAATATAAATTTTTTATTTTTTTTGGTATGATTTACTATTTTGTTTTTCCTTTTTTGAGGGAGCATCTTATGAAATGTTAAAATATTGACTGATAATATTTTGAGATTATAACATATTATAACTAATCAAAACACTCAAAAATTTATATAATGATGATATTGAATTTTAGATCTATAAAAGGATATTTTTAGTTTTTGAAAAAAATTGAGTTTTGATAGAGAAATGAGATTTGACCAAAATAGGTTTTGGTATCATAAACAGTGACATAGATCTATGCTTTTACCCTTGTGAAGCCTCTCATACCATGCTCTTGGTGCTTCCTTCAAATCATATAAAGCTTTGTGTAGTCCACATGCCATGTTTTTGTTGTTATCATCAACAAATCATTTTGGATGTTCTATATAAAACTCTTCCTCCAATATACCATTCAAAAATGTAGACTTAACATCCATTTGATAAACTTTGAAACCTTTTTATCTAGAGTAAATTTCTTACTCCTTTCAGTCTTGCAATAGGAGAAAATGTCTCTCCATAATCTATTCCTTCTTGTGCATATCACTTATAGACTGGTCTTGCCTTGTTCCTTGTGACTTCACCATTTTCGTCTAACTTGTTTTTGTATACCCACTTGGTACCAATCATGTTTTTTCTTCTGGTCTAGGAACTAGAGTCCATCTCTTCTTCCATGGCTTTACTCTGTAGACACCTAAATTTGATTACACTATTTTAGTAATCCTATTTAGTTATCTAAAAAGGCATTATTAATTAAATTTCTGTCATCCCCTAGTTGATTAATTTAATTAATCATCTATAGTCCTAATTGATAAAACAAATAATCTATTATTTATCAATTAAACCCTATTCTTCTATCTAATTCCAAAAATCCCCATTTATTAAATAAATCTATTTGATAAATGAAATCCTCAAATTCAAAAACCCCTAACCTATCTCTAATCCTCCATTTAGCCTAATCCACCCCATCCACCCATGCTAACCAAGCTTAGCCACTAACTCACCCACCCTCATTAATTCCATCCACTTGCACATCTCTAACATCCCTAATCTAATCCTAAACCCAAGCCTAATCCACCCCCTAATGTTGTCACATTCCTTAAACAAGTTTAAGACTTTTCTAATCCAACCAAAGTCTCCCCTCAAAAAAACCCAACCACTAAGTCATGAGTGCTCTTACAAAACATAAAGACTCTTACAAGCCCACTCATGAATCTTACACCCATCTTCCACACTCTTCCCTCTTCCACACTCATTCCTCTTACATCCCTCTTACATACTCAACCCCACTCATCATGACTTTAACCAACCCTTAACCCTACCCTCTCACACTCATCCTCCTTGTGACAAGTGTCACCTTCCCATTGGTGCTAAACAAGCACAATCCATGTGCTCCCCTTTGAGTGCATCTTAGCCCTCCTTAAGCCTTCATCCATCCTTGCATCTAAGCCCTCCATCCCTCTACCCCTTAGCCTATAAATTGAATCCCATCCCAAGCCATTTAATCAAAAATCTTTGAGCTAAAGTTACCATGCTATTTTGAGAACCAAAGCCATCAACCATACCCTTATAATGCCAAATTGAGAGCTCACAAAGCTACCAATTTGCCATTACCCATCTCCATTGAAGCAACTTTTGAGCATCTTGAGCATACATCCACAGCAAAAGGACACATCTACAGAATCAAGAAAGCATGGAGTGTTTTCTCTCATGAGGTTTGCACTTCTTATTTTCTTTCTTAGTCTAAGCATATATGTGAATTTAGTTTTTGTTTTGTGAATGTTTACTTTATTTGTTAATGTTCTTTGCATACTGATTCTGGTTCTACATACTCTAGTCCACATCTTCTAAGGTATCTTTCACTATTTTAAGTTCTTTCATGCTCAATAAACATGTATCATTTATCAACTTGTTCCTTGTCATTGGTCTAGCATCTTTATCTTTGATAATTTATGTAGTAGGATGATGTCTCTCGACATACTTAGACAATCTTGGTTTAGCTCTGGATTCAACATTTAGTATCTTAACTTCTAAATCACTATTTACCTATTTATCAAGTAGTTCAATATCTCTTTCATGTACACTAATCTCTAAATTAGAATGTACATCAACTTCATTCTATAACTTGAAACCTAAATGTAGCTTGGTTTCTGAATGCAACTTGGCATTCATAGTGTGTGACTCGACAGTCACTAAAAAATTCTGTTGGTTTGCAACTTGATTTACAACATCTTCTTTAGTAGGATACCTTCAAAAAAGTATACAAATGATTTGTATTCTTTTGGTTCCTTCAGAGGTTCAACCTCATATACTTTTGTATATTCATCAAATTTCACATTTACACGTTCCACAACTTTGGTAGTGTTAGTATTTAAACACTTATAAGCTTTACTTCTTATGGAATAACCAAGAGATATACCTTCTTCAATTTTTGCATCTAGTTTACTAGTCTTAAAATCTCTGAGAATATAACACTTGCTTCCAAATAGATTAAAATATTTTACATTGGGTGAATATCCATACCATAGTTCAAAAGGTGTTGAATGAGTACATTTCTTGACTTGTACATGGTTCGAGGTATAAATAATTGTACTTACAACTTATCTCCAGTATTTCAAAGCAACATTTTTCTCCATCATGAGTGTCCTAGCATAGTCCATTACAAATATGTTCCTCCTTTCACAATTCCATTTTGTGGAGGGGTTCTAGGAGAAGATGTCTATCTTTTGATTCCTCTATCATTACAAAACATCTAAGAATCATTTGATGTGAATTCTCCTCCTCTGTAAAATCTCAAACATTTCAAACTTTTACATGTTTCCTTCTCAACTCTTTCCAAGTACCACTTAAACATTTGGAAAGAATCAAATTTTGGTTTTAGAAACATAACTATCATCATTCTAGAATAATCATCAACAAGAAACATAATGTACATATCTCCTTTTGTAGCTTTGAACTTCAATTGGTCCATGCAAGTTATTATGAACAATCTCTAATATTCTTTAGAGGTATGATTCTTACTCTTAAAACTTGACTTTTTCATTTTACCTAATTGACATTGTTTGCAAATTATATTGCCAAGCTTTTTCAGCTTAGGCAAACCTTTTATTCTTTTCATGTTACTGATACTAACCAATTTATCAAAGTTAACATGACATAACCTCTTGTGCCATAACCACACAACATCAAATTCTAAAACTAAACAAGCAGTGTCCTTTATATCAAGGTAGAATAGATTAACTCTAGTTTGATCACCTTTTCTTATAAGTTTTCCATTAGTATCATATATCTTAGAAATTTTGTTCTTAAACTCAACTTACAACCCAAATTCTTTAGTTGTAACACACTCAACAAATTATAGTTAAGTCCTTCAACATAGTAATCATTGTCACATAAAATCTTTTCTGTGAGCTTGATAGTACCTTTTCCTTTTATCATATATAATGCATCATGACCAAACTTTACACTATTTCCATCATAATAATTTAAGGTAATGGACTCACTTTTACCTCCAGTCATGTGATGTGAAAACCCACTATCAATGATCCATCCATCATTCTTGTTCACAAAAAATAGTGGTACAGTTGCCTCATCTTCATCAGATTGATCCTTCATTGCATCATACACCACTTCATCATCATGAACTTCGAATCCATCTATTGTTTTATCTTCTACAATGTAGCAAGACTTCTTGCCTTTGTCTTTGTACTCTTTGTTGTCTTCATCTCTTCTACTTTTGTACTTGTCACCACCTCTGTAATTCTTCTTCTCTGGACACCTAGCAGCAACATGACCAACCTCATTGCAATTGAAACACATGATAGATGACTTTCCTTTACTTTTGTGAAGTCGCCTTGCTAATAGTACTTCAAGTTGATCTACATCTTCCTCATTTGTATCACTATCACTAGATACATATTTTTTCTTCTTCTTCTTATTAGGTTCCTTTAATGATAGCTTAGCTTTGAAAGAAGAATCAATATTTTTAGGTCTGTAATTATTAAAGTTAGATAGCTCAAAAGTAGCGAATCTACCTACCAAACCTTCAAGAGTTAAATCATTCCTTGCTATACATCTTAGTTCTTGTATTGCAGAAACTCTAATAGCATAAATAGGAAGAAATGTTCTTAAAACTTTACTTAGTATAATATAATCATCTATTTTACTAGTAGCTCCTCTTATTGCATTAACAAAATCTTTTTTCCTAGAGCAATATTGAGTAATATTATTACCTTCTTGCATTCTCATATCATTGAACTTACCTCTGAGACTTTCAACTTTGGCTCTTAGAACATTCTTTTCACCACCATAAATAGTGTGTAGAGCACCCCACATTTTCTTTTCACTGTCACAAACTTTAATATCATCAAAATTGGCATAGCTTAGGGTAGAGGCAATATCCAACATTGCCTAGTTGTGTTCTTTCTTATTTTTTAGATCTTCAACAGTTAGGGCTCCAACAAGATCAACATGATCAATTGAAATGGTAGATTGTACATGATCTCCAAGACCTCCTAGTTGTAGCTTCATTAGAATTTTCCATGTAGGAAAGTTGTCTCTATTAAGCTTGGGTTTTTCTCTTTTTGACATCTTGATATTTTTTCTTCTAGTACCTTCAAAATAGTCATCTTAAGTAGATGGCTTTGATACCAATTGATTGAATTATTTTAGAATAAATAAGAGGTGGGGTCAATTAGTTATCCAAGGTCCAGATGGACAAATAAAACTTTTACAAAGTTTAGTGAACCCATATCCATAAAACAATTTCATCATGCATACATCCATTAGATTATGTAATCACTTAAACTTGTAGGTTACTGTCAAATCAATTTGCAGAAGTGTAAACAAGAAACATGACAAATTCAATAATACCTTTGACATGATGATTTAACATGGAAACCCAATTTGGAAGAAACCACTAATAACATGCTACACATTCTCTGAAGTGATGCCCTATGAAAGGACAACCATATTAAAGGTTACAATGCATATTGTTAAATGTGACCCAATTAAAGGATTTCAATCACCCTATTAGGACTGAACCTTGTTAGAGGACTTTAGATCTTTCACTTGGAATGTCACCTAGTTAAAGGATTTACAAATGACTATTAGGTCAACTTTAATCCAAAGGATTTATCCTTGACTGATACAATGATTAGAGAGTAACAATAAGGCTTGATCTGATAACAACTTACATCACACTTGTAAATTTCAAATCTTTGTTTTAGTCCTCTATTCTACTTGAATTTCACACTTTTTGGTTATGATTGCTTGTTCATCCTCAAGCATCCATACTCTTAAGCCTTCTTTCTTTTCTTTCTAATGAAATCTCTTTGCTAAGGTCACTAATTGAAGCAATACCCTAGAATCTTTTTCATCCTTAGGTTCTCGCATGTGAGAACCCTTTCTTCTGACTAGCCATATCTATAAATAGAGAATTAAGATATTTTTTCATTCAACCTCCATCATCCATTTTAGGGTTAGGTTGGATTAGCTGGGATTCAATGAATCTACCCATCATTTCACTTCATTCCCTTCTAGAAACTTCTCCTTCAATCCTCTTTGGATTCACCTCAAAATATTTTACCATGGATTCTATGCCACCAGCTCATTAATCTTATCTTCCACATGGTTCACACAATCCAAAAAATCAAATGTGTCGAATTAGATTGATCAAATTCATGATTTTTCTCATAAGGATGACACTCAACATTATCTAGATTTTGATGCTTGACACATACTGCATCGCTTGGCATCCACTACCAAAACACTCAGCATGAACTAAAGTTTACTGGTGCTTGACATCAACTAAACTTTACTCATCTTAGACTATTTCACTCAGCTTAGACTAAAATTGAGTTTTCTCAGTTCTAACCAATTTTCTACTTGGCTTTTACTCACTTTGCTCGACACCTACTATCCACTCAATCAAGATTTTTAGAAAAACTTTTTCTAACTTGTTCTTCTAAACTTAATCAATGTAACCAACCTTTGCAACCTTAAGTAGATTATCAACACACTATAATATCACTGTCTTCACTAATCCTTGTTCTCTTTTTCATATCATAGCTCAACATTTCCTCTAGGTTCTATTATTACCTCATTTGATCAAATCCTCTTCATCAATCAAATAAATGATAGTACTTAAATCACATAAACAATTATCTTACCAATAACTAACAAGTTTGACATCACTGACAAAATAATAATTGAAACACGTTTATCATACTTGTATCAATTTATTCTCAACACATAGATGATGCCATTTTGGAACTAGGGTTTTATCAAATTTGATTCAATAACTTTGAAAACAAATCAACTCGACAATAAAAACTTAACTTATTGTGGTCTTCTAATTTGCCAAGGGCACACTGTGATTTTCTTGTTATGTCACTAAAATCACTTTAATAACCTTTGAATCACTTGTGCACTAAAAATCACTTGGTGAAAAGAAAATGAATACCAAAATTCAATATATTCCTTCAATCTATTCATTTACATCTACAATAAATGTTTTTGTACTTTGGTAGGTGGACAACAACTATCTTGTCCTGCACAAGTTGTGTTCATGCTTCTTTCCATTCAAATACTCGGTCACTATCACCTCACTAGGTCAATACCAATTCTTTCAGCCAATACATCATCTTGGTTGATGTAAGCTCTTGGTCTATATTGCAATGCTCAATTAATATAGACAATATTGTTGATGATCAACACTTGATTGTGAAACATATTCCATTACTTAATTCTTCTCTTAGATCTATCCTGATGCATCTTGATTCATCTTGATATGGACTTTTAATCACATTTCTTGTTTGGAACTAATGTATGATATGTCATTTAGGTATACAATCCCTAACATACCTCTTTTCTTAGTTGGATGTGGCATGATCACCTAATCCATTGGATTGGATGATCTTAGCTTTGCTTTCTCTACTGCTTCTAGCTTCTAATATCTATTTCCATGATCTACTCATCTCAACATTCCCTTTTCCTTTATTAAATTAATTGTTTATTGTTGGTTCTTAGGTCCTATAGTTCTTACTAACATGTCCAACCTTTAGACAATTGAAACAAACTAGGTTTTTATTCAACCATTTCTTATAGTTTCCTCTAAAAGGTGTCTTGATGCAATTCTCTAGAATGTGCCCATATTCTCCACAATAATGATAATTATACCATGTGTTGTAATCCCAATTGTAAGAGTTACCTCTCTTGGGTGCATATGATTGCCTTTCATATATCCAGTTAGATTTTTCTTTGGATATGAATTCATGGCCTCTATGTCCATATTTTTGATAGTTGTAACAATGTCCTTAAAATCTAGGTATAGTATGTACATCACTTGTCTTTTACCTATATTTATGTCTTTGGTGTCATTGTTTCTTCTAATTAAAGTATTTACTAGTAAACTTAAGTTTAGGGTTTTGCATACCATTTTTATTGTGCAAATGTTGATTGTGTCTCCAAGTTTACTACAATTATAACAAGTAGGTTTTCCTTTGGATTTTTCCTTACTTTTCTCTCCACTCTTTGATGACTCTCCTTTCATAGATGAAGAATGTTTGGCATGTCCTAGACTAGAAGTATCACTAGATGGCCTTGGTGATCTCATCAGTTCTTCAAAGTATCTAATACATTCACTTAGTTTGTTCATTCTTTCTCGAATCTTAACTCAATCCTCAATCGATCATTTGTAATATCCACATGTTTTTCATTCAACTCCTAATTTACAAGTAACAAATGATTAATCATGTCCAACTAGTTATTTGTAAGATTTTGTACATCAAATGATCTTTCTTCAAGTTTGGTAATCATTTTTCTTTTGTCTTCTTCAGCCATGATTTTATCTTCTTCATATTTCTTCTTTTGTTCAGTTACTTCACACAGTCTTACTGATTGAATTTCATGTTCTCTTTTGAGTTGTATGACTTCTTTACTTAGAATGTTGTTCTTCTCTAGTAGATTTAATATTGTTGCATCACTATCATCAATATTCCCACTATTAATAAGTTCTTTGACATCAACTTCCTTGTATAGTGTGTCATTCTATTGAATGCCCATATCTTTCTTATTTCTTTAAGGATTTCCTTAACTCATCTTTTGCTACTTCAAGTTGCTACAATATGATATGGATTTTAATCATTTGGTTCTCAATAAATTTTTCCATTTTGTATTCCTCCATTCCAAGATCTATACCCTGATACCAATTGTTGGAAATATTAATTGGAAACAAGATACATACAAAAGGGGGGATGGAACCTGCAAATCTTTATTGCTAAAACAACAAGAAGGTAGAATTGGGGTGGGGATGAAACCCATAAATATTTACTACTAAAACAAAAAAATTTACCTGTTAGGGCTACAATTTGATCACTTCTAATGAACTATCCTATGAGGGGTCTTCTTTGTTAATTTTTTTTAAGACTGTTAGGTCTTACCTTGATTAAAGGATTTTACATTTACAATAAAGTAAAGACTCTTTTAGGAGATTTAAATAGGTCTCTCAGTGATGCAAGTATCATTAGAACCCTTCAAGAACCCTCAAATAAGTCATGTATTTCCATCTTAAATAAAATTTACTAAAAATTATATAGGTATCAATGAATATTTTTTAATAAAATCATCCATCAAATCACCATTATCAAATAATATATCAAACTTGAAAACATAGACTTTAATTCTGCCATTCCAGATAGGTCTGCATACAAAGATTCATAACTTTTTAACCAAATATTATTTCTTTAATCATACAATCTTCATTCAACACAATTAGGTTTCGAACAACATATCCAAAACAAAGAAACATCCAATGGAAGAATCCAAATTTATGGTCTCTACCTCGAGACCCATTTTCTATGACTCTGTTGAAGATGGTATAAAATCAATTTTCACTAAAATAGTCATAACTTATACAAAACTTTAAAAAAATGTACCAAACTAGTTTCATTATAAATATTATTCATTTATCTTTTCACAAATATAATTTTCATCTCTTTAAACAATAATTAAGTATTTGTACATGTTGCTTCAATATGACTGTAATTTGAAAATCTGAAAAAACTATCATCCATAGAATGTTCATAACTTTCTCAAATCTACATGAAATAAACTAAAACCAAAAAAAAATGGAAGAATTATTCATTTTCCTACTTTAAAATATAAAAAATACATCATTTATAGGATGTACATGAATGTACAAAGCTTGAAAACAACAAGAGAACTAAAAAGCCAATCAAATGAACAAGTTAGAATCACTCTAAATTTTCTTCAAATGTTACTATTTCCTTCCATTATTATTTGGTAAAACCTTAAAATTTATTTTATAGTTTCTTGACCATGTTAGATCTTAAAAATACCACCTGTGACCTTTGGACTTCATTTTACAACTTTAATGCAATTTTACTTTGTTCATTTTTTCCAACTCTTCACCTTCTTGAAATCTTTTGAGACTTTTGACAAATGTGATGCAATGAGTTTGCATAAACATTAAAGACATTAAGAAATGACCATTTAATAACCTTTTAAATGGTTATTATCCTTTCAAGGGTCATTTTATAACTTTTTACATATTCAACCAATTAAGACCTTAACTATGACAATGTGGACACCATTAGATTTTTGTTACAACTTTTTTGTTCAATTGGATTCTATTACATAGAATGGAAATGAAACATATATGAATGAAAATAAATTATTAAATAATCAATTATAATCTCTTTTAATTATATGATGGCTAGGTGCTCCATCATCATACTCTTGAGCTTGAAAATTTTTCATGTCCCATGGAAATGTGGTGGTGATAACCTACAAAAGAAACTTTGCCCCTTTGCCTCCATCTAGCTTTGATGCCTTTGTTGTTCTTTCTATCCAAGAACTATGATTCTCATCGATGGAATTTAATTGGCTGCCTCCAAGGTGCCATATATATCAAAATTTCACTCCTCCATACTGCATCACACACAAACAACTTTCCTCACCTGGGAGTCCTCTCTTGCCTACCTCCCCAAGTCATTTGGAAACCAAATGAACCTTCTTCTAAGGCCCTTGGACCATCTCCTATGGCCCTTTTAGGTAGACCTCCATGTCTACCGCTTTGCAGAAAGTGAACATGCACATGCAACCAAAACTCAACAAGAGGAATCAAATATCCATCTTCTTTCCAACAAGGTCCTAGTGTGGATCCTTCACACTCTCAGGAGCTTATAGCTCTAATACCAATTTGATGCAAGTATCATTAGAACCCTTCAAGAACCCTCAAATAAGTCATGTATTTCTATCTTAAATACAATTTATTCAAAATTATAATGGTATAAATTAATATTTCCCAATACAATCATCCATCAAATCACCATTATCAAATAACATATCAAACTTGAAAACATAGACTTCAATTCTGCCATTTGAGATAGGCCTGCATATAGAGATTCATAAATTTTTTACCAAATATTATTTATTCAATCCAACCATCCACATTTAGAACAATTATATTTTTACTAACATATCTAAAACTTGGAAACATCCAACAATAGAATAAAAAGCTATGATCTCTACCCTGAGACCCATTTTCTGTGACTCCATTGAAGATGGTTAAAAACTAGTTTTCACTAAAATGGTCATAAATCATACATATATTAACAAAAATTTTCCAAAAAAATTTCATTATAAATATTATTCATTCCTATTTCCATAAATATAAGTTTCATCTCTTTAAACAACAACTAAACGTTCATTCACATTGCTTCAATATGATTGTAATTTGAAAACCTAAAAAAACTATCATCCATAGAATGTTCATAGCTTTCTCAAACACGCATGAAATAATTTAAAACCAAAAGAAATAGAAGTATTATTCATTTTCCTACTCTAACATATCAATAATACATCTTTTTTAGGCTGTACATGGATGCACAAAGTTTGAAAACAACAATAGAACTAAAAAGCCAATCAAATTAACAAGTTAGAATTACTCTAAATTTACTTCAAATGTTACTATTTCCATCCATTATTATTTGATTCAACCTTAAAATTTATTTTATAGTTTCTTGGCTATTTTAATCCTTAAAAATACCACCCATGACCTTTGGACTTCATTTTACAACTTTAATGCAATTTTACATTGTTACATTTTTTGCAACTCTTCACCTTCTTGAAATATTTTGATACTTTTGACAAATGTGATGCAATAATTTTCCATGAAAATTAAAGACATATTTAAATGACCATTTAATAATCTTTTACATTGTTATTATCTTTTTAAGGGTAATTTTATAAATTTTTACATATTCAACCAATTAGGACCTTAAGTTTAACTATGACAATGTGGACACCATTACATTTTTGTTACAACTTTTCTTTCAATTAGATTCTATTACATAGAATTAAATTGAAACATATATGAATGAACATAAATCATTAAATAATAAATTATGATCTCTTTTGATTATATGATGGCTAGGTGCTCCTGCACCAGTTAAAACCACTCTATTAAAAGATTTCCCGTGACTTAATCTATCAAAACTGATTCAGTACCTAATCCTTTAGTTTTCTATGAAATCTATTTATGAATCTCCTCTCTTCAATATCTCAATCTGATATATCAATTATGTTCTTCACTGCTAGGTATCTCTATCTAATATCCTTTCAAACTTAGCCTTCCTTTACTCTGTACTTAGCTTGATTACTCCTCTTCACTATTCATCATACATTTCACTCCCAATGATTTAGGGTTATAAATATTCTTAAATAGAAAATCATAGAAAGTTCTAGATCACAATCAATGATCCATATTTCATCCTTTTGTGATTTTACTCTTCTAATTTTTTTGATTGGTTGATTTTCTTTTCTTGGGATTAATTCCTTTTAGAAAAATGCATAGTATTCTTTATAACTATTTCTATAGTCTCTTAATGTCATGTAGAAGTCAGCTAAAATGATTTACATAAGTGTTTGTGCACTTACAAACTTATATGTCAAAACTAGTTTACTCAAAACTTGAATGTTCTGATACTCAGTCATGGGTAAAAGTACAAAGATGAGTCACCTTTCAGGCTAATTTATTAGAAAGATGGTTTGAGTATTCCTATCTAAAAGTCTTTTTTTTTCAAACATATGATCTAGGTAAAATCATTCTAGCTATGTTATATAAGTTCTCACACATTTCCAATTGAAAATTTCTATTAAATGCATGCTTTATACCAATTTGTATCCAATTACTAAAGTGAATTTCAAACATATGATCTAGATAAATTCATTCTAGCTAAGTTATATAAGTTCTGGCACATTTCTAATTGGAAATTCCTATTAAATGCATGCTTTATACCAATTAGTATTTAATTATTAAAAAAATAAAATTATTTGAGAAAAGTGATATTTCAATAACCTTAACTCTTTTTTAGTGATATTGTGTTAACAAAATATGAATACCATTTTATAGAGTTCAAAATCAAGAATATTCTTATATAGTGTTTATAGTGTCTAAAATAGATATAGCATATTGTAATTAAAATAAACTACATGTATGTATTTTAACAATCCAAAAAATATAGATTTTGAGAAATAAAAAAAGAGTAAATCATATTAATTTTTTTTTGAAAAGCATATGATATTTTAGAGGAGAGAATCCTCTTCTAGAATGTATAATTTTCCTTCTGGTTAGAATATATATTTTATGAAAAATGTGGTGGGAGATGAAAAGTATAAATTTTAGGTGAGTTGAAATTGGAATTGTTATAAAAGAGATAATATAGGTCAAACCCAAATTTTTATTTCTTATCAAGATAGCTATATATGTCATCTATAAAATAATCTAAGATCAAAGGGAAAAAGGTCTTTTTCCATATAGTTTTATGGTGGGAACTAGACCCCTAAATTTCAACATTTTTCTGTAACTAAAAGCCATATATAAAAATTAAAAAAATATGTCAATTATTATTCCAAATAATCATTAAAAATACTTATTATCTTAAATTCATTCATTTCTACACACTTCATTAGTTTACTTAATTTTCAAATTGTTAATAATAATACTACTTTTATGTCATTGAAGTTTAACAATGTTAGTTTAAAGAATAATTTTGACAACTGAGTGTCAATACACTTAACCATTTTTTCACTAAACAAGTGCCAAGTGTTAACAAGTGCCGAGTGATTAACAAGTGCCGAGTAATTAACAAGTGCCGAGTAACAGTAGGTGTTGAGTGATATAGTTTTGCTTAGGTGTCGAGCTATCCAAGAAATAGCATGTGCCAAGCATCAGCAATGCTTCAGGAGCTGAGTAACTCAGAATATCAGCATAAGAGTTCGTAATTGCACAAACTATGATGCAAACAGTTTTTGCACCTGACATAAGAAAATCTCGAAGGATTTAATGATGAGATCGAATCTTTTATTTTTCCTATGCAATCTACATGAAGCCAATAAGAAAAATGATAAAGGCATGCAACCAATTAGCAAAAGAAAAGTATTGAGTGGGAAATTGAGATTCAATGTGGATCGTAGATCCATATCTAACCCTAAGTCTTCAAAGTCTTTATAAGGAAGATGAAATTTCCTTGTAAAGATATATATGAGTGGACATACAAGGGTGCACAAGAAAATCTATTTTTAGAAGTGAGGATTATCAGATCACAAAAGGATCAAGATTAGAGAAAGTGGAACAGGTGCCTGCATTCAGCAATCAAGGATTGTAATCTATTAGGTTCATTATACCTAATACTTTCTAGCAATTGTATTAGAATGAAAATCCTATGGTGATAGGTTAACTTAATAGCTATTTTGTAGATCCTTTAATTAGGTGATCCTTTAACAGGGTGACACTTCATGTTAAGTGTTTGAAATCCTTTAATCAGGTCACTATTGACACAGTGTAAAGCCTTTAACAGGGTAGGCCTTTAATAGGGCAGACCATCAGAAGTGGTTGAACAATATTGATGCAGTAATTTTTGTGGGTATCATCCCCACCCCAGTTTTACCATCTTATTCCTGGAGGGTTTCTGGGTTACCAAATTCTAGTGCTATGAGTTGTTGATGCATGTTTTTAGTTTCATGTTTACTTGATGTATTTACATGCATGCAATTTACTTTCAGTTAAAAGTTTTATTGGCTAAAGTATGATACTTATGATTCACCCTCCCCCCCCCCCCTTCTCATAAGTACTCTTTCCATATTTGAATATTCCAACAATTGGTATCAGAGAAAGTCTAGGTTCTCACAAGGAAAAGGCTAATAGCTTGGAGGAAAAGATCTAAAGATTGAAGCTTTCAAACTTGGAAAGATCATTGAAAATCAGGTGATAGATGTGAAACTTTCTCTACATAGCTTGGAGGAATTTAGAAACAAGTTGAGAAATTCATTAAAAACAAGGAAGAATCTAGCCATAGCTGAAAATGAGATAAACTACAAAGAGATTGATACCACCAAAATATTTTCCAATGGAGACACTAAAGAGTTTGATGCAACAATAGCAGAACTGATGGAGAAAAACAAAGCTCAAACAGAGGATATAAGATCTCTCAAGATGGAACATGAATCACAGGCCATAATGATATGTGAAATTATTGAACAAAACAAAAGAGCAGTTGATGATAAGGTCATGATGGAAAATGACAAAAGAAATCTTGCAAACAGACTTGAAGAAAAATGTACTGAATTGACAAGGATCTCAAACATGCAGATGGATACACTTGCCCAAGTGATGAACCTTCATCATGAACTCAATGTGAAAGATATTGAGATCTCTACTTTGAAGATGAAAAATGAACAAATGCAGAATGAATTGAACAGAGAAAAAGAGGTGGCAGAGAATCTCAACAAGTCAAGTAAAGCCATCAAATATTTTGAGCAATTACTGAAATCCCCAAGATCAACCCATGATACATCAGGACATAGATACAATAGCATTGAAGTTGGAGAATCATCAAAGAGTGTAGAACAAAGAAGTGATAAAGGTAAAGATGTTAAACCTACATGTTATTTATGTGGAAAGAAAGGACATACATCTAATGTATGTAGAATCAAGAATGCCCATAAGCATGATAAACCTAAAAGTATAAACCATTTTCATAAATGCAAGAAGCAAGGTCATCAAGCATATGAATGTAGAACCAAAACTACTAAGACATCAAGATTTGATGGACATTTTTATAATTGAAAAAAGTATGGACATAGAGCTTTCGAATGTAGATCAAAGCCTATGTGGACATTAAATCAACCAGCAAAGACATCAAACCATGAATTTTTGGATTACAACACTAGGTATAGTTGTCACTATTGTCAAGAATATGGACATATACCACAGAACTACATAAGAACACATTTTAGAGGGAACTACAAAAGATGGTTGAGTCAAACTACATGTTTCAATTGCTTAAAAACTGGTCATGTCAACACAAATTTCCCAACAAGGTCAAAGGTATCAAGTTCTGAGTCCAACAATGGAAAGGCAAAGATAGATGTTGGACATATTAGAAGTGAAATGAATAAGACATGGAAGAAGAAAGATGAGTATGGCACATCAAGTGTAGAGATCACTTCACCTAATAGGTCAAGTGATCACACTTCATCAAATTAAGAAAGAATAAGTGTGTCGGATTGATAAACCAAGATTACATCATACATCAGTCCCAAGACATAGAAGAGCTGCAAAGAAGAAATTAGCATAAGCAGAGATGCTAAGTCAAAATTGAGAATTTTTGCAAGATCTGCCAAAGTTTTCTTTAGGCACTGAGTTGCTAATAGTGATCGAGTTGATAGATGATGCCGAGCTGTGAAATATCAATAGGAGCTGAGCAAAGTAAAACACAATGGGTGCCGAGTCATGTTGAAACCTTCAGGTGCCAAGTAGACAGTTGTCAGCGCACTAAGAATTAATTAATCTATTTTGAAGGGTACATAAATTTGATTTTTGATCATTTTTCCCACCATTCAAATAAGAAGCAAAGCCGAGAAGAGTAGAGAAGATCAAGGTCAGCTCAGAAGCCATTTGTGAAGATTTCAACATCAATTCAAGACAAGTTTTCATCGATTTGAGGTATTTTACTTAAGTGCTGAGCTATGTAGAATTTATAAAAATTTTTAAATCATAAA
This sequence comes from Cupressus sempervirens, assembly GCA_028749045.1. NCBI lineage: Eukaryota > Viridiplantae > Streptophyta > Pinopsida > Cupressales > Cupressaceae > Cupressus > Cupressus sempervirens. The sequence continues at coordinate 249,889,458 of CM053786.1, read as the reverse complement.
CCCTAGTTTGGCAAACAATGGCATTTGGGTCAGGAACCACTAAGGGTAGAGAGATTCATGAGATATAGCTGACCTCAGCAATGAAGTTAAACAACCTGAATTCAAGCCCATTCCAGAAGTAGCATACAAGAATGATCTTGCAGGTGCATTATCAGTTATTCTGGATAAAGTTGTTATGGTCCAAGATGTTTGCAGATGTTATAAATGCAAAATTGGAGCCATAGGAGATTTAGAAATCTATAATTCATATGACAAACTATGTGAGAACAAAAGACTGAAAGATGAGTTCTCAATAATAGAAAGAAAAGGATTAACCAAAACCCTAGAATTTTTGATTGTTTTCAAAACTAAATGGGTACGGATAGTTTTGAGAAGAATACACTATGGAGCTTTTTGGTTAGAGTCAGGGCCAGTAAAATTCACCAAGAAAATTGTTCATAGGGTTACTAGTATTCCAACCCTAGATTAGCCAAAGACCCTGTGAAGTGACAAAAGGGAAGTAATAGAGAAAAACACAGGTGCTAAATGGAACAATAGAAGAATGACTATTGACATCGTCATAAATCCCCTACTAGATTTTTCTGTGAGAATCATTTCACACAAATTCTATCAATCAAGCAGGTTAAACAGTGTACCTTGTATAGCAATTGATGTTGGATACAAGATAATTAAAAAGGATCACACATATGATCTAGCGAAGCTCATGTTTCAATAGATTAATGAAAATATGGGAGCTATAAGGAAGAGCAAGGGAGCTCAGTGCAAATTTGGATCAGTTTTGATGTGCATATTTTCCTATCTGATGAAAGAATTCCCTTCTGTAGGTAAGGTAAGATGGAGTCCAGAAAAAACAATTGTTGAACAAATTAATGGATACATTGAATAGATGAGTGAAAATTTTGATGCCCAAATGACTAGTTACTTTGAGAACTTCAAAAAGTCCATGAAACAAAGAATGAGGATTCCACTCTCATTGACTGAGAAATATGAAAAGGACATTTTTTTTCTTGTAGATATAGATTATACCTATATACAAGCAGTTATACCTAGAGTAAGATGGCTTAGGCCACTAGGTTATGAACTTGATATTGATCAAGCTTCTGCAGTGATAACAACCCTACTTGTAGAAGAAGCTGATAAAAATGAAAAAACTTTTGGAACCTATGATGTTGTTAAATCAAGGGTGATAATAGATTCGAAGACTGCTTCTGCAATAAAGAAGAAAGAAAAAATGGTGAGACAAATCAAGAGAAAATTTGGTGTTGAAGAAGAAGGAACAACAGAAGAGGAAGGAGAAGACATTGAAGAAGAGGGAGATAAACTTCAAGGTCTGACTCAAGGGTTAGGAGAAGATAAAGAGGAAAGTGCTGAGGAAGAAGAAGCTAAGGAAGCACCAGTTAAAAGAAAAGCCACAACTCCTCCTGTTACTCAATCCAAGGGAAAGAAAGTAGCTACTCTTGCACCAAAGAGACCTACCACAAGGGATGCAGTACAAAAAGTCCAAGAGGAGGAAAAAGGAAAGAAGAAAGACTCAAAGAAGATTGCTGCCGAGTCTAAGAAGAGAAAATTTATTGCCTAGCTTGAAACAGATGAAGAGAAGACAGAGTCAGAGGACAACAGTCAATTTCAAGTGGTAAGATACAAACCTTAGACTGCTGTTGATAAATTATGTTCAAAAATTAGGAATGATTATTTGAAAGGTTTAAAGAACTTGAATTTTTCTAAGCTCACCAAAGAAGAGAAAAATAAATTAGAGGAATCTGTGTATGCTATGATGGCTGAATATAAGCACACACCTCTAGAATTAGATGAATCAATGCCGAAAGAATTGTATAAAATTGTAGAGGATAAATGACATTTTTGTTTACAAATGAAAAAGGAGATAAGGGAGTCAACATTAGCTAGATTGTTACCTGATTTGACTAAAGATCAAAAAACAAATGTAGTAAAAAGGCATAATAATAGATTCACTCCCAAGCATAGAGCATTCAACATATTACAGAATAAAATTGAAGATGTAGTTACAAAATCCACAAGATTGTGGAAAATAGTTTACAAGAAAATAGAAGATGTGTATAATGAAGAATATAAGGCAGAGGCAAGTACCAAGATAAGAGAAAAGAAGATGTTAGGAACCAACGAAAAAGAGAAGGAACAAGTGGAGAAGAAAAGTGAAGAAGAAAAGTGAAGAAGAAAAGGAAGAAAAGGTACATACAGAGGAGAAAGAGGAAGAGAAAGATACAGCTGAGCCACAAGATCAAAGTATGCAAGACACACAGGTATCTCCTCCTAGTCCTCCTCATGCCACCATCACACCTGTAGATATTATAAAAATAAAAGATGTTACAGACACTACAAATGATTTAGAAATCCTTGACCAATCATCACTAGTAACAAAATTAAGTTCAAATCCTGTATTGGTTAGTGTTGATGAATTATAGAATCTAGAAGTTAAAACAAAGATAGTCAAGGTAAAAGCACAAGTGCCTCCTTCGACCATACAAACTACTAGTATTCTATTTCTTCCACCACCACCTCCACCAAGTGTAGTCACTTATACACTTCAAATGCCGAGTACAGCAGCAGGGGAAATAAAAGAAATATCTGAACAACCAACAAGTTCAACCCCACCTAGATATCATAAAAGGGATACTCAAGCTGAAGAAAAAGATGAGACAAAGAAGAAGGAGGAGTCTGCAATACAAACATTGGTTGCATTACCAAAATTTGGTACTCCGACACAGACTCTTCAGCAGCCGAGCATAGATGGGTTACAGCTACAAATCAGGACACTAGGCTCGAGCTCATCAAAGGCAGTTAGGAAACTTCACTATGGATTTCCTAAGCTTGATGAAGAAATAAAGATCCCATATTATGAATCTAGCACTTTTACTAAAGATAAGATCAATGAAATTCAAAGTGCATTGGACAAAAGAAGGAGACAAGAAGCACTAAGAAAAGAACACAAGCATAAGCTTACTTTGAATGAAATCAAAGACATATTTACAGAAGCTTTCTAATTACAGTCTTCAGATGAGTCAAGACCAATTATAGAGCAAATATCTAATATAGTTGACCAAGTGACTAGTGAAGACCAGGAAACAAATGCCAGATTTCTCGAATGGTCAGAAAGGAAGTTCCAAGACAAGGTAAATAGTAAAATATTCGATGATATAGCACTGTCACAAGAAGAACTAGAAAACAAAATTAAAATAGTTAAAACTATACTAGGAAACATCTTTTCCTTGTACAACAAGTTGTGTGATTTTTCCACATTCACGCAGGACACTAGCCAGAAAATACTAAGCTTGGAGAGCAATCTAAAGATTTCTAGCATGCAACTCCCCATAAATCCATCTTAGAGTGAGAAGCATTTTGCCCAATCACTTCACACACAAAGAGAGTTAGCTGTCTTAGCAGCAGAGGAGGCAACCAAAAAAGCTAAATTAATGCAAACTCAATCCTCTGTAACTCCTCATTTGGAACTACTTCACAAGGAGCATATAAATGCAAAGACAGTCCTCAAGAAAGACCCCGATCTTTCTTCATCTGATGGACTTGTACACCTAGTAGCAGAGATTGCCATCCAACATAAGACATTGGATGTCGCACTAGCAAATTAGGATGTAGCTCTGAAGGTACTCCTTGAAGTAAATAGTACATTTTTGGCCAAGTATGGCATTTCATTGTAAGACCCTTGACATAAGTGTCAAAAAGGGGGAGAATAAGTATGGGGGAGTGATAAGTAGAAATAAGTATTGGGGGAGTTAAGTATAGGAAATGAAATGATAAGTATAAAAAAAAAGGGGGAGATAGCAAATTTTGAGATAGCAAATTTTGATTAGTCAGAATATAGAAATAGGATAGAAATCACTGAGTGTACATACAGGATCAACCAATAAGGAGTCATAAGGATCTTAGTTAAGTATTTTTGCCACTCATGTTAAAGGGGGAGATTGTTAGTTTAAAGAATAATTTTGACAACTGAGTGTCAATACACTTAACCATTTTTCCACTAAACAATGCCGAACAAAGAGTAGGTGCCGAGTAATATGAAGTACCAAGCTATATCAAGTGTCGAGTGTTAACAAGTGTTGAGTAATTAACAAGTGTCGAGTGATTAACAAGTGCCGAGTGTTAACAAGTGCCAAGTAACAGTAGGTGCTGAGTGATACAGTTTTGCTTAGGTGCCAAGCTATCCAGAAAACAACATGTGCCGAGCATGAGCAATGCTTCAGCAGTCGAGTAACTCAGAATATCAACATAAGAGTTTGTAATTGCACAAACAATGATGCAAATAGTTTTTGCAGTCGACATAAGAAAATCTCAAAGGATTTAATGATGAGATCGAATCTTTTATTTTTCCTATGCAATCTACATGTAGCCAATAAGAAAAATGATAAAGGCATGCAACCAATCAGCAAAAGACAAGTATTGAGCGGGAAATTGAGATTCAATGTGAATTGTAGATCCATATCTAACCCTAAGTCTTCAAAGTCTTTATAAGGAAGACAAAATTTCATTGTAAACATATATATGAGTGGACATACAAGGGTGCACAAGAAAATCTATTTTCAGAAGCGAGGATTATCAAATCACAAAAGGATCAAGATCAGAGAAAGTGGAATAGGTGCCTGCATTCAGAAATCAAGGATTGTAATCTATCAAGTTCATTATACCTAATACTTTCTAGCAATTGTATTAGAATTAAAATCCTATGGTGATAGGTTAGCTTAACATCTATTTCGTAGATCCTTTAATTAGGTGATTAAATCCTTTAACAGCATGACACTTCATGTTAAGTGTTTGAAATCCTTTAATCAGGTCACCATTGACACCGTGTAAAGCCTTTAATAGGGAAGGCCTTTAACAGGGCAGACCATCAGAAGTGGTTGAATAATATTGATGCAATAATATTTGTGGGTATCATCCCCACCCCAGTTTTACCTTCTTATTCTTGGAGGGTTTCTGGGTTATCGGATTCTAGTGTTATGATTTGTTGATGCATGTGTTTAGTTTCATGTTTACTTGATGTATTTACATGCATGCAATTTACTTTCAGTTAAAAGTTTTATTGGCTAAAGTATGATACTTATGATTCATGCCCCCCCCCCCCCCCCTCCCCCTCTCATAATTACTCTTTGCATATTTGAATATTCCAACAAACAATTCTACTTTTGTTAGCTCTTTCCTTTATAAAAAGGTACATAGGTTTGTTCTTTTACCCTCATAACTAGCATTCATGCTACCACTCTACTTCTATATGCTCTACATTTACTGACTCACTCAACATTAACTAAGTTTTCTCTCTCTTAGTCTTCATTGTGTTACTCAGCATGTATGCTAACTCAATCTCTACTAGGGCATCTGACAACCTTTGACTTGCTCAACATATAAATAAGTACTTTGTAGCTTGGTCTTCTTTGGATGGCTCAGTCAGAGTGATGACCATCCAATGTTGCCTTGGAAATGATTATGTTAGACGCTTATAGGCAACTTGGGCTTAGAGATCAACACATTGGTTGTTGTCAATCAATGTATGCAATGGATTAATTTTTCATCTTTCTCTTTCCTTGATCAAAGAGTATATGATCAGTTCACCTTTCCTAATCAATCATCTCTTGGCCCATTGATCAATGTGTCTTTTTGACCAATTATTGGTAGGGAACTAAGAGAATTGGTAGGGAATTAATTTTTATTGCATTGGTTCAAACTAGCATCTCAACATCACTTATGGTCATCAATCCTTAACTCTATCTAATTTAGAAAGACAATGCCACCTAGGGCAGGGCCCTTGACTTGGGACAAGGTCACTTGGGTCACCTTTTGTAGGGTTTCCTATATGCAATGTGATCTTAGCTCTGTAACTCCTAAAATTAGAGATGATTCATCTAATTGAATAATATATTATGGACATGATGATACATTTAATTATCAACCTATGGATGAAGGCTTAAAATGGGCCAACATTAAATGTGCACTAGGTTATCACTTTGGTTGTCATATATTCTACTGAAAAATAATTACATGAAAAACCATAAACTTAATAGAATGAAAGTATGATAAAAATGGATAATACTAAAAAAAAAATAGACATGGACATGATCAGACACTAAAGTACTCAACAATACAAGCGATTGGATTGATGACAAATGATGGAAAGGTACTGAGGGACATGACAATGTAAATGATCAAATATTGATATTCTCAAGACACATGACATATATTAATGATTGTTGATAAGCCATTGAAGGATGTAACAATGCCTAAAGGGTTGATGATGATGATTTATTATAGTTGATTTGAAGTGATTTCGATGACACTGAGATGGTTTCAAATTAGTTTTGAAAGGCTTAGATTAAATATGAATCTATTTGAAGATGATCTATATTTCATTTTAATGATTGAAGATGATGAAAACCATGTCAAAAGGTATTTAGAGAACATTGTGAAACAAGTTTGAATTATGATCAAGTTGGCCAAAAGATCAAAGTTAGTGATTTGAGAAAATGTGACAAGTTAGGATGAAAAGGTGATGAAAGAGTCGACGGGAACCATTTTTGAATGTCTATAGTGGGAAACATATAAAGTTCTAAGTATGGAGGGTTGCATTACATATCATTGTGAAATGTATTTCTATACAACTTCATGTCCATTTAAGCCTTCTTTTATTGTTTTTTTCCTTCCATGCTTCCTAATTTTTAATTTTTATTGCATTGGTTCAAACTAGCATCTCAACATCACTTATAGTCATCAATCCTTAACTCTATCTAATTTAGAAAGACAATGTCACCTAGGGCAGGGCCCTTGACTTGGGACAAGGTCACTTGGGTCACCTTTTGTAGGGTTTCCTATATGCAATGTGATCTTAGCTCTGTAACTCCTAAAATTAGAGATGATTTATCTAATTGAATAATATATTATGGACATGATGATACATTTAATTATCAACCTATGGATGAAGGCTTAAAATGGGCCAACATTATATGTGCACTAGGTTATCACTTTGGTTGTCATATATTCTACTGAAAAATAATTACATGAAAAACCATAAACTTAATAAAATGAAAGTATGATAAAAATGGATAATACTAAAAATCAAATAGACATGGACATGATCAGACACTAAAGTACTCAACAATACAAGTGATTGGATTGATGACAAATGATGGAAAGGTACTGAGGGACATGACAATGTAAATGATCAAATATTGATATTCTCAAGACACATGACATATATTAATGATTGTTGATAAGCCATTGAAGGATGTAACAATTCCTAAAGGGTTGATGATGATGATTTATTATAGTTGATTTGAAGTGATTTCGATGACACTGAGATGGTTTCAAATTAGTTTTGAAAGGCTTAGATTAAATATGAATCTATTTGAAGATGATCTATATTTCATTTTAATGATTGAAGATGATGAAAACCATGTCAAAAGGTATTTAGAGAACATTGTGAAACAAGTTTGAATTATGATCAAGTTGACCAAAAGATCAAAGTTAGTGATTTGAGAAAATGTGACAAGTTAGGATGAAAAGGTGATGAAATAGTCGACGGGAACCATTTTTGAATGTCTATAGTGGGAAACATATAAAGTTCTAAGTATTGAGGGTTGCATTACATATCATTGTAAAATGTATTTCTATACAACTTCATGTCCATTTAAGCCTTCTTTTATTGTTTTTTTCCTTCCATGCTTCCTAATTTTTAATTTTTATTGCATTGGTTCAAACTAGCATCTCAACATCAGTTATGGTCATCAATCCTTAACTCTATCTAATTTAGAAAGACAATGTCACCTAGGGCAGGGCCCTTGACTTGGGACAAGGTCACTTGGGTCACCTTTTGTAGGGTTTCCTATATGCAATGTGATCTTAGCTCTATAACTCCTAAAATTAGAGATGATTTATCTAATTGAATAATATATTATGGACATGACGATACATTTAATTATCAACCTATGGATGAAGGCTTAAAATGGGCCAACATTATATGTGCACTAGGTTATCACTTTGGTTGTCATATATTCTACTGAAAATTAATTACATGAAAAACCATAAACTTAATAAAATGAAAGTATGATAAAAATGGATAATACTAAAAATCAAATAGACATGGACATGATCAAACACTAAAGTACTCAACAATACAAGCGATTGGATTGATGACAAATGATGGAAAGGTACTGAGGGACATGACAATGTAAATGATCAAATATTGATATTCTCAAGACACATGACATATATTAATGATTGTTGATAAGCCATTGAAGGATGTAACAATGCCTAAAGGGTTGATGATGATGATTTATTATAGTTGATTTCAAGTGATTTCGATGACACTGAGATGGTTTCAAATTAGTTTTGAAAGGCTTAGATTGAATATGAATCTATTTTAAGATGATCTATATTTCATTTTAATGATTGAAGATGATTAAAACCATGTCAAAAGGTATTTAGAGAACATTGTGAAACAAGTTTGAATTATGATCAAGTTGGCCAAAAGATCAAAGTTAGTGATTTGAGAAAATGTGACAAGTTAGGATGAAAAGGTGATGAAATAGTCGACGAGAACCATTTTTGAATGTCTATAGTGGGAAACATATAAAGTTCTAAGTATTGAGGGTTGCATTACATATCATTGTAAAATGTATTTCTATACAACTTCATGTCCATTTAAGCCTTATTTTATTGTTTTTTTCCTTCCATGCTTCCTAATTTTTAATTTTTATTGCATTGGTTCAAACTAGCATCTCAACATCACTTATGGTCATCAATCCTTAATTCTATCTAATTTAGAAAGACAATGTCACCTAGGGCAGGGCCCTTGAGTTGGGACAAGGTCACTTGGGTCACCTTTTGTAGGGTTTCCTATATGCAATGTGATCTTAGCTCTATAACTCCTAAAATTAGAGATGATTTATCTAATTGAATAATATATTATGGACATGACGATACATTTAATTATCAATGTATGGATGAAGGCTTAAAATGGGCCAACATTATATGTGCACTAGGTTATCACTTTGGTTGTCATATATTCTACTGAAAAATAATTACATGAAAAACCATAAACTTAATAAAATGAAAGTATGATAAAAATGGATAATACTAAAAAACAAATTTACTAACTTCCAAAGAAACATGGTAATGTATAATAAAAAATAGATATAAATTTTATTATGCCTAGAATAAACTAAAATTATACTACTACTAACTTATTAAAGATGGTTCAAGTTGTAGGAATATGAAATATTTCAATAGTAATATTCACAAAATGCAAAGCTATTAATAGAAAACCAAGTTACTTATTCTAACAAAAAAAAATAAAGAATAAGGATAAGTACCTTAAGTGAGCCTTTTTGAAGAGAATCTAGTTACAATTCACTAAAGATAAAGACTAAAGCTAAACTTTTTACATTCATGTGTGCAAAACAATTACAAAATGCTATATATATGTATATATATACATATATGTATATATATATACATATATGTATATGTATATATACATATATGTATATGTATATATATATACATATGTATATATATATATATGTATGTATATGTATATATATATATATGTATGTATATATATATATACATATGTATATATGTATATACATATGTATATATGTATATATATATATTCATATACATATGTATATACATATATATATATACATATATATGTATATACATATATATGTATATATATACATATGTATATATATATATGTATATATGTATATACATATGTATATATATATATATACATATATATATACATATATACATATATATGTATATACATATATATATGTATATATATATATATATACATATATACATATGTATATATATATATATGTATGTATATATGTATATGTATGTGTGAAACTATTTCATGTATATGAAGGTTGAGTGCATAGAAATACCTATCAATTAAATTATTCAACTATTTAATAAATAGATCCTTAAATCTAGAGATTGTTTATTAAGTCATAAAGATCTAACAAGAAAAATAGGGCCATACTAGGACCATATTACACCAACAATTTAAAATTTAACTACCCATTCCTTGAACGAAACAAATATTATAAGGCAAGTCAAACATGACTTAGTAGTCGATGCATAGAAACTAGGTATCTACTTCATTTACTTTTACATTAGAATGAAAATGATCCACCAGGATGAACATGGTTGAAGTGAAAAATAAATTCAATAGCCCTTAATTTTGTGTGTGGGGACTATGCTTTATAATCTTATGATAGAGGAATGTTACCATAAGAATTAGGGTCATATAGGGAAAAGTGGATATTTTTAGCACGTACAAAAGTAAAATAGATTGAAAAATAGGTTTCAATAGAAGATCTAAAAGGTGTAGATTATAACTAACCTGTAATTCAAATCTCAAGAAGAATCATATAAACTATGTTGTTGAGGCCAACATGCTCCCCAGACTATGATGCCCAACTCAACCCATTCTAGATAGTTTTAGATTTGATTATTGGAAATATAAATATATCCTCCTTTCTCATTTGAAAGGTTTGGTTGTACATGCACTGCCTATTATTCTACCAAAAAACAAGGAAACTAATGTGTATAAAAGGGTTTTACTTGGTCAAGCACCAATTTGGGGATCAACATTGAAATTGAAATAAATTGTAAGCATGTTGTTAGGTCGCAAAGGCTAGATCAAAAAAAATGAAATGCTTATACCTTCATAAACCTTCTTGATTTTGAAATGTTCATGAAGATGTGGATAATAGATTAATGTAGGTAACTCTAGGATTAATGATTATGGATGCCATCATGCATGGATGGATTCAAAAATTTATTTATTGTATCTAATGCCTTAAATGCTTGATTACTTTCTCTAGAGGACTTTAGGTCAAATTTAAATTTCTTAATGTGTGTAATTGAGATTTTATATAAAAATGAGGGAAGATATCATGCTTATATACCTTTCCCAAGAATTTCAAGGTGTGGAAATTGGAGTAAGATGAGATAGGTTTAAAATTATTCGTTAAAGAAGATAACCATTGAAAATTTTGAAATTTTGATTTAACTGACATGAAATGGAGCTCAATTTAGCCTACTCTTGGCAAAAAAACACCCTGTGGACCTTACTCTCTTTGATGTAATCCCAAAGTGGGACCTAGGGTCTAGATTGAAATGAGATGCCAAAATCCTAGTCAAAATTGAGCTAGATCAATCCTATCAAGCCCAAGAGGCTAGTAACACTTAAATGAGACCCAAATAAGAGATAAATTGTAGAGTTATGCAATTATGAAATTTAAAATAATTTAAATAATTCTTTAGAAACAAAAAGCTTCTCTCTAAATATGTATCTCTCACCCTTATCCTCTGATAGATCAATAAGATAGTTCCACTCCATTGGATTGGATCATCCATACTATGTTGAATAGTTATAGGAATTTTGATAGTCTTCCACTAGAGGTAGTAACACTAGTGTCTGATGCCCAAGTTTTACAATAGATTGTTAGTACAAAAAATCACCAAATTCATCACATTTTCTTCTATTTTAATCAAATTTTCTCATATAACTAGCCATACAATCATATAATCATAGTAAATTAATAAATTAAAGAGTATGTTGTATGTATCTTTTACTGTCATAGAAAAATAGTCTAGTCATAGGGATCTTAAATATACTAGACCCACAAAAGTTTAGACAAAGTCTATAGAGACCAAGATTCCTTCTCTTATTCTAGAATATAATTCTAGATTATTTTTATTCCAATGCTATGCTATGAACAACTTAGATATTGGTTTGCATCCATAGGGCCAAATTATTAAAAAATCAAATATAATAACTCTCTCTCTCTCTCTCTCTCTCTCTCTCTCTCTCTCTCTCTCTCTCTCTCTCTCTCTCTCTCTCTCTCTCTCTCTCTCTCTCTCTCTCTCATTCATGTATCTTTTACCATAGAAAAATAGTCCAGTCTTAGGGATCTTAAATATACTAGACCCACAAAATTTTAGACAAAGTCTATAGAGATTAAGATTCCTTCTCTTATTCTAGAATAGAATTTTGGATTTTTTTTATTCCAATGCTATGCTATGAATAACTTAGATCTTGGTTTTGCATCCATAGGGCCAAGATCACATTTGTATACTTCCAAATTTTGCAATATGAAATATTATTAAAAAATTAGATATAATAAATCTCTCTCTCTCTCTCTCTCTCTCTCTCTCTCTCTCTCTCTCTCTCTCTCTCTCTCACACACACACACACACACACACACACACACACACACACACACACACACACACACACACACACACACAAAGGTGTGTGTGAAATATCTACAAAATTATATTACATATAATTTACTTTATGGAATTGATTTTTTTCTTTTATATTTCATATTTTTAAAGGCCATTTCAAATTTTTGAGATTTTGTTTATTGTCAATTAGAAATAATTGTTCAAACTTTATACTTAACTCCAATAATGGAACATATACATTACCTCCTGCCCCACCCCCATAAAAAAGAAGGAAAACAAAAGTATATTGAAATAGGTTATATTTTTTAAATCTAAAAATACATATGTTAATGATAAAAGAAAAATATAGTACAAAATTCTTCAAAAATAATATTCTTGAAAGTAGAAAATTAAGATCAGCCATAGTTATGAGACTAAACATATCTCAAACAAGGCATTTTTCATTATAATTGAAACAAAATATATTTGATAATAAAAGAAACAAGACGGCGGTGACCCTTAGTACAAATAGAGCTAGAACATTAACAACACATTAATAGATGCTAGCACAAACAACACAACATAGCAACCACATCTTTCCTATATTAGAAACATAATATGAACTATAGTATTTCAAGCCAAAACTAAAAGTAGCAAAATAAACATGCATAAATTGAAAGTTAAAATAACCCATGAGTCACATAGGTTCAATAAAAGTAACAATCTCTTTTAAAAACCTATCAAATCCTCTATGGTTGTCATGAACCATATAACAAAAAATAGAAATAACCATAACCATTAGATTTTAGAATTCCCTCTTAGGCACTTGGACAAGAGAGTAGAGGCCCATTCCTCCTTGAGAAATTCAAATAACTCCTTGTAGTCCTCACCAACTTTGGGTTTTAGACCTGTAATCCTCTATTGCATCATACATAGGATGATAGAGAAACAATGCATCACCTCGATGGAAAATTTGTTTGAGTCCAACATGTGCCTATTGATCTACCATCGACCTACAATTCTTTCACAACAACCTCCAACACTAAAAGTTGGTTCTTGAAATTTACCACAATGCAAACAATTTTTGGGGTAGTGATGTCTGTCTTTAATGCCTCATCAAAAACAACCTATGGGGGGAGGGAATTGGGGGTAGGCCTCAAGGTTGAGGATTGTGGGGTGAAACTAGGGCTTTGCAAGGGGGGAGGAGAGAGGGGTGATGGCTATTTTTCCTGACTCAAAGAGTGAGAAGAGGACTCATCAATAGCTTTAACAACATAGTCATCTAACTCAAGAATCATTCCCCTTCAGAGTTTGTTTGCAATTTTTCTTAACAATTCTGTTGAACCTACGAGCTCTAGAAGTGTCAAAGCAATCCTCCAAATCAAAATTGTAAACCTCTTTTCTAATTTTTTCAGAGCCCTAGACTCATCAAACTTTTTATTTTATTTTAGTGTCTTTAGAAAGTAGGGAGACATAGACTCATTTTTAGGGGTGGTGGTGGTATGCCTTTATCTACTAGTCTCGGCCTGATGGGCACTCGCATCTTAGGTCAAGTTAGATGGGGTGACTTTAACAATTTGGACAGAAACATTGGTGAGAGGGCACAATGCAAGGTGAAATTTGTAAAGCCTATAAATAAGGCCTTGATGTAAAATGACATTCTCCTTTCCTTTTTAATGGCCTCAATATTACTCTTAATGGAATCAAAGAGAAAAAACATAATGGAGAAAAAAATGGAATTGAAATATAATATTAGAAAGAGGAGCATGTCAACAAAATACATTAGAATAAAGTGATACAAATGAAGAATGAATAATACATGATGAAGATGAAGAGTGTATTTTGTGAAGAAAATCCATTCTATATAAATTGCAACAAAAATGGCAAAAAACTTATAATTTTAATAATTTGACAAAATTTGAAACATTCTTAATTAACTCTTCAATTTAATCAAGACCAACCAAAACATTATATTCAATAAAAGAACAAGTAAATTAAAAAAATATAATTTTCATCAAATCATAAAAAACCAAATAAACCATACATCATAAATAATCAAATTATATATATATATATATATATATATATGATTTATTTGATTCTTTAAAAATCTATATTTCTAATCAAATCACATCTAACCAAATAAACAATACATCAACTATAATTAGGAACATGCATGGACGGTCAAAGCACTCTCTATCAACTTCTTGAAACCATTTATTATTTAGTATTGGCAATTTGGCTGTATAGATAAATAAAGCTTGAAAATGAGAAATATAGTTTTTATATATATCTTAAAAGGGAAGATAATACCAATAATAACAAGAGCTGTGTTACAGCAAGAGTCCAGCCTAATAGTAAAAAAATAAATATTGTTTGAATAGATTGAACAAACATTGGCATAAGTAAATGATTGTAAATAATTATAAGAAGAAAATTAAAATAAAGTAATATAAACTAATAATTATTAAAGAGTAAATCAAATAAATTAATTTTATAAGTTTTAAAATAAAATTTAATTCTTTTATAATATAAGAACATAGAATAATGAAATAGAAAATTAGAGAAAATTAGAGGAAAGTGTTGTTTGAACATATATTTTTTATTTTAAATCAATAGGTACAATATTATTTTAAATCAATTGACTTAAATAATTTCATTTATATGATGACTTCAAATTTTCTTCATAATTTATGAATTTATTCTAGCGTATTTACTATCAATCTATTTAAATAAATATGTATTTCATTACTATCTACTAAAATAAAAAAATACTCAAACTTTTTTTTCAATATAAACATTAAATGGGTAAATATTGTGGTGCTTATCTCTAAATGCAATTCTATTATTGACCCTAACCTAACGTAATAGTAAATCTAATCTTAATTGAATTCCCATACTAAACTCTAACTTTACTTGTAAAACTAATTTGAATGCTAAACTTAAATCTCATTTTAAAATTATAATAATGAAGGAGATTAGGGATTATATATATATATATTTATTTATTATATAAAATAAAGTACATAATAAAATTTAATAACATTTATAAAATTTAATTAACTTCTATAATAAATTTTATAATTTAATTCTTAGTCCTTTCCTTTCTCCATACTACTAGTTATATATATTATATAGCATATAATATATAAAGAGAAAGTCTAGAGATATGGAGACTTAAATTTACTTTAAAAAAAAAACTTTTAGTTGATTAGACAATTTTTTTGTAATTTTCAGAATGAAAAATTAATTAAACCCCTAGCAAAAATAGGGTCAACCAATAAGAAAAAAGAAATACTTTTCAAGAAATTCAAAAGAAAAAAAGACACTTCAAACATTGGAAATCATGTTTAATATTTTGCAAAGGCATAGCTTTTAAGGCAAACTAATAGCCTAAAATCAGGTGAAAACATAAGTCTCAGCCTATAAATAGGCTGGACTAATAATAACATCTTATCCCACTTGCATGACATAAAATATTATTATTACCATTTTCTTCAGAAATAAAATAAGTTCAATAATTATTGGACGTTTATCCCATAGTCTCTTTGTTTTGTCTTACGTCGTCTTCTAATTATTAATTGCTTAGATTTAGCGAAGAATTATGGTGCAAATGCCAACTATAAAACTCTAAGTCTATTTCTATAGGCTCACTAGATTGCTTGATATTTTAATCATATTGACAATATGCAACGACATTGATTCACCTCCCATAAAATAAACATTTGACAGCAGTTTAAACCTTATTATATTAGCATATTAAAAAAAATTTATTAAGAGATTCTAGGGATGGTTAGATATGTATATAATATGCAGGTTATAATAGCTTGGTTATAATAATATGTCCATTTATGTTTTTTTGTCTTGAAAGTGTATTTTCCTTTATTAAAGTAGTCCTCTTTTTAAGAGAGTAATTATTGTGATTCATTAGTGCAGTTTATAGTTCCTTATTTAGAAATCTATTTTATGAATCCATATTTAAAATTAAAATCTTTAAGTACCTATCTATATATTTTAATAGATCTTTATTTGAATTTATATGTAATTATAATAGCAAAAATAAATTTAATCTTTTATTAACTTGTAAATTGAGATCTTACAATTTTAATCTTATTTGATTCATATAATAATTGAAGGTGTAAATTTTCCAATATGAAAGTTGAATGTGCACTTCATTATGGTTCAATGCGTGCATTGTCTAAAATTTTGCATGTTGAATATATATACCTTCCTTATAAAATGTCATGTCAAGCAAAGTGTACAAAATGTATGTTGTTTGTTGGCATTGGCATTTGAGATTATCAAAATGAATAATACATCTTTATTTAACGCCTAAAGAAGCTCATAATTCTTATAAACCATTAAATTATTTTGGATCTCTTTTATAATATTTATATTCTACCTTTTATAATAATGTTGTAGAAGAGATTCAAAATGAATGGGAGCGACAAAAATGTAGCCAAGAGAGAAAATGAAGGTCAAAGTTTGAGTTAAAAGTTACTTAAATGATTGTTCACATTGTTGGGTTGTGCTAGTAGGTGTTACACAATGGGCACAATAGTTGTAATCTCTCAATGGATCACTACACATTTGTTTACTCATATGATGAATAAATAGTGCATGAATGTTCGATACATATGTTAAATAGGGCATGAATGTTTGATACATATGTCATATGTAAAAAAGGTCAAATGACCAAGAATTTGAATAGAAAGGACATGGGAGATAGAGGGTGTAAATGCTTCTGTGGAATTTTGTTTTCTAGCTAAGGTAAGAGAATCACATAATCCTAAACTATATAGTTGATGTATCAACTTTTGGGAGTCATAAGTTTTGACTCGGATATGGGATTTGGCTGAAATTTTATAGGTAGTCATGTAGGAGGAGTTATTTGGATTGTTGATTGAGGTCAGCTCGATAGGTGGCCATTTTCACAATTTTTTGGGAGCCTAAAATTTCATCTTGACCTCTCAAATTTGTTTTTTTAATAAATCTAAAATGGATTTTGTATATTAGTTGGTAATTCATCTTGCCTTAGTTGGGGGATTTTCTTAGAAAAAATGGGGATTCGTAGGATGGATTTTGGAAATTACCAAGAACATAAATTTTTTTTTTTTTCTAAAAATTTGCCAAATATGGTAATTTTGAGAATTGTAATAAGTAGGCATTTTATTTCATTGTAAGGTAGGATAGAGTTTGAGAAGTTGAATGAAGAATCTAGTGTTTTGAAAATCTATGTTGTGTTATTTTTTTTGAGTATTATTTTGAAAGGGGTTTGGGCTACATCATTTGGTATCAGAGCATAAATATGGATGGGCGAGGAAGAGGAAGAGGAAGAGGAGGTGTCACTCTAATGCAAATATTTATGTTGGATATGTCAAGGCAGATTGAATGACTAAATGAGAGAATGGATAATCAAGGAATAGCAATAGCACAAGGAGAGGATGGATCAGATGAAGAGGAAAATCAAAGAGGTGTTAATCAAAATGAAGAAAATGAAGAAGAACCCTTGGAAGAGTTGAGCTATGAAGATTAGATTGCTTTGGGCTTTAGATAGGAAAAATGAAGGGATCAAGATTGAAGTCTTAGGCTATGCTAGTAGTCTTAAGCCAAAAGAGTTGATAGATTGGCTAAATGAGATGGGTAACTTTTTTTAATAGAAGCGTATGGAAGAGGGAAAGAAGATGAAGTTTTCTTACAACAAATTAAAAGGACATGTAATGATATTGTGGGATCACCTCCAAAAGGAACAAACCAAAAAAAAAAGGAAAACATCAAAACATGCAGCAAGATGGAGAAAAAGCTTCAAGAAAATTTCTTACCATTAGACTACTCATAGACCCTGTTTCATAAGTTCCAAAATTTGAAGCAAAATTTGTCTTCTATACATGAGTACACAAATGAATTCTATAATTTATCCATGAGGATAGAGCATCAAGAT
Source organism: Cupressus sempervirens (assembly GCA_028749045.1). Classification (NCBI taxonomy): domain Eukaryota; kingdom Viridiplantae; phylum Streptophyta; class Pinopsida; order Cupressales; family Cupressaceae; genus Cupressus; species Cupressus sempervirens. The sequence goes on along the minus strand of CM053786.1, from coordinate 249,871,280 downwards.
GATGATGAGAAAGTGGCTACTAGATATATGAATGGCCTTAAATTTTCTATCCAAGATGAACTGAGCATGCATCGTGTTAACAGTATGGAGGAAGCCTACCAATTAGCTTTAAAGGCTGAAGAAAAGTAGAATTGATAGTACAATTAGAGGAATAGAGGAGGAAGAAGGGGTTCCTCAACACCATTTTGAGGAGGTTGTAGCTATGGATGAGGAGAATCCTCCCAAGAATTTGAAAAAATATAGACTCCAGAAAAGATCCCACAAAATAGGAAAGAGGAAGGGGATTTCAGAGACGATGAGGTTATAGTAGTGAAAGAGTATGAGAAACCCAATAGAGGCCCTTTACCTATTTTAGATGTGGAGAAGAAGGACATAGAGCCTTTGAATGCTCAAATTATAACATGCTAAAAATAAATCAAAGAAGATAGCCTAGAGTGAACCTAGCTTAGCCAGAAGAGGAGGAACAAGAAGTCTCACCAGATGTGGGAGAAACCCTTATGATGAGGAGATCAATGATCATCCTAGAAAAATATGAAGTTCTCGCAAAGAACTCCAATGATTCGTGGCTCCAAACCAACATTTTCAAAACTAGATACACTTCTAGTGGAAAGGTATGTCAATTTATTTTTGATGGGGGTAATTGTGAGAATATGGTGTCTAGAGAAATTAAATTTACAATGTGAGAAGCACCCTCACCCTTGGGCATATGCACTGAGTTGTGGTGCCAAAAAGGTGACAACAAATTTTATTTTTCCTATTTTAAACAGCGCGTACATGCTATAGCGTGCACGCACTATAGCGCGCACACGCTATGGCTTGGGCAACCCAAGCCATAGCGCGTGCGCGCTATAGTGCGTCCGCGCTTTAAAAAAATTAAAAAGTATGTATGATGGGCTATAAACCCGTAGCCCATCATTTTCATTACCATTTTCTTCTACTCCTACAGTGAGCAGCACGTACGCGAGTTGAAGACTCAACATTTTCACCACCATTTGCCAAAATGCCTCCTCGTCGACAAAATCCAAGACCACAAGCACACCCATGACGATGCCGTAAGTGATATAAACCTAACTTTGCATTGTTTGATATATTTTTCATATTGTTTTGTAAGTTTTTGATATTCTTTTGTAGGGTTTTTACAAATTTCATTTAGATATGTTTATTTATTTGAATTTCAATTGATTTTTTATCAGGAAATGTTCATAATCAACCAAAAAATCCACAAGAACATCAAAACCCTCAAGAACCCCAAAACCAAAACCCTCCTCAAGAAGAAGAACAAATTCCACAACCCGAACCAATTGCAAGACCTCCACCAGGCACACAAGAAAATCTAAGAAATGAAATAGAGAGAGGCAAAACTAAATTAGAAGGAATCATTGCTCGGTTGAAAGAATCTGGACAAACCAATCCAATGAGGGCTCAATTGGCATCATCCCTCGAATACATTAACACTCAGATAGGCTCAGTTAGTCGTCAGTTAGATATTTGGCGGGCTAAGAGGGATGAACAAAAAAGATTTTATGCAAATAAACTGTCATATGAAGATGTTAAAAAAAAGGAAATACCAAAATGTAGTATATGTGCATTATTTAGAAAACCCAGTGAGCAAATACTGTTAGAGAGGGTACTAAATGATTCCCCATCCATTGGTGCATACATGATGCTATTAGAAATAATTTTTGGGATAGATGGTGGATGGTTTTTGATGCCCCTCCTTGCAACAATCACGAGGTCCCCATGTATTTTTTGAAGAAATTATATTGTGAGTTTTTCCTTGGGGAGATCCCCAATTATTTTGATATGTTAGACTCCCAGGGTAGAGGTGGGGGGTCATCATTTGAGAGGCCCAGAGCACGTCATGACCCTAATGTAGTTAGGGCACCCATGGTCCATCCACAGCGTGAGCATGTGATTATTCCTTCAGTTGTGAAGGAACATGTAGAGGCCAGCACTCTAGGGATCATTAATGCTTTGACCCAGACCCTCATCCATTCCACGAGCCCATTATTTGAGGGGGAGCCTTCTATACATCGTGGTCACATGTGCACTTCATGCGGATCCCTATGCACATTTGGCACTCATGTCAGAGATGGTGCAGATGATGGGCTTGTCACCGATCAGTTCCTGAATGAGACATTTGGCATTGACACACAGGTAAATTACTAATTTGATCACATTTCATACGTATAGTGAATGATTAATTAATTAGAATTTATTGACATTGTTCAAAATTTAGGGTCAAAGTGTTCCTGGGCCTAGCAGTGATCCTCCAGGCCCATTTTTTGTCCCTTCGACGAGTCCTGAGGTATGTATCAATTTAATCATTTTAATTAATACATATATTTATTACGTAATCATATTAAGGATTGACCAAAAAAAATATGCATGTGCATTAGTTCTCCACAGGACCCTCAACCTTTACCACAGACGCAAAGCAAAGACATCATACGAGCTTCACATAGGTACAGTTGTTTCATGTTAATTTAATTCATTTGATTATATTTATTCCATGTTTCATGTTAGATATAACGTGTATTGTATGACGTGCAGCTCATGATGTCGGACACACCTCCTCATCTGCGACAGTCTGTTGATAGTGGAGTGGCCATAGTTGTGGCTAGCTCACAGCCACTGAGGGAGGTATGAAAGAATTTTCTTCGTTTTAGTTGTTGTTTATAATAGTTAATCTCAAAATTTCTAATGTTATTTATAAGTGATTATATTTATTGAATTGTTGTAGGGTCTTGTCACGCTTGATCATCCACAAGCATTTGAGGTGGACTTACAGAGTGACTATTTGTTGGTGGTAAGAAAATAATTGATTTTGTGAGTACATATATTTGATTTCAACGTATAATAAATATTGATTCATATCTACTTTCTTTGTATTAGTTGGACCTGGAGAAGAGCCTCAACAAGAGGTCAAGTGAGCGTGTCAGGAAGGCCCCGTCATCTCCACTGTCTCCCTCCACACGACAGTAGAGGATGTCGAGAGACTTGTTTCCTTCCCCTCGTGGGAAGGAAAAGATGTAGTTGAGATATTTGATACATATATATAGAGACTTGTTTCCTTCCCCATGTATATATATAGGCATCTGAGAGACATATTCGATACACATTTGATGTACATATGACATTCTATATTTGATGTATGACATTATTGGTTAATATATGATATGTTTGTTCATATACGACATTATTGGTTATCATAATATATTATGTGTTTGTTAATGTATATGACATTATTGGTTATCATTTTATATTATATGTTTGTTCATGTATGACGTTAAATTAGATATGTTTGTGTATGACATTAAATTAGATATGTGCATGTATGAAATTAAATTCAATTTCTAGAGAGTTTCCATTATATCTACCAACTAGTAGATGTTCTTTTTTGCTTTATTAGTATTTCTCAAAAATTGCAAAGAAGCTGTTTCTGGCAGTATCTACTATAGTCCTACTCAAATATGTTTTCAAAAATACTTAGTATGGCAAAGAAATGTCTATGGAAAGCTTGTCAAATAGGATATTGAAGAACTAAATGTGGATAGTCATTAGTACCCATCAATAAGAACACGAACATCTTTCTCAAGCAAGCCATATGACATTAGCAAGTAATTTATAAATTTCCTTTGCAAATAACTAGAAGATGCTATGAATCTTAATACAGAGTTAATCACGAACTCATTATTCCATCCAAGAAGCATATATCACCCTAAGCCAATTAACCGACAGGATAAAAATTAATTCAATTTCAACAAAATTTTGAGTATAACAAGCATCTTAGGGATTCTTACAAGAATTAACACGATGTTCACAAGAGCATTACAAGTTCTTGTAATGCTATTTCACATATTGTAATCATATTCAGTTTTGAATGGCCATTTGTGTTACAAGCATAAATGTTCTTTAAGGTCTTTTAATTATAGACATGAATTTTGTTATGAAGCTTTTTTATGACAACCCACTCAATGCATATATTGTTGTTCCACATTATGCTAATTTGGCTTTCATTGGTTGATTTGGGTCTAGACATGACGTTATTCACTACCTTTTTTATATATTATTTTTTTGTAGTGAGGTTCTGGCCTGAATGAATGTATTAATCATCAAAGTTGTGAACCTTGGTCGAGATCCTTACAAATATATTTTCAAATTGGACCTCAAATAGTTTTCTCAGTCACCCCCTGTACACAAATACTGAAATTGTAGTTAATTACAAAATTAATACTGAACTAACACAAGTTTAATTGAGAAGTATTATGTACCTCAATAGGCTAGATTATTATTGACTGGGAAGCTTTATCTTAGAGCAGTTGGTTTCCTAAATCTTTGGTGCAATGACAGTCTTATGGAATGTGGAATTAGGTCTGCTAGCTAAGAAACATTCCTTAAAAGGTAGAGGAAACTCAAGACTCACATGTTTCCAATCAATATAAATGTTTAAATCACTTCTCTAATTTTTTCTATTTATGATCTTCTTAAAACTTAACTTTCTAAATGCATTGATGGGGAAATAAAGATCTTCTAGGAACTAAAGGCTAATCATGTTTAATACTTACAATTCTCTGTTTTTATCTAATAATTTAAAAAAGATTGTACAAGTGTTTTCAAAGAGCAACACTTCTCACTAACATCATAAGAAGGAATATCCAAGGAGTCTTACCACTGATCCTCCACCACCAAACTCAAGAGAAAACAAAATTCCACTACTAAAGAGATAGTAACAATGATCATCCCTAGTCTCTCCCTTATCACAAAATGATTACCATCAAAATTTGCATTTCCAATTGCGTCATGTGCGTTGAAGTGATAGTAACATTTTAACTCTCTTACCTAATGTCTCCCATTTCTGAAACTCCCGGGGAAGGGCAAGGCCATCTTCTCAGTACTTCAAAATACAACGAGTTCCATTTTTTCACATATTGATAATTGTTGAGTTAAAGTATAGTCGAAGTATTGACAGCCCATAGATATGCCTCGTCAAAGATCGCAGCCCTGTGGCATTTAGTGACCCTTAGGGACATTCTGGTTCAGCGTGCCTAAGAACATTTGAGCACTGAAGGGGACAAGAAGAGGTTGGGGATAGGGTTTAGCCGGCCACCCAGAGCTAATGGAGCAGATAGTTTGATCCCATGAAGAAAGATGAGAGAGATTTGGCAGTTGGCAACTTTGTATTGGCCAACACTACAAGTTTCAGCATCACCCGAGATGGCATTGTAGAATGAAAATGAAATGTGATCCCCAAAAAGTGAGAGAGGTTATTGTAGGTCTCTAAAAAATAGTGTTGTAGGAATTGGAATCTCATCCATATCTTGCACGAGCTCCGAGATATGCCCCGTCAAAGATCGCAACCCTGTGGCATTTAGTGACCCTTAGGGACATTCTGGTTCGGCGTGCCTGAGAATGTTCAAGCATTGAAGGGGACAAGACAAGGTTGGGGATAGGGTTTACCCGGCCACTCGGAGCTAATGGAGCAGACAGTTTGATCCCATGACGAAAGATGAGAGAGATTTGGCAGTTGGCAACTTTGTACTGGCCAACACTACAAGTTTCAGCATCACCCAAGATGGTGTTGTAAAATGAAAACATAATGTGATCTCCAAAAAGTGAGAGAGGTTATTGTAGGTCTTTGCAAAACGGTCTTGTAGGAACTAGAATCGTATCCATACCTCGTACAAGCTCCGAGCTATGCCCCGTCAAAGATCGCAGCCCTATGGCATTTAGTGACCCTTGGGGACATTCCAGATTGGCATGCTTGAGAATGTTTGAGCACTAAAGGGGATAGGATGAGGTTGGGGATAGGGTTTACCCGGCCACTTAGAGCTAACGGAGCAGATAGTTCGATCCCACGACGAAAGGTGAGAGAGATTTGGTAGTTGGCAACTTTGTACTGGCCCACACTAGAAGTTTTAGCATCACCCGAGATGGCGTTGTAAAACAAAAATGAAGTGTGATCTCCAAAAAGTGAGAGAGGTTATTCTAGGTCTCCGCAACATAGTCTTGTAGAAACTGGAATTACATCCATACCTCGCACGAGCTTCGAGATATGTCCTGTCAAAGATCACAGCCCTGTGGCATTTAGTGACCCTTAGGGACATTCTGGTTCAGTGTGCCTGAGAATGTTCGAGCACTAAAGGGGATAGGAAGAGGTTGGGGATAGGGTTTAACTGGCCACCCAGAGCTAATGGAGTAGAGAGTTTGATCCCATGACGAAAGATGAGAGAGATTTGGTAGTTGGCAACTTTGTACTGGCCAACACTACAAGTTTCAGCATCACCCGAGATGGCATTGTAGAATGAAAATGGAATGTGATCTCCAAAAAGAAAGAGAGGTTATTATAGGTCTCTACAACACAGTTCTATAGGAATTGGAATCTCATCCATATCTCACATGAGCTCTGAGATATGCCCCGTCAAAGATCGCAGCCCTATGGCATTTAGTGACCCTTAGGGACATTCTAGTTCGGCGTGCCTGAGAAAGTTCAAGAATTGAAGGGGACAAGAAAAGGTTGGGGATAGGGTTTACTCGGCCACCTGGAGCTAATGGAGGAGATAGTTTGATCCCACGACGAAAGATGAGAGAGATTTTCCAGTTGGCAACTTTGTACTGGCCAACACTACAAGTTTTAGCATCACCCGAGATGGCATTGTAAAATGAAAATAGAATGTGATCTCGAAAAAGTGAGAGAGGTTATTGTAGGTCTCCGCAACACGGTCCTATAGGAACTAGAATCCCATCCATACCTCACACGAGCTCTAAGATATGCCCCATCAAAGATCGCAGCCCTATGGCATTTAGTGACCCTTGGGGACATTCTGGATTGGCATGCCTGAGAATTTTCGAGCACTAAAGGGGATAGGACGAGGTTGGCGATAGGGTTTACCTGGCCACTCGGAGCTAATAGAGTAGACAGTTCGATCCCACGACAAAAGGTGAGAGAGATTTGGCAGTTGGCAACTTTGTACTGGCCCACACTGCAAGTTTCAGCATCACCCGAGATGGCGTTGTAAAACAAAAATGAAGTGTGTTATCCAAAAAGTGAGAGATATTATTGTAGGTCTCCACAACATGGTACTGTAAGAATTGGAATCGCATCCATACCTCGCACAAGCTCCGAGATATGCCTCATTAAAGATCGCAGCCATGTGGCATTTAGTGACCCTTAGGGACATTCTGGTTCAGCGTGCCTGAGAATGTTCGAGCATTGAAGGGGATAGGAAGAGGTTGGGGATAGGGTTTACCTAGCCACCCAAAGCTAATGGAGCAGACAGTTTGATCCCACGATGAAAGATGAGAGAAATTTGGCAGTTGGCAACTTTGTACTGGCCAACACTACAAGTTTTAGCATCACCCGAGATGGCATTGTAAAATGAAAATAGAATATGATCTCCAAAAAATGAGAGAGGTTATTGTAGGTCTCCGCAACACGGTCCTATAGGAACTAGAATCCCATCCATACCTCGCACGAGCTCCAAGATATGCCCCGTCAAAGATTGCAACCCTATGGCATTTAGTGACCCTTGGGGACATTCCGGATTGGCGTGCCTAAGAACATTCGAGCACTAAAGGGGATAGGATGAGGTTGGGGATAGGGTTTACCCAGCCACCCGGAGCTAACAGAGTAGACAATTCGATCCCATGACGAAAGGTGAGAGAGATTTGGCACTTGGCAACTTTGTACTGGCCCACACTAGAAGTTTCAGCATCACCCGAGATGGCGTTGTAAAACAAAAATGGACTGTGATCTTCAAAAAGTGAGAGAGGTTATTGTAGGTCTCCACAACACGGTCCTATAGGAACTAGAATTGCATCCATATCTTGCACGAGCTCCAAGATATGCCCCGTCAAAGATCGCAGCCCTGTGGCATTTAGTGACCCTTAGGGACATTCTGGTTCAGCGTGCCTAAGAATGTTCAAGCACTGAAGGGGATAGGAAGAGGTTGGGGATAAGGTTTACCCGGCCACTCAGAGCTAATGGAGCAGACAGTTTGATCCCACGACGAAAGATGAGAGAGATTTGGCAGTTGGCAACTTTGTACTGGCCAACACTACAAGTTTCAGCATCACCCAAGATGGCATTGTAGAATGAGAATAGAATGTGATCTCCAAAAAGCGAGAGAGGTTATTGTAGGTCTCTGCAACACAGTCCTGTAGGAATTAAAATCTCATCCATATCTCACACAAGCTCTGAGATATGCCCCGTCAAAGATCGCAGCCCTGTGGCATTTAGTGACCCTTAGGAACATTTTGGTTCGGCGTGCCTGAGAACGTTCAAGCATTGAAGGGGACAAGACAAGGTTGGGGATAGGGTTTACCTAGCCACTTGGAGCTAATGGAAGAGACAGTTTGATCCCACGACGAAAGATGAGAGAGATTTGGCAGTTGGCAACTTTGTACTGGCCAACACTACAAGTTTCAGCATCACCCGAGATGGCATTGTAAAGTGAAAATAGAATGTGATCTCAAAAAAGTGAGAGAGGTTATTGTAGGTCTCCACAACACGATCTTGTAGGAACTAGAATCACATCCATACCTCGCACGAGCTCCGAGATATGGCCCATCAAAGATTGCAGCCCTATGGCATTTAGTGACTCTTGGGGACATTCCGGATTGGCGTTCCTGAGAATGTTTGAGCACTGAAGGGGATAGGACGAGGTTAGGGATAGGATTTACCCAGCCACTCAGAGCTAACAGAGTAGATAGTTTGATCCCACGACGAAAGGTGAGAGAGATTTGGCAGTTGGCAACTTTGTACTAGCCCACATTGCAAGTTTCAGCATCACCTGAGATGGCATTGTAAAAAAAAAATGGAGTGTGATCTTCAAAAAGTGAGAGAGGTTATTGTAGGTCTCTACAACACGGTCTTGTAGGAACTAGAATTGCATCCATAACTCGCACGAGCTCTAAGATATGCCCCATCAAAGATCGCAGCCCTATGGCATTTAGTGACCCTTGGGGACATTCTGGATTGGCGTGCCTAAGAATGTTTGAGCACTGAAGGGGATAGGATGAGGTTGGGGATAGGGTTTACCTGACCACACAAAGCTAACAGAGTAGACAGTTTGATCCCACGAGGAAAGGTGAGAGAGATTTGGCAGTTGGCAACTTTGTACTAGCCGACATTGCAAGTTTCAGCATCACCTGAGATGGCGTCGTAAAATGAAAATGGAATGTGATATCCAAAAAGTGAGAGAGGTTATTGTAGGTCTCCAAAAAGAGTGTTTAAAAATGCAAAAACAGCGGGGGTCCTTTGTATGGTTTGGGAGTTTGACCATTAAAACTAGAAATTGTCCTAGTAGTAAGTGCTGGTAATAGTTTTGAAATTTGATTGTTGAGTGTTGAGAAACCTCAAGTTTGGGATTTTTCTTGTTGTTTTGAGTCTATAATAACCAATTCCATCTGAAAAGTCGAGTGTTGAAACCATTTAAGAAGTATTTGCATAGTTTTCCCTAAAATTTGAGTACATAAAAAGGGTTATGTGATTGCTCCCAAGGTGGATTTAGTGTTTTCTCCAAACAAGAGTTGCATTTTATGTTTGAAGTCATCTAATATAACCAAAGTGAAGGTGTTTGAACCATTTTGGGGTTCTAGAGACATTGCAAAGTAAGAGTTCTAGAAAGCCTTAGGGTAAAGGGGCTAGAAAGGAGGGTTTTGTAAAAACCATTGTAAAGTTGATCATGAGACCAAAAAAATAAAAGAATCCTTGCATTTGAGTCGTGTCTTAAGACTTTTTTGGATCATGGGAGTTCCAAAAGTCAAGGGATTGTGAGTTGCTTTGTAAATGGCCTCAAACTAGGCCTAGTTGGCAGTCTGAAATAGCCAGTTTTGAGTGATATTTTACAAAACAAGTGTAGTTGGTTTTGGAGTATATTTTAGAGTGAGGAAAAGGGTATTTTAATCACCCAATAGTTTAGGACTGGCAAGGGCTAGTTGGAACAAGCCTAGAAGAGGCAAAATTGAGAGAAAGTGTAAGAGATGAGTTGCAAGAAACAACTACTGTAGATGATGCAAATATTGATGAGTTGTAAAGCAAGGGGGAGGAAATCAGTATTGAATCCTTCGAAAAAATAAATGGCTTATTAGATGAACCAATTAACAATTTGTTGAGGAGTTATGGACAAAATATGAAGGGACTAGGTAAAATTGCACCTAAAAATACCCAACCAGAAAACCTGAACCAGCCAGTGGATTGTTATAGGAGATAAAACCTTGAGCATACAACAAACATTGAAATTAGATTAAGCTTGCTAATGCAAGATTCACAACCAGATTGGTTGTAGGAGGTTGTCACAAACCTTGGGTAACCAAATACTTGTGGGGATGAAAATGTTTCCCTTTTAATTCCATCCCCACCACATGTTGACCCCAAGGACGTCATCTAATGCTTTGCAAATGGTGGCAACCATGATGAAATAAATAGTTAACAATTTTTTGATACCTAGGCCCAAAATGACTATGATGGAGATGTTGATTTTATACGTTACATGCCACTAGACAGAAAACAACATAGTGGTTTACCCAGTAGATTCCTATAGCTACCAAAGAAAAGGATACAAAATTCTAAGGAACAAGAGAGAAAAAGAAATTATTTGAGGCTAATGCACTTTACATGAAGGAGAAGATCAGGGATAGGAAAGATGGGAGAGAGGAAAAGATTGCAAGAAATGAGATCTTATATGCTATAGAGAGGGGAAAATGAGTTGCGGAGAAGGTTGCACTGAAGGAATAGAAGAGGAAAGAAAGAGAGGATAATCTAAATGTTTGAAAGAGATATAGACCAAATATTGGAGGTGCACCTTCAACAACTATAGAAATTATATTTACAACACTAGTGGAAGGAGATGTAATTGCACTAGCCCTAGAATCAATTAGTATGCCCAACATACCTCTTCTCCCATAGCATAAATCACATTCTGATATGTTCAATGCTCTAATCCCTAGATTAGGAAATATTCTTACTTAATAAGTGTAACCCCAAGCATTGTCACCATAGTTGGCAACAAATGGTGAGAGTCCCAATCAACTAGTGAAAAAAATGACTTAGTTGATGGAGCTGAATCCTACATTACACACATCTCCTAGTAGTGGACAGGAGGATGTTGGGATTGGGAGCATATCACCTATTCCCTTTCCTAGTTTTATGGACAATTGATGGGAACTCAAGTAGATGGGAGAAATTCCAATTTTTTTGAAGCGATAAAGTTTTGTGATGTATTTAGAATATCTAAGATAGACTTATTTTTTATGTGAACTAAACCATTCTTACATTACTATTTAAATGTATTTGTATTGTTATAATAGTTTGATTGTTGGTCATGGTGTAAAATATGTAAAGTTTAGAAATATAAATAGTTCATCATAGAGATATTATAGAATTAATTTATTTTAAATAATAGAAATAATCATAACAAATAGATAGAAATAAAAAATAATAATTTTATACAAAAAGTTTTAATTTATTTTAAATAATTAAATAATAGAAACATCATAGAATTAATAATTCAGTATAATCATAACAAATAGACACTAAACAATCCCAAATTCAAACATACGAAGGTCCAACTAGAATAATGACTTTAAATAACCAAATACCAAAGCCAAACAAAGGAAATGGGACTTTTACCTTAAATGAATAAATTACATGAAGAAGGGTGGCTGGCTATTTGGAAATCTACTTATTTTTCTTCTCTCCCTCCTGTCATCCAAGAGAACATGCAATGAAAGAAAAATATCATCACAATAAGAAAATATGAAAAATATTGTTCTAGCTTTAAAAAAATTGGAGACATCAAAACATAAAATCTAGATTCTAAACAAATCAAAACATAAAATCTATGATTTAAACTAAATCTCATCACTTACGCATCATAACAATATGGTCCACCTTAGTCATGTGGGTAGTCTTGGGGAAGAGGTTGCAACAATGTATTTGGATCCAGTTGATCACTCTTTCTCTCTCTCCCTCTCTCTGTATTCAATCTAATGAGCCAACTGGATCTGCTCGACATTTTAATGTCTCAAGTATTGCCTTGTGGTCTGACTCGCGAACTCTCCAAAGATTCTTATTATGTGGTTTTCCACCATATTTTATCAAGTGGACATTTGATGCGACAACAAGATTTGAATAATGAAGAATCTTCCTCTCTGTTTGCCAATCCTCGAATAACCAAAAGTTAGGGTTCTTCATAGAATATCGTCTAAGCCATGTGACGGTTACAACCACCGCATCGACATGGTACTCTAAACCTTCACCATCTATAACCGAGTGATCCAATTTTTGTTTGGCTTGAACACAATGACACAAATAATAATCTGTCCCTTCTTCATTGTCTTCAGGTGCAATAATAGCAAAAACATGGCCTGCAGTGACAAATGTACAAAATGCGGTCATTAATTCAAAAAATACTTGCGTAAAAGTTATAAAGTTACATATTGAAATTACAAAGATATATAAATATATATATTACCAGGTTGCACTAGATCAGACAAGTGGTCAAAGTCAATAGACGATTCCATCTGTACCATTTCTAGTGCTTGTGGGGGATGATAGGTGTCAATTGGGTCCAAAACCCATATATCCCATTTGTCCACCCATTCAGTCGACTCATAGTCATCCCAGTTTTCCTTTGCACATGATGGACAATAGCATGCCATTTTTCGTGTGTGGATACTCCATGAACCTGCATCAAAGCTTCTAAAAGAGTGCAACTCACTAGATCCTATTAGTGTGCAACAATCCTGATATGGTGCAATGTTAGTATTATCTATCAACCAAAAAAATCTACAAACTGTAGACTGACCTTCCTTACCTGGACCCATTATAGAATTACACCACTGGACGATGGATTTTGCATCTATCAATATTGCTCCATCTTTGTACTTTAGTTCTTCACGAGCTAAGGCTCTTTTGATGCATGCGCCTACACTATCATGCTCTCCCTTTCCATGACCAGCCTCTGTGAAATTCCACATGTATTGAATTCTACACAACTTGTGCATCCTGCTCAACCAATAGAACATCCGTGCATTCTTGAATTGAGATGTACAATTGTCTGACCAAATAGTGTGCTGACGATATGTGATGCTCCTGTTAGCCAAATCTCCATAAAATAGTTGAAAACAACCATGTACGAACTTCATAGAATGTGATCGATCATCGCTGATGTAAAAATGGTACTCCCTCAAAATCTTCCTGTCATCCTCTATACTTGTAGGTGAATGCGTGAATGTTATGTGAACAAATATGGAAACCTGTTGAGAAGTATAATACTTTGCTTGTACTTCATTTTGTGGTTGTAGTGTGTAGTTCTCTGCGAAATCTACAACCGAAACAATGGTATCTAGTGGAAACGTATCCTTGCACAACTTGAATTGAAAATCCAGCCATCGAGCTCTATGGGTATGCCTTGCATACTCGTAAATAATGTTTTCACAAAAAAATTTCACGAACTCATACATTGGAATCTTTTCAATGACTAAATCACATCTTTTACCATGTTTCCCATCTTTTAGAGCATATGTCACTGTCTTAAATTTTCCATAATCTACTATTTCATTTTCAATTGCATGTGTACTATCCATATGTGGACAAGTTAATAAAAGTTGCAAAGAACTACAAAATAAGCACATACCATCCAAGCATGATGTCTTGTAAAATTTCTGGCCATCCCTTATTTCACATAAAATGTTGGATATGAATTCCCTTGAAGATCTTGGTGGCTTATTTATGTCACAATCCTGCAAAACAAACTGAGAATGCAAAATTATGCATATATGCCTAAAAACATCAAAATGGTTAGAAAATTCAATATGTATCCTACAACAACAAGTTGTGCGTGTTTGATTTATCTTCACATAAAAAGGTTTACCCATCTCAAAAAATCTTTGACTTATTCGAATTTGAGGATACATACCAATAAATTTTGCAAAAAATTGTGTCTGAGTTGTGTCCAAAAAATGTTTTGCATGTGGCTTGCGATTTTCGCTACCAATCCTCCTTACAAAATCTCTTTGATTAAGGGAAACACGTGTGTTATTTTTCCAAAAATCTTCGATCAATGATTTCAAGGCTTCACTAATTTCTTTATCCTTTCGTGGTAGTCTACCGCTAAATGTCCATAACTCATTTTTTGTTGGATCTTCTAATCTCTCACACCTTAGCATGGCTCTCCTTAGAGTAACTCTACCAATTTTTAATGATTTTCTTGTCTTTCTCATGAGTTGAGCTTTCTTCATTTGGCTACTTACTATTGTCGATGTAAGTACTCGTCTTGCGATATTACTATCTTTGGTGCGTGATTTAGAACCCACTTTGTCATAAGCATTCATTAGAGTCTTTACAATGTTTTTTTCATTTGAATCATCCATCGTTCTTAGCCCAAGAATCTTCATGATAGACCTAAATTTTAAATTCCTCATCATTTCAACAAATAATTGGCATTGACCTATAATATTTAATTCATCAAAAAATAATCTCCACATACGATTAACTTTTCTTTGACAAGTACACTTGCTAATCTTGTCAGGCATTGATTTCAAAATGTTACTATCAATATCAATCAAATATTTTGGTCTTCTAAAATGAATTCTAGAAGGTGTTATAATCTCTTCAATTCTCTCAACATTTTGAACATCAACATAAGGTTGAGTGTATTGCGTACCTTGAACTAAAGATGATGTGCCTTGGCAATAAGATGCAAAAGATGGAATATCACCTACTTGATGTGTTGATGTTGTGCCTTCATTATGACATGATGGAGTGTGTATATCGTCGGATCTACAAATCGGTGTCTCTTCAACATGAGAGGACGATATGACTTCAACATTGGAAGATGCTGTAGCGGACGATATGACTCCAACATTAGAAGATGGTGTAGCTTCACAATTCAATTGTCTTCTTGAGCGTAACAGTCTCATTCGTTCTCTTTGTCTTTCCAATTCTTCCTCTTTGTTTCTTGGTACCGGTGGTTCTTGATCCTCTTCGAAAGTCAATTCTTCATTATTGCTTTGCAATTTTCTTTGCTCACGTAGCAATTTCATTTTATCTCTTTTAATTGCCAAATCTCTCTCCCTATCTTCATTTGTTTGATTTTTTGGTTTCTTCCTTGGCATGATGATGATTTCTACATGCCAAATTATTCAAACATTTGAATTATTTAAAATGTGTAAATTACAAATTATTCAAATACATATAAAAATTATAATTATTTGAATGAATACACAATATATATATAAAATGACTTGTCAAATTTCTAACCATTTCGAAATAACATTTCATTGAAACAGACAAATTTCAATGAATTCACTATATATTAAACAACATGTCAAATTATAATCAAATTTGTATCTATATATCAACAAATAATATTTAAAATAGATTGCACTAACCTTTTCTATACAAGGAATATTCAAAAAGTCTTCAAATCATGTATCCAATGATTGAATTTGGTGTTTGTTAGCTTCCAAAAGTGTTTGCCACCTTGAAATAGTGTTTGTTAGCTTGAAATAGTGTTTGCCACTTTGAAAGAATGTTTGCTATGTTGAAACCCGCAATTTCTGTCGGGATAACAGAGTGCAGAATAGAAAAAAAGCAGAGAATGAATGAAACGGGCCCCAAAGTTGCTTTTTGACCATTTTTAGGTGATTTCACATAGTGCATACGGGCTATAGCGCGTACGCACTATATGAGAACACATCACTCTCCACCCTCCCTACTCTCTCTCTCTCCCTACTCTCTCTCTCTTCCTACTCTCTCTCCCCTCTCCCATCCCCTACACTCTCTCTCTCTCCCCTCTCCCATCCTTTACTCTTTAGATCTCTTACACACACTCCCATCCTCCATCTCCCACTTCTTACTCTCTCTCTGCCACCTCCTACTCTCTCTCACACTCTCTCCCATCCCCTACTCTCTCTTACACACACTCCCATCTGCTACTCTCTCTCTCCCCTCTCCCATCCCCTAAACTCTCTCTTTTGTAGATACACACTCCCATCCCCCTCTCTCTCTCCCCTCTCCCATCCCTTACTCTCTAGATCACTCACACGCACTCCCATCCCTCTCTCTCCTCCTCTCCCACTCCCTCTCTCACCACCTACTATCTCTCTCTCTCTCAAGTTCTTTCTCTCCCTCTCTACTCTCTCTCTCTCTCCTATCCCCTACTCTTACTCTCTCTCTCTCTCCAATCCCCAACTCTCTCTCACACTCTCTCCCATCCCCTACTCTCTCTGACACTCTCTCTCATCCTTTCACTCTGTCTCTCTAATCTTTTACTCTCTCTCTCTCTCTGTCACCTCCTACTCTCTCTCACACTCTTTCCCATCCTTTCACTCTATCTCTCCCATCTCGTACTCTCTCTTTGCCACCCCCTACTCTCTCTCACACTCTCACACTCTCTCCTATCCCCTACTCTCTTTCATAGACACACACACACACACACACACACTCACTCCCATCCCCCCTCTCTCTTCTCTCCCATCCCCTACTCTCTAGATTTGTCACATGCACTCCCATCCCTCTCTCTCCTCCTCTCCCACTCCCTCTCCCAGGTCACCTACTATTTCTCTCTCAAGTTCTCTCTCTCCCTCTCTACTCTCTCTCTCCCATCCCCTACTCTTACTCTCTCTCTCTCTCCCATTCCCAACTCTCTCTTACACTCTCTCCCATCCCCTACTCTCTCTCACACTCTCTCCCATCCTTTCACTTTATCTCTCCCATCCCGTACTCTCTCTCTCTCTCTACCACCCCCTACTCTCTCTCTCACTCTCTCCCATCCTTTCACTCTATCTCTCCCATCCTTTCACTCTGTCTCTCCCATCTCGTACTCTCTCTCTGCCACCCCCTACTCTCTCTCACACTCTCACACTCTCTCCCATCCCCTACTCTCTCTCTTTCACAGAGACACACACTCTTATCCCCCCACTCTCTTCTCTCCCATCTCCTACTCTCTACATCTATCACACACACTCCCATCCCCCCTATCTCTCTCCCTTTGCCTCTCCTACCACCTACTAGATCTCTCTCTGTCAAGTTCTCTCTCTCCCTCTCTACTCTCTCTCTCTCTCCCATCCCATCCCTTGCTCTCACTCTCTCTCTCTCTCCCATCCCCTACTCTCTCTCACACTCCCATCCCCTAATCTCACTCTCTCTCTCCCATCCCGTACGAGCTCTCTCCACCACCACCTACTCTATCTATCTTACACACATTCCCATTCCCCCTCTCTCTCTCCCTCTCCCACTCCCTCTCCCACTGCCTACTTTCTCTCCCCCATCCCCTACTCTCTCTCTCCCCTCTCCCATCCCCTACTCTCTCTCTTTCATAGACACACACTCCCATCCCCCCCCTCTATCTCTCCTCTCCCATCCCCTACTCTCTAGATTTGTCACACACACTCCCATCCCCCTCTCTCTCCCTCTCCCACTCCCTCTTGCACCACCTACTATCTCTCTCTCTCAAGTACTTTCTTTCCCTCTTTACTTTCTCTCTCCCATCCCCTACTCTCACTCTCTCTCTTTCATCCCCTACTCTCTCTCATACTCTCTCTCTCTCTCTCTCTCTCTCTCTCTCTCTCTCTCACCCCCATCCTGTACAAGCTCTCTCTACCACCCCCTACTCTCTCTCAAACTCTCACACTCTCTCCCATCCCCTACTCTATCTCGCTTATACACATTCCCATTCCCCCCCCTCTCTCTCTCACTCCCTCTCCCATTGCCTACTCTCTTCCATCCCCAACTCTATCTCTCTTACACACTTCCATTCCACCTCTCTCTCTCCCTCCCACTCCCTCTCCCATCACCCACTATCTCTCTCTCTCTCTCTCTCTCTCTCTCTCCCTCTCTCTCTCCCATCCCCTACTCTCACTCTCTCTCTTTGCCACCCCTACTCTCTCTCCACTCTCTGCCATCCCCTACTTTCTCTCTTACACACACTTCCATCCCCCCTCTCTCTCCCTCTCCCACTCCCTCTACCATTTCCTAATCTCTTTCTCTTCCATCCACGCTCTCTCTCCCTCTCCCACTCCCTCTGCCATTGCCTACTCTCTTTCTATCCCATCCCCTACTCTCTCTCTCTCTCTCTCTCCCCTCTCTCATTCCCTACTCTCTCTCTTTCACACACACCCATCCCCCCTCTCTCCTCTCCCATCCTCTACTTTTTCTCTCACTCGCTCTCCCTCTCCCACTACCTACTCTCACTCTCTCTCTTATTCTCTCTCTCTCTCTCACTCTCTCTCTCCCTCTCTACTCTCTCTCTACTACCCCCTACCCTCTCTCACATTTTCACACTCTCTCTCTTTATCTCTTACACACATTTCCATCCCCCCTCTCTCTCTCCCTCTCCCACTCCCTCTCCCATCGCCTACTCTCTCTTCCATCCCCTACTCTCTCTCAAGCTACTCTATCTTCCCCCTCTCCCATTCCCTACTCTCTCTCTTTCACACACATGCACTCCCATCCTCCTCTCTCTCACTCTTCCTCTCCCACTTTGTCTCCCACCACCTACTCTCTCTCTCCCCCATCCCCTACTCTCAATCTCTCTCTCCCAACTTGTACTCTCTCTCACACTTCCTCTCTCTCCCATCCCCTACTTTCAATCTCTCTCCCCCATCCCATACTCTCTCTTTGCCACCTCTATTCTCTCTCACACTTCCTCTCTCTTGCATCTTGTACTCTCTTTGCTACCCCTACTCTCTCACATTTCCTCTATCTCCTATCCTATACTCTCTCTGCCACCCCTACTCTTTCTCACTTCCTCTCTCCCCTCTCCCATCCCCTACTTTCTCTCTCTATCTCTCACACACACAAATAGCCATTCCCTCACCCCACCCCCCAGCTCTCTCTTGGTTTTGGTTTGCAATTTAGGTCTCAATAGTGCATGCACACTACCTCGAATTAAATAGCATTTTAATAGGGTGTGCGCGCTATAGAGCGCACACGCTATTCAAAGATTTGCATTAAAAGCCTTGGAGATGCAACCCAAAGGTTTGGAGTTTATAAATAGGTCTAAGACATGTTTTCTAGCAAACATACAAAAAATGATTGATTTTTCTTGTGTGCTCCCCTTCAAGATTCTTCATGGTTGGGTATCAATAAGATCAGGTTACATAACATTATAGGTCTCTGTGTTAGCTATCGAACCATATAATATATTTTTAATTTGAACTATTTTAAGTCTTTCATCTATAATTTCTTTTGAATGTATGTTCATTTTTTGTCAAAAATCACCATGTACTAATTGGGCTGTAGATTTTAGCTCATTCATCGAATTTTGTAACAACTTAGTTTTTTAGAAACTAGACTCCATTCTACACACTTTGAAAAAAAGAAGTTTTGATTTTAGATTAGTTTTCAATCATTTCTAGGGGGAACACATAGATATTTCACATTTTTGGGGTGGGTCTAATTTAAAAATTCATTAAAAAAAAATACACATTATAAAATTACCCAAAAAATCTGGGATAAACTAGATAGTGTTAGGTAACTTTTGACTGGAGTGATTAAAGAATTTCAAAAAATAAGTTAAAATTTTAGGGGGCCCACACTTTGTACTATGTTATGTTTTTTTGGAATAAACAGTACCACTTTCTGTGGCCCCCTTTTTTGAGGACCTAAAACTAAACCATTTTGAAAAAAAAATAGTAGTTTAGAAACTAGATTCAAAGGACTAAGACTTTTGCTTTTGTCATATCTTAAAATTTTGAGCATAACTATCTTCAAATTCTTGTTGAAGTCCAGAATTTGCTGATTTCAGGAAAAAAGTGTCCACTTATACCCCCCTTTTGGCACCACAACTTGGTGCACTTACCCCCTTATCGTATTGCATGGTTTAAGAAAGGAAATGAAGTAATAGTTGATAAAAGATGTTTAGTTAGATTTACCATAGGAAAATTTTATAAGGATGAGATATTGTGGAATGTCATCTCCATGGATACTTGCCATAATTTGTTGTGAAGACCATGGCAGTATGATAGGAAGGTCATGGATGATGGGGAGAAAAATACTTCCACATTTTGGAAGGATGGCTCTATAGTGGTTTTGTTGCCTCTTAAGGATGAAAAGAAGAATAAAACCATGTTGTTTGCATGAGAAGTTGTCAAAGAAAGGAAAGTAACAGGTTGTTGTTATCGACTAGTACGAAAAAGAGGAGAAGAACAAGAAAATGTGGTGCCACCTAAGGCAATGAAGGTACTAAAGGAGTTTGTTGATGTTTCTCCAGAGGAGCTACCTAATGGTCTTCCACCCAAAAGAAATATTCAACACCATCTTGATCTTATTCCTAAAGAAACTTTGCCTAATCAAGAAGCCTATTGGTTGAATCCAACAAAACATGGAGAGTTGAATAAACAAGTGACAAAACTGATGTAAAAGGGTTTGGTTAGGGAAAGCATGAGTCCGTATGTAGTACCTACATTGTTGAATTCAAAGAAGGATGGTACATGGAGTATGTGCACTAACAACAGAGAAATCAATAAGATTACCATTAAGTACCAGTTTCCTATTCCTTAGATAGAGGACATGATGGATGAATTAGTGGGGGCTAAGTACTTCAGCAAGATTGATCTCTAAAGTGGCTACTACCAAATCCACATTCAAGAGGAAGATGAATGGAAGACACTATTTAAGACTAGAGATGGTTTGTACAAATGGATGGTTATTCCTTTTGGGATTTTGAACACACCTAGCACATTCATGTGGGTGATGAATATAGTGTTGCAACCTTATATTGTTAAGTTTGTTGTAGTTTACTTTGCTGATATTCTAATCTATAGTAGAACCAAGGAAGACCAGTTACAACATATGAGGATCATTTTGAGTGTCTTAAGGAAGGAAAAGCTCTTTGTGAATTTGAAGAAGTGTTGGTTCATGCAAACTAGTTTGACCTTTCTAGGCTTTGTCATTTCTCAAGCTGGTGTTCAGATGGATCTAGAAAAGGTAAGAACAATCCTAGAATGACCTAGTCCTTCTAGTATAATAGGAGTACAAAGTTTTCATGGATTGGTTACATTCTACCAAAATTTTATCCAAAATTTTAGCAGTATTGTAGCACTCATAACAGACTGTACCAAGAGAAGGGATTTTACATGGAGACCAGATGTTGAAGAGAGTTCTAAGTTCTTGAAAAAAAAAGTACCTGAAGCTCTTATGACACTTCCAAATTTTCACAAAGTTTTTGAAGTAGAGTGTGATGCCTCACATATTTGGATAGGCATTGTTCTTATCCAAGTAGGTAAGCTTGTGACCTTCTTTAGTTAGAAATTGAATGAAGTAAGAAAGAATTAATCTA
Source organism: Cupressus sempervirens (assembly GCA_028749045.1). Lineage (NCBI taxonomy): Eukaryota > Viridiplantae > Streptophyta > Pinopsida > Cupressales > Cupressaceae > Cupressus > Cupressus sempervirens. The sequence goes on along the minus strand of CM053786.1, from coordinate 249,849,993 downwards.
TTTATGATTTGGAGTTTTATACAATTGTTCAAGCATTAAGACATTGGTGGCACTATCTAGTCCCACATGAGTTTGTGTTATTTACTGGTCATATTGCTCTAAAATATCTCAACATACAAAAGAAGTTGAATAGTCAACATGCCAAGTGGGTATCTTTCTTATAGGGATACACTTTTTCCTTGAAGCATAAGTTTGGAAAACAAAATCAAGTTGTTGATGCCTTGAGTAGGTGCACTACACTATTAATCAGAATGGAAATCGAGGTTACTGATTTTGATGATATTAAGACCTTGTATGAAATTGATGATGATTTCTAGGAAATTGTAGAACAGCTAAAGAATTTATCTTTTAGTAAGTTAGATCATATGAAAGGTGACTATTTTATGTAGGATGGCTACCTCTTTAAGGCTAAACAACTATGTATACCAGGCAGGTCCATGCAGGAAAACATTAGCAGGGAATTTCACTATGGTGGACTAGCTAGACACTTTAGAAAGGACAAAACAATACACTTGGTTGAAGATAAATATTATTGGGCCAAGATAAAGAGGGACATCACCAAATACATGGTAAGGTTTAGAATCTATCAAGTGGCTAAAGGACATTCACAAAATATAGGATTATACATGCCTTTACTAGTACCCATCGAACCATGGACTTACGTGAGTATGGATTTTGTATTGGGTCTCCCACACAGTCAGCAAGGTAATGATTCTATTTTTGTGGTTGTTTATTGATTTTTTAAAATGGTCCACTTTATTGCCTGTAAAAAAACCAATGATGCAACTAGAGTAGCAGAACTTTTCTTCTCAGAAGTTGCTCATTTGCATGGCCCTCCAGAGACCATTAAATCTTATAGAGAAACTAAGTTCTTGAGCCATTTTTGGAGGAATTTCTGGAGGAAATTAGGAACATAGTTACATTTTAGTACTACTTATCATCCTCAAATAGATGGACAAACATATTTTCAATCAGATTTTGGGAAATTTGTTATGTTACATTGTGAGGGAGAAGCTAAATAGTTGGACTTGGTATTTCCATAGACATAATTTTCCTATATTAGTTCTATTAATAGATCCACTAAAAAATCTCTATTTCAAATTATCTATGGTCAAAGCCCTTAAGGTGTTCTAGATCTTGTCTCACTTTGTTTGGGAGATAGAATTAGTGATGATGGAGTTGCTTTTGTTGAACACCTTCACTAGCTCCAACAAGATGTTAGACAAAAGTTACAAGATAGTAATGTGAATTACAAGATTGTTGTAGATGCTACTCAGAGAAAATAAATATTTGATGTTCATGACTTAGTGATGGTTTACTTGAGGTGTGAATAGTTTCCTATAGGCATCTATCATAAATTGAAGTATAAAAATATTGAGCCTTGCAAAATCATCAAAAAGGTTAATGGTAATGCTTATGAGGTCATCTTACCATCAAATCTTGACATTTCCTCTATTTTCAATGTTTCTTATTTATACACATTCCATGGAGATGTTCCCAATATAGATGAGAGCTAGGGAGTGGATTCGCAACATCACCTCCCCAATAAGAAGAAGGAAAAGATTGCCAAAATTCATGACAAGTAGACGACCTCCACAAGGCATGGTCATCATAATAGATACCTCATATAGTGGGATAGGTTACCTAAAATAGAGAGTACATGGTTAATTGAGTGGGCAGTAATGTAGTTAGATCCAATAAAATTACAGCAATTCACAGACAGTCACTTGTAGGAGCTGCGTTTCTTGCAAGAAGGGGAGAATGATATATCAACTTCTAGGAGTCATAACTTTTGTCTCAAATATGAGTTTTTGCTAAAATTTTATAGGTAGTCATGTGAGGAGTTATTTGAATTGCTGATTGAGATCAGCTTGATAGGTGGCCATTTTGTGTTAGAATATTCAAATATGGAAAGAATACTTATGAGGAGGGGTGAATCAGAAGTATCACACTTTAACCAATAAAACTTTTATCTAAAAGTAAATTGCATGCATGTAAACACATGAAATAAACATGAAACTAATAATTGCATCAACAACACATAACACTGAAATTTGGTAACCCAGAAACCCTCCAGAAATAAGAAGGTAAAATTAGGGTGGGGATGATACCCACAAAATCACTGCAGCAATATTGTTTAACCACTTCTGATGGTCTGCCCTATTAAAGGCCTGCCCTGTTAAAGGCTTTACACTGTGTCAATAGTGACCTGGTTAAAGGATTTACCAACACTTTACATGAAGTGTTACCCTGTTAAATGATTTAATCACCTTTTGATAAGGATCTATAAATAGCTATTAAGCCAACCTATCTACACAGGGTTTCCTTTCTAATACAATGGTAAGAGAGTATTAGGTATTATAAACCTGATAGTTTGCAATTCTTGATTGCTGAATGCAAGCACTTGTTCTGGCTCTGTCTCTAATTTCGATCCTCTGAGATCTAATTTCTATTCCTCTCCTTTGCTTTGTTTTGATCAACTGAATATCGAATTGCTACTCTTACCCTCTATGTCTCCTTTCACTAAATTCCACTATGTTTTCCCCTTAACATTGTTCTCCCTCTCTCATCCTTGTTATAGTGAGACTTTCATCTTCCTTAAAAAGATTTTGAAGACTTAGGGTTAGGTATGGATCTATGATCCATGTTGAATCTCAATTTCTCACTCAATACTTGCCTTTTGTTGATTGGTTGCATGAAGATTGCATAGGAAATGTAAAAGATTCATTCTTATCTCTAGATCTTTCGAGATTTACCTTATGGCAGCTACAAAAATGGTTTACATCATAGTTTGTGCAATTACAAACTCTTATGCTGATATTCTGAGTTACTCAACTCATGAAGCATTACTGATGCTCGACACATGCTATTTCCTGGATAGGTCGGCACCTAAACAAAACTATATCACTCTATAGCTGATCACTTTGGATCACTCAACACTTGATATTACTCGACACTTGATAAACTCTATATTACTCGGTACTTGATATTACTTGGCACTTGATAAACTCTTTGCTTGGCATGTATAGTGAAAAATGGTTAAGTCTATTGACACTCAGTTGTCAAAATTATTCTTTAAACCAACAATCTCCCCCTTTGACATGAGTGGCAAAAACACTTAACTAAGATCCTATGATCTTGAAATTATTTCATGCATCCTCTTATTTGCTCAATAATTTTAAGAACAAATAACAATATACCTTATGACTCCCTATGAGTTGATTATGCTTTGTACACTTAGTGACTTTTGTCTTGTTTCTACATTCTGACCAATATGTTATATGAAATTTTTTCAAAATTCTCCCCCTTTCATCATACTTACCATTTCATTCTGTATCTCCTACTTCATTCTGTATCTCCTTCTCATCTTATATCTCCCCCATACTTAATCTCTACTTAACTCCCCCATACTTAATCTCCCCCTTTTTGACACTTATTTCAAGGGTTCAATAAGGAAATTCCATACTTAGCCAAAAATGTACTGTTTACTTCAAGGAGTACCTTCAAAGCTGCATCCCAATTTTCTAGTGCAACATTCAATGACTTATATTAGATGACAATCTCTGCTACTAGGTGTACAAGTCCATTAGATGTAGAAAGATTGGGGTCTTTCTTGAGGACTGTCTCTGCATACATATGCTCCTTATGAAGTACTTCCAAATGAAGAGTGATTGAGGATTGAATTTGCATCAATTTGGCTTTGGTGGTTGCCTCCTCTGCTATTAAGAAAGCTAACTCTGTGTGTGTGTGAAGCGATTGGGCAAAATGCTTCTCACTCTGAGCTGGATTTGTAAGGAGTTGCATGCTAGAAATCTTCAAATTTCTCTCCAAGCTTAGTATTCTCTGGCCAGTGTCCTGTGTGAATGTGGAAAAATCACACAACTTGTTGTACAGGGAAAATATGTTTCCAAGTATAGTTTTGACTATTTTAATTTTCTTAGCTAGCTCCACTTGTGATAGTGCTATATCATCGGATATTTTCTCATTTACCTTGCCTTGGAACTTTCTTTCTGACCATTCCAGTAATTTGCCATCTGTATCCTGGTCTTCACTAGTCACCTGTTCAACTATATCAGATAGTTGCTCTATGATTGGCCTTGACTCATCTAGAGACTTTAAGCTGAAAGCTTCTATGAATATGTCTTTGATTTCATTCAAGGTATGCTTGTTCTTGTGTTCTCTTCTTAGTGCTTCTTGTCTCCTTCTTCTATCCAATGCACTCTAAATTTCATTGATATTCTCTTCAATGAGAGTGTTGGATTCATAATGTGGAATCTTTATTTCTTCATCAAGCTTAGGAACTCCATAGTGAAGTTTCTTGACTGCCCTTGATGAGCTCAAGCCTGGTGTCCTGATTTGTAATGGTAACCTATCAGTGCTCAGCTGCTGAAGAGTCTATGTTGGAGTACCAGATTTGGGTAATGCAACCAATATTTTTATTGTAGACTCCTTATTCTTACTTGTCTCATCTTTTTCTTTAGCTTTTTTATCCTTTTGGTGATCAATAGGTGGGGTTGAACTTACTGGCTATTCAGATGTTTCTTTGACTTCCCCTGCTACTGCACTCAGCATCTAAAGTGTATCAGTGACTACACTTGGTAGAGGTGGTGGAGGAAGGAATAGAATACCAGTAGGTTGTATGGTCGAAGGTGGTTCTTATGTTTTCACCTTGACTACCTTTGTTTTAGCTACTGGATTCTGCAATTCATCAACACTGACCAATATAGGACTTGAAAATAATTTCACTACTAGTGTTGATTGGTCAAAGACTTTTACCAAATCCTCTGTAGGTAATGGATTGATGTTTAGACTAGAAGTGTCTGTAACATCCTTGATTTTGACAATCTCTGCAGGTGTGATGATGGCATGAGCTGGACTAGGAGGTGATAGCTGTGTTTCTTGCACACTTTGATTTTGTTGCTCAGCTATATCTTTCTCTTTCTTTTTCTCCTCTGTATGTTCCTCTTCATCTTCCTTTTCTTCTTCAACCTTCTTCTACACTTGTTCCTTTTCTTTTTCTTTAATTCTTGATGCCTTCATCTCCTTTTTCCTAGCACTTGCCTCTACCTTATATTCTTCATTGTAAACATCTTCTATTTTCCTATAAACTATCTTCCACAATCTTGTGGACTTTGTAACTACATCCTCAATTTTGTTCTGCGAAATGCTAAAAGCTCTATGTTTGGGAGTGAATCTATTGTTATGTCTCTTAACTGCATTTGTTATTTGATCCTTAGTCAAATTAGGCAACAAATTGGCTAATGTTGATTCCCTTATCTCCCTTTCCATTTGTAAACAAAAATGCCATTTATCCTCTACAATTTTGTATAATTCCTTAGGCATTGATTCATCTAACTCTAGAGGTGTTTCCTTATAATCAGCCATCATAGCATACACTGATTTCTCTAATTTATTTTGTTCCTCCTTGGTGAGCTTAGAAAAATTTAGGTTCTTTAAACCTTTCAAATCATCATTCTTAATCTTTGAGCATAATTTATCAATAGCAGTTTGAGGTTTGTGACTTACCACTTGAAATTGGTTGTTGTCCTCTGACTCAGTCTTCTCTTCATCTGTTTGTGGCTAGGAAACAAATTTTCTTTTCTTCTTTAGCTTAGCAACAGTCTTCTTTGAAGATTTCTTCTTCTCTTTTGCCTCCTCTTGGGCTTTTTGTGTTGTAGCCCTTGTAGTAGGTCTCTTTGGTGTAGAAGCAGCTACTTTCTTTGCCTTGGGTTGAGAAGTAGGAGGAGTTGTGGCCTTTCTTTTTGTGACCTTGGTTCTAACTTGTGCTTCCTCGGCTTCTTCTTCCTCAGTACTTTCCTCTTTATCTTCTCCTAACCCTTGAGTCAGACCTTGAGGTTCATCTCCCTCATCGTTAATGTCTTCTTCTTCCTCTTCTACTGTTCCTTCTCCTTCAACACCAAATTTTCTCTTGATTTTCCTTACCAATTTTTCTTTCTTCTTTACTGCTTAGGAAATTTTCAAATCTATTACCACCCTTGATTTGACAACATCATAAGTTCCAAAGGCTTTTGCATTCTTGTGAACTTCCTTTGCAAGGAGAGCTATTATTGCTGCAAAGGCCTGATCAATATCGAGTTCATAACCTAGTGGCCTAAGCCATCTTACTCTAGGTATGACTGCTTGTATATAAGTATAATTAATATCTACAAGAAAGAAAATGTCTTTTTCATATTTCTCAATCAATGACACTGGAATCCTCATTCTTTGTTTCATGAACTATTTGAAGTCCTCAAAGTAGCTAGTCATTTGGGCATCAAAATTATCACCCATCTGTTCAGTATATCCATTGATCTATTCAACAATTATTTTATTTGGATTCCATTTCACCTTACCCACAGAAGGGAATTCTTTCATCAGATAGAAAAACATGCACACCAAAATTGATCCAAATTTGCAATGAGCTCCCTTGCTCTTCCTTATAGCTCCCAAATTCTCATTAATCTGTTGAAACATGAGTTCTACTAGATCATAGGTGTGATCCTTTTTAACCAATTTGTATGCAACATCAACTGATATACAAGGAACACTGTTTAACCTGCTTGACTGATAGAATTTGTGTGAAATGATTCTCATAGAAAAATCTAGTAGGGGTTCTGTGATTGTATCAATAGTCATTCCCCTATTGTTCCATTTAGCACCTGTGTTTCTCTCTATTACTTCCTTTTTGTCACTACGCAAGGTCTTTGGTCGATCTAGAGTTGGAATACCAGTAACCCTATGGACAGTTTTCTTGGTAAATTTCATTGGCCCTATTTCTAACCAAAAGGCTCCATCATGTATTCTGCTCAAAACTATGTGTACCCATTCAACTTTGAAAACAATTGGAAACTCTAGGGTTTTGGTCAATCCCTTTCTATCGATTATTGAGAACTCATCTTTCAGTATTTTGTTCTCACATAGCTTGTCATATGCATTATAAATTTCTAGATCTTCTATGGCTCCAATTTTGCAGTTATAACATCTACAAACATCTTGGACCATGACAACTTTATCAAAAATAATGGATAATGCACTTGCGGGATCATTCTTGTATGCAACTTCTGGAATGGGCTTGAACTCTGGTTGCTTGACTTCATTACTAACCAACTATATTTCATGACTCTACTTGCCCTTAGTGGTTCTAGACCTAGATGCCATTGTTTTCCAAACTAGGTTTTATAGTTTAAACAAGTTTATAAACACTGCGTAGCTCGGCACATAAGTAAAATACCTCAAATCGATGAAACTCATGTTGAATCACTATGGAAATCCTTGCAAATGGCTTCTAAGCTACCCTTGATCTTCTGCACTCTTTTTATCTTTGCTTCACATTTGAATGGTGAGAAATGATCAAAAATTGACCTATGTACCCTTCAAAATAGAGCAATTAATGCTTAGTGTGCTGATAACTATCTACTCGGAACCTGAAGAATTTCAAGATGACTCGACACCCATTGTGTTTTACTTCACTCAGCTCCCATTGATATTTCATAGCTCGGCATCAACTATCAACTCGATTACTATTAGCAACTCAGCACCTGAAGACAACTTCGACAGATTTTGCAAGACTCTCAATTTTGACTTAGCATCTTTGCTTATGCTGATTTTTTTTTTTCTTTGTAGTTCTTCTATGTCTTGGGACTGATGTATGATATAACTTAGTATATCAGTCCCACACACCCATTCTTGCTTAATTAGATGAAGTGTGAACACTTGACCCATTAGGTGAAGTGATATCTGCACTTGATGTGCTGCACTCATCTTTCTTCTTCCATGTCTTATTCATCTCACTTCTTATGTGTTCAACATCTATCTTTGCCTTTCCATTGTTGAACTCAGAACTTGGTGCCTTTGACCTTGTTGAGCAATTCCTACTGATATGACCAGCTTTCAAGCAACTGAAACATGTGGTTTGACTCAACCATCTTTTATAGTTCCCCTTGAAATGTGTTCTTATGCAATTCTGGGGTATATGTCCATATTCTTGACAATAGTGACAACTTTACCTAGTGTTGTAATCCCAATGATAATGAGTTTCATTTTCTTTTCTTTTTTCTGGCTAATTTGATGTCCACATAGGCTTTGATCTACATTCAAAAGCCCTATGTCCATATTTCTTGCAATTATGACAATGTGCATCAAATCTTTGTGTCCTTGTGACATTGGATCTACAATCTTGTGTCATATGTCTTTGTATTTTTCATTTGTGACAGTAACTCTTTCTTTTATGTGTGTTTGGCTGATTGATTCTCCTACTCCTAGAAACATTAGCAGTATGCCCCTTCTTATTACAGTAATGACAAGTGGGTTTTGAATCCTTTCCTATGTCATCTTTTTGCTCAACACTCTTTGATGATTCTCCAACTTCAGTGCTGCTGTATCCAAGTCCTGATGTATCATGGGTTGATCTTGGGGATTTTAGCAATTGTTCAAAATACTTGATGGCTTAATTGGGTTTGTTGAAGCTCTCTGAAATTTCCTTTTCTCTTCTCAAGTCATTCTGCAATTTTTCATTCTGCATCTTCAGTGTAGAGATCTCAATGTCTTTCACATTGAGTTCATGATGAAGATTCATCATTTGGGCAAGTGTATCCATTTGCATGTTTGAGATCCTTGTCAGTTCAATACATTTTTCTTCACATCTTTTTGCAAGATTTATTCTGTCATTTCCCATCGTGACTTTATCGTCAACTACTCTTTTCTTTTGTTCAGTGATTTCACATAACATTATGGCCTGTGATTCATGTTCCACCTTGAGAGATATTATCTCATCTGCTTGAACTTTGTTTTTCTCCATCAATTCTGCAATTGCTGCATCAAACTCTTTAGTATCTCCATTGGCAAATATATTTTTGGTATCAATCTCCTTGTAGTTTATCTCATTTTCAGCTATGGCTAAATCCTTCCTTCTTTTCAAGGAATTTCTCAATTTATCTCTAGCTTCCTCTACTTTGTGTAGAGCCAGTTGTACATCAATCACTTGATTGTGAATAATCTTCCCAAGTTTGAAGAATTCCATCTTTAGATCTTTTCCTCCAAGCTGTTAGGCTTTTTCTTATGAGAACCTTGATGCTCTGATACCAATTGATGGAATATTCAAATATGGAAAGAATACTTATGAGAGGGGGGTGAATCAGAAGTATCACACTTTAACCAATAAAACTTTTATCTAAAAGTAAATTGCATGCATGTAAATGAATCAAATAAACATGAAACTAATACATGCATCAACAACACATAACACTAGAATTTGGTAACCAAGAAACCCTCCAAAAATAAGAAGGTAAAACTGGGGTGGGGATGATACCCACAAAATCATTGCAGCAATATTGTTCAACCACTTTTGATGGTCTGCCCTGTTAAAGGCCTGCCTTGTTAAAGGCTTTACACTATGTCAATAGTGACCTGGTTAAAGGATTTACCAACACTTTGCATGAAGTGTTACCATGTTAAAGGATTTAATCACCTTTTGATAAGGATCTACAAATAGCTGTTAAGCCAACCTATCTACATATGGTTTCTTTTCTAATACAATGGTAAGAGAGTATTAGGTATTATAAACCTGATAGTTTGCAATCCTTGATTGCTGAATGCAAGCACTTGTTCTGGCTCTCTCTCTGATTTTGATCCTCTAAGATCTGATTTTTGTTCGTCTCCTTTGCTTTGTTCTGATCAACTGAATATCAAATTGCTACTCTTACCCTCTATGTCTCCTTTCACTAAATTCCACTATGTTTTCCCCTTAACACTGTTCTCCCTCTCTCATCCTTGTTACAGTGAGACTTTCATCTTCCTTAAAAAGAATTTGAAGACTTAAGGTTAGGTATGGATCTACGATCCACATTGAATCTCAATTTCTTGCTCAATAGTTGCCTTTTGTTGATTGGTTGCATGCCTTTCCAATTTTCCAATTGGATGCATGCAAATTGCATAGGAAATGTAAAAGATTCATTCTTATCTCTAGATATTTCAAGATTTACCATGTGTTAGCTACAAAAATGGTTTACATCATAGTTTGTGCAATTACAAACTCTTATGCTGATATTTTGAGTTACTCGGCTCATGAACCATAACTGATGCTCGGCACATGTTGTTTCCTGAATAGCTTAGCACCTAAAATAAATTGTATCACTCGGCACCTGATCACTTTGGATCACTCGGCACTTGATATTACTTGACACTTGATAAACTCTGTATCACTTAGTACTTGATATTACTCGGCACTTAATAAACTCTTTGCTCGGCATGTATAGTGAAAAATGGAGTGTATTGACACTTAGCTGTCAAAATCATTCTTTAAACCAACATTTTGACATTTTTTTGGGAGCCTAAAATTTCATCTCGACCTCCAAAATTGAGTTCTTGTGTTTTTTTTCCAATTTTTTAGAAAGTTATTTTTTCAATAAATCTAAAATCATACTCTTGATTTCATAGATTAGTTGGCAATTTATCTTGCCTTAGTTGGGGGCTTTTGTTGGAAAAAAATTAGGATTCGTAGGATAGATTTTCGAAATTAGCAAAAATGGAAAATTTAGTTTTTTCTAAAAATTTGCCAAATATGGTAGCTTTACTAATTGTAATAGTTAGGTTTTTTCTTTCATTGTAAGGTAGAATAGTGTTGGAGAAGTTGAATGAAGAATCCAGTGTTTTGAAAATCTATGTTGTGTTATTATTTTCTGAGTATTATTTTGAAAGGGGTTTCGGCTACATCAATAGTGTACACTTTATGACACTATATTTCAGCCCTATTTTAGCAAGTATGTCATAGTCAAAGATGTTAGATAAAGTAGAGAAAATTTGTCTTGGGGTATTTCATTTGCATGAGGTTTTGCCTAGGGGAAATCCTTGAACCTCCCCCAAACCACATCCAACATGCAAGTCGTAGGCAAGCATGCTTGATCAAAGAGATATGGTGATAAGAGAGAAAGATAAGTCATGAATAAACTATCAATATGGGTAATAATTTTTATGTTAGAATATGGTAGAACAATCATTTAAATGAGTGTGTCAATATGAGTAGAAAAAGAAAGATAGTCACATGATGCAATGACTTTATAAATGCATTGAAACAATTTAAAAAGACTAGATAGTTGTATGATAGGGCGTCTTTCATCATTTTAACTCATGAATAGAAAATGCTAAACAATCATACAATAAGGTGAGAGATTATGAAAACATTAATATAGGTAGTAATGCTAAATATCCACATGATAGGGTGACATATGCTAATACAAGTAGAAAAACTAGTTGGTCACATGATATGGAAGAAAAATAGAATATCTATACATAGAATAATCACCCCACAAAAGCAAATAAATAGATTAAGAATTTTAAATTTTTAGAAAATCATGTGCTGTTGAGTTAATTAGAAAACATGACATTATCACTACCTAGAATGGACCATGTTTCTTAAAGAGGAACATGAGACATTCTAAGGAGAAAAAGAAACACTATGACATGTTAATATATGAGATGTTTCTATGTAATGTGTAGTGCCTGGCCCTAGTTTACATTCAACTATTATTGCCAAACTCTTTCGGCTAGTTTATGCTTGATGATTTGTAGCATTATTTTCCAGCTTATTGGATATTGATTTCATACTCAGTTGATTTTATGATGAGACTACTTTGGTACTATTTAGTTCATCTATGCATGAGTATACCTTGATGATGATTATTTATAGTGATTTAAGTAATTTGATTATGTTAGTTAGATGGATTATTTATACATGTTTTCTTATAGATACTTACCGCATACTGCATGTGTATAGTGTGCATGTATGTTTTCTTTATGTATGATGTTTCTGATGCGGTTAATGAAGGGAATTGTAGTCACCTGCTAGTTGAGATCTACATGATGCACCTATTTTTGTCATTACCTATTTAGTTTAGAATATATGTCTTTGTACATGCATGGATTTTTATGCAAATTACAGATACCAGGTATTGACTTCCCTATATTGCTAGGATGAGCATACCCTATCTCAATATCTCAATGGTAAGAGAGGGGAGATAAATTCTTGAGTCCAAATCCTAACCTTTAAACCAATTGTCCTAGAAAACTATGGCAAGTATCTATGATGATTACCCTTTTGAATTTGTCATATGGCATAAATTTGTGATTATAACCCTTGATTTTGATCTTGTATGTGGTATTTTATAATGGGTTTTCATATTTCGTCTTGTAGGTCTTTGGTAATTTTTCCATTTTATGATGGGTTCTAATAGAAAATTCTTAAGATAATTTCAATATTTAATTATATTTAATTAATTGGGAAATTAATTAAATAAAAAGAATTAAATTTAAAGAGAAAGTTATAGCATAATTTTAGAGTGTAATAATATTTATCTAATTTAATAATAATATATTTAAGAGATCATTTTTTAAATAAATACCAAATATTATTATTACTTAAGTCAATAAATATTTCATAAAAAAAATGCTTCAAAAATTGAATTAAGAGTGAAAGAGAAATTCATTTATTAAAGATATTTAAAGTTGCATAAAGTGTGCATGAATATCCAAAGAGTTAATAAAGAGTTAAGAAGATTTTAATCAACGAGTCCCCTCATGTGATCACACAATTAGTGCCCCAATGTTAAGGAAGAACTATCCATATTAGAGATTGAGATTTCTTTTCATAGGGACTAGACATTTTGGAGAAGGAATTTTTCAGAAAAAAGGTTTTGAGAGAAAAAGGGAATTCTCTCACAATCTTTGGGTGGTTGTGTATTAGCATAAGATTTAGGTAGAATCTTGTGCTTTATTCACATAATGAATTATGTAATTTAGAGTTCTTGTCTATATCATGCTTGTTGGATCTGTCTTCCAAAATTCATATTTGAGGAATCTTTGTTGTGATTTACTGATATTCATATATAATTTCTATCTATATATGAGGAAGGAAAATTAGAAAACCTTTGTTCTATAAATTAAAAAGTTATTAATTTAATTGGGAAGGGTTTTGAAAAGAAATGGAAATTTTAGAATATAATTTTGGCAGATTTATCACATTTCCCCTACTAGGTGAAATTTGCAATGTTTATTAAAAAAAAATGCATATATAAAAAAAATTAATATATATATTTTTAGGGAATTGTTTTGAAAAAATATTATTAAATAAAAAAATTTTAAAAATATAAATTGAATTGGGTGGAAGGAGGGTTGCACACCCTACCTCCCCACCCAGCGGCAATGTTGGCCGTAGCTGCTTGTAGTAGATATTGCAGTAGCAGCCATCAATAGTAGCCATGCGGTAGCCTTTAATGGCTGGTGAGCAGGCCTAAAATGCAATACATATTATGCATTTTTAAAAATTATTTTTAATTTTTTTTATTAAATTTAGTTAATAATTATTAATATTTTTTATTGATAAAATTTGTTAATTATTAATTATTGAATGATTAATTAATATTAATATAGCTCTTTTTAATAATTATTTACTAATTAAATTAAATTTAGTTAATTAAGTTTAATTAATAATATATATTATCTAATAAATTTTTAAATTTATTTTTTAATAAAATTTTAATTATTTTATTAGATAATCAATAATTATTATTATAATAATTTAACAAAATAATTATCTTTAAATTATTTTAGAATATCTAATTGTAATTAGATAAGGGAGATTGTGCTTTATGTTCAAATATGGGAAATGGGTTAAGTTGTAAGGGTAAAATGTAAACCTCATATATTCAAAAACTTACATTGAATAAAAATTTAAACCTTACTATTAACTCAAACTATGTGTTTTCAAAATCAAACCAAACTATGAAACTACACTGTTAACTATATGTTGTCTTATGTTTTGGGTTTGGGTTGACAAGAGTGTTGACTAGTCTTAGGATGTCTACCAAAGGCTTGAGAGTTTTGCGTTTGCAATGTCATGTTGATGTCTTGATCTTGATCTTTTTAAACTCAACCATGGTAATTTGTCTAGTATGCTTTATGACGAGTTTGGATCTATTGTTCATTATTACTTTCAATGTTCTAGTGTGATAACGTGATGAATGGTATAACATATTTGACTTCACCTTTGAGTCTTCGATCAATCATTTTTGGGATGCTTTCTAGTTGCTTGTAAAGAACTAAGGTGTAATTGTGAATTATCTTTTGATGCTTTCCAATCACTTGTGTAGGACTGAAGTGAAAACTGTGATTCTTTGATTTGTACTTTTATGAGCTTAGGGTAGGTTATCTATATGTAATGTTGAGAAGTGGCTTGCAATGGAGGTTAGAACCAAAAGTGGCTTCTAGGATAAACCATTGTAGGTTATTTATTAAGTGAAAACACTACACTAAATGAGAATAAAATGAACCTAATAAGAATCTTTGTCTTTCCTCGTCCGTGCCTCAAGTGCTAGTACAAACTAGGATGGGAGTAGAGAGGATGTTTGGTTGTGACCATGCATCATTAGTATGCATTGTTAGTACAAAAGGATACTAGTGCTGGACTGAGTCACTAGGGGGTCAGGGTCAAGTTAGACTACTAGAGTAACTCTAGAGTTTCTTCATGCGATGACACTTGCCCGCTTGCATAGTAGATTCCCTACAAGTCTTTATTTGCCTTTGGTTCTAGATGTCATTTTATCATGGAATCCTTTGAGTTACATTACTTTTAGGGTTCTCCTTGACATAGATATTACTTTTGATTTTTGGGATCGATATCATGATTCGAACCTGGGACTATCTCCTTAGCGTGGTGTGAGTGGACCTTTTTGGGTTAGCATGATGTTGGGTGGTAGTGCTTTTTACTTTTTACCATTGAGATCTATCTGTAGATGTCATGGCTGGAATTCTTTGTTCTGGATTTCTTTTCATTCTATCTTTGTGTATTATGATGGATGGTTATATCTATGTGGTGGATGATTTTATTTATTGTATTGTACTTTATTCAAGGATAACTTTAAGAAACCACTCCTGAAAAAATGCCTAAAATGCTGGTGAATCCAACATTTTGTGGGTAGGAAAATTTTAATGTCGAGGGCAATTTTTTTATTCCATATAGGGAAATAAAATATTAAATGTTAGCAATTTTTTCTTGCCCTAGCAAAAATCATTTTAGATGTGGCAAATTAATTATTTTTTTTGCTGACACATAAATAAATGATTGCTATTTTTTCCCTTCCAAAAATGAATTAATAATGTCAGAGGACAATTACTTGTTTTGTAGGAAAATGAATAATAATGGTCTTGGCTAATCTTCAATGGTAAACTGAAAAATTGTTTAATCTAAAAGTGAAATTCGTACATGTATTGCCTAGTCACTGTATTGATTACTGAGTAGTCACTTCAAGTTTCAACTTGTGTATTGCCTTAGGTGTATTATTAATAATGTCATAACATTGTTACATCAATGTCACTATTAGCAAGTTGGCTACCATCACTTTTGTATTGTTAATAGTAAATAAGATAGTTTTATTAATTGGTGATTAATTAGAGATCGACAAAAAAGATGCATCTTGGGGCCACTCGTTTGAAAAGACTTGTAGTCACATGAAATTATCTAGAATGGAGACATGTGGAAAGATTTGCATGGAAATTAACACTCAATATTAGGCATTATCAACTATCTGACATCAATGCCAATACATTTCAGTACCATGCACACCTAAAAATTAATAGGAATACGAAAAATAAGATATGAAAGATCAAATACGCTAAAGAATTAAATGCAACTACCATTAAATAGTCTCTTCAATTCCTCTTTCATTATCATTTCTCATATTCTTTGATCTGAATTCGGTTTCTAGTTACACTTTGCAGAGTTTCTTGAATGTTAGTCATGGATATGACAACTTGCTTGAAATGCACTACAATGGCTCTACAAAAAGCCCTTTTTGGGCAAGATTCCTAACAATGTCCTCACCATGGTTTGCAAGCCAGATGCCCAAAATCCTTTTATCCACCTTGCTATATTCATGGTCCTCAACCATGAATTCTTGACAAATGATAAGAGGCACCATGTGTCCACAGATATTACCTCCCACTTCCTTGCATCTCTCGTTGAGCTTGGAGGCAATCAAATAGACATTTTGATGCTTCTATGTAACATTTTTAAGGAAACATTTTAAAAAGATGATGTCAAAATTCTTGTATTGGCCAAGCAGGTACCAGGGCCAAGCATTGACATCCCTTTTGTAGACATAGTAGACAAGTGTTGGGAGCAAGGCTTAGGGAGAATTATATAGAAGTATCCTTTCCTTCTTGACATGAATGAACAAAAATTAAGTCACCATAGGAAGTTGACATAGCTCGAAAGGGATTTTTTATGGAAGTGGTTATTGTTGGACGACGTTAGTGAGATTGGCTTCACATGGCTGGATGAGTTCAACGATATCATCTTCTCCAATAGATTCTTTGTAGAGGGACTTGAAGACCTTTTTGATTTAAGGCTTCAATCCCTAGGCCCCACAGCTCATTGATGCTTCTAGCCTCCCTATTCCTTAGTTCCCTATTCTCTATTTCCTAAATACTATTTCCATAAAAAAAAAATTTAAGATATCTATATATTTTTTGGATTAGGCCTTGTCCTTTTTTATAAATTACCAAATAGTAAAACTAGGCTAATTTAATTAGCTAATTTGAATAATTATGCTATGAATCAGTATTATGTACATTGTACAATCTAAAATATTATCAATAAAAATAATAGTTTTTGGCTTCTCAAATCATTGTTCTTGTTAGTGTAGAACCAAAATCAGTATGCAAAGAACATTAACAAATAAAGTAATCATTCACAAACCAAAAACTAAATTCACATATATGCTTAGATAAAGAAAACAGACAAGAAGTGCAAACCTCACAAGAGAAAACACTCCATGCTTTCTTGATTCTGTAGATGTGTCCTTTTGCTGTGGATGTATGCTCAAGATGCTCAAAAGCTGCTTCAATGGAGATGGGTAATGGAAAATTGGTAGCTTTGTGAGCTCTCAATTTGGCATTATAAGGGTAATATTGATGGCTTTGGTTCTCAAAATAGCATGGTAACTTTAGCTCAAAGATTGTTGATGAAATGGCTTGGGATGGGATTCAATTTATAGGCTAAGGGGTAGAGAGATGGAGGGCTTAGATGCAAGGATGGATGAAGGATTAAGGAGGGCTAAGATACACTCAAAGGGGAGCACATGGATTGTGCTTGTTTAGCACCAATGGGAAGGTGACACTTGTCACAAGGAGGATGAGTGTGAGAGGGTAGGGTAAAGGGTTGGTTAAAGTCATGATGAGTGGGGTTGAGTATGTAAGAGGGATGTAAGAGGAATGAGTGTGGAAGAGGGAAGAGTGTGTAAGATGGATGTAAGAGTCATGAGTGGGCTTGTAAGAGTCTTTTATGTTTTGTAAGAGCACTCATGACTTAGTGGTTGGGTTTTTTGAGGGGAGACTTTGGTTTGGATTAGGAAAGTCTTAAACTTGTTTAATGAATGTGACAACATTAGGGGGTGGATTAGGCTTGGGTTTAGGATTAGATTAGGGATGTTAGAGATGTGCAAGTGGATGGCATTAATGAGGGTGGGTGAGTTAGTGGCTAAGCTTGGTTAGTATGGGTGGATGGGGTGGATTAGGCTAAATGGAGGATTAGAGATAGGTTAGGGGTTTTTGAATTTGAGGATTTCATTTATCAAATAGATTTATTTAATAAATGGGGATTTTTGGAATTAGATAGAAGAATAGGATTTAATTGATAAATAATAGATTATTTGATTTATCAATTAGGACTATAGATGATTAATTAAACTAATCAACTAGGGGATGACAAAGGATTAATTAAATAGAAATTTAATTAATAATGCCTTTTTAGATAACTAAATAGGATTACTAAAATAGTGTAATCAAATTTAGGTGTCTACATTTTGCCCCTCTTTGACATAGTGTTGAGACAACACTATTTCAAAGAAGTTTGAATGAAGACGACATGAGGAAGATGTTTTAGCAACAAGGTTGCCCCAGTCTCGGATAAGAGGAGGAGAGACTAGACTTAGATGATGCCCCCTCAAGAAGGCGACGGGGAGAGAAATGAGGCTCGACGACTTCTTGAAAAGTACAAGAAATTGAGGCGAGCTGAGACGCAGGTTGGCAAAGAGAAGGGGCTGAATTAGCTCAAACTCTCACTACGAGAGAATGATAAAGGGAAATCAGAGGCACAATAGTAAAGCAAGCTTAAGACTTTCCAGGATTGGGGGGGGGGGGGGGGGGAGATGGAGGAGCGGAGCACTATAAAAGGAATCCATGGTAAGGAGATGGATGATAGAATGATAAAGCTGATGCAACAAGATTTCAAAGAGTCAGATTGGTGGAAGATGGGTTTTGGGGATCCCTAGGACTAGGATTGTGGATCTCGAAAGATGAGGCTTGGTGGATTGATTTGATTGGTGGATCCTTAAAGCTAAGCGTGAGGAGTGGTTCAAAGAGATACTGATGCATAAGCTGGGGTAGGAGCGACAGATGTAGGATATGGATGGGGGGATAATGGAGATGAAGGGAATCCATTGAAGCTTTTTGAGTGGGGGGATACTTCAAAGAGAAGTACCACCATGTAGTTGAGCACTAGATTTGCTATAAGACTATTGGTTAATTGCCAGGGTTACCAAGAACATCAAGGCCTTTTTACCAACCATCCAGAGGACTGACGAACTGACTCAAAACAAACACACAAGGATTGCCCCAGTATCACACATGAATCCCAGAGGAATCAGCGTGGAAATGACACTAGGTAACCCACAAGCAGAAAAAGAAAACAAGCAAAAGACCTGATCAAGACCTTATGCTCTAATTGCCCCATTCGCAGCATACCATGATATGGAAGATCATGGCAACCTTGAGGAGGGAACAAGGAGATTTCTTGGAAAAGATATTTCAAGACCCAAAAGGGAAGATCCCAAATCAAAAGAAAGTGAAAATACAAAAGAGAATTGTTTGCCAACGAGATGGGTAGGACAAGGTACTAACGGACCAAGATTAGACATGAGGAAAGCTATATCCTGCAAGGACCTATCAGAGAGCACCTAAGCTGATGGATCGGAATGAGTGATGCGTCTGGCAAGCTGAACTAAGAAGGATAACACTTTGGTGATAGGAGATCTAGCTAAAGGATGCATTGGAATATCTAACCAAGGTGTGCGATGTGTGCAAGATGTTGACCAAGGATGAACTAACACGAAAGCCAGATAGATACAATGATACTAAGCTAAAGAGGATGTACAAGCTGACAGACCAAGATATGTTACAAATGTACAAGTTTGTTCATGTTTTGGTTTTTTGTGAGATGGAAATGTTTGTGAAGGATGGGGTGTCTATAATAGTTGATAGGTGGATAGGTAGATGGTTTGTGAAAAGTTTAAGGAAAATGGGATTCTGTGTGTGCATGTGATAGGATACAAGCTAGGATACAAGATCATTTACAAGATGGAATATGGTACAAGCTTTGGACAAGATTCGAATATATACAAGGTATGGTAAAAGATTTACAAGGTATAATACAAGCTTTGGTACAAGATTTACAAGTTGTACAGGAGGTATTGACAAGCTCCATCAGATTTTGGATATTTGATTGGAACACCAAGGGAACAAGAAGGTGTTTTATGGGATGGTGGGTGGATGGATGAGGGATAGGATAGTGATAGATAATGGATTAGTCTTTAGCACACAAGGCACCTGAATTACCAGATTTTCACCAAGGTACCTATCCAAGGCGCTTGAATTGCCAAGTTTTCACCATTGGACAAAAGCTGGGTATACCAAGGATCTTCAAGCATAGAACTTCTTGAGATGAATGATGTTAGTGAGATTATTCAAGAGTTCTCCTTCTGGTGTAGATAATTGATAGGCTCCGGAGCCAAAGGAGGCAGTAAAAACATAGGGACCAAGCCATGTAGGTTCAAACTTGCCTTTCTTTTCTCGATCTGCTTAGACTTTCATATTTTCCTTGAGGACCATGTCACCTGGCTGAAAGTGTCATGGGAGCACCTTCTTGTTGAAATTCCTTTTGAGATGAGTTTGATAGACTGTGAGATGGTCATTGGCTTGTTGTCTCTTCTCGTCTAAGAGATCTAGCTGGGTGAGGCGAGCTACTCTGTATTCTTCATCTGAGATTTGACCTCGCAAAGATATGCGTAGTGAGGGAAGTTCAACTTCTATAGGTAATACCGCTTCGGCACCATAGACTAGGGAGTATGGAGTTGTTCCTGTGGATGTACGGAAGGAAGTTCGATAGGCCCATAGAGCCGGATTTATTTGAAGGTGCCAATCACGGCCAGAATCATTGACAACTTTCTTTAAGATTTTGAGGAGAGTTTTATTAGTTGCCTCTGCTTGGCCATTACCTTGTGGGAAATATGGGCTAGAAAAGCGGTGATGGATGCGGAGGGAAGTGCATAATTCTTCCATGTTGAGATTTTCAAAATTACCTCCGTGGTCAGTAAAGATTGTGGATGGGATGCCAAAGCGGCAAACAATGTGGTACAAGATGAACTTGGAGACTTGAAATCCTGTAGCTAAGACTAGGGGGACTGCTTCCACCCACTTAGTGAAATAGTCTGTAGCTGTTATTATCCATTTATGTCCATCAGATGACAGAGGTGTGATAGTTCTAACTAGATCAAGGCCCCAACAAGCGAAAGGCCAAGGTGGTGCAATAGGCTGTAGATCTTGTGCTGGAGCGTGCACAAGATTTGCATGCTGCTGACATGGGAGACACTTTCTGACAAAGTCACAAGAGTCTTCTTCAATGGTAGGCCAATAGTAGCCTTCTCTAAGGATTTGTCATGCTAGGACAATACCACTCGTGTGGGCACCGCAAAGTCCAGAATGTACTTCTGTTAATGCCATCGCGGCCTCATTTTCATCTAAACATCGAGAGAGAGTATTGTGATAACCCCGACGATATAGGGTATTGGCTATGATAACATAGCGGGATGATTTTCGGATGAGGTTCTGGCGTTGGGTACGTGTGAGGTGAGGGGATATGATACCATTGTTAAGGTAAGCATGAATTTCATGGTACCAAGGGGATTGGGGACCAACCAAGATACAAACACGGTTTGAATCCTCATTCACATAGGCAGGTGTGAGGAGCTTCTCAACTAAAAACTCATACTGCATAGCTTCTTGGGGAATTTCCAAGAGCGAGCCGATAGTGGCCATGGCATCTGCTACCTTGTTCTGCATTTGAGGCACTTGTGTAAACTGAAGCTTTGTAAAATGTTGGGTCAGCTGATCAACTAGCTCTTTGTAGGGTAATAGCTTTTCATCTTTGGTTTGATATTCATTTAAGACTTGTTTGATGATGAGTTGGGAATCACCAAAGACTTGTAACTCAGTGATATTCCATTCTGCAGCTATCTTTAATCCTGCTACAAGAGCTTCATATTCTGCTATATTGTTGGTGCTAGGGAATTGTAGCTTGAAGGCTTTTAGAATGTAATCTCCTTGAGGTGTAACTAATAATATTCCTGCCCCTGATCCATGAGAGGTGTATGAGCCATCAAAATAAAGCTTCCATGGGGGCTATTCTTCAATTAGGCAGATATGCTCATCTGGAAATTCTGTGAGCAAAGGATATGCATCTACTAGAGGTGCATCAGCTAGGTGATCTGCTATAGCTTGCCCTTTGATTGCCTTTCTATCCACATACTAGATGTCAAACTCACTTAGTAGCATAACCCATTTGGCCAAACGGCCTGTAAGTGCTGTTCTGGAGAGCATATACTTGAGAGGGTCAATCTTGGAGACTAGTTGGATGGTATGACTTAGCATGTAGTGGCGAAGCTTTTGAGTTGAGAAAACAACTGCCAAACAAGCTTTTTCCATAGGAGTGTAATTGAGTTCATAACCAACTAGGGTTCTACTGATATAGTAGATGGCTCTCTCTCTGCTATAATCATCATGTTGTGCTAGAAGTGCCCCTAGAGCAGTAGGTGTTGCTGATATATACAAGATCAAGGGATGACCAAGAACTGGTGGAACCAAGATAGGGGGATTGGTGAGATACTGCTTGAGCTGATCGAAGCTGCGCTGACATAAAAGTTCCCACTTGAAGTTCTCATTCTTCTTTAGCAAGTGTGAAAATGGTGTACACTTATCTGCAAGTTGGGAGATGAAGCACCGGATAGATTGAAGTTTTCCCTGAAGAGAGCAAAACTATCGCAGTGTCTGGGGAGGAGGCATGTCTAAGATAGCCTTGACCTTTTTGGGGTCGATCTCTATACCCCGTTTAGAAACTATGAAGCCCAAAAGTTTGCCAGATGTGACTGAAAAGACACACTTCTTGGGATTTAGCATGAGATAATATTGGGCCAACCTATCAAAGACTTTTTCCAGGTCAGCAAGATGATCCATGAAGGTGTGAGATTTGACCAGGATATCGTTCACATAATCTTCCAAAATGCTATGGATAAGATCATGGAAAATGGATGTCATAGCTCTTTGATAGGTAGCCCCAGCATTATTTAGGCCAAAAGGCATCATGGTGTAGCAAAAGGTTCCCCAGGGGGTAGTGAATGCTGTCTTATGCTGATCCTCTTCTGCAATCTTGATCTGATTATACCCAGAAAATCCATCCATAAGGGAAAAGATTTCATGTCCAACTGTAAGATCTACAATCATATCTATGTTGGGAAAGGGAAAATCATCCTTTGGACAAGCTTTGTTAAGATCTCTAAAATCAGTACAGATTTTGATGTCATCAGAAGGCTTAGTGACAGGGACCATGTTGGAGATCCATTCTGAGTAGTCGATAGGTCGGATAACCTTAGCAGCTAACATTCTTTCTAGTTCAGCTTTGACTAGTAATGCCACCTTGGGGTGCATTTTCTTAAGCTTTTGTCTGACGGGCTTGATCTTTGGAATGACTGCAAGATGATGAACTATAAGCTTTGGATCGAGCCCTGGCATGTCCTGATATGACCATGCAAATCGGCCAATGTTTTCTCGTAAAACCTCAAAGAGGAGGTCAGCTTGGTCTTGTGATAGGGATGCAACAATGTGAACAATTCTAGGGATCTCTGAAGAATCAATGTTGACTTCTCTAGTATCCTCTATTAGAATAGAAGACACCTCTGGTCGATTATCTTGAGGAGGCAATACTAAATCCTCATGTTCTTCTTGTGGCTCTGGATTTTCTTGCTGAGGGGTTCTCTTTGCTACCTTAGCTAGTCCCAGATTTACCTTAGTTCCAGTTTTGGGTGTATCAAAACTAGGTTGGGGATTTTCTCCAAAATACCCCTTGGGATCTAGCTTGTAGATGTAGGCAGAATCTGGCTTTGTCTTCTTATGAGGAGTTTCAGCTCCCATGAATCTTAGAAGTGCTTCCTCTAATGTGAACTCATCAATATGTATGACACTTGGTTGGTCCCAATCTATGAGTTGTGGATGAGCAAGTGGTAGGTCAATGAGATGGATGGATAGTTCTCAGAGAATAGAGTCTCCTAGGAAGATTTGGTCTGGGATATCGTCGTAGGCTCTCTTTTCAACTTCCTCAGGAATGTCTTCAATTTCAACAAGGTTGCGGTGGATGTTTGAAAAAGCGTGACCATTCTCGTTGGTGCCCCCAGTTGTGGGTATGCCAAAGCCAAGACCTGACTTTATTTCCCAATCATGTGCTTCGATGGGACATTGCATGCCCCTTTCTTCTGGTCCTAGTCCACCTCCTTGATAGTTCCATTTTTCAGTGACAAGCTTATGTTGTTGGGGATACTTCTGGCTGAAGTGATCAAGGCGTGCTTGATTTCTTGGAGGTGCATCCTTATGTAGCCAATTGTTGATATCTGGAGTGAGCTCCTCATGAAGAGGGGTTTTTGAGGACACAAAGGTGGTTGGGCCAAACTGTTTGTATCGAGGAGGTGGAATCTCCTTAGCTTTGTGATATGTTGGCCGTCCATGGGTATGTGGATCAAGTGGGATTGCTCCAACAGCAAATGCATCTGATAGACTATATTCTCCACAACCTTTGTTGTTGATCTTTACAGTAGATAGGGTGGAGGCAAGGATGGTTTCTGCATCATTATAAGTGTGGGATGAGCTGGCGATGGCTGTGCCGATGTCTATTCTAGGGAAATGGTTTGTATATGAAGCTTCAACCGCATTGCAGTAAGCAAAGGGTTCTGGATCGGCATGGATGGTTACCTCAGTGCCTTGATGCAGAAATTTGATGCACTGATGGTAGGTGGATGGAACAGCCTTCATAGCATGAATCCATGGGCGACCGAGGAGGATGTTAAATGGTAGGTTTAGATCAACAACATGGCAAACTATCTCTTGAATGACTGGCCCAACCTTGATTGGTAGCAAAATAGTCCCTTCTATGGTCCTTTCCAAGTTTTCATAAGCTTTGATGGTGATAACCTCACTGATCATATCTGCCTTAGTATACCCAGCTTGTTTTATGAATTTTAGGGTGCAAATGTTCAAGGTTGATCCATTATCTATCATTACTCTTTTCACGGCAAAATTGGATACCATGATGGCTATGCGAAGCGGAAGGGTGTGATCTGGCTCAACTGCGGGTATGTCGGTGGGTTTGAAAGATAGGGCACATGAGGATGAAAGGTGTCCAACAAGATTACAAAAATCAGTAGCATTGATATCAGAAGGGACACAGGATTCTATGAGAGCACTGTCAAGGATGTCTTTGTACACAGGACTAGTGCAGAGAAGGTCTAAAATGGATATTTGGGCTGGCATGTTCCCAAGGTGTTCCAAGATATTGTACCAGCTTTTTGATGGAGCTGATGGTGTTGATGAAACTGGTGGGCCTGCAATGTTAAATTGCACTCTTCGAGTGGTGACCACACACTCATTGTCTGGTCCTCGGATATTGATAACATTGACAGAAGGCTCTTTCTCAGATATACAACCTATAAGGCTACCATAGTCTATATAGGATGAAGTGTGGTCATTGTTCTTCCCATGCTGTTGGTTTGGCTGGCGGTTGTTGGTGTTGTTTTGGATAGGTGCTTTTCCAGGATTTTGGTTGTTGTGTGGAGGAAAAGCATTTTGATAAATCTGTAAGCCTGCATTGGGAGAGGTTTGGGCACCAACAGTGATTTCCTTCCGATCAATGAGGTCTTGCACATAGTCTTTCAGTTTCATGCATCTGAGCGTGGTGTGACCGTTTACCCTATGGAATTTGCAATACTCATTGTCCTTGTACCATGCAGCTTTGGATTGGCTTGGATCAATTTGCTGGGTAGGAGGAAATTTGATGAGGTTTTCCTTAGCCAATTTCTCAAAAATAACATCCAATGGCTCACCAAGGGGTGTATAGTTTCTAGGTGCAGGTTGGAATCTGGGCTTTTGCCCTGCAGCTACATTGATGGCATTAGCTTGATTGTTAGACCCTTGAAAGTTGGGTCTTGTATTGTGGTTTTGATAGCTTTGGTTATTTCGTTGTTGGTAATTGGTAGCTTTTTGGTTGTTTGTTTGATATGGTGGGTTAGACTGGTTTTGAGAAGGACCAACGATATTCACATGTCTGGTGTCAGTAACCCCATCTGTTGCAACATGCTTGTTTTTGTTCTAATACCTAGACTTGTCATTGGAATGTGATTGATTTTGGTTGGCCTCTTTGTAAATCTTTACCACACCATCTTTGATGAGTCCTTGCTCAAGGATCATTCCTTTCTCTTTGATATCCTTATAGGTATGCAAACAGTTCATGGTCATGTGGTGAGCCAAGCTGGGATGTGCATTATCAATAAACATTTTCACCACATGGCGTTCTGGCAAGGTGCAGGATATGTGGGTGGTAAGGGTTTGCCATCTTTGTAGGTATTCGGCAAGGCTTTCTCCACCTTTTTGCTTGGTGTGGACAAGATCAACTATTGATAGCTCTGTTTCAACAAGATGGGCATATTGGGCTACAAATGCCTCAGATAATTCAGCAAAGTTTTTAATTGTGCCATAGGGGATTCTATAAAACCATTCAAGAGCTGGTCCAGCCAAGCTTTTGGGAAAAAGGCGCAAGAGGAAGACATCATTGTATGCCACGTCCTGGCAATGCATGTAAAATTCTTTGATATGTGTGACAGGGTCTCCTTTTCCTCTGAATTTGTCAAATTTAGGTACCTCAAAGTTTTTGGGAAATGGTGTCGTGGTAATGGCTCTGTCAAATGGGTAAGGACACACATTCTCAAACTTGAATGTCTTTGGATCATTCCCTTCTTGGATGGCTTTCAGAGCTATCTTCATTTGCTCCCACTCTGAATTGATAGGTGATGGTTGGGGTGCCCCCAATGTAGGAGTGCCTTGAGGTAGGTATGTGCTGGATGGGGCCATTGAATATGGATGGTTATGAGGGATTTGTTGATAGGGATTGTACATTGTTTGGGCAGTTGCATGGTGGATGACGGGTTGTTGAGGGGGAGGTGGTGCATATTGCTGCATGTGCTGCGAGGCTTGCTGTTGATATGGGATTTGAGGTTGGGATTGAGGAACATAAGCTGGCTGTGGGGTAAATGGATTGCTTTGTCGAGGTAAGGTATAAGATGGTTGTGAGGCTTGGGGAAAGGATCAGAGGGCTTGTGGGGTTTGACCAATATATGTGGGTTGTGCCCCCATTTGGGATGGCATCTGCAAATAATTGGTGGTTGGCTGGGGTGGTGGATTACCTCCTAGAAGTGGCATTGAAAAGTAGTTGGTAATTGGAGGTAATGGATTAGTTGGTGGTGGAGGTGGTGGGAATTGAAAGCTTGGGAATGGAACTGATGGGGTCTGATAGCTTTGTGGCTGGATTTGGAAGCTTGGTAGAGTGGTGGTGGGAGCTAGGGTCAATTGGGAGCTTGGTAGAAGATTGGCAGTAGCTTGTGGGTTTTGATAGCTTTGTGGAGTGAAGGTAGTAGCTTGTGGATTTGTGGTTGGTGGTATTGAGCTCCTAGGACCTAATGGAAATGATGGGATTGTGCTTTGGGCTGTGGTGAACAAGCTGGGGGCGATGAAAGGTTGATTACTTGGCCCCATGGGTGGCATCCCTGTTGTATATTGCTGAGGTTGGCCAAAGATGCTAGCACTAATTTGGGAGATGGGTGGATTTGGAAGGTTAGGTGTGGGAGCAGCAGCAATAGTGAAGGGGTTGAATAGTGAGATGTTTTGGGTAAAGGGGGTTTGGAGTGGAGAGGTATGAACCAAGGATGGAGTGGTGGTGGCTGGGTTGGCTTGCGGCATGGAGATTTCAACTTGGGTGGATGATGGTATGTTTGGGTCTGTTGGGTCATATGGATTGGCTGGAGGCTCTTCTTTTGGAATATATTGAGGATAATTTGGATCATAAGAGCCTATGGGTGGTGGTAGCTGCCCAAACAATGGGTGAGATGGATCTGATAATGGAGGGGGTCTTCCAAAGTCAAAGGTTCCTACATTGTCCCTTCAAAAATTAGCCATGATTGTCTCTTTGTTTTTGTCTATAATGGTGTTTACCAATACTGCATTTCCTGGTTGGTTCATGAAAGCTTCAATGTCAGTAGGTGATGGCATAGCTGGCTCTGGGCTGAAGGATGGCTAAGTGCTCAAGGGGGGTGAGGCTGTTTGATCTAAATGATAGGGCTCCATTTCTTCTTTCTTCTTGGCTAAGCGAGTGATGGGTGGCATGAAAAATGCTCCTAGGGATGAGATGCAATAATGTTGATGGATGCAAAAAGGGGGAAGGATTTTCTATGAAAATGATTTCCTAGATTGAGGCAAAGCTATATGACAAAACCTAAGGAGGATTGGGTTGGGGATTCTAACTTCAAAGATATGTTGTCAAAGCGCAAAAGGTCTTCTTTCCTATGTGCAAGCTTGGTGGTGATTGTGTCAACTTAAGGATAGACTGATGATCCTTTAGGAAGAACATGAGATTGACCACTTGCGAATCCCAACCTTTAGCTCAAGGTGATGAGGGATAACAAGTGACAAAGCTAGATTACCCTAGACAAAGCTCTGTCAAAGGGATAACCTTGGTGAGATAGGTGGATTTGGAAGATTTTAGGAATGGTAAACTTTTAGCAAGGTGACAACAATTTTGAAAGCTTAGATGTGCAGATTTTCAATTACTGGCTAGATGGTATGATTCTAAATGAGATGGATGAGCTAATAATGCTTAAGGGGATAACCTAAGATGGCTAGCTTTTCTACAAAGATGACTCTAAAGTGAAGCTTATCCAAGAAGATGTGGAGAAACAAGGATGTCTAACCATAGAAATCATGCCTAGTTGGTAAGGCATAAGCAGGATTAACTCCTGGATGTTGGCTAAATTTGATGGTGCACTCTAACCAGGCCTCTTGAAGTGCTTCATCGGTAGCTTTGTCCTCTGCTTTGTGGAGTTTGGAAATTCGTGGGCTTGGTGTTATTTCTTTTCTCTTGGCTGAAAGTTCTTGGTATGCTAGAGATGGCTTGAGTTTGACCTTGTGAAACTTCTATTTGGGTTTGGGTTGTTCCGACATAAATTCTTGAATCTGCTTGGCTTTGGGAAAAATCTTAGTTGTTTTGCTTCAACTTGTTCAACTTCCAAAATAGGCAGTGACTACGCTAAGTGTGCCCTAAGCTAAGATTGACCAAGTTTGGCAAACATTCATTCAACAAGTAAAATAAAAACAAACAATAGATAGGAACACCCAGATAGAAGTTTGTGGTTCTCAGAATGTGATACTTGCACCAAGGAGTGTGTATGTTCTACAAATGTTTTGATCAGTCACTCCAAACACATTAACATCCTAGATGGTTTTCTGCAAGGCTGACAATTGGTTTAGCTAGGGAGTCCTCGATATACATAAGGTACGTGAGGCCCAAATCCATAGATGAGACCAAAAGGATGTCACACAGCTGAGAGGAGCGGTAACCCACTTCTCCTCTTTCACTTCTCAAGGGTATAAAGTTCCTTGAGGCTTAGCCCGAATGACAAAATCTTGATCCCAAGAGAGGTGTCTTTCGATTCACCTCCTGATTCTTATACTCTGCCAGAGCGTTGGAGTTGAGGTCGTCCAAGGGGTGATGAAATCCCCAAGCAGGCCTCCTAAAAAGAAACAAGGTTTTGGATCCTAATCTTATGCACCCAAGATGGCCTCGAAAGACAACAAGGGGAGAGAAGACTCAGATGACCTTGGGCTAAAAAATACGCTTGTTCTTTTACCAACTGACTCTTATGTGTGCTAATCTAGACTTTGCAAGCACTCATGTTTAAGAGACAATGTTCAATTCCAACTTGAAGCGCCAACAAAAGTAAATCGATCGAAGAATGCAAACAATAAGAAGAGTTAGGGTCAACAAAAGAAAACTCGCGCGCCCGGAGGCCCTCCACGTCAAGTATCGATTAATTTTCTTTAAGGCATTCAAGATTGAGTGTGAGTTTGTTTTAAGCCCAAAACAAAAGTGTGTGAGATTCGATTTCAAGCACGTGCCTGAAGGCTCTCCACGTCAGTTGTTGTTCAATTTTAGTGCCCAAACTTGAAGTGTGATCGATTTAATCTAGATTTTTGGCCATTTAAGAATTTTGATAAAGTTAAAGAAATCGTTCAAAGACCAAGTGAGTGAGTTAGATTGTGGAACATTTAACACCTTTTTCAAGTAGACCCATCCCCATAAATGGCACTGAGATTGCAACCAATGGTTAATATTTGATGGGTGATTAGAAAAGAGGTGAGTCCAAGGAACTACTCAAATTGATTTTTGTAAATTTGTATTTTAACTTAACAAAGTTTCTTAAATGTCCAAAAATCAAACTTTACCTAGATTGCATGTGAAAAAGAGATTTGTAATGGTTAATTGATCCTTGGCATTCAAGATTGGATTTTTTTGTTTTAAGCATGCATTCCAAAGAAAGTTGATTTTAATCCATGACATTCAAGAGTGTGTTTTTGAGCAACATTCATTCAATGAAAAATGTGTTTAACCATTCAAGTTCATTTTTTTTTTAGCAACATGCATTCAAAGACAAATGGTTAAACATTCAAGTTCATTTTTTAGCAATATGAAAACCTGCAAGAAACATGGTTAGTGGTTCCATATGTGCTCCAACCTGCAATGAGACAAAAAAAAAAAAGCAATTTAGTTAGTTAGCCAAAATCTTCAAAAATGAGAGCTTAACTATGGGAAAAAGTTTTTAACCTTTTTTGTTGTTTTTTCTACGCGTAAAAATGCTTAAAATGGTCTAAATACAGAGAAGACAGTCTGTCAAAATACGAAGAGGACAAAACAAATTTGCAACACAGAACACAGGTGACAAGCAGAGACGCTGATTTGCACAGATGCGAATTTTCGCAAACGACGATTTTCGCAGACGCAGATTTTCGCAGATGTCAATTTTCGCAAACATGAATTTTCACAAACGTCGATTTTCGCAGACGCAGATTTTCGCAGATGTCAATTTGCGCAGACGCGGATTTTCATAGATGTCGATTTGCGCAGATGCGGATTTTCGCAGACGTCGATTTTCGCAGACAGAATAGGTTGCAGACGCCAAAACTGCGCCAAAAAAGCTAAAAAATGAGAATTTTTTTTAGATGGTATTTCTTCTTCCTAAGTGCGTTCTTTAACCTGCAAAAATAAGCAAAACACCCTCACAACACACTCAAATAACAACAAACATTAGATGGTTAGAAAAATGACATATAGATGAAAATAAATGATTAAATGACCCATAGTGGGGTCCCACCAGGTGTGCCAAAATGTAGAACCAGAATCAATATGCAAAGAACATTAACAAATAAAGTAAACATTCACAAACCAAAAACTAAATTCACATATATGCTTAGATAAAGAAAACAGACAAGAAGTGCAAACCTCACAAGAGAAAACACTCCATGCTTTCTTGATTCTATAGATGTGTCTTTTTGCTGTGGATGTATGCTCAAGATGCTCAAAAGCTGCTTCAATGGAGATGGGTAATGGAAAATTGGTAGCTTTGTGAGCTCTCAATTTGGCATTATAAGGGTAATATTGATGGTTTTGGTTCTCAAAATAGCATGGTAACTTTAGCTCAAAGATTGTTGATGAAATGGCTTGGGATGGGATTCAATTTATAGGCTAAGGGGTAGAGAGATGTAGGGCTTAGATGCAAGGATGGATAAAGGCTTACACTGAAAGGGGAACACATGGATTGTGCTTGTTTAGCACCAATGGGAAGGTGACACTTGTCACAAGGAGGATGAGTGTGAGAGGGTAGGGTAAAGGGTTGGTTAAAGTCATGATGAGTGGGGTTGAGTATGTAAGAGGGATGTAAGAGGAATGAGTGTGGAAGAGGGAAGAGTGTGTAAGATGGATGTAAGAGTCATGAGTGGGCTTGTAAGAGTCTTTTATGTTTTGTAAGAGCACTCATGACTTAGTGGCTGGGTTTTTTGAGGGGAGACTTTGGTTTGGATTAGGAAAGTCTTAAACTTGTTTAATGAATGTGACAACATTAGGGGGTGGATTAGGCTTGGGTTTAGGATTAGATTAGGGATGTTAGAGATGTACAAGTGGATGGCATTAATGAGGGTGGGTGAGTTAGTGGCTAAGCTTGGTTAGTATGGGTGGATGGGGTGGATTAGGCTAAATGGAGGATTAGAGATAGGTTAGGGGTTTTTGAATTTGAGGATTTCATTTATCAAATAGATTTATTTAATAAATGGGGATTTTTGGAATTAGATAGAAGAATAGGATTTAATTGATAAATAATAGATTATTTGATTTATCAATTAGGACTATAGATGATTAATTAAATTAATCAACTAGGGGATGACAAAGGATTAATTAAATAGAAATTTAATTAATAATGCCTTTTTAGATAACTAAATAGGATTACTAAAATAGTGTAATCAAATTTAGGTGTCTACAGTTAGTTTACAACTTTGCTTTTGACATCTTAATTCCTGATTCTCAATTCACTCTTGAAATTTTAGTCTGTGACTTTGTTAAAAATAATTAACTATTAATAGTTATAAAGTTAGAACTTAGAAACAAAAAAAGGGTTTCAAAAATCCCTTTATGGTTTCATATAATATATTTGATTAACAATTTATAGTAAAAAAATATTCAATCAAAAATTATCCAATTGAAAGTTTTGTAATTTCTAAAACCATTTTTCTTTAATCTAATTGGTTAAAACAAATGGTGCGATAAGAGAAAATTTTCATTTCAAGAAAAACTAAAGATTATAACCTTAACAAAGTTAAATATTTTTTTGATAATTTATGTGTCAAATTTTTATTTCATACCTATCTTGTCACCTATTCCTAACTTTTTTCATTATGAATTATAAAATCTTTTAAATGATCAAGAATAGTTTCAAAACAATTATCACAATTTTCAATATATGTTAATAATTTATAGATAATTAAACTATATCACATTTTAATTTTTAAACTACATAATAAATATGAATAAAAATATAGCATTTGTAATTATATTTTTAAATTGTAATTATTTTATTTACATTAAATTGTTGTCATTATTATTTCATATCTTGCACCAATTTTACTTTATAAAATTTAATATATCTTCATTAAATTTTTCATATCATCTTTACAATAAAATGTTTATGATAGAAAAGAAAATCATTTGTATAATAGAAAAGGAAATCCTTTATTTATATTATATTACAACTATTATAATTATTATTATAAATTATATTTTATATATAATATTTTATATAAATAATAAAATTAACATCATGATTTTGACATGCTCAAGCTTAAAAGTAAAATAATAATAATTAATAACAACTTTTTTAACAATATTTATTTCAACATTTTTCTCTATATTAATTAATATGCTATGTAAATTCTTTTCAATGACTACAACTCTATTTCAGGCCAAATTTTAAAAATTGAAGATAAAGTCTATTTCTACCCAAAACTACTCGAAACCCTGACCATTGCATAAAAGAAAGATTGATGGCCCGATATGAATTTCAAGCTGATTTGGAGAATGCTTTCCCATGTGCCTAGATTCATCTGGAATCATGACATGTGTCTGATCATTGGAAGACTTGGTTAATATTATTAATAATTATGTTTATAAAAAATTATCACAATTATCAATATATGCTAATAATTTATAAATAATTAAACTATAGTACATTTTAATTTTGAAAGTTTGAGCTAGGTTGCCAAGTTGCGAAGTTGTTGAAGGATGTCAAGGTGAAGGCATAGAGAAGGAAGAATAGAGCATAGAGACTCTGCTTTGATAAGTGGCCATATAAGAGATTGCACTAGTACATCAAGCATGGAGACTAAAGGAGACAAAGCTTGAAAGGAGGACAAGTCAAAGCTATAGAGACTGAAAGTCAGGCATATTGTAAAAGCTGAACTAAGATCTGAAATCTGCAAGATAATTTGTGAGTTGTATCAAGTCAAACGAACTTATTGTTACTATCTAGCAATAACTTACAAGAGTATGGGCACATCCCAAAAAATTACATAAGAACACATTTCAAGGGAAGCTATAGAGACTGAAAGTCAGGCAAATTGTAAGAGCTGAACTAAGATTTGAAATCTGCAAGATAATTTGTGAGTTGTATCAGGTCAAAAGACCTTATTGTTACTGTCTAGCAATAACTTACAAGAGTATGGGCACATCCCAAAAAATTGCATAAGAACACATTTCAAGGGAAACTATAGCAGATGGTTGAGCCAAACAACATGCTTCAGTTGTTTAAAGACTAGACACATCAGCAAGAACTGCCCAACAACTTCAAAGGCACCCAACTTAGAGTTCAACAAAGGAAAAGAGAAGGTAGCTGTTGAACACATCAAATGAGGGATTAATAAAACATGCAAGAAGAAATATGGAAGCAATACATCCAATGAAGGGATCACTTCACCTAAAGGGTCAAATGGTAACACTTCATTCAACTAAGAAAAAGAAGGTATGTGGGACTAATATACAAAGCTCTATCATGGTCATATTCAGTTTCTTAAAGTAATTACCATTGGATGTAGTCTATTCAATAACTCATAACAAAGGGGACAAACATGATGGTGGGATGGTCGAGTCATGAAGGTAGGAAATGACAGATAGGGAGGTTTGTAGAGAAATTTTGGTTTACTAAGTAGTCAGGCAGGGTGGATCAGGTTCAACATGTTGAAGGACACCTACTCAAATCTTGCGATGAAATCTTCTTTAAAAAAAGCTATTGTGTAGACAAAAAAACCCTTTTTCTTAAACCCTAGGTTTCATATCAAAAATATTAAAAAAATCCAAGTAGCAGGTGCCTTTTGACATTTGTGAAAAAGAGACACCATTCAATGGTTCTCTATGGGAATCGGTTGATGAGCAAAATGTTATGGATGTTGATATTCCCAATCAGCAAGGTAATGGGCATTATTCTACTTCAAACATAGAATAGGAATTACTAAAAGAATGAGATGTTGATGTTAATCCCAACCAATAGCTACATGGGTGTTCTTCTCTAGTAGGAAAGGGCTTATGGGAGAGGGGTGAGAATTCATTACAAGGAATGCAAAGGAAAATGAGTTCCAGAGACTTTAGGAGAGCTCCCTCCAAACCTAAAACCTCAAAGGCTAATGTAAATGCTAGTATACCAAAGAGGATTTGGAGGAAGAAGCAATCAGAGAATATTGTTCATGCAAACACATAGTCTAAAGATCTGCCAATAATGGAAATCGTTGTTCCAAAAAGGTTGATTTCCCCGCATGTTGAATTTTTGAGAAAGATAGCACTTAGGGTGCAGATTCAAACCCATAATTTAAGAAAAACTAACATACAAACATGGATTTTCAGTAATTGGCCAGGTATGAAAGAGGTATTATTCCATGATCAATTTTTAAACTATTTTATTGTTCTCTTTACTTTAGCTGAGACTAGAGATTGGGTGCATAAATTCAAAGGGTGGTTTTGTAAAGGTTTTGGCATCTCTACCTATCCATTTTCCCCAACTTTTTCCCCTAAATTGAGTGATGTTATCTTTTTTCCCCACTGGATAGAATTATTAGATTTGTCCCTTGAATACTGTCATGTCCCCTTTTCAAATAATTAAAAAAATAATAATCTTTGCTAAGGCAGGCAGGCCCAAGAAAGTGAAGTTTCGGAAAAAGGGGGTTAATCTTTGGAAACTGTTGGACTAATAAATGAAAATTATTATTAAAATATGTTTCATTAACCTCTCTTGGACGTGAGTTACAGTTATGCCCTCTTTTAAGGGGTTTGGAGGCATTTTGGGCTCATTCCAGAACTTGATTTTTGCTCATTCTTTGTTATTCTTCAGAGGCTGCCAAACTTGTGGAGAAGGAGACCCAAGAACGGAAGTTTGCAGGTTTCTAGGGAGACCCAAGAATGGGAGTTTGCAGGTTTCTAGGAAGGCTAAGGATGGGAGTTTGAAGCCATTCCATGTGCATGCTCATACAGAGTTTGCCTTTGTGCTTAACAGTGTAGATTTGTGGGTTTTTGGGTGTGTTTTTTGCATGAGTTTGGTGTTTTCAGTTGAGCATTTCATATCATTTTTGGTTTCTGCTGTATTTCAGACTTTAATATATTAAAATAGAGCTGAATATATGTATTGGGATTTGATTAAACTTCTGAGATAGTTTATTAGTGTTGTGTGGTGTTTTCGGGCATTTTTGTGTTAATTTTGGGAGCCAGATGAGCATAGTTTTTGTCTTACATTTGAGAACTATTGTGTAAAAGTTATACGGATCTAAAAATGTCATTTTGTAGGCTGTTATGCTACTGAAATTTCTGTAAAAATGTCCACTTTAAGATTTATTAATAATTGGTGAAGCTTTGAAGCTTTTAGCACAATTTCTGGCATACCCGATTTGGGGTTTCTTGAGAAATTTGGAGGATCTTTGTGATATTAGTTGTTTGATCTTAAAGATCTGATTAAAGGTTGGAAATATCATGTAAAATCAGAAAAGGGACATTTCAGTGGTATCAGAGCTATGTTCTTGCCAGCCTGAGGGTTTGTAGAAGTTGCAGGTCAGTTTTGACAACTACCCAGATCTTGCATTTCAGTTTTTAGAACTACCCAAATCTTGCATGCCATAATTTATGGTTGCATGTTGCTTCTAATCAGATGCATGTCAAAATTTATGGTTGCATGCTACTTCAAATCATTTTCATGTTAGTTCTTGGTGAATTTGGTGGTTGTAGAAATTTGCATTTCAGTTTTGACAAGTACCCAGATCTTGCATGTCAGTTTTGACAACTACCCAGATCTTGCATGTCATAATTTGGTGGTTTCATGTTGCTTCTAATTAATTTCATGTCAAAATCTATGGTTTCATGCTACTTCTAATCATTTTCATGTTAGTTCTTGGTGAATTTGGTGGTTGTAGAAGTTTGCATGTCAGTTTTGACAACTACCCAGATCTTGCATGTCAGTTTTGACAACTACCCAGATCTTGCATGTCATAATTTGGTGGTTGCATGTTGCTTCTAATCAGTTGCATGTCCAAATCTATGGTTGCATGCTACTTCTAATCATTTGCATGTTAATTCTTGGTGTTTGAAGAAGTTATATCCTATTGGGGTTACACTCTACTTTATC
Source organism: Cupressus sempervirens (assembly GCA_028749045.1). Lineage (NCBI taxonomy): Eukaryota > Viridiplantae > Streptophyta > Pinopsida > Cupressales > Cupressaceae > Cupressus > Cupressus sempervirens. Next base: position 249,813,541 of record CM053786.1, on the reverse strand, counting down.
CAGAATGGGCAGGTATAGTACAGAGTCTCAGAGGAAACAATCTTGGACAATTGATAGCCAGAGTCAAAACAGTAGAAAGGATGGTTATTTAGACATTCGAGATAAACTTATGAAAATAAGCCATGACATGTCTAAACAGTTGGTTGAGCACCACCGTATAATGAATGACATGTTATCTGACCCAGCTAAGGTGGATAAGTTGACTTGATTTCTATTTCGCAAATTTTCTCACAGGACAGATGACACAATTCCCAAGAACTTGCATGAGGAGTTTGAGAAACTAGCTGATATCCAGGTAGAGGTCTCATATTCTACTCTTCCACAGGAGGTAGTGGGAAAGGATATTACACAGATTGATAGTAATGGTCAACTTGATACTCAAATTGAGACAATTGTTTACAGGTCATCAAAGGGTGATGCCACAGGTATTCAGGATGGTATAGTTACAACAGGTAGTGACTACAGTGTAGTGGGTTTAGATGAGGATTATGAGGATGTTGTTTTGCATGATGGTGAGATACCTGGTGTAGATGAGCAAACATTGAGCATTCATGACTTTTCTGAGAGAGAGTACCAGGCACAGTTAGATGCTTCATCACATGAGGTTGAGGCTAGTAGTACTTCACATGATTTATCCCTCCAGCTGAAGGTGAGTGAAGACAGTATTGTCACTACATTATCTCATCATGATAGGTATGTGGAGTTAGTTAGTGTTGGTCATATTACTCAAGTCGGGATTTTTCTTGAGTTACCAGCTAATTCTAGTTTACACATATGGATTCGAGATTGTTATATTGGCATTTGGGGTTCAGTTGACTGTAAATCATTAACACTTTTTGGTAGCAGTGGTTTGGGTGCTACCATGGATTTGATTAAAAAATTGCACAGTGTTGTCTTTTCTTGTGCCAGGAGCTTATCCAATGTTGGTATTAGTTTTTATACATCGATGTTGGGCTCTGTTCATATATCTAGTCGACCATACTTGCTGGAATGTGTTGATGATATTTCATATTTGGCAGTGTCTATAGATGAGTCCCAGGATCATATTGGCATTGATGACATCCAGGAGGATGCAGTGGGCAATTTTGAAGACTTAGTTTCCTTGGGTACAGAGGAGTTGGATAGCAGTGCTACAGTTTTTGATACTCCGTATGTTGATATAAGATTTAAAGTTGATTCACAGGACATGGATGGTAGTACTCTAGAGACTAGTAACTTTGAGGATACTCCTTTAGATAGTGCATCAGAGGAGGTTTGTAGGAGACAGTCAAGTCAGTGCCATCATGTGTCTAATCAGTTGAGAGTTAGTGACCGAGACATTTCTATCACTTGCCAGCATTTCGATGCTACTTGTCAATTGTTAGAAGTTTATGGATGGGGTTCTCCTACTAGTGATGAGAAGGAAGGCAGTTATCTTTCCTTGACAGAGATCCACTCTTTATGGGAGGCTATTCGGATTTTGAGACAGAATTATATGCAGTTGGTAGCCGACAAAGATTATCTTATGGAGTGGGGCAATACAGCATATGATGCATTGTTGGCAAGGAAGATGAGGTGAGTGAGCTTACTGAGCAACTTGAGGTGACTTCTAAGATTCTTGAGAGTATAAAATTGGCTTTCAAGGAGTCACAACTTCATTTGGCTAAGGTGACCATGGAGTTAGAGCAACTACAGTCTTTACCTGATTCTATACAGTCACAAGCTATGGTGTTTGGTGATCCGAGGATGTCCATGGCCGAGATTGTCAGAGACAGTGGAGATGGGGATGCATCCATCCTTGATACTAACATTGGCATATCAGGTTCATTCCCACTAGAGTCAGGTTCAGTTGATTTGGGTGTTATAGCAGATTGTTGTATGCCTGACATGGTGGTGGCCTCTGGTACTGATAGCACAGAGACTAGAGATGCATCAAAGATCATGTGTGATGTTGGTGAGTCGATAGTTGGCATGGTTCTTGCTAGTAATACTACTCCCTTGGTGATATCTTTGGAGGTAGTAGTCAGTTCCAACATGGTTAATGATCAATTGCAGTTAGTTTCATCTAGATTACAGTCTGAGCCACTGACTAAGATTGGCGCATTCTATCGGCATTACACTATGAGGTATGCTCATCAATTTACCTTTGATGACCATGTTGATGAGATTATGATACAGAGATGTACTTTGGTTCCTAGTGCTTATCATCAGTTATGGAATAGTTTGATGCCTCGGGATGAGAGTTGTGATGGGCATGACATGGTGATAGGTCCTGCAGTTGATAGCTTGATAATACATGACTTAGAGCAGGAGTTTTGGAGTGATGCTTCAGCAGGTGTTGTTATTGATTCTACTCCTTTGGCTATGACATCTCCTGACTTAGCTAGTGATCGGTCACAGTGGGTTATATCACTTGTTCATGGTGAGTTGTTGACTGAGGTTGGTTTTTTTAATCAATATTATATTGCAAGGTATGTACATCAGTTAGCAATTGATCCTTGTGTTGAGGAGTTGATGGCAGGAAAATTTGGTTTGGGTTCCATTTCTTGTTTTTTATATTGTGATGGCTTTTCACCATCAAGGGTGTATGGGAGTTATGGTTATGAGACAGTGGCCGATGATCTACAGAGTTGTGTTGACTACAGGAGTTGTACAGTGTGTGGATTCTCCATACTTGGTACAATTTCATTCGGGAGCATTCACCATTGTTGCAGAGTTGGATTGTACATTCTGTGTAGGCTAGTGGAATGCATTGATGGTATTTACTATGTTGGTAGTCCCCTTTACTTGGGTTTTGATGTTCTAAGAGTTTGTATCTCGTGGGTTTCTGACTGTGGAAGTTGTGATTTTGGAGTTTGGTTGAGCTGTAATTGTCAGTTTGATTATGGATTCCTCTTGGTCATATTGCAGAGGATATTGCAGGAGCCCGTGTTAATTGGTAGTAGTATAGTTCATGACTACATTTGGGATCCAGGTGGATTGATTTCTTTACTGTTCAGCCATTTCTTGAGGAAAAGAAATTTTTGGGAGGGGAGGACTTGTCATGTCCCCTTTTCAAATAATTAAAAAAATAATAATCTTTGCTAAGGCAGGCAGGCCCAAGAAAGTGAAGTTTCGAAAAAAGGGGGTTAATCTTTGGAAACTGTTGGACTAATAAATGAAAATTATTATTAAAATATGTTTCATTAACCTCTCTTGGACGTGAGTTACAGTTATGCCCTCTTTTAAGGGGTTTGGAGGCATTTTGGGCTCATTCCAGAACTTGATTTTTGCTCATTCTTTGTTATTCTTCAGAGGCTGCCAAACCTGTGGAGAAGGAGACCCAAGAACGGGAGTTTGCAGGTTTCCAGGAAGACCCAAGAACTTGAGTTTGAAAGTTTCCAAGAAGGCTAAGGATGAGAGTTTGAAGCCATTCCATGTGCATGCTCATACAGAGTTTGCCTTTGTGCTGAACAGTGTAGATTTGTGGGTTTTTGGGTGTGTTTTTTGCATGAGTTTGGTGTTTTCAGTTGAGCATTTCATATCATTTTTGGTTGCTGCTGTATTTCATACTTTAAGCTGTTAAAATAGAGCTGAATATATGTATTGGGACATGATTAAACTTCTGAGATAGTTTATTAGTGTTGTGTGGTGTTTTCGAGCATTTTTGTGTTAATTTCGGGAGCCCGATGAGCATAGTTTTTGTCCTACATTTGAGAACTGTTGTGTAAAGGTTATACAGATCTGTAAATGTCATTTTGTAGGATTTTATGCTGCTGAAATTTCTGTAAAAACGTTCACTTTCAGATTTATTAATAATTGGTGAAGCTGTGAAGCTTTTGGCACAATTTCTGGCATACCCGATTTGGGGTTTCTTGAGAAATTTGGATGATCTTTGTGATATTAGTTGTTTGATCTTAAAGATCTGATTAAAGGTTGGAAATATCATGTAAAATCAGAAAAGGGACATTTCAAATACAAAGACACATAAATTGTTGAATTGATAGCAAACAAGGATGGTATCTTTAACTAGTAGGCATGATCTCATTCCTTTTGAACAAGTCTTTCACATAGTTAGGGTTTTCTTACTTTTGAGCAATTAGAAACCAATTCCACGATATATAATTTGTCATTCCAAATGGGGGAATTGAAAACAAATTATTTATATTCAAGAACTGGAGGTAATTGATAAACATTCTTTGATTTTGGGCCATTTTAATGTTGATTACCAAGTTACTCATTCAAACCAGATTATGGTATGTGAGGACCATTCATCAATGCCTAAGAAATGTAAATTTAGGTATGTTGTTGATGTAAATAGTATAGATATTCATTGCATTACTTTTAATAATGATGCTATTCTATCTATTTCTCATTCATACTTGGATTTACAAAATGAGCCTTCACAAGATCAAATCCCTTCATCAAACTTGGGAATTAAGGGTAACAATTAGTCTCTTTATTCAGATCATTCATCCCTTCCCTTTTCCACTAGTAAATTTAGGCCTAATTTGTGACACGAAAAGGTCTCAATTTCGGCAAGAGTAGGTCGTTAAAGTGACCAAAGTCATCGTCGCACAAATTTGGTCGATTTTTTGCCACATTCATTTCGTGTCAAAATTTTGACTACATAAATGTGGATTTACCAACACAAATTTTGTCAATTTATCTAGTCAACCTAAACTGTTATTTTCTCAATTCCGACGTAAACTTGCCCAATTTTTTGTCAAAATTCTGACCACAAACCCTTAGCTCTCGACGTCGGTGCTATACTCACGACATAAAAGGTGCCAGTTTGGTGTCTCAATTGCGATGAATATTGGTCGCAATTGAGATGCACTGTCCCATTTTTTTGAAAGCTTTTCTCTCATAGGAGCGTTCAAAATGACACAAAACTTGATTATAAAGCGTAATTTCTTGATGCATGAGAGTCAAGGTATCATGCACATTTCTACCTCCACCCCATTGTTTCATTCATCAAATGATTTATTTGACGACAAAACAATGGGAAGGAGGAAGAAATGTGCACGATATCCTATTTCCACTGAGAAATTATGCTTTAACACTCAAATTTTGTGGAGTTTATAAGGCTCCTATGAGAGAAAAGGCTTTGCAATAATTGGCATAGCTCGTCTAAATTTTGGTTCCTATAAGGAAGAATAAAATTAGGAAATAATTATTTATCAAGAATGAAAGCCAATAATTCCATCTATTTTTCAAATAGATAAACGTGACAAAAAAACTTACAGTCCCAATCACATCATCATAAGAACACATATATAACTATAACTATAACTATCTAAAACCAACATAATTTACAAATATCCACAATTCAAATATTATCCCTTGATGTTTTCTTTAATAATGCTCCAATGCCTTAGGGCATTCAGTTAGAAACTTCAAAATTAATGCTATCAAGTTAGATGTCATTTCATAGCCACCAAGGATAAGGTCCATAATAAGATTCAATATCTCTTCATCCATAATGTATATTAATGCTATCAAGTTATTTGTTATATTAATAAGATTCAATATCTCTCCATCAATATACCTCTAGTTCTCAATGGAGACGTGCTCCAATCAATAGGAAACGTCATCATGAAGCAGGAGGTGAGGTTGAAGGATTTTATGGAGGCATTCGGAAGTTAATTACAGAGGAAGTGATTTTAGCCTAGAAGAAGATGTGGCCAAAAGAATCACTAGAATGATTGATTGTTACATTAGAATTATCTTCATTTAACATTAAAGCTACATGCATATTAGAATGGTTGACATCATCGTTAAGTGCATTTGATGATAGCACATTTGTTTAGGATATACATAGAGAATGTCAAGAGTGTTGTTGACAACTTTTGTATTTCTTTTGGCTTTAACATTGATGACTGTGTTCCAACTATTTTGGGCTAATATTTGCTTCATAAATGGCCAATGCATATGAATCTTGTGCCAATAGAATGAATTTTGTTGAAGTTAACCATAATGTATACATATATTTGTAATCATCATAGTCAGGATAACAACTGTTGCAGTTCACTTACCCATTGAAGAGTTGATTTTTTTATGACGGCACAATAAAATGTTCTGAACCATAGATTGCTTATCCTAAAAATCTTTCATCATCCTTTGAAACTGATCAATAATAATGCAATATATTGTAGTATTAATTGTTTAAATTATTCCTGCAAATGAGGAACTTAATATAATTTGATTGAGCAACCTTACATTTTGTACGTCGCCATTTTGTATTATACCTCAAACAAAAAAATGATGGTGCCATGTGATCAAGATAGAAAAAATCTCTATGGAATGTACAAACCTTGGCACTAGACTTCTTCTCCATCTATGAGGCATTCAATGCTGGAGACAAAACCTTGTATCTACTCCACAAATAATGGGCTTACTAAAGTTGCTACGGCAGAAAGTTCTTATAGGTTAGTTCTAATCAGGTTTGGTGAATAATATGTGAAAAAATCAATACAACCAAGGCACTAATTTTGCCCCATTTTCCTCATGTATGAGAGCCTTGAAGAGAAGCTTGGATAAAAAGAAATTAGTCATATGTATTAACTTAACAGTAGCAAAATTGAAGAGAAAAATTGTTGGTGGTGAACTAGAGACTTAAGCTGCAAATACAAGAAAAAGACTGGTCGCAATGTATGGGCTATCCTAAGTGGTAGAAATGGTCATAGTAAAGTGAAGTTCACAGTTTCAATTAATCTAATTTGTAATTAAAAAGAAATTTCACTCTATGGAAATATGAGGGCTTCTTTTACAAACTTTTTTTCATTTATAAGAATTTTAAGAAACTGTTTTTGTCAAATTTTAAACCAAAAGGATTGCAGTGAGCTAATGTTTGAAACTCTACCAAGAGGAAATTGAACTAAGGCATCCAAATCTTAACGCACTATATTATAACAATTTCATAGTTAAGAGTTGTGCTTGTAGACAACATCCAAATCTTATCTGGTGGGTGCCTCTCATATTAAATTTTAAAATTATTTTTTTCTAGTTCAACATGGAATGACCTTTCATGTTGGTTAATCTACTAATCCTAACTCATCTCATCTAGGTCATATCATATCTTGATAAAGGCTAGTTTGCAACAATTTAACTTCTAATAGCTAGTTTGTAAAAGTAGTTAAAATAACTTGTTAGTAATACAATTATCTTCATAAGGAGGTCTAATTTGCATTCTTAGTACAACACTCACCCAAATATGCTTTCAAAAGGTATTTAAACAATAATTAGATCTTGACAAAATTAGATATGAAAGTGGAAATGATAATTAGGTCATGTACCTCTTCTTCATCTCGTTTGCGCTTGTTTTCCTTAACCTTTTCGTGAAGATTTGCAATGTACATATCAAATATCTCCTGACAGAAGCTTTCATCACTAATTACCCTGAATATTCATATCTAATATATTTATAGCTACTACTAGTGTAAGGTACATGATAACTACTTTTAATTACTCACAATAAGATTAATTCCTGATAGTGGCTCTTTTACCTGTATGCTTCTGCATCTTTGAGAAAAGGTATGCAATCCTCCCATTCTGAGGAAGCAACAATTTCCTAAAATGGAAAAAAAATATATAACTAATTTATCGTTACATATATAGAAATTAGTTTATGATAAGAATAGAAATTCATTCATAGTCAAGATTTTTAATGTACAAAACTCTGTGAAATTTCACTCTAGGTGTAAAAGTAGTAGAGGAAAAAGAGACTGCATTGGAAGGATTTTTTCCAAAATGAATAATGTAAACCTTCAGAGAATAAAGCAAAGCCATGAAATCATCTGCCAGTCTTTCCCTCCTTTTTTCTTCTTTCTCTTCCTTTTCCTTTACTTCTTCAATCACTTCTTCAAACACAGGCTGCAAGCAATACACAGGATGTCAGTAAGACCTAACAAAATCATATATCCCAAAACAACTTGCATTACTTTCAACATTTGCAATTGTTTCAGTTTAACCTAATAAAAATCCATTATCCACTAATGAGAACAGACTAATGCATTTGTGATAGCGATTCACTTCTAGCAACTACTTACCAGTGAAAATGAGTTAAAACATAATATAGCTGATGCAATGATCGAACCAGTTAGGAACCAGAGTCATATGGAACATAAGGATAAGATCCTTGTTTGTACAAATAGTAGTTACTAGGAACATAACAATATGTGACAACATTGTTCAAAGGAAAATACCAAATACTTTTATTGTGAAGTCTTTTGTAGCTAAGACAAAAAATCTAGAAATGTAACCAGAACAAATCTTAAGATTTGTTTCAGATGCAGCAGCCAAATCATATAGTTCCCCAATGGAGGCTTTGAACTTGCCAAGAGTCCATGCTGATGTTATTGTGAGCTGCAATCATTACATCAAAAAGATTACAATATATTTTACGTCCAATGGAAAATCTTAAAGCACAAAAGGCACACCTTTCCTGACTCCATAGCATCTTTTATGTTTGATTTGTCCTCCTGGTACTACCAAAGATACATATTCAAAAAATGGTTACATCAAAGGAATCAAACATACATTGCCTTGAGTAATAATGATTGCAAGCCTAATTGTGAAAATGCAATTAAATCCTGCAATCAAATCATTAAAATATATGCAACTTTCTTACCTGGTTTTTCATCCCTTCTACATCATCTTCAAACAAATCCTTGGGTGGTGAACCAGATGTATTTGAAGCAGGCTCTTTGCTTTATGATCCTCTAGTTCTTTGCTTTATCAAAGAATTGGAGGATCATAAAGCAAAGAGCTTGCTTCAAATGAAGTGTTTCTTTGCTATAAGAAGGCCAGTTGCTTTATGATCCTCCAGCAATCTTCAAAATTCATCCCAATTTTAACATTCTTTTTGGCTCAGTTCTTCCTGCATTTAAAAATATTCAATTCATTCCAATATACAAAAATAAGACGGATGAAAACTATGGAAGCACACTACTCTCTCATTCTAGACAACCTTTTGAATCGTTTGTACTTCTTCCTCCTCCAAATCAGATATAACACGTCAAAATTTTAGGATGTTCTCAGGTCATTAGGTATAACAGCTTTTGGAAAGATAAGATGCTCGTAACCGAAGCCATTATCCACATAATGATAGCAAACTATTCATCAATCAAGATAAAAACCAAATAGCTTTCCAAACACAGGCATTTCACAATTATGCCATCTCCAACACATCTTCCAAATTTGAGTACAAGAATATGGGTTCTAAGATTACACCAAAAGCAAGTCCAAAGAGAAAGTCAGATAAATTTGCAGGTTAACATGTGTATTCAACACAAGATCACAATTTCCTATAGGTAAGAATTTAAGATAGAAAAAAAAGAATGTGAATTTGAGATTTGGTGGGATACCTTGAAAAGTCATTACAATTTTAGAGATTCATAACTTCAGAATTCATAAAAGAAATGGAATAATGTTTTAAGGAAGATCAATTGGGGTTATAAAACCCAAGCATGAAATTGAGGAATAGGACAAAGAATGAAATGTCATTAGTTTATCAATCTAATATCGTGTTCATGTTTTCTATTCACCATAACCTTCCCAAAATGGTAATAAGTACTTAGTGGTATCCCCAAAACAAGCACCATGTCTGAAAACAAACAAGACTTTTAAACACTTGTTTGTTGACAAGAAGCCTTAAATCGTCAATCATTTATGAAATGTTAATCACTTAGGTTTTATGAAATGTTAAGCTTTTAGACCATCACGACAGCTAATGCAGATACATATATTTCCCACCCAAAGATTTATCAGAGAAAACTACTAAAACTTAAGCACAAACGACATCCCCTTAAGCAGGGCTTGCAAATCTCACAAGCTGTGTAAACTAGATAAAGAAGACTCCAAATGCAATTTTGGAATGCTTTACAAATACCTGAATTTCCCAATGACTAGGAATAGATTGAGAATCATAAGAATAAAAAATCCCATGATTAGGGATAAAAAATTGTGTTTATAGGACTTGTTAGAGGTCATCCCTTCCAAATTTCTCGTCACTAATAGTTAAGACAGAATAAGAAATCTCTTCCAAGAAAAGTGGAGGAGAGAAAAAAAATAGGGATCCCTTCATATTTGATTAAGTCAAATTTGAGATAGGGTTAATCCTCCAAATGACAACCGATCAACCAGTTAATGAGGCCGTCTTATCTTACACTAGACATGAGCAATTATCGAATGCAATTGAATAATCTTTTATTAAATGCCATAAATCATTGCCAAAGAAATGAGTTTAAGTATCAATAATAGTTTTATGGAGGATTCCTAGAATCAAATCTCAAAATGACACCCACTTCTAAATCTCACATACCTTAATGTATACCAAAAGATTCTTGATATAAAGAATAATGCTAGAGGAGTCTTATACAAATCTTGTGGAAAAGGTTAACTAGCAGTTAGGGATGTATGTGTAGATGAAAAGATAAGTCTTAACTACATGACTAACTCAAGGGCTGCAAGACTTCATAATAAGAGATAATTATCTCATAATAAAGTCAGATACTTTTGGAAGGTATGAGCAATTGTTATCCAATTTGTCTAATGTCTAGGATGCACCAATATACAATTAACTTTTATACACCAAATTTATACATTGGGTGCTTCCTATTTCAATAGATGACCCACTCTTCCTACGCATCTCAAATATTATAATGTGAGAAAATGCCGAAAACTCACCTTGGTTGAGCGACTTGTCCACCCTTTTGATTCCCTCCACTGTTGAAAGAACTAAAATATATCAACAAATTAAGTGTTAGTGAAACTATTTGAACAAATGAAAGGGAAAAGTTAACAAATTTTGTACAATCTAAGGGATTTATTGTGAATTAAGTAGACTCCGAGATCATTTTATTTCTAACATATGATAATAGATCACACTATTGAAACATTGATATAACAAGCATACAATATATTGAAAAATAACAACAAAAAGCATTACATATTGTAAAAACAATAATATGTACCTGTAGACACCTAAATTTGATTACACCACTTTGGTAATCCTATTTATTTATCTCTAAAGACATCATTAATTAAATTCTTATTTAATTAATCCTTTGCCATCCCTAGCTAGTTAATTTAATTAATCATCTATAGTCCTAATTGATAAATCAAATGACCTATTATTTATCAATTAAATCCTATTCTTCTATCTAATTCCAAAAATCCCCATTTATTAAATAAATCTATTTGATAAATAAAATCCTCAAATCCAAAAACCCCTAACTTATCCCTAACCCTCCATTTAGCATAATCCACCCCATCCACCCATACTAACCAAGCTTAGCCACTAACTCACCCACCCTCATTAATGTCATCCACTTGCACATCTCTAACATTCCTAATCTAATCCTAAACCAAAGCCTAATCCACCCCTTAATGATGTCACATTCCCTAAACAAGTTTAAGACTTTCCTAAACCAAACCAAAGTCCCCCCTCAAAAATCCCAACCACCAAGTCATGAGTGCTCTTACAAACCATAAAAGACTCTTACAAGCCCACTCATGAGTCTTACATCCATCTTCCACACTCTTCCCTCTTCCACACTCATTCCTCTTACATATCTCTTACATACTCAACCCCACTCATCATGCCTTTAACCAACCCTTTACCTTACCCTCTCACACTCATCCTCCTTGTGACAAGTGTCACCTTCCCATTTGTGCTAAACAAGAACAATCCATGTGCTCTCCTTTGAGTGCATCCTAGCCCTCCTTAAGCCTTCATTTCTCCTTGCATCTTAGCCCTCCATCCCTCAAGCCCTTAGCCTATAAATTGAATCCCATCCCAAGCCGTTTAAACAACAATCTTTGAGCTAAAGTTACCATGCTATTTTGAGAACCAAAGCTATCAATATTACCCTTATAATTCCAAATTGAGAGCTCACAAAGCTACCAATTTTCCATTACCCACCTCCATTGAAGTAGCTTTGAGTATCTTGAGCATACATCCATATCAAAGGACACATCTACAAAATCAAGAAAGTATGGAGTGTTTTCTCTTGTGAGGTTTTCATTTCTTGTTTGATTTCTTTGTCTAAGCATATATGTGAATTTAGTTTTAGTTTGTGAATGTTTCTCTTATTGTTAATGTTCTTTGCACACTAAATCTTGTTCTACAGTACCAGAGATGCAAGGGGTGAGGACGCCATCTCCTATAACCATACAAGTCCCCACAAGGGCTAGTATTAACAAACATCTCTTGGCAAAGTTACTTTGTTCAAGAGCTTCCTTTGTCCTAAGGGCTCTATTGGGCTATCTACTTGCAACTTCAAGTGTATATGAGGAGAGTTTCCTGTCTTCTTCCTGGTGATTGGGTATCATGCTAACATTTGCATGGCAGCAAATCAAAGAATAAAGAGAAAACATTCCACTTGCAAAAGAAACCATTCCTTTAAACTTAGAACACACGTTTTCACATCAAAAAGATCAAACTTTGACCTAAAAACAAAGTGAAACTAGAGCTGTTATAATCTTACCATCTCCATTATCATTGGCCCACAATACAATGAAGACATATTTGATGAGGGGAAAAAGAGTGAGAGAATATATGATCAAAGACAAAGCCCCAAGAACGTCATCAGGATGTTTGATGCCATCAAGAAAAGTACTCGCATACACATAAAGTGGTGATGTTCCTATGTCCCCATAAACCACACCAATACTCTAAAACACCAATTGCACAACTGCAGCCATGCTCAACATCTGAGAAACAGTATTTGTCATAAAGCGATGTTAGAACAGTTACTAAAATGGTCATAAATTATGTTTTTATAGTAAAAGAATACTTTAACTTAAGAGAAAAAAACTATACAATATTAAAACATGATATCGTGCTTTAATAACTAAAAAGGTACCTATAACGAAGAACTTCATTTCGACTTGCTAATTGGTTGTCACTATTAACTATAAGCTTATCTTTAAAGTTTGAGCTTCACTTGGTTTCAAGAATAGTTAAATATTCTCTACTTAACAAGGCCAACCACGTGAAGGTGGAAGCTCATTTGGCCCCTCCCCCCCCCCCCCCACTAACATCACTCTAAATTTCCCATTAACATTTAATAACATTCAATTCATCCATTTTTGAAATAGAACATTCAATCATTATAATCACATGATAACATTCATTAACACATAAAATTCATAAACACACAACATTCATGAATAATTCATTAACACACAACATTCAAGAGTAAGTCATTCATGAATAATTCATTAACACAATATTCATTAACAATATTCAAGAGTAAGTCATTCATGAATAATCATATCTTTTTTGCTTTCTTGCCATTTCTTTTCTTCATAAAATTTCTAAGAGGAATATCAATGTCCTCGTCATCCCCATTAACATTTAATAACATTCAATTCATCCATTTTTGAAATATAACATTCAATCATTATAATCACATGATAAAATTCATTAACACATAAAATTCATAAACACACAACATTCACGAATAATTCATTAACACAAAATTCATTAACACGCAACATTCAAGAGCAAGTCATTCATGAATAATTCATTAACACAATATTCATTAACAATATTCAAGAGTAAGTCATTCATGAATAATCATGTCTTTTTTGCTTTCTTGCCATTTCTTTTTTTCATAAAATTTCTAAGAGGAATATCAATGTCCTCGATAGGATCCCCCTCCTCTACTGGTTCTAACACATGTCTCCTCCTCATCCGTTCAGGAACACCATGAGGCCGCTGCACCAAAGGGGGGTCTGTTGCAATAACAAGTACTTCATGAGGTTAAACTCCCACCATTTTATATTAGTGAATTATGAGTTTTTATTTAAGTCAAAGAACTATAAATCAAAAAATTAATTTAAAAGAATAAAACATAGATTTTCTTTACCTGAATGTGCCACATGATCTACCTGCTGATTAGTCTGAACATCCTCTAGCACTCATTCAACACGACATGATTCTATATCATCAACACAAAAAGGTTACACCGAGTTCAATTAAAGATGTTAAATTGTATTAATAATTACATAATTAGTTTTAAATAACAAATGAGCACCTCCATCAACATTACGATGCACATCAAGGGCTTCATGATGCTGCATATGATCTGTGTCAAGATTAACAGGCTGCATTGCAATGCCATGCACATTATTATCAAATAAATTGTTGATCAAGTATTCAATTTCTAATATTTTTTTGGCATATTTACATGTGCACATGATGTAGGAGACTGTTTGGTTGGGGCAATGGAAGCTTGTCGTAGGAATTCAGCCATAGCTGCATAGCCTCACTTGAAGGAAAAAATTTTGTGTTCTTCTGTGGCCTCCAGATTAAAATAAATGCCTTGCATTTTTTTATTAATTAAAAAAATTATTTTCATTTTATAAATAATTTTTCTTTGCAATTCATTTATTGCTACTTACAACACATGCTTTGATTTTTGAATATCCACCAGAGCCAAGTTTGTACTGCCCAACCTTTTCCAGCCTCACCTTTGTTGCCTTTGATGTATCCTACAACCTCTGAAAAGTTTGAAATATGATAGATGATATAAAGAGAATACTAGAATCATTGTGGAAACATTTACTTCACTTGGGTTTGATGTCTTTGGAGGAAAAAATGCACCATATCTATGGGTTCGATTTCCTGGTCAAAATTCATGGGATATTTTTACTGAGATCCTTGAGAAAGCACATATAGTTACAACTCCAGGAAGTGGGTTTGGACCCGCAGGTGAAGGTTTTATAAGGGTGAGTGCCTTTGGTCATAGAGAGAACATATTAGAAGCTTCATTTGTCAATATATCTTATGTAGGATTTATGCCCAGATTGAGATTGAGATTGAGATTTATAAGCAATTGTGTTAGCATATGAATTACATACCTTTCATATTTACAATAACACAATTTAAATAGAAAAATTGAGGATTATGCGTGGTAGTATGTTGGAGAAATAACTCCTATTTTAGGGATTTTGACAAAATAGCATAGCGATAAATATTGAATTCAAAAGGATGAGAATGTGAAGGAACAAGAGGTGCAGGTGAAGGTTCAAATCACATGAAAATTTATTTGTACACACTGTGAATTTTGTTGTACATTATGTTGTATTTTAAGAGTGCTCCCCTAAGGTAGATGTGTTAGGCTTGGTACTTTGTCTCTTTACTTCACTGATATATGTGTTTGAATTAGTCTACACACAAATAATTAACATGTTACCAAAGTTGATATGCCTTTTGTGAGCTTGCAAAGAGCTAAGGAACGAAAGAGAAAGATTGGACGCAGGGTGATATCAAGAAAAATATCTTAATGAGTTTCCATCTTTAGAGTTTCCACGGGAGAAAAAGAAAGGATTCCCTAAAAAGGATAATCTATTGGTTGGGTATAGACACATAATCCATGTGATCAAAGTTTCAGTAGCAACAAAAAATACTAAAAAAGAATAATGGATTTTAGATGTGGTGGAAATGCTCAACTTTAAATTCTTTAGGATTCTCATACTACATTGTTATCTGAAGACAGAGATTAGATTTTGTGATGCTTCACACTTAAATCTGATGTATAGTGTATATGCACTTCTTTTTTGATATGCAACAAAACACAAAATGGAATTGATGACAGTATAAAATAACAATCACTAATGATAACATTATATACTATTATCATAGTTAACAGAATACTATAGAATATGGGATTTGATATCTTCAGTGATGGATTTCATCAGGATTTACATGCAGATTAAGTGCAGATTTGATGCACACATGACCCAAAAGAAAACAGGGGATAGGAAACTCAAGATAGCGAGAAATTATTGTAAAAGAAAGGGAAATTCAACAAGTATAGTGGTCAAGGCGTTGTCTATTTTTATGACTCAAAATCTAACATGGTACATCATATCACAAGATTCGGTTGTCACAACATTGAGTAGGAATTTCTTAGTTGAATTCGAGTTTGAGTTCAGCGAAGATAAAATTTGAGAAAAAACCCATAGGAGACATAGGCTCTAAAATTTGACACTAAATATGAATAAAGGGCTTCATTTTGTCAATATATCTTATGTAGGATTTATGCCCAGATTGAGATTGAGATTTATAAGCAATTGTGTCAGCATATGAATTACATACCTTTCATCAATAGATAGATTAAATTGAGCTAGTTGAAATTGTTGATACTGAAGTTGAACCCTAAATTTGCTCATTAATGTACTAGTAGTTAATATTATTGCATACCTTTTTGGATTTGCTGGTGTACTTTCTTTTGGATGTTGCCTTTTCTCCTTTGCATCCAAAATGAACTCATTCCAATCCCTCACTGAAACAAAGGGAGGATGCTCATACTTTGGGTTGTGGACGAGGCTCTTTCTATATGTGTCCCTCACAACCTTAAGATGTTTGGCAGATTTTTACAACAATTTCTTACGATCAAAAATATTTCTACCAAACTCATGCTCTATATCTTTGATGAGCTCATCTTTTAATTCTTGAGATTGGTAGCTCCACCTTTTAAGAAAAAACACAAAATTGTTAGATATAGCTAGTATAAGAAAAGACTCAAATGAAAGGAAAAATGTTGCACCAATTAATGATATGAAAAAAAATAGTGGGATAAAATTAGTTCAGTTATGATGTATAGCAACCTAGTACGTATGGTGGGCCCGAATCTTCACAGCTTGAGGTCATAAAGCCTCCTATAAAATGTATCGTTTCCTGCAAAAAATGTCATGGGATAATTAATAGTAAAAACCATTAAAATGAATCATATGAAAGAAGACTCCCACTTTTGGTTCTCTATAGAAAAATTGGTTAGTATCTTCTACTGAAAGCATGAAATTACAATGTACCAAATTACTAAACTAGAGAATTACTGGTATAGACAAAAGGTCATTGATAATTTAGATGATCCTACCAAACCCCTAATAAAAGGAATTCCAGAATAATTAAACAACTTGCACAATACAACACACTAAAGAAGGTCATGAGGCATCACTCCACATCAAAAGCCCTTGCATTCACCACTTCCTATCATGTTTACATCTTGCAAGAAAATCCTTATTACAATATAAAAAATAATTATTTAAAGTACCTGGAAGCTTAGGACATTTCAAAGGCATTAATTCATTATCGTCAATCAACAATGATGTCTCCATAGATCTCGTGCCAAAAACACGGGTAGTTCCAGGAAATAACAGTGAATTATCACCAATAGATGCACTATGATCTGCATTTGGTAGCATACCAAACAGTGCATCTCCTACCACAAAAAAATAATACACTATGTGATGCATCCCAAGATTAAAGTACATATTATCAACTCATAATTAACACAAAACCAAATATAGCAAAACAAGGATTTACTAGCTATATGTCCCCTTGTTGTCGACATTGTTAATTGTGCATGGTAATCCATAAATTGTGCTAAGCTATTGCACTTGAATAATCATTGCAGACGTGGAATAATGGGAATATGCCGAAGAACCTTGCGAGGCACCTTTTTTGTTAATCGATCTGATTGATATCTACTGATATGACAAGTACGGCATTGTGTTGCAAATTCATGCTATTTATAATATATAATATGATCATTCCGACATGCATCTATTGTTTGATACTCCATTCCAATATCTTTCATGATGGCAGATAATTCTCGGTACGAGCGAGGTAAAATGTTTGATGGTTGTAACAAACACTCACCTATCAACCTACAACCAAAAATATAATTTCTTAATTTAAATAATATTAATTGCTACACGAACCCAATGTTAATTGTAAGGGAACTACGAGTAAAATAATGAAAGAAGATGGCATACCTTAACATACGTGTTATTGCTACATTGGATAAACCATTCATTACCTTCAAGTTCACCATAAGAAATATAGCAGCAAGAAGAGTTGTTTTAGAACCTTCATATAGGGGCTGCTCTGCCTTCTCAAGTAAAGGTACATCAAACTCTACATCATCATCACCATCATCATCATCATCATTATCATCTTGATCATCGTGATCTTCATCATCCTGATCTTCTTCCATGGTATCATTACCTTCTACTTCAATATTCACACCTCCATGTTCCCTTGTTTGGAAAACCGCATTCTCTGAATTGTAATGGTCCATAACATGAAACTCAGGGATGTTGACCTATATGAAAATGATGACCTTATATTAACCATGACCATGATTTCATCATCAAATCATGTCTCATGTCATTTATAAACTATTAAAATACATACCAATGGCCGATACTCATTTTCCCCCTTCAATGTGACCATGTTGCCTACAATGTTGCTCAGTTGTTGTGATTAGATATCTTCGAGTCTTTAAACCCTTACACATTTTGCAAGGACAATAACATTTTCCATCACCTTTTCTTTTTTAAGTTAGATTGCAGTTTAGCAATTGTCTCCCTATTTTTTTGTGCATTGATATCGTCAGGCATCGTCTTTCTTGAATGGAATGACTCGTTGGTGGAAGAAGGATGATTTGTTTGCAACCTGTAGATGGAGTAGTAAGAGGAAGACACATATAGAAAGGAGTTAGGTCTCTAAACCAAGTAGGAGTTAGGACATGCTAGAGTGGGGTCAGCCCAAGATATTTTAGAATCTTGAAGAACCTGGTAAAGGGTATCTGGAAAGGTGAAAATAAACAAGTATTTTTACAGCTACAAAGGAGGAATTGAGAGCATTATAAATAATGAAGAAGAAACTTAAATCCATACAACTTCACCTCTATTTAGAATTTGACCTTTCTGCAAGCGAAATATGACAATATACAAAATTTCCAATCACATTTTTACTTTAAAAAGAACACCAAATATACCTTTGCTACAATATCTTCTTCAAATTCTTCGCTATCAGATTCTTCAAAACTACAAGCTCCTGTGCAGAAAAAAGATGAGATGTACTAAGTAATTTTTGATGGGAAATATTTAAACAAATCGACTATCAAAAAAACAATTTATGAAATTTAGTTGCTTTATTATGTACTAAAGACTTGGCAAGATGTTCCCAAGTCTATCTATAGCATGCCTATCTGCATGGTTGTTTGCAAATAGTCTAGTATGGTGTCGCTTTTGAAAAACAACAAATGTCACTGGGGCTGGTAATTTGGCTCAAGAGATGCACAAGCTTGTTGACACCACAGAACTTTTAGTTCATCATATAGCATTCAACTATCTTCTTTAACAAAATCCAAAGAGAATACAAACAAACTAATGAGCCGTGTCTATCTCAATTGAATAGCAAGTACTATAGTGAGTATTAGGAAATTGACCTTGCGAATAGCATCCAGTTCATAAAGTATTAGGAAAGTGACCTTGCTGATTAGTTTAACATAGATTGGTGAACATAAAATTCATAATAAAAATCTGATTTTTTTCCAGACTTATTCAAACCATATAATGAAATGACAAAAAATGAATTGTATACAAAGACCATATTGTAGGCTATCCAAGTTGAAAGTGAATAGATGACCTTTATGGGGTGTTGTACCAAGTGGAGCAAGTATGTGAGAGCTTGAAGATGAAGGGCTCCTATTTTGGGGCCAATATTTGGTGGCTTTGAGGTGCCTAGGGAGAACCTTTGATGCTAAGTCTTAGTTATGTAGACTTTGGTGAATTTGGTGAGCTTTCTACGAGTTTGTACCTGTTGTATCAGCAACCACTATGCCCTATTCCAGACCTTTAGTATTCTGATTGACATCAATTATAAGTGTGCATCCAAATGTTAGCTACAATTGATTGGGGTGGCTTTTAGTGTGTATCAGTCTAATTTGACATGTGTGATGGCAGTATCAATGTGTTATCAACATCTTACATTATTTAGAAGAGGTGTAGTTCAGTGGGTAATTGTTCGGTCATTGTGGGAATGGTATTCTATGCTTTCTGTTAGGTTAATTTGTGTTGTTGTAGTAGTTTGATTTTATAATCTGAATGTTGTATCAGTTTGTTTCAATAATGTTCTTGTTATTTTTCTATATTGTAATGCATCTCACTATAATGTCCCCTTTTTGACATGACATTCAATAATAAAAATAAAAAGTAAAAATAAAAAAAATAAAAATAACATGTAATATAATTATAATTTAATTAAGTTTAGTGAATGATCAAAATGAATGCAATAAAGAGTTATGAGTATTGAAGGATTAAGATATTAAGGAGAGACCATTCAATATTTAAATTTATATTGGAAAAGGTAGAAATGAATACTTATTGATTTAACTCAATTTATAATTGTTATTTAAATATTTCTTAAAATAACATAATCCTTACTCTTTTTTTTAATTCTCTTCCAACTATCTCTATTTAGTGCCTACCATGTTTATGTGCATGTTTTTTTATGTGTTTTGGATAATAAGTCTAATTTAATTTGTCTATGGACTAAGACCTTAAATTATTGAGCTTCACTTTGTTTTGTGAAAACTATAGCATTCTCTACTTAACAGGGCCAACCACGTGAAGGTGGAAGCTCATCATGGCCCCGCCTAGGAGTCTCTTATGACCCTTTACGACATTTTAAGAGCTCTAAGATTTATTCTTAGGGATCATAAATAGTCATAAAGGGTCATAAGGGATCTTAGGACACAACAAATAAGAAATATAATTGTAAGCATCATGGTCACATTTTTTGGGAATCAATGTAATTGAGTTGTATACCCAAGCAATGAAGTCCATCTAGAAAATGAAACTACAACCTATTGGGATTGAGACAAGCCTTATAAAAAAGAAGTAGCTAGGAATGATTGCTTGCCAATATCTGTTAAATAGATTTGTTAGAGGACCTTGTATTCATGAGCTAGGAATGATTGCTTTCCAACAGTTCTTGAATACATTTGTTGGAGGACCTTGTATTCATGAGCTATAGATGTATTTAGCAACTGTTGGCAAGTGATCATTCTTACAGATGAATTCGACTTGGAATCGAAGGTTTGGAAGTTGCTTTGCATTGCTTGGTTACACAACCCAATTACATTTCCAAAAAAATGTGACCATGATGCCTACAATTATGTTTCTTAGCTATTGTGAAATCTACATATTTGATAGGAGAAGCATTTGAAGTTTATGTTGTGAATCCACTAAATAGGGTCAAGATTTGATTTGGGAATGTTGGTCAGATGATCTGAGAGAAAGAATGGATAGACAGATGGAGAGAGAGATAATACAAGTGGTAGAAAGAGCCATGCCATTTGCAAGACGCCACCATCCTTTTGGTAGATCAAAGGAAAACATGGTAAGGACTATAATACACATTGTCCTCAAGAATATTATCTAGGAGTCTTTCTATCACTTGTATTATCTCTCTCTCTCCATCTATCTCTCAACTCTTTCTCTCAAATCATTAGACCATCATTCTCAAATCAAATCTATTAAATCAACAAAAATAAGTTTGACCCTATTTAGTGAATTCATAGTTTATTTTGCATTCAAGACTGGGATTAATGCATATGCAGTAGCCTAACACCAATCACCCATTACATGTCAACTATTAAAGCTCGTCAAATAGTTGTTGAGTTGTACTTCATAAGAGTTAGGTGCTCCTGCACCATAGATGGAGATGATGATGCAAGGTATGATGTTATTGACTTCCCTCTTAGTGCCCTAGTCCACCAATTCATACATGAAACCATGGGACAAAAAAGAAAAAATGTTGGATTTAAAAGCTTTTTCGATCGGTTATTAGGATTATGAATGAGGTTTGCATGTCAGATTTGAATGAAGCCCTAAGATTCATTCAAAGGCCCTGCACCAATATTGGTATGGAGGCTTCGAGTGAAGCCCCTAAAATTTAGCTTCCCCACTTTCCATGATAGAAGCCAGTTGTTTTACAAGACTCAAAATCAGTTTGTCCTCCATTGTAGAAGCCACTTGTAATATGTAGTTGTTTCATGCAAATCAGAGTCCACAAAATTTACCATCAATCTCTTTCAATAACTTAGTCCATCTTATCCACTGCACAATAATTTAGAGGAATGTGCCAAGGCATTCCAAATCTTTGCCAATGTATAGACATGTGTCTTAAAATGGACCTACATATAAGATAAGATTCAATGTATATCTGCATGAAATGAAGCTAAATTTTGAAACAATTTAGCTTTCATTTATTTCAGTATGGCCCATTTAATTTGCTATATAAATGTCAAAATGCAAGAGATATTGAATTAAGTATAATAAAGTAGAGAGGAACAACCAATGTCTTTGGTAAATGCAGTGAAATTGAAGTGTGTAGCATTTGTTGCACTGCCATTATTACCAACACAAGTATCTCAGTGTGAAAGGAAGAGAAGGAAATCAAGAGGTCAGGTGAGGTATGCATTCAATGTGAGTTCAAGTAAAAGTGTGGAAGTGGAAAGAGAGGAGAGGATTGAGATTGTGGAAGAGATTCTATCTGGAGAGTGGCCTGAAAGTCTTTCTATACTCAATTTTGAGGATTTGTCTTCAAAGCTCAGGTAGATTTTGTCATAAATTTTTTATTTATTATGTATTAAGTTTCAATAGATTCAAATCTAAGATTTCCAAGATGAAAAATTTAAAATTTAATTTGATTGTCTCAAATTGCTTTTATCAATTTTTGAAATCACACGCATCATCAAAATTATATAGATCTCAGAAAGTAGAAAAAAATTATGAACTATAATTAATTTTCATGATTCTTAATTCAGATATATAAATCAGAATTGAGGTGTTTGTAAGTGTAAGTAAGCCAAAACTTATGGACAAGAGATTTTTCTATTGAATGTTTATGGCAGAAATGATCAAAGGCCCTGTATTTGACAGTCACAGGTTTTTGACAATTTGTATAAAGTTTTCCCTTTTATCTAATACAAGCTTATGAATTTTGAATCTATTTTAGTAAAAAGAATAGCAATATGAGCATCTACTTTGGCTTCCAATAGAATCCTAGGTGGATCCATTTACCACTCAAATTTATGTTTGCTCACTCCTTAGCTTTTTCCTTGGAGTTGAGATAAATTTTAAAGAAAATATTAATAGATTATATAAATAAATCTTTTAAATTCACATATGTGCTAGTTTTAACATCTGAAAATTTTAGTTAATTTTTTTTACATTTACACTAGCCTATATCTTTCTCATAAGAAATATTTTGGTATTAATTTTTTTTTGTAAAGATTTAATTTTTTCTTATAATATATTACTATAATAAAAATATATTAAAGTAAATATTAATTGACATTGTGGTGATCTATTTAGAGCTGGGTCAAAATAGATAGGTGAGGCTGTCATCAAGGTTCAAATTTTCACTAGTCCATTGTACTTATAGATTTGTGTCTATGTTGGGTGGCTATACTGAGGAACTTGAATGACTGAAGTGTTTGGCAGTCTTAAATTGAAAAAACAAATGAGTAGTCTAAAGTCTTAAAATTAAAAATAAACACAATTGAATTTATAAAATTGGCATTGAAAAATGTTACCATAGTGACCTTACTTTCTATTAAGAATTTTGTTTTGTCTTGATTGGCATGCAGTTACAAATTTTGAATAGGTGGTGGAATTAAAGATTTCTCCAAATAAAATGACAAGAACTAGATGGTAGGTTTAAAGGATTAATACATGCCACCCACGTTGCAGCCCTATATGATTGCTTTCACAACTTGCCATCTTCGTGCATTTTTTCTATATGTATGCTAATTTGATTTAAGGAACTGACAGGCTATGTAATTGTATGATTTGATCATGAGAAAAACTTTGTGGAATAATGAAATATGATACAAAAAACAAGGAATATGCTCTATGTTTCAATGAATTTTTAAAAATGTCAAGGTTGATTTTGCAAGATGAGCATCATAGAACTTTAAAATTTTGTGTTACTGAACAAGAAAGAATATTTTTGATGCAGAGCCACACCTTGGAAAACTCAGGAGGAATCAGTCACTCAACTGAGTTGCTTCAAGTGGCATCTACAACCTTTAGGATCACACACGATATATTATAACCACCCATTGTGATTTGAACCAACTGTTCTTATCATTATTATTATTATGAAAACACAACTAGAGATACCTTAGACTCAACTCATAAGACTCCTATAACCATCCACTAGATTCAAAACTTTGAAAATAAATCCCCCCAAAAATTTCTTCTTACTGCCTCCGGATAGACCTGCACTCAGACATGAATAACTTTCAAACCAAAAAATATTTTCTCAATCCAACCATTGATATTTTGCGTAACTAGGTTTCAAACAACATATAAAAATTTGAGAGAAATCCAACGGTTCAAACTTGAGATATTGACCCCGCATCAGAGTACATTTTCCTGCAAAACATTGCTCCTTGCTATCTCTAGATAGACCTGTGAACAAACATGTATA
Source organism: Cupressus sempervirens (assembly GCA_028749045.1). Classification (NCBI taxonomy): domain Eukaryota; kingdom Viridiplantae; phylum Streptophyta; class Pinopsida; order Cupressales; family Cupressaceae; genus Cupressus; species Cupressus sempervirens. Next base: position 249,789,276 of record CM053786.1, on the reverse strand, counting down.
AATTTTGAACCAGATCAAAAATCTTCAATCACTCTAGTGAAGATGGGCATAATTAGGCCTATAATAACATATCCAAAGCTCATGAAAATCCAACAGTGCATTTGGGAAATATTACCCACGCACTGAGATTAATTTTCTGCAAACATACCGAATTCGAACCAAAACTAAAACTTTTTAATCTTCTGCAAACTATCAACTTGTTTCTAGTGAGAAGATAAGAGAAATTTGTTCAAAACTCAGACCATCGAAAACTTGCACAAAGACAAAATGAAAAAACATTCCATTCCTCTCCAAATTCGATTCGTCTCTTACATAGCCGACTGGCTTTTTCTAAAACTAACTCTCTTTTTCTAATTAAAGGATGTGAAACGTTTTCTTCTTATTTAGAAAAAAAGAACGTCTTCTATCCAAACAAAGGATAAGAATCTGAAATGTTCTTTTCCTACCAATATTAGGCAGTCTAAATCAGGAATATTCCAAAAAACTACCTACTACCTATTATTGGATTCTAAAAATCATTAAACACTCCACCTATGAATTAAAAACTATTCTAATTTAAGATCCACACACCTGGTCCTAGGTGGCTATATCTGGAGAGCTTATCAAACTGCTACTCTAGGTATGCCACCACATGTAGGACGTTATTACAAACTTCAAAAACTAAAAGCATTTAAAACATAACATTAAATTCCCTATTACATTTTTAACAATGTTGCCTCCTATAGTGTTTCTCTTCTCTGCCACTGCAGGATACTCCCCTATAGAATGAATCTCAAGTCCTCTTGAGATGATGTGTTGTAGAAATGAATGTCATTCTTCTTTAGAACTTTCCAATTTCTTTGAACTAGGATGAGCATATCTACAAGAAAAACAAAAATAATATCCAACTTATCCACATTGTAGCTTTGATTCTTTAATGTTGTAAATGTCACAGAAAATTCTCCAGCATGATTCACTATACATGAAATCTGCATCCCTGCATAAACATTATTAGAAGAAAACATATCATCAGCATTAAGATTATTTGAGTTCTCTTTTTGAATATGAGATTCCTTATACACCATGTAATGTGCATCATATCTATCTTCATCAATAGTAACCATAAACTTATCTTCTTCTTGACTATCAACCAGTTTCACATCTTGAATCTTAAGAATTTTATTTATCTCTTCTTCCTTTATTAAACATTTATCATCATCTTGATATTCTATAGTAATCTCACTTTCAAATATCTCTTTCTTATTACAACTTTTCTCAAGAACAATAAGAGTATTGCACTCTTTCCTTTCTTCTTCAAACTGAGTTTCCGTACTACCGCCATGCCTTTTCCATTCTCCCACAATGGCTGCAAATTTTCTCCATAAATCAAATTCTTCTTTAGAACTTGTTGTTACACATTCCTTAGCTTCATCTTCATGCCATTCCTCTTGACATTTTTCTTCATTATGCATATTTAAGGCTTCATCAGTTGCCTCCAAAATCTTTTCCGTAGGAGTACCTTCCAACATTGTACTCTTCTCTATTTTCAAAGGACACATTGTTGTTCCAACCATAACTTTATCACACTCAAATCCCATAGGGCTTTCCTCTTTATTCTTTTCATCAACATTTACTTAATGCACTCCTTCTTTTTGCATTTTATTTTCTCTCAACTTAGCTTCATTCTCTTCACGTTTCCTTCTCAAACTTTTTATTTCCTCTTCTATCTTTCTTACCTCTTCTCTTTGTTTTCTCATTTCTTCTTCCTCTCTTTTCTTCTTTTCTATCACTTCCACCTTCAAGTTTGAAGACTCCATCTCTGAATTTTCTTCCTCAGTCTGATTTTCAGCATCATTCTATAATTTATCTTTGAGTACAGGAACTAGTACAAAGAGTGGGCTCTTCTTTCCTTTCACCTCTTTCAATAATTCTTTCTTACCCATCACCATAACTTTGGCTTCTGCAGCTTTTGATTCTTCTTGACTTGGCTCAAATAAAGGTATTAGTTCAATGACCTTTCCATTCTTTGTAATGGTATACGTATTCGTCACTCCATCATGATGTGCCTTGAGATCATATTGCCAGGGTTTGCCGAAAAGTAAATGGCATGCATCCATATTAACAATATCAAACAATAATCTATCCTTATAGGCTCCAATCTGAAATTCCACCCAAGCTTGCTCTTCCACTATAGTATGCTGCCCTTTATTTAACCAAGATATTTTGTAAGGATACGGGTGTTGTATTCTTGGTAGCTTTAACTTTTCCACCATTTCAAGAGACACAAAATTTTCTGTAGAACCAGAGTCTACCAGTACCTTACAAAATTTTCCCCCAGATTTATAGGTAGTTCTAAAAATGGACTTCCTTTGTGGTGGTTCTTCTTTGACAGGCATTTTCAATAGTGTTCTTCTCATCATAAGTGCTTCCCCCTTTTTTGGATAACCATAACTGTCTAAAACTTCTTGTAAATCCGCTTCTTGTGCCAGGTGTATTCTCCTTTCACCATGAGTACTAGAGCTTGCTTTTGCTGGACATTTGTGTGTCATATGACCTTCTTGATTATAATTGTAGCATCTTATTGGTCCATTTGTCCTTCCTGGTGATCTTCCTCTGAAATTTGGCCTTCTACCTGTGAAACTTCCTTTGAAATTATCAAACTTATTAACTTCATTATGCATCTCCGTTTGTGGCTGAAAATTTGGACTCCTTCCTGTAAATGTACCTCTTCCTCTGAATGGTTGTCTTCCTCTACCTCTGTTATTATTTTCTTGTCTCCTTTTGATTTTCTCTTCCACCTTCAAAGCCAGCTGATAGCACTTAGCTACGGTGTTTGGACTTAGCAACTGCAACTCTTCTTGTATGTTCATCCTCAAACCATTTAGGTATCTTGCTACCTTGATACTCTCGAGTTCTATGAATTTTGATCTTAGACTTAACTTTTGAATTTCTTCTGTATAAGTACAGACATCCATATCCCTTTGTCTGAGATTCTACCTCTTCTGATGCAATTGTACCTCATAGTCTTCAGGGAGATACGTCTCTCTTATCATTGACACCATCTTCTTCCACGAACAAATTTTTCTTCTATCCTCCTTTATCCTTTCTTCTTGCACAAAATTCCACCATGTAAGGGCTGCTCCCTTCATTCTGGACTTAGCCAACTTAACTTGCTGCGACTCTGAAACTTTCTCACATTCAAAATGATTCTCTAAGGCTTCAATCCATTCCAACACTAATTCAACATCCATCTTTCCTGTAAACATAGGTAACTCCATGGGTTTTCCTCCCAAAGCCTTTAAAGCTTTAAAAAATGGCTTCTTGTTCTCAGATATTTTGTCTTCTTCACTATCGGGTACGTCTTCCTCTTCTTCCATTTCTTCTTTCATTTCTTTCTTCTCAACTACATTCTGCATATACTCCAACTTACTGGCTAGTTCTTCCACTATCCCCTTCAACTCCCTATTCTCTTTTTGGATAAGTTCTTCTTGCTGCTTGACTTTCTTCACTAATTCTGCATTGGTCACCATCTTGCTTGACCCTATTGAGGAATCTTGATCGGGGGCGTTCAACATATAACTTCACAACCTACAACTCTCAAGCTTTGATACCAAAAATGATGCAGAGCCACACCTTGGAAAACTCAGGAGGAATCAGTCACTCAACTGAGTTGCTTCAAGGGGCATCTACAACCCATTGTGATTTGAACCAACTATTCTTATCATTATTATTATTATGAAAACACAACTAGATATACCTTAGACTCAACTCATAAGACTCCTATAACCATCCACTAGATTCAGAACTTTGAAAATAAATCCCCCTAAAAATTTCTTCTTGCTGCCTCCGAATAGACCTGTACTCAGACATGAATAACTTTCGAACCAGAAAATATTTTCTCACTCCAACCATTGATATTTTGCATAACTAGGTTTCAAACAACATATAAAAATTTGAGAGAAATCCAACAGTTCAAACTTGAGATATTGACCCCACATTAGAGTACATTTTCCTGCAAAACATTGCTCCTTGCTGTCTCTAGATAGACCTATGAACAGACATGTATAACTTTTGAACCAGATCAAAACTCTTCAATCGCTCTAGTGAAGATGGGCGTAATTAGGCCTATAGTAACATATCCAAAGCTCATGAAAATCCAATAGTGCATTTGGGAAATATTACCCACACACTGAGATTAATTTTTTGTAAACATACCGAATTCGACCCAAAACTAAAACCTTTTAATCTTCTGCAAACTATCAACTTGTTTCCAGTGAGAAGATAAGAGAAATTCGTTCAAAACTCAAACCATCAAAAACTTGCACAAAGACAAAATGAAAAAACATTCCATTCCTCTCCAAATTCGATTTGTCTCTTACATAGCCGACTGGCTTTTTTTAAAACTAACTCTCTTTTTCTAATTAAAGGATGTGAAATGTTTTCTTCTTATTTAGAAAAGAAGAATTTCTTCTATCCAAACAAAGGATAAGAATCTGAGACATTCTTTTCCTACCAATATTAGGCAGTCTAAATCAAGAATATTCCAAAAAACTGCCTACCACCTATTATTGGATTCTAAAAATCATTAAACACTCCACCTACGAATTAAAAACTATTCTAATTTAAGATCCACACACCTGGTCCTAGGTGGCTATATCTGGAGGGCTTATCGAACTGCTACTCTAGGTATGCCACCACATGTAGGACTTTATTACAAACTTCAAAAACTAAAAGCATTTCAAACATAACATTAAATTCCCTATTACATTTTCAACAATGTTGCCTCCTATAGCGTTTCTCTTCTCTGCCACTGCAGCAATTTCTAACTAAATTATTGACATAAAAAGTTTAGTAACTGTCCTAGAAAGTAATCTTGATGAAAGAGAGCATATTCTTAAAGTAGTGACTTGGTAGAAATCCATTAAAAGTGTCCATTAAAAAACACAATACAGCCTGAATATGTCAGTACATGGCAGAGAGTTTTACATGGCATTCCTGGGATAAATAGAATAGTAGTCAAGCCCTATTCAAGAATGAAAAAGCTTGTTATTTTCCAAGGAGAGGACTTCTATCAAGATGAATCATTAAATGTAGAGTGCACTTTGTAACAAACACAAAATTTTGCATGAAAGTTGTGAAAGGGGTGCAAAAGATGCTCACCTTTTCCTTGCAGAGTAACAAGTAGTTGGTGTTGCTGTTTCTATTAGTGTAAATTATGCAAAGTAGCCAATTGCATTTGATAAGAAACTTAGTGTCAATTTAGATGACATCCATTTCAAAGGAAGAAGACCTGATAAAGATAAGGCTCTTCAAGCCGTAAGGAGATCAAAAGTGTTCAAAATTCTAGAACCCTACACAGTCGAGAGAAGATAGAGTGTGCAGAGTTTCCCCTAATAGTTGAGATCATGAACATAATCCAAATAGGAAGTTCATGGAAAGTCGCATAGTATGAGTGAAGAATCTAATGAGATGATACACTGCATATCATAAAAAGGATGCCCCAAAAAAGAGTTACAGACTACAATCCTTATCCCTAATTATGTAATCTGATCTATGCCGGAAGCTAATCATGTCACTAAACATCTCTTTGACTCCCTAAAATCTCTAACCTTAGTTTCACCATTTTAAGATTTATATATTCACCCATGTTTTATACAATTTTTTACATTTTTCTGTGCAATTTTCCAATCATTCCCTCAACTGACATACCCATAGTATATGGTAATAAGTTGAAAGATTGAGCACATGATGACCATTTTGACTATGATGTTAAACAATGTCTTGCATGGGCTATATAATTGAGATATTGAATAAGTTTCAAGAAGGTGCATTTTTATTATGGTGTGTGACGTGGTCTTGTTGAATAAAATATTTGGAAAAACATGTGCAGTGTAAATGGCATTCAACTGAGTGTTGTGGCCTGCCACCCAACTCATTTGTTCCCCAATACTATGAGAAGCAATCTCTTCAAAGATTTATGTAATGTTGTTTGGCTTCCTATAAATGCCTATGCAACCATCTAATTCAAGTAAAATATCAGAAATTCAGAGAAAAAAACTATTTCTTTGAAAAGCCGTTGTTATGAATGACCCACTGACCATTTTTATCACTATTTGATATAAATGGTTAGTGATAAAAATGGTACTATGATCGGTTGGAGTTCCTTCACAAATGAGAATAAGTAGAATGTTATGCCTATACAAATCAAAACATTGAGCCAACTTTAATTTTATACAATAACCAATTAATATGAATGCAAACTATCATAAACCCATCAACTGATGTCAAAGCATAATGCAGTAAACTGTTTGAAAGCAATTTCAAATGGAAATAGAAATGAAATGCACCTAGACATATATTCCTAATCAGAAATTAGGAATCCATTAACCACTGCTCCAAACCACAAACATGGTAATATAAATAGAAAACCAAACTAAATGACAACACTCATTAGCCTTTTAGTTATTGAAATATAGGAAATAGTAAGATTGTAGACCCACCAAAACTCATTTCATTTAGCTAAATTCAATAATAATAAATATAATGACTTTTGTCCTTGAGTAAGTAGCATGGTAAAATGAATAGTATAAAAAAATGCACCTGATATAATATATAAGTATATGTGTGATTGAATTTAACCATTTTACGATCATGCGACAGTACCCAATACATTATTTTAAAGGCACATTGCAATGGTTTTCATAAATTAGTTAAAGATTCAACTTTCTCCTAAAACATATTAGTTCCTGCCATAGGTAGGATACTAATGGAATCACATGGAACTCCTCAAAATTTCAGATGTGCCCTCAAAATTTCTACAATCAAACACACCAGATCAGAGGTGCTCTCACACCAATGTTGATGGAGACCCTCGTGCTAATGTTGATGACCCTCATGCAAATGTTGATGGAGACCCTCGCACCAAATCCAGATGAAAATGATCTATAGCAAAGCCAATGACCTGTAGTAGAGCCAATGTTGATGGAGACCCTTGCTCATGCCAAAGCCAAATGAACCTCGTGCAAAAGCCAAATGAAATGTTTTGCCCTTTTTTGTTTTGTTTTATGCTTCCCTGTGTGTCACAATTCTGACAAAACTAATTAGTCGCAATTGCGACCAACATGGGCTACTTATTAAAAAAAAACAAAATTTTGCCCATTTAAAAAACTTGGTCGCAATTTTTGGTTGCAAAATGACCCCAAATGCTTAAGTGTTCAGGTCATTACTCTTGTGAAAATATTACAATAGAGGTATGTAAGGAAAATCAAACTAGCCCTGGGTCGGAATTATAGATTTCTAATACTTTAGAGAATTGTCATAAGATAATGGACAGAAGGGGCCTTGTCAAATGTCACTTTGCAAAATAGTTTCCAATATATTTGCTAGTAGCAAGTATTAAAAATCAATTTTTTTTGATGGCACATGCTCAAAAATTCCATAACATTTCATTTCATCAAACAATTTGTAGGTAGTTGAATTATTAGGATAATAGTTTATCTGATTCAAACAAACAAAGTTGGTCTACAATAGATTTAGTCACACATCATGTTATATTTAATCGATTCCCTCTAGAGATGTTTGTCCCAACATGTGAATAGACTATGCAAGGCCTCAGGTTGGGTAGTAATGTGGAATTTGAACTACATCAATTAGCTAATGAGATTTGAGCATTTGTGGTATCAGAACAATTTCAATTAATTATAGAAGAAGTTATGCAAGAAGATATGTCCCATATATCAGTAGAAAATATTGAGGAAGCTCAAAGGAAATTGGGAGATTTTTGAACTGAACAAATGGTCAATGGAAATATTGGTTGTGGGGAAACTTTTTATTTCTCACAAATCCTTTCAATTATGAAGTCGCTTAGAGATCCTACTATGGTATCTTCTACTCCAAAGAGTTGTGGCAGAAAGAGCAACAGTACACAAGCTAAAGAAGAAATTGTAGCAGGCATTCAATCCACTTTGGAAGAAAAATTTTAATCAGTAAAAGGAGTCACCAAAAGGACTAAGTGTCCTCTGGTGGAAGAATGAAGATCATACCATGAAATGTTAGGGACATCAACACCCCTGACAAATGAAGTAGGATTAAAAGATTGTTGATGAGTCGAAATGAGACATTATATTACTTCAAATGAAAAGTATGATGAGCTTATTGCTAAATAGAAACAATGGAAATTTGTCCATTATCCTAGTGTTGGGGCTTTACACGGTTTAACCACTTTGTGGAACCTGAAGGTTGTTTTTGGAAGCTTAATAGGACAAGATTTAGATTGAAAATGTTTTAAGTTTCAAAATTTTGAGATCTCAATGGTTATCTTTAACATTTATGGTCCCTTAAGTATTTTAGATAAGGTTAAATTGTGGATTCTCATTTCAACAAAAATTTGATCTTTATTAGAACAAAATTGTATCATAGGTGGTGACTTCAATGCATTTCAAAATAATAAGGAGAAACATGGAGGAATTTTTCCATCTCTAAAAATTATGGAGGAATTTGATAACTTTATAACTACCAATGAATTGTTTGAAAATTGAAATGTCCAATGGATGCTTCACTTGGCATAATAGAAGAGATGGTTTCCTACAAATTGTTGAGAAACTTGATAGATTTTTAGTTTCACAAGCATGGAAAATAAAATCTATCCTATTTTTGGTAGAAATTCTTCCTATCCTAGGATTGGATCACTTCTCTATTTCATTATCCTTAGATAATAAAATGGATCAGACAACATTACATTATAAATCTTCATTTAAGTTTGAAAGAATGTGGTTCGGACATCCAATGTTTCTTCCCTTAATTAGACAATGGTGGGTCAGTGCTCCATAGGAAAAACATAATAGTATGTTTCGGTTCTATAAGAAACTCCAATATCTTAAAGGCAAAATTAGAATTTGGAACAAATAGGTTTTTAAAAATATTTTTGACGAGAAAAACAAGGTGCAGAAGGAACTTCAAGAAATCATCAATTTTGGCTTAAATTTAAATTCATATTCTCATCAAAAAGAGAAGAAACTTCAATGGGTGGACTTGTATCATAGGGAGGAAGAATATTGGTGGCAAAAATCTAGGGAATTATGGTTAAGTGATGGTGACCATAACACAAAATTCTTTCATGCTTCAACAAGTCAAAAAAGGCAAGTAAATCCATTTTTTCAATCATAGAACAACTTACGAGTAAAAAATTATTAGATGAGGCAAGTATCAAGAGGGAAGGAGTTAGATACTTTAAAGAACTCCTTGATCCATTAGCAAAAGTGGATGTAAATAATCTTCAACTTAACTCATTCTTAGAGGTAGTTCTAAGAATCATATCAGATCAAGATAATGATGCTCTTATGAAACCCTTCACTTTGTAGGAAATTTAGAAAATAGTTCAATCCTTGTCCGAAGATAAAACACTTGGTCTTAATGGCTTTATAGCTCTCTTCTTTCAAAAATGTTGGGATGTTTTGGGGTGGGATTTACTTATGGCCCTAGAATCCTCCTAATGCAATGGTTACATGTGTGGGAATTTTAATTCTACTAATATTTCCATCATTCCTGAGTCTGGTGATCCCCAGACTTTTGCTAATTTCAAACCAATTTCATTGTGTAACACTATTTATAAAATCTTCACAAAGGCTATTTATTCTAGGCTTCAAGTTTTGTTTCCTAATATCATTTCTCCAGAACAAGGTGGTTTTGAGCCATGGAAAGAGACTTTGGGAGGGGAAATTGTGGCTCATGAAACTCTTCATCATATAAAAGAAAATCAAATTCATTTCTTATCAAATTATTGGAGAAATTTGGTTTGAATAACGCTTGGTGCAAATGGATCAAAGCTTGTATTTTGGGGGCTACATTTTTGGTTCTTATTAAAGGGTCTCTAGAGGGGTACTTCAAATCTTCTCAAGGAATCACACAAGGTGATTCTCTTTCACCTAATTTATTTATTTTGATGGTAGAAGCTTTTCGTAGGTCCATAATTCAATCTCAACAGTTGGAGCTTTGGAAAAGCATTCAGTTTGGAGGAAATGATCTAGCATTCAGTCTCTCTCTTTGCATATGACACTTTGTGGTTTGGATCTGCAAACATTAATGAAGCCAAGCATATTAAATATTTATTGGACCAATATTCACTATTCTCAGGTCAAAAGATCAGCATGGTCAAATCTAAAATCTTCTTCTTCAACACAGCTCCACCTATTGGACAAAGGATTAAAAACATTCTTGATTTTGAGGAGGAAAAATTACCATCTACATATTTGGGTGTTCCCTTCCTCATGGGAAATAATAAATCTTCTTATTGGAAAAATATAGTAGATAGAATTAAAGCTAGAACAATGACTTGGAAGGTAAGATGGTTTTCTCTTTCTAGCAAAAATCTTTTAATTAAGTCTATCTTATCAACTATCCCAAATTATTATTTCTCTATATTATCAACACCTAGGTTTATTATTAAGCAGATTGAAGGCATTATTCAAGTTTCTTTTTATGGATAAAAAACTTATCAGGTAATAGCAAAATCCCTCTCATCTCATTAAAGAAAATCTCTTTAGAGAAGCTCAAGGTGAGATTAATCTTCCTAATCTGGCTTTAAGCAATATTGCTTTTGGAGGAAAATTAGTTTGGTCTTTGTATGAGAAAGTAAAGGCTAAATGGTGTAGGATCTTATAGAGAAAATATTTAGATTTTTTTGATCCCTCCAAAATTTTCACTATGGACCACTTGCCTAAAGGGTTAGCTATTTGGAACTTCTTGGTTGAATCTCATGACTTGGTTACTAGATATTTGACTTGGAAAATTAATAATGGTTTTAAGGAAATCTTTTGGAAAAATTCATGGAATGGCCTTCCTCTTCTTTGTAATTCTCAATCCTTTGAAAATTGGATTATAATTTTTTGTGCTGAATGGGGCCCCTATGTAGAGCTGATTACTTTCAGTCCATTGATCCAATTTCAAGTAGAGTTACTTGGAAAAACCCAAATAAGTTACAAATTTCCTATTAGATCAAAAAAGAATTTGTTAGTATATGTAATACAAGGACTATTTTAGTGTCTAATCTCTCAGATACACTAATCTGGGCCCCACACCAAGAGGGCAGATACTTAGTAAAATTGGGTTACTTAGCTGCCAAGAACCTAGAAATTGGTTACAAGTCATTTCGAGCATTCAAATTTTGTTGGAACTCGGTAGTCTTACCAAAGGCAGGAAATTTTTCTTTGTTAGCTTTAAAAAAGAGAATTTTGATAGGAGAAAATTTATCAAAATTGAATATTGTTCAAAAAATGAAATGTGTATTATGCATGGAGGGAGAGGAAAATGTTGATCACCTCTTTGTTTAGTGTAAAATGACATATCAATGCTAGATTTTTGTCCTTCAAAAATTAAATTTCAGTATGCCCCTTCCAAACACCTTATTGGATATGTTCCAAGATTGGCCAAGTTTGAATGTATTTGGAAGTGTATCCTAGCAATTGTTATTTGAGAAATTTGGTGGGAGAGGAATAAAAGGATTTTTCAAAATTAACCTTTGACATTGGACACTATTCTGTTAGCATTAGAAGTTGTAGTGGGGGAAGTTGTGGTAGCATATATAAAATAACTTTTGAACATCTTTTTGGCTAATAGATGGACTTCTTTACCTTCTCCACCTTATCAATTCATTACACCTAGTGCTCCTTGTGAGAAAGTTAATAGAAAGTTTGTGAAATGGATTCCTCTTGCTAGGGGAGATTGCAAGTTAAATTTTGATGGCTACTCGAGAGGTAATTCTATTGAATTAGGAGCTGTAGTGTGTATAAGAGATCATAATGGGTAGGTTTTAGGTATGTTGGCTCAAAAATTGCTAGTTGGTACAATCAACAAAACTAAAGCCATGTCACTCCTACTTGGTTTAGAATTGGCACTTCAGCTAAACATAGTTAATATTCACATTGAGGGGGATTTTTCAGTGGTTATCAATTCATTTGTAAAGAAAAAAATTAGAGAACTAGAAGTTTGGTTATATTTTGGAAAAATCTTGGGCAATGATTGATAAATTTAAAGTGGTGTCCTTCTCTCATACCCTTTGGGAGGGAAATCAGGTTGCAGATAATTTATCCAATATTGGTTGTGACTTGAAGACTAATGAGTATTGACCAAGTTACTCTTGTCTTAGTGTTTATTGAGTTCATTATTGACTGAGTTCACTAAGTTCAAGTTCATTATTGACTAAGTCACCTTTGGCTTAATGCTTACTGAGCAAGCTCAGGTTTAGTATTAACCGAGTTACTTAAGGCTTAATGAGTTGTTCAGTTTACTGATTACCGAGTTCCCCCAAGTAGGGTATTGATCGCCTTCTAGCCAAGTGTTTATCGAGTTAACAGGAAGAAAACCATGCCAAGCTATTTGATCATAGTTCTTACTGAATGCTCATGGGTATACTATCCAAGCTATGTGGATTTGCTGAGTGATTTGGGTCCATGTGGTGGTATGGTGTCCAAGTTTGTGAAGGCCTTAAAGAGGAATTGTAGTGGCATGGAGATGCTTTGATGTTTGAGGAGGTTCACATGTGTTAGATTATGGTGAAGTCATACTAAATATTTCTGCACTATTGAGTATCATTTTTTGTTGTCATCACTTGAGTACCTTGTGTGGTTTTACATTTGGAAAGATCAAATCTACATTTAATTCAAAAGAATGTTTGAAGTTGATCAAGGATGAAATTAATAGATGGTAATAAAATTTTTTATCATTACAATACATATGGATGTAGAATATTTGTTCCTTATTCAATTTTGGGGTTGTTAGTCTTGTGCTTCACTCTATAAAGTTGCAATTGGGCTTTGATGTAATGACACCTTATTTACTACTCACATGGGAGTAGGTTTGTCATACCTTTTGAGTGTTTGATGGGGTGTTTTTATAGGTGATCAATGGCTTTCGTTTTATCATTCCTTCCCTTCTTCCTTTTCTTGCCTTCTCAATTTCGATGATGTCATTCTCATTGGATGCTTGTGTGAAATGTGATTCATGTCATCAGTATCATAGAAGCATCCTACCCAAAAATTACAAAAAAAAATTTCAACCCAAGATAGAAAAAGATGCGCTCTCTCATCCCTTGGCTGATGAGATGTTGGATATTATGTTCATTCTACTTTCTTCTTCCACTCGGCGTGTGATTCAAAATGTCACTAGGGAGGACTTCTTCTCTGCAACTTCTAGAGATGTGTTATGTCCTTCAAATTTGGTCTCTATTTTTCTATCTAATGCTATGGATCTTCTTTAGTCAACATCAAGACTGGAAATCATTACTTATAAGGTGGTCAGACTAGAGTTTTGGGCTCAAAATAAACTGAAGCGGGCTATGTAGAGTTATGATTTGTGGTCAGGAAATGCCTTGGTGGGAGGACTATTTTCAAGGACCATGCTCATACAAAAACATGAAGTTTTGGTGACTTTTGAGGCATTACATAAGTCATGTGAAAGGCACAACTCATGGCTATTGGCCAAGACCTTGCAAGTTATGGCAAAAGCTTTGGGTTTTCAAGTGTCTAAGGGGGTGAAGAAAATTTGATTTACACTACTTGACATCTTGGGTCTTCCAATTTTTGATGCACATGTAGTATCTACTTATAAGAAGACACCTTTGGCTCCCACAATTTAGTTGGTTCGTGAAATTGGTGATTGGCCAGTTCTTTCTCTAAGTACTCTTGGCTCGAGACACCTCATCCAACAACCCCATTCGAATCATCCCAAACCAATAGTCTGGGCGGGGTTGGGGGGGGGTGGGGGGTTTGGTATTTCTCATGTTGCAGTTGAAGGCTCGAGCTTGGGATGGGAGGTGGCTCCACTACCATGCTCAAATTTTGGATGGGATCATTTGGTACAAATTGGTTTGATGTCCACTTCAATTGAGGGTGGCAAGGACATGGAAGAAAAATAGTTTATTGGCATTCTTCTATTTTTTGGACTTTCCTTCTAAAATTCAAGCATGTTTTCTAAAATATTTGAGAATTTTGGTTGTATTGAGTCCCTTACGCCTACTATTTTGATACGCTTGAAAATGCAAAATTCGATAATGTTTGAATTTTGGTGAAATTATGTTTTTTACATTGATAAAATATGATTGTCAATATCGATGCTTGTAATTTGTACATACTATGATGATGTTGGGTTTTCTTCACTGGTTTTTTTCTAGTTGAGCTCTTGAACCGGTTTTAAATTTTATATATATATATATATATATATATGGTGGCTTGTCCACTTTTGCCAAGATTTTTTTTTTGAAAGTTTGAAACTAAATAATAAATATGAATAAAAATATAACATTTTTAATTATATTTTTTAATTATAATTATATTATTTAAATTAAACTCTTGCCATTATAATTTATTATTAGTACTTGCTAGAAAGTTTAGGGCCAAGAGCTAAATATTTCATTTTTAATATGATTCATTAATGTTAATATTTTAATTTTTTTAATGTAAGTGCATTGGTTAACGATTTATATTTTATATTTTAATAATGTATTTTTTATAAATTATAATATGTTTTTTGTCATTTAATTAAAAAATATTACTTATATTATATAATCATTTAAGATTTTTTATTATTATTATAAAAATATTAAATTTTTTATATTATAATTATTTATTATATAATAGAACATATGATATAATTATTTATAATATAATATAATATAATATAATTATAACCATATGATATATATGTAATAGAACACATATATCAATGGTTATATTTATGAATAAAATTTAAATTTAAATTAACATCATTACAGAAAAATATAATTATATAAATTTAATAAAAACTAAAGGCAAGTTACAAGTACTAGTAGCACTTGTTTCATATCTTGCACCAATTTTATTCTATAAAATTTAATATATCTTCATTGAATTTTTCAATGTTCATATCATCTTTATAATAAAATATTTATGATAGAAAAGAAAATCATTTATTTATATTATATTATAACTATTATAATAATAATTATAAATTTTATATATATATATATATATATATATATAATATTTTATATAAATAATTAAATTAACCCAAATTGGGACACCTGTACTCCAAGATTCTACCTGAAATCTCGACCATAGACTAAAAGAAAGATCGATGTCCTGAGATGAATTTCGAGCTGATTTGGAGAATGTTTCCCATGTGCATAGATTCACCTGGAATTGTGACACATGTCACAATTCTAGATGACTCTTGACAACATCGATCGCATTCCACAAATTCACCCAAAAATCATATCAATAATTAGGTTTGATTTTGACTAATTAATTTATTTAAAATGAACAAATTTATTCAAATGTGTATTAATGTAATAATTTTTATTTATTTATTATTGTTTTGTACATTACTACATTATTGAGTCTTGACTCTTTATGTCATTTACATGTACATTGTACATACTATTAATAAAGTACCTAAAACCATTAATTACTTAATACTTTCATTTTAACTTTTAACCTTCTATGTTTTTAGAGGATGAAGTTGAAAGTTCCCCAAGTCGATAGTTCGATACGATAGGGTTTTCAAATTTCAAATTTTCAAAGACTAATAGAATTCCAATTTGTGTTCTAAAGACTGAAAGTATGAAACTTGAGTATCAAATGACAACTCCAATTATCCAATCTCAATTCTGGGTACTTAATTTTTTTTTAAAAAAAATCATTGCAATATGCAACAATAGAAATCTTGATTTTAATTATCTTAGGTTTACACTTTACAATTGTTTTAAATAGGGCCTAAAGAAGAAATTTGTGTAATAAGAAGTAGTAGGCATGGGCAAAACAAAGTCAAAAACCTCTTGTACGTGGGCAAGCATAAAGGAAAAGAAAGACATTATAGAACTCAAGAAAGTGCTACAAACCCCAAGTTTCACTGATGAATATCATGATATTTTTTATCCTCTTGTCCATGGAGATTTTGAAATCATGGGAATTAGAAATTCATTGTTTAATAAGTAGAAAGATCCACAGAAGGGGAGAAATTATTACAAATATAAAAATAGTATCCGTGCACATACAAATAAACTAGCTACTCTAGTTACTGGATTAGCAAACCTTATTGTACCCAAAGTATTCCCTTGCCCTAAAATTTTAATGCAATGTGCTCATAATTATGATGAAAATAGAAAGGCAATTGTAAACCAAAACACTCAGGAGAACATTTTATCCATAACTGAGAGTAAATTTTTCACTCTGTTAGACCTAGAGCTAGGGTTTAAAATAGAAAGCTTTAACGAGCGCATTGACTTGGATAAACTAGCACAAGATTATGAAAAATTGGAAAGAGTTTTTCAAGATTCATATATTAAGGGTTTAATAAACTCAAATTCCTCTACTTGTGTTACACTAGACGTAGACCATAAGCTTATTAGTATGATATTTTTGTGCCATTGGTTCAAAATACTATTTCTTTGTTATCATTTTGTCTAGGATTGGATGGTAACAAGGAAGTGGGGGCCATTTTTCTTGAAATGATTTATAATATCCATTCTCAAGGTTAGTTAGTTGAGAAGGTAGATGTAAGATATAATTTTTTTCAACACACTTTTGAATCTATGCAACAACAATTACTAATGATTAAACAAAGTACAACTATAGGCAAGGCAAAGACATTTAGGTTCACAAGTTACTTTTTCTACCTTCCTTTAGCAAAGCATCACCAAATATTTGAGACAAAGAACAAAAAGCTTGATATTGAGGTCTATAAGATTGATGAGAAAACTCAGAAGAAATTAGAGACTCCAACTCTAGTATATGAGTGGACACATAAGATGAGGATGACTACTAAAAATAAAAACTACAACCATTTTGTAGACTTTTTTTGGGCACTTATTTACCAAAAAATCATAGGCACTTTGATGCCTAGATTGCCTATGTCTTGTAAAGATTGAATTTAACTAGGAAGTCAAATTCAATTGGCTGACGAAGAGTACATTTTCTTAAGGTTTTACGTGTCAACAGTTGAACCCTGTAAACTTCTAATGCATGTTATAGAAAGGGTTTTTACACTAGAATATGTATGATATATGGAGAGCACAAATGAACTTTTCAATGGAAAACAAAAGAAAATGACACTTCCTTCCTTTCCTTTTGCAATTGGAGGCCTCACATTTGAGAGAAATGCTTTCAAAGTGGCAAATGAATTAGTAACTATTTTGGGCTTTTTTTTGTCAATCACTAGAATTATGATCTACTAAACATAATAAAAATGAGACTTATTGTCAATGGGAATTGTGTGAGAAAATATCAACATCAAGAGATGCCATTGATAGAAAAGTTAAAAAACTAGGATTTCTGGGATGAGGTTAAGAAAGAGATGGAGAAACATGCAACAAAGAATAATATTTCAATGCAAGAATTGTCATCCCAAATTATGACATTATAGATATCAGAGTCACACAAATCAAAGCCTCTAACATACTTAAATTTCTAGAAGAAAGCATCTAAACCTTCTAAGAGGTCTATGCTGAAAGAAATTAAAGAGGCATGTGCATCTACATCATGGTGTCTAACCAAGATGAATGATTGTTGGAAAATGAGGCAAAATTTGGGTGTACCAAAGACATAATAGGTTTTCAGGAAATTGATGAGGATGAAATTTTCAGCGATTATTGGAATAAAGAGCGTCCAACTATACATTATGATTTTGGTAGTTGTAGTGATAGTGATAATGAAACATAGAAGGACCTTGAGTCTGATGTTGACATTCAAGATATTTAGGATTCTGGGTCAACTAGGGGTAGAGATATTGTTCACTTTAAAATGAGTGATTCTATTAAATAAACATATAGTAAAGGGGCAACTATGATACAAAAAATGGGTTATGTAGGTATAGGGCCCATTGGTGCAACTAGTGAAGGGATTTGGAATCCAATTTTAGTACCAGACCCACCCAAAAAGAGGATATAAACCAATCATTGGACCCTATGAGATTGAAGATGATTCATCTAGAAAGTGCAAAAAATATTATACTTCTACTTCTAAAGGTCATCCCAACACATTATTTGTTAAATCTTCAAATCTAGTTGTAGTTGATCCCACTGGTACTAGCATGGATGAACCTTGTGTAAAAAAGAAAAAAGTTATGACAATTACATCACAAGAAATGTCAATGGTTACTTCACAAATTTATGCACCAGTAGCTTCTGTACAAAACCAAGAAAATAGTCCTAAAACACTAGGATTTGGAATGGGCCATCTTCAGTCTATTGGAAATCCTCAAAATACAATTATAGGTGGACTATGTTTAATTGGAGTTGGAGGAGCATACAATGATGTAACTGATAATTATCTTTCAAACACTCAATTGTGTCAGCAAACCTAGATTTTAGTTTGAACAAGTTTGCATCAAAGTTTGATTAGAAATAAATAGGCAAAATGTGAAGATTTTGAAAATTGATGCACTTGTTTAATGTCAAGGATCCACTAATACAATATTTCCAACATATGAACCAAAAAATGAAATGATGAACTTCATGGCTGTTATACCCTTGGGTAGAGATAATAATCCACTAGAAAACGTAATAAATCATAATGATGTACAAGTTACCAATCTTCAAATGGATTTTTTAAAAGTGAAAAATATTGACAAAATCAATATATCAAAAGAGAGAAACAAAATGGTCTACTCTACACTTCTGAAAGTGGAGAGGGAAAAAAAAGGCTTGTAAAGAAAATAGAAAAATTAGAGTTAGACCTTGCTAATGTGAAGGCCAAGGAGAAAGCAGAAGGCAATAGGTTCAAAGAATTGGAAAATAGGGTAAAGATTTATTCTCCTATAGAGGCAATTTTCTAGCAAGAAAATATGAATGAACAAGTGCAAAATTTGACTAAAGAATTGGATGAGTACTAAAAAAGAATTCAGCATGAAAAAGCCTCTACTGCATAGTTGTTGAAGTCTGTAGAGAATAATGCATAGGTCATGAATAAATTGAAAACTAACCTAGACTCTGTTGTCAAGGAAAATAATATTTTGAAGATTGAATTGGAGAATGAAAAGAAAAACAATATGTCCAAGGCAAGGATAATTTATAATTTGTAGATGGAATTGGGGAACGAGAAGAAAAAAGAGGAGCCCAGTGCAAAAAAAATCCACAATTTGAAGAAGCAATTGGAGAATATGAAAAAGAAAGAGTCAACTACAAAAACAATCCTTGTTTTGAAGAAGGAATTAAAAAATGCAAAGAAAATAGAGTCTAGTGCTACTACAAGCACTAACACAATCCACCATATGAGGAGGGAATTGGAGAATGCAAAGAAAAAAGAGGAGTCAACTACAAAGAAAATCTTTGATTTGACAAATGAATTGGAGAATGCAAAGAAAGAGGATTCTAGTCAAAGATTTCATGATTTGAAGAAGGAATTGGACAATGCGAAGAAAAATGAGGAGTCCACTAGAAAGATAATCCATTATTTGAAAAGGGAACTTGAGAGTGAGAAGAAAAAAGAGGTAACTACTAAAAATACAATCCAAGATTTGATGAAGAAATTGGAGGATGAGAGGAAGAGAGCAACTAATTGGCAAGGGCAACTAGAAGAAATACAAAAAAAGAGGGAAAAAGAGATGTCTGAAATGAAGAAAAAGATGGAGAATGTGATTGCACAAAATAGAATGACCTCTTCTAAAGACCGTCATTTGAAGGATACTATAATAAATATGGTTAAGCTTATCAAACAAGAAAATAGGGAAAAAAAAAAAAAAAAATAGTGATAGTTTGTTTGAATGGCTTGATTTAAATAGAAATCCTAGACTTGTCTTTGAAAATGTAAAAAAAGATGTTTAGGGTAAAAGAGGAATCCTCACCAGTTCCTTACAAAATATTGCTAACCAAATTCTAAATAAAGTATGGAGATCCAGTGACAAGGATTTGGTGAATCATGGAATAAATTGCTTGGATGCCTCTGTAATGGCCTTTGTTGTCTGTTACAGTTGTGAAAAAGTAATGGAAATAGATGAAGCTCTCAAATATATTTCCAAAGACTTGATGAAGATGAATCATGGCATACTAAACTTGCTAAATGTTGGATTATCAAATCTAGCTAACTTAGACAATAGATTCATTGGAAAGGAAGATTACGTGAAAAAGTTGTAGGACACCATGAATTTTGATTTTAGGAAACTTGCTTGATGAAACCACTCTAGAAAGTATTGCAAGTTGCATCGATCCACTATCAACAATGAATGCAATTATAAATAAATTCCTCAATTTATATGAAAATATCTTTGTGAAGTATTCATTGTCGATGATGTTACAACTATTTAGCTATAACCTCAAAAAAATGGAGCTTCTAAATGATGGAGAATGGAGCACCCTAAAGAGCTTCACTGGAGCTAAGTCATCTTCTCAAACTATTACTATTGTTGTCAATGTTAGTCATAGGTAATAGCACTAAGAAGCAAGTTGTAACAACTTAGTAAGTAATAGTAACAACTTAGTAAGTGATAGTACTATAATCATTTTGTTACTTGTTGCTCTTAATTTCAAATTTTGGATTTAATCTAAACTTTGTTTAATGTTAATTGTTATAGGAATGAAGAGCCAATATATTAGGATAGTTGGACAGCCAAGCACTGGCATATTATTACTAGACAAAGAAGATGGAAAAAATTACCCTAATCCTACTTGGAAAAATTATACAATTGGCAACGTGATTGTACACACATAATGTCTTATGTAATAATAATTTGATTATATATACAATTACAAATTGACCTATAGTTATTGTTGCTCGCTAGTATCTACAAAAGGGAATTCAAGGTCATTTCAATTTGCCATTGAGCCATTTGCAAAGGGTTGTAATTATTTGTAATTTTTAAATGTATTATGTTACAGGCTGATTTATAATTATGAATTATATTACTTTAAAAAAAAAAAATAGATCTTAATCTGTTAAATGCATTATGTTACAATTTCTTAAAACTTGAATGAACGAAAAGCTCAAGTTCAACATGTACTATTGTATTAAAACTAGAATCAATGAAAAGCTCAACATGTTTAAAAAATACAATCAATGAAAATCTCAACATTTGTAGACCCTAAAAGTAATAACTAGTTTCAATGAAAATCTTAACATGTAAGTTTGTAACATCAACATGTTCAAAAAAAAATTTAAGCATCTATAAAAGGACAGTGAATGAAGCCTATTAATTAACTTCTATAAACATAATTAATTAGTAGATAGAGTCTTAGATCAAAGCTACTAGCCTACTGGCTACTACTTGACTCACACAGAAGTTAGAACTTGAAGTTGAGAAGCTGATATAGTTGCAACTCTGCCTAGACTAGCTTAGCATCACTATCATCAGAATCCTCCTCATTTATTGCATATAAAATTTCATTGTTCATTGTTTTTTTTTAGATTTATTGTCACTGTCAGATTTACTATGCATGCCAAAGTCAACATCATCTTCCTTGCTTCCAATATTAGGACATGAACAACTGCCATTGCCACTGCCACTGTCACTACTACTTGGGTTTGAAATGTTGTCAATCCCTCTTATTTGACATTGGTTTCTCCAAATGCTGACAACCCTATCATAAGGGGAACTTTCTACCTCATACCTAGAATTATAGAGCCTCAAACAATTATCCAATTTTTTGTCTAATTTGTCTCTAACCTTTGATTTCAGGAAGCCCAAAGTACTGAAAACTCTCTCATACTCCATTAAACCCAATATGATTGTCAAACATAAATCGGTAAGCTTGAAATATTTTGGTATTGACTCTCTCAACTTATTTCTCTCACCAAGGTCTTTCCAAAGCTTTGTTACTATTCCCTCTTCATTTGGGTTTGCCATAAGATCATATTGTTCTCTCATTATGTTTGCAAAAGAATATGATTGATCTCTCAGTCAAGATTCATCTAAAATTCCATTTATAGTTACTTGATTGATTACTTAAGGTTTGCAAAAATGTTGAATCAAAGTCATCATCCTTCTTTGAAAATCAGTTGGATAGTTTAGAGACCAATATTGTGGAAAATCAATTGACATTTCTTCGAGTAGTTCCTCTAGAGGGAATCTGAATCTATTTTTTGATGAAAGATTGTAGCAAACAATCTTGATAGAGTCAAGCACAGAGTCTTCAACCTTTTTGAAGTCTTCACTTGTAACATGTGAAAGTACCTTCTCTAGTTTTGATTCAACTTCACTTCTTTTTTCATTGAGGTTGGAGTCAGGGTTGACGTAGGCATAGTACTGCATTGGTATGTCAACTCCATGTACCTTGGCATATACCTCATCATTTGAACGAATATGTAAAATGTTCCCATGATTGTTAAAATCTATGATTTCTAACCACTTTGCAAACTTTGATTCATCTAATGGTATTAATCAGTATAGAGTATTCAGGCTATTACATGTCATTTTACATAGCTTATCATATTTTGCAATATACATAATTCTTTGTTGAACATTTTTTATAATATTTCTCATGTCCTGTAGCATGGGGAGAATAGTTGCTAAAGTTAAGAGTACCTTAACATTAATTCGACTTGAATATAGCCAAGGGAATCTATCTCACATAGAGTGGATTAGTCCAAGAAATGATGGATATTTAGACATTACTCAATGTGCTGGTCCATCCAAAGAGATCCATTTGGTATCATTGTCTTTAAGAAGCTTCCTCCCATTAGTAAATCCTTGAGAAAAGTGTTGAGATTCCTAGACTCATTTTGGACTTCGATGAAAGTATTGGTAAATCTCTTTGATTAGAGATTCCACTTTACTTACACAATCAAAATTGCTCACAACTCCAAAAGCTAGATTCATTTGATGGGCCATGTAATGAATGGGAATAGTGTAGGGTGCCAAATCATTCTTGATCTTTTTGTAAAGATTTCCTTTATGACCTTGCATAACCAAAGCTTCATCCACTCCAACACACTAACTTTTTGAAAATATCCATGCTATCCAAACCTCCATATTCAATTAGAGTAGTCTTTAATAATTCATATAAATTTTTAGCTGTTGCACTACAATTCAATTTAGCAATAGATAGTAGAAAGGGTTGATGGCAAGGATCATTTACAGTATAAACATGCATGCACACCCATGAAGTATCATCAATTGTTGTAACGTCATCTAGAGACAATGCAATGAAATTCAAGTCTTTTATTTTTTTCCTTCATATCTTATTTTTCAACTCGTGCAAGACATCTAGCCCATTCACACTTGCTATTTACTAACCAGTGACTATTTGGATAGTTTCAAATTTTCAAAATGCATAATAAGGCATTAATTGAAGGGTAGTCCATCATAGGATGTCCTCTATTGAAAATATAAAAGACCACACTTAATTGAACTACTTTTCCCATAGTTTGCACTTCCATTTCTTTCCTAATGAAATCTTCAATAAAAACTTTTATTGCAAAATGCTTCTCCCATAATTGCTAGTGTAACTCATATATTTTGGTATTCCTGATATGCAGACAATTGTCCTTTTTTTTCCAAGTTAGCATAGATTTTTCAACTCCATGTATAGTTTCCTTTTTGTAAACTTTAGCAACATGATTTTCTATGGTATCAAGCTCAAGTTGCAACCTCTTCTCCTTCTTTGTTATCTCTATGCAAATCTTACATTTGTATTCTAGAGGAGGCTCACCATTAATTGGATTGGCCACTAGTTCAATGAACTAGTACTTTTCCACCCATTCTAACTAAAAATTCCTTTTGGACAGATCCTAATGAGATAGATCTTTCTTCAATTCCAATTTTCTTTTCCCCTTTTGTGCATGAATATGATTTACAAAATCACTTTTGGTTTTCTCACCTGACTGGTCTAGGATTGACTCCAACTCTATAATCTTAGTTTGTGACTCCCTACTCAAGGGAAGTGCCTCCAAATCATGTTAAATTTTTTCCTCGATTGAGATATCAAGTTCACCAACTTGAACTTCTTCAATATGGTTCAAGAGTCCAACTTTTGATGACTCTCTTTTTCAATAAGCACTAGAGATCTAACTTGTGAATCTCATAGGTTGCCAAAATTTTCACCACCAAAATATGCTGCTATGGTTCTATGTTTTGGTAATGGTGGCCTCTCTTGGCTTTTAGGGATCCTACCAAAACCCCTGTTACCCCTCTTGTTTGACATTGCAAACTGATAAAAGCAATAAAAAATAAATCAACTTAGTTGTTGAACAAAAGACTCAACTACTTAGACTACATATAATAAAAATAATATGATTCATTCTCAATAAAAGGGTACTACTGCTATGATACTATAGTCTATAGTACTACCCAACATAATTTGCAAACCTATAGGCTATCTTAGCATGTGAGATGTCTAGTAACTAGTGGAAATTGGATAGTAAAACTTTAAAAAAACTAGTACCACTGTACCAGTGGTCCAATACCACTGTTAACATAAAAAATAAATTAAAAATAACTTGCCTTTTACAAAAACTAGGGTCCATAAGTCAATGGGCAATGGACTCAGCAATCTAAAAGTTTGGCAACAATAAGAAATGTTAGTCTCCAGACTAGAAAATAATGAATTGTGTAGAATAATAATATCTTATAGTTCAATCTAGGTTGATGAATTAGGGGAGATTAACAAGTAGGAATGTCAAATGTAGGTGAAATTGCACATTCCTATGCAAGCCCACATTAGGAAACAATTGTCTAATTAGGGCTAGTGGTTGAAATATGTTAGGAAAATGGTAGGCAACACCCAACCCAAGGGAAAATTATGTGGTTGTAGTAATGGTGAAAGAACATGGGCCAAAGAGAAACAACATGTAGAGGATGGTAGAATTTTCAAAATAAATGTATCCAAAATGTATATTGCATTGGCAATTGCACCAATATTTTTGACCAATCATGCGATAACTAATGGTCAACTACCATGGGCATTGGATCCAAATTTGATAAATATCTAGCACCATAGTTAACCTATGTTGCATGTGCTATTTGACAAATGATGATTGACCTATGAGATGAGATTGCCAAAAGGAAAAGATTCGCCACTAAAGTAATCGCTAACTTTATTTCATGGATCCAAAAGGGGTGATGTAAGCTACTTTATAAATTTTTATTCCTTCAATCTTTCATACCCTATGACCTGTATAGTGGATGATTGTGCATTCTAAATTAATGCCAAGTGGCATTTAGAACAAATGTATATTATTTAAATGGATTGGACTTGTAGTTATTCTTTCATGTGGATGTGTTATTTATTTGACTTAGTATTATTTAAATTTAAATGTGACTCAACATCTTGGGATCCTTAAGTAATGTAATCTATTATGTTTTCTTATTTATAATTGTATGTTATTGCACCCATTACTTTATGATTTTTGTACATGTTATTCTTTTTTTTTAAAATGTTTGGAAAAATTAAGGTTAGTTCTTTTGGATCCCTTGGTAGGGTGTTACATAATGTCACCTAAAAATAGGGTACAAATGACATCCACAAAATTGAAACAAGTAAGAAGAGATAAAGGAATCCAATTCTTCAACATTGAGATCCATAAAATTGAAAATATTTATGATATAAGATTGATAGAAGGTATTGAACTAGAAGAAACATATCTTAGATCTAAAGAAGACAACATGAAGAATTTTTATTATTATATAGATATGGATCAACTTGGAAGTGTGACCTAAATGCTCCTAACAATATTTTATGTCCCCAGATGTCAAAAGGCAATAGATAACCAATAAATGTGATGAAAAATAGAAGAATAGTTTGACATATAAAACTCTACTTACAAGTACCAATGTCATACATGGACCCTTTCAAAAGTACCACCATCAACATTCAAGTATAGGGGAGCATAGAAATGATCACTTTAATTAGTATATCTAAGAACACAGACTACCTCATAATTATTCCACCAATAGATTAGAACATGCATTCCTCATAGGACATGGAAAAATTAACCTAGGGCAATGATGAAGAAGGTGTACCACAAACCTCTACAAAAGAGGTAGTGACAAACTTGGGAGTATATAGACATTTCTCCACTACAAACACAAAAACTTAAAGAGGGTCCACTAGAGTTGACTTGTTGTGATAAATTCAAGCATTAGTCTTTTTTCAAGATTTATTTTGAAGAATGGAGGGGAGATCCTCCCTCTAATCCTCTATAGCTTGGTACACTCTAGGAAATTTGGGATGATGATTGGTAGATGTTGTGGACTAAATAGACATTATATTTATAGAAAAAAACTTTTGTATGCAATATTTTGACAAGTGTATGGTAAGAAAATAGGATCCGATAGAGGCCTACTTCCTACTATCCTAAAGTACATCTAGAATCTAAAATTGTTAGGATTAGAAAGAACCTCGAGGTAGGGAACATGAGTGGTTAATTGCTGCAGTAGTGTTGAAAAATCATTTTACATGATGACAAAAGAAGAAATTCTTACAATTTTTTCTCTTGAAAAGTCTATCAAGTTAACCAACTTTAAGGTTCTGCATGACTGTTTTTCAACCTACTATATATCTCAATCAAAGATAAATGTATATGTTCAAAAGGAGGCCTTTGCTAGCATTTGTAAATCCTACAACACTTGGAAAAATGTGACCACAAACCAATATCTTTTTGGTATTTTTCTAATTCTATGATGAATGAAAGTTCTTAACAATGAAATCATATGAATTCTTATTCTAACCATGTGTTCAAAGTAAATTAGTGAGATAGACTAAGAAAAGTAAAAGAAAACCATTAAAAATAAAATTCCTAATTATCATAAGTCATAGTAACAATCTATCTGCAAATTGAATTTTCAAAAGGATCAAGAAAGAAACTAATAAAATTAGGAGCAACATGTCCTTAACTCCAGCTATGCAATCATCAAAGGAAATAATGAAAAGAAAATGATGTTTAATGATTCATCAAATTGTACAATCACAGAGAGTGTGCACACATGAGACAAATTGCTATGCAAAATTGTAGAATGATTCTTTCTCCAATTTGTCACAAGAGAGGAATTTGTTAACAAATATGACAAAAATCAGAACTAATTGATCATAGGAGTATTAACATGCAACAATACTATTGGCTCCATCACTATTTATAAATGCAAAATTCATAAAGTAAATGCACACTTGAACAAGAAATACTACACATAGAATTAGAGCACCAATACCATACTTTATTGCATCAAAATGCCAACCTTGAATACATATTACATTTTTGTATATATAAGAAACCCCATCCCTCATGCAATTGTTTAGATCTAGGGCCTTTCCTTGCAAAAAAAATTCTAAAAACACTAATTTTATGAAAATTATGTACAAACAGACTCCTAACTAGGTGCTAAGTAGGCCTTCACTCTTTATTTTATTAATTACATGGTGTATGGACCTATAAATGACTTCAAAACTACCATAGAAGAAGGAGATAAGAAGAAATAAGACTTTAGATGAAACTTGAGTCTCTAGGACTTCTAATAATGAGAATTTTTCCTTCTCTATTTGTTTCTACCAATTAAACTACTATCAAAAGTGTAAAAATGCATTTTTCGTGCATGTAAACACTTCAAAATTAGAACTAGTAGTAAACTATTGATGCAACTAGAAGTGTTTAGAAATCTTCACACCTACACACCTTGGGGTGTTGTGCACTTGTGCACCTTTGGAGACAAACTTTATTCCCACCCCAAAAATTTAAAATGTAGACCTGTGCACCTTCAACAATCTTTGAATCAAAACTAGAAAGTTTTTTCTGTCCCAAAATCTTAATTTCTAGCATCTAGGTTTTATTGATTTTTTACCAAAATGGTGTTTGAATGGGCTGCCTTGAATTTTTAGATGGCCAAAGTGATCTCTTGAGGATTTTTTTAATACAAGACTTGATATTTGGCCCTTACTTCCCTATGAAAAATCAAAAACCTCATGTCATACTTCTACAAAGTCATCCAATTTTGAATCTAATTCTTTTAGTGTTTCCTTAGCTTTAAATATCTACCAAACATCATCCTCAAAGGATAATACTTTAAAATATGATTAGAATTATTACACAAATAATTTCATAGAGAATAGGTGCATTCTAGATTCATCATCAAAAAATTTGAGACTTGTTACGCTATAGTATTGATCTGCTTCAAAAAATTAGGCATGAGTCCTACCCTGCATGTCCCAAATGTCTTCACACATGGCTAACATGACCTTATCATTAGCCTATATCTTCTTAATATAATAATCTATCTTATCTTATTATTTTTCTTATTTAGAAACATCCTATATCTCTATCCTTTTATTATTTCTAGTGCCTCCAGGTTGTTAGTCTAGATGGACACATTGTCCAGTAACCCAAAATCCTAGTTGATCATCATTGCTTACCTCTCTACATTCTTTTATATGCTATGTAATAGATGCACATTTTCCTCTATTATTTCTACTCCTTTATCTTCAAAAATGTGATGCCATCTCTTACATGCATCTAAAAATGTATCACATGGGTAATCTCAGCGTAATTTGAGTCAATGGGACCCACTGCCTCTTTCACAAAATCTTAAAAAATGTCATTCTGCTTCATCAAAACTTGAATTTCCTCTTCTCCTTGGTCTAAATGGTGAAACACCCATTTAAGACCCATAGTCATCAAAAATTTGGTCATATCCTTGGTGGGCTTCCCCAAAATGACCTCATACATCTGGTAGTACTAGGTGGTGATGTTCTCCATATCTACATGAGGAGGAGGAATGGATATGTGTGCCATCAAATCTTTCTTCTTATTCTTCATAATGAATCCCAAGTTTTTTGGGTCTTCTCAAATAAGCACTATCATTTTCATTCCCTATGTTAAAATTGGCATTCCTTTCTTAGGGATCTTTATGTACCTCCTTTGATGGGTCTCTACCTCCTATTTAGAAAAGGTGGAGCATTTCACATTAGAGACATGTAATAGCTAGATGAAAATGTCATCATAGATGCTGGTTACTTTCCTTTATCTACCGTTATTGAGTGTTCTCTACTGTAAGCAGCTCCACCATTGGGGTGACTATTATGGTTCTAGGAGGGGAGGAGAGTGGTTGTACTATCAATGGATCTTTCTTATCTGATGCAACAAATTGTCCTTCTCTGGAAGCTCCCTATGTATGGTGCACAAAATATACCTAATCTTCTATGATCTAGCTCTATTTCTCTCTAGCTATAGGAGGAAAAGGAATGACATCCTATTCTAGTAGAGGTGGTGGTGAAGTCTCTAGTTTTCTTGGAGGTGGAGGAGATATCCCAACTAGACCATATAGGAGTGGAGGTAATGTATTCTAAGCATCACCTAATGGCTCTTGGTGTGGTATATCCCTTATTTCTCACTCCTCCAAATAGGTCCCATACACATAAAGTCAAAGTCAAAAAGGTTAAAATGATCCAACCCCTCACTATTGTGGACTCATTCCATCCTTTCTACTCTTGATCTATAGATTCTTCAATTTTGATTGACTTTTCTTGGGCTATAGGGGGTCTTTGTGTTTAACTTCTTCTTTCTTCTTCAGCAACCCTAGCTCAATAGGTCCTCTTATACAAAGGAAGATGTTTAATTTCATCTTATTGTTCCCCCTCCTCTTTAACCTCTAAGATAGTCTAAGGAATTTGAGGCAAAGGAGTACTTTTTCTTCTTCAATTTCCATCTCTTCACTCTAAATACCATTGTCTCCATTCTACCTAATTTAGAGATTGATGGGGAAGCCTCTATTTGAATGGGAGGCTCTCCTAATTGTACTTATTCTTCCACCTTCCACTTATTCTTTCCATTAGGTTTCCCTTCCTTGTAAATTTACACTACAACCCTTTCATGAATATCCACAATCTTAGGTCTAACCAGGGACTTCTCCTTATAATTAGGGATAGTGACTTTGGTCACTTTTCCATTTTGTGGGCCAGCTGGTGACTTTAGAGTTAGGATATTGGGCACACCATATAAGTGGAAAGGCCTCTTAACCCAATCACTTATCAAATCAATAACATGTATATACTAATGCTAGATGGCATCATTCTCATGTCTACTTACCTCCACATTCATGACAAGAAACTCAAAGATCTTATCTCCATTGTAGATGTGATCTAGGATCTTGGGGCTATGTTTATTCCATAGCTTGAGAGGTATGTGCAAGTTTAGGACCTTATTCGCTAGTACTAAAATCATCCCACAATATCCCCTTACTAAGACTTCATATTCATCTACATAGTTCAGCCAAAGGTCTTCTATGGTGGAATCTAGAATGAACACTTTTCCTACAACATGTTTGATGGAAAACTTTGTAATTCTCAAAAGAATACTTCTCCCATTCCACCTCATAGATGAAAATTTCTTTTTTCTACTTTGCATCATATGGCCCAATGGTGATTGGCCCTAACCATTTTTTCTTGTGCTTCTTTTAAACCCTATCATATGCTAAGGAAAACTGTAACACAATCTCAAGTAGAATAAGCCCATCCAACAAATAACATGACATTTTCTTCAAATGAAAAAGAGTCCCATCCACTCAAATGTTGGTGAATATTTTGTACTAGATCAAATATATACCTACTTACACCACCCTTGTTGTTTCCTCTATTGAAAGATGTTAGGATTAAACATAGACAAAAATAATAATTAAATGCAATGATAAACAATATCAAAAAATAATAGATCGCACATAAGAGATCACAAGACACCAAGATTTAATGTGGTTCACCCGATCCCTAGGGTACATCCACCAAACAACAAGTCTAATATTATTATGACCCACTAATTACAATCTATAATCCCTTACAATTCAATACTACCACAAGAAGCAATTTTTGCATCACACGCTATAGAAAAATTCCTAACCCTAAGCCATTTTATACAAGTATTTTTTCCACTTTAGGGTTATAGTTCATTATAGCATGTCAGCCCAAAATTATCAATAAAATATTAGTGATAAAATAAGCCCCAATAAAATTATGAAGTATGTGCAATACTTCCCTGATCAATCACCATAAGCTAACAGAAGCCTTATCACATAATCTCCTTATATAAACTAGATTATTCAGAAGATAAAGGTGGCATTTACTATCCTATATTATGGGCTCTCATATGGGAGATTCCTTTGTACTAGCTATGGGTACATAATACATGGGCATGCACTAGGGTCTTGTATGCTTCCTCTCCTCACTAGACTAGGTAGTTTTCCAATAGGTAGAATATATAGGGATCCATGTAACTCTACATGTCATTCTGAACCAAAATGACTTTCTCATCTAATGAACTTATTATGATCATTCCCTAGTCAATCTTTCTATGCATGGTTCTAATTGTTTAAGTGAAATGCACCCTCCACATCTCTAGATGGTTCACAGTAGGAAGTCCCATAACTCTTCTTTAGAGGACAATATAGTAGGAAATATTTGAAATCATGTACCCTCATTTCATGTCTATTTTTCTTGGCCTCTTGTTGTATGGGAAACTATTGATTAGGTACTCATCTTGTATGATGTCCTTTGTCACTTGTTGATTTTCTTAGTATCAATGATCTATACTCTCATAAGTAATTTCCTCTTATTCATTAGCTCAAGGGAGGTGGAATATATTCTCTATATTGTCTAGTTGGATGTGTAAAATAATTTCTTCTATCAAACTCTTCACCATCTTCTCATTAGGTACATAGTGTTTGGCTAATGTCATGATTAGTTTTGTTGATTATAATGATACTAGACGTGATGATACATTCACTAGACCACTTTGGATAAGATCCAAGACCATCTTTGATATCTCATGGGGCTTGCTACATAATACAAGGAACTAATTCCAATCAACATGTCCCAAGCTTTGTATCTATAACCTCAGAGTACAAGTTGATAAAGCATGACTTCTTGGGTAGACCTTAAAATTTGAAAGTTGAAAACTTTGGTGTGATCTTAGCTATTAAATAATATGATAAAGTCATGATGATGCAAGGAATGGATAGGGAAAACTAGGGCCAATGGCACACCCAACTCTTTGTACCACCCTACAAGAGTTAACACAATGAAAGCAAACATAAAAAGAGAACAACACCATAGAGAAGGAGAACAATATTCTTTACTGGTTCATTAAAATATCATCATACATTCCCAATTGTAAGGACTTCTAGGTTATGGCTAGATACAAAATACATTCATACACAAAGATCAATAGCAAATTCACACTTTCTAGTTTTGCTCTACAATCCTCTTCAAATTGCCTAAAAAACTCTTCACTACCCTAGCTCTAATGCAGGAGCATCCAGTAGTGTAAGCACAATCCTGTATCAGCCAAAAATATGCTTAGGGATAGTTTCTATTTAATCTTTTCATTTCTAGATACCCTTTTGGGTCAAATAAAGGTTCCAACTCTCACAGTTCCACTATTAGTTTTCTAGGTTAGAGTTTTTGAGCACATTGGGATATGTGTCAATGTATAAAATAGGTTATTTTGTAATTGAGCCATAATTATAATGATTTAGAGGGTGTAAATTGCATGGATGATTATATTTTAAATTTAAAGCACTTCAAAAAAAGAATCAGGTCAAAAAGCTTTACGATTAGAAAGTTATTACAGTTTTGAGTTGCCTAGAGACCTCCTAAGAGTGCTTCAAAATCAGATTTGAGAGACTAAATGGCCTTGTACAGGCCTAAAAAATGGGGGTGAGAAAAGTTTTCCATAGGGCTATAAAGTTCTTTGAGACCTTTTTGGAAATGTAAATGGTTCATCAATCAGAGTCCTAGATCAAAAGTTATGCCTCCTGGAAGTTGGGCTACCATTTTTGGATTCTTCTAATTTTACACCAACTTCTAATGTGATTTCTAGAACCTTCTATTTTTGGTGGTGGATGCCAACTGGTATATTCTAGAATTTATTCCTAACCCTAAACCAATTGGGGTTTATTTAAAAACATTTCTGGCATTGTAAAGGCAGTTCTCAATGGAGTTTGGGAGAAGGTACTATGAGGAGGATTTTTTTCTCTAGAATCATACTATTGTAAGCCCATAGGGAATGTCTTTGGGTCTATTTTATTTGTACTAAATGTAATGGAATATTTTTACTGATAATAATATTTCCCTTTTTTTGTTGTGTTCATTCTAGTCTTGGATCATGTCCCCATCAAGCTCCTAGCCTAAACACTCTATTTATTCTAGCCAAAATGGATTATAGATAATTCTAGAACATAAAGAAGCCACAAGTTAGCTCTCAACAAATATTAAATGAAAACAAACCTAAATTAAATACACAATTCAACTTGCATCAACTAGCTTTGATTGAGTTGGAACTCGTGCTTTGAACTGTGGGTAAATATCTAGGTCCTCTACAAACCCTTTTGTGCATAGATTCTAATTCATCAAGGAGAAGTGTGCATCCATTCTAAAAGTCGAGCATAGAAAACTATCATGTAGAATTGTAAGAAATCAATGTTCTGAGAGAATTGTCATATCTCCCAACTCATAAAGACTTAGGACATGTGCTTTGGAACATAAAAATTTCTATAGGACCTCTTCAATATTTGAAGTGAGAAGGAATTCATTCATTATGGAATATTAGTTACATGGTTTTCAACAGGCACCCAAAAACCAAAAAATGCAGTTTCAATAGAACCCAGTTTCAGCAGCAAGATAAAAACTAAAAACATGCAGGATAGAAGTGCAACCCAAGATGCTCCTACATTAGACAACTACGGTTGGAAGAAATGTTTCTCCTGAATTGTTGAGATGTTGCAACCTAAGTTGAATCCAACTCATATTGAGAAATCCATGAAGCATCTTCCATAGGTCTATTCTTCCACTTCAGCAAATATTCATAATAATATTTTCCCCTTGTGCTCTTGTCAATTCTCTAATCTAATATCTATTCAACTTCTTCAATCTTCTTCTTAGGATAGTCCTCTGATACAAAAACTTCATCATTTGACTCACGATATTTTTATAAATTAGCAACATTGAATATAGGAGATATGTCCATGTCATCAGGTAACTCTACTTCATAAGCACTATCAAATTTCTTCAAGATTTTACAAGGTCCAAACTTCTTCCTCTTAAACTTACTGTATGTTCCAACTAGAAATCTTCCTTTCTTTAGGTGAACCATTACCTCATCACCAACTTGAAAATCATGATGTCTCCTAGACTGGTTAGCATTCTCCTTATACTTCTAATTACTTTGTTCTATCCTCAACTTCACTTCCTTGTGCAAAGACTCCACAAAATAAGCAAATTCTTCTGATAAAGCACTTCTCTCTTATCTTCACTAGCAATATCCCTCAAATCTAATACTCTTCTAGGCTTCACTCCAATAACAATCACAAAAGGTGTCTTCCCTATACTCCTATTCACAAAATTATTGTATGCAAAGTCAGCTTGTGCCAATACCATCTCCCAATTACTTGGCTTATTCCCAACTAAACATCTCAAAAAATTACCCAAGCTTCTATTCACAACCTTTGTCTATCCATCTATCTATGGATGGAATGTAGAACTAAACTTTAACTCAGTGCCCATCTTCTTCCACAAAGTCTTCCAAAAATAACCAACAAACTTATTGTCTCTATCAGAAATAATGCTTCTTGGTAATCCATGAAATCTCACAATCTCTTCAAATAAAAGTTTAGAAAAATGCTTAGCATCTGATGTCTTCTTACATGATATGAAATGGTCCATCTTAGAAAATCTATCCACTACAACAAATACGGAACCATATCCCTTCATTGTCTTAGGTAATTCAAAAACAAAATCCATACTAATGTCACTCCAAGGTTTCTCAAGAATAGTAATAGGAATATACAAACCATCTCACTCCTTTTGCAACTTGAAAAAATCCACAACTCTTTACAAATTTTTGAACATCCTTATACATTTGTGGCCAATAATACTTCTTTTTCAATAAACTCAATGTCTTATCAATTCCAAAATGTCTAGCCAATCCAAAACTGTGCTTTTCCTTTATCAAATTCAACCTCATAGAACTTCTAGGAATACACAACTTAATACCTTCAAACAACATACCTTCTTGAATGAAATACTCATCATACTTACTTATGTGATCTATTAGATTTGGTGCTCAACACTCTCTCCATGCCTCAAAAAAATTAGGATCAGCATCATACAACTCTTTCATTTCATCAAAACCAAGAACTTCAACCTTCATTTCAATCAACAAAAAATGTCTTCTACTCAGTGCATCAACAACTCTATTAGTAACTCTACTCTTGTACTTAATGACAAATGTGAAACTGTGCAAGTACTCAACCCACTTCATATGTCTTAGCTTTATGATCATTATTAAACACAAACTTCTTAGGAATCAAATAATTTCTCCACTTCTTCAATTCTTGAACAATAGCATAAAATTCCTGATCATACACAAAATACTTCATTTTAGTATCATTCAACTTTTCACTAAAGAAAGAAACATTTTTACCATCTTGACTTAACATAGCTCCTATTGCATTACCATTTGCATCACATTCAACTAGAAAAACTTTTTGGAAAATAGGTAAAGCCAATATAGGTAATTTAGCAACCTTTTGTTTCAAAGTCTCAAAACTCTTATCAGTCCCATGTGTCCACTTGAATAGAATTGAAATTTTTATAAAATTTCTATTAAAACTAGCCAAACCATGAAATGATCTTGCTTCACCCACATTCTCAAGTGTAGGCCATTCTAAAATTGCTTTAGCCTTCTTAGCATCCATCTTCAATCCATCATCTAAAATTATAAATCCCAAATACACAATCTCCTCTTGCATAAAAGAACACTTTTTTGGATCAATCAGTAACTTTTCCTCTTTCAACCTCTACAATACTTGTCTAATATGCTCAAGATGTTCTTCCTTAGTCTTACTGGATATTAAAATGTCACCCAAATAAACAATCACAAACTTACCCAAGAATCTTTTTAGAACTTCATTCATCAATCTCATGAAAGTACTAAGTGCATTAATCAAACCAAAAGGCATAGCCAACCATTCATACAAACCATTTTTTACCTTGAAACAAGTCTTCCATTCATCACCTTCTCTAATTTTGATCTGATGATAGCCACTCTTCAAATCAATCTTGGTAAAATACTTTGTTGCACTCAAACAATCCATTATGTCATCCATCCTCGACATAGGAAACCTATATTTCATTGTGATCTTGTTAATAGCTATGGAATTAATACACATTCTCCATTCTCCATTCTTTTTAGGTGCTAATATAGTAGATACAACATATGCACTTAAACTTTCTCTAATTAATCCCTTTTACAACAATTTATGCACGTTCCTATTAAGTTCTTTATTCTCTGTAGGTCTCAATCTATATGGTGCTTTATTTCCCAAACTAGCTCCAGGAATAAAATCCATACAATGACTTATACTTTTTACTAGTAGTAAACCATTGGGAATATCTTTAGCAATAATATCTTTGTACTCATTCAACAATTTTTCAATTTCTTTTATTACTTTGTCAATACCAACTTCTACGATCACATGGTCATTGTTACCAGCACTTGGTCCTCTAGGAACTATAGCCAAAAAAACTTGTTTCATCTTTACTTTTTTTCCAATTGCTTTCCATTAACCATGAAAACTTTTATCATAGTACAACTAACCTCATATTGACTTTCAATCAAAGGCAGAAATATTTTCTTCTTCCCCTTTACCCAAAGAGTATATTGATTCAATCTTCCATCATGTATAGCATATCTATCATATTGCCAAGGTCTACACAAAAAAATATGACAACAATCCATAGGCATAATATCACACAAAACTTCATCAAAGTAATGTCCAATTTGAATTTCACAAGGCATTTCTCACTTACCAATATCTTATGCTCATCTCTGATCCATGAAACATGATAAGGTTTGGGATGTTTTAGCCTCTGCAACTGCAATTTTGTAACCTACTCTTCTAATGCCAAATTTGTAGAACTTCCACTATCAATGATCACCTTGCATAATTTTCCAACCATCTTACATCTAGTCTTGAAAGGACTTCTTCTAAGGACAAGTTCCTCATCACTTCCTTTATTACATAAGATTCTTCTCACCATTAGATTTTCTCTAGCCTCAGGTCCACTTGGTGAACTCTCAATGTCCTCTTGAATCACAATGTTTCTATTATTCTTTCCACTTTTAGAAGATCTACATTCAAAAGACCTATGCCCTTCTTTGTCACATCTGAAACAATTACCATGGAAACCACCTCTATGATAAGAATTACCTCTTCCTCGGTAAGATCTAGTACCTCTTCAATATGAACTACCACCTTTCCACTAAATCTTGTCTTTTTCATCATTCTTCCATTCAAATTTGCCTTTATCTTGCATAAAATTGTCACACTTGCTACTTTCTCCATAGAATTTACCTCTACCTCTCTGGACTCTACCACCTCTACCTCTTTGTCTTTTTTCATGCTTCTTTGTCAAGATCTCCTCATCTTTCAAGGCATATTGGTATGCTTCTTCCACACTTTCCAATTTCACAAAACTTATTTCATCTTGAATTCTAGATCTCAATCCATTTATGTACCTTGCAATTTTCTCAAAATCATCATCCACATGTCTAGATGTAATGTCCAATCTATAGAATTCCTCTGTATACTCTTTCACAGTCATGTCCTTTTGTCTCAAATTTTTCATCTTTCTCATAAAAATAACTTGGTAATCAGTAGGAAGGAATTTTTTCTTTACCTTGTTCACCATCTTTGGCCAAGTTCTAATCTTCTCCTTTCCTCTCCTTTGTTTATCAATTTGCAAATTCTCCCACCATAGTGAGGTATGACCTTTCAACCTTGTAATTGCAATCTTCACTTTCATATTATTAGGAGTATTTTAATACTCAAAGAACTTCTCCATAGTTGAGATCTAATCTAACATGGCATTGGAATCCAATTTTCCATCATAAGGAAAAACTTCTACCATGGGCTTTGAATTTTCCCTAGATAACACTCTCAACAATCTTTCCTCATCTTGATCTTCTTTAGGTTCTGGATTATGGTTTGGTGTTGCTATTTCATCATGACTTACATCATAAAGATGCACTCCTCTCCTATGGACTACCTCCATTGCATCTAATCTGGCCACAACTTGTCTCAATTTATCCAATTTAGCATTATCAACATTTCCTCTACCACGAACCATCTTTACAAATAAAGTTCCTTCAAGATCGTAACCCTCTACAAGTTATAGGTCAAATTTGTAGATCTTCCACCCTACAACCAAATATGAATTAAGGTTCTACACAATATAATCTTCACAAAGATGAACCAAAAGATCTTATACCACCTGATGCAAGGAAGGGATAGGGAAAACTAGCTCCAATGGCACACCCAACTCTCCATACCACCATGCAAGAGTAAACACAAAAAAAGTGAACACAAAAAGAGAACAACACCACAGATTAGGAGAACAATATTTTTTATTAGTTCATGAAAATATCATCATACATTCCAACTATAAAGCCTTTTGGGTTACAACTAGATACAAAATACATTCATGCACAAAGAACAACAATAAATTTGCACTTTCCAGTTCTGCTCTACAATTCTCTTCAAACTACCTAAAAAACTCTTCACTGCCCTAGCTCCTAGCCTAAACACTCTATTTATACTAGCCAAAATGGCTTATAGATCATTGTAGAACATAGAGAAGCCACAATTCAGCTCTTACCAAATATTAAATGAAAAAAAATCTAAATTAATTACACAAGTCAGCCTGCATCAACAATTAACTGTCCTGAAATTGATGTCTGAGAAAAATTGTGATATCTCATAGCTTCTATTGAGTTAGAACTTGTGCTTTTGACTATGGGTAGGTATATAGGTCCTTTAGAAAATATTTTGTGTGTAAATCCCAATTCATCAAGGTAAAGTGTGCATCCATTTTGAAAGTTGAGTATAGAAAACTGTTGTGTAGAATATTTAGAAATTGATGTTCTATAAGAACTGCCATATGTCCAAACTTATAAAGAATAAGACTTGTACTTTGGAACATATATAGTACTCTAGGCCCTCTTCAATCCCTAAGGTGTGTAGGCCTTCATTCATTATGAAAAATTAGTTACATGGTCTACAACAGGCACCCAAAAACTAGAACATGTAGTTTCAGTAGAACCCAATTTTAGCAGCAAGATAAGAACTAAAAACATGCAGAATAGAAGTGCAACCCAAGATGCTCCTACATCACATGATTACCTAAAAAAGAAAAAGTATTAGTACATCAATACGTAGAAGCCAAAATATGCTTGTAGAATTGAAGAAACTATATATGCAAAATTGGGGGCCTCTGATCCTCACATACACTTGAACATGGTCATTACCTATTAGATCATCCCGAAATAAACATTGTATTGTTTGTTCGAAAAGTCTAATAGAGCAACCTATTACCTTCTAACTAGAAGGATTATGTCTTTGCTCTCAAAATGAGAAGTAGGCAACCAAACCTCTAGAATGAATAATTTATGTAGCTAAATGAAAGTTCAATTAATCTAGATGAGTGATGCAATTATTAATCTAAGAAATGAAAAAACATAGTATGCTAAATGGATGCATATTCAAAATCTAAATGATATTACAATGAAATAAATAAAGCTATGCAAATGTAAGCAAAGTGAGTAAGAATTTTAGCATAAAATTGATGCAAATTCAAAAATTCATCCTCTATAATGAGGAATGGAGAGCTTCTTTTATAGAATCCAAGAGGTGATTGACAGTCAAGATTAACTAAAATGGATGGTCAAGATTGAAGAGAAGAGCTAGTCATAAAGATAACTTCCTCATGAAAAGGCAGTTAATTGGTTGCCTTTGAGTGATAAAAAGAGTTAACTGAGTCCTTTTGAGTGATAAAAGGAGCTAACTAAGTCCTTTTTGAGTGATAAAAGGAGCTAATTGAGTTCTTTTTGAGTGATAAAAGGAGTTAACTAAGTCCTTTTTGAGTGATAAAAGGAGTTAACTAAGTGCCTATTGAGTGAGAAAAGGAGTTGACTAACTGCCTTTTGAGTGATAAAAAGAGCTGATTGGTTCCTTTTTTGGAGTGAATATCTAATTCAATAAAATAGAATATGACCTCAAAAATGGATAACTTTAACTAATTGAATAATTAAATTCAATAATTAAAAAGAGGAGATATCTTATTAAATTAAATGTATTTAATTCCTTTATATATTAGCTAAAGAAGTAATTTTAATTTAAATAAAGTAGAACACTTATAATTAAATTAAATTAAATTGATAGGTTTGTGTAGCTAATTTGAGTTGATATTTAGGAATTAAATAAATAATATGATTAATGCAAATTATGGTTTTCTACATTTGTCACCTAGGTCAAGTAGCAATTATTCAAATTAGAATTGCCTAGTAAACTAGGACTTAGGAATAGTTGAATAAACCAAAGTTAGTTAATATGGAAATGTGTCAATTTTAGGGTATTACATTTTGCCCCTCTTTGAATGAATGTGTGCATAGCATGTTCAATTGAAAGAAAATTAGAAAGCATGATGCAAAGATCAAGAAATGAGACTGGTTCCAAAATTGATGACACAGAGACCAATTGATAAGCTTTTAAAGATTATCTCCAAAATGGAGCTTAACCTTAAGGAATCCAGGAAAAACACTTAGATACCTAAATTGATAAGCATTTTAAAGGCTTTTTTTCTAGAATGAAGCTTAACCTTTGGGGATCTAGATAGAACACCTAGATACCTAAATTGACAAGATTTTAAAGATTATCTCTAGAAAAAAGCTTAATCTTAAGGGATCTAGATAGAACACCCAGATACCTAAGTTGAATAACCATTTTAAAGGTTTCCTCCAGAACAAAGCTTAACCTTTAAGGGTCTAGATAGAACACCTAGATATCTAAACATAAAAGAAAACATGATCCAATCATGAGTCATAGAATCATCCTCAGAATGAGGCTTGATCCTCAAGAGTCATGATTTAGACTATCCTAATACCTGTCTATCAAACTTTGACTAGAAATGTTATAAGATGTGATCTCCCGATGAAAAGATGAGATAGATGAGAAATGATGCTAGATAGAGGGGAACATGATGCCCCTAGTGTTGAGAACATAAGATGGAAACAAGATGCTCTAAGCAATGAAAATGCCCCAAGCAATGAAGATGCCTTGAGTGATGAGGACATAAGATTCAGATTGAGTTGAATTTCAAATTCAATGATGTAATCATCCTGCCCCCTTGGGAGAAAAATCAAAAAATTAGATACCAAAAATGTGATGTAGCATAGTATGCTAAAAGACACTAAAGAAATCTAATGTTTAGAAGAACATAAAAGAGATCAGAATGATCAGAAGAAATATAGAAGAGATTATAATGATTAGAAGAATTTCGAAGAGATCAGAATGATTAGAAGAATTTAGAAGAGCTCAAAATGATTAGAAGAAATATAGAAGCCAATTTGAAGAAACCTTGGAAAGTTTGAAGAAAGTGTGATATGAAAAGATGTCAAGATTCACAAAGTATCAGAAGAAAAATTGGACTACACAAGCATTTAATCACGCTAGTCCCAAAATTTGAAAATGTGATTTTGAGCTATTTAAGTCTGTCATATTTTGAATTCAATCCCAAAAATAGATTCAGAGCAATCAAAGTAGCCAAGAGGGTGATGAACCAATCATTTGTGTAGTCATGAAGAAACATGATGCTTTGAATAAGCCAACAATTCCTCATCACAAATAATGTAAGTGGATCTACAATCGAACCATGTGCTTATGCAATGAAATCTTATGCTATATATAATCTTAAACTAGATGCAACCCTAGGTCTAGTTACTAAGCTTTGATAATTATCATCACTAGGCGTATAGTGCATCCAAGATGTTATACAATCCCCACTGACATTGCAATCATAGGAATATGAATAGGACATTTGTTCTAGTTTTGTTAGGATTAAATGTAAGCATTTGAGGCACAAGAAGCCAGAATGACTAGAACATTTCTCCCTTTTAATATAGCAAGTGAACATAAGCATTAGAGCATAAACACTAGGATGACCAGAATATTTCTTGCATATAGACACACCAGACACACAAAAGATCTCTCTTATGCTAAGTAATCAATAAGTATTATGTCTGCAATAGCCATTGTTTCTATAACCTAGGATAGAAGTTTCCATATACACTCGTAGTGACCCATATGTTCACTTAGTAGAATGAGTATCAGTATTTATTGTAGCTTAAAGTTTGCTCCAACAAGCAAGGAGAAGAACCAACCTCATTTATTTATCCATATAAAAGGAGTCAAGGTACACACAACTATCCAATACAAGATGGAGGCTCCTATAGTGGAAACCTCATTTATATGTATGCCTTAAATCATTGGAACTAAACCACAAATAGAAAGCAAAGAAAAGATCATGCCCCTAGTCCTTGCTTCTCTAGTCAAAAATGACATCATCGAGTTGCTCGAGGAGACATGATGAAGAAAAAATGAAACAAACAAAGAAAATACTCAGTATATCTAAACAAGTATGTCATTTTGAGCTCATTTTTTGGGGATTGATGTCAAGTCTTTATGTCCAGAACATACATGAAAGAAATCTCTTTAGTATGGTGATAACAGTAAACAAACACAACCAGAACAACTGGTGACTAAGGTCAAAGAGGAATCTTCAATGTGAAGAACCTAAAGAGGACTAAGCAATAGTAGAAAAAACCAACTAGAATGGCTAGTGACTAATGCAAGAGAGATCTACCATTAAAGAATCTTGAAAAGTGACACAAGTGACAGTAGGTAGACACAACTAAAGTAATTAATGACTATCATGAAAGAGATTCTATGAGGAGAATCTTGACAAAGAGTGATATTAGCAATAGTAGGCAAACACAACTGAAACAACTAGTGACTATCATGAAAGAGATTCTATGAAGAGAATCTTGATAAAGCATGACACTAGTGATAGTATGTAGACACAGCTGAAATATTTTGTGACTATCATGAAAGAGATTCTATAAGGAGAATCTTGACAAAGCATGACACTACAACAGTTGGCAGACACAACTGAAACAACTAGTGACTGTCATGAAAGAGATTCTATGAGGATAATCTTGACAAGGCATGACACTAGCAATAGTAGGTAGACACAACTGAAACAACTAGTGACTATTACGAAAGAGATTCTAGGACACTAGAGAGTAGTGCCCCTGAGCTGTGACAAGACTTAATCCATGGATACATGAGCAAAAGTAGTAAACTAAAGTAGGAAAGCAAATATATAGGGAGGTAAAAGATGTGATGCAAGATGGGGCATTGGGAACAAGAGGTCCCTATTTGCTAGGTTCTCACCCTCTTGGTAGGGCTTTCATTTTTTTTGACTACCATGATGCCTATTTCTAGGTTTTCACTAATGGTGCTTTCTTTTTTTTCAATTTTTTTTTGTAGTATTACCAAGGCACCTATTGCTAGGTTTTCACTAGGGTAATAATTTATTTAGGACTTTTTGCAATTTTTAGATTTTTTTTAGGACATTTAGATATGTAAAAAGAGCTTCTAAGATAGATCAATTGTAGAACAACTTTAGGTGGAGAGTGTTGATAGACTCCTTGAGCACTTCTCCCT
Organism: Cupressus sempervirens; assembly: GCA_028749045.1. Taxonomy (NCBI): domain Eukaryota; kingdom Viridiplantae; phylum Streptophyta; class Pinopsida; order Cupressales; family Cupressaceae; genus Cupressus; species Cupressus sempervirens. Next base: position 249,745,806 of record CM053786.1, on the reverse strand, counting down.
CAGTTGTTGAAAGTTGGTAAACACCAAATCCATACACTGCAGTGATTATGTAAGGACCAAGCTAGTTTGGTTCAAACTTCCCTTTTTGGACCTGTTGTTGTTGATTTCTAAGATTTTCTCTTAGGACAAGATCACCTAGGTGGAAGTCACATGGCTTAACTTTCCTATTGTAGCTTCTTGATATTCATTATTGATAAGCTCATAGGTGATCACATGCCACTTGTCAACATTCATCTAGTAAGACTAGCTATTGAAGCCGAGCTATTTTTTAATCTTCATCAGTAATAAGGCCTTTCATAGAGATTCTTAAGGTAGGAATCTCAACCTCTATTGGAAGTACAACATCTTCTCCATAAACCAAAGCAAAGGGCATCATACCCATTGGAGTCCTGATGCTTGTCCTATATGCCCACAAAGCTAGATTAATCTAGAGGTGTGAGTCCCTCCTAGATTTTCTAACTATGTGATGGATGATCTTGAAGATTTCCTTGTTGGATGCCTCTTCCTAACCATTACCCTAGGGGTAATAGATAGAAGACCAATGTTGTGTAATTTTGAATCTTTTGCATAGTTCCTTGAGGTCTTTGTTTTTGAACTGTCCTCCATTGTTAGTAATGATGGAGGATGGTACACCATACCTACATATGATGTAGTTTGTGATAAAAAGAGCTAAAATTTTACCATTTTCTATTGTGAGGGGTACCACCTCTACCCATTTTGTGAAGTAGTCTATAGTTGCAATGATGAACTTATGTCTATTAGAAGAAGATGGGTGAATCTAACCCACCAATTCAAAGGCCCATTGTTCAAATGGCCACATTATGGTAGATGGAATGAACTCCCTAGCTAGAGCATGAATCAAATTCCCATGGAGCTAGCACTGCTTGCAGGACTTGGCATACTTGATTGTCTCTTCCTCCATTTTAGGCCAATAGTAACTAGCTCTAATGAGTTTGCAAGCTAGTGTCAAGCAATTTGAGTGGGATTTGCAAATTCTGTCATGAACATCAATTAATGTGCATTTGGAATCTTTGGGTTCTAAACACCTAAGGACTATTTTGTTGAGACCTCTCCTAAACAAGTCATCAGCAATAATGACATACTGTGAAGCATTATAGATAAGGTAGCATTTTTCATTCTAAGTTATATCATGTAAAATGGTTTGGTTATGAAGATAGGAGTAAATGTGATGGTAGCGAGATGAATCTTGTCCTACAATATAACAGATCATCCTAGAATCAGGGGTATCATAGGTTGGGTAGTGTAATGCTTCCACTACAAACTCATGTCAAATATTATTATTAGAAATCTATAGCAAGGTGGCCAAAGTAGCCATTGCATTAGCCACTTTGTTATTTTCTCAAGGAATTTGTTGGAAGGTGATGTGCACAAAATACTTGTTTAGGTCATTAACCATTCATTTGTAAGGGATCAATTTCTCATCCTTTATTTGATACATATCATTAACTTGGTTGATTATGAGTTGGGAGTCCCCAAAGATATCTAATTGATCAACTCTCCATTCAGCTGCAATCTTCATGCCATTAGTCAAAGCCTAATATTCAGAAATGTTGTTTGTGCAAGGAAATAAAATCTTGTATGCTTTGGGTAATGAATATCTATGTGGCATTATGAAGAGAAATCTAGCTCTAGATCCATGTTATGTGAAGGACCCATCAAAGAACATCACCCATGTTTGGTGTGTAAGTGTCAGAATTGATTCATCAAGGAAATCAATGTTCACCGAGAGAAGACTCTACATATGTGCATCTATTAGCTGATCTACAATTGCTTGTCCCTTGATAGCTTTTCATTCAACATACTAAATGTCAAACTCATTGAGTAGCATGACCCACTTAGCCAATTGTCCTGTGAGAGTTGCCTTATTGAGTAAGTACTTTAGTGGATCTATTTTAGCTACCAACCATGTAGTGTGGGCAAGCATGTAGTGTCTCAACTTTTGGGAAGCAAAGACAACTACCAAGCAAGATTTCTCAATGATGTTATAATTCTTCTTATAAGAGATTAGTGTGCAACTCAAATAATAAATAGCTCTCTCCTTGTTATCATTGTACTCTTGAGCTAATAAGATTCCCAAAGATTTTTTAGTTGCTGAAATGTAAAAAATAAAAGGCTTCCCATAGATAGGAGGCATCAAGATTGGTGGATTAGCAAGATATTATTTTATCTGTGTTAAGCTTTGCTCACAATCCTAACTCCACTTGTATTTAACACCCTTATGTAAAGTCTTTGTAAAAGGTTGTGATCTATCTACCAACTATGAGATGAACCTATGAATAGATTGGAGTCTTCCTTGTAGAACTCTCATCTGGCTGATGTTACGAGGTGGAGGCATATCCATAATTGCTTGAACCTTCTCTGGATCCACCTCAATTCCTTTTGCAGACACAATGTATCCTAGTAGTTTCCCTAAGGTGACACCAAATGTGCATTTCTTAGGATTGAGCCTAAGAATAAACTTTTTCATGCAATCTAGGATGCGTCCCAAATCTTGCAAATGAGTATTGCATTTTACACTTTTGACCAAGGTATCATCCACGTAGTCCTCCATGGTATTATGGATCATGTGATGGAAATTTGTAGTTACTACTATCTGATAAGTTGCACTACCATTTTTCAAATCAAATGGCATTACATTCTAGCAAAAGGTTCCCCATGCACATGTGAAAGTAGTTTTCTCCCAGTCTTCTAGTGCAATTTTTATCTGATTGTAACTGGAAAACCCATCCATTAGTGAGTAAATCTTGTAGCCCACCATCATGTCCACTATCATATCAATGTTGGGAAGTGGAAAATAATCCTTAGGACATGCCAAGTTGAGATCATAGAATTTAGTAACAACTCTAATAGATTTATCATGGTTGGAGACTCGAACTATATTGGATATCCATTTAGCATAATCAATTGTGTGGACGAACCCAGCTTTCAAAAGTTTCTCTAGTTCTACCTTGACGAGCAATGCAACATGAGGATGAATTTTTTGAATTTTTTGTTTAACTAGTTTGATGCCTAGTGTAATGGACAAATGATGCATGATAAGATTAGAATATAGTCCTAGCATGTTAGAATATGTCCAAGAAAAATTTATATTCTTCTCTCAGAAAAATGCAATGAACTTTTCCTTTTCTTTAGGTGATAATGATTGTGCCATATGTATCATATGAGGATGTTCTTTTGTACCTAGGTTAATTGGTTGTGCTGGCTCTATCAACTTTGATGATCTCTCTTGAAAGTGACTTGGAAGTGGGGGAGGTCCAAGGATGGATGTGGAAGATGAAAAAGGGTAATCAATAATTTCATTAACATCTATGACAATCAAGGACATTAGCATCTTTAGAGTGAGCATTAGGATTTCCAATAGGATCATGAACATCTTGAATAGGAGCAACTTCTTTGATAGGAGTACTTGAAGCTGGAGAAGACCTAGGAAGAGTAGAAATTGGAAGGGAACATGGAGTGTTAGAACAAGAAGATGGAAAACTTTGATCTTGACAAGGATCTTTGGATAACATAAGCATAGAATTGTTCTCTTGATTTTCAATAGGCTCAACATTAGAAGTAACAAAATCACTTTTAATAACCTTAATGGAAGTATCATCTTTGGAAGGAGCAAGTTTACTAAGGTCATTTTTATTGTCAATAAGCTCAATGGTGTAAGCAGTATCTTGATCTTTCTTAGGAGAAGACTTAAGACATGGTGGAGAAAATGAGAAAGGGCATAAGGGATGAAAAGAACCATGAAACATATCAGAGACATCATGAAAATAATTGGATGACATTGAGGGTTCTTGATCTTGATCTTTATTTATATTCTTTTCTTTATCATTTTTAGAGTCCTCTTGACATGGAGCCACTACTAAGGAGAAGGAAGCATGTTGGAATTGTATGGAAGACTTTGGAATAGATGATGAAGCACTAGTTGAAGTAGGGATTATAGTGCATGAAGGCTTAGGCTCTTTAGGTTTAGAATTATTGGAAGTATTTGTAGCCAAGTGAAGCTTAGCTTGAGCTTCTTTAAGAGGTAGCCCTTGAGGATAACTATAGGGAACTGCATGAAAAGCATTAGGATCTTTGTTGGATGAAGGATTGATAGAAGATTTGAGAGACTTAGAATCTTTAGGGGATGTATGGAGAGTGGAGGAAGTAGAAGATGGAAGAAAACCATCACAAGACAAAGGTTCAACATTAACATAATCTTGCTCAAAAGTGTAATCTTTATTTTCAACATGAGGATTTTGAGAAGAGAAACTCTTGTGGCATTGATATTTTATTTCAGCTGAAAAAAATTATTTCTCTTCCTCAAAAAATGCAGATTTATCATTTAGGTATTGTTCACAAAATTTATCAATGTTATTTTCAATATTTGAGTCATATGGATTACCATCAATATCTATATGTGACTCATCCCCTTTAAGCACAAGTATAGGACTAGGAGGACTTTTAGGATGCGTAGGAATATAATAGTCATCATCATCATAATCATTGTCACTATATGCATTATAGATAGGCATATCACAAGACTTTTCATGTTGTTCATTATGGTCTATCTCAATAAGAGGAATAAGGCTCTTGGTAGAAGTAGAAGAAGAATGATATCGTGAAGAAGAGGTAGGTGAAGACCTACATGAATGATATTTAGAAGAATCATCATAAGACTTAGAAAATGAAGAATGTGAATAATATTTAGAAGAATCATGATAAGACTTAGAATATGAAGAATCTGAATGATATTTAGAAGAATCATGATAAGTCTTAGAAGATGAAGAATGTGACGGATACTTAGAAGAATCATGATAAGACTTAGAAGATGAAGAATTTGAATGATATTTAGAAGAATCATAGTGAGACTTGGAAGATAAGGAATATTTGGAAGAAGGATATTATGATCTGATCTTGTGTATGCTCCTAGCAAGAACATCTGATTTCTTCACTTTTTCAATCATTTTTTTCATAAGGTTAGCATCCATATATCGATTGTAGTAACAACACTTTTCAAATTTAAGAAGGAGGTCGATTTCATCTGAGCTCAAATGAAGATCCCTAAAAAAATATTCAAGATCCATGGTTCTAGAAGAAGAAGAATCAAGTATGGAAGAAGTGAAAGGGTGAATAGAAGAAGGTAGACTATATGATAATAAGAGGAAAGGAATCAAGAAGACATGAAGAAGAGGAAGAATGAAAATGGGAGACTAGAAAGACATGGAAGATGAAGAAGATAGAAGACCAAGAGTTATTTTGTGAATTTTGATATCATTTGAGTTCATATTGATGTTGAGCAACATATAATAGCACTTGTAACCAACATGAAAGAAAAGTTACTATTTGATAGGATAACCCTAAGAAACATTGATACCAAACTAGGATAGAAAAAGCACTCACTTGTCCAAAAGAAAAATGATAAAATAAAATATTACAATAGGTGTAAACCAACACTGCCAAAGAGGTGCCCACAACTTTGGGTGAAAACCCTAACACAAATGGACCAGGAGGATGATCTACCCAAATTATAAATAATTAAAATTGAATTTTGATGAAATTGGATGGACAAGAGATAACTAAGACTCTCCAAGCGTAATATTAAAGGATTGAAAGGTATATCTTTCTCAATAAGGACGATCTCTAACTCAGTGACTCCAAACAAGGTCTCTTGTGAAATCAATGACTACTAATTCAAGAGGTCAAAGCACAATAACCTAAGGTACAAAAAGGCTTCTAAAAATGGGGAAAGTAGCCTAATCCAAATAGGATCAACCTAGGGAGACTAGAAATAATAGGATAACAAAGTTATTTGATCATAAAGTCTCAACTCAAGAACTTAGATTTTGTTTATTTTAAATGTCCAACTAGTTGTATCGATAGATTCTTAATCATGAACCAAGCATGCAAGATAGCAATCAAGGATTTCAAGCAAATGTCTTCAAACAATGATCAAGGGACAAAGCAACCTTGCACATGAATTAGAATAGTGTCATATCAATCTAGTCCCTAAAATCACTACCGTGCATGTTCTCAAAATATTTTTCAATCATGCACATAGTCCTAGAAAAGAAAATTTAGTAGCACTATTGTTATTAGTCATGTTCAACTCTGTAGCTTTTGCAATCTAGAGTGGGAAAAATCTAATCTTGGCACACCAGGGTTTTCACATATTCTGAGAATTTAATCAATTGGAGGTACAGAGAAGATCTGATAGCCCAATAAAAGACTACACCTATGAGGATTTCCCCTACAAGGACATTTATATAGTGGTTGCTACTACCATGTCAAAAATGGCTATTACCGCTTGAGGTACCATCAACATGGTTGACCCAATAAAGAGAATGTCCACTCTACTTTAACCCTCTCTAATCAAGGTAGACTCACAAAGTTGTACCACATGGGGACTTGGTTTGGATTCAATAGTTCCAAATTTTTGTTGTGCCCAAAAGGGAATAGAGCATACTCCTCTAGCCTCTTCACCTTACCCAAACATAGCAAACAAGATTCTTTGGCACGCTAATTTGAAATCACCTCATCAACTATTTGAAAAATCCAAGCAAAATAGTGAAATAATAACAAACATCATTTCCTACCTACAAGGGGATCTGTCATCAAGAGAAGCTTCACATGTAAAGAAAGAGAATGAAGCTCAATCTCTCAAGATCTCCCAAATAGTGTTCATAGGGCCTAATTACTATTAGCAATACAAATGCGTGAAAGAAAATCTAGATTCAATTTTAAAGCCCCAATTGAAGTGTGAATCTATGAAAGCATGTAAAAACACTCAAGCCAAATACATGAGATGTTCATTTTAATTCCAAATATAAATGTTTTAGAGTTAATATAAAATAATGGTAATCCTTGCAATGCATCTTTTCTTTGTTTTACCTTTTGTTTACGCTTGAACGCTCACTCACAATGAACAAAGCCCTAAACAAAACAAGCAAACACAAGATATGCAATATATGTCCAACTCATGCAAAACTAGGGTTAGCTCTAAAAATTTAAATTTTAAGACTGATAATAATCAGTAAGTAACCAAAATGAGAACCCACATCATGCATTGATTCATTGTAAAAATCAAATGCAAACTATTCATTAAATGCCTTTTTTTTTCAATTGATTTTTGACCTAGTCATAAAGATTGGATCTACTTGATATGAATTCGGATCCAAAACTCAAAATATAGAAAATTAACCCCCATAAAAAATTAGAGGTCTTTCCAAAAATGCAAGAATTTGGAAAAGATCTTTTAATTTGTGCCTTAGGGAGTCATTTTATCAAAACAGATCAGTTTTTATAAATCAAATTATTGACCCCTAATATGACCAATAAAATCAAAACACAAAGAACCAACTCTATTTAAAATTTAGAGAGATTTCCAAAAATATAATTTTTTTCAAAAAATGTTCTGATTTACTCTTCAAAATGATTTTTTATGAAAAATAAAGGAAAAATCATAAAAATTTGAAAATGTTTCGAAAAATTCTGAAAATTGGAGCAAAGATTTTTGCATATATCACCACCCTGCCAAAAAACATTCAGATAAAAATACCTAGCCATTTGAAAGATATGGTCAAATCATTCAAATCTAGGGTTTCTTTAAGTCTACAAACAGATCTACACAAAAACTAGCAAGAAAAGGTGGGTTTCCCCACAATGTATGCCAAAAATGTATGTCAAAAATGTGGGCACAATACTATGGCTCAATATATCCAAGATTTCTCAAAAGTGAGGTCTCAAATGGTGACTCATAGCTCTCTATTAATGAAGTGCAAGGGTTTGTAATGGAGGCCCTCAGTTTGACCTAGTTTATGCCCATGCAAGTACACCATGAAACAAGAGATTCAAGGATCTAAAATGCATGAAAATGGAGGTGCAAACTACTCTAAATGATAACAATGCAAGAAATGAAATATAATCCATGAAAGGAAATAACAATGCAATACTAATTTATGAAAATAAATATGGATCTAAGCTAATATGCAAATGCAATGATAAAAGACCATGATGAAAGCCATGGGTGCAAGAGAGAATGAGACAAGAAGATAGAAGTTCTCCAAAAAAGCTTTAGCGTTCAAAACTCCTTCAAAATTTGCTCTCCACTCCTGCAGCATAACAATAGCATAATCATGGGTATCCAAAATGAGGAGAGGGGTCTCCCTTATAAAGAAGATTGGATGATCTAGATTGAGAGGAAAAGGATTCAATCAAGGGTGGAGAAATAATGATCCATGTGAAATAAGGATCCACCAATTAGAAAAGAGGAATGGTTGAGAAGAAAGTGGAAAGATACGTCCCATTCAGAAATATGTGCATTTAAGTGAGAGAAATTAAATAAAAGAATTTATTTTATTTCCTTTTTCATCAAAAAGAGATATTTAAGTGGGATTTTCATTTAATTAAAAGTGAGTAAGTTCTTTTAATTAAATAGGAGATATTTAATTAAATTAAAAGAGGGGATTTTCTCTTAATTAATTAAATGTGGATGAATTATTTAATTAAAAAAGAGGTTTTCTTTTAATTAAATGGGGACTTATTTTGTTTAATTAAAAGAGGAGATTTTATTTTAATTAAATAAGACTTAGGATAAAATGATCAACCTTAGAAAAATAGAATAATTGGATTTGATCAAGGAAATTGATTTTAATTGATTTAATAAAATATTACATATCATTGATTCAAGAAATTTGATAAATTGATAAATTGAATAATGGGGGGCCATAGTCTAGGAGACCATTTTAGGGTGCATACAGGAAGTGCATCAAATATCTCATCCACAGGTGCCTCAGAGAGGTTTTCACCTTTGGATATGTTTTTTGTTTTTACTTATTTGGGTTCTGACACTGCCACAATCTGGTTTTCACCATCGAACCTTTTGCATTTTTTAATTTTTTATTGTATGACTAAGATATTTGATGTCAGCTTCAATCATGTTGATGCTCTATTCATTGGTGGAAGACATTACAGGTTCGACAGTGTTTAGGTAGCAAGTAGGAGCATAGTCACTCTAGAATGTGGGGACTTCACTAGATGCATTAGGGTTCCAGTCTATAAGCTTAGGATGTGTGAGTGAAAGAGTAGTGATAGGTTTGATTTCATTTATGGTATAGTCATTAAGTGCTTGGACCAGTAATTCAAGACCTATGCTGACTTCATCCACAGGTGTGTTCGAACACCTTTGAGTACTAATGTCAACAATTGATGACTCTAGGACAGTAGTTGGATTAGACCCATCCAACCTAACCCTAGAAGTTTCATCCATTTCAATTTGGTTTTCATAGACATGAACTTGGTCAATTTCTTTATCAATAGTTTCTTTTGAAAAAGACTCAAACTCATATTCCTTAGAATCAATGCTACATGGCGAGAGACTATAGAACTCTCGAATAGTGATAGGGACATACTTTCCTTTATCTTCCAAATTTTTACATAGGTACTCAATATGTAACACTTGACTAGACTTTCCTTTTCTTGAATGGGCATGGTGTGAATTAGTATTGTCCTCAGAAGAATCACTAGTACCATTCATAGTGCTAACATGTGGCACAAAGTCATCTGGCTCAGCAAAGAATTTAGCAAGATCATGATGAATAGGATAAGGATAGGGATCCTCATCATTAGATTGTTCCTCTTGTATATCATACTCAGCTTGTGACTCATTTCTAGATGAACTCTTAGGTTCTGGTATGAATTTATTAGGTCCCAAATGGAAAGCAACCTTCTTAAATCCTAGACTAGTTGTATCGTTGTTGCTTCGAGTTGTTTCCTTGATAGGATCAATTAGGCTATTGTTATTGCACCCAATGGGGTTAGTTCCCTTGTAGCCAAAATGCTTCATGAGCCTAAGACTAGGCCCATTTTTTTTAGGAGTGATCTCAAGAGCTTGTTCTATTAAGTCTATTGGAGTCTCTTCTTTGTAAAGCCATGCAACAATGGCTCTATTTTCACTTTCATCTTCTAAGGGAACTGTAACTTTGACAAAAGTGTCATTATACTTGGTTTGAAGTGTCATCACAAATAACTTCTTTGCCTCTAAGGGTCTCCCATAATGATGAGGAGACTCTAGAAGAGATGTTAATGAGAACACTGGTTCAATATGATACTCTCCCATGCTAGTTTCTTTCAGTTTGAATGACTGCTCGATTTGTTTCAGCTTATTGTCATGATAATCAGTGGATTCCTAGTTAGTAGGAATGAAAGTTTTGGTAGCTTTGAGCATATTGCAGGTATAGCTAGTAGTGGTAGGAATAGTAACTTTGGAGCCATAAAATGAGAATTTGATGCATTGGTGAAATGTGGATGGCACAACATGCATCTCATGTATCCATGGTTTTCCTAACAAAATGTTATAAGCTAAGGGAATGTTGAACACCTAACAAGTGATGTCCTTTTCTATAGGACTAGTACGAATGGGTAAGATCACAAGACCTAGAGACTTTTGTTCAACTTCGTCTTATGCTTTGATGGTGATCTCACGTCGAGGATCAATAGAGTCCTCAAAATAATTCAATTGTCTAAGCAAAGCAGAAAAGACAATATTTAAGCCAACACTATTATCAATGAGTACCTAATGAACATGTGTATGATATATCATAACCTTGATGTTTAGAGGTTGATTGTGCAGGTGACTAAGTGAGTTATCACCTGTCGTAGAGAAAGTCATAAGATAAGATGAGGTCAAGTGACCTACCATGGATTGAAATTTCTCAAGATCAAGATCTTGAGGAACATTTTCCTCAGTGAGGGCTTTGTCCAAAATCTTCCTATGAGTAGGTGAGATTTTAAGTAACTCGAAGATAGAGATTTGAGTATTAGTTTAGTTTAGTTGATCAAGAACACAATAGTTGGTTCATGTTAAATTCATTGTGAGTTTTGCACCTTTTCCAAATAGACCAACAAGGGCTTTGTCTTTATGTTGTTTAGGATCAGGAGTAGAAGGTGCAGGGCCTTTGAGAACCAACATGGCATGAGAGTGGGTAACAACATTAGCACATTTTTGCAAAGGTGTGTTATCCAGTGTGTTGGAAGTAGGGCCCCTCAAGACAAATGGTGTCTTGGGTTTATTGTTATCCTATTTTCCCTTAATGGTAATGCCATTACAGTATTTAGAATCCATAGGTTCAACCATGTTGATCACATTGTCATCATTGGAGTATGCATAGTTGACCTTGTTGTTGGGTTTTGGTTTTGAAGTCCCTCCTTTTATATAGGCTAGGAAAGGCTCTATGAATGCCTTGTGATCTAAGTTCTTGTTATGTAAATCTACCACAAGTTCATCTGCATCAATCATGTCCTAGACTTTATGGTGCAAGTTTATGTAATTGCTAGTTTTGTGTCCCTTATTTTGGTGATACTCATAGAATGAGGTTTCATTCCACCATGGTAGGCATGGCTACGGAACATAGGGACAAGGGTTGTCTAGTGGTGAAATAAGCTTGTGTTGTAGCAATGTTTTTTAAACCACATCCAAAGGTTCACCCAAGGGTGTATACTCTCATTTAGGGTATGCAGCCCATGAGTTTCTCAGTCTATTCCCAAATGTCTTGTCATTAGTAGGAAGCTTCTTAGTATTCTTGGCTACATCGAGACTATCCGTGAGATTAAAGGCTACCTTAGTAGGCTTAAGAGTGATATTGTCAACAACCCCATCATGTACAATTTCTTGGTTCCTGTAGATGTACTTAGGTTTGTCCTTGTTAGAGGTGGAGCCTTGTTTTGTGTCTTTTTGAAAAGTAAGTTCACCCTTCTTGACCATGAATTCCTCTATGCAAATAGCTTGTGTGACCATGTCTTCAAAGGCACATGGACCTTGAAGTTGGACTCTATACCTAAAATCAGGTAGGACATTATCCATAAAGATGTCAAGTTTCTTTGTTTCTAGGATTTTGCGTGAGTATTTAGTATAAAGTTGTCTCCACCTCTGAAGGAATGTAAGGAAAGGTTCCCCAATCTTCTGCTTAAGATTACACAAATCTCAGATGCTGACATGGTATTGAATGTTATGAAATACTACTGGAGAAACAAGTTGGCAATTTCATCAAATGTTTTGATTCCAGGAGGAAAGTGTGAAAACCACTCCATAGCCTAACCACCTAGTCTTCATGGGAATAAATGCATGAGATACGTCTGATTATGCATAAATTCTATAGAAAAGGCACCAAATTCTTGAAAATGATCTTGGGGATCACTAGTTCCAAAGTATTTATCATACTTAGGTAACTCTACTCCTCTTGGAAAAGGAGGCATGTCTATGCTCTTGTCAAATGGAAATGGACAAAGAGTGTCTAAGGTGTATGTTTTCGTGGGTTTATATTTATCATGCATCATCTGAACCAGTTGGTCTTGCATAATCTTTAGTTGTTTTTGGAGTTTGGAAGTCTTAGTTTCCTCTTTAGGCATGACGATAGTTTCCACATTGAAATGGTGGGGTAGCTTAGCTCCCTCTTGGACAAGTTTGAGAAAGTATTTTTCTTTCTCTTCACTGAGAAGAATTTCCATGACCTTTGAAAGTTTTTGTCTTTATGAGACTTTGCTATGTGTTTAGGAATTATTTCCACCTCTTCATACTCCCTATCAATGTCATGGTCCTTTTCTTTGTCATTCCTAGTTTGCTCTTGGTTTTTGCTATGTTCATCATGTTCAGGTTTGTAATCAGCCATTGTTGGAAAATTTTCAATTTTAGTATGTTGTAATTGGAAAGGTCCTTTCAAAAAGAATTTAGATATGTTGTTTGGAGTTGTGGGACCTTTGCTAGTTTCAAGATCCTCTTGATACAAGGGATTCCTAGTTTGTTGCAAGTTTATAGAGAATGTTCTATGAACTCGAGATGATCTGACAAGTGAGGGGAATTGTGAAGATTCCTCACTAGATGAACTAGAGATAGACCGTGTAATGACTAAAGAGTGACCTCTATCATGATTAGTACCCCTAGCTCTACCTTGTCTAGGTCTTTGGAGATAAAACACTTTGCCACTTCTTATTGCCATAGTCATTGATAAGGACACAAAGTGAAGGCTTAAACAAGGACCACACTAGAACATAGTCTCAAAAACAAAGCAAGATAAGGGTATTGTATACTAAGGTACAAGTCATCCAAGTAATAGCTAGAATAGCCAAAGATGATGACTATCATGACATGCAGTATGACAAGAACCAAAAACAAAAGACAAAGTCAACAAGAGACAAGACTAGTTTATGTGTAGGTCACAAGTCATTAGCTAAGAAGGAAGCTATTGCTTGACATTGTTTGTAGCCAAAGAAGAGGTAAAATGTTGCAAATAACAAACCAAATTTAGAGCACAAGTAGATACTAAAATTTAAAGAAATTTTTGCAAGTTTCAAACTATTGTTGACAGATTTTAGATACCTGTAGTAAGACTATTTTCAAGTTTTGGACAACATTTTAGTTGTTTTGAACAAGATAATTGGTTTCCATATAAACATAGGAAGCAAGCATTAGTTTCAAACAACCCAACTGAGGACAAAGCAACTCAGAGGGGTGGGGAGTCTTGATGTTTAGTTTGTTTTATTGGTTTGGACAATGTTTAAAGACTCAATAATAAACATGATTTTATCCCTCAAACAGAAAATTGGTAGAGAAGGCAAAAATTTTGTCCCATAACTTATGTGCATGCACGCACCGCACATAACCATGTCACCCCCTAGAGGGTGCCCATGTTTTTGGTGTATTCAAAGGACTCAATAACATATACGCTAAATGTACACCCTTGTGGTAGGGCTCAAGCATGTATACCACCTTCCAACACCTAGTTGCATGCCTATGGTGAGTTCTATAGGAGAGATTCTTCCCCCTCCTTACACAAAGATTATGCCTCCTTTCAGAGGTGAACTAGGTAGCAAATAAATAAGAGTTTTTGTACTTGGCTCCCATTTATACTAATCCTTGGTGGCTTCACAAGCGAAATTGAGGCCGGCAACCCACACCAGAATTTGTAAGCGCACACTCTTGACTAGCAAGACTGGGGCCGACACTGACCAAAGTAGTTTATAGAGCCTCTTCTTGATATGTGATAATAGAATGAAGAAGAGGAAATTAATATGGATTTGGAGTCTTCCTCTCAACAAAGATTCTTTATTATAGTGAGCTGGAATCTCCGGTGAAAGGAGTGCTCTCACTTGGATTGTTCCCGAAGGTTGGATCACTCTGGCAGGCCCTCTAAAGGATTGACTCAGATTGGTGGTTCAGATCTAAGGGTCAAAGTTTCCAATTTCCCTCAATGGGAAAGAGCATACTTCTCTACCTCATTTCCTCACCCAAACATGTAAGACATGTTAATCACCGAGTTAGCTTAATCAATCCCACCTTGTCCTATTCCAAGACTTTGATCCCCTAAAAGGAAATCATCATATCTTCATTAAAGGCTTTATTTGGGAGAACCACTAACTTGCATGCCTCCCTTAGATTCCATCTTTTAGAGGCTTCTAAGTTTCTAATTTACCTTTGGTCATGACCTCCAAGTGGTAAAGAGCATACTCCCCTATTCCCCTATCTTGCACCCTATGAAGTTCACAAGCCCTATTTATACTATGTGTGAAAAGAAATTAAAAAAACACAACGTTTATGTGGGTTTGAAACAAATCTTCATCATGCATATCTTTGACAACTATCTTGCATTCACATAGTTAGTATATGTTCCAAGTGTTTGGATAAAAGGTATCTTTGTCAAGCATCCTACAAACCACTGTTAAGTTGATGAAAACTAGAAATTAGAAATAAAATGCCTCAAAAAACAACATTAGTCAAATGGAAGCTTAATTATGGGAAAATAAAATTTAACTTTTTTTGTTCTTTTTGATACCCATAGATTTTTCAAAACGTGTTCCAAACCATTGTTAAGCTATAGAGAAAAAATAGAAAATCAGAAATAAAAATGCTTCAGAAAGCAACTTGATAAATTGGAATTTTGAAAAACTATATTTCACATTTCTATTGCAAAATTTCATAAGAAATCATGCACAGACCCACACAAAAAAATGATGTGCACCGCATGAGAATTCACACAATTATGCACTTTTGCACTCGAAAAAGTGTAGAGGAAGATGCAAAATCTTTAGGTCTTCACACAGAAAATTAGCTTTCTCCTGCATCACATGGTTACCTAAAAAGGGACAAGTATTAGTACATCAGTACCTAGAAGCCAAAAGATGCTTGATGACTTGAAGAAACTATATATCTAAAATTGGGGGCCTCTTATCCTCACATACACTTCAACATGGTCATTACCTATGAGATCATCTCGAAATAAACATTGTATTGTTTATTCAAAAAGTCTAACAAAGTGATTTGTTGCCTTCTAACTCGAAAGATTATGCCTTTGCTCTTAGAATGAGAAGCAGGCAACTAGACCTCTAGAATGAAGGATTTATGCAGTTAAATGAAAGTGCAATTAATCTAGATGAGAGATGCAATTATTAATCTAAGAAATGAAGAAACATAATATGGTAAATGGATGCATATTTAAAATCTAAATGACATTACAATGAAAGAAATAAAGCTATGCAAATGTAAGCAAAGTGAGTAAGAATTTTAGTATAAATTATTTGACACAAATTCCAAAATTTATCCTCTATATTGAGAAATGGAGAGCTTCTTTTATAGAATCCAAGAAGTGGTCGATGGTCAAGATTGAAGAGGAGAGCTAGTCATAAAGATAACTTCCTCATGAAAAGGGAGTTAACTGGCTACCTTTGAGTGATAAAAGGAGTTAACTGAGTCCTTTTGAGAGATAAAAGGAGCTAAATGAGTCCTTTTTGAGTGATAAAAGGAGTTAACTGAGTCCTTTTTGAGTGATAAATGGAGTTAACTGAGTCCTTTTTGAGTGATAAAAGGAGTTAACTAAGTGCCTATTGAGTGATAAAAGGAGCTAACTAACTGCCTTTTGAGTGATAAAAGGAGCTGACTGGTGCCTTTTTTTGAGTGAATATCTAATTTAATAAAATAGAATATGACCTTATAAATGGATAACTTTAACTAATTGAATAATTAAATTCAATAATTAAAAAGAGGATATATCTTATTAAATTAAATGTATTTAATTCCTTTGTATATCAGCTAAAGAGGCGATTTTAATTTAATTAAAGTAGAACACTTATAATTAAATTAAATTAAATTAAATTGATAGGTTTGTGTAGCTAATTTGAGTTGATATTTAGGAATTAAATAAATAAAATGATTAATGCAAATTATTGTTTTCTACATTTGACACCTAGGTCAAGTAGCGATTATTAGAATTAGAATTGCCTACTAAAATAGGACTTAGGAATAATTGAATAAACCAAAGTTGGTTAATATGGAAATGTGCCAATTTTGGGGTATTATAGAAACTAGTGAAAACCCAACACATAGGCTAAAAAAATTAAACCTACATAGGTGCTCATGGTGCACAATTGTGCAAGACTAACTACGTAGGAGTTGGGTTTAAAGAAATTCATATATTGCATAGTTGCACACCTGCATAGATGTGCTAGGTACACAATTGTGCACATAGAGTTAGTGCTCTTAATGGTGTATGTAAGTTTCATGTCTTTGGTAGGGCTAAAAAGTAGGTGTATATGGGAAAATGTGTAGGGTGTACATATGCACTCCATGTGTTAACCTTAGCATAGTTTGTTGTGGAGGTTGTACATGATGATGGGTGTGATGTTATACACTTTGGAGGTCAATGGAGAACAATGAGAAGACCCAAGGGGTTCAAACCTTAATTATAGATGGAGAATGCACACCTTGGGTAGGTTGCACAGCTTCTTAAGGTGCCTAGGTTTACACCTTGGTATACACTTAAAAAAAAGTGACTCTTGAAAGATATGCACCATGCAAACATGTAGAAGTGCACAAGGTGTAAACTTTCCCTTAGCACATTGAATTTACCTTGTCCAACCGCCATATCCAGATGATTCATACTCTTTTTGAGTTCTAGACCTAACCCACTATATTCCCAATCCTTGAGGTGCCTTAGAAGATAACCTATTCTCTGGAATGAGCCTCTAGGGCTCAAAAGAAAGAAGGGTTCCTCATTTTCAATGTAAAAAATGGGGCATGTGTTGTAAAGACACAACAAATAGCCTCAATAAAAGGAAGAAATGAAAAAGGAATTTCTTTAGCAGCAACTAACCTACAAAACTATGTCAAGATGAGACATAGTTCTCGATGTCATAGGAGTTTTTTCAAAGAATTCAATGTAAAACTCAAACCTTTAGCTTTCATTATCAGTGTGTTCTCAATGTCTTAATTCTATTGATGCTCCTAGGTGCCAACCACTAGGAGTGTACAACAACTTAGAAGTAATGTTTTGCTAACTAGAAAGAGTTTCAAAAATCCCCCATGAACCAACTCCCAATCCTTGTATGACCAGATTGTTGATATGTGGTGGCTGATTAGGGAAGTACAATACACTTTTCATAAGTTCTTTGGGGTTCAAGGCATCACCTCCATAAAAAAAGTTCTAGTTGAGTCATCTAGGATTTTTTAGTTGACTCATCAACCATTTTGCCAAGGTTGACTCATCAAGGATTTTTTAGGTAAACTTTTCAAATTATCTAACTCTAATTTTGGAAGGAGAAAAAGCTTGTATAAAATAGATTAGAATTAGGGATTTCATAATGTGTGTTGTGTGATAGTAACTTCTTGTTGTAGTATTCAGCTATAATAGATTACAGATTGTAATCACTAGATAATAGGAATATTAGACTCCCTATTTGGTGGATGCAACCCAGGGATTGGGTGAAGCATGTTAAATCGTTGTGTCATATGTTCTCATTTGTGCACTTTATTTATTTTTTTGACATTGGTTACATTTGAATGTAATTGTTATTTCTATCTCTCTAAATCTAAAGAGATGTATAATAATCTATTCAAAGGTATCTTTAATGAGACAATAATTTTAGTATTTTACATTTCAATGATCTATTTGTCAACTTTGTGAAGCTCTCGTGTTTCCACTTGATTCTTCCTCAAAATTTATTTTGTTTAGTGAGCTAGTGGTTACATTGTGCTAGCCTCACATGATTGTCTTATTTTCTTTCATAGATGGTACAAGAGTCCTTTTTCATGACACCACTCATTATTTTCATTTTCATTTGTTTTCTTGTCCCTTGACAACAATTAGAAAATGCAACCAAGGTATGGTTTACCTTCTTTCTTTATGGGATTTTTTCATTTTCATGTCTCTTACATTCCTCTTTTAGTAATCTTTTGGAAAAATGACATGCTGACAAATGATCTTTGTAAGTTCATGGGGAAATCCTTTGTTCAAATTGGAGAGTTTCAAACGATCCTTAGCTACTACTCACCTAGGTAGTATTTTCTTTAAATGAGTATAGTTTTGAGAGGAATTTTTTTAGAATTTGAGTTAGGAGTTAGGAATCTCCTATTGTCTGCACGTGACACCAATATTTAGCTTTCATAATATATAGAGTTATTCAATTTCTTTGACAAAGAAATACCTCTTCTATTAATCAAGGTTAGTTGGAATGATTCATTTACCAAGTTATGGTAAAATTTACCAAGGTCAAATTGAAGGGTCATGCAAATATCTAGCAGTAGGAGATTTAGCTGGAGCAAAATGGAAGAGGGAGGGACAAAATCACAAGATGGGATTGGATGATAGCCAAATTGAAATGACCTGAGTATAAAAGAGCTCTACTAAGTATAAAAGGCCTATCCTAATGAGAACTCAGTAGAGCTCTTTTATACTCTTGAAGAAATATTTTCACTTGCTTGAACCCTTGCATTTTCAAGAGGCAGAAACACCTACATCCATACAATATTTTCTGGGTGCAGGATGAGCACAAGGTCATGGTCAATGAGAGGTTCCTAGTGAAGTTCAATATTGGAAGCTACTAGGATGAACTAATTTGTGATATCATACCTACAGACATATGTCATATATTTTTTGGTAGGCCATGATAGTTTGACATACATGTTATACATGATGGGCATGCAAATACCTACACTTTGACAAAGGATGAAGTGAAACATAAATGAAATCCATTTAAGGAGAAAGAAGAAAAGGTATGTAGTTCTACCAAAATATGTCTTGTTGATGGAAAATGTTTCTCAAGGATATGAGGCATGAGCATATGTGGTTTTCTATAATTCCAAAAGATGATAAAGAAGAAGTAGAGGAGGTACCTATAGAGTTTGCATTTTTTTTGGAAAATTTTATTCATATTATGTTAGATAATGTACCTAATGAATTACCCCCATTCAAGAATATCATGCACTAGATTGACTTGATTCTAGGAGCCAATTTTCAAAACAAGGTAACACAAAGAATGATACTGGAAGAAACTAAAAGGTTGAATAGACAAGTTCATGAGATGTTTTAGAAGGGGTTGATTCAAGAGAGTCTAAGTCCAAGTATTGTACCACCAATATTTGCACCTAACAATAATGGATGATGGAGGATGTATATAGATTCTTAAGCTATTAACAAGATCAAAATCAAGTATATATTTCCATTTCCAAGGATGGATGATATTATGGAGTGTTTGATTGGAGTTTTGTATTACACAAAGATAGATCTGAAGAGTGGGTACCATCAAATTCATGTAAAAGAAGGAGATGAGTGGAAAACTACCTTTAAGAAAAGGGAAGGATTGTATGAGTGGTTATTCATTATTTTTGGGATAACCAATGCACAAAACAATTTCATTAGGCTCATGAATGAGGTACTAAAGGATTTTTTGAGTAAGTTTATCATTGTTTACCTAGATGATATCTTGATCTTTAATAAGACATTGAAGGAGAATTTGATGCCCATTGATAAGGTGTTTGATAAGGGAGGAAAAGTAACTAATAAATTTGAAGAATTGTAGTTTTGTGAAGGAGTTGGTGTACCTATGATTTGTAGTACTGATATAAGGAATGAAAACAAACCCTTAAAAAGTGAAGGCTATCCTTAAATGGCCTAATCTAAGGAGTGCAAGAGAGGTATGATCTTTTCATGGACTAGCTAGTTTTAACAAAAAAATCATCACATGTTCTACTAGTACTTTTGGACCTTTGACTAAAACAATAAAAGTAAATAGATAATACTTTAAGTAGATTGTAGGAGTAGATACAAGTTTCAATCTATTGAAACAAAAAGTTATAGAGCATCCTATTTTAGTAGTTCTAGATTTTAATAAGGTGTTTCAAGTCTATTGTAATGCAAGTGGAACTACAATAGGAGATGTTTTGAACCAAGAAGGTAGACCTATTACTTATTTCAGTGAGAAATTAAATGATGCACTATTATGTTTAGGGTTAAGATTTTTATGTTATAGTTCAAGAATCGAAGAAGTAGAGACACTATGTTCTTCCCAAGAAGTTTCTTTTGTATATTGATCATCAATCTTTGCAATATCTGAATAGTCAAGAAAAATTGAACCAAATGCATTCCAAATGGGTTGAGTTCTTGTAGAGTTATATGTTTTTTTTTTTAATACAAGAGTGGGAAGTCTAATAGAGTTCTAGATTCTCTTAGTAGAAGATAAGTTTTGCTAACATAAATGTAGATTGAGGTGCTCGAATTCAAGGAACTTAGGAATTTGTATCCAAAGGATCCTAATTTTGGTAAATCTTGGAAAGCTTGTACATAACCTATTACACTTGATAGTACAAAGTAGTTGTATTTCATAATCCAAAATGGTATGTTGTTCAAAGGAAGGTAGTTGTGCATTCCTAGAAGTTATATGCGAGAGAATCTCATTAAGGAGAAAGATAGTGGAGGATTGGATGGACATTTAGGTAGAGATAAAACCATTTCTTTGGTTGCTAGAATTATTAGGTTCCATAGTTGTGCAAGATGTAAAGAAATTTTTATAGGGTTGTAAAGTGTGTCATATGGAAAAAGGAGTGAAGCAAAATATGAGATTATATCAAACATTACCTACACCAGAGAATCTATGGGACAATGTTCATTAGCATGGATTTTTTTCTTGGTTTACCAAAGACATGGTGAGGGAATCATTCAATATTTTTGGTCATTGATAGATTTCAAAACATGGAATATTTTATTCCTTGCAAGAAGACTTGTAATTTTGTTCATGTGATAGGGTTGGTTTTCAAAGAAGTGGCGAGACTACCAAAGTCTATAGTGCATGTTTGAGATACCACATTTGTTGGATATTTTTAGCATACATTGTGGAAGAAGTTGAAGACAAAATTAAAGTTTAGTTCATCCTATCATCCATACACTAATTAAAAAATAGAAGTTCTAAACCAGAGTTTGGGGAATTTGTTGAGATGCTTGGTTGGAGATAAGCCAAAAGGATGGGATAAGATTTTACCATAGGTAAAAAATTTAGACAATAATTTTTTTCAATAGGAGAAATTGTAAATCATGATTCTAGATTATATAGGGGAGCAATCCCAGAAATGCTTCTAAATTGAGGTAGCTAGATAAAGGAGAGATGTGTAGCACTGAATCAAGGAATTTTACTAAGAATTTGAAGAATATCCATGAGGTGACGAAGCACATTACAAAGATGAATATATAGTGTAAGAATAAGGCATTTGTGAAAAGTGGGTATAAGAAATTTAAGATTGGAGATGAAGTCATGTTTTACTTGAGGAAGGATAATTTATCAATGGGTACATATAATATGATGAAAATGAAGTTTGGACCATGCAAAATATTGAAAATACATGATTCTAGAAATACCTATAAAGTAGTGTTGCCAGCCACACTAAACATTTCACTAGTGTTTAACATTTATGATTTGAAAATATTATGAGGGAGGTGATGGAAATGAAGTTGCAGAAGTACAATGGAGTATTATATCATCTAATTCAGCTACACAAGAGATTCAAGAGATATCTAATAGTGGTGTGGGAAGAAGCACAAGGAGAATAACATATGAAGAGTATCTAGACAAATGGAAAGGGATGCCAATAGATGATTCATCATTCCTAGTACATGAGGAGGATTACTGTCTTGGTTTTCCTATGACTACCTAAGACATCATAGTTCCAATTCTCAAATTACCCCAATTTTTTGATCTAGGAGTGTCCTGGATGCAAGGGTAATCTTGCATCACCCAAACATATTTGTATTTCTAGTTTTCTAGTTTTTTTAATTTTAAATAAAAACTACTCTATTACATATTTGTTATTTGTTGGATATTTCTAGTTAAGTTGGTCCTTTTTGAGAGTCTTAATTAGAACCCAAAATACTAAGGGTGGAGGGGTGTATTAGGATCTCTAACACTTTAAACCTTTTCAGAATACTATAGTGCATTCACCACATTTACCATTTCATATCCAATTTCTTATGCATGCATAACTTATATAATCAAATTGTAATTGTTGATAATAATTATTTAATTATATATTGTCTTTGATGTTAGACAAAATATCAAGTTATTAGTAGTCAATGTATGTCGAGCTCACTCAGGTAATGAAGACAGTTTCTAGTTTCTATAAAAAAATCTCAAAGATAATAAAATTCAAAAATAGTATTTACTAAGTTGACTTGGGAATCAAGGGAAGTTTGTAAGAAGACAATGTATGTTAAGTTCAGTTGTGTTGTGGTTTTCACAATGTACACCCGATTTCTCCCAAGAAATGGGGACCCACTAGTTTAATTTTTTTCCTTTTTAGACCCATAGTCTAGGGTCTAAGTATTTTTTAGGGCTTTACCTAGTGTCAAAGAAAAACCTATCCCTCTACCTAAGAAACCCACATCCTAGAAATTCAAAATTCTAGAGAAAAGTGTGATTTAGGTGTTAAGGGCACACTAGCACACCTAGCGCACCCTTTAAGGTGTACTAGTTGCACTAGTGTAGGTGCATGTTCTCTTGGATGTGTTCTCATATGCACATGCACGAGTACACACCTCCAAGAGGTGTGCTCCACCTTGGGCCTATATAAGCCTAGGACCCCTCTCCTTGTCCACACTCATTTTTCTCCTCTAAACCACTAGTAGAACACCTTCACACGTCACAAGGTGTGACAATTTTCCTTGCCTCTGCACACATGCTCCTTTTTTTGCAAAAAACTTTAAAATATAAAAAAACCTAAGAATAAATGTGGTGTTGAAGGTACCCACCTTTATTTCACTAAGTAAAAAGAAAACTTAAGTATTAGCATATAGAGTGGTGCATAGGTGCACACCTTTTTATGGTGCACACTTGTGCACCATTGATTTTTTTAAGACAATAACCCTTGAGAGAATAGGTTTTTTACATTCCATACCTCACAAGGTGCACAAGATGCACACCCTATTACTCATCCACTTAAGCATCTTTTTCAAAAAGAGTGCATGCATAGTGCACCCAGTAAGGTTTTTTTGCAGGATGAGTATGCAAAAAGAACTATGACTTCTTCCAATTTTTATATAGGAGAAATTTTTTCTCCATGGTTAACTCATTCTTGAACATATCCTTTGCATACCAATCTAGTCTTGTTTCTTGTACTTCACCATTTTCATTTAGCTTGTTTCTAAAAACCCACTTTGTTCCAATAAAATTCTTGTCTTTAGGTCTAGGTATTAGAGTCCAAGTATTGTTCTTCTCAATCTATCCAATTTCTTTATTCATTTCTTGGATCTAATCTTCATTGTTGAGAGCATATTTCACTAATTTGGGCTCTTTCACAAAGTAAGCATGTATCAATTTCCAGTCTCTTTCTTTTCAAAACACTAGATTCTACATCTCCAATTTAATTTTTTTAGGTTTATGATATCTTCTTACATACTTGGCTAGCATAGCTAGTCTCTTTCTTTGTTCTTCAACATGTTTATCTTGGAAAAAAATTAAGAACATTAACTCTCTCTTGTTCAGATTATGATTCTAGTTTTGTACACTCAACATTGTCTATCTGATTGTTGGGATTGCGTGTTTGGGACTTGACATCTTCAACTTGTTGCTCGGCACCCACTATCTATTGCTTAGCAACCTGTTGTTGAACCTCATTATGCCCTATGTTCTAGGAAACTATAGCTTGGTTTTATTTTTCGGTAGGAGTGTTTGGAGCACCATCATCCACATATATGAATGTACTATAATCTTCAAGTTCTTCCTTACATTCAACATCATTTCTTTCTACAAATTCATCAACTTTCACATTTACACATTCCACAACTTTGTTAGTGTTAGAGTTTAAACACTCGTAAACTTTACTTTTGGTGGAATATCCTAGGCATGTACCTTCATCACTCTTGGCATCAATTTTTCCATTCCTATTATCTTTAAATATATAGCATTTTCTTACAAATATTTTGAAATATTTCACATTAGGAGCATATCCATACAATATATCAAAAGGTGTAACATGTGTACCTTTCTTGACTTGTACTTTGTTTAAGGTATAGATAATAATACTAATACTTTCTTTCCAATATTTATGTGATACATTATTCTCCATCATCAATGTTCTAGCACAATCCATTATTGATATGTTTCTCCTTTTAGCTATCCCATTCTAAGGAGGGTTTCTTGGTGCTAACATCTCTCTTTTAATTGCTCTATCATTGCAGAATGTGTTGAATGTTAGAGTAAATAATTAATTTATTGATTATTTATTCTATTACTTAAGCTTACTTAGGTAAATGCATTTTATTTATTAATTGTAGTCCAAGAGTTTGTTATAAGTTGTTGACAATATGAGAGTTTGCTCTCTCTTAAGTCATACTTATCCTCTCACATTGTTTGAGGACTTTCCACCTCATGTGGATGTATGCTTAGTTGTCACACTTATCTCCTAGCATCTTCTAGCTTGTTCTAGGAGATTCCTTGAGGCCTTTATAAGTGGTCTCTTCCTTATTGTATCATCATTGCATATTTTAAATACATATTTTCTTATGTTGCAATATATTCTTCTCTCTCATGTCCGCTTTAGATTTTTCCCTTGCTCTACGCTCTTCTCTCCTTGGCTTCCCTTTGACAAGTTATTTGCATGCAAGTGATCTTGGAAATCTTTGGAGTTGGATTTAATCAACTCTAACATGGTATCAGAGCCTCCTTGCTACTACTTGGTTGAAGAATTTTTGAAGCCGTGATTTGGAGACACAAACCCTAGTTTGTTTGTGCATTTTTCTTCAAATTGGGGGATCAATAATTTTTTTGAGCACTTTTAGCCCAAATAGATGCTACCATTGGATCTGAAAGGCCATTTATAGTTAGGATTCATATAAAACTTTTCATTTTTGGAGATAGGGCTCTGGGAGGCAAAATTATTTAGCTTGCAAGGCTGTCATACGGACTGTATGGAATTTTGATGAAATTTTTTTTTTTAAAGGTTATTTGGGTGCACTGCCACAGTGCCACTGCCACACACCACCCAAGCACTGCCACCACCAATAGTGTAGCCATGAGGTAGTTTTTGCATGGTTGCCACTCCACAGCCACTACCGCTCAGCTAGTCCGCAACTACTTCCGACAGCACCCGCTGATCACAATCGCTCCACTGTCTATCCGCTTCGCTCGGCCAGATATCCCTACTCTAGCACCACCTATCCCAGTCAACATTTTGATCAGACAACTCAACAGCCCACATGGCAGTGTTAGTAGTTTGACCGCCACTTGGTAGATTATAGGGGTGACACGTGGCCTGGGTGCCATGGGGACTCATCACATTACTCCTGCCACATCATTATTGCGATGTGGCAACTTTTTTTACTGTGATGACCACCAAGCCATCAAATTTTATGTTATTCTGACATCAACATGATGTCATCAATGCATCATCCACCCCTTGCACCTCTCCCAGGTCCTTTTTGACCTATCTTTGATTTTTTGGCCATAAGTTGAGCATACAAAGGTATTTTTCCAATCTGAAAGAAGCACCAGAAAGCTGGTTCCAAGACAGGGACATTATTGTAGGTATTTTTAGGTTTTGATACATTTTTATTGCCTATTATTTTAGTTTAATTCTAAAATTCTATTTTTGACTCTGGCTTGCATATCTTTTGCATCCCATGTCAGTTTTTTGAAAACTTTATATTTTTGGAAAGCTAGTTTTGTCACCTTTTCAGAAATGTTATTTTCCTTAGGTTTTGGCCCATGCTCTTTCTATCATATTTTTGGCATTTATTCTATATGGTGGATATCTTGAGTGTTTTAGGCCTGAGGATCATTTTTTTGGCATGGTTTCCTTTGTTTTAGACTATCCTATCTTTTGTGTTAGCTTTTTCCTTGTTATGATCATTGTAGCTATCATTTTGAAGCATTTTTATGTATCACACTAAGATAAAGTGCCACTTTTGCATTTCAAGGTCATGAACATTGTTTTGAGTTAGTTGTACATGCATTATTTTCATAAAGTACCATGGGGGGATAGTTGTTTACTATTTTAGGCTTCTTCCTTTGTCAAGTGAGTGTCCCTTCCATGATATTAGCCCTATGTATCATTAGTGTGATCATGTCTTTATAAGTGTTTGTACCTCTTCCTCTCTTGTCATTCTTTGTTCATCTGCAAGAGATTTTGGCCCAACTTCTCAATTGCCTGTCATCTCACCCCATCTGCATTAAGGGGGGGTTATGTTGTTTTTCTAATGCATCTGTGGTTCAATGGTTTGTTACTGTGAACTATGTATTTAGTGGTTGATCCTATATACAAGGCAATTGCAGTGGCTAGCTACCTATGCATTCCAGTGAGATGGATCATCTACCATATAGACACGCTTGATTCATGCCTTCTTCTTCCTTGGAGGTTCTTTAGATTAGTAGTTTGGGAGACTTGTGACCTCTTCATGCTTCAATGATGCTCTTCATGATCACTCTTTGTTCTTGCTTTAGGGGACATTTTCCTAGTTGGAGGCTTCTTTAGTTCTTCACTAGGTTACCTCATTTTGGGGGAGGGTTTTTCCCACATGGTTTTCTCTCTTTACCCATTTATAGAGGTTGCATCTTTTGCATTTGTACATGGGTACCTAACATGGCCTTTTTGTCAGCACCCATTCTGCATTTCATCTTAGTTTTGTGAGCTTAAGGCATTTTCCTAAGTTACACTTAAGGGGGGGTTTTAGAGTAAATAATTAATTTACTAATTATTTATTCTATTACTTAAGATTACTTAGGTAAATGTATTTTATTTATTAATTGTAGTCAAGAATTTTTTTCTCTCCTAAGTCATACTTATCCTCTCACATTGTTCGAGGACTTTCCACCTTATGTGGATGTATGCTTAGTTGTCACACTTATCTCCTAGCATCTTCTAGCTTATTCTAGGAGATTCCTTGAGGCCTTTATAAGCAACCTCTCCCTCATTGTATCATCATTTCATATTGTAAATACATATTTTTTTGTGTTGTAATATCTTCTTCTCTTTCATGTCCACTTAGAGTTTTTCCCTTGCTCCACGCTCTTCTCTCCTTGGCTTCCCTTTGACAGGTTATTCACATACAGGTGATCTTAGGCATCTTTGGAGTTGGATTTCATCAACTCCAACATTGAACTCATTTGAACTTAATTCACCACCTCTGCCAAATCTCAAACACTTTAGACTCTTCCCTTTTTCTTTTTCAACTCTTGCCAAATGCCACATAAATAACTAAAAAGTGACAGATTCAGATTTGAGAAACATCACATTCATCATTCTAAAATGATCATCAAAAAATAGAATGGAAAACTTATCTCCACAATATCTTTGAACATATATATGTCCACAAAGCTCAGTATGACCCAATTTCAAAATATCACTAGATGTCTATTTTTCCTCTTGAAACTAGACTTTGTCATTTTTCCCAATTGACATTATTTACATATAGCATTTCCATGCTTCTTTACTTTTGGAAACCCTCTTACTTTTTTCATTTTACTAATGCTCACCAAATTGTCAAAGTTTACATGAGATAAGCTCTTGTGTGACAACTAAAAATATTCTTGTTGTGCTAACAAACATGTCTCATTAAATAAATCTAGATAGAACAAGTTACCTCTTGTTTCATCACCACTCCCAATCTATAATGCCTACCCCTACTTGAATTTTATAATTTTTTTTTACCATATTCTTTTAGGCCTATGCTATGGTTATGTTCGATGATGATGCATATGTTCATGTATTGACTTTTAGTTATTGAATGATGTTAGTTAGATGAATGATTTTTATGTATTTTTCTATGGATACTTACCCCATACTTTCATGTGTATGGTGTGCATGACTTTTTTACTTTATGTATGACATTTTTGATGTGATTGAGGAAGGGAGTCATAGTCAGGGAATCATAGTCGAGTCATAGTCACCTACTAGTCAAGATTTAGATGAGAAACCACTTCCTTCCATTGCTTATTTAGTGTAGAATATTGTGTTTGTACATGCATAAATTTTGTGCAGATTGCAAATATCAAGTTGTTAGGGTAAAACCATGAACATAAATAATAATTATATGCAAATATAAAATATACAAGAAAATAATAGATTATATAGAAAAGAACACAAGACACCAAGATTTAATGTGGTTCACCAAAACCCTAGGCTATGTCCACCAAACAAGTAGTCCAATATTTTGTGATGCAATGATTACAACCATATTACAGTTTGTAATCCCTTACAACTCAATATCACTGCAAGAACCAATTTTTACATTGCATTATAAAAAAATCCCTAACCCCAAGCCCTTTTATACAAGTCTTTTAACTACTTTAGGGTTATAATTAGTAATTACATGTTAGCCCAAAATCCTGATAAAATAGGGCCCAAATTAATTTTTTTAGCTCCAAAGAATTTATGAAGTATGTACAGTACTTCCCTAGTTAGTCATCATAAAATAACAATCTCCCACTTGGGGATTAATTAGACTCCACAATAGAAAACAATCTACCACTTGGAGACTCATCTTGTAGCTATGCCACTACTCCATGAGGCTCCCACTAGATCAGACCACCCTAGACTGTGTTGTTCTTGTATACTTATTCAATCTAGAAGACCAACCGAAGCTAAAAAGGAATTGAACTTCTCCCTTATCACTACCTTTGTAAACATAGCCATTGGATTGTCATTTGTATGTATCTTGTTCAGTTTTAACTTTCCATCATCCAAGATGGATCCAATAAAATGGTACCACAACTATATGTGTTTTTTCTTTGAATGCACAGCCAAATTCTTTGCAAAATGAATGACACTCTGACTATCTGTAAAAAAAATAATTATACTTCTGAGGATGTCCCAATTCTTCCAAAAAGAGCTAAAGTCGTATCATCTCCTTAACTACCTCTGTAGTAGATAAGCATTTACCTTTTATAACTTAGAAACCCATCTCACTACTACCCCACCAATAATAAATACATAACCTATAGTATTTTTCTTGGTATCTATATCCCCTACCAAATCTGAGTTAACATAGCCCTATAAATTAGTAGTAGAGACCCAAAGTGTAAACATTTATTGAATGTTCCTCACAAATATCTAAGAATCCATTTGACTGCATTCCAATGCTCAATTCTTGAATGATTTGTATACCTGCTAATGACTCCCTCTACATGTGCAATATCTAACCTTGTACATACCATAGTATACATGAAGCTTCCTATAGCTGAAGTTGGACATATTATCCTCCTCTTCTTGTGTCTTAAGACACATCTCCTTAGTCAACTTCAAATGACTAGGTAAAGGTGTGCTAACAACTTTAGCATTCTCCATAGAGAGATGATGCAACACCTTCTCAACATAATCAACCTGAGATAGCATTAATTTTCTCTTCTTCCTATCTCTACAAATCTTCATATCAATGTTTTTTTTTTCTGCCCCCAAATCCTTCATAGCAAAATGCATGTGCTAATTAGCATTTCAACCCCTTTATGTGATCCATGTTAGACCTAGATACAAGCATATCATCAACATATAAACATAAAATAATCTATTTTTCGTCATCCAACCTCTTAAAGTAAACATGATTATATGAATGACACCTACTATATCCATACTCATGCATAAACCTATCAAATTTTAGATACCATTGACAAGATGCTTTCTTTAAGCCATACAAATGTTTCTTCAATTTTCATACTAAGTTCTCCTTACCTTTGATCTCAAATCCCTATGGTTGAGCCATAAATATCTCTTCATCCAAATCACCATGAAGGAAGGTTGTTTTACCATCAAGCTGCTCCAAATACAAATCTTCAGAAGCCACAATACTTAAAACAGTACGGGTAGAAGTCATTTTAAAAATAGGAGAAAATATCTCATCAAAATTGATACTTTTTTTTGTGCAAATCCTTTTAAAACTAATCTAGCTTTAAATATTTTTATACCTCCTTCCTCTTCTTTCAACCTGTAAACCCACTTATTCTATAGAGCCCTTTTACCTGTAGGCAACTTGCATAAATCCCATGTCTTATTTTTTAGCAAAGAGTCTATTTAATTTTTCATCATAGATTCTCACTAAATCTTAGTATACAACTGCACACCTTCATCATAGCATTCAAGTTCACTAGCATTTGTTAGTAAAATAGAATACAAAGAGGGAGAAATGTTTTTGGGAGGTCTTCTTGTCCTTGTTGGCCATATAACATTCATTGGTGTGTGTAATATTTTTTGTTGAAGTTGTTACACATCATGAGGAATTGCTAGAATATCAGCTTTTGGAGTATCATCCAACACTACATAATCATTTTATTTCTTCTCATGTTACTACAAAAAATCTTTTTACAACACTTTCTCATTGAATATGACATCTCAACTTCTTACAATTTTACAATTTTCAAAATCTCAAAGCCTATAACCAAATTTATTAATGCCATATCTAAAAAATACACATTTCTATCACTTAGCTTCTAGCTTGATTCTAATTTCAGAATCTATATGAGCAAATGCTTCACAACTGAAAGTTTTGAGAAAAGAATAACTCACCTTCTTACCAGTCCATGCTTTCTCTAGAATACCACAACAAAAAGGAGTAGAGGGACCTATATTAATCAAATATACAACAATATTGATAGCCTCTACCCACATGTGTAAGGGCAACCCAATATGCAACCTAATGCTCCTTCAATTGTCCATTATAGTCTTGTTCATATGTTCAACCACTCCATTTTCTTGTGGAGTCCATTGAATAGTATTATGTCTATGAATATGATTAGTGGAGTAATAATCTTCAAATTCATTATTGCAATACTCACCACCATTATCAGATTTGAGACATTTTGATTTCTTACCAGTCTCATTTTCATTCAATCTCATTTTCATCCAAGCATTTCTATTTCTTAAAAGTTTGAAATACATCAAATTTCTATCAAAAAAAATAAACCCATACTTTCCTAGTTGCATCATCAATAAATGTAACATAATAATAAGATCCTCCAAGGGAAGATACCTAAGTCAGTCCCCATACATCAATATGCACAAGGTCTAATTTATACTTTTTATTTTCCTTCACAGTCTTCACAAAACTCACTCTCTTTTGTTTTCCATACACATAACTTTCATAAAAATCCTAATTAACACTTTTCACACCTGGTAGAATATTCTTTGAATGAAGTACTTTCATACCTTTCTCACTCATGTGCCCAAGTCTATTGTGCCACAACATTGCAAAAAAATTTATAGTAGCTATCTATTCTCCCTGCTCAACTGCAGTAATTTTTCCTGAAGATTCTTTTTTCTTTGAAACGATTAAAGTAGAAGGAACAATATGACTTGTATAAAGATATAAGGTGCCTACTTTCACACCTTTTCCTATGACAACTGATCCTTTTGAAACCTTCCAATTTTTATCATTAAAAGTAACTACATAGCCCTCATTACTGAGTTGTCCTACTGAAATTAAATTCCTACTTAGCCTTGAAACATGTCTCACCTCATGTAGTAGCCAATGATTCCCATTCTGCAACTTAATCTTAAGTTTTTCCTTTCCAACAATTTGACAGGGTTCATTATCCCCCAAATAAACAAGTCCAAAATCTCCTTGGACGTGATCAGTGAAATAACCTCTATGAGGTGTAGCATAAAATGAAGCACCAAAATCTAAAACCCAGGAATCATCAACACTTTCTTAAGACAAAAGAAAAGCATCCTCTTCGGATTTGTTACTTACAACATTTTCTTTCTTGTCTCCATCTGGTTTATCTTGTTCATTTTTCTTTTGAGTCCAACAATATTTCTTTTAATCCCCTATTTTACCATAGTACTGGTAGTTGTTTGGTTCTCTAGATTGGGACCTTCTCCCCTTTGACTTTCCTCTTGATTTCCCATGATTTTTGGCATTACTTCCTCTCATTCATTCTACCTCGACCTTGTGCATTCCAAGCACTTCTTGATATAGCTCACTCAAAATAAAATCAATCACATCATCATATTTTAAGGTACTAGATCCAAAAATAGAATTACTCATAGTCATTATCATGTCATTCTAGCTTTTAGGCAAAGAACACAAAATCAAAAGAGCTCTAATTTCTTCATCAAAATTAATACCCAGAAAAGATAATTGACTAGTAACAGTATTAAACTTATTTAAATGATCCACAATAGATCTACCTTTTTTCATTTTCATATTAAATAAGCTCTTCATGAGAAATACCTTGTTTGATGTAGAGGGCTTTTCATATAATTTCTTTACAATTTCTATCAACTCTTCCATCATTTTTTTCTTTTGTAATATTAAATACCATCGATGGTGTTAGGCATAATTGAATGCTTCCAAGTGCCTTTCTAGCTAAAAGATCCCATTCATCATTTGACATAGATCCTTGATTCTTGGTTTTTTCTTCCAACAACTTTTATAAATCTTTCTAATAAAGATAGTCCTCCATTTGCATTTTCCATAACTAAAAGTTCTGCCCATTAAACTTGTCAACCCTCAGCCTACACTCATCTGCAATTTCTCTCACTCAACTGTGAGACTTTCCTACAATGGATAAGTGGGGAGATAACTCTTGATTCTAAATCCTAACCTAAGCCAATTGTCCTAGAAAATAGGAAAAGTATTTGAGCTAGTTTCACATTTCTAAATTTGTCAAGTGACTTGAATTTGTGATTCTAACCATTGAGTTTAATTATGTTCTTTATCTTCAGTTAAGTTGTCATTTTTTGGTTTTGTGGGTATGTGATGATTTTCTGTTATAATTAGATTAGATTAAAAGATAATTTAATGATCTAATTTAATGAAAATTTAATAAAGAAATTTGACATTTAATCATATTTAATTAATTGAGGAATTAATTGAATAAAATATTTAAATTTAAAGATTTTATTTTAAAAAAAATATTTATTTATATTTAATTTAATTTAATGATAATTATTCAAGAATTTTATTTTAATATTAAACTCTAAATAAAGTTATTAATTAAGTTAATAAATATATTATTAAAAAAATATCTCATGGATTTATTTAAATAAAATAATTCAATTTAAAGATAAAGTTATAGTTTTAATTTTGGTGTTTTATATTTATTTAGGAGTTTTATTTTAATTAATAAATTCTAAATAATATTGTTAGATAAATTAATAAATATTATATTAAAAACATTTTTGGGTAAAAGCACAAACCTATCACCTTTTATAAAGAAACGTGATATCAGAATGTCATAGTTCAACATTAATGACAAAAAAAATAGTATTTGTGTTTAAAATATGAAGATGATGTAAACTGATGAAATGTGTAGAATTGGATGAATTTTATGCCTATAATTTTTTTGAGTAAGAATTTATTCATTTTATTTTATTTTGAAGTCCTTTTTTTAACTGTAAAAAAATATAGGTGTAGTTCCCGTCAAACAAGTATATGCAAATCTTTTTTTTTAATTTTGATTTGAAAATATGTTATAGATCACATGTATAGCTAGTGAACAAAAAAAGAAATAATTATTTTTTATGTATATTTTCTTTGTTATAAGTACTAATGTTCGACCTTATCAAAATCTAATAGTTTTTTCCTCCTATCAAATCTATACCTTTTTGAAAAAAAATTACATATTCGTGAAGAAGATTCTCTCCTCTAGAGATAAATATATTTTTAAATTTTTTTTGATATGATTCACTTTTTTTCCTTTTTTGAGGGAGCATCTTATGAAATGTTGAAATATCAACTTATAATATTTTGAGATTATAACACATTATAACTAATCAAAACACTCAAAAATTTATATAATAATAATTTTGAATCTAAGATCTATAAAAGGGTATTTTTAGTTTTTGAAAAAAAAAAGGAGTTTTGACAGAGAAATGAGATTTGACCAAAATAGGTTTTGGTATCATAAATAGTGAAACAAATTTATGTTTTTACCCTTTCATGATTTAATAAGAGAGAGAAAACATAATTTAATAATGTTAATTTTTATTAAATTTCATAAAGCTTATCCATGAAATTAAAATATAATAAATTAATTAAAGAGATCAAGCAAGTTAATTTAATAAAGAATGTGTATTTATTTAATATTAAAAGAAAGGGAGGAAAAGTAGAAATTGTGTATTTTTTTTATTAAAATAAATAAATAAATAAAGTTATTTTTTTAAAAAAAATATAAGCAAACAAAAGAAACTATTATTTTATTTTAGTTGACTTACCTTCTTTTGTAAGTTTACTTATTTTAGAAACTTTAGTTTTATTAGTTTTATTTATTATTTATAAAGAGGTCATTCTAGTTTTTTCGGAGGAGAGAAGATTTTTGGGAGAACAATAAGATAATTTATAATAAATATTTTATCGAAGAAGTTATAGGTTATACATTCAGATTTTCATGAAAAAGATTTGTTTCAAAGCTTAGGAGTAAAGTCTACAATTGAATTTTCTTCTTCTTCTTAACAAATCAACTTGGTGTTTGAAGGTAGGGGTTTTAAAATCTCTTTGCTAATTATGTTGGAAAGATTTTCTTCTCTATGTTTTTTTTTTATTATGAGTAAATTTGTTTGTGGTTACTTGTGTGTCAGTTTGAGGGTTTGAAACATGTGATTTTGCTATTAAATTTTATTTAATATATTTTATCAAAAATTTAAAGATACTTTTAGACACCCATTTGGATCTTATTTAACATATATAAAATTCATATATGATTTTTTTGTATAGACATAGTCAAATATTGACTATCATGCTTTAACAAGGCCTATTTGTGCTTGATTTTTCAATTAGAGACACATAAACAATTACTTATAAATTTCATAAAATAAAAATTTAGGAAAATAACCTTTTTGTGATTGTAAATAATTCTATTATGAATATTTTTCTTGATTTTCATGAAGATTGAATAGTTCAAAAAAATGTTACTCTCTTTCTTTTAAACTGGTAACTTCAAATCTGAATAGTCCTGGAAGAAAGATTCATATTTTACACCATTGAAATGAAATTTTCCTTAGGACTAGTAATAACAAAGAATATGTGAAATTAAATTATCTTTCCATTGATATTTGTAGATCTTTACCATTCCATATGAGATTGTAACATTTAAAATACCAGCTAATTTACATAGAGAAAATGCATAAAAACTCAATATTATGAACTTTGAAAACGTTTTATCTTTATTTTAAATATTATTGATTTAACATATAAAATATTTAATTCTAAACTTATTAGATAATTAACAAACCAAATTTATCTAAACTTTTATAACGTTTATATAATCAACAAAAATTCTGAAAATAGTCTAATCTAAATCATTTGATAGAACCTTGTATTATTTGGTGTGTGTCTAATTGAGATTTTGTGGTATTTTTTTTGTGATGGGTTTTGGAAATTTTAATGTCATAATTTATTTTTTGATGGATTTTATGTGAACTACATAGCTTTGGCTAGTCAGGATGTATACCAAAGCCTTGGGAGTTCTGTGTTTGTGATATTATGATGATTTGATCTCAATCTTTTAAACTCAACCATGATAATGTGTCTAGTATGCTCTATGATGATTTTGAATTTATTATTTGTTATTGCTTTCTAGTATTCTTATGTGAAGATGAGGTGAATGTTATGACATATTTGACTTATCCTTTTTGAGTCTTCAATCAATATTTTTGGGATGTTTCTAGTTACTTGTAAAGAACCGATGGGTTATAGTGAATTATCTTTTGATGCTTTCCAATCACTTGTATAGGATTGAGGTGATATACTATGATTCTTTGATTTTTGATTTATGAGCTTAGGGTAGATTATCTATATGTAATGTTGGGAAGTGGCTTGCAATGGAGGTTGGGGCCTAAAGTGGCTGCTAGGGTAACCCATTATAAGTTGTTTAATAAGTGAAAATAGTACACTAAATGGGAATAAAATAAACCTAATAATAATCTTTGTATGTTCTCACCCATGCCTAAAGTGCTACTATAGACTAGGATGGGAGTAGAGAGAAAGCTTGGTTATGACCATG
This sequence comes from Cupressus sempervirens, assembly GCA_028749045.1. Classification (NCBI taxonomy): domain Eukaryota; kingdom Viridiplantae; phylum Streptophyta; class Pinopsida; order Cupressales; family Cupressaceae; genus Cupressus; species Cupressus sempervirens. The sequence goes on along the minus strand of CM053786.1, from coordinate 249,709,572 downwards.
TATCGTTTGTATGCCTTGTTAGTACGAAAGGATACTAGTGTCACATAGAGTCACTAGGGGTTCGGGGTCAAGTTAGACTGCCAGGTTAACTCTAGCATTAATTTGTGTGACGACACTTGCCTTCTTACATTAGTAGATTTCCTACATTTCTATATTGCATCTGGGATTGGTTGATATGTGTGTCTTGGTACCCTTTGAGATAGTTTTCTTTCAAGTAATTTCTTGAACCTAGATGTTCGATTTTGACTTTTGAGTTTGTTATCCTATTTGGGACTTGAGACTATCTCTTTAGCATGGTGGGAGTGAGCCATTTTGGTTTCACAAGGTTGGGTGGTAGTGCTTTTTCTTATACCATTGAGATCCAATCATCAGATGTCGTTGCTGGTTGTGTTTCTGTAGATGTTCTTTTATCTGATCTTATATTTCTATTGGATGGTTATTATTAGTGTATTATATTTGATTTCATAGATCTTACGAGATGAGGCAATCTATTTTTATGTTGTATATTCTTTTAGCCCTTTATACCTTGTAACTTGTACAGTGGATGAAAGTGCATTATGATTATTGCCAAGTGGCATTTGAGATGACTATATATTATTTAAATGGAATCATAGTTGTACATTATTCTTTGATGCAAATTTATTATATATTGGATTTATTCTTAATTAAAATTAAATGTGACTCAATGTCATGGGACCCTTAAGAGTTGTAACCTATTTATGTGTTGTCGATGTATGAGTGTATGTTGATTGCTTTTGCTACTCTATTACTATTGTTGTATGTTATCTTTATCTTTAAAAAGAAAATGTTTGAAAAACTTAATAAAACTTTAGGTTAACTTCTTTTGGGTGACATGGCAGGGTGTTTCACTATTAGCTTGCCATTAACATTATAAATCTTGGCCTTTATGTGATGAAATTCAGCTCTGTAACTTCAATTTTTTAACTATGAAACACTCAAAAAATTATAGTTAAGTCCTTCCACCTAGTAAACAATGTCACACTTGATTTTTTTAAGTAAATTGAATTATACCTTTACCTTTCACTACACATGGAGTATCATTACCAAATTTAATGCAACCACCCTTGTATGGTCCAATGTTCTCAATTGTTTTTCTATCACCAGTCATATGATTAGTGAGTTCACTATCAATTATCCATCTATAAATTTTGTTCACATATGAAAATAAATATGTTTTCTCATCTTCATTAGAGTCTTCTTTCATAGCAACATAGATAACTTTATTATCATTTCTCTTAGATTCAGTGTCAATTTCTTCTTCAGTAATATAATAGGATTTCTTACCTTTTTCACCCTTGTCTTCTTATAGTCTTGGTCATCTCTTCTTCCTTTGTACTTTCTCTCATTTCTCTCATCCTTTGCTTCTTTTTTAGGACATCTTGCAGCACTATGACCAACCATATCACATGAAAAGTATATAATTGGTAATTTACCTTTGTGTTTACCTCTTCCTCTTCCCAATTTTTTGCAATAAGTTCTTCAAGTTCATCAAGCTCATCATCAAAAGTGTCACTTTCACTCTTCACATGCTAACTTTTTCTTCTTCTAAGAACTAGTGACTTAAAATCATATTCAATAGTAGAAAGTGTGTAGTTATCAAAATTAGATATCTCAAAATTAGTAAGTTTTCCAATTACACCCAAAGTCAAATCATTACCTAGAGTGCATCTCATCTCTTGTATTGTAGAAACTCTAATGACATATATAAGTATACTCTCAATGCCTTTTTTATCATTATCTCATCTTTTATCTCTCCATTTTCACCTTGAATAGAATTTTCAACTTCCTTGATTTGTGTGCAACACTACAGTATGTTCTCACTTTCCATCATTTTCATTTCATCAAATTTTCCTCTCAAGCTTTCTAGTTTGACTCTTAAGACATTGTCATCTCCTCTGTATATGCTTATGAGTTTGTCCAACAACTTTTTTTCACTATCACATTTTTTTATATCATCAAACTTGGTATAGCTTAGGGTTAAAGTTATCTCAAACATTGCCTAATTGTGTTCTTGCTTTTATTTTAGTTGTTGAGTAGTTATCTTCACATGTTCATTGTCAACAAAGCTTATTGTAGCATCACTAATACTAGATATATGTAACCTAATCATCATTTTCCATGCAATAAATTTCTCATTGTTCAACTTTGGTAGCCCCCTTTTTAAAATCATGATCTTTAGCTTTAAATACCTTCAAACATGGCTTTATAAGCACTTGTGCTCTAATACCAATTGTTAGAATGCTTAGAATAACTAAGCGGGGAGGTGGGGGTTAATCAATTACTCAAGGTCCATAAGTACAAATTAAACATTCCCATAATTAAACATTTTTCTATCTTAATTATCCTATTGTAACTTGGTCTCTACTATAAACTTAGTAACAAAATTAACTAGTGATTATTCCTTATCCTAGGATAACATAATTTGCTAAATGTAGACATTTGAAATATAAAACACCATAAATCATTCAACACAAGTTTAACACTAGGATTTTATGTAGAAACCCAATTTGGAAAAAACTACCAACAACATGTCACCACTTTTTCACTCTTCTAAAATGAGCCTTGTTAGGAGCCAACCATGTTAAAGGTTTACAATACACACTGTTAAATGTGACCTAGTTAAAGGATTTAATCAACATTTGATTAAAAGGATTTCAACAAAAACTATTTATAATGATTAGAAAGAAAATAGTAGGGTTTGATTTGTATGATTACAACTCACTTTGTAGTTTTAGATCTTACTGCAGTTCATTTTTTGATTCTCTTATAATTCTTCCTTCTCACCTCTATCTTTTATTTTCTTAGAAAACCTTCAATTATTCACCCTTCTCTTCACAACAATATTAAGCCTTTTGCTTAGTTTCTCTTATGAACCTTAGAATCTTTTTTCCCTATTACTAGAAACACATAAAAATTCTCTTCTCTATACTCTTCTTCACATATCTCATTCATTCTCATACTAAATTTCATCTATGTTCCTCCTTAAATAAGTAATTCTGGTCCTTTTCCATTTTTACAATCACCTTAGATCTTAGGGTTTATGATTTGATTCTTCAAGTTCATTGTATCGATTCATCTTCCTTGCTTTCTAGAAACTTATCCTTGAATCCATTTATTAGGTATCTTACCTAATCCTCCCCTTGAATTAAATTATACATCTCACCAATCCTATCTTCAACATGCTTTCCATATCCTAAGAAACCAACTGAGTCAATTGTGAGTCACAATTTCTCATACACATTCAAAGTATTGTCACTAAGCATTCATTAATAAATTTTCTCAGTCATTGTAGAGATTGTAGCTCAAAATCAACTTTTTTTCTCAGTTGATACTGATGCTCATTTAACATTGAATTTTCTTGGCACTTACTATGGCTTGGTTCACACTAGCATCACTTGGCATAGTCTTCAAAGTTCCTTAATATTTTACTCTCTTGCTTCCTTAAGCTTTACATTAGTGATATATGTTGACTTGTACTATAAAGACTTGAACATAAACTTGATTTAAATAATCACTTTTTCTTGTCAAAGTCTCACTCATCAAATGTCCAGTATAGCTTCATTTTCATAACTCAACCTTTTTTCTAGTTGCTTTTGTTATTAGAAACTTCTAAAATAATCTTCATCAATCAAATAGATATGACATTTAGATTAGATAGAAACATGTCTCATATATAGATTTGACATCAATGACAAAAGAAAAATTATTCCAATTGTACTTTCCAACATCCAACTGGGTAGTGGAATCACATGAAAACAAAGGGGATGTTGAAATTATTTAGAATAACTAAGAGGGGGGGTGAATCAATTATTCAATGTCCAGATGTACAAATAAGACTTTTCTCTCACCTTAGTAAACTCGTAAAACATTCATATCTATGCATGCATTCATGCAATCACTAAAACATGTAGGTTAATGTCAAATCAATTTACAAAAATGTAAAGCATGAAACATAAAAGATTCATCAACATAATTGACACAATGATTTAACATGGAAACCCATTTTTGAAAACACCACTAGTAACATGCTACTCTTTTCATTCTTTTGAAGTGTTGCCCTATGAAAGGCCAACCCTATTAAAGTTTACAATACACATTGTTAGGCATGATCCAGTTAAAGGATTTCAATCACCCTATTAGGAGTGAGCCTTGTCAGAAGACTTTAAGCCATTCACTTAAATGTTAGGTCAATCTTAATCCAAAGGATTTATGCTAGATTGATACAATTATTAGAGAGTAACAATAGAGCTTTGATCTAATATAACTTACAACTTCTCTTATAGATTATAGATCATTGTTCAGTCCTCAAATCTACTTGGCTTTTATTCTTTTTAGTTTTGATAGCTTGTTCACCCTTCAAGCATAGATCTCCTTAAGCCTTCTTACTTAGCACAAAAATATAGTAACATTTTAGGTCACTTGATGAAGTAGAGTCCTTGACTTCATGCCTTCATTTTCTATTTTGTTCCTTCATTGTCTTCTCTTACCTTCTCTCAACCTCAGCACTTTGCTTCATCACTAGAAATTCCTTTTTATAAGAAATTAGGATATTTTTCCGCTATGTTTTCTCTTGTCAATTTTAGGGTTTGGACAAATTAGGTAGGATACAATCTATCTACCTCATATTCCAATTCTCTTCTAGAAAGTACTCCTAGAATCCATTTGATTTCACCTAGAAATGGTTTACATCAATTTCTATGCCACCAATTGATCAACCTTATCTTCCACCTGGTTCACAAGTTTCAAGAAGACAAACTTTTAGGCTTATATTCGGTGAATCTTTGATCTTTTAAATAATGTAGCAACTTGGCATCATCAATCTTCTGATGCTTAGCACATACTATGTTTCTCAGCAGCAATTGAAGTTTACTGGCACTCAACATCAATTAAAATTTAATCAAAATCTATTGTTCTTCTCAGCTTACACTAGAATTTTCTTTTACTCAGCTCCAACTTACTTTCTGCTCAGCTTGCACTAACTTTTCTCGGCACCTATTAACAACTTGGTCAATCTTGGCAGAGAATCATTGTATAACTTGTTCTTCTAAAGTTTCTAAGCATAATAAGTCTTTGTAACCTTAAGTACATTATCAATACATCATGTCATCACTATATTAACTAATCCTTGTACTTCATTACATAATCATAACTCAACCTTTCCTCTAGGTGCTATTATTATATCTCATTGATCAAATCCTCTTCATCAATCAACTAAGTGATAGTACTTGAATCTTATAAGCAATTGTCTTACTAGAAAATAGCAAGTTTGACATTAGTAACAAAAAAATGATTGAAACATATATTCTTCATCAACAATCTCCCTCTTTCAATAATCTCTTTTACTAATGATGTTTTCAATTAGATCTCAACGATCTCCCCCTTTGGCATTGATGGCAAACCAAACTAATCAACCAAGTCACCTAAATGGTAAAACACTTTGTTCAACCAAACTAACTAGGTTAAAATAGAAAGACAATATCAAAAATAAAACTTGTATCAAAATTCCTCCCTTTATCAGCAACTTCCAGCTTCTGATTAGGTTATAAAGTTTTCTCTTATAACTCTCTACGAGTTCCTTCTTGTAACTCCCTCTTATGAGGTAGATTAAGAGTTCTCCCTCTTATATTTGTTTATATTTTCTTCATCATGCATGTGTTTTCCTCTGATAAGCAACATCAACAATTAAATCTTTCTAAGATAACTTCCTCTGATATACTTTCTCCCTTCTTATTAGTTTTTAGTTAACTCCTAATGATGATAACTCCCTTTAATGATGATCAATTTTTAATATTTTCTCCCTCTTTGACAACAATGCCAAAGACATATTATCTTTTCATCTCAACATGAAGATATAGGCTTTTGCAATTTTTTTGGCTTCTCCCTTTGTCACCTTGCTTGTGACTTTTTTGGAGTTTCAACATTTTGACTACTTTAGGCAGCTCCTAAAGTAGGATTCTTTGAATCAATTTGTAACATTTGACAATCAACTTGTTTCGTGTAGGACAATCCTCTTGTTACTTAGATAGCCTTTTATAGGGGTATCACTCCTAATTTACCTCTTAGATATTCATGAGCATCCTTATGAAATGGTTTTGTGAAGATAACAACAATTTTCTCCTTTGTGTTAACATATTCCATCTTCACCTCTTTATCTTGAACTAGCTCTCTTAACTAATGATACTTGATTGCAATGTGCTTAGACTTTGTGTGCATCACTGGATTTTTTTGGTATATTGATAGCACTTGTATTATCACAATAAAGTATTACTAGTTCTATTATCTCTTCCTTCATTCCTTTAAGTAGCTACTTGATCCATACAATGTTTGTGCAATTTATAGCAGCAACAACATATTCAACTTTAACAGTAGATTGTGAAGTACAACTTTGTTTCTTACTAGTCTAGGTAACTAATTTCTTGCTTAAGAAAAGTGCTCCTCCACTAGTGCTCTTACTTTCATCTATGTTTCTAGCTGAGTCAGCATCAGTGTAGGCTCTCAAGTCAAACTTTTCATTCTTCTTGTAGTATAGGCCAAACTCTTTTGTTCCTTTCAAGTATCTCATTATTCTCTTCTCAACCATTAAATGATTCTCCTTGGGGTTTGTAGAGAATCTTGCAACTATACCTATAGAAAATGCAATATCATGTCTACTATGTACAACATATTGCAACTTACCAATCATAGATCTTTACATTATTTGGTTTACTTTAGCTAAATCATCTTTTTTTCATAGTTTGTGTCCTATCACCATAGGTATACTTAATAGTTTTGAATCCTCCAACCCAAAAGTTTTTAGTATTTCCTTGATGTAATTTTAATAAGTGATATATATGCCATATTTCATTTGGTATACTTGTAACCACACTAAATATTTGATCTCTCCAAATATTGATATTTCAAATTCATGCTTCATCTGATTTGCAAAATCCTTACATAAAGCATTTTGACCTCCAAATATTATATCATCAAAAAAAAAATTAGATAACATAATACCTTTACCTTACTCTTTCTTTATGTACAGATTGTTGTTATCATTAGTTTTATCAAATCCAATCTTCACAAGATACTTGTGAACTCTCTCATACCATTCTCTTGGTGCTTGTTTCAAACCATATAGAGCTTTGTACAGTCTGCATACCATGTTCTTATTGTTAACATCAACAAGACCTTCTAGTTATTCTATGTAAAACTCTTCTTCTAATATGCCATTCAGAAATGTAGATTTAATATCCATCTGATACACTTTGAATCCTTTTTATGCAACATAAGCAAGTAGAGTTCCTACTCCTTCCAATTTGGAAATAGAGGTAAATGTCTCTCCATAGTCAATTCCTTCTTCTTGTGCATTTCCCTTGCAAAATAATCTTTCCTTATTCCTAGTTACTTCACCAATTTCATCTAGCTTGTTTCTAAATATGCACTTGGTGCCAATCACATTTTTATCTTTTGGTCTTGGAACTAGACTCCATGTTTTGTTCTTCTCTATTTTTTCAATCTATTCTTCCATGGCTTTGTACCAATCAACATATTCTAATCTATCTTTTACTTCTTTGGAGTCTTTTATCCTTAGCAAACATGATTTACTTCTCAATCTTTTTCTTTTCATTGGTCTTACATCTTTATTTCCAATGATTTGAGCAACAAGATGATGTCTTTTGATATATTTGGACAATCTTCACTCAGGTTTTGTTTCTTGTATTTCAACTTTAGAATCACTATGTGCATCTCTTTTAGGTATCTCAAAATCTCTTTCATGTATAATAACTCTAGAATCAGATTGTGCAACTCCTTCATTCTACAACCTGACATCTGAATGCAATTGTGTTCTTGAATGCAACTTGGTTCTTGAATGCAAATCAACATTCATAGGATGTGACTCGATAATTACTAAAACTTGTTGTTGTTTTGTAACTTGATTTGCAACATCTTCTTTAGCAGACATTCCTTCATAAAAGTCTGCAAATGATTTTTGTTCATTTAGCTTCTTCAAGGATTCATCCTCATGTACTTTTGTATATTCATCAAAGTTCACATTTTCACTTTCCACAATTTTGTTAGTGTTAGTATTCAAACAACTATAAGCTTTATTTCTTGTGAAGTAACCAAGAATATACCTTAACCAATGAATATACCTTCTTCACTTTTTGCATCAAGCTTACCATAGTTCAAAAGGTGTAGAATGAGTACCTTTCTTGACTTGTACACTATCCAAGGTATAGACAGTTGTACTTACAACTTCTCTCTAGAAATTTAAAGCAACATTTTTCTCCATCACGAGTGTTCTAGCACAATCCATTATAGACCTATTTCTTCTTTTAGAAATTTCATTTTGTGGAGGGGTTTTAGGTGCAGATTGATTCCTTTAACATTACAAAACATTTCAAACTCATTTGATGTGAATTATCCTCCTCTGTTTGATCTCAAACATTTCAAACTTTTACCTATTTCTTTCTCAACTCTTGCTAAATACCATTTGAACATTTGAAAAGCATTAGATTTCTATTTCAAAAATATGATATCATCATTCTACAATAATCATCTACAAATAAAATTATGTACTTGTCTCCTTTACAGCTTTGCACTTCAATTAGTCCACACAAGTCAATATGAACAATCTCTAGTATTTCTTTAGAGGTATAAGTTTTACTCTTCAAACTTGACTTTGTCATTTTGACTAGCTGACATTGTTTTTATATCATATTATCTGGCTTTTTGAACTTAGGTAAACCTCTGACTTTCTTCATGTTATTGATACTAACCAAGTTATCAAAATTAACATGACATAATATTTTGTATCATAGCCATTCATCATCAAATTGTACAACAAGACAAGTAGCATCCTCTATATCAAAATAGAATAGATTACTTCTAGTTTGATCTCCTTTTCTAATTAGTTTCCCATTTTTGTCATATATCTTAGCAATCTTGTTTTCAAATTCAACCTTGCATCCGGAATTGTTCAGTTGTGAAACACTCAATAGATTATGGTTTAGTCTTTCAACATAATAAACATTGTCACATGAGATCTTATCTCTGAGTTTGATAGAACCTTTTTCCTTTTATCAAACATGGTGCATCATTACTAAATCTTACACTATTTCCATCATAAAAATTTAAGGTAATGAACTTACTTTTGTCTTCAGTCATGTCGTGGAGCATCCACTGTTAATGATCCATCTATCATTTTTATTCATACAAGTCACAATGACATTTTCATCAAATTCATCCTTCATTGAAACATATGCCACTTCATCATTATGTTCATCAAAATCATCATTTTCAACAATGTAGCACTTCTTGCCTTTGTCTTTGTAATCCTTGTCTTTATTTCTTCTACCTTTGTATTTATCACTACCTCTATAGTTCTTCTTCTTAGGACATTTAGCAGCAATATGTCCAATCTCATTGCAATTTAAACAAATGATAGGTAACTTACCTTTGAACTTGCCTTTTCTTCTTTAAATCTTCTTGCCAATAGTGCTTCTAGTTATTCAACATCTTCTTCATCTATATCACTATCACTGGGCACATGTTTTATCTTTATTTTCTTCTTCTACTTCTTCTCATCATAATCTTTTGATAAAAACTTAGCCTTGAAAGAAGATTCAAGTCTCTCTGGTTTATAATTGGCATAGTTAAATAGCTCAAAAGTAGTGAGTCTACCTACCAAACCTTCAAGAGTTAGATTATTACCCAGAATACATCTCAATTCTTGGATTGTAGAAACTATAATAACATAAGTAGGTATTAGTCTTCTCAAGTTTTTTCTTAGAATAGTATCATCATCTATCTGAATAGTAGATCCTTTTATTGTGTTGATAACTTCTTTTATCCTAGCAACATATTGAGCAATATTCTCTCCTTCTTCCATTCTCATATCATCAAACTTACCTTTGAGACTCTCAGATTTGGCTCATTGTACATTTTTATCTCCTCCATAGATATTTTGTCTTCATCAAAATTTTCCATGTAGAAAATTTGTCTCTATTAAGCTTGGGTACATCTCTTTTTGACATCTTGATCTTTGTGCTTCTAGTACCTTCAAACTAGTCTTCTTAAGTAGATGGCTCTAATACCAATTGTTGAAATTTTTTAGAATAACTGGGGGGGTGAATCAATTATTCCAGGTCTAGATGTACAAATAAATTTTTTTTCTCAGCTTAGTGAACCCATAAAATATACATATCTATGCATGCATTCATGCAATCACTAAAACAAGTAGGTTACTATCAAATCACTTTGTAGAAATGTAAAGCATGAAACATAAAATATTCATCAACACACTTGACACAATGATGTAACATGGAAACCCAATTTGGAAAAAACCATTAGTAACATGCTACTCTTTTCACTCTTCTGAAGTGATGCCCTATGAGAGGCCAACCCTATTAAAGGATACAATACACACTGTTAGGTGTGACCTAGTTAAAGGATTTCAATCACCCTATTAGGAGTGAGCCTTATTAGAGGACTTTAGGACATTTACTTGGAATGACACTTGGTTAAATAATTTACAAATGATTGTTAGGTCAACCTTAATCTAAAGGATTTACTCTGGACTAATATAATTGTTAGAGAGTAACAGTAGAGCTTTGATCTGATATAACTTACAACTTCTCTTATAGATTACAAATCATTGTTCAATCCTCAAATATGCTTGGCTTTCATTCTTTGCAGTTATGATGGCTTGGTCACCCTTCAAGCATATATCTCCTTAAGCCTTCTTTCTTAGCACACCAATGAAGTTTCCTTTTAGATCACTTGATGAAGAAGAGTTCTTAACTTCTTGTCTTCTTTTTATATTCTATTCCTTTCTTGTTTTCTTTGACCTTCTCTCTACCTCAACACTCTACTTCATGACCAGACATTCCTTTTTATGGGAAATTCAAATATTTTGCCACTTTATTTTCCATCTTTCATTTTAGGGTTTGGATAGATTAGGTAGGATAAAATGTATCTACTTCATATTCCATTTATCTTCTAGAAACTTCTTCTAGAAGCCATTTGATTTTGCCTAAAAATAGTTTGCATCAATTTCTATGCCACTAGCTCATCAACCTTATCTTCCACCTAGTTCAAAAGTTTCAAGAAGAAAAACTTGTCAACTTATATTTGACAAATCTTTGATCTTTTAAATAATGCATCAGCTTAGTATTATCAATCTTCTAATGCTTGGCACATACTACATTTCTTGACATCAAATGAAGTTTATTGGCACTTGACATCCATTAAACTTTACTCACCATCTATTGTTCTACTCAGATTACACTAGAATGTTCTTTTACTTGGCTCCAACTTATTTTCTACTTGGCTTGTACTAACTTTTCTCAGCACCTAGTAACAACTTGGTCAAGCTTGGCAAGTAATCTTTGTGTAACTTGTTCTTCTAAAGTTTATAAGTGTAACTAGTCTTTGTAACCTTAAGTAGATTATCAATAAATCATGTCATCATTGTCTTAACTAATCCTTGTACATCATTACATAATCATAACTCAACCTTTCCTCTAGGTGCTATTGTTACATCTTATTGATCAAATTCTCTTCATCAACCAACTAAGTGATAGTACTTGAATCTTATAAGAAATTATCTTACTAGCAAATAGAAGGTCTGACATCAGTGACAAAAGAATCATTGAAACACATATTCTTCATCAACAATCTCCCTCTTTTAATAATATCTTTCAGCAATGATCTTTTCAATCAGATCTTATCAATATCCCTCTTTGAAATTGATGGCAAACAAAACTAATCAACCAAGTCACCTAAATGGTAAAACACTTTGTTCAACCAAATTGACTAGGTTAAAATAGTAAGACAATACCAAAACTAAAACTTGTATCAAATTTCTCCCTCTATCAGCAACTTCTAGCTTTTGAATAGTTTACAAAACTTTCTCTTATAACTCCCTCTAAGTTTCTTCTTGTAACTTCCTCTTACTAGGTAGATTAAGAGTTATCCCTATTACATTTGTTTCTATTTACTTCATCATACATGTATTTTCCTCTGATCAGCAACATCACCAATTAACTCCTTCTAAGATATCTTCCTCTGATATACTTTCTCCCTTCTTATCAATTTTTCCTTAATTGCTTCTGATGATGATCAATCCCTCTAATGATGATCAGTTTCTAATATTTCTCCCTCTTTGACAACAATGCCAAAGACATATTATCTTTTCATCTCAACATGCAGATATAGGCTTTTGCAATTTCTTTTGTTTCTCCCTCTATCACCTTGCTTGTGACTATTTTGGAGTTTCAACATTTTGATTACTTCAAGCAACTATATAGCTATACAATGTTTGTGTAGTTTATAGCAGCAGAAACATATTCAACTTCATTAGTAGATTGTGAAGTACAACTTTATTTCTTACTAGTCTATGTAACTAGTCTCTTGCCTAAGAAAAATGCTCCTCTACTAGTGCTCTTTCTATCATCTATGTTTCCAACCCAATCAGCATCAATGTAAGCTCTCAAATAAACCTTTTTTATTCTTCTTATATTACATGCCAAACTCTTGTGTTCCTTTCAAGTGTCTCATTATTCTCTTCATAACCAGTAAATGAGTTTCCTTGAGGTTTTTAGAGAATCTTGCAACTATCCCTAGGGATAATGTAATACTAGGTCTACTATGTACAACATATTACAACTTATCAATCATATATTTGTACATTGCTTAGTTAACTTCAATTGAACCATCATTCTTTGATAGTTTATGTCATGTCACCATAAGTGTACTTACCAATTTTGAATCCTCCATTCTAAAACATTCCAATATTTCCTTGATGTAGTTTGACTAACTGATATATATGTCATAGTTCATCTAATATAGTTGTACTCCCACATAAAATTTGGTCTTTGCAAAAATTGATATTTCTAATTCATGCTTCATCTAATTTTCAAAATCCTTACATAAAGCATTTTGACCTCCAAATATTATATCATCAACAAAAATTTTAGATCACATAATACCTTTACCTTTCTCTATCTTTATATACATATTTTTTTTATCATCGGTTCTTTCAAATCCAATCTTCACAAGGTACTTGTGAAGTCTCTCATACCATGCTCTCAATGCTTGTTTCAAACCATATAGAGCTTTGTGTAGTCTACATACCATGTTCTTATTGTTAACATCAACAAAACCTTATGGTTGTTCTATGTAAACCTCTTCATCTAATACACCATTAAGAAATGCAGATTTAACATCCATCTGATATACTTTGAATCTTTTGTATGTAGCATAAGCAAGTAGAGTTCTTACTCCTTTAATCTAGCAATAGGGGAAAATGTCTCTCCATAGTTGATTCCTTCTTGTACATATCCCTTGAAAACTAATCTTTCTTTATTCCTAGTGATTTCACCATTTTTATATAGCTTGTTTCTAAATATTCACTTGGTGCCAATCATATTTTTATCTTCTAGTCTTGGAACTAGACTCCATGTTTTGTTCTTCTCTATTTGTTAAATCTCTTCTTCCATGGATTTGTACTAGTCAACATTTCTAATGCATCTTTTGACATATTTGGATAGTCTTGGCTCAAGCATTGTTTCTTGTCTTTCAACTTTAGAATCACTATGTGCATCTCTATCAGGTATCTAAGCATCTCTTTCATGTATACTAACTTTAGAATTAGAATGTGGAACTCCTTCATTCTACAACTTGACATTTGAATGCAACTTGGTTTTTGAATGCAACTCAGTTCCTGAATGCAACTTGGCAGACATATGAGGTGACTTGACAGTTATTGAAACTTGTTGATTTGTAACATGATTTGCAACATCTTCTTCAGTAGACATTCCTTCATAAAAGTATACAAATGATTTTTTTATTTTTTTCCTTCTTCATGGCTTCATCTTCATGTACTTCTATATATTCATCAATGTTTACATTTGTACTTTCCACAATTTTTTAGTGTTAGTATTCAAACACTTATAAGCTTTAGTTCTGGTGGAGTAACCAACGAATATACCATCTTCACTTTTTGCATCAAGCTTACCATTCATCACATCTTTAAGAATGTAACATTTTCTTCCAAATATCTTAAAGTATTTTATATTAGGTGGATATCCGTACCATATTTCAAAAGGTGTAGAATGAGTACCTTTCTTGACTTGTACAGGTTTAACGTATAGACAACTATACTTATAGGTTCTCTCCAATATTTTAAAGCAACATTTTTCTCCATCATGAGTGTTCTAGCACAATCCATTATAGACCTCTTTCTTCTTTTAGCAATTCCATTTTATGGAGGGGTTCTAGGTGCATATGTCTTTCTTTTGATTCCTTTATCATTATAGAGCATTTCAAACTCATCTAATGTGAATCCTCCTCCTTTATGTAATCTCAAACATTTCGGACTTTTACTTATTTCTTTTTCAACTCTTACTAAGTAACACTTGAAAATTTGAAAAGTATTAGATTTTTGTTTCAAAAACATGACTATCATCATTCTAGAATAATCATCTACAAATCACATTATGTGCTTGTATCCTTTGTAGCTTTTCACTTCAAACAGTCAACACAAGTTAGTATGAACAATCTCTAGTATTTATTTAGAGGTATTATAAGTTTTACTCTTAAAACTTGACTTTATCATTTTGCCTAGCTAACATTGTTTGCATATCATATTAGTAGGCTTTTTCAACTTAGGAAAACCCCTAACTTTATTCATGCTACTGATACTAACTAGGTTATCAAAATTAACATGACATAACCTTTTGTGTCATATCCATACATCATCAAATTTTACAACAAGACAACTAGCATCCTCTATATCAAGATAGAATAGATTACTTCTAGTTTGATGTCCTTTTCCAATTAGTTTCCCATTTGTGTCATACATCTTAGTAATCTTGTTTTCAAATTCAACCTTGCATCCCAAATTGTTTAGTTGTCACACACTCAATAGATTATAGTTTAGTTGTTCAATATAATAAGCATTGTTACATGAAATCTTATCTGTGAGTTCGATAAAAAAAAATTCTTTTATCAAACATGGTGCATCGTTACCAAATCTTACACTATTTCCATTATTAAAATTCAAGGTAATGAATTTACTTTTGTCTCCATTTATGTGGTGTGAGCATCCACTAAGAGCGACCCATCTATCATTTTTATTCATACAAGTCACAAGTGTAGTTGCCTCATCTTCATCAGATTTGTCCTTCATTGCAACATAAACCACTTCATCATCATGTTCATCAAAATCATCCTCTTCAACAATGTATCTCTTCTTGCCTTTGTCTTTGAAATACTTGTTGTCTTCATTTATTTCTACCTTTGTATTTATCACTACCTCTGTAGTTATTTTCTAGACATTTAGTAACAATATGAACAATCTCATTGCAATTGAGACAAATGATAGGTAGCTTACCTTTGAACTTTCCTTTTCCTCTATGAAATCTTCTTTATAGTAGTGCTTCTAGTTGTTCAATATCTTCTTTGAATCTATATCACTATCACTAGACACGTATTTTATCTTTCTTTATTGCTTCTACTTCTTTGCATCAGAATCTTTTAATAACAACTTAACATTGAAAGCATATTCAAGACTCTTTGGTTTATAGTTATCATAGTTGGATAGCTCAAAAGTAGTGAGTCTACCTGCCAGACCTTCAAGAGTTATATTATTACCTAGAAACATTTCAATTATTGGATTGCAGAAAATCTAATAGCATAAATAGGCAGTAGTGTTCTCAAAACTTTTCTTAAAATAATATCATCATCTATCTAACCAGTAGCTCCTTTTATTGCACTAACAACTTCTTCTATCCTAGCAACATATTGAGCTATAGTCACTCCTTCCATTCTCATATCATTAAACTTAGCTCTAAGACTCTCAAATTTTGATGCAGGAGCATCAAGCTTGGATTTTGGTGGAGTTATGCTTTTCATGGCTAGGTAAGTGTTGGAGAAACATTGGAGATCCTTTCCTCACTATTGCATAAAGATTGGATGGAGTTGAGATGGAATGAAGGAAATATACAAATTTGAAGTGTGGAGCTAGGATTGTGGCTCAACAAAAAGGAGATTACTTGGTAGGCTTGCAAACACAAGTTTAGATTTCCTTGGTGGTTTTCTTACAGATTTTTATTATGTTATTGATCTAGGCTAGCCAAGATTGGTTTTTAAGTTGGATCTTGTTGGATCTTGCAGAACTAATTTTTTAATTGCTATTTGTATTTGGCCCTAACCTAGAAGGCCTTACATCCAAGCATATTGCATGTAATTAGTTATATTTTATGAACAAATTATTATAATTTGGCATCAGATCTTGCATTTGTGTTTTATTATTGCTTCTTTCTATTTTGTTTCCATTGTGTGGTTATTTGCTAGGGGCTAGGATATCTCCTTTAGGGATTCTCCTACCTCACACTACATTAGATGGTATCAAAGTTAAGGTTGTTCTTGAGTGTGTAGATAAATCATCAAAGTTGAGGTAGTTTGCATTAGGACCTTGGGAGGACATGCAAATGGATCTATGTTTGTGAAGATAGAAGGTTGATCTTGTTTGGGAAGATTGATCTATTGGTGATTTTTTGTAGAGGGATTGAAAAGATCTTGGAAGATGGCTCTAAGAGGATTGAACCCTACAATGATTTCAAATCTTTGTTATATAGTAGAGAAAACATTTTTTGAGATGTCTTCTTAGTTTGAAGCTAGTTTGTCTTATCGAGCTAAGAAGTAGGTTGCTTTGTTTGAAACTAGTTTCACTGATCAAGATAAGGATAGGATGAAGAAGGAATTTCATAAATTTTTGTGGAGCTGGAGTCTACAAATCTAGAAGAGATTTTTTTGGGTAGTTAAGAGACTTATTCGAGAAAGAAGATGGCATAGCAAGGTCAAGGTGGAAGAGGTTGGTTTTGTTGATCATATTGTGGAGTCTGATACAAAACTTATATAGCAGCTGGAGGTTATTACTAAGGATATTCCTAACCTTGTTGATGCTGAGATAGAGATTAGTTTTCATGATTAGTTGGTTGAGTCTAAGATAGAGATTGAAGAGCACTTGGTCATGGATAATCTGGTTGCTATTGATAGTGACTTGTATGTTGTAGAGCATCTTGTTGTAAGCAATAAGATTGTTGTTGTTGTGAGTTTGGCATGTGTTGATGGAGATCTACATGTTGCTACTAATGTGGAGTTTTTTTATTGCTAGTGTGGATTAACTAGTTGCTGATGTGGATGAGGGTTTGTTGGTGAAGCATTATGTTTAGTTTTTTCTTGGGTGTGAGCATGCTAATTGGGTTGCTAATATATATTTGATTCTGGTGTTTCAGTGGGTGAAGCATAGATGGATGATTTTCAGATTTTTTCTATTGAATTTGATGAAGTGGAAGCCTTTGGTACAGATCAAGTTGGTTGCATATCTTTCTTTGGGCATCAAAGTTTGGGAAACACTTTCGTATTTACCTGGGGAGTCTGATGTAGGAGCATCAAGCTTAGATTTTGGCAGAGTTATGCTTTTCATGGCTAGATATATGTTGGAGGCACATTGGAGACCCTTTCCTCATTGTTGCATAAAGATTGGATGAATTTGAGATGGAATGAAGGACAAATGTGAATTTGAAGAGTAGAGCTAGGGTTGTGGCTAGAAAACAAGGAGATTTCTTGGTAGGCTTGTGAGAGAAAGTTTAGATTTCCTTGGTGGTTTTCTTCCAAATTTTTGTTATTTTAAAGATCTTGGATAGTTGCAATTGGTTTGTAAGTTGGATCTTGTTGGATCTTGTAGAACTAATTTTGTAATTGCTATTTGTATTTAGCCCTAACCTAGAAGGCCTTATAGCCAGGCATATTGCAGGTAATCAATTATATTTTATGAAAAATTTATTATAATTTGGCATCAAATCTTACATTTGTGTTGCATTATTGCTTCTTGTTGTTTTATTTTTGCTATGTGGTTATTTGTTTGGGGCTAGGACATCTCCTTTGGGGATTATCCTACCTTGCATTGCATCAGATGGTATCAAAGAAAAGGTTGTTCTTGAGTGTGTAGAAAGATCACCAAAGTTGAGGTAGTTTGCACTACAACCTTGGGATGACATGAAAATGGATCTATGGTTACGAAGACAAAAGGTTGATCTTGTTTGGGAAGATTGATCTATTGGTGACTTTTTTTAGAGGGTTCGCAACGATCTTGGAAGATGGCTTCAAGAGGATTGGACCTTGGGATTATTACAAATATCTATGATAAAGTAAAAAAAAAATTTCTAAGATGTGTACTTAGTTTGAAGCTAGTTTGGCTAATCAAGTGTAGAAGAAGGTTGCTCTATTTGAAACTAGTTTGGCTGATCGAGATAAGGATATGATGAGGAAGGCATTTCATATATTTTTGTGGAGCTAGAGTCTACAAATCTAGAAGAAAGTTTTTTGGTTGTTTAAGAGACTTATTCAAGAAAGAATATGGCATAGAAAGGTCAAGGTGGAAGAGGTTGCTTTTTTTGATCATATTGTAGAGTTTGATTCAAAAATTGTAGAGCGGATGGAGGTTGTTGCTGAGAATATTCCTAACCTTGTTGATGCTGGGATGGAGATTGGTTATCATGATCAATTGGTTAAGTCTGACATGGAAATTGCAGAGAACTTGGTTGTGGATGATCTAGTTGCCATTATTGGTGAGTTGTATGTTGCAAAGCATCTTGTTATGAGTAATGAGATTTTTGGTTATGTGAGTTTGGCATGTGTTGATGGAGATCTAATGTTGCTACTAATACAAATTTTTTTGTTGTTGGTGTGGATTCACTTGGTGCTAATGTGGATGAGGTTTTTTTGGTGAATAACTATGTTCAGTTTGTTCTTGGGTGGGAGCATATTGATTGGGTTGCTGATATATATTTGATTCTAATGTTTTAGTGGGTGAAGCATAGATGGTTAATTTTCAGATTTTTTCTATTGAATTCGATGAAGTGGATTCCTTTGGTAAAGATGAAGTTAGTTTCAAATCTTTCTTTGGGCATCAAAGTGTGGGGCACACTTTTCTATTTACCTAGGGAGTCTGATGTAGGAGCATCGAGGTTGGATTTTGGTGAAGTTATGCTTTTCATGGCTAGGTATGTGTTGGAGACACATTGGAGAACCTTTCCTCATTATTCTATAAATATTAGATGGAGCGGAGATGGAATGAAGTTTAGATGTGAATTGGAAGAGTAGAGCTAGGGTTGTGGCAAGAAAACAAGGAGATTTTTTGATAGGCTTGCTAGCACAAGTTTAGATTTCCTTGGTGGTTTTTTTCTAGATTGTTGTTATGTTATAGATCTAAGCTAGCTAAGATTTTTTTGTAAGTTGGATGTTGTTGGATCTTGCAGAATTGATTTTGTGATTGCTACTTGTATTTGGCCCTATCTCAGAAGGCCTCATAGCCAAGCATATTGCATGTAATAAGTTATATTTAATGAAAAAATTATTGTAATTTGGCATTATATCTTGCATTTGTGTTGCATTATTGCTTCTTACTATTTTTTTCACTACATGGTTATTTTTTGGGGGATAGGACATCTCCTTTGGGGATTCTCCTACCTTGCACTACATCAAATTTGGATCTTTTACATTCCTTTCTCCTCCATAGATATGTGCAAGGCATCCCATATTTTATTTTTAGTGTCACAAGCTTTGATATCATCGAATTTGGCATAGCTTAGGGAAGAGGAAATCTCTAACATCACCTGATTGTGTTCTTTTTTCTTCTTCATTTCTTCAAAAGTTGAAACTCCAGTAGGATCAACATGTTCCACTATGATGGTAGATTGTGCATGTTCTCCTAGTTTTCCAAAGTGTAATTTCATTAAAAATTTCAATGCAGGAAAGTTGTCTCTATTAAGCTTGGATACATCTCTTTTTGACATCTTGATCTTTGTGCTTCTAGTACCTTCAAACTAGTCCTCTTTAGTAGATGAGTCTAATACCAATTGTTGAAATTCTTTAGAATAAATGAGAGGGGGGGTGCAGATCATTTATTCAAAGTCTAGATCTAAAAATAAAACTTTTCTCTTAGCTTAGTGAACCCATAAAATATTCATATCTATGCATGCATTCATGCAATTACTAAAACATGTAGGTTAATGTCAAATCAATTTGCAAAAATGTAAAGAATGAAACATAAAAGATTCATCAACACACTTGACACAATGATTTAACATGGAAACCCAATTTGGGAAAAACTACCAGTAACATGCTACTCTTTTCACTCTTCTAAAGTGATTCCCTAAGAAAGGCCAACCCTATTAAAGGTTACAATACACACTACTAGGTGTAACCTAGTTAAAGGATTTCAATCACGCTATTAGGAGTGAGCCTTGTTAGAGAAATTTAGGCCACTCATTTGGAATGCCACCTGGTTAAAGGATTTACAAATGACTGTTATGTCAACCTTAATCCAAAGGATTTATCCTAGACTAATAGAATTGTTAGAAGTGTAATAGTGGAGCTATGATTTAATATGACTTACAACTTCTCTTGCAGATTATAGATTAGTGTTCTGTCCTCAAATCTTCTTAGCTTTCATTCTTTGTAGTTTTGATATTGTGTTAACCCTTCAAGCATATATATCCTTAAGCCTTCTTACTTAGCATGCCAATGTAGTCACCTTTTAGATCACTTGATAAAGAAGAGTCCTTAACTTCCTATCTTCTTTTTTCTATTTTGTTCCTTCCTTGTATTCTCTAACCTTCTCTCTACCTCAAAACTCTACTTCATGACCAAACATTTCTTTTTATGGGAAATTAGGATATTTTCCCACTTTTTTTTCCATCATCCATTTTAGGATTTGAATGGATTAGGTAAGACAATGTATCTACCTCATATTCCATTTCTCTTCTAGAAACTTCCCCTAGAATCCATTTGATTTTTCCTAGAAATATTTTACATCAATTTGTACATGACTAGATCATCAACCTTATCTTCCACCTAATTCACAAATTTTAAGAAGACAAACTTGTTGGCTTATATTCGATGAATCTTTGATCTTTTAAATAATGCAGCATCTCAGCATGATCAATCTTCTAATACTCATCTTATACTGCATTGCTTGGCATCAATTGAAGTTTACTGGCACTCAACATCCATTATACTTTACTCAACATCTATTGTTCTTCTTGGCTTATGCTAGAATTTTCTTTTACTTGGATCCTACTTATTTTCTACTCGGCTTGCACTAGCTTTTCTCGGCACCTACTAACAACACGATCAAGTTTAGCAGACAATCTTTGTGTAACTTGTTCTTCTAAAGTTTCTAAGTGTAACCAGCCTTTGTAACCTTAAGTATATGATCAATACATCATGTAATCACTATCTTAACTTATCCTTGTACTTCATTACATAATCATAACTCAACATTTCCTCTAGGTGCTATTGTTACATCTCATTGATCAAATCCTCTTCATCAATCAACTAAGTGATAGTACTTGAATCTTATAAGCAATTGTCTTACCAAAAAATTATAGGTTTGGCATCAATGACAAAACAATGATTGAAACACATATTCTTCATCAACAATCTCTCTCTTTCAATAATCTCTTTCACCAATCATCTTTTCAATCAGATCTCAACAAGGGACGAGTAATTCTCCACTCCCTAAGATTTAGGAATTGAAAGAATGGATTAAAACAGGCTCAAAATAATTAAAAAATTAGAAATTCCTACCTTACACATTTTCTATAAAAAAATGAGGATAAATAAATGAATATTGTATGGAATTCGTTGAAACCTTCAACAAAGTGTAGAAATCCCTAAATGAATCCAATGAGATTGATCTCACCAAGATCTACCAAGCCAAACTCCCCCATCGAAAAAATCTTTATTTCAGCCCAAAGAGGGTTTGAGAATTTTCCTTTTCAAAACATGGAATTCAAGGTGAGAAGTAAATAATAATATTTTATTTTTCCAATATAAGCATGTTTCCAAAGTGACTTATAAATTAGGTTATTAAAATAACTCAATAACCAATTGGCCCCTTTCCCAAATTAAATCAAGCAATTTTAATTAGATTAGAATCTAACTATGGTGAATTAGTTGGCAATAAAATAAAGATTAAATAAAATCCCTCTAAGACAATAAAAAAAATGAATTTAACCTTTTCGATAAAAATTGTGAAATCCTAAACACATACACATGTTCACAGGTCTAATCAAATAATTCATGATGGATCTAGATTTACCAATTACCAAAGGATTCAAATAACATAACAAGGATACATCACCCATATAAGGATGGTAGTGGCTCAACCATGAAAGGTCTGATCACTAACTCCATGTTGCATTTTTGGGGGTATAAGTCATGCACATTAAATAAACATAATCAAATGTAGATGCAAAATAAATAATGGTCAAAGCAAAAATTATGTAAACTCATGTGATTAAAGTATCTAATTAATTTCATTTAAATAATCATTTAAATAGACCATTTTGCATAATTACTAAACTAAATAAGGTAAATATTTGTAGCACATAATTCCACAAATCTAATATGGATAACTTATATCCAATTATAAGCATATAATAATGGGAATAATAACTAATTATTCAACAACAATTAAAACACAATAAAAACACATAAGTCAACATGGTCAAACACATGAGTATACACTACTGCAAGAACTTAATCAAGTGTAGTAGGACAAATAATACATAGTGCAACTATTTTTTACATCTCAAGGTAACCACAAAAAATCATCATGATGCCACATCAATCCAGCTAACTACTAGCACAAAACTCAATAAGACCACCAAATACATCATAACCTCATTAATCAGGTATAAGCATAAACAACCAGGTAATGCAACAATAATCAAATCATCACAAGGGTGTCGACCACTTATGGGTCCCAATCACGATCACTTATGAAGAAATATCATCAAGGTTGCATCCATGAGGATGACTTAAATAAATCAAATGTGAGAGGCACTACAAAAAGTAGCAAATCTGATAGTATAATGCAAAATAAGGGTAAGATAGAATGAAAAGAGGAACTTGTTGGTAAAAGAGGTAATTATACTATAGGTAGCTATGTTAGTTACTCTAGGAATAATAGTAAGAGAGAAGAAAGATCTTAGTTTAAGGGAACTTGTTTTAAGTATGGAGGACAAAGAGCCTAGAAGATTGGAGATAGTGGTAGAAACACTTTGGCTTGAAAAGAAGTTGCTAAGTCACCTAATAAACCTGAGCATGATGTCACGAACCTAATGTTAAGAAGAATCCCAAGGAATTAGTAGACTATTTAATGACCAATTTTGAGAAAGATCTTATTTAAGACTAGATATAAGGTTGCTAGAAAATGTTGCAAGGTGATCATTAACACTAGAGGTTCAAAAAAATCAGCATCAAAAAAATTGTAGTTGTCGAGATTGATACATCCTAATACTTTTCATGTTGCTTGGATCCAGAAGTATCATAAGTTAAGTGAATGATATCTCGCTCAATTCAATATTGAAATTTATTATGATGAATGTATGTGTGATTTTCTATGGATTTTTGTCATATTATGTTGGGTAGACCTTGGCATTATGATAGAAAAGATTTGTATGATGGTGGATTGAATCACTATACTATTTGGGTCAGTAGGAAGAAACAAGTATTGTTTCCATTGGTAAAGAAACCTAATGAGAATCATTGTACCATAGTAAGTGATGAGGGTACAAATCAAGACAAAAATGAACACAATAGGAAAAGGGGAATAGTATTATCAGAATTCATATGCTATTACATTTAATACAATGAAAATAAACTCAGTGACATGCCCTAGGGGCTTATAATGTTGTCTAATTTTGAAGAAAAAAACTCATTAGGGTACCTCCTCCCAAACTCCACCAAAACTGCATTTACAATACCAAAAATGACCTTAAGTAACCCAAATTAGGTTTAGGTCTAGGAATACATTTTAGAATATGCCATTTGGAATCCAACGACAAAATAGAAGGTTATAAAAAATATGTTAGAAGTCGATGCAAAATTAGAAGAATCCTTAAATGGTAGTCCAACCTTCGAGAGACATAACTTTTGATTTGGGATTTTGATTGATGAACCATTTAAATTTTAGGAAAGCTCTCCAAGCTCTCTATAACTGTATGTACCAACATTTCTTGTCCCCCATTTTTCAAGCATGTACAAGGTAGTTTAGTGCCTCAAATCTTAGTTTGAATCACTCTTAGGAGGTCTCCAGGGAACTAAAAATTGCAATAACTTTCAAACCATAAAGCCTTTTGACCTGATTCTTTTTTGGAGTTATTTAAATTGAAAGTATAATAATCCCACCAACTTACACGCTCTAACTCATCATAATTATGGCTCAATTACAAAAAAAAAACTAATTTTTGCATTGACACATATCCCAAGGTGCTAAAAAACACTAACCTATAAAATGAATAGTTGAACTATGAGAGTTGGAATCTTTGTTTGACCCAAATCGGTATCCAAAAATAAAAACACATTAAATAGAAACTAAAACTAAGCATTATTTTGGGTGATACAAGATTACCCTTACACCATTGATCCTCCTGTGTTAGACACCTAGGGTAAATTGAAAAGTGATCGTGTCACTTTATAGCTGGTAGATGAAAACCCAAATGGGCAACCTCAGTCATGGATACCCAAGTTGAATCTTCCATTGGTCATCCTTTCCATTTCGTTAGGTATTCTTCATATTGCATGTTTCTAGTACTCTGGCCAATACAACTATCTAGAATTTCTTCAACCTCTTCCTTCTCAAAAATAATAATTGGACATGGCTCCAACATCAACTCCTCCTTTACACAATCATTAAGATATTCCATTAAGTTTTCAATATTGAAACTAGTAGAAATGTGAATCCCATCTAGCAACTCCACCTCATATGCATTTCCTAAATCATGTTTCTTCAAAATTTTGTAGGGACCAAATTTCTTCATCTTTAGCTTATTGTAGTCACCCAATCGAAATCATTCCTTCCTCAAGTATACCACAACCAAATCCCCAACTTGGAACTCTTTGTGTCTCCTCTTTTTATCTACTCTAGCCTTATATTGCAGGTTCATCTTGGCAATATGTGTGTATACCTCCTCATGTAGGTTCTTGACATGTTCAGCAAAGTCTTCTAACTTAGCATTTGTCCTCTCTCCTTGCTCCATCTTCCATAGCTCTAGTGCAGTCCTTGGAAAATTATTCCAAGAATTATTGTAGGAGAATTATTCTTTTAGTAGAATCAATTCCCATCAATTGGGCTTATCTCCTACTAATCACCTCAGCAAATTACCCAGACTTATATGCATTACTTTTGTTTGTCCATCAGTCTATAGATGATGTGCAGAACTAAACTTCAATTTTGTCTTCAACTTCTTCCATAAAGTCCTCTAGAAATACCCAAAAAAATTAGTATCTTTGTTAGAAACAATACTTTTTGGGAGACCATGTAGCCTCACCACCTCTCTAAAAAACAAATCTACAATAAGCATTGCATCATGAGTCTTTTGGCATGGAATGAAATGTACCATCTTGGAGAACCTATCAACCACCACAAATACTGAGTAATTACCCCTTTGTGTTCTCAGCAATCCAAGAACAAAATATATACTTATGTCCTCCCAAGGCTTTGGTGGAATAGGAAATGGCTAATAAAGTCTAGTATTTTGACTAAATCCTTTGGTTGTTTGACATACTCAACAACTCTGCACAAACTTCTTCACATCCTCATTGAGGCCAAAAATAATATTTACTATTAATGGAAATGTTCTTATCTTGACAAAAATGTCCTACCATCCCTCCATTATATTTCTCCTTGATCAAGTTCTCCCTCACAAAACTACTTGAAATACACAATTGACTACCCTTAAACTACATACCATCAAGAATCAAGTAATCTAGCCACCTCGTCCTATCTAGAGTAATAAGTGTCTCCTACTTAATGCATTTGCAACCCTATTAGACCTTTCACTTCTATGTTTCAATCCAAATGTATAGATTTTTCATAAACTCTACCCATTTCAAATTTCTTTGATTCAATTTACCTTGGCTATTTAGGTACTACAATGCCTGATGATTAGCATACAAGACAAATTCTTTTGGAAATAAATAATGCCTTCATTTATTTAAAGCCTAAACTATTACATAGAACTCCTAATCATAAGCATAACACTTCATCTTTGTATCATTTAATTTTTCACTAAAATAGGCAATAGGCTTACCTTTTTGGCTCAAAACATCCCCAATAGCACTTTTGCTAGCATCACAATCCACCTAGAACACTTTATTGAAATAAAGAAGTGCCAACATAGGTCACTATGTCACCTTCTTCTTTAGCAATTAAAAACTCCTTGCAGTTCCTATAGTCCACTTCAACTCTTTCCTATCCCCCCTCATTATTTTAGTTAGGGTTGGACATATACTACTGAAATTCCTACTGAACTTCCTATAAAAACTAGCTAGACCATGGAATGACCTCACTTTAGTGGTAGACCTTGGAGTAGGCCATTACAAGATGATCTTCACCTTCTTTGGGTCCATTTTGAGACCTTAAGTTGATACAACAAACCCCAAATAGACTAACTCCTTTTGACAAAGCTACTCTTCTTCAAATTAATCAACAAATTCTCTTCCCTCAATCTTTCAAGGACACTATGAATGTGCAATAAATTTTCATCCAAAGACTTACTAAAAAGAAAAATATCATCCAAGAAGACAATAACAAAATTTCCCAAAAATTTCTTTAGTGCCTCATTCATAAGTCGTATGAAGTTTCTCGGTCCATTGGTCAGTCCAAAGGGAATGACTAATCACTCATATAGACCCTTCTTGGTCTTGAATGTAGTCTTCTACTCATCTCCCTCTCATATCTATATTTGGTGATAGCCATGCTCGAGATCTATCCTTGTGAAGTACTAAGCTCCACTCAAGTAGTCCATAAGATCATCCATCCTTAGAAAAGGAAATTGACACTTGATAGTTATTTTATTTATAGCCCTAGAGTCTACACATTCTCCAATCTTCTTCCTTCTTTGGTGTCAGCATTGTAGGTACTACACATAGAATCAGCCTCTCTCAAATTAAACCTTTCCTTAACAACTCCTGAACTTGTCTATTTAGCTCCTTAGTCTCAGTAGGAGTCATCCAATGAGCAACCTTGTTGGGAAAACTAGCTCCAGGGACCAATCTACTTGATGACTGATTTACCTTATTGGCAACAATCCTTCTAGAACATTATTAGAGATGACATCTCCGTACTCACTTAATAGACCTAAAACTTCAAGTGGAACTTCACTACTACCTTCCTTATCCTTTCTAGGAATTAAAGCATAACATATATGCTGATGTTTCATGTCATCTAGAAATTTTCTTCCATCAACAAGACATACCCTAGCACTACTACATACCTTTTCACCCTCCTTTATCAAGGGCTTCAATTTGTGGTGAACTCCTTCCTTTATTAGAGAGTATTTATATGCATGACCATCATGTATAGCATGCCTATCAAACTACCATGGCCTTTCCAACAATAAATGGTAGACATCCATTGGGATGATTTCATAGAGAGCCTCGTCATGGTAACTCCCAATCTTGAACTTTAACAAACATTGCTCACTAACCAAGACCTTACGATCATCCTACACCCAAGTAATTTGATAGGGATAGGGATTCTTCTCCCTCTTGAGCTTTATCTTTGAAACTATTTCTTCTAACACAAAGTTGTTAGTGCTCTCACCATCAACAATCACATCACACCATTTACCCTCACACTTACACCTAGTACAAAAAAAACTCCTCCTTTTTATAGGTTTAGTCTTAGCGCTTAGCAAGACCCTTTCATTAACCAAAATCTCTCCTCTTTCTACATCCTCTGAATGTGATGATTGTTCATTATCATCCACATGGGAAACCCTTGCTTGACCATCAACTTTCCTATCTATCCTTCCTTAGCATTGAAGGCATTCATAGGCATGATGACATTCTTTATTGAACTAAAAAAAGTTATCATGAAAGCCTCCTCTTTCTAAACCTTGTCCATGTCCTCTACCTCTTCCTCTCTAATTTCCAAATTTTTGATCATAGGAGCAGTTAAAACCCTCATTCCTCTGGTTCCATCTGGTACCCACATCTTCATTTTTCTTTTGGTTCTCATTTTGGCCTCCAAATGACCTACCACTACCCCTTTCTCCTTGACTACATTCTCTTTTCCTTCCATCAAACTTTTTTTTTAAGTTCTTCTCAATTTGCAAGGCAAACTAGTATGCCTCTTCAATGCTAGTCATTCTAACCAGACTTAACTCCTCTTGAATGCTAGGTCTTAACCCATTAAGATAACTAGAAACCTTCTCCTTGTTTACTTCTAGACACATTGACCTAATAAGGACTCAGTAAAACTCCTCTATATATTCCTATATATATTTTCTCACTTTCTTTAACCCTTTCAATTTCTTGAACAAATAAAGCTCATAATCAATAGGAATGAACTGCTTCTTAAGTTTGTCCACCATACGATCTCATCTTGTGATTTTCTCCTTTCCTCTTCTATTTCTTTCCAATTGAACCTCTTTCCACCATATTTTGGCATGGCCTTTAATTTTTGCCTTCACAAACTTAACTCTATTAGGGTCCTCAATATTCTCATACTCAAAATATTCCTCTAGCTCATTGATCTAGTTGATCAACTCGTTCAGGTTTAAATTTCTTGAAAACATGCCAACATCAATTTTAGGTCTTTTTCCCAACTTGGCAATGGCCCTAAAATGATTCTCCTTTTCCTGGTTTAGGACTTCTCCATATCCTTTCTATTCCTACACAATATTTCATTCTTCTTCATTTTCTTCCTCACTTTCATCGCCTTTGACAATATTAATCCTTGTATGGATCTCCTCTTGCAATGCATGAACTTGTCCCTAGAGAGATCTAACCTCATGAGGAACAACTTTGGCCCTTCCACCATGCTCCCTTCATGGAGGAATCTTCTTTCTATATAAAAACCTAAAACCATACAATGCTGGTGTAAACTTCTTTATAGTTGATGCTCTGTCTACACACGTAGGAAAACCCAGCTCTGATACCAGTTGATGATGGCACAACCCAAGAAAAAAATGAACACAATAGGAAAAGGGGAATATTATTATCAGAATTGATATGCTATTACATTTAGTATAATGGAAAAAAACTCAATGATGTGCCCTAGGGGCTTACAATGTTGTCTGATTCTAGAGAAAAATACTCCTCACAATATCTCCTCCCAAACTCCACTAAAACTATGTTTACAATGCCAGAAATGACCTTAAGTAACCGAAATTAGGTTTAGGGTTAGGAATAAATTTTAGAATATGAAATTTTTCATCCACTACCAAAATAGAACATTCTAGAAAATATGTCAGAAGTTGGTGCAAAATTAGAAGAATCCAGAAATGGTAGTCCAACTTCTGGGAGGGATAACTTTTGATCTTGAATTTTGATTGACAAACTATTTACATTTTTGGAAAACTCTCCAAGTGCTATATATCTTTATGGACCATCTTTTATCATCCCCCATTTTTCATGCCTGTACGAAGCCATTTATTGCTTCAAATATGACTCTGAAGTGCTCTTAGGAGGTCACCAAGAAACTTAAAATTGCAATAACTTTCAAACTATAAAGCCTTTTGACTTGATTCTTTTTCTAGAGTGTTTTTATTACAAGTATAATCATACCTCCAACTTGAACCCTCTAGCTCATTATAATTATGTATCAATTACAAAATAATTATTTTTTGCACTGGCACATATCCCAAGGTGCTCAAAAAACACAAACCTAGAAAACCAATAGAAAAACTATGAGAGTTGGAATCTTTATTGGCCCCAAATGGGTATCCAAAAAGAAAAACACATTAGATAGAAACTAAAACTAAGAATATTTTTGGGTGATAAAGGATTGCCCTTACATCACTAGATGCTCCTGCATTAGTAGAAGCATGCTTTGTAGAAGGAAATCATTATTTTAAGTATGTAAAGGAGAAGAATATTCATTTTCTCTTGATTCCTAGGAAGACTGAGAAACAAGATGAACTAGCGCATGCACTTGAGATTAAATCTCTATTGGCCAAATTTCAATATATTATTTATGATAATGTACCTAATGATTATGTATGGATTTGATATCTAGATCTAGTTTAACTAATAAAGCACCACATAGACTAACACATCCTAAAAATTAGGATTTGAATAGGCAAGTGCAAGACTTACTTGATAAGGATTTGATTAGAGAAATTTTGAGTCCATGTGTTATAGTTGTCATATCATCACCTAAAAATAATGGGGAATGGAGAGTGGAGAATTTTCATTGATTCTAGAGCCACAAACAAGATAATGAAGTATATATTTACATTTCCTATGATGGATGCCATGATGGCTTATTTGAGTGTAGTAAAATATTTCACCAAGATTGATTTAAAAAGTGGATATCATCAAATCATAATTAGAGAAGGACATGAATGGAAAACTTCTCTCAATACTAATAAAGGTTTGTATGAGTGGTCGGTTATACCTTTTAGTTTAACTAATGCACCTAGTACTTTCATGAGGTTGATGAAGGAGATTTTGAATAAATTATTGGGTAAGTTTTTAATTGTGCATCTTGATGACATTTTGATATTCAGTAAGATAAAGAAGAACCTTGTGCATATGAGATAAATTTAATAGAGATTGAAGTCCAAGAAAAGTTGTTGGTTAATTTGAAAAAATGTTCATTTATGAAGGAAGAGGTAGTGTACCTTGGTTTTGTAATTTTTGCTAATGGTTTGAATATGGACCCTAAAAAGGTGAAATTCATCCTTAAGTGGACTATAACTAAGAATATTGGAGATGTTAGATCATTTCATTGATTAGAAAGTTTCTATAAGAAATTCATCAAAAAATTTAGTTCAATATGTAATGCCATCACAAAAATTATGAGAGAATATTAAAAAAAATTCAAATTGATACATGGAGCACATAAAATTTTAGAAACATTGAAACATAAGGTTCTTGAATTGCGTACACTTTCTTTGTTTGATTTCTCTAAGTTTTTTCAAGTTGATTGTGATGCTAGTAGGAGTGCCACCAAAGTGGTTTTGAGTGAAGAAGGAAGACTAGTCACTTTCTATAGTTAGAATTTAATGATTCTAAGAAAAGGTAATCAATTTATGATTAAGAATTATATGATATTATTCAATCTTTGATGAAATGGAGATATTATTTGATGCCTAAATATTTGTTGTTGTACACTGAGCATAAAGCTTTACAATATTTGGAAAGTCAAAATAACTTGAATCCAAGGCACATGAAGTGGGTAGAGTATTTGCATTTTTTTTCTTTTTGTTGAAACATAAGAGTGGAAAATCTAACAAATTTTTTGATGCTTAAAGGAGAAGAAGAAATTCACTGACAAAGATAAGAGTTGAGGCACTTGGTTTTGATGATTTGAGACATTTGTATGAAATTGATCTTGAATTTTTAGAACCTAGGAAGTCTTGTAAGAATTAGATGATGAGTAAACAAGATAAGTGGACTAATTATTTCATTTAGCAAGACCTATTATTTGAAGGAACGCAACTATGCATACCTAGAGGATCTATGAGGTATAACATCATGAAGCAAAAACATAGTGGAAGGCTTTCTAGACATTTTTGAATTGAAAAAATAATGAAGACGATCTCTGACAAATATTGTTACAAGCTAGAGTTGTCATTGCACCAAAAGATTGACTTGTCAATGCCTGATACAACCACTAGACTTATAGAACATAATAGGGAGTTAAGCCATGTCATGAATCGCAAAGGTGAAGGCAAGAAGTTAGTACAAAAATTCCCCTCTCAACATTACCTAAGGAGATTCAAACCTATGGCCGAGCTATGATACCACTTTTTACAAGCTAAAGTTGTCGTTGCACCAAAAGATTGACCTGTCAATGCTCGATACATCCACTAGACTTATAAAACATAGGAGGTAGTTAAGCCATGTCATGAATCTCTAAGGGGAAGGTTGGCAGTTAGTCCAACAGATATTACTACCCTCAGATATATAAATATGTGCAAAAGATAGTTGAGAGTTGGAGAATTTGTCAAAAAACAATATGAACTAGTCAAAATTTGGGCTTGTATTCACCATTGCTTGTACCAAATAAACCTTGGGAAGATATCAATGTCGACTTTGTGCTTGGCTTACTTAGAACTCAAAGAGGTAATGATTCTATTCTTGTAGTAGTTGATAGATTTTCTAAAATATCTTGTTTCATACCTTGTAAGAAGACATATGATGTAGTACATGTGGTTGAGTCATTCTTTAAGGGAGTGGTGAGTCTGCATGGGTTGCCTAATAATATTATTCAAATAGGGATACTATGTTTGCTGGCTATTTTAGGAGAAAACTTTGGAAGAAATTGAAAATTAAGCTTAAGTTTACTTCTATATTTCATCTACAGACAAATGGAAAAACTAGAATTGTGAATAGGATTTTGGGTAATTTATTAAGAATTTTTCATTGGAGATAAGATTGCTAATTGAGATTTGATTTTAGCACAAGAAGAGTTTTAATAAAAAAAAATTTGAGTACAAGTACCAAGAAAATTTCTCTTGAGATAACACATGTAGTGCATCCTAAAGTAATTATAGCATTGAGAGATTTGAGTACTGAGGTGAAAATAAGTGTTAAAGAAGAGGAATTTGCATATTTCATGAGGACTCTACATGAGCAATAAAGAAGAATTTGGAGACTAGTAATTAAAAGTATTAAAAGAGGCTTCATAATAGAAGAAGACATAAATATTTTGAGGTAAGTCTTGAGGTTATGGTTCACTTGAAGAAGAAAATAATCCTTGTTGATACCTATAGAAGGCTATAAATGAGAAATTTTGTTCTTTGTAAGATTTTGAGAAATTTTG
The DNA here is from genome assembly GCA_028749045.1 of Cupressus sempervirens. NCBI lineage: Eukaryota > Viridiplantae > Streptophyta > Pinopsida > Cupressales > Cupressaceae > Cupressus > Cupressus sempervirens. The sequence goes on along the minus strand of CM053786.1, from coordinate 249,676,715 downwards.
ACAATGGAAATGCATTTGAAGTTGAATTACCAGAAGATATGAATATTAACCTAATATTCAATATTGAAGATACATTTTAGTATTTTGAATAAAATGGGGAATTTAAAATATAATCTAGATTATCCCAAGAGGAACACTTACAACATTGAGATGGTTTTGTCTAGCAAAGTAAGAGTGCTAGATGAAAAGAGAAAATGGAGTACCTTGTTCAGTGGAAAGATAGACTAGTTGAAGATAGTTTATGGATAATACAAGATGAGGTGGATCTTTATGATTTAGATCAGAGCATAGTTTTTTCTTGATTGGACATCAATTCTTTAGTTACACCAGGTGTCTAATGTAGGAGCATCTTGGGTCAATGAACAATCTTACATCAACCAAAAATATTGCTTTGTTTTCTATACTAATTTTTCATTTGAGGAGTAGTTGATGATGCTCATGGTTTCAAGTTGTGTGAAGTTGCTATCTTATCATGGACCCATTGGTAAAATCCAATGTTCCTTAAGCTTGGAGTTGTGTCCCTCTTTCTCTTCTTACTTGTTATTGTGTATCTCATGATATGCATTGTTGAATTTCTTTCATTGCTCTTTTGTATAATGATGTAGTATCTTGAATGGTTAAATACAATTTCTTGGATTACATTTGGATGTATTCCTAAGAACACATAATTTATTTTGATCATTTTATATTTTATTTGTTTTCTCCTTCAATGATTGGCATATTTGTAATTAAATGTTTGGCAGGGTGACTTGTGGTCTTGATGGTTGTATAAGAACTTGGAATAGCTTTAGAGAAGATATTAGCAAGAAGTAGAGAAATAATTTTCTTGGATACGAAGATAATCTAGGATAGATAGAAGATGAAGAAGATGAGTTTCTATCTCTCTGATTGTAACTTCTTTGTACTAGTAGCAACTTGGAAGGCCTCACAGTCAAGCATGTTGGATACTTTTGAAAGTATACTTTTTCATACATGTTGTCTAATTAATTAGTAGATCCCTTAGTTCTTATTTTTTAATATGTATTTACTTATATGTGTACTCTTGGAAAGTGTTAGGATTTTTATCTTTTCTCCTTTTCTCTAACATCCTTACATTAAAATATTTTTAGAAGATGGTGAAGAGTTGCAAAATTTGTCAAGTTTCTAAGGGAACTAGTTAGAATGTAGGATTGTATATATTTTTTTTCTATTCTTGTAATCCTTGGGAAGATATCAATATGGACTTTGTTCTAGGATTACCTAGAACTTAGAGAGGTGATGATTCTATTTTTTCCATGGTTGATATATTTTCTAAAATGACACATTTGATACATTGCAAGAAGACATTGGATGCAATACACATAGAAGACTTATTTTTAGAGAGGTTCTGAGATTACATGGATTAACTAAGACTATTGGTCGAGATAGAGATACTAAGTTTAATAGTTACTTTTAGAGAACACTTTGGAAGAAGTTGAATACTAATCTTAAGTCTAGTTCTATATTTCATCTACAAATAGATGCACAAGATGAAGTCGTAAAAAAAAGTTTGGATAACTCATTGACATGATTAATGGGAAAAACCCTACTAATTTGGACATGGTCTTGGTACAAGTATAATTCACATATAAAAATTCAACAAATGAAAGTACTAAGAATACACCTTTTGAGATTGTAAATGGAATGCATCATAGAGGAACTACAAAATTGAGGAACTTGAATACTAAGTTGAAACATTGTGCTAAAGTTAAGGAATTTGTAGAATTTATGAAGAATTTCCATGAAGAAGTGAAGGTTAATCTAAATAACCATAATCAGGAATATAAGGAAAGAGAAGATAAAAAGAAGCGACATAAAGATTTTGAGGTTGGAATGAAGTAGGAGGAAAGAATAGATCTCCTATTGGAGCCTATAGTGAGTTGGAGATGAAAAATTTGGGTCTCATAAGATCTTGAGGAAATGTGATAGTGGAAATGCCTTTAAACTTGAATTTCTCAAAGACATGGATATTTTCCCAATTTTCAATATTTCAAATATTTATGAGTACTTTGAATTTGATGAAGAGAAATCTAATGAATTTTATTATCCTAAGATGAAGAGAGAGGGAATTGAGAAATTTTTTGATACTAGAGTTAGTAAAAGTACTAGAAGAAAATATTACAAAGAATACTTAGTTCAATTGAAGAATAAACTATTTGAAGATAGTGCTTGGATTTCTTTGTTGATTGGTGGAGAAATAAACAAGATAAACTAGATATTGAGAGGGGGCAATAAATTAGAATCTATAATGATTTCTTACTTTTCACCAATTCATTCACACCTATCAATAACTTGTGCATGTAAAATTTATAATATAAAACTCTTATAATGTATAAACTGAAAAAAGCACATGCATGAAATTAAAACACATAGGACAATATTTGTTACCCAAAAAGCCTCCAAGGTGAAGGTAAAACTGGGTGGGGATGACACCCACAAATATTCACTACTGCATTAATAAAGTTAACTTGTTAAGGTTACAATATTTGACCACAAAATTTGATCTACCCTGTAAGAAGTGTGCCTTGTTAAAGGCTTCAAAGACTATTAGGTCTCACCTTGTTAGAGGATTTATCATTTACAATAAAGAAAGGAATCTATTAGGATATTTACAAAGATCTATTAAGACCACTTGGTTAAGAGATTTACCTTGATTCAAGACAATTAAAACTAATTTAGTACCCAACTCTCAGTTTTCTCTGCAAGCTAATTTTGAGTCTCCTCGTTTCTAACTAATCCTCTCCTCTTGACTAATATTCTTGTCTTTCCCTTTCACTTTATTGTCATGAATAGGTCAATTACTCTATTAGATGATAATAGAACCCTTCACTAACTTCTGATCTATTCCCAATCATTCCCTTGTATAACACTTCTAATGTGCATGCATACACCTCTCTTTCCTTGCTCTTACTTCACATGCTTATGATCTAGGTTAAGATCATCATTATTTAAAGATTTTCATAAAGATTTTTCTAGATGATTCCACAATAGCATGTTCATATTAATATTTAAACACACAACACGGGGATTTGTGATCCACATCATGTAAATGTTATGTGACAGCCTCGACAAATTAAATATTCCTTCCAAGTTATCCTGATAATCATTTTTCCTCAAACTCGGTTATATTCCTAACTTTAATTTGAACTCTAATTTGATTGGTCTTTAATATTTCTTAATGCTTGGCATTATTGTTGCTCAGTCTTTATTACCTTGCTGATGCTCAGCAAGTGTTGTGCTTGGCACACACTATGTAACTTGGTACTTGTATACTTAGAGTTTTCTCAATCACTGATGAGCTCATCTCATATAGAAAATACTTGGTGACCAAAAAATTACTTAGCTCCTATAGAGATGAGTATATACTCACTTATGTACATGACTTGGCCTACATAGAGTATCTTAGTCACAATGATGACCATCTTACTATGCCTTGCAATTGACTAAGTGGTTGATGCTAATAGACAACAATGGTTTGAGATACCAACATTCTCAAGTTGAGTTGGATCTTTTGTTGAAGAAGGACATTGTTTAGAATAGATTGATATAGGTATGATAAATATGTTTCAATCATTATTTTTTCACTAATGTCAAACCTACTTTTTTTTGGTAAGACAACGGCTTATATGACTTAAGTATCATCACTTGTCTAATTGATGAAGAGGATTTGATCAAAAAGATATAACAAAAGCACCTAGAAAAATGGTTGAGTTATGTTATACAAAGGAGTATAAGAATCAGCTAGGATAGTGATATCATAGTGCATTGACAATATACTTAGGGTTGCAAAGGTTGGTTACACTAAGAAAGTTTAAGAGAAAAAGTTAAACAAAGTTTGTTTGCAAAGCTTAATCAAATGGATAGAAGGTGCTGAGAAAAGTCAGTGCAAACCGAGAAGAAAATAAGTTGGTGCTGAATACAAGTCTATTCTAGTGTATTCCAAGAAAAATAGTGGATTTTAAGTAAAGTTTAGTTGATACTAGGCACCAGTAAACTTTACTTCATGCCGATTGATTTTTTTAGTGGATTTTGAGAAATGCAATATGTGTTGAGAATTAGAAGCAAGTTAATACCAAGTAACAACATTATTAGAAAGATCATGAATTTGATGGATCTGAGATGACAAGTTTGTTTTCTTGAATTATGTGAACTAGATGGAAGATAAGATTGATAAGATGGTGGTATAGAATTCATGCTAAACCATTTTGAGGCAAATTCAAATAGGATTGAAGGAGAAGTTTCTAGAAGTGATATAGAATTAGGGGTAGATTCATTGTATCATACCTAATCTATCCTATCCCTAAATTGGATTATGGAGAATGAATTAAAAAAAAAACTTAATTTTCTATTTATAGGGATGGCTAGTTAGAAGAAAGGGTTGTCATGTGTGAGAACCTAAGGAAGACAAGGAGTCAAGGGTATTGCTTCATCAAGTGACCTAAGAGTCTACATTGGCATGTTAAGAAAGAAGGATTAAGGGTATGAATGTCTAAAGGTTGAACAAGATATCAAAGCTGAAATGTGTGAAGGACAGGAAGAATGGATGAATGTGATGTAGAGATATCAAAAAGAAAAAATTTCTTTGTAAAACTATTATTTTCAAGAAAATTTAAACCTTTTGTCAAAGATTTTATCATATCTCACACATACTGGCATCTCAAGACTTCAAACCTGATTCATTCCAAAGATATTCCAACCCCCTAAAAATTAATGAAGGATTCATATCCTTATCTTTTCACAAAAAACATGTGAAAAATCTGGAAACAAGAAAAAAATGTGAAGAATATTACCCAGAATTTTGACCACTGATGTTTAGCAAATTTTAGTTTTCTCCCTCATACAAAAAAGTTAGAACCTCCAACCAGATTTATTGGAAAGATAATTAAAATATCACTAATAAAAATATCTATCCAACCATATAATTTTTAGACCTTAACCAGCTGACATACACAAATGGGAACTAGATAGCGACAAATATTTTTTTCAAAAATCAGAAAATCTCTCTGGTTTCTTTATCCAAACTTGTCAAAAAAACCATTTTTGTTGTTCATACATTTTCCCTATGATATAATTCAACAAAAAAAGAATATATAAATGTGACTCTTGTCCTTTTGAGCTCTTGTGTATTTAAAAGACTCTTATACTCTTAAAATTTCTAGAATTTCCTTGTTTTAAAAGTACAACTTTGTATTATGCAAGCAATATTAACCTACCATGAATTTCTATTTGTGTGATCCATGTGAAACACTTAGATGATCCTATTAATATTGAATTAAGTGAACTAATTATATGCTAGTTGACAACTTGAAAATGATGGCTTATAGGTGTGCCAAATCATGTAGGTGCCTGACAAAATAAGCCTTTATTATAACTAAATTAAATTAAAAGACTAGATGACATGAATTACAACCTATCAAAAATTATTTACATGATCTATCCTAATGAATGATGTAAATATGAGGAAGTGAAATTAAAAATTAAAAGAAAGAAATCTTTACATAGGTGCTCTTGTACCAAACTAAAAATAGAGATTTGTAATCTGCAAATGAAGTTGTAAGTTATTATCATATCAAGCCTTATTATTACCCTCTAATAATTGTATCATTATAGGGTAAATCCTTTGGATTAAGGTTGACCTAATAGTCATTTTTAAATCCTATAATCGAGTGACATTCCAAGTGAATGGTCTAAAGTCCTCTAACAAGGCTCACTCCTAATATGGTGATTGAAATCCTTTAACAATGCCACATTTAACATTGTGTATTGTAACCTCTAATAAGATTGGCCTTTGATAGCACATCCTTTTAGAGGAGTGAAAAAGAGTAGCATGTTACTAGTGGTTTTTCCCAAATTGGGTTTCCACATAAATCATTGTGTCAAATGTGTTGCTGAATCTGTTGTGTTTCATGTTTACATTTGTGCAAAATGATTTGACAATAACCTACAAGTTTTAAGTGATTGCATAATCTTATGGATGCATTCATGATGATAAATATTTTATGGGTTCACTAAGCTATGAAAAGTTTTATTTATACATTCTAGACCTTGGATAATTGATCCACCACCCCCTCCACTCCTGTAGTTAGTCTTAAAAATCTGAACATCTTTATGATACTTATTAGAATATTAAAGACTCCTAATGTAGACATTATTCTTTATTTACCCCTAGTTTTTTCTACATGAGAATCTTGGATTCCTCAATAATCTTACATCAACCAAAGATATTTCATGTTATTTATTCTTGTCTTGTATTCATGGAATGTTCCTTTTTGTATGTGTTCTTTCTTTCCATAGAGTTGGCTTCTTAATGTGGACCTATTTTGGATCCTTAGCCTATGTTCATAGAAATTAATTCCATCATATGGGATAGTTATCCTTTCTCTTTTCTCATGGTGTGTTGTTTCTTGGCAACTCGAGTAATGTGAAGGTTTTGGCTTCTGCAAGGTTTTTGAGTTATCAAGGCTTTCCACAGCCTTTGGTATCTCTTCTTGTATCATGTGTCGACCTATGTTTAATGATTTATATGTTGTTTTATTTAATTTAAAGTTAGTTGTTTTCTCCTTTCAGACATGTCCTATATTTTATAATAAAATTATCTGACAAGTAAATGTGTGGTCTTGTTGGCTTGTAAGAATTTGATAAAAATAGAGAGAAATGAAATAGTGCAAGCGAGTTTTAAAGGAAAAATGGTTACCACAAAATTTTACACCAAGAGATATTGGAATAAGAAAATTATAATGAGCAACCACCAAAGAATCAACAAGAGGAGACAAGGATTTTGAAAATGGGAAAAGCAAAGAAAATCCCCTTGTGTAATATTATGAATGTTGGCAAAAGCCTTGAGAGAGAGAGATCATTTCAATAACATAAAAGTGATATGAAGAAAAAGGTGAAGAGAGGGGGTGGGGAGAGAGAGAGAGAGAGAGAGAGAGAGAGAGAGAGAGATGAGAATGAAGTTGCATTTGTAACTCTCATTTCTATGAATGCCTTCATTCATAATAAGTGTGTAAAAATTGTCAAGATCCTCTTAAGATGGATAAATTAATTTCCTTATAAAAGGAATTACAAAAATGAGTTGTACCCACACATGGAGAAGAGGACAAGTAAGTGACATGTCCTCACAAGTGTACAAAAGGAAAAATTACAAGAGGGATACCTTGGCTTATCCCATTTAATAAATAAAGAAAACTTAAGAAAGATTACTAATTCTAACATCTCCTTTTAATCTTTAGTTGGGGAGATAACATTAAAGGGTATTAAATCCAAATTTTTATAGTGAAATTAAAATTTCTCTCTAGAAAGAGACTTTGTCAAAATATCAACAACTTGATCTTCACCCTTGCAATAGATGAGGGGAACTTTCTTTGCTTCAATATGTTCTCTAATGAAGTGATGGTGGAGATAAATATGTTTTGAATTTTTATGGTAGATATGATTCTTTGCCAAGGCTATAACACTTTGATTATCACAATACAAAGGTGTAGGTTCTTGTTGAGGTAGACCCAAATCTTCAAGTATTCTTCTAAGCCATAAAGCTTCTTTAGATGCATTATTACATACAAATTTTATATTCAGCTTTAGTAGAACATAGAGAAACAAAGCTTTCTTTCCTACTTTTCCAAGATATAGCATCTGTACCAAAAAATAAAAAATAAACATGAGTAGATTTTCCATCATTGTGATCTCCACCTAAATTAGAATCAGTGAATCCTTGTAAAGTAAAATCAGAATTTTCATCATTAAATAAACCTAGATTAAGAGTTTCTTTGATATATCTTAATATTATTCTAACTACTTTAAAATGTGTTTGTTGAGGTTTGGACATAAATCTTGAAACTAAACCAACACTATATGCACTATTAGGTTTAGTAAGAGTGAGATAATTCAAACTTTCTACAAGTTATCTATAAAATGTAGCATTAACAAAAAGAGTGTTCGTTTTAGCTAATAACTTAGTTCCTAATTTACATCAAATCAAAACATGATTAGCATCATTCATTTGTAACTTATCCAAAATATCTTGAGCATACTTTCTTTGAGAAATAACAACACCCTTAGGTGTTTTCCATATTTTCATTTCTAATAAGTAATGTATTATTCCTAAATTAGTCATATAAAATTATTGATTAAGTTAAAAATTAGTATGAGAAACTAAAGTGTTAGAACTTGAAGTAAGAATCAAATCATCAACATAAAGACTAATAATGATAATAACATCTTGAATAAGTTTAATGCATAAGGTAGGATCATTTTTACTTCTATTAAAACCTTGAGAAATAAAGAAAGCATTAATATTAGAATACCACTCTCTAGAAGATTTCTTTAGGACATAAATAGACTTCTTAATTTACTTAATAAATGTTCACTACCTTCTTTAACAATACCTAGTGGTTGAGCCATATAAATTTCTTCATGTAAATCACCATTGAAAAATGCACTTTTTAACATCCATTTAATGAATAGACCAATTCATTTTTTAAGCTAAAGAAAGAACAATCTTTATAGTGGGCATCTTAGCAATTGGTGCAAAATTTTCATTATAATCTAAACCTTCAATTTGAGAAAATCCTCTAGCTACTAGCCTAGCTTTAAAATTGTTAATTTAATTATTGGCATTGATTTAAGTTTCATATAACCACTTGTATGGAACTAAATTTTACCATGAGCTAAAGGGATTGGATCCCAAGTTTGATTAGAAATTAAAGTATCATATTCCTCTTGCATAGATTTTTTCCAATGAGGGTGAGTCTTAACTTGCTCAAAAGTTTGATGGTCATTAGAATTCATAAGAGAATACATCAAACCATAATTGTAATGATTAATTCTTCTATCTTTAAGTCCACCAAATCTAGTAAGATAATATCACTTTCCTTAAGAAAACCTTGAGCCCATTTAGATTTTCTCTTAGTAGTAATAGAGTCATCGCTAGAAGAAGATTCATGGTCTATAAATCATCATTAGTATCAACATTAGCATCATTACTATAATTCAAAGACATAAGAGGAACAAAAGAAGATACTTAAGGAGTAGGGTTTAGAGAAGGGGTTGGTTAGCAACTACCAATGGTTAGCAACTACCAAGCTTATCTTGCAGCTTATAGTGTTAACCTAGTATTTAAAGCTCTATTGAGTTCTATAGTTGCTACCAAGCACATAGCAGTATATACCAAGTTCATGATTATCAATGTAAATTGATCTTCATAACGTTTACTAAGTTTCTCAATGAAAACTAAGTTTTCTAGTGTTTACCAAGTTTGTAGCTTCAGCAATGTGAATCTAGTGTTGATTGAGCTAAACAATGTCAACCAAGTGATTCATTTTATACTAAGATTAGAGTGATATTGTTGACTAAGCTATACAGTTTCAAACAAGTGATTTAATTTTTATACTAAGTATCATAGTATTCACTGAGTCACCAATGTAGAATGAATTTAGACTACTTGGAAGTGATCAGTATGAATCAAGTTCTATTTCTACCAAGTGCAATTATTTTAAGCATTGACAATGGTATTCGAGTATCAAAACATCATCAAGTTTGTCTTCAGAACCCGAGTACCTACAATTGGGCTGACTTTGTGTATTATACTGAAACTTGTTTGGTTTTTGATTTGGATTGATATATATCTAATGTATTGTATCACATCTAAATAATGTAATGAATGTATGAGTATATAAATACACACACACACACACACACACACACACACACACACACACACACACATACACACACACACACACACACACACACACACACACACACACACACACACATATATAAGAAAAAGTGTGAAGGCTACAAGCAGTATAAGGAGCAACAAAGATTTATCTATCACAACAAGGTGATCATTACACTCCAAAGGAGTCTCACTCAAAAAATCAAAGTTATAGATTAGAGACCAGCCACTAATTCATCCTAATAGGTGGAATAGTTAAATCCTTTCATAAGGTATACTTAACAGTATTTTGTAAAATCTCTTTATCGAGGGCATACTTCACTCTATGTTTGTAAATCCTTTTGCAAGGTGGACCTAGTAGTCATTGTTTCTCCTAATAGGGAAGATCATCAAAAGTGATCATTGTAAGACATAATAGACCAACTTTATTCTGTAGTACTAAAGCTTTTGGGTATTATCCCCACCTAAGTTTTATTTTCTATTTGAAAGGTTTCTACTTTACCATATTGTGTGTCAAAGTGTTATGTATGTTTTAATGCTTTTAAATTTTCATGCATGCGATTAGATTAAAACACATATGAAGGATTAATTAGTGAATTAAGATTAAGTTTTCTTAGTTATTGATTCACCCCTCCCATCTTAGTAACTTAGCCTATCTTATATTTTCAACAATTGGGATCAAAGCTTTGTGTTCCTCAAAGAAGAAGTTTAACAGCTTGAGAAAAGACTCGAGACAATGGAGGTATTCAAACTTGATAAGGCTATTGACAATGAAAAGCTAGATTTGAAATTGGCTATTGAAAAACCTAAGAAAGAAGGAAAAACTTTCTCAATCCTCAAAAACAAGAAAAGATCTTGTAGTACAGATGAATGAAAAATTCTACACTAAAAAAAGAAGTCAATATATCCATTCAAAAATTAATTAAGATGAAACCAACAAAGCAATCAGAGAACTATTAGAAAAGTATGGTAACCTTCAAGAAGAAGTAAGGACGCTGAAAAGAGAACAAGAAATTCAATCAGTAAGATTGTGTGAACTCATGGAAGAGAAAAATAAGATAAAAGAAGAGTTAAAAGGAAAGAATAATGAAATTCAACGTCTATCCCTTCAACAGGATGACTTCATTGATCAACTTACTAATGCAAATGAAGAAATCATTAATCTAAGATCAAAGAATGAAAGATTGCGATCTAATCTAAACATAAAAAGAAAACCAATGAGAGGATGATAAAATCTTAAGAAGACATGGATCAATTAAATGAGAAAATCTAATACATACATAAAGGTAAAGAAACAATTAGATATACAACATAAGGTGAATCATCCAAGAAAGGAGCTCAAAAGAATCAAAGACCTACTTGCAATCACTATGGTAAACTAGGTTATACATCAAATAGATGTTGGAGTAATGGTAAAGCTAAATTCAATGGATAATGCTACAATTTCAAGAAGCATGGTAATAGATAATGAATGCAAAGAGAAACCTAAATTTGAAGGAAAATGTCATAAATGCAAGAAGCATGGGCACAAATCTTCTAAATGGAAAACTAAGATATTGAATCTAGTAGAATAGATTGTAAATGCTATGTTTGGCTAGGAATACAATATGTGGTATAGATGTCACTACTATGGAGAATTTGGACACATTGGAATAAATTGTGTAAAACATCACATGAGGACAAGAGACTCCACTAGAAGATGTTTTATTTGTACAAAACTTGGCAATCTTTCCAAGAACTATATGGAAAGTGGAAGAATTAAAGTAAAAGAAAGCCAAGGATGATAACATTAGAAAGAAGATGAGACAATAGTGGATTTAAAAATCTTCTAAGAATGCAAGTCCGAGGAATGAAGAAATTTTTACTCAAGAATTAGGTGACTCAAGAATCTTTATCTCTCACAAAGATAACTTGAATTAAGCTTCTGATGTAGAGATCCTACATAAATTCTAGTCAAGAAAAAAGCAAAGATCCATATCAAAATTCAAAATGCAAAGGGATCATCGAGTGTCTAAAAAAATTCTAGACCTTACTGAGCTAGGTCAGGCTGCAAAACCCTACTAAGCAAGGTTAAGAGTAACTAAGTTATTGTAAGGACAAAAAGTCACGAATGGCTCTATCAAGAAATTAATTTAGACCAAGTGGAAGATAGTCTATCATCAAACAAAAGAATGTAGCAAGCATTTATGGTGATTGGAAAGTGAAAATTGTTAAAAGGATGAAATTGAATTCATTTGTCACCATGAATTTTCAAGAGCTATATGCAAAGAGTGATTTTTGTGCATCCAAGAGATCTATACAATTTATTGTTGAAGTTTTTTGTGTTTTTCATAAAACTTTACCAAGAAAGGCATTCTCTAGTAGCAAAACCAAGAAAGGTTCTAAGATTTTAGTTCAAGGAGTTGAGTGGAAAGCACCTGACTTCAAGTTGAGTTCAACAATTGTGAAAACACTTGATCTTATCAGAGCTCAATCACATATTTCACCTAAGGTACTATTGGTTAAAAATATTTGCTTACATTTTCATTATTCAGTTCAAGAAATAGCAACCTTAGAGATGGATAGAACTTCAAAAAATTTGTGTGTAAATGGTGTGTTAAAACCCAAGCATCAACACCTAGAAGCCAAGGGTTTAACCCACATCCCACATATGCCCCAAGAATTTTAGATAAAATGGATAAGGTTTATCCTTAGCCATGTACACAATGGAAAACTATGACTGGAGCAGCCTATTCCCATAACAAAGAAAATGATTCATCAAATCATGGGTCTCCCAATGTTGGCCAAAGCTAAGACCACCAAAACCCTAAGTCAAGTAGAACTGGAAAAGGAAACTCTTGTTGAATGGAATGGAAGAGGCATGAAGATCAACTGTGTAGCTAACATGGAGCTAAAGTTTGGAATTCACATAATAACACATAATAGTTAATTCAACAATGTATCATTTGAAGCAGTGGATCTAGCTTTCAAAGTGGTGAAGAACAACATGTCCTTCAACATTGCTGAGTTGACATTGAACCAATTCAACAAAAAGATGGAAATCATTAGAACTTTGAAGAATAAACCATGTAAGTTTGGTTCACTTTTAACTTGTTTATTCTTCTTTGTAAAAGATGTTTTCCCTTCAAAAGGTATAGTTGTATGGAGAAAGGATGTACCTATACTATATTAAATCAACGAGTATATAGCAGAGATGGGTGAAAACCATGTCAGTATAATGAAACAATGTTTTGATTCATTAAAGGATAAGATGAACAATAGATTTAGAATTCCAAAGAAACTTGTAGAAGACTACAAGGATGATTTTTTTTTATGGTAGATTCTGACAAAGTGTACATACAAGCAATCAAACTAAGAGTGGTATGGGTCAATCCTCTAGGTTGAGGTAAATATTGATGACATCGGGGATATTATTGAAGCATTGTTGAATGAACCTGTGAATCCCAAGGCTAAATATTTTGGTACATATGATGAATCCAAAGCTAGAATTGAACTAGAGATAAAACTTCCTCATGCTGTCAGTAGAGGAAAGAAGAGGATAGAAAAATAGAATCAAACTAGTTCTACTCTCCTATTGATAGAAGGTAAAGGAGATGATGTAATAGAAGATGATGTAGAAGATAAGGTAGACGAGGAAAAATTATAAGAAGAAGAGTTAATAAAGAAGAAAGGTGAGGTTATTATAACCAAACCTACCTAGTCTCTACTACAATATTTACAAGAAGAACTTGTAAGAATTTGGCTTAGGCTAGAATTCACCCAAGAACTAAAGAACTCAACACAAGCACACAGTAGACCAAAATGGACAAAGTATGATCAGAATGATGATATTCATTCAATAATTGGATGAGAGTACACTAGGAGTGCCTAAATATAAAGGCCTCAAGAGAGCTTCTAGAATGCATAGAAGTTAGCATCATGATATGTCATACAACCAAGCACATGTCCACTAGATATGGGTTATCCTCCATTGAGCATGGGATTAAGTGTGATGATGTGAGGATAAGCCTACAATGGTGTATCACGCAAATTAGTGGAGTAGACAACATGTGCTAAATGAGGAGTGCTGATAATTGTGTTGTCATCATGACAACTCAGTGAATGATGCATACTCTTGTGTTGTAGATACCATGTGCATAATTAGAGTTGTGTAACTGAATGAGAGTTCACAAACTCCTAAGTATCTCACCTAAAATAATAATAAAATAATGAAAAATAATTAAATAATGCATTAACCTAAGTAAAACTTAAGTAAGTGTAATAAGTAAATACTTATTTACACTAGCACCCCCCCTTAACTGCAACTTAGGGGAATGCCCTTAAGCTTACAAAATCTAGGATGAAATACAATATGGGTCCCGGCTACTAGGCCATGTTAGGTACCCATGTACATAATGATATGCAATCTCCCATAAAGCAAGGAAAGAGGGAAAACCTCATGGGAAAAACCCTCCCCAAAAAAGAGAGATAAAGAAGAACGCATGGATGGATGGAGTAATCAAGACCCCCCCATTATGACATACATCTAGTGTATACATAAGATAATGATGAGAAGAGGTAGAGAGATAGGATGCGCTCCCCCCCCCCCCCACCCCCCAAAGAAGAATGCCAAATCGTGACTACTCCGATGAAGAAGCTAATCCAAGACTGCAAAATGGTGTTCCTCCCCTTAGGAAGAAACAATGCCAAGGGTACAAATGAGATGCTTCCACTATGTGTGGAAAGAATCCCATGGATAAGTGATGTCTTTGAAACCTACTCAACTGAGTGAAGAACCTATCCCAAAGAGTTGTCTGTCTCTACAACTAACAAAGAACCCTGGTGCAACTGTTGATCATAAGTATCCACAATCACTTCAACCTATAAGGATCAATCATGTAGAGAATGAGAAAGAGAGTCTAATGGAACCCTCCTAACAACTAAAGAAGGTAATTCTACATCAAGAAGAAGAGGTAGATCATGAATACTATCCCCCAAATCTATCACTGAACTTGTAGCTAGAAGACTAGATGTACCCTGTTGTGCTGGACCTATCACTGTGGCGATGTATGCATGTAGACTGAACTAATGAAGTGACTTCTCATTGTATCTGTCAATAGAACTCCATGTATCTAAATCTATTAAAGCACTATCGCTAGAATCACTATTAGTATCCACACTGAATGATGTGTGAAGAGGAATAGAGGACAAGCTTGGAGAACTTTCCTCAAAATGTACATCCTTCTCCACAAATATCTGATGTGTCTTAGGATCTAGAACTCTATATGCCTTCACACCGTCTTCATAACCAATAAAAATACAAGGCTAAGATATCTATGCCTTGCATCCCCTAGAAGATCTATTTTCCCATGCAGGACAACTAAAGACTTTGAAGTGTGTCACAATAGGGCTTCTTCCGCACCATGCCTCAAAAGGAGTTTTTCCATCTGAGGCTGGATGAGGAGAACGATTAAGAATTTGAGTGGCACTAGAGATTGCTTTGACTTCTAATGATGGATCTAGAGACTCGGCATGAATCATACAACTTTCCATAGACTTAAGAGTTTGGATCCTCAAAGCTACAACATCTATCTTATGTAGACTGAATGCTGGTGGAGTCTGAAGATCAATTCCCTCATGTCTGCAAAAGTCCTTAAGTCTTCTATTCACATCCATGTTTCCATTTTTCATGCGGAGAACTTTGATGGCCTTCCTATATTTTCTTTCTGCATGAGCCTTGAAGGCTAGAAATATGTCCAACACCTCATTCTTACTATGCAAAAAGTAGACCTAAGTGAACCTTGAAAATTCATCAACAAAGGTCAGTATGTAGCAACCCTAGTTGAATGCAAAAGGACCTACTAATACCATGTGAACCATCTGTAGAACACTTGTTGCTCTTGAAGACTTCCCTCTTTTTAACTTCCCCTCTAGATGCATATCTACTAAATCTGTTGAACATTCACCCTTAGAAAATTTTATTTGAGGTAGACCTTTCACCATATGGTATGTGCAAAGTTGCTGAAGGTAGCGGTAGTCAAGATGACCATATCACTCATGCCATAATTGCATGTTTGAATGTGATTGAGATAACAAGGCCTTTGAAGAAGACTTGGGTACAAAATGAGAGAAAGAATACAACCTCTTGTGATCATTCACTTTCCCCACTACAACCAAGGAATCATCTTTAAGACTGTGCACTTTTACTGAGTCAAGAAGGAACTCAACTCTATGTCCATCTCCAAAGTGAGTGACTTGGTAGATTGATAGGAGATTTGAACTTAGGTTTGGAACATAGAGAACCTCTTAAAACTCTCCATTTTGCATTTCCACATTTCCTTTTCCTTCAACTTCCATTTTTCTATCATTCCCCATGAAGATGTATAGTACCCTTGAATGATTCAATGAAGAAAAATTCTCTTGAAGAACCCATATGATATGAGGCACCTGAGTCAAATATCCATTCCTTTGAAGAGTTTGCATTTGCCATGAATTCTTGCCCTTTGCCCTTTGAATCTGAAGAAGATCCCTTCTCCTTATAAGCATTAGGCAATGGAACATTATGTTTCTTCATGATGTTGGTCAATTCATCAATATTTTTAAGATAACACTCGTGCTCTTCATGACCTGATTTCTTGCAATAAGCACACTTCTTCTTCCCCTTATTATTGTCCCCCTTCTTGTTGGAATTCAAGGACTTGCCTTGTTGATTGGATTGTGGTGTTGACTTTTATGCATCCTCTGATTTGTTCTTCTTCCATTTCTTCTTACCCTTTCCTTTATTTGAAGACTGTGTAGCTAAATTTTGATAACCCTCATTGGCCACCAATGCTTTGGACTAAGGTGATTTGAGAATCCCCATTGATTTCAACTTCTTTTCTTCATCATCCAACAATTTAGCATATTCATCAAAAGTGACTTTCTTATAGGCAAACCCTAAGGTAGTCTTTGAGGTGTCAAAAGAAGATACAAATGTGGAATACTCTGATGGTAGCTTGTTATGAATGAGATAGATCATTTTGTCATCTTTGATAGAATTCCCACAATCTGCAAGATTTTTCCTTAATTCATTCACCTTGATGATTAAGTCTTGTATGGATTCATATGACTTAGGATCTAAGGAAACAAGCTCATCTTCTATTTTGAACACATCCTCTTCGAACACTTTATCATAAAGGCTTTTGAGGGTATCCCAAGCTTCCTTGGATGTAGAACATTTCTTGATTTGATACATGATTTTATCATCTACCCCCAAACATATATCACCTAGGGCTTTTCTATCCATGGCTACCCAATTTGAAATATCACTTGCAAAAACATTATCACCTACTAGTTTAGGAAAAGTACCATCTACATATTGTGAAAGTCCATTATGCATTAAGTGATACAACATTTTTATTGACCACGAAGCATAGTTATGAGGAGTTAATTTAGAAAACTTAAAGTTACCCATAATGTAGAAAATGAAAGA
Organism: Cupressus sempervirens; assembly: GCA_028749045.1. Classification (NCBI taxonomy): domain Eukaryota; kingdom Viridiplantae; phylum Streptophyta; class Pinopsida; order Cupressales; family Cupressaceae; genus Cupressus; species Cupressus sempervirens. Next base: position 249,659,571 of record CM053786.1, on the reverse strand, counting down.
AAAGTGTAGAAAAGAGAGAACACAACACCAAGAACACCCCTCCCCCCCCCCCCCCCCCCTTTTCACTAAATCAAGAAACCCCCCCAAAATAGATGCTTTGGGTACTTTATTAGTAGTGCAATTACAATAGGCCACTTGCCAATTTTGGCCTTTGTGAACTTCTAATTTTGCTTGTTACAATTTTTAATAGAGTACAAATTTGAAACTTTACAAAGTGCTAGAATTCTGAAGCATTGCAATGGAAAGAAAGGCCCTATTGCTGAAAGTGACATTTTTTCCCACACAACACTATAATATGATGCTAGATCTGGAAAGTAGATGAAAAAATATGCACTTTCAAAAAAAAATGGAACTTGTTTTCAACTCTAGATGTGCCTGTACAGAGTGTTTGAAGTTGCAAAATGTAGGATTATCCAAGTATAGTCACCAAAAAATGAAATTTCTAAACAATCTATGCACCAAAACCAAAAAATAGTTGCACCACTGAAAAATTTAGAAAATTCTACCTAATTTCAAAAAACATTGTGCCTAATTTGGAGTCTGGATGTGTGAGTTGTGGCCTCCTAAAGTCGGACAACAAAAACCAAAATTGATTTGGAGAGGGGTTGCATCAGTGAAACATGAGGTTAAGTTTGACAGTCATACAGCCGTTGCAAAAATTTTAATTTTCCCAAAAATGACATCCAGATGGGTGTTAATTTTAAGCCAGAGAAAATGATGATGTCAGCAGAAACTCAGTCCTTCAAATGATGTCAGCATGATGTGGCAGTATGGATTGTACAAAAATATCCACGTGTACTCCTTGTCGATGTATGATCTACTGATTGGGTGGATGGCATGGATGAACCATACCGTACATATCGTACGGCAAAATACTACATGCCTACTAACTATTTGCTGACGTGGAGTGTATTGTCAGTGTTGATGATTCAATGTGGACATCTGTAGGGGCAAAATAAATAGTCAATGCGTGTACTACTAACTATGCAGTGGAGGGCGAATAAAAATGGGCCGCATGTCTTTGGTGAGGTGATCACGAAGGACTACAAGTTTCATCGAGATTCGGTCTACACTACCAAAATTCCTTCAGCGATAAATTCTGTGGTCAATTTTTGTGGGTTTAGTCCCACATTCATGCGAGTGCAGGTTTAGAGGTAGACAAAACCAATATGCCATGAACTACCCATCAAAGAAAAGATAGTGAACTCTCCCACCGTCATTTGGTGGATTAGTTTTCGCCATCAATAGATTGGAGGTCTTTGGCTAGATTTGTGCAATTATCAAAAATTATGTGGCCAGCTATGGTGTGTGGCTTATTGCCATATTTAATCAAACCCAATTCTAGAATTCATAGGGGTATGGCCATCGAATTTGTTCAGATTTAATATGAACCCCATAGATTAACAAATTAGACCCTGCAAAATAAATAAATAATCCTACCACAAATAATAGAGCTGAGCTAGGGTGTCACTGCCCAGTTCGGCTAAAAAAATGTTCTCTCCCCTAGAAAAATTTCAAAAAATAATTCTGAAAATACCATATATGGGAAATAAATTGCAGATAACAAACAATGTTTAGATCTAAAAAAAAAATTAATTAGATCAAATAAAATGATTATACCCAATTGCAAATCGGTGCCTTCGGGTGCCAATTTGCAAAAAAAATTTGCCTTACAATCAAATTTCACCAAAGATAGGCAAATTTATAGTCGATCTTCACTGAATCGACACTCCAGACGCAACGGTGAGGTCAAATCTGGCTCTAGAAACTCCCAATTTTTGTGGATCCTTCGAATGTATGTCGAGGTGCTAAAGCATGAATGGTCTCAAATGGCTACATGATGAGAATCTTCCTCAGCTCTGATACCATGTAAGAATTTGGCTTAGGCCAGAATTCACCCAAGAACTAAAGAACTCAACACAAGAACTAAAGAACTCAACACAAGTACACAGTAGACCAAAATAGACAGAGTATGATCAGAGTGATGATATTCATTCAATAACTTGATGAGAGTACACTAGGAGTGCTTGTATATAAAGGCCTTAGGAGAGCTTCTAGAATGCATAGAAGTTAGCATCATGATATGTCATACAACCAAGCACATGTCCACTAGATATGGGTTATCCTCCATTGAGCATGGGATTAAGTGCGATGATGTGAGGATAAGCCTACAATGGTGTAGCACAAAAATTAGTGGAGTAGACAACATGTGCTAAATGACGAGTGTTGATAACTGTGTTGTCATCATGACAACTCAGTGAATGATGCATATTCCTATGATGTAGACACCATGTGTATAATTAGAGTTGCATAACTCAATGAGAGTTCACAAACTCCTAAGTGTCTCACCTAAAATAATAATTAAATAATGCAAAATAATTAAATAATGCATTAACCTAAGTAAAACTTAAGTGTAATAAGTAAATACTTATTTACACCAACAAAACTTCTATAAAGAAATTGAAATTGGGTGAAGAAATATAGGATGTTGTTTTCAAATGCCCTCCACCTACATTTCAAGAAAAACTTAAAGTGATTGATTCTGGAGCTGGCATGGAAAATTTTGAATCATTTAGATATGAAACTAGAAATGTAGAGGAAATGAAGCAAGTTAAAGACATGATTATGTCTAAGATAGGTAAATGGAAATATTCACCAAACCAACTTGCATAGTAGATTCCTAATGAACTAATAGAAAGAATTCAACCAAGATGGGAACATGCTAAGAAAACTACAAAGGACATATATGAATATGTTAGGATAAACCACGGACAGAAATAAAACTACATGCAAATATAACCAATAACAAAAAATAATAGAACACACAGAAATGAACACAAGGCACCAAGATTTAACATGGTTCACCCAATCCCTGGGCTACGTCCACCAAACAGCAAGTCCGATCTTATTACAATCCAGTGATTACAACCTGATTAGAATCTGTAATCCCTTACAGCTCAATAACGCCGCAAGAACCAATTTCGCATCACCACACATGAAAAATACCCAACCCTAAGCCCTTTTTATACAAGTATTAAACCGCTTTAGGGTTATAACATGTCGGCCATATGTCGGCCATAATATGTCGGCTACTTCTAATAAAAAAAAATTATTTATGAAGTATGTACAGTACTTTCCTGATTAGTCACCACAATCTAACAATCTCCCACTTGGGGACTGATCAGGCTCCACACTAAACAACAATCTCCCACTTGGAGACTGACCCTGTAGCAATACAACTACCACATGGGGCTCCCACTGGATCAAACCACCTTGGACTTTGTTGTTCTTTCATTCACATTTAGTCTAAAAGACCAACTGAAGCTGAAGAGGAGTTCAGCTTCCTCCTTGTTACAACCTTTGTCAACATATCTGCTGGATTTTCATTGGTATGTATCTTCTCCATCTTTAACTATCCATCCTCCAAAACTGACCGAATGAAATGGTACCGCAACTGTATGTGTTTGGTCTTAGAATGCAGAGCTGAATTCTTAGCAAGATGAATGGAACTCTGACTATCTGTGAACAAATAATTATCCTTCTGAGGATGTCCCAATTCTTCCAAGAAGAACTGAAGCCATATCATCTCTTTGGCTGCCTCTGTAGCAGCAACATACTCTGCCTCTGTAGTGGAGAGAGCATTAATCTTCTGTAGCCTAGAAACCCAGCTCACGGCTGCCCCACCAATAGTAAAGACATAACCTGTAGTACTTCGCCTGGTATCAAGATCCCCAGCCAAATCTGAGTCAACATAACCCTGTAAATCAGTAGTAGAGCCCCCAAAGTGTAAACACTTATTGGATGTTCCTCTCAAATATCTGAGAATCCACTTGACAGCATTCCAATGCTCAAAACCTGGATGACTCATATACCTGCTAACGACTACCACTGCATGTGCAATATCTGGCCTAGTGCATACCATAGCATACATCACACTTCCTATAGCTGAAGCATAGGGTACCTTGGACATCTTATCCTCCTCTTCCTGTGTCTTGGGACACATCTCCTTAATCAATTTCAAATGACCAGGTAAAGGTGTGCTGACAGCTTTAGCATTCTCCATAGAGAAACGTTGCAGCACCTTCTCAACATAATCAGGTTGAGATAGCGTCAATGTTCTGTTCTTCCTATCTCTGCAAATCTTCATACCAAGGATTTTTTTTGCTGCCCCCAAATCCTTCATAGCAAATGCATGTGCTAATTGGCTTTTCAGCCCCTTAATATGATCCATGTTAGACCCAGCTACAAGAATATCATCAACATATAAACATAAAATAATGTAGCTATCATCATCCAACCTCTTAAAATAATCATAGTAATCTAAATGACACCTATTATATCCATGCTCATGCATAAAACTGTCAAATTTCAGATACCATTGCCGAGGTGCTTGCTTCAAGCCATATAAACTTTTCTTCAATTTGCACACTAAGTTCTCCTTACCTTTGACCTCAAAACCCTGTGGCTGAGCCATATATATTTCCTCATCCAAATCACCATGAAGAAAGGCTATTTTAACATCCATCTGCTCTAAATGAAAATCTTCAGTAGCCACAAGACTTAAAACAGTATGAATAGAAGTCATTTTAACAACAGGAGAAAATATCTCATCAAAATCAATTCCCTTTTTCTGTGCAAATCCTTTTACAACTAACCTGGCCTTAAATCTTTTCTTACCTCCTTCCTCTTCTTTCAACCTGTAAACCCATTTATTCTGTAAAGCCATTTTACCTGCAGGCAACTTGCACAAATCCCATGTCTTATTTTTCAGCAAAGAGTCCATTTCATCTTTCATTGCAGACTCCCACTGAATCTTTGTATCCACCTGCACAGCTTCATCATAACTTTCAGGTTCACCAGCATCAGTAAGTAAAATAGAATACAAAGAGGGAGAAAACCTTTGTGGAGGTCTAATTGGCCTTGTTGACCGTCTAACATTCATTGGTGTGTGTGGTATTTGTTTTTGCAGTTGTTGCACATCATGAGGAATGGCTGGAACATCAGCTTTTGGAGTATCATCCAGCACTACATAATCATCTTCTTTCTTCTCATGTTGCTGCAACAGATCTTTGTACAACACTTTTTCATTGAATATGACATCCCGGCTTCTTATAATTTTATGATTTTCAAAATCTCAAAGCCTATAGCCAAATTCATTAATGCCATATCCAACAAAGACACATTTCTTTGATTTAGCTTCTAGCCTTGTTCTATTTTCAGAGTCTATATGAGCAAAAGCTTCACAACCGAAGGTCTTGAGAAAAGAATAACTCACCTTCTTACCAGTCCATGCTTCCTCTGGAATACCACAGCCCAAAGGAGTAGAGGGACCTCTATTAATCAAATATACTATAGTATTGACAGCCTCCGCCCACATGTGTAAGGGAAACCCAGCATGCAACCTCATGCTCCTTGCGCGCTCCATTATAGTCCTGTTCATGCGTTCAGCCACTCCATTTTCCTATGGAGTCCTTGGAACAGTTTTTTGTCTACAAATACCATTAGTGGACCAATAATCTTCAAATTCATGACTACAATACTCACCACCATTATCAGATCTAAGACATTTTAATTTCTTACCAGTCTCATTTTCAACCAAGCATTTCCATTTCTTAAAAGTTTGAAATACATCAGATTTCTGTCTAAGGAAATAAACCCATACTTTTCTAGTTGTGTCATCAATAAATGTAACATAATAATGAGAGCCACCAAGGGAAGATACCTGAGCCGGTCCCCATACATCTGTATGCACAAGCTCTAATTTCTCCTTTTTGTTTTCCTTCCCTGTCTTTACAAAACTCACTCTCTTTTGTTTTCCATACACACAACTTTCACAGAAATCCATATTCACACATGTTAGACCTGGTAAAACTTTCCTTGAATGAAGTACTTTCATACCTTTCTCACTCATGTGCCCAAGTCTATTGTGCCACAGCGCTGTATCAGAATCTACAGCAGCTATTTGTTCTCCCTGCTCAACTGCAGTAATTGTTCCTGAATATTCATTTTTCTCTGAAACAATCAAAGTAGAAGGAACAATATGACCTGTACAAAGATATAAGGTGCCTACTTTCACACCTTTTGCTACTACAAGGTAACCTTTTGAAACCTTCCAATTTTTATCATTAAAAGTAACTACACAACCCTCATCACCGAGTTGCCCTGCTGAAATTAAATTTCTACTTAGTTTTGGAACATGTCTTACCTCATGTAATAGCCAATGATTCCCATTCTGCAACTTAATCTTAATTTTTCCCTTTCCAACAATCTAACAGGGTTCATTATTCCCCAAATAAACAAGCCCAAAATCCCCTTGGACATAATCAATGAAATAACCTCTATGAGGTGTAGCATGAAAAGAAGCACCAGAATCTAAAACCCAAGAATCATCAACACTCTCTAAAGATAGAAGCAAAGCATCCTCTTTAGATTTGTTACTTACCACATTTGCCTCTTTGTCTCCATCTGATTTATCTCCTTCATTTTTCTTTCGAGTCTTGCAATCTTTCTTTTTGTGCCCTGGTTTCCCACAGTACCAACAATCATTTGGTCCTCTCGATTGAGACCTCCTCCCCTTTGACTTTCCTCTTGATTTCCCATGATTTCCAGAGTTGCTTCCTCTTTCAGTCGTTCTGCCCCTGCTTTGTGCATTTAAAGCACTTCCTGATGTAGATCCACCTGAGGATTTTCTACGAATTTCCTCACTTAAAATAACACCAATCACATCATCATATTTTAGGGTACTAGATCCAGGAACAAAATTACTCACCGCCATTACCAAGCCATTCCAGCTTTCAGGCAAAGAACACAAAATCAAGAGAGCCCTAATTTCTTCATCAAAATTGATACCCACAGAAGATAATTGACTAGTAATAGTATTAAACTCATTTAAATGATCTGCAACAGATCCACCTTCTGCCATTTTCATATTAAATAAACGCTTCATGGGAAATACCTTATTTGAAGCGGAGGGCTTTTCATACAGTGTCGCTAGGGTTTTGATCAAATCTTCTGTCGTCTTTGCTTTTGTAATATTAAATGCCACCGATGGTGCCAAGCATAACCGAATGCTTCCGAGTGCCTTTCTGTCCAAAAGATCTGATTCAGCCTCTGACATAGTTCCCTGATTCTTGGCTTTTCCTTCCAACGGCTTCCATAAATCCTTCTGATATAAATAGTCTTCCATTTGCATCTTCCATAACTGGAAGTTCTGCCCATTAAACCTGTCAACCCTCAACTTACCCTCATCTTCCATCGCTCCCACTCAACTGTGAGACTCCCACTTAACCGTGAGACTTTCCTGCAGAGGATAAATGAAAGACAACCTTGCTCTGATACCACTTGTTAGGATAAACCACGGACAGAAATAAAACTACATGCAAATATAACCAATAAAAAAAAATAATAGAACACACAGAAATGAACACAAGGCACCAAGATTTAACGTGGTTCACCCAATCCCTAGGCTACGTCCACCAAACAGCAAGTCTGATCTTATTACAATCTAGTGATTACAACCTGATTAGAATCTGTAATCCCTTACAGCTCAATACCGCTGCAAGAACCAATTTCGTATCACCACACATGAAAAATACCCAACCCTAAGCCCTTTTTATACAAGTATTAAACCACTTTAGGGTTATAACATGTCGGCCATATGTCGGCCATAATATGTCGGCTACCATGTCGGCTACTTCTAAAAAAAAAAAATTATTTATGAAGTATGTACAGTACTTTCCTGATCAGTCACCACAATCTAACAGAATAGACTCTGAGGTAACCCATGTTGAGTCTTAATGACAAAGAAGTAAAATATTTGATCAAGAAGAATGAAGAAAAACTCACTCTAAAATTTAACACCTGCTTGATACTGATTAATGAGATTCAACATGTGGTAAGGAATGCCACTAATGCATGTAAGAAAATCTACAATCTTCACTAGAAAAGTGATTTTTTGTTCATGTCAGTGATAAAGATGATGATGAAGATGACAAGAAAGAAGAGGGAAATGATGATGATGAAGAAGAAATAATTGATGAAAATAAAGATGATGATGAGAAAGAATAGGAAGCCACTGAGGTGAATCTCTTTGAGATTTAGAGTGTTGAGGAAATTGACCTTGAAAAGATTGTAGTAGCATTTATGGCTTCACTTCCTGACTGTCCAAGAAAAGATTTAAAGCTATCAATCTAAGAGAAAGCTATTTTCAAGCTAGTTGTGACAAAAACTACAAATCCAAGCACTCAACCAATCTTTGCACCTAATTAGTTGAGTACTTCATTGACTAAAGTGATCAACACTTCATCTACTAAGCAGTTAGTGCTTCCTCCATCAATTTTGGCTACTTAGCAACAAAGTATTTCCATAATCATTGCAATATCTACTTTTGTTTCTAGTCCTTCCATTTCCACTATTTTTACTATTCTAAGTATGAAAAAAAATAGTACAAAGAAAGTTGAGAGAAGGCCTCAACTGAGTACTAAGGTTTCTAGCAAAGGAAAAGACAAGGAAGAAAACATTGATCTTAATGAAGATATAGTTATTCCAAATCAGGATATCTCTACTCTAAATCCTAATCAAATTCATATAGTAGGAGAGCCTTTTTAGAAGAGATCTAAGCAAAAAAGGCTTAGAGAGGAGAGAAATAGAGAAAATCAAGTGCTAGAAGATGCAAAGAACATTCTTGCATATGTACTTACCACTGAGGTTGATACTTCTCAACTTATTTTGGCTCAATTTGTAGAAGTAGTTTATAAATTTAATGAAGACCTGAATGGGCAAGAGAAATTGTTGCAAAGACTAGAGAAGAAATTTGAAAATAAAGTATTGGATCTAGTTACACAAAAGATTTCAATATATCACGTAGACTTGTCTACTACTCTCAGCTTATTAGAAGCCTTTGCCAATAATGTCACTTCTCTATTTGGTAAACTATGTGATACATCAATCTTTATGTAGGAAATCAAAGATAAACTCTCCAAGATAGATGAAGATATGAAGGCAAGTGGACAATAGTTGTCACTTGATTCGAGCTACAATTCTACTCATCACAAAAAGATCAAATTTTTGACTAATATACAAGTAGAGTTACTAAGGGATGAACCAAGATAAGGGCCACACTTGTAGATATACAAGACATGATTCTTCCAAACATGGATGCATTGCAAAAACACATTACACATACCAGAACTCTCATCCATGATAAAAAATTCTCCATAGCTGATCACATGATGGAATTATTAGCAGAAGCTCAAGTTGTATTTTATGCAAGCAAGGTGTTGCAAGAAAATTAGGACAAGACAATGCCACTAATTTTTAAGGTACATTCTAACTTCTTATCACATTTTGGCATTTACATGTAGGATAAATATTTGGAATTTATGTCAAAAAGGAGAAGAAGATGTAATATATGATATGATATATGAAGGGGGAGAATATTTGATAATACAATAAAAGGGGAAGAAGAGAAGATGAGAAGATGTATATAACATGCAAAGTATGTTGACTATATAAAATGTAATATAAGATATGATATATAAAGGGGCATAATATGTGATAATACAATAAAAGGGGAAGAAGAGAAGACATATATAACATGTAAAGTATGTTGACTATATATGTATGGTAGAGCATCATAATACTATACAAATGCATGTACAGATACTCAAAATAAACATCTCTTACAAAAGAAATTTTGAAAAATCTCAAAATAGAGTATATTAATGAGTTGAGGACATGAGATGGAGACTAAAGATTATTTTGAACCTTTTTGAATTCAATTTTAATTGATAACTTTTTTTGTCACTAATGCCAAAGTAGGAGATTGTTGACATTATGGTCAAGTTTGTTTATTAGTGGCACACACTTAATCAGATGGTTAGAGGCTACCAAGCTATCTTGTAATTTACAATGTTAACCAAGTATATTAGGCTCTACCAAGTTCTAGGGACAATATTCAGTTCATCCTGAGTAGTATCTACCAAGTTTGTGATTATTAGTGCAAACTAAGCTTCATAGTGTTTACCAAGTTTCTTAGTGAAAACTGAGTTTTATAGTGTTTACCAAGTTTGTAGCTTCAACAATGTAAATCTAGTATTGATCGAGCTACAGAGTGTCAACCAAGTGATTCATTTTATACCAAGCTCATAGTGATATTGCTAATTGATATATACACTGTCAACCAAGTTATTCAGTTTATATATCAAGTTTCATAGTGTTCATTGAGTCACCAGTGCAGACCAAGTTTAGACAACCTAGAAATGATTAGTATGAATTGTGCTTCTACATCTACTAAGTGCATGATGATTCCAAGCATTGAAAATAGTTTTCAAGTATCAAAACCTCACTGAGTTTGTCTTCAAAACTTGAGTACCTACAGTTGGTCTAACTTTGTGTACTATGGTGAAACTTGTATTGTAGCCAACTTTGATGATTTATTATTTGGATTGATATACATGTAATTTATTATATCACATCCAAATAATGTAATATGAGGAAGAAGTGCAAAGGCTACAAGTAGTATAAGGAGCAATAAATACTTATCTATCATAGAAAGGTGATCATTATACTCCAAAGGAATCTCACTCAGCAAATCAAAGTTGCAGATTAGAGATCAGCCATTGATTCATCCTAATAAGTGGAATAGTTAAATCCTTTTACAAGATAGACTTAACAGTCTTTTATAAAATCTCTTTACCAAGTGCATACTTTACTATATATTTTTAAATCATTTTGCAAGGTGGACCTAGCAGTCCTTATTGCTCCTAATAGGGAAGATCATTAGAAGTGATTAGGGTAATCCTTAATAGGCCAAGTTTATACTGCAGTACTAAAGCTTGTGGGTATCATGCCCACCCTAGTTTTACTTTCTATTTGGAAAGTTTCTAGGTTACAATATTGTGTATCAAAGTGTTATGTATGTTTTAATTCTTTTATCTTTTCATGCATGTAATTAGATCAAAACACATAGGAATGATTAATTGATGAATTAAGATTAAGTTTTCTTAGTTACTGATTCACCCCTCCCCTCTCAGTAACTTAGCCTATCTTATATTTTCAACAGTTTATAAGGAACAGTAAGTTGATGTTTAATACCAAAATATCTTAAGTAAGAATGAAACCATTATCAATTCAAAGAATCTTTATCTTAGAATTTGATTATCTTTCCACAAACATATGAAATTCAACAAATGTATCAAGTACTTGATCTTTACTATCTAAAAAATATATCTAAATTCTTCTTGCAAAGTCATCAATAAGAGTAAGAGCATAATTTGAACCTTGAATGGAGATATTATACATAGGTCCTAAAAGATCACTATGAATCAATTGTAACTTATGAGATGTCATGCATGATGAACTATGAGGAAAGGGCTCCCTATGCATTTTTCCACTCATGCACCTAGTCCATGCAATCTTAGATGGAACAATGTGAGGTAATCCTTCAACCATATGAGATTTTAGTGTCAATTATGTATAATAAAAATTCAAATGAGAAAAACTTTCATGACAAGCATTAAAATCAATATTAGCTTGCAAAGAGTACCTTGAAGAGGTAAACTCATAAAACTTGAACAAGTTATCTTGATCCAACTTAACATTACCAATAACTTGATTACTATGAGGATCAATAATAGAGCATATGTCCTTATGAGATTCAACCTTATAATGTTGACATAATTTAGCAACTGAAAGAAGATTGGATTTCAAATTAGGAACATAAAGAGCATCAGTAACTTTTCATTTTGAACACTAACTTCAAAAAATACTTCAACTTTGAAACTATTATTATCATCTAATTGAATTGGAATATTTGAAGGATTAGGTTACAAAGAATCAAAGACTTCTCTATGAGGTGTAACATGCATTAATCTTAGATTGGATTTGACCAATGAGTGTCTATAAACTTAAGTTATTTAATTAGTTCATGCCAAACAAGTAACATATGTCGAGCACAACATGTAAGTTAGAGCATGCAAAGTAAATAATGAGTGCCAAGTCACTCAAGTGTCAAGCAGACAATATGTGTTGAGTGATTTAGGAATTGGGCAAGCAATACATACTGAGTCATTCATTTGTCGAGTGATAGTATTGAAGTCATAGTTAGTGTTGAGCACCAGGGAATTTAGATGCTGAGTAATACAACTTTAACATACTTTTTTGTATTGGAAAAAGCTACTATGTAAATCACTTTTGAGACAACTTAAGGATTGATTTATGATCTTTTGTTGATAAGGATAAATCCTAAGTTGGAATCCCTATGTGTTACATGAATCCAATTAGGTAAAGGGAAGGTTTAAGTGACAATATGGATGAATCACAGCCATTGATTCATACCTTATCCTAAGTCACCTAGGTCTTCTTAAGGAGGACAAAACCCTAAAAGTTCTATGAGTAAGAAGGAGAGTTTACATGCATAAATAGGACATCCATGGTGACCAAGGTATTGTGATCTGAGATATTATGCAAAATAAGTTAAAGTAAAATAGAGGAAGGAAATAGTGAATAGTAGGGAGACATCTAATCAAGAAGGATCAAGTATACAATAGGATAGAAGTGATCTAACATAAAGCAATAGAGTGTTAATTGCAAGATCATTGGTGAGACATTCTAATAGGTGAATTAGCTAAATATCTTAATAGAGTAGTCCTAATAGGCTGCATTGAAATCCTTTAACAAGGTGATTACTTAATTGTGAGTTGAAGTTCATTAATTAGGTACACTTCTAACAGGGTTTTGAAATCCTTTAACAGGGTGAGACTTAATAGTCTTTGTAATATTTTAATAGGGTAGACCTTTCACAAGATAGATCATGTTTCATGATCAAATACTGTAACCTTCATTGATACACTTTATTACTATAGTAGTGAAGATTTGTGGGTGTCATCCCCACCCCAATTTGACCTTCTCATTGGAGGGTTTCAGGGCAATCATATTTTTTATCATATATATCTTTGAATGCTCACTCATTTACATGCTTTAGATGTATATGCTTTACATGGTATTTTGATTTACTTATTGAATATGTGAGATGGATAAGTTTAAATCACTAATTCACCCCCACCCCCACCCCCAGAGTTTACCTTTCCTATTTTAATTCCAATGGTTGGTATCAAAACTTAGTTCTTTGAAAGTAAAGCTTTGCATCTTTGGGGAAAGATCTTGAAAATTGAAGTCTACAAGTTGGGAAAAGTTATTGAGAACTAGGAAATTGAAATACAGCTCATTTTACATCAGTTGAATAAATCAAAGAAATCATTGAGAAGAAGGAAGAGAATTTCTATTGAAAGAAATGACACACAATACCAAGAGATGGACACTACTAAACTGTTTGCAGATAGAAAGTCTAATGATTTTAATATAGTAGCTATATATCTAATGGAAAAGAATAGAACCCTAGTTGAAGAGATCAGAAATCTTAAGATAGGGAAAGAATCATAAACCATGTCACTAGGTGAGGTGACCAAATAGAAAAAGAAATCTATGGAAGACAAAGTCATGATTGAAGATGACAAAAGAGTTTTGACTGGCAAAATAGAAGAGAGATCATCAGAGGTAACTAGGATTGCTAACATAGAATTTGAAAGTTTTGGTTAATTGGAAATTACAAATCATGAACTAAATGCAAAGAATATTGAGATCACAACACTATAGTTGCAAAATGAATAGTTGAGAAATGATCTAAAATGGAAAAAGGAGTTTGCTAAAAGTTTCAATAAATCTAGTGAAGCCATCAAGTACTTTGAACAATTGATGAGATCCCCTAGATCTAACAATGATACATCTAGACTAGGATACATTAGTACTAAATAAGGAGAATCATGCAAAAGTAATGAAGAAAGGAGTGAAAAAGGTAAGAACTCCAAACCTATTTGTCATAATTATTTTAAGACGGGACATACTACTAATGTTTGTAGGAGCAAGATTGTAAATCAAAATGTTAAGAAGAAAAACATAGGTCACTGTCACAAGTGCAAAAAATAAGGTCATTAGGAACATGAATGTAGAACCAAGAATATGCAAACTCAAAGATTTGAAGGATACTATTATAACTGTCAGAAGTATGGACATAGAGCTTTTGAGTGCAGATCCAAATCTAACTGGTCATCAAACAAGAATACAAAGATAAAGAACAATGGAAACTTTAATAATTGGGATTATAACACAAGGTATAGTTGTCACTATTGTCAAGAGTATGGACGTGTTCCTGATAATTGTATTAGAACACATTTTAGAAGTGATTACAAAAGGTGGTTGGGTCAAATTGCATGTTTTAGTTGTTTGAAGATTGGTCACATCAACAGATATTGTCCAACAAGGTCAAAAGCACCACGGTGTGATTTCAACAAAGGAAAAGGCATGGAAAATATTTAAAATGTCAAAGATGAGATGAACAAGTCATGGAAGAGAAAGGAAGATTACAACACATCAAGTGTAGATGGGATCACTTCAACCAATGGGTCAGGTGATCACATCTCATCAAATTAAGCAATCAAGAGGTATGAGAGACTAATATTTAAAACATATAAAATACATCCATTTCAAGGATTCAGTTTTGAAAATATACATATGCATGAATAAAGATGCAAAGCGGTGTTAGAAATCAAGGATAAATCTTTAAGTTTTGTCAATTTTTCATGTTACTACCAAGCATAAAAAGTTTTAATTGGTTGTTGAGTGAAATGTTAGTCTATGTTGAGCTAACAAAATTTTTTAGTTGAGGCTGAGCTCATACTATTTGTCAAGTGTATGGAAATACATGTAGATGCCAAGTGAGCCAAAAATTCAATTGATGTCGAGCTTACTACTGTGTAAGAACTTAGCATTAAATGCAACATTTTAAAGGGCCATTAGATCAATTTGTTCATTTGGCATCATTTAAAATAAAAGAAGTGTATGAAGAACTAAAAGATATCTAGAGAATTTTATCTAAGCATTTGGAAGAGATTTAAATGGTTTTTTGATGCCATTCTAGCAAAATTTATAAGTTATTTACCGTGTGCCAAGCTACGCAATTTCAAATTTTGTAAACCCTAGATATATGTAATGGTGTCTAGTTCTTTGAAAGTAAAAGATGTAGAGGGAAAAGGTTTTGAATGTTCAATTAATTAGCAATGAAATCAAACAACCTATTTTCAAAGCAATTCCAAATATAGCTTATAAAAAGGATCCCTCTAGTGCATTGTCTAGATACCACCACAAGTCTTGATGATTCAAGGTGTTAGAAATTGTTATACACATAATATTAGAAGCATAGGAGACATGGAAATAAGAGAATCATATGGAAAGCTATGCAAAAATGGGGCGTTGAAGGTAGAATTCAAGAATGTAGAAAAGAAAGGGTTAAATCATGCCCTAGATTTTCCAACGTCTTCGAAATAGAGTGCATTAAAATTATTTTAAGTAGAATTCACGATAGCTCAGTATGGTTAGAGAATGGACCAATAAAAATCAGAAAAAATATTGTTCATAGGGTAATAGGGTATCCAACACTAGATTGAACAAAGACTATAAGAAGTGAATCAAAGGAAGTTATTGAAAATAATATAAGGGTTGTATGGAATAAAAGGGGAATGACCATTAATACTATCACAGATCCCCTAACAATTTTTGCAATGAGGGTAATACGACACAAATTTTATCAATCTAGCATATTAAATAGTATAGCTTGCATTATAGTGGATATGGGCTACAAAATTATAAAGAAGGATCATACTTATGATCTTGTCGAGTTGCAGTTGTAGAAATTGATTGAGAATTTAGGAGCTATAAGAAAAACCAAGAGTAGATAGTGTAAATTGGATCTATTCTAGTATGTATTTTCTTCTATGTGTAGAATACATTTCCTACATTGGGTAAGATTGCATGGAAGGTGAATAGATCAATTGCAGTATAGATAGGAGAATTTATTGAGCAATGAGGTGATAACTTTAAGTTAGTAATGACTAGTTATTTTGAATATTTTAAGAAATCTATGAAGAAGAGATTAAGGATACCCATCTCACTGGTGGAGGAACATTTTAATGATGTTTTCTTCCTAGTTGATACTAATTTCCCTTATGTATAAGTAACAATTCCTAGGGTGAGATGGCCAAGACCATTGGGCTATGAGATCAATGTTAATGAGGCCTTTGCAGCAATCACATCATTACTTTTAGAAGAAGTGGATAAGGAAGCCAAAGCAATGATCACTAAGGAATTGAAGACTACTTCAGCAATGAGAAAGAAGAAGAAATTGGTGAAGAAATTGAAATAAAAATTGGTGAAGGAGCTGAGGAAGAAGAAGAGGAAGATGAAGAAGAAGAAGAAGAAGAAGAGGGGGAGGAGACATAGGCTCCAGCACCACTAACACTAACACAAGATCGGGGAGAAGATCAGCATGAGGAGGAAGTAGAAACTATAGAAGGTGTCAAGGAAGAAGAAGCTGGTGAAGCACCTATAACTACTGATAAGAATAAAAGAAAGGCAAAGACTCAAGCAGTGACAAAACCAAAGAAGGTTGCAAAACCTAATCAGCCCAAAACTAGAGCACCTACCACAAGGGCTAGTACAAGAGTCACTACATAGAATGCTAAAGAATTAGTCAAGCCTAAAGAGAAGGAAGATAGAGCACTAAAGAGACCAAGGAAGTATGTTGCTCGAGCAGAATCTGACAAGGAGAAGATTGAATCTGATGACAATAGCCAATTCCAAGTGGTGAGTCATAGTCCCTCCTTAGACTTAGATAATTTATGTGAGAACATTAGAAACAATTCTAATTTGTTAGGTTTCTCTCACATTGAGTTTGATAATCTTGGAAAGATTAAGAAGAACCAAGTAGAAGAGGTAGTATATGCAATGATGCCTATATTTAAAAAGACTCATCTAGAACTTGCCAACTCCATACCTAAAAGCATATATGATAGAGTTGAGTATAAATGGCACTATTATTTAGACACTAAGAAGAAAATTAGGGAGACAACACTCACTCAAGTTATGCTAGAACTTAGCAATGCAGAAATGTCAAAAGCCATTAAGAAATATGTTGTAAGATTTGTGCCAAAGTATAAGGCATTTAGCATATTGTAAAACAACATAGAGGATGTTTTATACAAGTTCAAACAAATGTAGAAAATTACATATGAACTATGAACAGCCAAAGAAGCTAACCAAGTACCTATTGAGGTAGGAGATGATGAAGAAGATGATAATGAATAAGGCACAATTGAGGGAGGCACTAATATGAACATTGACAACCAAGCACTAGTTGAGGAAGAGCAATAACTAGATTAGAGTGTACAAGATAAACAAATGTTGAGTGTCATCCCTTTACAGGTAACAATTTTAAACATTGAAACTATTAAAGTAAAGAATGTTTCTAATATTACTAATTAGAATAAAAATCCCCTTATAGAGGAATATTTGAAAAGGATACTTGTCCAGTCCACTCTCCAAGCTAAATTATGTGATAACCCTATATTGGTAAGTGTGAATGAAATATAGAAGCCAAAATCTATAACTATAGGGGAGGAGGTTAAAACACACGAAAAAATTATAATCACTCCTCAAATCACAAGTGTACAACCTTCACAACCCATAGTTGTTTATCAAAGGAAGGAGATAACAAGTTTCACTATCAGTACATTGATGCAAGATGCTCCAGTCTTAGAAAATGAAAAAGAAGATGACAAAGACAAGGTTAAGATAGTTGGAGAAGACAAGGTTGAAACACCAATTAATGATGGAACTCAAGATCAAATAGGCCAAGTAGATATACTTGAACCTCAAGCATAAAATCAAGGTACAACTAAAACAATAGAGGTAGAAAAGGACAAGTTTGATGAGACAAGTTTGACATCTAAACCAAAGGAGCTAGTAGTAATCCAAGCAATGGTGATATTAGCATAATTTGGCACTCCTTCCAGTCAACCTCTTTAGAGGCTAAACATAAATGTTATACCATTGCAATATTTAGTGTTGATTCCTAGCTCATCTAAGGTAGAAGAGGTAATTACTTATGGAGATGTTAGCCTAGGTAAAGAGATTATATTTCCCAAATTTTATTATGCATCAATCATAATTGAGTAGATGGGTATACTACAAGAGGCCCTAGCAAAGAAGAAACAACAAGGACTGCTCAAAAGGGATCATAGGTAGAAGAAAGATTTGATTGATATCAAAGAAATTTTCTTAGATGCATTTAGTCTTCCTACTCCAAATAAAACCAAGCCAATCATTGGACAATTGACCAATATAGTGAAAAGATTTAGTGACACTGACCTAGACACTGATCTAGATACTAATGTCAAACTATTAGAATGGTATAAAAAGAAGTTTCAAAACAAGGTAAATGAGAAGATATCTAGTGGCATTGCACTGACATAGGTTGTGCTAGTAACAAAGATAGATAGTGTGAAGAGGGTACTAGATAATATTTTCTCTTTTTAAACCAAACTATGTAATCCTACACTTTTCACACAAGAGATAAGAAATCACATCTTGGGTTTGGAGATCCAAATGTAGCCATCTAGTTCTCTAGTGCCCAAGTCTCTGACTCAAAGTGAAAAAAAATTTAGGACCCTCTGCCAATCCCAAAGTCAGTTAGCATCATTAAAAGTAGATGAAGCCAACATTAGGGCTAAATTGATTAGCATCCAGTCCACATTGACTCTTCATATGGAGATTTTAGACAAGGAACTAGGCTATGTAGAAACACTTTTGAAGAAAGACCCCAGTATTTCTGCATTAGATGGCTTAGTACACCTTGTTGCTAAGTTGGCCATCCAAATTAAGTCTTTGGAGGTAACTTGTTACAATTAGGATGCAGCTCTTAAGATTATACTTGAGGTCCATAAATATTTTTTGGACAAATACACTATAAGTGTATAACCCATTGACATCAATGTCAAAAAGGAGGAGTAAGAGAAATGGGGGAGCAAGTAAGAAACAAAGACAAGAGATATATACACCCAAGAGGGAGTAAGAAATAGAGAAAGAGTATTAGATGATGCAAATATACTCATCAGGAGAAATATTTGGATACATAGTACAGTGCAAAACTGAATCAACAACTCAGTGAGAGTTATGAAATTTTGAGGTATAAGTCATGTTGCAAAATTTAGACATTTTGAAATTTTGTATAGAAGCTGAATAGATATCTATGTTATGCTCGTAGGAATAAGATTATTAATGTATGACCAAGTGTTTTTGACACTCATGTCAAAGGGGGAGATTGTTAATCTCAAATAGGTTTTGACCAGTGAGTGTCTATACACTTAAGTCATTTACTTAGTTCATGCTTAACAAGTAACATATGCCAAGCACAACATTTAAGTTAGAGCATGCTAAGTAAATAGTGAGTCCTAAGTCACTCATGTGTCAATTCACTCAAGTGTTGAGCAGACAATATGTGCCAACTAATTCAAGAGCCAAGCAAGAATTGCATGCTAAGTCATTCAATTTCTGAGTGATAGGACTAAAGTCATAGTTAGTGTCGAGCACTAGGCATTTTAGATGCTGAGTAACATAGTTGTTTGTATTGGCACAAACTACTATCTAAACTATTTTTAGGCCAACTTAAGGATTGATTTATGATCTTTTGTTGATAAGGATGAATCCTAAGTGGGAATCCCTATGTGTTACATGAATCCAATCAATTAAAGGGAAGGTTTAAGTGGCAATATGGATGAATCATAGCCATTGATTCATACCTACCCCTAAGTCAGCTAGGTCTTCTTAAGGAGGACAAAACCCTAAATGTTCTAGGAGTGAGAAGGAGATTTTGATGCAAAAATAGGAAATCCATGGTTACCAAGGTATTATGATCTCAGATATATTGCAAAATCAGTTAAACAAGAATAGAGAAAGGAAATAGTGAATAGCATAGAGACATTTGATCAAGAAGGATCAAGTACACAATAAGACAGAGGTGATCTGACATCAAGCAGTAGAATGCTAATCGTAGGATCATTGGTGAGACATTCTAATAGGTGAATTAGTTAAATCTCTTAATAGAGTAGTCCTAACAGGATATATTGAAATCCTCTAACCAAGTGCTTACTTAGTTGTGAGTTGAAGTCCTTTAATCATGCACACTAATAACAGGGTGTTGAAATCCTTTAACAGGGTGCCCTAATAGTCTTTGTAAGATTTTAATAGGGTAGACCTTTCACAGGGTAGATCATCATGATCAAATATTGGAACCTTCATTGGATACACTTTATTACTATAGTAATGAATATTTGTGGGTGTCATCCCCACCCCAATTTTACCTTCTCATTGGAGGTTTCTGGATAATCATATCTTGTGCAATATATATGTGTGAATTCTCACTTTTTTACATACTTTAGATGTATATTCTTTACATGGTATTTTAGTTTACTTATTGAATATGTGAGATGGATGTATGGTGAATGTTTAAAGCACTAATTCGCCTATACAGCCCCCGCCAGAGTTTACCTTCCCTATTGTAATTCAAACAAAATGTTGAGAAGCACCAGTATTAACAATCCATTCTAATTGTCTAGAAACATTGTTACTAATAGTAAAAGTATGACAGGATTGATTACCATGATATTTTTTTTATTATGTTAGTTATTGTATTTGATAATTTTCTTATCATTTTTCTTTTTAAATTAATTATTGGTTGAATGATCATCTTTCCCAAAAATAAGTATAATGGGGTTTTTTTATAAGTACTGTTATATTGATTACGATAATTATTATTATGATTTAGTATTATTATTGTTAAAAGAAGGTCTAGAATTAGATCTATTATTAGTATTTATTATTATGATTATTATTAAATTCATGATTTTTATGATTATTATTGAAATTTTGATTATTAAAATTTTGTTTATCATGGTGGTTGGGAGAATTATTATGATTAGAAGATTTAAAATTTTGATTCATAGACACAAAAGCATGTTCATTAGATCTAAGAGTACCAAATTGTAACAACTTAGCTTCCTCTTGATGTAACAAATTTTAAAAAATACTATAAGTTAATTGAGTACAAAAAGTAGGAATAGCAAGTTGAGAATGAACATTAGTAATAAACTATTGAAATTTTCTATGAAGAAATTTCTTTAAAATAATGGTAATTAATCTAATATCAATTAGGGTAATACTTAATCCAATTAATTAACTTTTAATATAATGAAACCTAAATAGAAATCTATCCATAGATTTTAAATCAGTATAACTTAAGTCTTCCAAATTGTCTTGTAAATGAATCTTGTGTGATTCAAAAGGTTTATCATACATTTGTTTCAAAATATCCCAAGCTTCGTAGGCAATAGTGCAGTGAGCAATCAAAACATACAAATCAAGTGATATACCAATAAGAGCAAGATCTTCTTCCTTTTTACTATTCCATGCATCTATTTCATCATGCGTAGCCGAAGCACTAGGAACTAAAGAGGCATTAGTAGCAACATCTAAAATATGCTTAAATCAAAAAATTAATGAAAGATAAATTTTCCAAGCATGATAGGTCAAGGTATTCAACTTAATTTGAGGAATCAAAGTTGACATGATCGAAAGAAAATTAATGTAAAAATTAATCTCCCATATTTAATGAAATTTTTATTTTATTTTAATTTGTATATTTTAAAAAGGATCTAATCTTTAAAAGTAATGAAATAACAACTTATATATATATATATATATATATATATATATATATATATATATATATATATATATATATATATATATGTATATATGTATGTATATATGTATGTATGTATGTATATATGTATGCATGTATATATGTATGTATGCATGTATATATGTATATATGCATGTATATATGCATATATGCATGTATATATGTATATATGCATGTATATATGTATATATGCATGTATATATCTATATATGCATGTATATATGTATATATGCATGTATATATCTATATATATGTATATATGTATATATATATGTATATATGTATATATGTATATATATATGTATATATACATATATACATATATACATATATATATATATACATACATACATATATACATATATATATATACATATATACATATATATACATATATACATACATATATACATATACACACACACACACACACACACACACACACACACACACACACATATATATAATCTTAGTACATTTTTAAAAAAAGGCTTGAGAAGAAATTAAGATTAAAAGAAACTCTTGACTTTAAAAAGAAAAATGAAAAAGTAACAAGAATTATGATTAAAAATAATAATAAAATGAGGATATCATAAATAATAATAGTAAAGAGAATGAGTGATAGGAACCTGAAAAAGAAAAATGACAAAGGTCATAGAAACCTCCAATAAGGCAGAGGTGACAAGAATCTACAAGAATGCAAAGGTGATAGGAAGAAGATAAAAATATGTGGGTGACAAAAATAAATTGACGATAAAAAAAGTGATGAGAATCAACAGAGAATAGGAAAAAAATGCAAAGGGAAGAACAAATAATAAAGAAGGAAATCTTGTGATAAAAGAGATTTACATATAGAGCTCTACAATAAATAGATTAGGTCAAAAAACTAGTCAAATAAAACCTATAAAGAAGAATGTTAGCATTATGCAAGAAGAAAATATTATCAATATGAGTATAACACCAGGAACTATATAGAAATTTGCTATAGGAACTGTATAGAAACTTGTTACAAGAACTATATAGAAACATGCTATAGGAACTATATAGAAACATGCTACATAAATAATGTAAAACAAGAAGAAGAAGAAGAAGAAGAAGAAGCAAGAAAGAAAGAAAACTAGTTCATATGAGACCAATTATGGTATAAAACTAAAACAATATAGTGAAATCTGCAAAAACTATTAGAGTGTTGAATCTTGCAACAAAGATAGATTTAAATGTCTCTTATTTTGGTGGCAATCCTTCCAAAACAAGAGAGAGAGAGAGAGAGAGAGAGAGAGAGAGAGAGTAAATAACAATCCTCTAGTGGCAAGACTTCCAATGGGGTTAGAAAAAAAGAAAAAAAAGGAAACATGTAAGAAAAAAATATCAATCTTATTTATTCTATCTCAACAAAGGTCTCCAAATGGTAACCTTCACACAAGTTCAAAACAAGGATTAGAGTTCTCGGATACCATGTAAGAAAGTGATAAAAATGGAGAGCAATGAAATAGTCAAGGTGAGTTTGAAATGAAAAATAGTTACCATAAAACTTTCCACTAAGAAATATTGGAATAAGAAAATTCCAATGAGGAACCACCAAATAATAAACAAGGATTTTGAATATGGGAAAAGAAAAGAAAAACTCCTTGTGTAGTATTAAGAATGATGATTGTTCACAAAATCCCTCAGAGAGAGAGAGAGGGGGGGAGGGAGAAAATTATCTCATTACAATAACATCAAAGTGATGTGTAGGAAAATGTGAAGAATGATATATATATATATATATATATATATATATATATATATATATATATATATATATATATAGAGAGAGAGAGAGAGAGAGAGAGAGAGAATGGATTGCATTTGTAACTCTCATTTCTAGGAATGCCACCATTCATAATAAGTGTGTGCAAAGTGTCAAGATCCACTTAAGGAGGATAAACTAATTTCGCTATAAAATGAGTTACAAAAAATGAGTTATCTTCACACATGGACAAGAGGACAAGTGACATGTTTTTACATGTGTAAGAAAGGACAAAATATAGGAGGGATATCTTGGTTTATCCCATCTAATAAATAAATACAACCAAGGAAATATTACTAATTCTAACATGGCTATATATTTGAGATCTAGGATTATGATAGACATAATAAAGTTAGATAAAAGGAAGATAATACAATTTGGTTGTGTAAGCTAGATATTTGAATTTTGCATATTGTAATTTGGATGTCTATGGATATAACTAGGTAGGCCTTATACATAACATGTTAAAATAATATTGTCTCATCATATCTACATTGAAGTCAATATAATTTCTTGTGGTTTCTCTAATATTGTTGGCTTCCATGTGTAACTCTAGATAGAGTAGCTTAAGAGTTTCTTTTGGCCTCATAGCCTTGTGTCACATATCATGTGAGAAAATTAATCAACATTGGCCCACATACATTTGAATGTACCAAATTAAGAACACCTTCAAATTTGGTGTCACTCCTTTGAAAAGATACTTTTGCAAACTTCTTCAACACATGTCCCTTGTATGAATCATCATGTTCTATGTTCACCTCTAGAACACTTATCATTGTCCCACAAAGAAATTTAAGTTCTCTATGATGAATATGGTGCATTCTCCTATGCCATAGCTCTCCAAGATCTCTATAATTGTTTCTTCCCATGAATACCTTAGGAGAATCAAAATGCAAACTATAAAGGAGACTTCTCCTAACTCTAATAGTTAAGGGTAATTTCCAATTCTTATGCTTGATCAGCACATGTGCCCCTCTAAAGAGTACATTATACCCTTTATCATGAAGGACATATAAAAAAATCAAATCCATATCTAAGTCTGGCACATGTAACACATAATGAAGTGGAATTATATTTCCATTCTCCCTATGAAATTAAATTTATCTCTCCAAATTGAGTTGATTTTGGACAAGTTCCCTATATAAATTAGGATACTCACATCCTTCTCCTTATAAATGGATGAATACTCTCTAACTCATGTCATATGAAATAATGTCCCACTATCTATATACCAGGAAAATAGTGAGGTTGGGCTAATCATACAAGGTATGAGTACAAACTCATCTTCTATTGTACTAGAGAGATTTAATGCACTTTTTGAAGCTTCTACCTACATTTTTATTTGATTCTTCTTCTTTTGTGTGCAATCATTGACATAGTGCAAGAAAACTCATGACAACTAAAGCACTTGATCTTAGAGAGGTCGTTCTTATTCTTCACACTATGTAAATTTAATCCTTTGCTAGACTTTTTTTTTTTTACTTTCTCTTTTCTTGCTAGGGTAATATTTTATTCCTCCACCTTGCTTTTCTTACTCGTTTTGTCCCTATTAACAATACTTAGTCTAACTCCTTTTGAGTAAATCACTCCATAGTTGATCCCATCTCAATAAGGTGTTCCATCCACTAAGAATTTGAACAAAGACATCTCAATGCTTAGAAAATCCATTTAGGTTTATTGATACTATCTCATCATTATTGGGGCTATCTAGATAACTACTGATAACTTTTCCTTGAAAGTTCTAAGCCTACTAAGGTAACTTGTGATATCTTTACCCTTGTTCATTTGGGCAATCTTTAACTTTTATCTGGGAATCACCTTCTATTGGTGGTAGCATTTTGGTATAGATTCAGAATGGCATCCCACATTTTCTTTGTTGTATTTAACTCTAAGATATGTGGAACAATATGGTCCTTAACACCATCAAGGATTATCCCCCTTGCCTTGGCATCATCCTTCCTATATGTTGCAAGTTGTGTTGGATCTATAGGTACATCTACAATACTGATAACATAATCCTTGATACCATTCTCTTCGTGCAATAAGGAAATGTTGGTCTTCCAAACACCATCCAATCTTTCATGATCTCTCAAACTAGCTAAGCTTGTCTCAAGTGATAAAAGAAATAATAAATCTAAAGAGGTCAAATCAGGTTTTATAAACTCTCGATGTTATTTCCTAGGGAAAACCTTTTCTACTCTCAATATCACTTTGATATTATGTGAAAACTCTATTGCAGTCACTAATTATTAATCTCCTATCTTATAAGGATTATTTAACTACCAAAAATTAACTTATAGATAATATTGAAAATTAACATAGTGACAACTTAACCAGTAAAAAAATACATAAAGAAATATGTAACACAATTACACAATATTTTTTGAAAAATTGTCCCTAGAAAAAAATCTAAGGAAAACCAATGCTACAAAAGTGAATTATATTAATCTTTAGCAAATTAAAATATTCAAAATTCCTCACCTCTTACTAGCAGAACTATGTACAACACTCTCCTAGATTCTCCCTCTAATATTCCTCCACTGCTACTATCATTGCACCTTTACCAATCTTGCAAATTAATTTTCTAACTCTGTAAATGCTTCTACAAGTTATTTTCACCAAATTCCCCTAAACCTCTTTTATACTTCTCTCATGAGAAAAGCAATGACAAAAATTGATTCTAAGTCAAGGCTAAGATAAAATAAATCACTTAACAAACCCTAACCAATTTGTTTCTATTTTTTTAGAAAAGAGCCTAATTAATTAATAAATAATTACCTTTACTCTAACAAATTTATTTGGAAAATAATTATTAGCAAACTAGAGAAACTAATAATGCATACATATTTATTTGGAAAATAATTATTAGCAAACTAGGAAAACTAACAATACATACATGAAAATATAAGAAATAAAAATTGGCATAATAATACCTATCAAGGTAAATTAATTAGTTGATAGGCTTTCACCTAAGCCATAGAAATCTTGAATTTCCTCATGATCCTTCTTTTAATGGACAGAAAATGCAGTATATAGATCAAAATTATTGGCAGCAACTCAACTCAACTGCACACGTAACCAAATATAAGTTATGTCCCACACATCCATAGATTGATTGTAATGGAAAAGAAGAATTTTAGTCTTAATAGAGCTCATAGATGGTAATCCAAATTAGAATCTCCTTGCACTATCATTTTAAACCTCTTCTCTCACTCCCTGATTTAATGCAACTGGCATGGTGGTGAATGTGAATTTTGGTAGATTAAATAGCACAACTATTCAGACCAAGAGATTAAAACTATAGTGAATATCGTAAACAATAATTATTGACATGAAAGAAAATAATTAGTTAATGGAGTGAATTTCTATAATCATCGGTCTGTAATAATCATCATCTTCTATTTTGGAGTTTTTAGAACAAGAGATGGAGAAGGTGAGGGAAAGGGAAAGGGAAAGGTGGCAGAGGCAAAGGTGATGGCAGAGCTAGGGGCATGGAAGGAGACATAGCCTGTTTGTCTGTAATTCTCTTACATGAGATGGAGAAGGTGAGGGAAAGGGAAAGGGAAAGGTGGTAGAGGCAAAGGTAGTGGCAAACCTAGGGGCATGGAAGGATACATGGGCTCTTCATTTGTAATTCTCTTACACCACTCATCATTAAACACTTAGGGGAGGCCTCGATGTATCTATCATTTCTTGACTCTCACTCCATCTCTCATTCTCTCCCATGACTAACCATGCAAACACTTTGAGCTCAAGTGAGAGGAGGTACATACTAGTCTCAACATTATAGTCATGTTTGTTATTAGTGACATACACTTATTCAGATTGTAAGCATCTACCGAGCATATTGTATAGTTAAAAGTGTTAACCGAGCACTTCAGTTGCTACCAAAATTTTGTACCAACAATATTAGTATAGACCAAGCTCTACAGTTGCTAACAAGTTCCCAGTAATAACAGTGAGAATCTAGTGTTGACTAACCAACTTGGTGTTAACCAAGTGATTCATTTTATATACTGAGTTTCATAGTATTCATTGAGTCGCCAGTGCAGACCGAGTTCAAGACTACTTGGAAGTGATTAGTATGGATAGAGCTTCTATGTCTAGTCAGTGCATGATGATGCCAACTATTAAAACCTCACCAAGTCAGTCTTCAGAACCTGAGTTCCTGTAGTATGGGCCGACTTTGTGCATTTAGTGTAAAATTGTGTTTTGGCTAACTTTATAATATGATTAATTGGATTGTTATATATGTAATGATTTATATCACATCAAAAGTATGTATGCAAGTATGAGATCAATGTAATAAAAAGAAGAGAGAAGAAGAGTGAAGTAAAAAGCCAAAAGTAGTATAAGAAGCAAAAAAAAATTATCTATCACAGTAAGATGATTTTACACTCAAATGCATCTCATTCAAAAAACCAAGTTGTAGATCTGAGATCAAACTGTTGTTTCATCCTAACAAGTAGATTAGTCAAATACTTTAACAAGGTGGACCTAGCAGTTCTTATTGCTTGTAATAAGGTAGATTATTAGAAGTGATCATTGTAAGCCTTAACCAGCCAACTTTATACTATAGTACTAAAGCTTGTGGGTATCATCCCCACCCTAGTTTTACTTTCTATTTGGAAGGTTTCTGGGTTACCGAATCTTGTGTGTTAAAGTGTTGTGTATGCTTTCACATTTTTAGTTTCTCATGCATGCAATTAGATTATAATAAATATGAAGGATTAATTGGTAAGTAAGGATCAAATTTTATTAGTTACTAATTCACCCCTCCTCTCTCAGTAACTTAGCCTTTCATAATATTTCCAATAATTGGTATTAGAGTTTGTGTGGTTCTTAGAGAAAAAGTTTAATAGCATGAGAAAAGATCAAAGGCTATGGAGGTATTCAAACTTGGCAACACTATTGATAATGAAAAGATAGACTTGTAAATGGCTATTGCACAACTCAAGAAAGCAAAGGAGTAACTCTCTCAATCCCTGAAAAGAAGAAAAGATCTTGCAATTCAAATGAATGACCATATCTACACTAAACAAATAATTGAAGACCTTCATTCAACAAGTAGTCTAGATGAAGCCAATGAAGAAATCAAAGAACTATTAGAAAATAATGGTTCACTACAAGAAGAAGTAAGAAAACTAAGAAGAGAGCAACAAATTCAGCTTGTAAGACTATGGGAAGTTATGGAAGAGGAAAACAAGATAAAAGAAGAAATAAAAGAAAAGAATAATAAAATTCAACATATATCCCTTCAATGGGCTAACTTAATTAATTAGCTCACCAATGCAAATGAAGAAATCGTGAATCTAAAATTAGAAAATGAAAGATTACAGAATGATCTAAACATTGAAAGGAAAACCAATGAAAGAATGATGAAATCTCAAGTAGACATAAATCAGTTGAATGAGAAAAGTCGTTATAGACAAAAGGAAAAAGAAGGAATTGGATATAGAGAAGAAGGTGAATCATCCAAACAAGGAGCTAAAAAGAATCAACGACCTACTTACAATCACTATGTTAATATAGGACATACATCAAACAAATGTTGGAGCAATGGGAAAGCAAAATTCAATGGAAAGTGCTACAGTTCTAATCAACATGGTCATAGGGCTAATGAATGCAAAGAGAAACCTAAGTTTGAAGGCAAATGTCACAAATGTAACAAGCATGGGCACAAGTCATCATAATGCAAATTTAAGATACTAAATCTAGCAAAATAGATTGTGAAACCTATATTTGGTTGGGACTATAACACTTGGTGTAGATGTCATTATTGTGGAGAATTTGGACACATTGGAATGAATTGTGTAAAGCATCATATGAGGACAAGACATACTACTAGAAGATGTTTCATTTGTGGTTATATTGCCAATAAATGCATGAATACTAGAAGAATTAAAGATGAAAAGAAGGCAAAAGATTATAAAATTAGAAAATAGATGAGACAACAATGGGTTCCAAAGCCTTCTAAAAATGTAAGTCTGAGCTGTGATGAACAAGTCACTCAAGAATCGGGTTACTCCACCTTTTCCACTTAATTTGTCTAAGGAGAATTAGAATTAAGATAATAAAAGGGACATCTAATTCAATTATAGTTAGTAGGATGGAAGATCCAAATTAGAATTCAAGATGCAAAATGGATCACCAAGTAAAAGATAGAAGTCACTACCGAGTAAGGTTAGGTTACTATCTTACCGAGTGAGGTGAGTTTACAAACTCTATCGAGCAAGGTCAAGAGTAACTAAAGTTTGTGTGGTTACCGAGTCATGAAATACTTCACTAAGCATTCAATGCAAGTGAAGTGGATGATAGTCTGTCAATTTGAGTGAACATTCATACCAAGCATTTATGGAAAATTTTAATAAAAAGGTTGAAATTGAAATCATTTCTTATTGCAATTTTTAAGAGGAATTTTTGAGTATTCAAGAAATTTGAGCTAATAGTTGTTAAAATATTTTCAAACCATACTGAGAAAATATGGCAGCTACCAATAGCAAGGTGAAGAAAAGTTCAGACATGTTGATTCGAGGTGTTGAATGGAAGGCATTAGATTTCAAGCTAACTCTTGCTAGTGTGAAAATCCTAGATCTGAGAAGAGCACAATCACAAATTCCACCAAAGGTACATTTAATAACAAAAAAATTTCTCATTTAAAATGTACAATTTAGGATATTGGTACTTTGAAGCCAAGACACCAATATTTGGAAGCGAAAGGTTTAACACATATTCCTCATATGCCATGGGATTTCAAAATTAAATGGATAAGATACATCCTCATTCATGTGCATAATGGTTAGATGTGGTTGAAGCAACCAATTTTGATCACATAGAAAATTATCCATAGGATCATCGGTCTCCCAATGTTAATGAAAGCCAAAATGACTAAAACCCTAAGTCGGATTGAACTAGAGAAGAAAACCCTTATCGAGTGGGATGGAAGGGGAATGAAAATAAGTAGTGTGACCAATACAAAATTGAAGTTTGGCATTGACATCATTGCACACAAGATATATAGCTCTAGCAGGTTGAACAATGTGTCATTTGAAGATCTGGACTTGTCTTAGAAAGTGGTCAAGAATAACCTATCATTTGATGCTGTCAAGTTGATGTTGAACTAGTTCAACAAGAACATGGAGAGCATTAGGAATTCAAAGAACAATCCATGTAAGTTTGGTTCCCTCTTGACATGTTTTTTCTTCTATGTTCAAATGTTCTTCCCATCCAAAGGCACAATAATATGGAGAAAAGATGTACCAATACTTTTATCAAATCAATGAATATACTGTACAAATACTTCGATGCATTCAAGGAAAAGATGAACAATAGGTTCAGGATTCCAAGGAAGTTAGTTGATGATATATGTTTCATGGTTGATAAGGATAAGGTATACATTCAAGCAGTTAGGCCAAGAATTGCATGGGTAAAACCTCTCAGTTATGAGGTCAATATTGATGAGACAAAAGATATAATTAAGGCATTAATTAATGAGCCAGTTGATCCCAATGTAGCATACTTTAGTACTTATGATGAGGAAAAGTCCAAGATAGAACTAGAGATCAAGCTACCTTAGGCAATCAATAAAGGCAAAAGGAGAATTGCCAAGTTAAAAACCAACACCCTTCTCCTATTGGTCGAGGGAAAAGGAGAAGATGAAGAAGTAACAGAAGAAGAAAAATCAAAGGAAGAAGAGCCACTAAAGAAGAAAGGAAAGGTAATTATTACCAAGCCAACTAAAACTGTTGTATTCACAAGAAGGGCATCAAGGAAGAAAGAAGACAAGGAAGGACCTGAGACATAATTTTCAGGAGATCTCCACCCACCTTCCTAGATAGATTGAAGGAATTAGAGTCAGGGGATTGCATAACAAATTTCAAACCATTAAAATATGAAAT
The DNA here is from genome assembly GCA_028749045.1 of Cupressus sempervirens. Lineage (NCBI taxonomy): Eukaryota > Viridiplantae > Streptophyta > Pinopsida > Cupressales > Cupressaceae > Cupressus > Cupressus sempervirens. Next base: position 249,628,235 of record CM053786.1, on the reverse strand, counting down.
TAGGACTAAAGAAGAGTAGAAGAAAATTGAATACTTGGTCATATCCAAGATGGTGAGTGGAAATACTCACTTGATCAGCTTGCACTTAAGATTCCTAGTATTTTAATGGACAAAATAAAGCCAACATGAGAATTTTCTATGAAGACTACAAGAGACATATATGAGAAAAACCTAAGGCAACTTATTCTGAGCTTAACTGATAAGGAAATCAAGGAATCTCTAAAGAAAAATGAGGAAAAACTAATATTGAGATTCAATACTTGTCTTGTATTATTGAATGATATTAAGCATATTGTCATAAATGCTACAAACACTTGGAAGAATGTCTATCTTCTTCACAAGCCTAGTGATTTTGTAGTTAGTGTTAGTAATAAGGAAGAGGATGATGATCAAAAGAAGGAAGATGAAGAGGATGATGTGGAAGAAGTCACTCATTTTGACAATGTTGATGATGAAGAGGAACAGGGGCAGGAAGCTGTCAAGGAAGAGTCACAAGATATAGAGTAGACCAGCCCAATAAAGATTTCTTCAATGGTCATAGACTCATTTCATCATTCTCCAAGAAAATTTTTGAAGACATCTAGCCCTGAGAAGGTTTTAACAGGATTGGTTATGTCAAACACAGCTGAGTCAAGCACTCAATCAATCTTTGCCCCTGTCTAGTGCAGCACCACATTGATTGAACTGTCAAACACTTCATCTACTAAGTAGACAACACTTCATTCTACATTTTTTTTGGTAACCTCTACTATTTCTACTTTAGCAATGAGTTCTATAACTACTTTTTCAGCAAGCCCCACCATTTCTACCATTTTTTCTATACCGAGCATGCAAATAACTAGTGCAAGGACAGTTGAGACCAAGCCTCAATCGAGCACACAAATTTTGAGTAAAGGAAAAGAAAAGGAAGCAGATATAGATCTTGATGAGAAGATTCTGGTTCCTAATTGGGATATTTCCAATCTCGCTCCTAATCAGATGCAAACTTTTGGAGAATTTCTACAAAAGAAAGCCAAGCAGCAAAGACTAAGAGAGGAAAGATATAAAGAATTCCAAATAATAGAGGATGCCAAGAACATAATTTCAGAAGTTATAGGCATAGAGGTTGATACTTATCAACCAATGTTGAGTCAATTAACAGAGGCAGTCCAAATATACAATGAAGATCTTAATGGACAAGAGAAGTTTTTATAGAGAGAAGAAAAGAAGTTTTAGAACAAAGTTTTGGAACTTATTTCTCAACAAATTTCCATTCACCAAGTAGAATTATCTACTATTCTAGGCTCATTGAAGACCTCCTGCAAAAATGTATCTTCTCTATTTGTTAAATTATGTGATATTTCAATTCTTAAAAAGGAAATAAAAGACAAATTGTCTAAAATTGATGAGGATCTTAAGGTAGGTGTACATCAATTGCAACTTGACCTAAGCACAAGCTTTGCCCACTTCAATAAAATCATATTTCTAACTAATAAGTAGGAAAAATAATTGAGAGAAGAGGTGAGAATAAGAGCTCCATTGATTGACATTCAGAAAATGATTCCCCCAAATATGGATGCATTGAAAAAACAGGTTGCACATGCAAAAATGCTCATCCATGACAACAAATTCTCAGATCACATGATTGAGCTACCAACAGAAGTGCAAATTGCATTACACACAAGTAAGGTATTGCAAGAGAATTGGAAGAAGACTTTGGTGCTAATATTGAAGGTACACTCATATTTCATGTCACATTATGTCATATATATATATATATATATATATATATATATATATATATATATATATATATATATATATATATATATATATATATATATATATATATATATATATATATATATATATATATATATATATATATATATATATATATATATATATATATATATATATATATATATATATATATATATATATATATCTGTGTGTGTGTGTGTATATGTATATGTATACATATATCAGATGTATAGTATATTATGTATGGGGGAGATGTATATGTATGGGCAAGCATTAGCATTATCATGTTATTCATGTACATAATACATCTCTTACAAAATCAATTTTGAAAAATTTCGAAAATTGTATACTATACCGAGTTGGAATCATAAGTGATAGATAAAGGTGTTAATGAACTCTTTTTTGAATTCAGTTTTGACTGATAAGTGTTTTTGTCACTACTACCAAAGGGGGAGGTTGTTGACATTACAATCATGTTTTTTATTAGTGACATACATTTATTTATATTCTAAGCATCTACCGAGCATATGGTATAGTTAACAGTGTTAATCGAGCATTTTAGTTGCTACTAACAATTTGTGCCAAGTATCTTAGTGTAAACCAATGATGGGGACACAACCCAAGAACAAAATGGACACAACAAAAAAGGGAAATTGTATTAACTGAGAAAATAAGCTAGTACAAATAGTACAGAGAAAATAAACTTCAAGACATGCCCTAAGGGCTTACAATAGCATAAATCTGGAGATAATTTCTCCTTTCAGTACCTCCTCTCGAACTCCACTCCGAACTGCCTTTTACAATGCCAAATATCTCCATAAATAGACCCCGGAGGGTTAATGACTAGGAGTACATTCTAGAAAGTGCTAGTAGGCATCCACCAACCAAATAGAAGGTTCTAGAAGCTGCGTTAGAAGTTGGCGCAAATCTAGAAGAATTCAGAAACGGTAACCAAACTTTCGGGAGGCATAACTTTTGAACCGTAGCTCCGATTCACGAACCGTTTACATTTTCAAAAAGCTCTCAAAGTGCTCTATAGCCCTCTAGACCAGATTTTCTCATCCCCCATTTTTTGGCACTTTTTGAGGTCATTTGATGCCCCTAACCTGACTTTGAAGCATTCTTAGGAGGTCTCCAAAACCTAAAAAACTGCAATAACTTTCAAACCATGGGGCCTTTTGACCTGATTCTTTTTTGGAATGCTCTAAATCACAATTACATTCATCTGGCCAATTTACACCTTCTAGGCCACCAAAATGATGGCCAAATTGCATGCTCCTATTTTTTTAGGATTTTCTAGCACACTGATAGCTGAACTATGAGAGTTGGAACCTTTAGTTGACCCAAATGGGTATCCAAAAATGAAAAGACATGAAACAAAAAATAAGTCTAAGTACATTTTTTTGGGTGACATAGGATTGCCCTTATACCTCTGGATGCTCCTGCATCAGACACCCAGGGTAGATTGAAAAGTGACCCTGTCACTTTATGAATGGTAGAGGAAATCCCAAATGGGAAACCTCAGCTGCTGAAATCCAAGTTGAGTCCTCGATCGGCTGTCCTTTCCACTTCACCAAATACTCTTCATACTGCCTATTTCTAGTACTCCTACCCACACGATGATCTAGAATTTCTTCTATCTCCTCCTTCTTAGAAGCAAGAATTGGACATGGCTCTAACACCAACTCCTCATCTGCACCATCATCATGATACTCTGTTGAATCTGCAATGTTGAAAATGGGAGAAGTCTGAATACCATCTTGCAGCTCCACTTCATATGCATTTCCTGAGTCATGTTTCTTCAAAATTTTGTAGGGGCCAAATTTCTTGATTTTCAGCTTGTTGTAAGTACTGGCTGGAAATCTTTCTTTTCGTAAGTGCACCATGACTAAATCTCCTACTTGGAATTCCTTATGTCTTCTCCTTTCATCAGCCCTAGCTTTATACTCTTGATTAATCTTGGTAATGTGTGCTTGAACCTCCTCATGTAGCACTTGATATGTTCAACAAATTCCTCAGCTTCAGCACTTGTCCTCTCCCCTTGTTCTATCTTCCTCAATTCTGGTGCAGTCCTTGGGCTATTCCCATATACAATTTGGAATTGTGATTTTCCAGTACTCCTATTTATAGAGTTATTGTAAGAAAACTCTGCTTGTGGTAGAATCAAATCCCATCCCTTGGGCTTATCGCCAACTAAACATCTCAGCAAATTGCCCAGACTTCTGTTTACCACTTATGTTTGGCCGTCAGTCTGTGGGTGATGCGTGGAACTGAATTTTAGGTCTATTCTCAACTTTTTCCACAATGTCCTCTAGAAATACCCCACAAATTTAGTATCTCTATCAGAAACTATACTCCTTGGAAGACCATGTAGTCTTACCACCTCTTTGAAAAACAAGTCTGCAATATGGACAGCATCATGAGTTTTGTGGCATGGAATGAAATGTGCCATTTTGGAGAACCTATCAACCACCAAAAATATTGCGTCATTACCCCTTTGTGTCCTCAGAAATCTAAGAAAAAAATCCATACTTATGTCCTCCCATGGCCTTGATGGAACAGGCAATGACTGATATAGGCCAGTATTGTGGCTAAACCCCTTGGCAACTTAACAAACTTGGCAACTTTGTACAAACTTGGCAACTTTGTACAAACTTCTTCACATCCTGTGAAATTTGAGGCCAAAAATAATATTCTCTAAGAATGGCAATGGTCTTATCTCACCCAAAATGTCCTGCCATCCCTCTACTATGTTTCTCCTTAATCAGATTTTCCCTCATGGAGCTCCTTGGAATGCACAATTGACTACCCTTGAACAACATGCCATCCTGAATCAAATAGTCTAACCACTTGGTTCTATCTACAGCAACAAGTTCTTTACAAGCTTTCCATGCTTCAGCAAAATCAGTATCCTAGGGGTACAAATTCTTGAGTTCATCAAACCCAACTACTTCAACCTGCATTACTGTAAGCAACAACTGTCTCCTACTTAGTGCATCTGCAACCCTATTAGATTTTACACTTCTATGCTTCAACACAAATTTATAACTCTACAAGAATTCTACCCACTTCATATGCCTCTGATTCAATTTACCTTGGCTATTTAGGTACTGTAATGCTTGATGATCAGTATACAAAATAAATTCCTTTGGCAATAAATAATGCCTCCATTTCTTTAAGGCCTGAACTATTGCATAGAATTCTTGATCATAAAAAAAATACTTCTTCTTTGCATCATTCAATTTTTCACTAAAATATGCAATAGGCTTACCTTCTTGGCTTAATACAGCCCCAATAGCGCTGCCACTGGCATCACAAACTACCTAAAAAACCTTTCTAAAATCTGGAAGTGCCAACACAAGCTGTTCTGTTACCTTCTTCTTCAGCAATTCAAAACTTCTCGCAGCTGCTACAGTCCATTTGAACTCTTTTCTATCCCCTCTTATTGTATCAGTTAGGGGTGCACATATGCCACTGAAATTCTTAATAAACTTCCTATAAAAACTAACCAAACCATGAAATGATCTTACCTCAGTAGCAGACCTTGGAGTAGGCCATTCCAAGATGGCTTTTACCTTCTCTGGATCCATTTTGTGACATTCAGGTGATATAACAAACCCCAAATAGACTAACTCCCTTTTTGCAAAGATACACTTCTTCAGATTAATTAACATTTTCTCTTCCCTTAGCCTTTCAAGGACACTACGAATATGCAGTAAATGTTCTTCTAAAATCTTGTTGAAAATTAAAATATCATCCAAATAGACAATAAAATTTTTTCCCAAGAACTTCTTAAGTACCTCATTCATGAGTTGCATGAAGGTGCTTGGGGCATTCGTCAATCCAAATGGCATGACTAACCACTCATAAAGACCCTCCTTGGTCTTCAAGGTTGTTTTCCACTCATCTCCTTCTTTAATCTGTATCTGATGATAACCACTCTTCAGATCTATCTTTGTGAAGTACTGAGCTCCACTCAAGCAGTCCATAAGGTCATCCATCCTTGGCAGAGGAAACTGGTACTTGATGGTTATCCTATTTATAGCTTGAGAATCTGTACACATCCTCCACTCTCCATCCTTCTTTGGTGTGAGTACTGTAGGTACTGCACATGGACTCAGGCTCTCTCGAATCAAGCCCTTCCTCAACAGCTCCTGATCCTATCTATTTAGCTCCTCTGTTTCAGTAGGAGTCATCCTGTGAGCAGCCTTGTTAGGAAAACTAGCTCCTAGAATCAGATCTATCTGATGACTGATTTTCCTTACTGGTGGCAATCCATCTGGAACATTATCAGAGATAATATCTCCAAACTCCCCTAGTAAATTTGAAACTTCAACTGGTATTTTGCTACTACCTTCTTTATCTTTCCTAGGAATCAAAGCATAGCACATATGTTGATGTTTCATGCCATCTAAAAACTTCCTTTCATCAACAAGACAAATCCTAGCATTGCTACATACCTTTTCACCTTCCTTTTTCATGGGCTTCAATTTGTGGCAAACTCCATCCTTTGTCAGAGAGTATGTGTTTGCATGCCCATCATGTATTGCATGTCTATCAAACTGCCATGGTCTACCCAAAAATAGATGGCAAACATCCATCAAAATAACATCATAGAGAACTTCATCATGGTAACTCCCAATTTTGAATTTTACTAAACATTGTTCACTTACCAAGACCTTATGATCATCTTTTACCCAAGCAATCTGATAGGGCTGGGGATGTTTCTCCCTCTTGAGCTTTAGCTTAGAGACCATCTCTTCTGACACCAAGTTATCAGTGCTAACACCATCAATGATCATGTCACAACATTTATCCTCACACTTGCATCTAGTACGGAACAAACTCCTCCGTTGTCCTGGTTCAATCTCACCACTTAGTAGGACTCTTTCATTTACCAAGGTCTCTCCTCTTTCTTCATCCTTTGAATGTGATTATTATGCATCCTCATCCACATGAGCAACCCTAGCTTGGCCCTCAGCTCTTCTATCTGTCCTTCCATGTTGTTGAGGGCATTCAAAGGCACGATGACCTTCTTCATTGCAATGGAAACAGGTACCATGAAAACCTCCTCTTCCTTGTCCACGTCCTCTACCTCTTCCTCTCTGATTTCCAAAGTCTTGGTCATGGGAGTGGTTGAAACCCTCATTCCTCTGGTTCCTGCTAGTACCCTCATCTTCATTTTTCTTTTGGGTTTCATTGCGGCCTCCAGATGATCTACCACTTCCCCTTCCTCCTTGACCGCACCCTCTTTGTCTTCCTTCAAACCTTTTATTCAGCTTCTCTTCAACTCGTAGGGCAAACTGGTATGCCTCTTCAATGCTGGTCATTCTTAATAGACTTAATTCCTCTTGGATGCTAGGTCTCAACCCACTGATATAACGAGAAACCTTCTCCTTATTTGCTTCTGCATGTCCTGCTCTAATCAAGAGTTGGTAAAATTCCTCTATATATTCTTGGACTGATCTTCTCGCTTGCTTTAACCCATGCATCTTCTTAACTAAATCAAGCTCATAGTCCATAGGAATGAACTGCTTCTTCAATTTATCCACCATGCGATCCCATCTTCTGATCTTCTCCTTTCCTCTTCTATTTCTTTCCAATTGAACCTCTTGCCACCAGATTTTGGCATGGCCTTTCAGTTTGACCTTTGCAAACTTAACCCTATCTGGGTCCCTTATATCCTAACACTCGCTTCTTCATTGTCATCCTCACTGTCATCACCTACAGCAACATTTGCTCCTCTATGGAGCTCCTCTTGCAATGCTTGCACTTGCCTTTGGAGGGCTCTAACCTCCTTAGGATTAATAGCTCTAGCCCTTCCACCATGCTCTCTTCATGGAGGCATCTTCTAACTCGATCCCACAACCACACAGTCCTAGTGCAAACTGCCTCACAGTCGGTGCTCTGTCTACACACTCAGGAAAACCAGCTCTGATACCACTTGATGGGGACACAACCCAAGAATAGAATGGACACAACAGCAAAGGGAAATTGTATTAACTAAGAAAATAAGCTAGAAAAAATAGTACAAAGAAAATAAACTTCAAGACATGCCCTAAGGGCTTACAATAGCATAAATCTGGAGATAATTTCTCCTTTCAGTACCTCCTCTCAAACTCCACTCTGAACTGCCTTTTACAATGCCAAAAATCTCCTTAAATAGACCCCAGAGGGTTAAGGACTAGGATTACATTCTAGAAAGTGCTAGTAGGCATCCACCAACCAAATAGAAGGTTCTAGAAGCTGCATTAGAAGTCGGTGCAAATCTAGAAGAATTCAGAAATGGTAACTAAACTTCCGAGAGGCATAACTTTTGACCCATAGCTCCGATTGACGAACTGTTTACATTTTCAAAAATCTCTCAAAGTGCTCTATAGCCCTCTAGACCAGCTTTGCTCATCCCCCATTTTTTGGCCCTTTTTGAGGTCATTTGATGCCCCTAACCTAACTTTGAAGCATTCTTAGGAGGTCTCCAAAACCTAAAAAACTGCAATAACTTTCAAACCATGGGGCCTTTTGACCTGATTCTTTTTTGGAATGCTCTAAATCACAATTACATTCATCTGGCCAATTTACACTTTCTAGGCCACCAAAATGATGGCCAAATTGCATGCTCCTATTTTTTTAGGATTTTCTAGCACACTGATAGTTGAACTGTGAGAGTTGGAACCTTTAGTTGACCCAAATGGGTATCCAAAAATGAAAAGACATGAAACAAAAACTAAGTCTAAGTACATTTTTTTGGGTGACATAGGATTGCCCTTATACCTCTGGATGCTCCTGCATCAGACACCCAGGGTAGATTGAAAAGTGACCCTGTCACTTTATGAATGGTAGAGGAAATCCCAAATGGGAAACCTTAGCTGCTGAAATCCAAGTTGAGTCCTCGATCGGCCATCCTTTCCACTTCACCAAATACTCTTCATACTACCTATTTCTAGTACTCCTACCCACACGATGATCTAGAATTTCTTCTATCTCCTCCTTCTTAGAAGCAGGAATTGGACATGGCTCTAACACCAGCTCCTCATTTGCACCATCATCATGATACTCTATTAAATCTGCAATGTTGAAAATGGGAGAAATCTGAATACCATCTGGCAACTCCACTTCATATGCATTTCCTGAGTCATGTTTTTTCAAAATTTTGTAGGGGCCAAATTTCTTCATTTTCAGCTTGTTGTAAGTACCGGCTGGAAATCTTTCTTTTCGTAAGTGCACCATGACTAAATATCCTACTTGGAATTCCTTATGTCTTCTCCTTTGATCAGCCCTAGCTTTATACTCTTGATTCATCATGGTAATGTGTGCTTGAACCTCCTCATGTAGACGCTTGATATGTTCAACAAATTCCTCAGCTTTAGCACTTGTCCTCTCCCCTTGTTCTATCTTCCTCAATTCTGGTGCAGTCCTTGGGCTATTCCCATATACAATTTGGAATGGTGATTTTCCAGTACTCCTATTTATAGAGTTATTGTAAGCAAACTTTGCTTGTGGTAGAATCAAATCTCATCCCTTGGGCTTATCCCCAACTAAACATCTCAGCAAATTGCTCAGACTTCTGTTTACCACTTATGTTTGGCTGTCAGTTTGTGGGTGATGCGTGGAATTGAATTTTAGGTCTATTCTCAACTTCTTCCACAATGTCCTCTAGAAATACCCCACAAATTTAGTATCTCTATCAGAAACTATACTCCTTGGAAGACCATGTAGTCTTACCACCTCTTTGAAAAACAAGTCTGCAATATGGAAAGCATCATGAGTTTTGTGGGATGGAATGAAATGTGCCATTTTGGAGAACCTATCAACCACCACAAATACTGCATCATTACCCCTTTGTTTCCTCGGCAATCTAAGAACAAAATCCATACTTATGTCCTCCCATGGCCTTGATGGAACAGGAAATGGCTGATATAAGCCAGTATTGTGACTAAACCCCTTGGCAACTTGACAAACCTGGCAACTCTGTACAAACTTCTTCACATCCTGTGAAATTTGAGGCCAAAAATAATGTTCTCTAAGAATAGCAGTGGTCTTATCTCGCCCAAAATGTCCTGCCATCCCTCTACTGTGTTTCTCCTTCATCAGATTTTCCCTCATGGAGCTCCTTGGAATGCACAATTGACTACCCTTGAACAACATGCCATCCTAAATCAAATAGTCTAACCACTTGGTTCTATCTACAGCATCAGGTTCTTTACAAGCTTTCCATGCTTCACAAAATCAGGATCCTCGGGGTACAAATTCTTGAGTTCATCAAACCCAACTCCTTCAACCTGCATTACTGTAAGAAAAAATTGTCTCCTACTTAGTGCATCTGCAACCCTATTAGATTTTTCATTTCTATGCATCAACACAAATGTATAACTCTACAAGAATTCTACCCACTTCATATGCCTCTGATTCAATTTACCTTGGCTATTTAGGTACTGTAATGCCTGATGATCAGTATACAAAATAAATTTCTTTGGCAATAAATAATGCCTCCATTTATTTAAGGCCTGAACTATTGCATAGAATTCTTGATCATAAACAAAATACTTCTTCTTTGCATCATTCAATTTTTCACTAAAATATGCAATAGGCTTACCTTCTTGGCTTAATACAGCCCCAATAGTGCTGCCACTGGCATCACAATCTACCTGGAAAACCTTTCTAAAATTTGGAAGTGCCAACACAGGCTATTCTATTACCTTCTTCTTTAGCAATTCAAAACTTCTCGCAGCTGCTACAGTCCATTTGAACTCTTTTCTATCCCCTCTTATTGTATCAGTTACGGGTGCACATATGCCACTGAAATTCTTAATAAACTTCCTGTAAAAACTAACCAGACCATGAAATGGTCTTACCTCAGTAGCAGACCTTGGAGTAGGCCATTCCAAGATGGCTTTTACCTTCTCTGGATCCATTTTGAGACCTTCAAGTGATATAACAAACCCCAAATAGACTAACTTCCTTTTTGCAAAGATACACTTCTTCAGATTAATTAATAGTTTCTCTTCCCTTAGCCTTTCAAGGACACTACGAATATCCATTAAATGTTCTTCTAAAATCTTGCTGAAAATTAAAAGATCATCCAAATAGACAATAACAAATTTTCTCAAGAACTTCTTAAGTACCTCATTCATGAGTTGCATGAAGGTGCTTGGGGCATTCGTCAATCCAAAGGGCATGACTAACCACTCATAAAGACCCTCCTTGGTCTTCAAGGCTGTTTTCCACTCATCTCCTTCTTGAATCTGTATCTGATGATAACCACTCTTCAGATCTATCTTTGTGAAGTACTGAGCTCCACTCAAGCAGTCCATAAGGTCATCCATCCTTGGCAAAGGAAATTGGTACTTGATGGTTATCCTATTTATAGCTCGAGAATCTATACACATCCTCCACTCTCCATCCTTCTTTGGTGTGAGTACTGCAGGTACTGCACATGGACTCAAGCTCTCTCGAATCAAGCCCTTCCTCAATAGCTCCTGAACCTGTCTATTTAGCTCCTCTGTTTCAGTAGGAGTCATCCTGTGAGCAGCTTTGTTAGGAAAACTAACTCCTGGAATCAGATCTATCTAATGACTGATTTGCCTTACTGGTGGCAATCCATCTGGAACATTATCAGAGATAATATCTCCAAACTCCCCTATTAAATCTGAAACTTCAACTGGTATTTTGCTACTACCTTCTTTATCTTTCCTAGGAATCAAAGCATAGCACATATGTTGATGTTTCATGCCATCTAAAAACTTCCTTTCATCAACAAGACAAATCCTAGCACTGCTACATACCTTTTCACATTCCTTTTTCATGGGCTTCAATTTGTGGCAAACTCCATCCTTTGTCAGAGAGTATGTGTTTGCATGCCCATCATGTACTGCATGTCTATCAAACTTCCATGGTCTACCCAACAATAGATGGCAAACATCCATCAAAATAACATCACAAAGAACTTCATCATGGTAACTCCCAATTTTGAATTTTACTAAACATTGTTCACTTACCAGGACCTTATGATCATCTTTTACCCAAGCAATCTGATAGGGCTGGGGATGTTTCTCCCTCTTGAGCTTCAGCTTAGAGACCATCTCTTCTGACACCAAGTTATCAGTGCTAACACCATCAATGATCACGTCACAACATTTATCCTCACACTTTCATCTAGTACGGAACAAACTCCTCCGTTGTCCTGGTTCAATCTCACCACTTAGTAGGACTCTTTCATTTACCAAGGTCTCTCCTCTTTCTGCATCCTATGAATGTGATGATTGTGCATCCTCATCCACATGAGCAACCCTAGCTTGGCCCTCAGCTCTCCTATCTGTCCTTCCTTGTCGTTGAGGGCATTCAAAGGCACAATGACCTTCTTCATTGCAATGGAAACAGGTACCACGGAAGCCTCCTCTTCCTTTTCCATGTCCTCTACCTCTTCCTCTCTGATTTCCAAAGTCTTGGTCATGGGAGTGGTTGAAACCCTCATTCCTCTAGTTCCTGCTAGTAGCCTCATCTTCATTTTTCTTTTGGGTTTCATTGTGGCCTCCAGATGATCTACCACTTCCCCTTCCTCCTTGACCGCGCCCTCTTTGTCTTCCTTCAAACCTTTTATTCAACTTCTCTTCAACTCGTAGGGAAAACTGGTATGCCTCTTCAACGCTATTCATTCTTACTAGACTTAATCCCTCTTGGATGCTAGGTCTCAACCCACTGATATAACGAACAACCTTCTCCTTATTTGCTTCTGCATGTCCTGCTCTAATCAAGAGTTGGTAAAATTCCTCTGTATATTCTTAGACTGATCTTCCCGCTTGCTTTAACCCATGCATCTTCTTAAATAAATCAAGCTCATAGTCCACAGGAATGAACTGCTTCTTCAATTTGTCCACCATGCAATCCCATCTTGTGATCTTCTCCTTTCCTCTTCTATTTCTTTCCAATTGAACCTCTTGCCACCAAATTTTGGCATGGCCTTTCAGTTTGGCCTTTGCAAACTTAACCCTATCTGGGTCCCTTATATCCTCATACTCAAAGTATTCTTCCAGTTCATTGATCCAATCGATCAACTCATCTGGTTTCAGATTTATTGAAAATACACCCACTTCAATTATAGGTCTTTTCCCAAACTTAGTAATGGCCCTAAAAAGCCTTTCCTCTACATGATTCAAAACTTCCCCTTCAAATTCCCCTTCTGGTTCCATTACTTCTTCTTCATTGTCATCCTCACTGTCATCACCTGCGGCAACATTTGCTCCTCTACGGAGCTCCTCTTGCAATGCTTGCACTTGCCTTTGGAGGGCTCTAATCTCTTTAGGATTAATAGCTCTATCCCTTCTGCCATTCTCTCTTCATGGAGGCATCTTCTAACTCGATCCCACAACCACACAGTCCTAGTGCAAACTGCCTCACAGTCGGTGCTCTGTCTACACACTCAGGAAAACCAGCTCTGATACCACTTGATGGGGACACAACCCAAGAATAGAATGGACACAACAAAAAAGGGAAATTGTATTAACTGAGAAAATAAGCTAGTACAAACAGTACAGAGAAAATAAACTTCAAGACATGCCCTAAGGGCTTACAATAGCATAAATCTGGAGATAATTTCTCCTTTCAGTACCTCCTCTCAAACTCCACTCTGAATTGCCTTTTACAATGCCAGAAATCTCCTTAAATAGACCCCGGAGGGTTAAGGACTAGGAGTACATTCTAGAAAGTGCTAGTAGGCATCCACCGACCAAATAGAAGGTTCCAGAAGCTGCATTAGCAGTCGGTGCAAATCTAGAAGAATCCAGAAACGGTAACTGAACTTTCGAGAGGCATAACTTTTGAACCGTAGCTCCGATTAACGAACCATTTACATTTTCAAAAAGCTCTCGAAGTGCTCTATAGCTCTATGGATCAGCTTCGCTCGTCCTCCATTTTTTAGCCCTTTTTGAGTTCATTTAATGCCCCTAACCTGACTTTGAAGCATTCTTAGGAGGTTTCCAAAACCTGAAAAACTGCAATAACTTTCAAACCATGGGGCCTTTTGACCTGATTCTTTTTTTGGAATGCTCTAAATCACAATTACATTCATCTGGCCAATTTACACCTTCTTGGTCACCAAAATGATGGCCAAATTGCATGCTCCTATTTTTTCAAGATTTTCTAGCACACTGATAGCTGAACTGTGAGAGTTGGAACCTTTATTTGACCCAAATGGGTATCCAAAAATGAAAAGACATGAAATAGAAACTAAGTCTAAGTACATTTTTTTGGGTGACCCAGGATTGTCCTTATACCTCTGGATGCTCCTGCATCAACCAAGCTCTACGGTTGCTACAAAGTTCCCAGTGATAATAGTGAGAATCCAGTGTTGACCAAGCAAGTTAGTGTTAACCAAGTGATTTAGTTTATATACTAAGTTTCACAGTATTCACCAAGTCACCAGTGCAAACCGAGGTCAAGACTACTTAGAAGTGATCAATGTAGACTAAGCTTCTATGTCTACCAAGTGCATGATGATGTTGAGCATTAACAATGGATGTCAAGTATCAGAACTTCATTGAGTTAGTTTTTAGAACCTAAGTTCTTGCAGTATGGGCTGACTTTGTGCATTTTATCTAGACTTGTGTTTTGGATGGCTTTGTAATATGATTAATTGGATTAGTGTATATGTAATGTTTTGTATCACATCCAAAGTATCTTTCCAAGTATGAAAGAAATGTAACAAGTAAAGAAGAAGAGAAAAGTACAAGGCCAAAAGTAGTATAACTAGTAGAAAAGTTTTATTTATCATAGTAAGCTAATTTTACATGCAAAAGGTACCTCATTCAGAAAACAAGGTTGCAGATCAGAGATCAAACTATTGTTTCATCCTAATAGGTGGATTAGTCAAATCCTTTAACAAGGTGGACCTAGCAGTCCTTATTGTTCCTAGTAGTTCAAATCATCAGAAGTGATCATTGTAAGCCTTAACTGACCAGCTTTATACTACAATACTAAAGCTTGTAGGTATCATCGCCATCCCAATTTTACTTTCTATTTGGAAGGTTTTTGGGTTACCAAATATTGTGTGTTAAAGTGTTGTGTATGCTTTCATGTTTCCAATTTCTCATGCATGCAACTAGATCATAATATAAATGAAGGATTAATTGATAATTAAGGATCAAATTTTGTTACTTACTGATTCAACCCTCCCCTCTTAGTAACTTGGCCTTTCATAATATTTCCAACAAGTAGTGCTCATTGTACACTTCCTTTTTATCTTCATTATCATCATCACTAGCTTCCTTAATGTAGTGATAAGAGCACCTCCTAATCCTCTTCCTCTTCTTCTTCTTTGATACCATCATTCTCAAAGATGGCAAAAGTGAGAACATTGTAACTTTTGGCTTCTGTAAGCTCCCTATCATTGTTATAGAATTGTTGGACATAAAATTGTAATGTATGTTAGGAACAATGCACAAGATGAGCAATAAAACACAATATAGGAGACAAAGCTTTAAAAGACACTTCAAAATAGGGTTGATGGCATTGTTGTTGAGCCTAATTCCCTTAGTTTCTTGAGAGCTCAATTGAATCATTTGTCCCTCATCTTCATAAAGTGTGTGATTCGTGTGAGGGTTATGATTTTATACAAACAATTATGGATCTCCACTCCACACCTATTAATGTTGTGTCATGTCATGTTTAACCCTGTTCGCAATCACCACCTTTCTTGATGCCACTATGATTATTCATATAAAATAAAAAATTGAAATGACAACTTATCTCTCATGATTTCATCAAACTGTGTATAACTAATTGTAGAACTCTCTCTCCATTGCATCAAACTCAATGATGAAATATCATGGTGCATAAGAAATGATATCTAAAGAAACATTTAACGATCATGAAAGGGTGTAAACTTTTTTTTCCTTCAATTTTCAGCAATTGCAAATATAGGTATAGTTTTCTACGTTGCTACTATCATAAAACCTTGGCTCTAGTAGAACTAAAATCTAACCATATTCCTAGTTGTTAAATTTTAATAAAGACTTATATACTTAAGTTCACTTATGTTGGTATTGTGATGGAAGATTGGTAATTTTCCAAGAGATCGATAATTTCCAACTTATGGATAGCATACACATTGATAATTTGATATACAAAGATTGATATGCAAGGTTGTTGATAATATATAGTGCACCTACTACAATTTACATTTGTAGATGTGCAAAACCTAATGTTTCATAGTCCTTATGGAAAAACCTGTGATAAGATAGATTAATCATTTCAGACAACTAGAGTTTTTAGTCCTATTGTAGGTATAAAAAATCATTCAACGAAAGTATTTTTCAAGAATTTTGGCTGATGAAAATATTTTTTAAATGATTAGCATAAATTAAAATATAAGTAAATTTGAAATTAGAAAGCATAGAAGTTTAGAAAGTAGTAGATGTTATAGATAGAAAATTATTGTTCAACAAGAATAATAACAATATGAGTAATGCAAATTGGTTTTTGGATTTGATGTTTTTTATCATCAACATTTCCTATCATACCATTTTATCATTTTCTCTCACATCCTCATAATGGATCACAAAGTCTGATCTAAATGATTGATGATTTAAAACATACACAATCAAATCTAAAAACCAATTTGTATTCAAATGGATTGTGGAAATCTAATAATGTTAATATGAGTGATAATAATTAATACAAGGGAAAATAATTATATTTTGATAGTAATTTAACAACCTTTAAAAGTTAATTTCTCAGGTATTAAATCAAATTGTATTTATTTTTATAAATATTTTAATTGTATTTAATGATTTATTATAGATATTAATTGCTCTAATATAGATCAATTGTTTTAATATAGATATTAATTTCTTCTGTACAATTAGAACAATTAGATCCACTGTTAACATTTTTGAACAAGTAGTGAAATTTCCTCTACTATTTTATTACTAATTGGCTTGTTCCAGTCTCACTAAAACAATTTTAAAATTTGTGTGCAGAGAAGAATCCCTTAATTTTATTATGCATCTCTAAATATTTTTACTATTATTCAAATGTATAGTATCATTAAGTTAAACTATTTATATTTTTTCACTTATTACAATATGTTCTATTGCTATATTATTAGAATTAAAAGAACTTGAAAAGATAGCTTTGTATATTCATTAAATTTGAACTAAATAATTATTTGACATATATAAAGTTTCCTATAGGCTTCACCTTGCATTGATCTAAAATGCAAGCGCTAGTTTAATACCTATTGACACTATTGCAACAAGTCTTACTCATAAAGAGAGAGATAAACATGAACGAATTGTGAAGGCGGCATAATTATTTCAGCACAAATTCAATAATAATAAACCGTCACCATCATAACTCACAAATTGATTGATTGTTCACTCAGAATTGTTTCTACAAATGTTCCAAATTCTCTTCGCAAATCTTACTCAGTGAAAAGCGTCATCGCATACGATCTGCAGATGTTTGTGTCCCATATATTACATTGATTATTTGCCAATTGTTCTGTCTTCATCAATCGTAATTGTCCCTCACACAAATTTTCAATGTTTTTTTTGTTGTGGATTGAAATCTGAATTCTGCTTTCATGGATGGTGATGGAGAAATAATACAATTTACAGATGGATGATTTGAAACAAGAAAGAACAGTGAAAACAATGCATGTTACAATCTTCTCTTTCTTTAATATATAGAAAAATAAAAAATTGGTTGTTCAATTCACAATTTCGCTATTTAATTTAACAACATTGTACAAGCATCTTCATGATTCAAATGTATATATTTATTCTAATAAATTGTAAATGGCTTTTAACTCAATTTATGAGTCATATTGAACATTCAAAGAAGCCTCATAATTAATGGGTAAGAATTATAAGATATGATTTTATAAGATAGGATTTATAAAGAGATTTCAAGAGAGCTAATATTACATTGAAAATGACAATGGTTAAAGAATATAGTATTATTCATATGACAAAGTCCATTCACATTAGTTTTCAGCTATAATTATCTATTTTCCAATTAATTTTTGATGCAGGGGCATCCAGGTCAAGGCTGTTGATATAGATATGGGTTTTGGTCAAGATTTACTTTCGGGGTCATAACTTTTGAATCGGATGTGAGTTTTGGCTGAGATTTTACAAGTAGTTGCATTAGAGGAGTTATTTGGATTGACGGTAGAGCTCACCTTGATAGGTGGGAGCCTGAAATCTCGTCTTGACTACCTAATTTAGCTTTTTGTGTTTTTTCTATTTTTTTTTTTTAAATTGTTTTTGTAATAAATACAAAATCTATTTTTGATTTAGTTGATTAGTTGGCAATTTTTTTTGCCTTAGTTGGAGACTTTTGTTGGGAAAATCAGGATTCGTAAGGATGAGTTCTAAAAATTATCAAAAATGAAAAATCTGTTTTCTCAAAAATCTATCAAATAGAGTTATTTTCAAAATTGTAATAAGTAGGTGTTTGTTTTCATAGTTGCACAAGTTTGAATCAAGAGCTATGGTATTGTGAAACATCTATCTTGTGTCCATTTCTGAATTATTTTTTACAAGATTAGGTTACATCAGTTTTTAAACTTCATAATTTATGTCTAACAACTATGGCAACATGACATTATTATCCATGGGCAATATTATAAACAATTGAAATTAAATATTTTTTATTACCTTCCATAACACCATCTAAAGCATTTATGCGGAAAAATGTTAAAAGGTCGATATGAAAAGGTTTGAAATGTGTATAAAGGACAAAAGAATACTATTAAATTAAGTTGTCAATAAATGATTGATGTTCTGCCCTTAAAATTTGAAGGACCACATAAGTAAGAGTGATATATAATTGAATATTTCTATTCACGTGTTATTTAAACTTTTCCATACATGTGGGATGAAAGCTACAGATTCCTGACTCAGACAATACAATAATTACTTAAAATTATTGACAATAAATCTTAAAATAAACAGCAGTAAGACGAAGAACTATAAGTAGTTTGACTCATGAGATATAAAACCATAGAAAAAGTTTTGCAACTTCAGCCATTTCTAAAGCCGCTTGCATAACAAATTAGAAACCAGTTTATATTGAAATAATATAAGTTCAACCAAATCATGGCTGTTTACCTTACTATGTAATTAATATCATTTTATATAGTAGGATATATTTAAGAAATATCATTGTCATAAACTACCATTGGCATGCAATGTTACAGTAAGTAGGAATGTGATTAAATTGCTTATTAATTTGCCCCTTATTGTTTTGTCCAACGAAAATGATGTAAATAATTTATATAAAACAAATGTTGGTTTTAGAATGCTATTTTTTTAATGCTTGTCTTTTTGGGGACTATTGTATTTATATGCCTAGATTTTGATCTTGTTTCTCTGGATGGATGGTGATGGAGATATAAAACATAGTGTATGCAACCATGATTCATCTTAAATCATGATGAAATAGTGAAAACTATGTATATTGTGTGTTCTATTTATTTGGTATACATAAACCACAACATTAGTCACTTCAATAGAGAAGAGATCTAACTGCTTTTGAAAACAAATTATTATGAATATTGACAAAGGTCACGTACTCAAAGCCAAATCATAATCAGCATTTTGGAGATGAATTTTTTTTTTTTTAATTTCTCTTGAGATCTAATTGTCCTCCAATACATTAGTATCCAAATTTTAAGAACTTTGCACAATTATAACTAGAGTATGGTTGTTAGATAGTTTTTAAAAGCCTACCAAATAAAAGATCAAGATCAATAATGACAATTTTCAGCTATCTTATTGAAGCTATCACTATTTGGATACATCTATTATATTAATTGTAGCTTTTTGTGATATAGCTGTAATCATAAATTTAACTTTCAAAAAGTGATTACTTGAACTTGTAGTTTTCTAATAAATAATAGTATTTTTTTTTAATTATATATCTATTTTGTAAATTGAAGTTGTCATCTCTTTAAAATAAAATTTTGTTAAGTGTTTAGATAAAGGAAAAAATAGGTTTTGAAGGACCCGAAATCCTTTAACAAAAGTTATAAGTACCACCAGATTTTACAAGGACCTAAAACCTCAAAAGTAAGAGAAACAAATTCAGGTTTTATAAGGACCTGAAACCTCAAAAGTAAGAAAAACAAACCAAGGTTTTACAAGGACCTAAAACCTAAAGTTTAAACAAAAAATTGAAAATTAAAACACAAAATCAGAAAAACGATCCAGTCCCAACAATACACCAGTGCCCTCGGCTAGCACCTACAATAGCTCTTTAATGATCTTCACTACCTCCTACTCTAGGTAATATTAGTTGTGAGAGAAATAGGAGCCTCAAGAACCTCAATACCCAGTCGTTGTCATACAACTGTTGGACATAAAATTTGGTAGAAAAGCCACTTGTACAAAATGCCTTCCAAATGCCAATTTATAGGGGAAATATAAAAGATTGTATTTAATCTACTTTAGAACATTGAGATGCACAGGGAAAAACAAGAATATTGAAAACGATATGCACACAAGATAAACATAGACCAAATTTAATGTGGGAAACCCTTTCAGGAAAAACCCACCACCCAAAAACCCCCAAGAAACTTTGTATTATAGTAAACAATTTACATACAATGAACTCTAGTTTCTAGATAGACTCACAGGCTCAGTAGATTAAACTTTTAAAAAGTCGTCTCCAAAAACGGATATAAAATATTGGCAAATTTTTCATTATTTTGAAAAAACAAAATTATTTCTATTAGCAAATTTCTTAAATTTTCATTCTAAATATGATTAATATTCACAATTATTTTTGAACCATTTTTTTTGTTTACAATATTGATGAATCTTAATAATAATAGGAAGTTCATTAATCACCATGGAATATTACAAATCAAAATTGAACATTTTTTACCTCATGGAATATTATGAGGATTGTTACATATACTTTAAATCAATACTGAAAACTAAATATTAGTGACATATCCTAAAGTAACTAATAATTGTGATAATTATTGGTCAATTCAATTTAATTTCTATAATAATATATTATAAAATTAGGTGACTCAAATCTAATCATGTAATGAATATTGTGGCGAGTATTTGAATTTAATTTTTTTTAATAAAATAAATTATTGAGTGATTTTAAATATTCTAAAAGTAAATTTTATAAAACTATGGTGATTTAGGTTGTATCAAACCTTAAGTTATTAGTCAAATTACTAGCCAAAAAATTCTAAAATTAACCAATTTGTGAATATTAGCCACTACAGTATAGCTTGAGGCTCAGATTGCCTTTACAATCAACCTAACTTTCACATCCAAGCCTCTACTTCTACTTTAGCCTATTCAGCCCAAGGAATCATGTAGACATTTATACACTCTGCAATTTGGTATGGAATATGGTGCATTAACTATCAAGAACAAATGGTTACAGTCTCAACGGTTACTCATCCATCTGAAAGTCACTCTTCCAGTTGGCAGTCCCTTCGACATTAGGTCACTTCCTTTGGCCTCTATAAATATCTTCGGCACCAAAGCCTCAAACACTCCCTTCACCATAAAAACTTTGTTGTACTACTCCACTGTACTAATTTGCATTCATTACACCATACTCCATATGATGTAGGTGGGTACAAAATATTTTATGTATTGTGCTCCTTCACCACCATATAGATTGTACCTCCACCACTACATGGGCATAACTTCTTCACACCCACACGGTTGTCACACCCATACGATGTCACCTCCACCATATGGTGGACTTTGTCAACCCAACAATCTCCCACTTGAAGTACAAAGTTAATACTAAGATGAGAATACCCATCAAGATATCCAAGTCTTCAACCATATCAAATGAATGCCTATCGAACTTATTGCACCACCCATTCCAACAAACCTATCTCTAATCACAAGAGATAACACCATCATCTATATCTCTAAGTTTCCATGAGCAACTACAATTGATCAATCCATGCCAACTCTGAATGCAACATGAAGAATCCAAAAAATGATCAATGTACTCAAAATAAAGAAACTAAACCAAGATCAATGTCAAAGTTCCAATCATGGCCTTGGGAACATAAATATGACAACATGATTTAAATAATCTCAACCAGAGAGAATACATGCTCTATTTATTAATGAAAACATAAACCATACCCTTATCAAAGACTCCATTGAGCCCTCTAGATGTCAACATCTTCAATCACATGAAGATTAACATCTCTAAATAGTGCTTCAACAAATGTGAAAAGATCCTTTTGTAACATCAGAATCTCGCACCTTCAACATCTACAATAGTAAATATGAATGAAGATCAATTACTTTTTCATTGACAAAAACTCTCACTAAATCATGGTGTCAAGTTACATATGGCATCTATGTCACTACCAACAACTACTACTATACAGTGGTGTTGAGTCACACATGGGTGAAAAACATCTTCCACATGAAGATTAAATTACTCTAACTAGTCATCATCAGATGACCAATTAGCAAAGCAACACTGCTCGCATCTTCTTCATCACTCTAAGAAGACTTAGAATTAGAAGAACTCTCCATTTTCTTCTTCTTCTTCTTCTTCTTCTATTTGCAATCCTTTTGGATATGACCAACATGCCAACAGTTCCAACACTTTTCTTTGGCCTTCCTCCCACAACATTCAAGCTTCACATCCTTCTTGCTTTTGTCATTTTCTCTGCCTTGAGTGATGAGAGCCTCCTTAGCAACTTTAGAAGATTTCCTCTACATCTCCTCTGACATGAGTGCAACAACCACTTCATCCATTTTTAATTGAGTGGTAGTACTTCCAATGGCCATCACAAGATTATCCTATGAATCAGGCAACAAGCATAATAGTAGCATGCAACGCTCTTCTTCAGTAACAGACACACCAACAAATGTCAATTGTGCAATCACCATATTGAATGTGTTTAAATGATCTACCATAGTCATTTCTTCATCCATCTTCAAAGAGTACAACTTCTTTCTCGAGAAGAGCTTGTTTACCAAGGATTTTCCTTAATAAATATCTCCCAATGTCTTCCACAAAGAATCTATAGTTTTCTCCTCATGAACATTCAAGATAACATAATCTACAAGACATAGCCTTATCAGACCTTTAGAATTTTGATTTGCTAAAACCCAATCTTCTTGCTTCATGCCTGAAGGCTTGTTACTAGACACAACAACCCATAGATCATGATCAACAAATATATCTTCAACTTGAAGTTTCCACAACTCAAAGTTTGTGTCATTAAACTTTTCAATCTCTTCTCTCACTATACCCGCCATCTCAACTAACTAATAAACACTTTTCAAACTCCTACTGGAAACAAATTGACACATAAAATAACCCTACCTGACAAGGATAACCTAGGCTTTGATACCACTTGATAGGAAAGCTACTTGCAGAAAATGCCTTCCAAATGCCAATTTATAGGGAAAATATAAAATATTGTATTTAATCTACTTTAGAACATTGAGATGCACAAGAAAGAAAAAAACATTGAAAACAATATGCACACAAGCTAAACACAGACCAAATTTAACGTGGGAAAGCCTTTCGGGAAAAAACCCACCACCCAAAAACCCTCGAGAAACTTTGTATTATAGTAAATAATTTACATATAATGAACTCCATTTTCTAGATAGACTAGCAGGCTCAAATTGACTTTACAATCAACCTAACTTTTATAGCCCAAGCCTATGCTTTTGCTTTAGCCTATTCAACCCAATGAATCCCATAGACATTTATACACTTTGCAATTTGTTATGGAAGCTAGTGCATTAGTTGCCAAGAAAAAAATGGTTATAGTCCCAATGGTTACTCATCCATCTGATGGTCACTCTTCTAGTTGGCAGTCCCTTCAACATCAGGTCACTCCCTTCGGCCTTTGAAAATCTCTTCAACACCCAAGCCTCAAACATTGCCTTCATTGTAACAACTTTCTCATACTGCTCACCATATTGAGATGCTCTCAATACACCAAGTATACCATACTCCATATGACGCAAGTGGGTACAGAAGATTTTTTGTATTGTGCTCCTTCACCATTGTACGGATCGTAACTCCACCACCGTATGGTAGTCACACCTGCATAGTGTCACCTCCACCATACAATGGACTTCGTCAACCCAACAAAATTGCAATGTATGTTAGGAACAATGCACAAGTTGAGTAATAAAACACAAAAATACAGTAGACAAAGCTTTAAAGGACACTTCAAAATAGGGGTGACGACATTGTTGCTAAGCCCAATTCCCTTTATTTCTTGAGAGCTTGATTGAATCATTTGTGCCCCATCTTCACAAAGTGTGTGATCAGTGTGAGGGTTATGATTTTATAAAAACAATTATGATTCTCCACTCCACGCCTATTAATGTTGTGTCATGTCATGGTTAACCCTATTTGTAATCACCACCTTTCTTGATGCCACTATGATTATTTATATAAAACAAAAAGCTGAAATGATAGCTTATCTCTCATGATTTCATTGAAATGTGTATAATTAATTGTAGAACGCTCTCTCCATTGCATCAAACTCGATGATGAAAGATCATAGCACATAAGAAATGATATCTAAAGCAATAGGTAACAATCACAAAAGGGTCTAAACTTTTTTTTCCTTCTATTTTCAGCAATTGCAAATCTAGGTATAGTTTTCTAATTTGCTACTATAACAAAACCTTGGCTCCAATAGAACTAAAATCTAACCATATTCCTAGTTTTTAAATTTTAATTAAAACTTATATACCTAAGTTCACTTATGTTTGTGATGGAAGATTGGTAATTTTCTAAGAGATTGATAATTTCCACCTTAAGGATAGCACACACATTGATAATTTGATATACAAAGATTGATATGCAAGGTTGTTGATAATATATAGTGCACCTACTACAATTTATATTTGTAAATGTGCAAAATCTAATGTTTCATATTCTTTCTTATGGAAAAAAATTGCCATAAGATAGATTAATCATTTTAGATAACTAGACTTTTTAGTTCTATAGTAGGTATAAAACATTATTTAACAAAACTATTTTTCAAGAATTTCAGCTAATGAAATAATTTTTAAAATGATTATCATAAATTAAAGTATAAGTTAATTTGAAATTAGAAAGCATAAAAGTTTAGAAAATAGTAGATGTTATAGATAGAAAATTATTATTCAACAAGAATAATAACAATATGAGTAAGTTAAATTGGTTTCTAGATTTGATTGTGTATGTTTTTATCATCAACGTTTCTGACCATAGCTTTCTATCATTTTCTCTCACATCCTCATGATGGATCACAGAGTGTGATCTAATGATTGATGATAAAAAAAACATACACAGTCAAATGCAGAAACCAATTTGCATTCAAATGGATTATGGAAACTTAATAATGTTAATATGAGTAATAATATTTGTAGGAGTTGATGAAATCCAACTCCGTAGTCGCCAAGATCACCTACATGCAAATAGCTTGCTGAAGAGAAACCGAAAGACCAAGAGCATGAAGCAAACAATGCAAGAGGAAATATTTCACAATAGGAAAATGAGATTGCTATGTGAATGGAATGATTTACAATGAGAGAGAGACCATTTAAAAAGGCCTCATGGAAGCTTGTAGAACAAGCTGGAAGGAGGTAGAGGACAAAAATGACAACTCAGCACATATCCTCAAAAAGTGGAATATGCTAAAAAAGGAGAAAACTCCCGAGTTGTCAACAACAACCACTACATGCATTAAATACTAAATATGCATTAACCTAAGTAAGCTTAAGTAATAGAATAAATAATTAATTATTAATTATTTACTCTAACACCCCCCCTTAAGTGCAACTTAGGGGAATGCCTTAAGCTTCTAAAACTAAGATGAAATGCATAATGGGTCCCGGCAATGAGGCCATGTTAGGTACCCATGTACAATGCAACCTCTGTAAAATGGAGAAAGAGGGAAAACCCTGTGGGAAAAACCCTCCTCCAAAAAAGAGGTAAAAACAACATGCTAGAAAAACATGAAGTGAAGGAAGGAAGGCCTCAACCAATCCCCCCAAGGACAACTTCCGCCAGAAATGTTTCAAGAGACTCTCTCAAAACCATAAGTACAACCAGCCCCCCCCCCCATAATGATGGAGCTCCTGTAGAAATGATCGAACCAATGAAACTCCAATTTGGAAGGAACAAAGGCACGAAACAAGGAAATCCCTGTGTGAGAGGAGCAATTGGAAAGCCTAGCTGATGGCCAGAAGAGAATGTATGAGGAACCGAAAAGGGAATCCCCAAGGCAGGTGTGATGACATTTTCATGAATGTCCACTGAAGTTTCTGCAACAAGTGGACCTGGAGTCTCAATAAATGAAGCTGGAAGATCAGGTAGAGTGGAAGGAGAATCTTGTAGAGAGGAAAAGCCCTCATCTGGTTGTGGTGTGGCAGTCAAAATAGGGATCTCAGGAACAATACAAAGGTTCAAGTGTCTTGACTGCACCACACGATGCTCCTGCGAAAGTGAAGTAGTGTGTTCCAACAATGGAGATGGTGGACCAAAGTGTGAGAAGGTATAGAGATGAGTGGAAGGATCAACTGCCCCTGTAGCAATAAGTTCTCCTGTAGCACGATCTCGAATGAAGACTGAATCAATAGTGAACTCAACTATCTTCCCTGATCCACTGCGTGTAATCTGAGAAATTGAGAGAAGGTTGGCAGACAAAGATGGAACATACAATACATCATTGAATATACCATCTTGGATGGGAACTGAACCTTTCCCACAGACTGGTAATGCAGTGTTATTCCCCATGAGAATGTGAGGAATAGGAGAAGCCTCAAGAGTGGAGAAGACACCTTGAGAAGATGTCATATGGTGAGAAGCACCTGAATCCAGTATCCAAGGAACCTGTGAAGAAGATGCAATGGAAGCCTGTAATGCATGACCCTTTCCAAGATCTGATGTAGATGTTGAAGAGGTGGAAGAAGCCTGAAAAGAAGACCCTTGTGAGGTAGAAGAGGATGGAGAGGAAATAGTGCTCTTCTGAAGGAGAGCGTGCAAATCAGCAATCTGTTTCTCATAGCCATCACATCTCTTCTGAAAACAACGTGCCTCATCATGAGATCCTTTCCCACAATAGGAACAGGTAGGAGTTGCGGTCTTCTTTTTCTCCTTCTTGTTAGAAGATGATGAACTAGTAGAAGAGGGATCTGATAGCTACTTCAACTTCTGTTCCTGTGTAACCTTGGAAAGCAATGCCTGTGACTGAGAACTTGAAAGTGAATCCATTTGAGTAATCTTCGACTGTTCACGGGTTAACCGATTACAAAATATCTCAAATGAATGCATCCTATGTCGATCACCCAAGGCATCCATAGTGGAGTAGAAAGTGGAAGAGAAGATCTGATACTGTCCCTTTAACTTTGAGAGTACCAAAAAGATACACTCATCATCTGTTTTGTTCTTCCCACATCCCTGCAAAAGTGTACGTAGAGATTTGAACTTCATCAAGAAGTCCTCAATGGTGGGAAAGTGATCAGGTGTCAAAGAAGTCAATTCTGCATCTAGCTGAAGTGCCCGAAACTCATTCACTTGTCCAAACAAAGTCTGAAATCTTAGCCAATAAGCCCGTGGAGTAGTCAAACCATCCAGGTGAAACAACAAGCTGTCTGAAATGTTGAGTGCAATAAGCCCCATGGCTTCATCCATCTTGTTCCTGTGTTGTAGAATCTCATAAGGTCGTTGGAGATTAGGCTGATGCTCATCCAAACAAGACCATAGACCTCTTGACATTAGAAGTCTAGTCATTTGTGCTTTCCATGTGTGGTAGTTGTGTGGTGTGAGACGGGATATAGATGGATCCACCATTGAGAGAAAGAAGAAGATGGAAGTAGAAGGGTCTTAACTGAAGTAAATTACAGAAAAGAAAGACACCCCCCCCACAAACGTACAAAAATATCTCTCAAATACCACAAAAAAAAACAACTAAGGAGAGCAAAAAATTGGAAAGGAACCTGGATTTGTTGTGAAGAAAAAGCCTCTACTTTGACACCAAAAATGGAAGCCCAAATGAACTTAAAATTGTGCGAAACTAGCACCAATGTGTCCGTCTCTGAGTCAGCTTTCCGACGCTTCTTTCGGATCGGAAAAAGACCTCCGTATGCTCAAGTTATAGCCAAAAAATCGACTGCTGCTCCAAAAAACACTTGCTGGAAAATTACAGACATTGGCATAAATTTGACGGCCGTATGCCCGTCACAAACCAGTCGCCGGAAAAAAAATCCGATTACCGGAAAAAGACGTCACAGCCGGGAAGGTGACGTCACTGCCGAGAAAAGATGTCGGAGGAAGATCCGCCGGCGGTGGTGGCGCCTTGGAGGAAAACTCGGCGGCGCGATTGTCGTCGGCGGGCCTGACGCTTCCGCGGTGGTGGCGGAGGCTCCGCTGCGGCTGCGGAGAGCGGAGGCGGTGGAGTCCGACCGCGCGACAGGAGTTTCGGAGGCGCGTGGGCGGTGATCGGGTGGCCCCGCGGTGGCGCGTTGGCGCTGCTGCGGCGGTGCCCGTTTAAAAAAAAAAAAAAAAATTTATATTTGCACTGTCGCGCGTCCGTACGATGGTACGGCCAGACCCTGAGACAAAAAAAAATTTGCCTTCCGGAGCTCTATCTCCAAAAATGGAAAGTTTTATATGAATTTTGACTGTAAATGGCCTTCCGGATCCAATGGTGATGTCCGTTTCCGCTGAAAGTGCTCCAAAAATTCGCTCTAGCCCTGATTTGAAGAAAAAATGCATAAACAAACTAGGGTTTGTGACTTCAAATCACGGCTTCAAAAATCCTTCAAACAAGAAGCAGCAGGGAGGCTCTGATACCATGTAGGAGTTGATGAAATCCAACTCCGTAGTCGCCAAGATCACCTACATGCAAATAGCTTGCTGAAGAGAAACCGAAAGAGCAAGAGCATGAAGCAAACAATGCAAGAGGAAATATTTCACAATAGAAAAATGAGATTGCTATGTGAATGGAATGATTTACAATGAGAGAGAGACCGTTTAAAAAGGCCTCATGGAAGCTTGTAGAACAAGCTGGAAGGAGGTAGAGGACAAAAATGACAACTCAGCACATATCCTCAAAAAGTGGAATATGCTAAAAAAGGAGAAAACTCCCGAGTTGTCAACAACAACCACTACATGCATTAAATACTAAATATGCATTAACCTAAGTAAGCTTAAGTAATAGAATAAATAATTAATTATTAATTATTTACTCTAACAATATTTAATATAAGGGAAAATAATTATATTTTGATAGTAATTTAACAGCCTTTAAAAATTATTTTGTCAGTTATTAAATCCAATTGTATTTATTTTTATAAATATTTTAAATTGTATTTAATGATCTATTATAGATATTAATTGCTCTAATATAGATTAATTGTTCTAATATAGACATTGATTTCTTTAAGTTCATTGAACTTGGTAGTCTATAGCATATTATGTATAAGGGGAATATGGAAAAATTAGAACAATTAGTTCCTATGTCAAAATTTTGAAATGAGCAGTGAAATTTCCTCTACTATTTTATTATTAGATGGCTTGTTCCAGCCTCATTAAAAAGATCTTAAAATTTGTGTGATATTTCAAGCAAAGAAGAATCTCTTAGTTTTATTTATATACAATGTTCATCTCTAAATTTCTATTTTTTTTGATGGAGGGTTCAAACTAGCGAAGCATGAAGCCTATGAGCTACCAACTAGCGAAGGCCACCAATAGAATTTTTAGGAACCCGATACGGGCCCACTCGTGTCTGATACCTCTTCAATGGCACGATCATGACCTCATCCCTTATGATGTTGGAGTCTTGCACGCAGCAAGACTTGATCATGGTGGGCTCTTTGTGAGCCATTTAAACAAGGGCCCAATGACTCTAAATATTTTTACTAATATTCAAATGTATAATATCATTTAGTTAAACTATTTATATTTTTCCATTTATATTCTATTCTTATTTCACTAGAATTAAAAGAATGAAAAGATAGCTTTATATATTCATTAAATTTGAACTAAATAATTATTTAACATATATAAAGTTTCTTATGCATCGATTTAAAATGCAAGCGCTAGTTTAATACCTATTAACACTACCATTGCAACTAGTCTTACTCATAAAGAGAAAGATAAACATGAACGAATTTTGAAGGCCGCATAATTATTTCAGCACAAATTCAATAATAATAAACCATCACCATCATAACTCACAAATTGTTTCTACGCATGTGCAGATCTTACTCAATGAAAAGCGTCATCGCTTACGATCTACAGATGTTTGTGTCCGATTATTCTGTCTTCATCAATCGTAATTATCCCTCACACAAATTTTGATTTTTTTTCATTTGTTGTGGGAACCGTCCATTTAGCTTTCAAATCTGAATTCTGCTTTCATGGATGGTGATGGAGAAATAATACAACTTACAGATGGATGATTTGAAACAAGACAGAACAGTGAAAACAATGCATGTTACAATTCACAATTTCCCTATTTAATTGAACAACACTGTAAACGCATGCTTCATGATTCAAATATATATACTTATTCTAATCTATTAACATTTTTAAAAAATTCATAATTTATGTCTAAGAATTGTAAGATATAATTTATAAAGAGATTTCATCAGAATTACTATTACATTGAAAATGACAATTGAACAACATTGTAAAATGTGCTGTCAAATTTCTGGATTTGATTGTGTATAATTTTTTTTTACATCAACGTTTCGGATCATACTACATGATCCATCATCAGGATGCTAGAGAGAAAAGAGAACATGATGATGGATCATGTAGTATGATCCGAAACGTTGATGTAAAAAAAAATTATACACAATCAAATCCAGAAATTTGACAGCACATTAGCATGGATTGTGGAAATCTAGTAGATAACATTGTAAAAGTAATGCTTCATGATTCAAATATATATTTATTCTAATAAATTGTATATGGTTTTTAACATTATCAATTCAATTTTTAAGTCATATTTAATATTTAAAGAGACTTCATAATAAGAATCATAAGATATGATTTATAAAGAGATTTCATCAGGTTAATATTACATTGGAAATGACAATGGTTAAAGAATATACAATTTATCTTCGGATTAGTTTTTAAACTTCAAAATTTATGTGTAACAACTATAAAATTATATAAAGAGATTATTAGAACTAATGTTAAATTAAAAATGACAATGACAACATGACATATTATTATCCATTTGCAATATTATAAACAATCAAGATTAAATATTTGATCTTACCTTGGATAACACCATCTAAAGTATTTATGCGGAAAAATGTTTCAAAAGGTAGATATAAAAAGGTTTGAAATGTGTATAAAGCACAAAAGAATACTATTAAATTAAGTTGTCAATAAATGATTGATGTTCTGCTATTTTAAATTTGAAGGACCACATAAGTGACAGTGATGTATAATTGAATATTTCTATTCACATGTTATTTAAACTTTTCTATGCATGTGGGATGAAAGCTACAGATTCCTGACTCAAAGCACAGCCTATTAGATTAAAGGAAAATCAAGACAATACAATAATTACTTAAAATTATTGACAGAAAATCATAAAGCATAAAATAAACAGCAGTAAGATGAAGAACTATAAGTAGTTTGACTTATGAGATATTAAACCATAGAAAAAGTTTTGTAACTTTAAACATTTCTAAAGCCACTTGCATAACAAATTAGAAAGCATTTTATATTGAAATAAAATTAGTTCAAGCAAATGTAATTAATAATCTTTTTATATAGTGGGATATATTTAAGAAATATCATTGTCATAAACTTGAATGCTTGTCTTTTTGGGGACTGTTTTATTCATATGCATAAACTTTGATCTCGTTTCTCTGGATGGATGGTGATGGAGATATAAAACATAGAGTGTATGCAACCATGATTCATCTTAAATCATGACGAAATAGTGAAAACTATGTATATTGTGTCTTCTATTTATTTGGTATACATAAAACAAAACATTACTCACTTAAATAGAGAAGAGATCTAACTGCTTTTGAAAACAAATTATTATGAATATTGACAAAAGTCACGTACTCATAGCCAAATCATAATCAGCTTGTTGGAGATGAAATTTGTTTTTTAAATTTCTCTTGAGATCTAATTGCCTTCCAATCCATTAGTATTCAAATATTAAGAACTTTGCACAATTATAACTAGAGAGTATGGTTGTTAGTTTTTGAAAAGCCTACCAAGTAAAGGATCAAGATCAATTATTTACAATTTTCAGCTATCTTATTGAAGCTAACACTGTTTGGATATATCTATTATATTAATTGTAGCTATTTGTGATATAGTTGTAATGACAAATTTAACTTTTAAAAAGTGATTACTTCAACTTGTAGTTTTGTAATAAATAATAGTATTTTTTTTTAATGATATATCTATTTTGTAAATTGAAGTTGTCAAAAATAGGTTTTGAAGGATCCGAAACCTTTTAATAAAAGTTAAAGATCAGCATTAAGCACCACCATATTTTACAAGGACTTGAAACCTCAAAAGTAAGAGAAACAAACTCAAGTATTATAAGGACCTGAAACCTCAAAAGTAAGAGAAACAAACTCAGGTTTTACAAGGACCTCAAACCTAAAGTTTAAACAAAAGGCTGGAAATAAAAACACAAAACCACCAAAATGGTTCAGTCCCACCAGTACACCTGCATCCTTGACTAGCACTTACAATAGCTCTTTAATGATCTTCACTATGTCCCTGCTTGCCTCCACATTGCTTTGGATAATATCACTCGTGAGAGAAACAGGAACCTCAATACCCTTTTTCTTCAAGCTTTGCCTAGTCCTCTTGCTTGACCCACTTGGAGTCTTCACCCCAACAGTATCTCAGATACATAATCTCCTCATTACTTTTATTTCCCAAACTAGTCATGCTACACTAAATTTTGTTAACTGTTAATAAGCTTAAATTTTGTTAAATGTTAATAAGCTTATAATGTGAGATAATGGATTTGTAATTTGATTATAGTGCTGAAAAATATGGATGAATACTAGAAGTATAGTTGGTGGTAAATAATATATAAATGAAATAAACAATTAAAAGAATTTTTTTTATTGGAAGAAATATTAAAAATATAAAGAAAATATCAATAAGGAAGGACAAATATTGTAATTTTTAAAGAGAAAATTTAATTTGATTATATAATTATTTTAAATATAATAATATATATTATTTAATTAATTGTTTCATATTAGATTGGGACTCCTTGGAGGGTTATTGTCTATCTAAACCTCAACTAGATCAAGATAAGGCAGTTTCACATTAGACTAAGCTATTGAGATACCTTTGAATTAATAAGTGGGTGATATTTTCGATAGCAAGTCAAATTGTGATATTTTTATTAGGATTTATGTGTGTAGTTTTTTAGTCAAACATATTGACCCATGACTCATGAGTAGTGGTTCACATGAATCCATCTCTCATGAGAAAGAATGAAATATTTACCACTCATTGGATCTAGGTGATGCTCACAAAGGTGAAGGATGGGGACTAAGATGGGTGACCTCAAAAGAAGTATCGATGATTTACCTATTTGAGCATCACCTAGATCATGTTAAGTGTTTCATTCATTCTCATGAGAGATGGGAGATGGATTCATGTGAACCACTACTCATGAAACATGAGTCAATAAGTTTGACTTTAAATTTGCATAGCAATATCAAAAGTTTTAAATTAACTAAAAAAATTATTTAAACTTATTTTCTAATAATACTTAGAAACAATACAATTTCATCAAGACACCAACACTAAAAAATATGTAAAAATACTATATATATTATAAATATTATAAAATATTAATACAAATAAATATTATTAAAATTTAAATGAAAAACCCCATAAAAACCAATCAAAAATAGTAGATGAAAAAATATAATTATCTAATTTAAAAATAGCAAAACATGATCGAGGATGGAGAGGGCACTACAACTGGTTCCATAGAGCCCTCATTAAATGCTCTCGTGCAAGCATTAATGGCCTCATCCTCGTCAAGGGTTGAGAGAATGAAGCATTTAAGGTGCCTTATTCTGGCTGCCTTTAACAAAGGAAATCACAAGGAGCAGAATGAAAATAATATTTCCTATAACTAGAATTCATAGATTCATACCCCAAGTCCCCATGGAGAGCAAAGGAAAAGCCTAGAAGGTACGAGTGAGGGAGGAGGAAGATCATCATTCAAGTAGGCTCTCCAAGGCATTCCTATAGTCCCAATCGATGCCAAATTCATCAAGAGTCCCTTTTCCATCAATGCTTCTGCCCCTCTAGATTGCCAAGGAGATGGAGGTAAGATTCTTTCTTCATCTTATTTCATTTTTTAGGCCTAACAACCAAATGGTAGCAGATTTGGACAAAAAAAAATCTAGGTTAAAGAACATACCTATTTTTTTGCTACCATGGATCATTTTAAATTGCCTGCTAGGAACTATCTTAATGACTAGTTTAATCGGGTTTTGAGTTTGAAACTAGGGCATCATTTTTCATTTTGTCATATGGTTCAAAAAGGTCTTTTCATTGTTATTTTTTGTAACCATGAGTCTCAAAAGGTGGTTGTGGATAAGCCATTCTGGAAAGTGGGAAATGTTGAATTTAGGGTGTTGCCTTGGTCATTGGATTATGTTAATGAAGAAATTATGGCTTTAGCCAACCCTAGATGGATTATGGTTAGTAAGTTTCCTCCTTTTACTTGGAATTTCTTGCCCCAACTGTTGGAGCCGATTAGAAAAGTCCTAAAAAATGATCATTCCAATTCTCTAATCCCTAATGCAAATATTAGAGCCCCCACCTCCATTCTTCTATGTGTGGATGCCCCTTAAAAATTATGCTTAGACATGGCTCCTTCTCTCATTTAGTGTCCTATTGTTTACATGGGAGGCCTTAACACATGTTATCTTTGTAGGAGAGAATGTCATAAGAGGAAGGATTGCCCTCTTTTAGCTGTTAAATTGATCTCTTCTAGGGCTCTTCCTCCTTCTCCCCCTCCATGTCACAAGTTTAAATTTGTCATTTCCTCTATTCATATTAATTCTATTCAAACTCTCATTGACCCATAAGAGTCTTCATGGTTGAAGGACTCTGATAATATTATGTCCTCCTTAGAGGCCCTTAAGGACCATATTGGTAAGGACCCAGTTTCAAATAGCAATCTAAAAACTCAGGATTCTCTAGATACCTTGAAATCCCTTCTAGAAGCTCAAGATCTAGATTTTGGACTCAATTTTGAGCCTAAAGGTGATAATAATGGGAGACTCAATGCCCAACAATTGGTGTTAAGATCTTTGAAGGATAAGGCCCATAAGTTCAATAAGAACAAACCCTCCTCTGGGGTTAGGCTTTTTCCCTCCCTGACCAAGAGTAGCCAAATAGTCTAGATAATAAGGTCTCAGAATTCAAACCTATATTAGTAGAGGAGATTTGTGATCCAAAGGAGGGGTTCCCTGATGTTTTTCCTGAAGTTAGAGAGGGGAAATCCACTAATCTGGACAGCATCACCGAGGAGGAGGTTTAAATATTCAGTGTGGATAAGAGGAAGGATATTGGAGAAGTTATTAAAAGGAAAAGGGGTAGACCAGCTATTACAGGTGATAATACTAGGGCCTTTAAAAAGGTCAGATCCAAAATTCTTGAATTCTTAAAGGGGTTTCAAACTCCTTTGGACACTGGTAAGTAAATTGTTGATATGGATAAGATAAAATTATCTTCTTGGAATGTCAGAGGTTTGGAGACTTCAACTAGGAAGTATGTAGTAAAGAGATTCATGAGATGGGTCAATGACATTGACATCCTCTTTTTACAAGAGATCAAGGACATAGGATTTAATTTTGATATTTCTCTTAGATGTATCTAGAAAGATGCTTCTACCTTCTTTACCAACCACTCTAAGGGGAAGGGGGGAGCAACTATTCTATTCGGTCCCAAATGGAGAAGGTATATTGATAAATGGGGCAACTTTCCCTATAATAGAGCATCTTGGATCACTATCAAAATGGATAACTTTGAGTTTGGTTTTTCCTTTGTTTATGCCCCTAATGAGCATTTGGATATAATCAAGCTTTGGTAGTGGATGGTTGACTTGCCTAATATCCCATGAATTATAGAAGGAGATTTCAATATGGTGGAGAGGCCACAAGATAAATCTAGTGGTCTTAAGTTTGAATGGAAAGGTTGTGAGTAGATTTTTTGGTCTAGGATGTTGAACAAGCTTAACATTATAGATCCCCTTGTTGATCAAAAGAATATTTCTCTAGATACTTGGTACACTTTTGTAACTTACAGAGAGAGGATAAGAGGATTTATTCAAGACTTGATAGGATTTACTTTGATAGGAATGTGCTTAGCTGCTCCAAGTCTATTGATGGCAATCTTGTTCAAGTTGTGCCTTACTCTCTATAAGATCATCGCCCTATTATGATTGAAATATTTAAAATTGGTTCTTCTCTTCCTAAGATGAATAAGGTGCAGTC
Source organism: Cupressus sempervirens (assembly GCA_028749045.1). Taxonomy (NCBI): domain Eukaryota; kingdom Viridiplantae; phylum Streptophyta; class Pinopsida; order Cupressales; family Cupressaceae; genus Cupressus; species Cupressus sempervirens. The sequence goes on along the minus strand of CM053786.1, from coordinate 249,591,999 downwards.
CTTTTCTCTTAACTCCTCCTTATTGGAAGACCAAAATATCTTATCTACTTCTATGATTATACATTGGTATAATGAGAAGGTTTGCAAACATGAGGACCTTATCAATTGTTGGGATCAAGTAGTCAAATCCTAGCAAGTGTTATTCAAAACTATGGATAAGAAGAAGGGCAAGGATGGTAACTCTCCTTGTTGGAGTCTCTTCAAGTGGATGAGGCCTCTCTCCATGAGCACCTAGCAGATTGTTAAAATCTTGAGAGGGTCTCTAGGTATAGGCATGAGTTGAGAAAATACTAGAGTAAGAAGATTCAAGGGGCCAGAATTCAGTCTAGAGCTAACTAGTTCGATAAGGGGGACAGGGGGTCAAAGTTTTTCTTTAAGGTACTTAAAGTTAAGGAGGCTAAAGATAATATTGAATGTATATGAGAGGATGGGCTAGTGCTCACAAATTCTAAAGATATCCTTTTGGCTTTACTTGATTCTACAAGAACTCATTTTCCTCAGAAGATAAAGAATCTAATATGGATAGGGCTAGAAGGAAGATGAAGGAGATTATCCCCAAGAAGGTGTTTGTTGTAGATTCAAATCTATTGAATGCCCCTATCTCTCTTGCAGAGGTTAAAGAGTCCATTACCACACTTCACAAAGAAAAATCTCCTAGACTAGATGTGATTTCAACTAAATTCTTCAAAGTGAACATTGTTGGATCAACCCCATCTTGGTTGATATGTACTTGTTTACTCTTGAGAAGAGTTCTTTGGGACAAGGTACCAATTTAGGCCTCATCAAACTAATTTATAAAGGAGGGGATACAACCTTGATAAAAATTTGGAGACTAATCGCCCTTCTAAATGTTTCATATAATATTTTGGTTGCTAGGTTAGTCCTCATCCTTCCCAAGATCATTGGAAAAACTCAAATAGGGTTTGTCAAAGGTAGATATATTTTGGAAAATCTTATCACATGCTAGGAAATGATGGATTGGGAAAAACACTCAGGGAAAATTATTGGTATGATGTTAATTGATTGTGAGAAAGCCTATGATAGGGTGGAATGGGGATTCATCTTTATGATGCTAGAAGCTTCAGGCTTTCCAGCAACCTTTAGGAATATGGTGGGTATTCTCTTGAAGGATGCTAATGTGGCAATTGAGGTGAATGGGCTGAGATTAGATTGTTTTGATTTATCTGCATCCATTAGAAATGGTTTCCCCCTTGCCCCTACTTTATTTTTTATTATGTTGGAAGCTCTACATTTCTTGTTAAGGGATACTTAAATTTCTCCTAATGTTGTTGGCCCCATGCTTCAAGATGGAAATGGGCTTCTTAATGTACAATTTGTAGATGACATAGCTATATTATTTCAACTTGATGATTTTAACATGATGCACTTGATGGCTAAATTGGATTTTTTTTGTGTTTCCTTGGGTAGCAAGATATTAGTTGCTAAATCTATAATCCTAGGACGAGATCCTGATCCTCCAGGATGGTGCCTCAAATACGGCCTCAAGTGAGGAGGTCCTAACTAGGTAGTAAGATATCTTGGTATTCCTTTCTCCATTAATCCTAGCATCAATGACACATGGAATTGGGTTAAGGAGAAAATCAATGGAAAGCTTCACAAGTGGAATAACTTCTATTTATTTTTAGTAGGTAGGGTGCAGGTTTTTCAGAAGATCCTCTCATAATACTTTGTTTATTTCTTGTCAACTTGGTTTTTTGATGTAAATTAGTTTGACTATCTACAAAAAAATTATCTAGTATTTTTTTTGGTCAGATAGAAAGGGGAATGGAAAGTTGTATGTAGTGAGATGGGATTAGTGCACTAAAAGAAAGGAGCTAGGGGGGCTTCATCTAAAAGATCTTGGACTTCAAGGCTTGTCTCTAGTAGTAAAGTGGATTCCAAAAACTACTCAGGGGGATAAACATTGGAAAATTCTCATTAGACATAACATGGCTAGAGGATATCCATGTGGTACCAAGTTCTGGAATAATTTGAATATGTTGGACTTTCTTGCTCTCGAGTGTAAGACTATAGTAGGGGGTTCTAATTTCTTTAAGGCAATCTAGAAAAGTTGGGGTAAAACGAGACTGTTGTTGGGGACCGTTCAGAGTAAAAAATTGGGAAATATATGGTGTGGTAATTGTTCTATTTGTTGGAACTTGAAAAGAAATTCTAAGACACTAGCACTAGTTCAAGGGTGCTCAGCAAAGAAATGGGCTAAAGCTAGGGTTAAAACTTTTAGAGACATATTGAGTGGATATTTTCTTATGGACTAGACTTTTCTTAAGGCTAGATATTTCCCGTGTGATTCCCAAAAGAAAACCTACTCTATGATAACTAGTACTCTTGATGTTGTTGGGGTTAGAAGGAGTTGACGTTCTCTTGAGTTGTGTACATTCCAACTAAGATGGCTTGATTCTTCTCCCTTACACCTAGTTAGATCCAAGCATTTTTACTCCTCCCTCTCCTCTAGTAATGTTGTTCTTGACCACCTTAATACCCACTAGAAGCTATCCCTTGCTTATAATGACTAGAAAAAAGCTCTCATTCAAATGTGGTCTAGGTCTATCGAATCCAAATTTATTTGCTTTATTTGGAGACTGTTGTTGCACAGGCTACCTTTCTCTAAGCCTGGAGGGGAGCCTAACTACTACTCTATTTACTCCAACCTAAATTTGCTACTCATATTTTTTTCAGTGCCCCTTTGCTCAAGTTGTTTGACATATATTTGGGTTTATATTGAATGAAAATGTCTATCTTGAGAATATTATTTTTGGCAAAATTTGTTGTGGCAGCAAGCATCTTAACATGTTCTGGACTATCCTTTCTTCTTTCATTCTCTAGTATCTTTGAAAAGTTAGAAACAATAAAATTTTTTAGGGTAAAGAAAGGATACTTACTAAGTCTCTAAGGAGAATCATAAGGGCTGACATTGTTGTGCAAGTTAAGGCCATCTTCAAGCTGAAGGAGGATTAGTTCTAAAAGTTTTTATACAAAGGAAAAGGAGTTCTTAACAAGAAGGACCTAAAATATGGATTCACTACCATGAAAGAAAAAGGTAAAGATGGCAATGCTATGGAAGATGATTTCATTATCCCTTTGGCATAGTTGTTGTAGAAAATTTGAAGGGAAGGTAATTAGAGGACATGAGGACCAGGAGTAGAGGGACCAAGCATGTCTTTTATGCACTTTAATTTTAATATTAGCTAAATTAAAAAATAGCAAATATTGATCTAAAACCATGGTGTGAGGGTCATTTCTTACCAATAGTCATCATTAATAGATTGAAAGTTCATACAATCTTAACAGAAGAAGAAAGATTTAGATATAAAGATAAAATATGGTAAAAGTACAAAGTTGAGTCACCTTTTTGGCTAACTTATCATAACAACTAAATTTGAGTATTTCTATCCAAATATAAATTCTTTTTAGATATATGATTTTGATAAATTCATTCTAGATAAGTTATATATGGTCTCACATTTTTCCAATTGGAAATGTCTATTAGATGCATGTTTTATACTAGTTTGTATCCAATTACTAAAGAAATTAAATTATTTCAAATAATTGATGTTTCAATAACTCCTACATTTTGCATGATATTTTTTAATGACATATAAAATAATTGTATAGAGCTCAAAGTCAAGAATATTCCCATATATAGTTTAGAGTGTTTTAATTAGATATAGTGTATTGCAATTAAAAAGTTCTACAAGCATGTATTTTAACACTAAAAAAGATACATGTCAATATTGAAAAAGAAAAAGAATATTAAATCATATAAAAAAATTAAAAATTATATGACATTCTAGAGGAGAGAGTTCTCTTCCAAAATGTATAATTTTTCTTCTAGTTGGAGTAAATTTTATTTTAAAAATGTGGTGGGAGATAAAAACTATCTATTTCAAGCAAGTTGAAATTTGAATAATTATAAAAGAGAAAATATAGGACCAAACACAATTTTTATTTTTGATTATTCTACCTATATATGTTATCTATAACATAGTCTGAGATCAAAGAGAAATAAGTTTAAATTTTCATATATTTTTATGGTGGGAACTAGACCCCTAAGTTTCAACATTTTTAAGTAATTAAATAATTATCTATATAAAAAATAGGAAAATATATCAATTCATATTTCTGATAATTATTAAAAATTATAATCCTACACTTCATCCATTTCTACACATTTCATTAGTTTACTTCATTTTTAAAAACTTAAATAATAATACTAGTTTTATGTCATTGAAGATGACTAATTGTACTTTTGATATCCTTTTCCCTTACAAAAGGGTGAGATGGGTTTGTGCTTTTACCCAATCATATTTGGAGATAGTAGATATGAAGACAAAGTGAGAGAGGAAGAGGGGGATAAATAGATGGGAATGTAGAGATGGAGAAAAAATTTAAGGAAAAAAGGAGTGGGTAAATAAGATATGATTCAAGATAAAGAGAGGGAGAGTGTTAGTGAAATTTAGAGGAGGAGGGAGGGAGAGAAAGAAAGAAGAAAAAGAGGTAGATTAATGGGTGGTAAGTAAAAATGCTTTTGACTATGTCATTGTTAGAAACTTACAATTGGAACCATTGTTGTTTTGTCATTGATGTCAAATATATTGATGAGACATATTGCTACCTAATCTAAATGTCATATTTATTTGACTGATGAAGAGGATTTGAGAAGTTTCTCATAACAATAGCACCTAGAGGAAAGGTTGAGTTATGAAAAGGAAGTTACAATAGACACTTGATTAGATAGACTTTGATAAAGAAAAGTGATTGTTTATGTCAAGAAAGTTAAGAAAAGCCTAGCCGAACTATAAAATATAGTCAGTGTCGAGTAATTCTAGTGTCAACCAAGATACAATTAGTTTAGTGTCATGTCCCCTTTTCAAATAATTAAAAAATAATAATCTTTGCTAAGGCAGGCAGGCCCAAGAAAGTGAAGTTTCGAAAAAAGGTGGTTAATCTTTGGAAACCGTTGGACTAATAAATGAAAATTATTATTAAAATATGTTTCATTAACCTTTCTTGGACGTGAGTTATGGTTATGCCCTCTTTTAAGGGGTTTGGAGGCATTTTGGGCTGATTCCAAAACTTGATTTTTGCTCATTCTTTTTTATTCTTCAGAGGCTGCCAAACCTGTGGAGAAGGAGACCCAAGAATGGGAGTTTGCAGGTTTCTAAGGAGACCCAAGAATGGGAGTTTGTAGGTTTCTAGGAAGGCTAAGGATGGGAGTTTGAAGCCATTCCATGTGCATGCTCATACAGAGTTTGCCTTTGTGCTGAACAATGCAGATTTGTGGGTTTTTGGATGTGTTTTTTGTACGAGTTTGGTGTTTTCAGTTGAGTATTTCATATCAGTTTGGGTTGCTTCTATATTTCAGACTTTAAGATGTTAAAATAGAGCTGAATATATGTATTGGGGCATGATTAAACTTCTGAGATAGATTATTAGTGTTTTGTGGTGTTTTCAGGCATTTTTGTGTTAATTTCGAGAGCCCGATGAGCATAGTTTTTGTCCTACATTTGTGAGCTATTGTGTAAAGGCTATACGGATCTAGAAATTTCATTTTTTAGGCTGTTATGCTGCTGAAATTTCTGTAAAAATGTCCATTTTCAGATTTATTAATAATTTGTAAAGTTGTGAAGCTTTTGGCACTATTTTCAGCATACTCGATTTGGGGTTTCTTGAGAAATTTGGTGGATCTTTGTGATATTAGTTGTTTGATCTTGAAAATATGATTAGAGGTTGGAAATATTATACAAAATCAGAAAAGGGACATTTCAATGGTATTTGAGCCATGATCTTGCCAGCCTGAGGGTTTGTAGAAGCTTGCATGTCAGTTTTCACAACTACCAAGATCTGGCATGTCAGGTTTGACAACTACCTAGATCTTGCATGTCATAATTTATGATTGCATGTTGCTTCTAATCAGTTTCATGTCAAAATTTATGGTTGCATGCTACTTCTAATCATTTGCATGTTAGTTCTTGGTGAATTTGGTGGTTGCATGTTGCTTCTAATCAATTGCATGTCAAAATCTATGGTTGCATGTTAGTTCTTGGTTTTTGAAGAAGTTATATCCTATTGGGGTTACACTCTACTTTATCTAGAATGGACAAGTATAGTACAGATTCTCAGAGGACACAATCTTGGACAATTGATATCCAAAGTCAAAACAATAGAAAGGATGGTTATTTAGACATTCGGGATAAACTTATAAAAATAAGCCATGACATTTTTGAACAGTTGGTTGAGCACCACCGTATAATGAATGACATGTTTTCCGACCCAGCTAAGGTGGATAAGTTGACTAGATTTCTATTTGGAAGATTTTCTCACAGGGCAGATGACACAATTACCAAGAACTTGCATGAGGAGTTTGAGAAACTAGCTTATAGCCAGACAAAGGTCTCAGATTCTACTCTGCCACAGGAGGTAGTGGGTTTAGATGATGATTATGAGGATGTTGTCGTGCATGATGGTGAGATACCTAGTAGAGATGAGAAGACATTGAGCATGCATGACTTTGTTGAGAAAGAGTACCAGGCACAATTAGATGCTTCATCACATGAGGTTGAGGCAAGTAGTACTTCACATGATTTGTCTAGCCAACTGAAGGTGAACAAAGATAGTATTGTGACTTCATTATCTCATCATGATAGGATGCAAGATATGATAGAGGATCACATTCAAATGATTCAGTTACAGGGTAGACATAAGGGAGTTCAAGCAAAGTCTCCTTGTGTTGACTTACAAGCGATTAGGGAAGGAATGGGAATGATGAAGTTGAGTTATTTACATCTTCTATCAGATCATAACCATCTTCTTAGCCTTGTTGGAGACTATTCAGATGCATTGAGGAGGAAGGAGGAGGAAGTTGACAGGCTTTCTCACAAGCTTGAGGACACTCGAGCTTCTTTGGTGAATACTCCATTGGCATTACAAGACTAGGAGAGACATGGGGATAAGCATGGCATGGAATTGAGTTTAGTTTCATCTTGCACTCCTAATACTCAGCTTTTTGCGAATGGTAAATCATATGTGGACATTGATAATGTTGCGAGTTCATCTTGCATTCACATCCAGGATATAGGGATAATGTCAGACAGGTATGTGGAATTAGTTGGTATTGGTCATATTACTCAGGTGAGTATTTTGCTTGAGTTACCAGCTGATTATAGTTTACAAATATGGACTCGAGATTGTTGTATTGGCATTCGGGATTCAGTTGACTAGAAATCTTTAACACTTTTTGGTAGCAATGATTGTTTGGGTGCTATTATGGATTTGATTAGCAGAATACATGGTGTTGTCTTTTCTTGTGCCAATATCTTGTCCGATGTTGGTATTAGTTTTTATACACCGATGTTGGGCTTTGTTCATATATCCAGTCGACCATACTTGCTGGAATGTGTTGATGATATTTCATATTTGGCAGTGTGTATAGATGAGTTGCAGGATCATATTGGCATTGATGACATCTAGGAGGATGTAGTGGGTAGTTTTGAAGACTTAGTTTCCTTGGGTATAGACGAGTTGGATAGCAATGCTAATGTTTTTGATACTCTGTATGTTGATATGAGCTTTAGATTTGATTCACATGATATGGATGGCAATACACTAGAGACTAGTAACTTTGAGGATTCTCCTTTAGACAGTCCATCAGAGGAGGTTTGTAGGAGACAGTCAAGCCAGTGCCATCATGTGTCTAATTAGTTGAGAGTTAGTGACCGAGACATTGCTATCACTTGCCAGCATTTTGATGCTGCTCGTCAGTTGTTAGCAGTTTATGGATGGGGTTCTCCTACTAGTGATGAGCAAGGAGGCAATTATCTTTCCTTGACAGCGTTCCACTCTTTATGGGAGGCTATCCAAATTTTGAGACAGGATTATATGCAGTTGGTAGCTGACAGAGATTATCTTATGGAGTGGGGCAGTATAGCATATGATGCATTGTTGGCCAAGGAAGATGAGGTGAGTGAGCTTACTAAGCAGCTTGAGGTGACTTCTGAGATTCTTGAGAGTACACAGTTGGATTTCAAGGAGTCACAGTTTCATTTGGCTAAGGTGACCATGGAGTCAGAGCGACTACAGTCTTTACCTAATTCTATACAGTCACAAGCTATGGTGTTTGGTGATCCGAGGATGTCCATGGCCGAGATTTTCAAAGACAGTGGAGATGGGGATGCATCCATCCTTGATACTAACATTGGCATATCAGGTTCATTCCCACTAGAGTCAAGTTCAGTTGAGTTGGGTGTTGTAGCAGATTGTTGTATGCCTGACATGGTGGTGGCCTCTACTACTGATGGCACAGAGACTAGAGATGTATCAAAGATCATGTGTGATGTTGGTGAGTCAGCAGTTGGCATGGTTCTGCTAGTAATACTACTCCCTTGGTGATATCTTCAGAGGTAGTAGTCAGTTCCAACATGGTTAATGATCAATTGCAGTTAGTTTCATCTGGATTATAGTCTGAGCCACTGACTGAGATTGGCACATTTTATCGGCATTACACTGAAAGGTACGCTCATCAATTTACCTTTGATGACCATGTTGATGAGATCATGACACAAAGATGTACTTTGGTTCCTAGTGCTTGTCATCAGTTATGGTACAATTTGACACCTCGAGATGAGAGTTGTGATGGGCATGACATGGTGATAGGTTCTGTAGTTGATAGCTTGATAATACATGACTTAGAGCAAGAGTTTGGGAGTGATGCTTCAGCAGTTGTTGTTACTGATTCTACTCTTTTGGCTATGACATCTCCTAACTTAGCTGGTAGTCAGTCACAGTGGGCTATATCACTTGTTCATGGAAAATTTGGTTTGGGTTCCATTTCTTACTCTTTATCTTGTAATGTCTTTTCACCATCAACAGTGCATGGGAGTTATGCTTATGAGATAGTGGCCAATGATTTGCAAATTTGTGTTGACTGCAGGAGTTGTACAGTGTGTGGATTCTCCATACTTGGTACAATTTTATTCGAGAGTGTTCACTATTGTTGCAGAGTTGGATTGTACATTCTGTATAGGCCAGTGGGATGCGTTGATGGTATTTACTATGTTGGTAGTTTGATTTGTCCACTTTACTTGGGTTCTGATGTTCTAAGAGTTTGTGTCTCATGGGTTTTTGACTATGGTAGTGGTGATTTTGGATTTTGGTTGAGCTATAATTGTCAGTTTGATTATGGATTCCTCTTGGTCATATTATAGAGGATATTGCAGGAGCCTGTGTTAATTGGTAGTAGTATAGTTCATGACTACATTTGGGATCTAGGTGGATTGATTAGTTTATTGTTCAGCCATTGCTTGAGGACAAGAAATGTTTGGGAGGGGAGGACTTTTCATGTCCCCTTTTCAAATAATTAAAAAATAATAATCTTTGCTAAGGCAGGCAGGCCCAAGAAAGTGAAGTTTCGGAAAAAGGGGGTTAATCTTTGGAAACCATTGGACTAATAAATGAAAATTATTATTAAAATATGTTTCATTAACCTCTCTTGTACATGAGTTATGGTTAGGCCCTCTTTTAAGGGGTTTGGAGGCATTTTGGGCTGATTCCAGAACTTGATTTTTGCTCATTGTTTGTTATTCTTCAGAGGTTGCCAAACCTGTGGAGAAGGAGACCCAAGAACGGGAGTTTGCAGGTTTCTAGGGAGACCCAAGAACGGGAGTTTTCAGGTTTCTAAGAAGGCTAAGGATGGGATTTTGAAGCCATTCCATGTGCATGCTCATACAGAGTTTGCCTTTGTGCTGAATAGTGCAGATTTGTGGGTTTTCAAGTGTGTTTTTTGTATGAGTTTGGTGTTTTCAGTTGAGTATTTCATATCAGTTTTGGTTGCTACTGTATTTTCAGACTTTAAAATGTTAAAATAGAGCTGAATATGTGTATTGGGATGTGATTAAACTTTTGAGATAGATTATTAGTGTTTTATGTTGTTTCCGGGCATTTTTGTGTTAATTTCGGGAGCCCAATGAGCATAGTTTTTGTCCTACATTTGTGAGTTGTTCTGTAAAGTCTATATGGATCTAGAAATGTCATTTTGTAGGCTGTTATGCTGCTGAAATTTCTTTAAAAATGTCCATTTTCAGATTTATTAATAATTTGTGAAGTTGTGAAGCTTTTGGCACTATTTTCAGCATACCCGATTTGGGGTTTCTTGAGAAATTTGGTGGATCTTTGTGATATTAGTTGTTTGATCTTGAAAATCTGATTATAGGTTGGAAATATTATACAAAATCAGAAAATGGACATTTCATTTAGTGTTGACCAAGCATTAGCATTGACTGAACAAGATAGTTGATGGTAAGACAAAAAATTTAACAATGACTGAGTATTTTAGTGATGACCAAGCACTAAAATTTAGAGATTATAGAGTAACAGTATAAGAATGAATTCAAGGAAATCATGAGATCGAGCTGACTCAGTTGATTTCTTGGAAGATGTAAACCATGTTGAAGATAAGATTGATGAGTTGGATCATTACATTCAAGGCAATAATTAGGTAAAGACCTAATAGATGAATTCTTGGGAATTTTGAAGAAGAAGATCAAGCCTATGGACAAATATATTGAATTGAGTTGAATTTTATTGTAAACCCTAAGATCTACGGTGGATGTAGAAAATGGTAGAGAGTGAATTATCTATTTAAAGAGATATAGATTCGAACAAACAAGTGAGTGCAAGTGTGTGTGTGGTGCATATGAATGTGTATGTGTGAAGCTTGTATGTGAAGAGAGACATACAGAGTGAGGTTGATCAGAAATGCACAAAAGTGTGAGTGAATGCAAAGCTAAAGGAGAAATCTTGAAGATATGATGTTGTTATTGATAAGTACATTATAAAAGAAGGCTTAAGTATTATTGAGAAGAGTGTATTGATTTCTTGAAGGGTGTCCAAACAAATCGAGATCAGAGATGTTAATGGAAGGCTTGTCATTAAACCAACATAAGGACTGAACAAAGATTTGAACCTACAAAAGTGTGTTGTAATTATATAGATCAAAGCCTACTCTTTTCTTTCTAGTCATTTTAAATATTTTTTATTGAAATCATTTGAACAGAGGTTGACCTAATAGTCATTAGAAGACTTAACAGTCTATGTAAATCCTTTAACTAGGTGACATTCTAAATGGAATGATCAAAGTCCTCTTATAAGGCCATTCCTAAAGGGGTGAAAAAATCCTCTAACCAAGTCACATTTAACAATGTTTTTTGTAACCTTTAACAGGGTTGGCTCCTAATAGAGCTCACTTTCAAAAAATTGGAAAAGAGAGACATGTTGTTGGTGATTTTTCCCAAAATGGGTTTTCATGTAAACGCCTAGTGCCAATAACTATGATGAATTCTTTATGTGTTTGCATTTGATAATATTTTCATTATTCACTATGAGTTATGTTTATGATAATTTTACACTATAGACAAAGAAACAATAGGACAAGCAGAACAGTGAACTATTTTATTGTTTAATTTTCCAAGTGGTACATATTGACCTTGAGTAACTAATTCAACCCCCCTCTCAGTTATTATAAGCATTTCTAACAATTGGTATCAGAGCACAATGCTTATAAAGAAAATTTTGAAGGTACTTAAAGATAAAGATCATGACTAATAAGAGAGATGTATCCTATTGGAAATGTAATATAGACTAGGTTATTGAGAGGGTAGGGGTGAATTAGGAACCAATAAAACTTTAAACTTAATTCACTAATTAAACCATCACCACATAATCTAATCTAGTTGCATGTATGAAATAATGAAAGAAATAAAACATTCATAGCACTTTGACACAAGTTATGGTAACCCAGAAACCTTCCAAAATAGAAAGTAAACCTAGGGTAGGGATGATACCCACAAGATTTATGACCACAGTATAAATTTGGTCTGTTAAGGCTTACAATTGAGCACTTCTAGTGATCTTTCATATTAGGAGCAATAAGGACTATTAGGTGCACCTTGTTAAAGGATTTATAAACATACAATGAAGTATGCACTCTATTAGGAGATTTCAAATAAGACTATTAAGTCCACCTTGTTAAAGGATTTGACTGATGCATCTATTAGGATGAACCAATAATTGATCTTTGATTTGTAATTTTGATTTGTTGAATGAGATTCCTTGAATTACAACAATCACCTAACTTTGATAGATAAGTATCTACTTTTCCTTATACTACTTGTAGCCTTCTTCAATTTGAACTCGTATGCTTCTTACTTGTTCACATACTTGTTACTTCTTATGGATATGATACAATGTATGACATGTATATCAATCTACTTAATTAAATTTTGGAGGTGGCTACAATACCAAATTCATCATAATTCACAGAGTTAGCCCACTACTATAACTTAGGTTTTGAAGACAACTCAATGATGTTCTAACACTTGTCAAACACTTTCAGCACTTGGCAGACTCTAGCACTCGGTTGACATTGAAGCTCAGTTCATATTGATCACTTCAAGTAATAAGAACCCATTCAACACTTTATGACTCAATGAACACTGACAAACTCAAAAAATACTAAATTACTTGGTTGGCACTGCATGGCTTCATCAACACTAAATTCATTTTGTTAACATCGTGAGCTTGGTAGACATTGACATACTTGGTTCACACTATAGAGCTTAGTTAACACTAAGATCTTCATCAATTGTACAAGAAAGCTTGGTAGACTCTACTACACTTGAGAAATACTATAAATTGTCTTAGATTTTTGGTAGATACTATGAAGCTCATTAGCAATTGAAATACTTGGTTAACACTACTAGAAGAGTGATAAACTTAGTAGCAACTATAGAGCTTGGTAGTAATGAAACCAACTAAATAAGTGTTAAGTCACTAATAGACAAATTGAATTTAATGTTAATAATCTCCCCCTTTGGAATTAATGACAAAACACTTATCATACCAAAAGTTTGAATTCTCAAAATTACAAGTCAAAACTACCCTTGTCAACAATCTGGGTCTTCAACTTGGTTGTAATTGATATTTACTATTGTAGCTTGGTAACCTCTTACTCTATTTTTACTCTATTATTTTTTAATTTAAAAAAAAAAAATTTGTAAACATACTTTTGCTATCTATACATGTGTTGCCTTTCACATTACTACTCCCCCATACATATATCTCTCCCCCATAGATATATCTAGATTATGATAGTATACCAATAATCTTCTCCCCCTTTTTGACATAAATGCCAAAGGTGCAAAATATTTACAAGTTAACACCAAAATGTGACAAGAAATCATTGTGTACCTTCAAAATGATTTTCATGGTTGTTAGAAATAGGGATTACTTGCTGGGGGGGTACGAATCAGTAATCTACAAACTTTAGTTGCCAACAAGATAGTATTTCTTTCTTTTAACCATGCATAACAAATCAATAAAGTAATGTTGAATAGTAACAGTAACAATGCACAAAGAGAACTCATAACACCATATTGTGATAACTAGGGAAACCTTGGCCAAGGGAAAACCTCAGTGGGGATGATACCCACTAGATAATATACCAATATATAAGTTCCTTGTTAGAGGATGGACTGTGTTAGGAGTCAATGAGAAAATTTAATAGAAGGAGTCTCTGTTAGGAAACTTTGAATACTTGTTAGGAGATTCCAACCCTGTTAGGAGTTGTAGTATACTAAAAGCAAGATGGGCCCACTACCCAAACATGCACTTCCAATTACATGAAGAGCTTACTACTCAAACAAGTAATCAGACCTCTAGAATATAAGTATTGTATCTTCTTCCTTGATTGATCTATGATCTTCAGCTTGCTCTTAGATCACAAAATAGCTCATATAAAACTTTACATATGTCACTTTCACAAAAGTTCACATACAATCAAAATTACAAGATAGCACTTGTAATCACAATCACACTTCTCATCACAAGATGTCCTTTGCATAAATACCATGCCATTACAAAAATTGCTACTGGGTCAACTAAGACCACAATCCACTTTTCCAACTTAGAGTAAACATTTATGATGTCATCCCTAATTGGATAAGTAATTATCTTGTTAAAAAAAATCCTTTCCTTTAATTTTGCTGTCCTATTTCACTTCAAACATGATTATCTATGTTTTGTACAGTCTATAATGACTTTCAAGGTTATACACATCATCACAATCATGTATACTATCTCCATCTAACTTTTCTAGTCATAATATGATGTCAACAACAAGTTATAAATAATAAAATACACTATTGTATACCAAATTCTATACTTAGACAATTTTCTAATTACCAAACACTAAGTATCTTCATTTCTCAGGTTTCTTGTGAGCATGTACATCATGTGTTTCCATAAATGACAACAATTACATATCACTATTAGCCAATTGTCATTAATCTCCCCCTTTGGCATTGATGGAAACAAAATAGGGAAAATTGGCTAAGTGACAAAAAGTTAACATAACAAAAATAAATAACACCTTACATTACATCTATTATAATTTGTCCAACATTACATAAGCCCCCCCTTACAATATACTTTACAATTTTCTACAGCTACTCCCCTTTTGACATCAACGACAAAGGTCAAAATGTCAAAAATTGTTTTGTCCAAAAATGTTGTCCTTCCTTTTGCTGATATGATCTTTATGCAATCATCAATTTTTTCCTTAATACTGGTAATCCCTTTAGTGGACCATCTTTCCTTGGTGGATTCTTCTAAGGTGAGAATTTCACATAGAGCATATAATGAAATCTCAATTGCATTAAGATCTGAATACAAAAGGTTAGAATATGTGATCTTTCCCTTGACACATTCCTCCAACTATTTCTCAACAAAAGATAATTTTAGAGCAATACATTCATTGAAATCTGATATGCTCTTCAGAATTTGTTCCTTCTAAAGTTCCACTTTCCTAATATCACTGTGGATACTGGCTACTTGTCTTTCAAAATCATCTACTTTACAAGATGGATATCAGATCTAGCTGGATGGAGCCTCTAACTCACTCATCTTCCCTTCTATCTAGTTGTTGATTTCCTTGGTCATCTTGTGTGATAAGTTACACTTGATATACAAGGTTTTCCCCTCTTATTGGCATTTTTGAAGTTCCTTGACACAAGTATCAAGATTAACCAAATCATTCTTAATGTTCTTGCAGATGGTGCTAAACAAGTTAGCATCATGTGAAATCTATGTCTTTTCTTCTCCAACATTCAATTAGTTAATAAACTCTTTATCAAATGATTTCATCACTACTTGTGCCCTCTATTCAGGATTTGTTTCAGTGTGCTACACTGCCAAAGTACTATGTAGTCTATCTGTAACTTCCATTAAGGTTTTTGTAAGTTTTTCACTATTTTATTCTTTTGCATAAGTTTTGATAAGGATGAGATCAAATTTGTTTTATCATCATCATCAGTAGCTAAACTAGTAAGAGAGAGTAGCTAGATTCATTTTTGTGTCCAACAAAAATGATGTAAACAATTTATATAAAACAAATGTTGGTTTTAGAATGTTTTTTTTTAATGCTTTACTTTTTGAGGACTATTGTATTTATATGCATAAACTTTGATCTTGTTTCTCTAGATGGATGGTGATGGAGATATAAAACATAGAGTATATGCAACCATGATTCATATTAAATCATGAAAAAATAGTGAAAACAATGTATATTGTGTGTTTTATTTATTTGGTATACATAAAACAAAACATTAGTCACTTCAATAGAGAAGAGATCTAACTACTTTTGAAAAGAAATTATTATGAATATTGACAAAAGTCATGTACTCATAGCCAAATCATAATCAGATTGTTGGAGATGATTTTTTTTTAGAAACTTTCTTTTGAGATCTAATTGCCCTCTAATACATTAGTATCCAAATCTTAAGAACTTTGCATAATTATAACTAGAGAGTATGGTTGTTAGATAGTTTTTGAAAAACCTATCAAGGATCAAGATCAATTATGACAATTTTCAATTATCTTACTGAAGATATCACTATTTGGATGTATACATTATATTAATTGTAGCTATTTTTGATATAGTTATAATGACAAATTTAACTTTTAAAAAGTGATTACTTCAACTTGTAGTTTTATAATAAATAATATATGTTTTTTTAATGATATATCTATATGGTAATTGAAATTGTCAATTGTTTAGAATAAAATTTTCTTAAATGTTAATAAGCTTATATTGTGAGATAATGGATTTATAGTTTGATAATAGATTTGAAAAATATGGATGAATACTAAAAGAATAATTGTTGGTGAACAATATATAAATGAAATAAAGAATTAAAAGAATTTTTTTATTGTAAGAAATATAAAAAATATAAAGAAAATATTGATAAGGAAGGACAAATATTCTATTTTTTAAAGAGAATTTAATTTGATTATATAATTTTTTAAAATATAATAATATATATTATTTAATTCATTGCTTTAGATTAGATTGGAACTCCTTGGAGAATTATTGTCTATCTAAACCCCAACTAGATCAAGATAAGGTAGTTACACATTAGACTAAGTCATTGAGATACCTTTGAATTAATAAGTGGGAGATATTTTCCACAACAAGTCAATTGTGGTATTGATATTAGGATTTAAGTGTTTATTTTTTGAGTCAAACATGTTGATCCATGACTCATGAGTAGTGGTTCACATGAATCCATTTCTCATGAGAATGAATGAAATATTTAGCACTCATTGGATCTAGGTGACGCTCACAAAGGTGAAGGATGTGGACTAAGATGGGTGACCTCAGAAGAAGTATCAATGCTTTACCTATGTGAGCATCACCTATATCCAATGAGTGGTAAGTGTTTCATTCATTCTCATGAGAGATGGGAGATTGGTTTGTGTGAACCACTACTCATGAAACATGACTCAATAAGTTTGAATTCAAAATTGCATAGCAATGTCACAAGTTTAAATTAACTAAAAGAAATCGTTTAAACTTATTTTCTAACAATACATAGAAACAACATAGTTTCATCAAGACACCAATGGTAAAATATATGAAAAAATAATATATATATTATAAATATTATAAAATATTAACACAAATTTAAAAAATTAAATATTAAATTGAAAAAAATCCATGCAAACCAATCAAAAAGTAGGATGAAACAATACAATTATTTAATTTAAAATAGCAAAACATAATACAATCATTCTTATTTAAAAAAATGTGTATGTTATTCTCACTTTAATTTTAATATCAACTAAATTGAAAAATAGATATTGATCTAAAACCATTACTTTCATGGTGTGAGGGTCTTTTTAATGCCAATAGGCATTCTATAATGGCAAAGTGGGTGGAGTGGCATAGTGTGAGTGTGTTAATGTTAACTTCTATTCTTCTAGGTGAAATTTGACGACTATCCACATGTCAAATGTTTAAATCTTATTATAAACAGAATATACTTTTTAAAATAATTTAATAAATAACACATAAAATATTTGTTTAAATTATAATATTTGGAATTATAAATCATCCATTTTTTAGAAATTAAAATAAAAAGCTTAAGTTAGTAAAAAACTAAATAAAAAGAGATAAAAGAAATATAAATAATTTTAGATGTAGTAAATTAAATTATAATTATTATGTGGTAGATATCTATCAACGTTTCTTTAGATAGACAAAAAGTTAAATTTGACAACCATCTACACATCATATTTTTAAATTTAATTATAAACAAAATACATTTTTTAAAATAATTCAATAAACACCACATTAAATATTTGTTAAAATTATAATATTTGGATCTTAGGAGATATAAATGGTTAATTTTTTTAGAAATTATAATAAAAAATTTAGGTTAGTGCAAAAAATTAAATGAAGATAAAAGGAAATATAAATAGTTTTAGGTGCAATAAAGTAAATTTTAATCATTTCGTAGTGGATATCTATCGGCATCTCTTTAGATAGATTTATTTAAGATAGAGTTAAATGTCTCTTGTTTTGGTGTCAATCCTTCCAAAGCAAGAGAGAAAAAAATGCAAGAAATAACAATCCTTTGGTGGCAAGCCTTCCAAAGGGGTTAGAAAAAGAAAGGGAAACCTTCAAGAAAAAAATTGAAACTTCTTTCTTCTCTCTCAACAAAGATCTCTAAATGGTAAACTTCACACAAGCTCAAAGAAAGGATTAGAGTGGTCTAATACCATGTAAGCAAGTGATAAAAATGTAGAGAAATAAAATAGTCCAAGTCAGTTTGAAATGAAAAACAGTTACCATAAAACTTTCCACCAAGAGATATTGGAATAAGAAAATTCCAATGAGCAACCACCAAAGAATAAATAAGAGAAGACAAGGATTTTGAAAAAGGGAAAAGCAAAGAAAAACCCAAGGGCTTGTGTAGTATTATGAATGTTGTAAAATCCTTGAGAGAGAGAGAGAGAGAGAGAGAGAGAGAGAGAGAGAGAGAGAGAGAGAGAGAGAGAATGGAGTTGCATTTGTAATTTCAATTTCTATAGATGTCGTGTCATTCACAATAAGTGTGTCCAAAGTGTCAAGATCCTCTTAAGAAGGATAAACTAATTTCCTTATAAAAGGAATTACATAAAATGAGTTATCTTCACACATGGGCAAGAGGACAAGTAAGTGACATGTCCTCACATATGTACAAAAGTATAAAATACAACAGGGGTACCTTGGTTTATCCCATTTAATAAATAAATACAACCGAGGAAAGATTACTAATTCTAAAATGGTTATATATTTGAGATATAGGATTATGAAAGACATAATAAAGTTAGCTAAATTTAAGATAATACAATTTGGCTTTGCAAGCCAAAGATCTTAATTGTAGGCCTTATACCCAGCATGTTAAAAGAAGATTGTCTCATCATGAATATTTGCATTAAAGTCAATATAATTTCTTGTGGTTTCTCTAATATTGTTGGCTTCCATGCATAACTCTAGATAGAGTAGCTTGGGAGAGTCTTTTGGCCTCCTAGCCTTGCATCACATATCCTCTAAGAGACTTCATCAGAATTGGTCCACATACATCTAAATGTACTAGATCAAGAACACCTTCAAATCTGGTGTCACTCCTTAGAAAAGATGCTTTTGCAAACTTCTTCAATACATTTCCCTTGTATACATTAGCACACTTTTTTTTCACCCCCAAAACACCTATCATTGTCCCACAAAGCAATTTAGTGCTCTCTGATGAATATGGCCCATTCTCTTATGTCATATCTCTCCAAGATCTCTAGAATTGTTTCTTCTCATGAGTTCCTTAGGAGAATTAGAATTCAAACTATAAAGGAGACTACCCCTAACTCTAATAACTTTATGGGTGATTTCCAATTCTTATGCTTGATTAGCACATGTGCCCCTCTAAAGAGTACATTATACCCTTTATCATGAAGGACATATACAAAAATCAAATCCGTATCTAAGTTTGGTACATGCAACACATCATGAAGTGAAATTATATTTTCATTCTCCCTATGAAATTAAATTTATCTTTTCCAATTGAGTTGAGTTTGGACAAGTTCCCTATATAAATTGGGATGCTTGAATCCTCCTCCTTATAAATGGAGAAGTACTCTCTAACTCATGTCATATAAAATAATGCTCCACTATCTATATACCAAGAAAACTGTGAGGTTGAACTGATCATACAAGGTTTGAGTACAAACTAGGTCTTCCATTCTACTACAAAGCTTTAATGCACTTTTTGAAGCTTCTACCTACATTTTTTTTTCGTTCTTCTTCCTTTGTGTGAAATCACTCACATAGTGAAAAAACTCATGACAAATAAAGCACTTGATCCTAGAGAGGTCCTTCTTCTTCACACTTCATAAATTTAATCATTTTCTAGGCAACTTTTCTTTTACTTTCTCTTTTCTTACTAGGGTAATGTTTTATTGCTCCACCTCAATTTTCTTACCCTTTCTGTCCTTATTAACAATACTTAGTCTTAACTCCTTCTAAGTGAGATCACTCCATAGCCAATCCCATCTTGGTAAGGTGTTTCATCCACTAAGAACTTGAACAAAGACATCCCACTGATTAGTAAACCCATTTAGGGTTATGCATACTAGCTCATCATCATTGGGGCTATCTAGCTAACAATTGATAACTTTTCCTTGAAAGGTTTAAGCCTAGTGAGGTAACTTATGACATCTTCAAATGTATAGTATCATTTAGTTAAACTATTTATATTTTTTCACTTATTACAATATGTTCTATTGCTATATCACTAGAATTAAAAGAACTTGAAAAGATAGCTTTTTATATTCATTAAATTTGAACTAAATAATTATTTAACATATATAAAGTTTCCTATGGGCTTCACCTTGCATTGATCTAAAATGCAAGCGCTAGTGTAATACCTATTGACACTACCATTGCAACTAGTCTTACTCATGAAGAGAGATAAAAAATGAATGAATTTTGAAGGCCGGATAATTATTTCAGCACAAATTCAATAATAATAAACCATCACCATCATAACTCACAAATTGATTGATTGCTAACACATAATTGTTTCTACACATGTTCCAAATTTTCTTTGCAAATCTTGATGGAAAGCATCATCGTATACAATCTGCAGATGTTTGTGTGCCATATATTACATTGATTATTTGCCAATTGTTCTGTCTTTATCAATCATAATTATCCCTCAAAAAAAATTTCAATTTTTTTTTTGTTGTGGGAACCATCCATTTAGCTTTCAAATATGAATTCTACTTTCATGGATGGTGATGGATAAAAAATAATACTTAGCACTCATTGGATCTAGGTGATGCTCACAAAGGTGAATGATGGGGACTGAGAGGGGTGACCTCAGAAGAAGTATCAGTACTTTACCTATGTGAGCATCACCTAGATCCAATGAGTGCTAAGTGTTTCACTCATTCTCATTAGAGATGGGAGATGGGTTCATGTGAACCACTACTCATGAAACATGAGTCAATAAGTATGACTTTAAAAATTGCATAGCAATATCACAAGTTAAAAAAAAATGAAAAAATACTATATATATTATAAATATTATAAACTATGAATACAAATAAATATTAAATTAAAAATTAAATGTAAAAATCCATAAAAATCAATCAAATAAGGAGGATTAAAAAGTACAATTATTTTATTTAAAAAAGAAAAACATAATTAAATCATTCTTATTTAAAATATATATATGTTATTCTCACTTTAATTTTAATAAATTAGCTAAATTGAAAAATAGCAAATATTGATCTAAAACCATTACTTTCATTGTGTGAAGGTCATTTCTTACCAATAATCATCATTAATAGATTGGAAATTCATACAATCATAACAAGAGAAGAAGAAAGAGTTAGATATGAAGATAGAATAATATTCAGAGATAGTAGATATGAAGATAAAGTGATAGAGGAAAAGGTGGGTAAATAGATGGGAATATAGAGATGGAGAGAAAAATAAAGGAAAAAGGAGTGGGTAAATAAAATATGATTCAAGATAAAGAGAGGGAGGGAGTTAGTGAAATATAGAAGAGGAGGGAGGGAGAGAAAGGAAGAAGAAAAAGAAGTAGATTAATTGGTGGTAAGTAGAAATTCTTTTGACAATGTCATATCCTCTAGAATTGTAGTCATCTTATTAGTAGTAACTAATGTATACTAGCTAAGATATCACAATAAAAAGAAAGAAAAATTCTCATAGAAATGTTTATAATCATTAAATTTTAAATTTAAATTAAATTATAAAATATTTGTCTATAACTAGATAAATTAATTAAAAATTTAAAGCATTACAATAGTATTCCTACCTTTGAAAAAAATATATATTTAAAAATAGAACAACTTTTGAGTCTATAACCATAATTAATTTTACTATGAAATCTCTAATTGTCACCATCTGATAACGATTTCTTGCTTATAGTTGTTTCTTTATATTTTTTTCCTATGAGAGGTTATTTTCACCTCTTTTTAAGTAACATGTGGTTATTCCATCTTATCAAAATCTAAAAGATATCTAGCAATTTACAATGATAATAACGTAGAAGAAGACAAAGCACTACTTATCTTCCATGTGGGAAAACCAAAGCCCTTGTAGTCTTAAGAGAGGAGAGCCTATAGTTGTGAAGAGGGCTCAACATCATCTATAATGTGGGCTAGTTGAGAACCATTGCCTTTTCTCTTTCTCTTTCTTCTCTTTATCAGTAAGCTACTATCTTGGCATCTATCCATTTGAAGTGAGGAATAAAGAAAATTATTCTATGCTTCCATTCAAAAAATCTTTAATTATTTTCCCTTTCTCTTTCACCTATGTCTAGTCTAAAGCTTGTACAACCACTAACCACTATTGAAGAAAAGCTATATTTCTTATTGATGAAGGGTGCTCCCCTTAATACCAAAAACACATAATAGAAATAAAGAAATGACAACTCAATTTGCAAGAATAAAATATGGGCTTCTTATTATCGTACAACTATGGAATCATAGAATTTTGAAATACAATATGCAAACCCACATAGGCGTCTTCCTTACAATAATATACAACACAAAGCTACAAACTATCACCCAAATCCATCCTAGAAAATCTACAAGTTGTTCTTAAATTTATGTCACCTAAGAAGATTCTAGACATCAAACCCTAACACTTGAGATTGACCAACCCTAAAATTACACATAGAGTTATCCCAATACAGTTATGACATTTATTTGGGAAATTTTGGTTGGCCCAACTTTGAAAGACCATAACTTGTAAATTGTTGCTATGATTGACTACAATAACTCTATTATAAAATCCTTAGCTTATGATTTGTAGGACATGATTCATGCAAGCTCTAGACAACCTCATGTTGGAGCCCATATGGGGTCTCTAAGGCCTTCAAAACTGAGCTTAAAGTTTTCTACCAAGGTTACACACCATAAATCCACAACAACCTCATGTATACTCATGATATGTCACTAAGCCTTAGCTGACAGGATGATATATCCAAGATGAACCTCCACCTCTAAAATTATGACATTCTAAGCTCATATGACTGACTTATTAAGTAGAAATCCTCCAAAAATAATAATTATTCACTAAGAGAACCCTTATTTAAGAAACATAAAGGAAATATTTTTGGGTGATACAAGATTTATCTTACACTTAGGATGTTCTTGCATGAGACACCTGGGGAATTTTGAGAAGTGACCCTGTCACATCTCAAGTAGTCATAGGAAAACCAAGAAGGTCAACCTCCTCCCTTACTAGCCATGATGAATGCTTCACTGGCCTCCCTTTCATTTTGACTGGATACTCTTCATATATTTTTTTGTCCTTGTTCTTCTTCCAACATGAATGTCCAATATATCCTCAATCTCCTTTGTAGCTAAAGTAGCTACTGGAATACTCCATTGTACTTGTAAAAATTCATCTCTATTGCCTCCTTCATAATATTCAGTAAAATCTAAAATATTAAAGTATTGGTAAAATATTTAGTTCAATAAGAAACTCTACTTCATAGGCATTTCCAAAATCATACTTTTTCTATATTTTGCATGGTCCAAACTTCTTTATTTTCAACTTACTATATATACCCACTAGAAATATCTCCTTCTTCAAATTAACCATGACTTTATCTCCAATATGAAATTCCTTATACTCATTTTCACATCTACCTTAGCCTTGTATTGTGTATTCATCTTCATAAGGTGCTTCCTCACCTCCTCATGGATGTTCTTCAAATATTCATCAAGATTCTCCACTTCACCACTACTTATCTCTCCTTTATCCAACTACCTCAACTTAGAAGCATTTTTGGGATTAGTCTTGTATATAATCTAGAATGGTGATTTACCAATACTCTTGTTGATAGAATTATTATATGAAACTTTTTCTTGTGGTAAAAGAAAATATCATCTTTTTATCTTATCTCCAACCAAACATCTCAATAAATTCCCCAAACTTTGATTCATAACTTTTGTTTCTCCATATATCTTTCAATGATCGAATGAACTAAAATTCAAATTTTTCTTTAACTTCTTCCACCATGTATGCTAGAAATACCCTCAAAACTTGGTATCTCAATCTGAAACTATACTCTTTGGTAGGCTATATAATTAACAATATCAAATTTCCACAATCCATTTGAATGCAAATTGGTTTCTGGATTTGATTGTGTTTTTTTTATTATCAACATTTTAGATCACACTCTATGATCCATCATCATGATGGATCCTGGTGTGATCTATCATCAAGATCACATTTTTATCCTTCTCTCTCACATCTTGATGATGGATCATAGAGTGTGATCCAAAACATTGATGATAAAATTTTAAAATAAACACACACACACACACACACACAATCAAATCCAAAAACTAATTTGTAGACCATGTAATCTCACCATTTCTCTAAAAAACAACTCCACCACATGAATAGCATCACTAGTCTTCTTGCAAGGAATGAAATGTGTCAACTTTGGTAAACCGAGAACAAAATCCATGCTAATATCCTCTTGCAGCTTATCCAGTATTATTAATAGTTGATACAACCCTATATTCTACTTGACTCCTTTTTCCATTTTACAAACTCTACAACTTTTTAAGTAAACCTCTTGACATCTTGCTACAACTATGGCTAATAATAATTCTAAGAAACTAAATTAATGGTTTTATCTCTACCAAAGTGTCTAGCCAATCTTCCACAATGTTTCTTCCTAATGAGATTCTCTCTCATAGATCTTCTGGGAATGCACAACTAACTTCCTTTAAACAAAATACCATCTTGTATTATGAAATATAACCACTTGTCATGTCAAGTGTAATAGGTTTTGAACAAGCTTTCCAAGTTTCTCTAAAATCAAGATCCTTTGGATACAAATTCTTGAGTTCCTTGAACCCAACCACCTCAATTTGCATCTCTGTTATTATCTTCTACTAGAGCATCAACAACTTGATTAGACTTCCCACTCTTGTGTTTCAAAATAAAAGTATAATCTTGCAAAAACTTAACCCATATCAAATGTCTTTGGTTCAATTTTACTTGACAATTCAAATGTTGCAAAGCTTGATTATCATTATACAAAATAAACTCGTTAGGAAGAAGATAGTGTCTACACTTCTATAATTCCTGAACTATAGCATAAAATTCCTCATCATAAAAATTAAAAAAAAATTAAAAATTGCATCATTCAACTTCTCACTGAAATAAGCAATAGGTCTACCTTATTAGCTCAAAACATCTCCTATTGTAGTACCACTAGCATCACAGCCTACTTGAGAAACCTTGTTAAAATTTGGAAGTGCTAAACTAGGTTGTTCTATAACTTTTTGTTTCAACAAATTGAAACTCTTATCTACTCCTACAATCCACTTCTATTATTTCCTATTCTCTCTCATTATTTCAATCAAGGGTCCACAAATACTAGTACAACCTCTGATAAACTTTCTGTAAAAATTAGCTAGTTGATGAAAATATGTTACCTCAGTCATACTCATTGGATTAGGTCATTTGAGTATACCCTTCACTTTCTCAAGGTCTATTTTTAGACCTTCTACAAAAACTACAAAATCTTGGTGAACCAACTCCTTCACAACACTACACCTCTCCAAATTTATTAGCAACTTTTCTTCCCTCAACTTATCAAACACTTTACAAATATGCATCAAATTCTCCTTTGGTTTCTTACTAAAGATCAAAATATCATCTAGGTAAACAATGAAAAACTTACCCAGAAACTCCTACTCATTCATGAGTTGTATTAAAGTCCTTGTTGCATTGGGTAGCCCAAAAGCCATGACTAACACTCATACAATCCTTCCCTTTTCTTCAAGATAGACTTCCATTCATCTCATTCTTTGTTCTAAATTTTATGGTATCCACTTTCTAGATCTATCTTTGTGAAATACACAACTTCACTCAAACAATCCATAATATCATCCATTTACAAAAAATAAAATTTGTATTTAATTGTGATCTTGTTGATCTAGATCAAGAATCTATGCACATCCTTCATTCTCCATTCTTCTTTGGTAATAATAATAATGGTACAACATATAGACATAGAGTATCCTAAATCAACCCCTTCTACAACAACTCGGTCACTTGTCTATTCAATTGTTGACTTTATGTTGGTGTTATTTTGTATGCCACCTTGTTTGACAAAATGGATCCAAAAATTAATTCATCTGATGACTATTCTATATAAATTATAGTAATCCATCAGGTGCACTATCAGATACAATATTTGGAAACCTTTCCAACAAAAATGTAACTTCTACAAGTACCTCTTCTACTTCTTCTTTACCATCTTTTAGAATTATAGAAAAACACATATGCTCACATGTCATAACCTCTAAGAACTTACTTTCATCAACAAAACATACTCTACTAGCACTACATGTCTTTTCATATGTATCCTTCAATGGCTTCATCTTATGTTTCACTCTGTCCTTTATTAGAGTGTATGTATTTGCACACTCATCATGTAAAACATACCTATTAAACAACCACAGTCTACCCATAAATATGTGACATATGTCCATATGTATGATATCACATAACATCTCATCCTAGTAGCTTCCAATCTTAAACTTCACTTGGCATTGTTTGTTGACCATGACCATTTGGTCATTCTGCACCTAGGCAATATGATATGGACATGAGTGTTTATGTCTCTTAACCTTTAACTTTGTGACCATCTTTTATGATACCATATTGTTAGTACTACCACCATCAATGATCACATCACAACACTTATCTTCACATTTTCATCTTTTATAAAATAGGATCCTCCTTTGGTCAAGTTCATTCTCACCACTCAGTGATACTCTTCTATTAACTAGGACTTGCCCTCTTTTAGTATCTTTAGAATGTGATGATTTGGCATCTTAATCAACATGCATAAATCTTTTTGGAACTTCAGTTATCCTATCTTTACTTCATTGGCACTAAGGAAACTCAAATGTATATGCCCTTCTTCTCCATAGTGAAAAAAAGTCCCACAAAAATCTCCTCTACCAAATCCTTCCCTCTCTTCCTCTTCCTATTTGATCTCTATTATTTTACTATGGAAATGATTGGAATTGTTTTCCCTCTATTTTTGACTACTACTACTGGCCTCATCATTCTTCTTTGGATCTTCATTTTGGCCTTATAAGACTCTCAACCAGATCTTCCAGCATGACCTCTTATAATTTTCTAGTTATCAAACTTCTTGTTTGGCTTTTCCTCAACTCTTAGGGAAAGTTGGTATGCTTCTTCAATACCATTCATTCAAACAAGATTCAACTCCTCTTAAATACTTGGCATCAACCCATTAAGTTAATGGGAAACTTTCTCCTTGTAATATTTTTCATGGCTTTTACTAATGAGGGCTTAGTAGAACTCCTCAATAGACTCCTAAATAGATCTCCCCACCTACTTCAACCCTTGCATTTTCTTTAGAAAATCAAGCTCATAATCCATGAGAATGAATTGTTACTTCAATTTATCTATCATTCAGTCTCATCCCATAATTTTTTTTTCCTTCCCTCTTCTATTTCACTCCAACTAAATCTTTGGCCACTAGATCTTCACATTACCCTACAATTTGGCCTTCACAAACTTGACCATATTAGGATCCTCAATATCTTCATACTAAAAGCATTCCTTAAATTTTTTGATCTAGCTGATAAACTTCTCTGGTTTAAGATATCCTAAAAATGTGGGAACCTCAAACTTAGGTCATTTTCCAACCTTGGAGATGTCCCTAAAATTCCTTTGTTCTTCAAGGTTTAGAACTACCTCTTCTTCAACATTTTCTTCTTTGCCTTCATCCTCACTTTCATCTCTTACCAAAAAATTCATCCCTTTGTGCATTTTTTCTTTCATTTCTTGTATTTTCCTCTAGAGGGATCTAAAACCCTCAGGTGTGGCACCAATGACTCTTCCACCATGCTCTCTTTGTGGAGGCATTTTTGCACTTCCACTAAGACCCTAGTGCAAACTACCTTACAATTGGTGATCTATCTACACATGAAGCCCAAACCATGATCTTGGTGCAACCACCCCCATAGTTAGTGATCAAACACTTAGGAACTCCTTCTTTGATACCACTTGATGAAGGGTTCTCCCCCTAATACCACAAACATATAACATAAACAAAGAAATAATAGTAATTTGCAAGAATAAAATATGGGCTTCTTATTATTGCCACAAATGAAAAATTACAAAATTTTGAAATACATTATAAAAACCCACATGGGCATATTCCTTACAATAATATGCAATAGAGAGTTGCAAAATATCACCTAGATTTGTCCTAGACAATCTATGGGTCTTTCTTAAATAGACAAGTTTATGGTAGCTGAGAAGTTTCTAGACATCAAACCCTAATTCTTAAGGTTGACCAACCCTAAAATTACATATAGAATCAATCCAATACATTTATGACATTCATTTTGGAAATTTTGGTTGGCCAAACTTTGGAAGACCATAATCTACTAATTGTTAAATCAATTAACTATTATAACCCTATTTCAAAATTCTCATCTTCTAATCCATAGGGCTTGACTTGTGCAAACTCTTGTTGAGCCCATTTTGGAGCCCATCAAAGGCCTCTAAGGCCTTCAAAATTGAGCCTAAAGTTTTCTACCAAAATTACACACCAAAAATCTATAATAACTTTAGGAATACTCATTATATTGCATTAGGCCCTAACTAGTAGGTTGATATATCCAAGATGAACCTCCACCTCTAAAATTAGGATGTTTTGAGCTTGTATGACCAACTTACTAAGAAGCAAGCCTCCAAAAACAACAACTCTAGACTAAGACAATCCTTATTCAAGAACCATAGATGAAATATTTTTGGGCGATGCAAGATTTCTCTTACACTCAAGATGCCCATGCGTCACTTGTATAGGTTAGCCTTTGAGCTTCAAATGCTCTTTAATTATTCCTCATAGTCTTGTTTAATAGTTTGTCCCTCTTGCTTACTTGGCTTTACCTTGACTCTAGAAGCTCACAATTGTGAGGAAGCAAAAGGATGTCACCAACAAATGGTTCAATGTATGTATGATATTACTGCCCTATGAATTATAAGGTACAACTCCCTTATATGTGAGATATGAAATCAATTGTGTCTTTAATAAATCATTGGCATGGGGGTATGCTCTTAACCTAAGAGAAGAAGAGGATAAACTAGATTGTTTACAAATATGTAACAACCTAGGTAGGATAAGATTTTGGTAACCTATGATAGCTAGTGGAATGGATATCACAAGCTACCTTGAAGCCCTTCTAATATTAATCTTACTTTAATCAAAATGCAAATTAGTCCTACTAAAATGTAATCTAGGGAGAGAGAAGAGATGTACATGAAAGATGAAATGGAATCCACCTCGATTGATAGCACTCCACTAAAATGGACTCTAGTAAGATATCAACGGTTTCAAATCCATCTATCCTACAATCCCATAGAGGCTACTTTATTATGCATGGTTAGCTCCATTGGAGGAGACAATAAACAGAATATTAGAAATGCTAATCTCAAATAGAATTAAGACCTCACAAGCCCTAGTTGCAAATATCAATCAAATCCACCATTTCATACAACCTCTTGATTCACACACAGCATCTAGAAATATAGGGGGAGAAGTTGCATAAAATTTTCGATCCTTTCTATTAACTTAGAAAATTACATATATAGGACCCCTATTAAGGTTCTTGGCTAGTTAAGATCCAACAATCATTGGTTACAATTAAATACATCAGAGAAAGTAAAGAAAAAATGATTAGACACCCTCAAAATCATTCATATTCCTCTCTAATCTATAACAATCACCTTGGTGCAAAAATTTATATTTCATATCCTAATAGTTACAGCAAGTTTATATTCTGGTTATCACTCTTCTATCAATGATCATGATTTAAACATGGAAATGCTTTCATCTTTACCTTGTCGCTTCTTCACAACTATCATTCATACGATACTTTTAACTTGTGTGATGATGCAATGACTAATTATTTTGAATACATCATGAAACCTCACAACTTAAGATTTTAACCCACAGTCAAACCTTTTAAATGTGTGATCAAAGCATTTCACAACCCCACTACTCTGACCAGAGGTTGACTTTAACTCTTTGTGATGCCATAATTTCTCATCTGAGGTTAACTATTTCCTTTCATCAAAATGTCACAACTTGAAATTCTAACTCAACATTAACCTTTAAAATCCATGATCAAAGCATTCACTCTTTCACAATATTAACTTCAAGTTACTCTTTACTACCAACAATGATGTGATGAATAACTTCCACTAATCTATTGTTCTTACTCCAAGTTAACTCTAACCACTTATGAATAGGCAATAACTGTTATGCCTTAATTGTTGTTGTCTCTCACACCTTCATAAACTTCTTTGAGGATTAACATTAACATTTTTGATGATGCAATGAGTTTAAAAATTACCTTTTCATGCTCTTCACACCATTGCAACTTAGAATTCTTCAAGCCAGAAACAAGTTGCAATCAAGTGATGACCATTGAACTAAATATCTCACATCTTTGTTGTGGTTTGAGACTTAACATTTCTTTCAACCATAATGTTACAATAGCTTCACACTTAACTACCTAGGTCACTTTTCACAGCTTTGTGACTTATCTTTCATCATATGGGATATAAGCTGTGATGTTGCAAAAACCTTTGATTTGATCTTCATCTAATAGTTAGGAATCCATTTCCAATGGAAATTTACCTTTCAACATGTGATGTGGATATTCCAATGTATTCTACATCATTGATTTGACTTCCATCTTTATTCTTGCCGCCTTTGACTAGGTTGTTCTCCATTGTGTAATATATTGAGTTCTTCTTCTACATAGGATTTGAATTATCTTCCTTCTAAATTGTTTCCATCATCTACATCATATCCTCTAGTCTTGATATTGATGTTCTCTGCTACCTTTTTCTCTGAATGTAACTGTGATCTTCTTTTCCAATGCATCCTATCTTCACCATGAACACTTGATCAAAGTATTAGGATTTTAGAACAACTTCCCTCTCATCTAGGAAATTTGTATAGACATGCCCTCCCTTTCCTAAAAACCTAACATAAACGAATGAATTAAATTGTTTTTGAATGCCCACCTAGGTGCACACAAAGGGATAGATGATAGGAGAAGTTCCTTAGGGGCACTCTAGACACAAACATGATATCACATTGACTAAACACTATTCCTTGAAGTTTGAAAAATATAGGGGAACTAAAATCATGGCAATACATAGATAGAATCAATAACTTTACATGCAATCCAAAACAAAGAGAAAAACAATTTTAAATTTCATAATCCACTAGACATGGGACTATAAGTTTGTGGTCCACATATTCTATTTGAAGGAAATGAGAGTACCCCAGAAAGTCATCTGAGATATTCAAATCCTATATCCAATAATTAGCTTCTAATAAGCAAATACAAGTGCATACTACTATGCAATAAAATTGAGAAAAACATATTTGATTTCCCACAATTAAAACCTTAAAAGAAAGTGATTGTAATTTATCGATCTAAATACATTTCAGCAACATTACGCTATACTAAATTAATATTCTACCATCATGAAACTAGAAGAATGAGATAGGATAGAGAACACAAATATACGTGGTGGAAGCCCTTCTAGCTAAAAAACCACCCTCCAAACCATCAAGCTAATGTATTATTTAGCAAAAAGTTATAATACATTCATAGCCTTCACATGGAGATTTACATTTTGCTCCATTCTAGAGAAAATTTGGTAGCATAGCCCTATGCAAAGAAATTATCATCTCTCACTATCTCTTCAACAACTCATTGTAGTTATAGAAGTTTCATACCAAGGGAAAAAATTTCTAAAGAATCTACATTCAATGTATCTACAACTTTTTAGAAACTTCATTTATACACAACTCTTTCATAAAAACAAAGCAAAGAGAAAAAAGCCCAAAAAAAAGACTTCTTATTTTTTGCTCCAAGTCTATCGTAGTGGACTATTTGGTCTCATAAGGTTGAGTAACCTTATTCCAATGGTCTCCCACTTGACAAATACCTTAAAATATTCAAACTAATGAAATTATATCATCACACCCATCCATAAAACCACATAAATATTAACACATGCTCTCGTGCTCCCACTAGACACATGTGCAAACAACACAAGCATAAGATCTCAATGATAAAAAAGGATACATAATACTGACACCACCATACTATGCTCATAAGCTATACAGAATCATCAAAAATATCAACTTCTTAGCCCAACACAATTGTGAAGTTATCTTCCATAAAATAAGATAAAACATTAGCCATAACAACACCCAAATAGATTGCTCCAATCCAAACCCATGAGATTGAAAAATAGCATCCATAGTAAATGCCAACCCATTGAATCACCCATACCTCAAAGGTATCCTACATCATAAAATTCATGCCAATAGCATGATCAACCCATAATCTACAACCTCAAGCTCTATGTACAAACTAGTCGATGAAGACCAAACATGTACAAGAATTCCCATTGCATCATGTATCCCAAGTCTACTAATAAAAACAAAAAGAAAGTGTAACTATGTAGTACCAAGGACCATCCTTAAAGATATGCAAATCCTACAAAAAAAATGTTACAAGAAACATCTCTCTCATCTAGAATCCACAACTCTCCCATGTTCTCTACATCAACCAAATAAAAGAGTTAAGAAAACCATCATGTTTTCAAAAAAACAATGAAGTACAAGTGATAGCATAAGACCACAAAAGAGTAACCACCATAGCTCCAATAAATCTCAAAAATAAACGTAATATGAAGCCAAACATTCAAGATGATAATCAAGACCAAAGAGAGAACCGCAAATAATAAGCATGTAGCATGTCCTTCCACAAACACTTATAAATGTTAGTTGTTCAAAGTATGATCTCCTTCACAAACCCAAGAGAAAATCTATCACAACATCCAAAAAATCATTCAAACTCAAGAGATCAATCATAACATGATATCATGAATCTACATGGATGTAAGCCACTCAAAGAAGATAATACAACTCCATTTCCCATTTTAGTAAATCATCTCACTACCATCTCCAACTATCATCATAAATAAATAAAATACCTCAAGAAGATAACCATGTTATACATATCTCACAATGAATCCTCTAGAACCATCTAATTACAAATCAAGATCCATGAGTCTAAGAGAAAATATAAAACACTAAAAATAACATTGGGAAATAGCTATCAAGTGATAAATTTCCAAATAGACAAGAGTAGGGAATTAGAAAGCTCCTCCAAGATATATAAGTCATCATAACTTATACAAGAACAATCTCCTAATAGGTCTCTAATGAATTAACATCGAACCAAGGTATACGATCCTCAGACTTTCTATTGAAATCTCATCAAGAGTATACATATCAACAACATGTCCCTCATATCAAGAGAACTCTATTCTCACCTAATTCTCCAATCATCCATGAGTACCTATAATCAATCACTTCATGACAAAATTCATTGCTACAACATAGTGTTATTATAAGTATCAAGAAAATGATCAACACACTCAATACTAAGAAAAAAACCAAGATCAATGTCAAAGCTCCAACAATGGAATCAAGAACATAAAAATGACAACATGATCTAAAAATATCTCCTTAAAAGAGATAGCATGCTCCATGTGATCATATCAAATAACTACATCATGTCATGACTCTAAACTAGTAATCAAGAGAAAAGCCATGACATAAAAGCCACCATGATAGCATATCAAATAAAAGCATAAGAAACATCTCTACCAAGGACCCCTTGAATCCTAAAGATGTCAACATCTCCAATCACATGAAGATGCCATCTCCAACTATTGAACCAACAACTGTGAAAGATCCTTCTACTACAATAGTATCTAAAACATCGTCTAACACTAACAAAGATCATTCATCATCCTATGATGAAAAATAGTGACATTGCTAAAGCTCCCTTTGAAATGTAATATTGAGCTCTCCAAGAATATGATACAACATCCCCCAAATCTGAAAAAACATCTAGGCCTACACATACACTGAATAAAAACAAAATTTCCAAACTAAGGAAAGTCACCATGCTATAAGACCCCATAACTGATTATCTAAGTTGTCACTCATCATCCATCCTCTCATTCCAAAACAACCACACCAATGCATAAGTTACCATAGATAAGTCCAACTAATAAGTGTGCACCAACACTAACTCAAATCTGGTGGATATAGACAACCCACATCCAAGTTATCCTACTCTAATAAAATGGGTGGCCTACCCACCTGACTGCATAACTTGTAGACCCAATCATTGTAATATGTAAACCCACTACCACATCAATGACATGTAAAAATGATATAAAAGAGAACAAAATTATATCTAGACAACATGACTCAAACACCAAATCGAGCACAAATCTAATTTTCCAATTATGTCCACATTGAGCACTATAGTCCAAAAATCCAAAAAGTGTCACTATAGAAATGTTGAATGGATGATCATGTGCCAACATCTCTATGTAGAGAAAGAAACACACATCCTCTCACCATGCACAAATCATGCATGCATGTAGAACTACAACTATCTCCTTCTATAACATCCTAAAGAAACTAGAGTCTAGAAAATAGCTCTTTAATAGATCTACAATAAACCACAAGTTTTTATTTCAACATGCAAACCCTGCAAAAGAATTGTGTTGAAGAACACCCACATCCACATCCACTTCTCATTTGGAAGATAAAAAATTTTGAAAACACCAAATAATGAAACCCAAAATAATGGATTATCATAGATGATCATCAACATAGACTTTTAAGGAAAATATATAAACCCCTCAGATCCAACGAACAAGAATCCAATCCATGAAAGTATGATCATCGAAGAGGAAGATGCAATACAAGAAATTTAGACCCACTTATAGACCAATTCCACAACCATTATTATCACATGCATCATATGAAGATAGGTTATCCAAAAGCTTCTAGATAATCCAATGATCAACTCCATAACCTCTATGCATTCCAAGCAATAAAAGAGATTCCTTTCAATACCCATGCATCAGAAATTATTTAGGAATTATTCAATTCTCAACTCATTTCAACATGACCAACTCTATTTTCTTTGTTTTCATCATCCTTCAGTACTTTTTTTTTTTGTCTCTTGAAATACTAAATCAACTGCAAGACTTCCACTCATCAAAAGATTAATTATTAGCTGATTTCTTCAAAAAAAAAAATCTTCAACCTTCACAAGCTAAGAAATCTTAATAGAAGAAATACCCAGAACTAGAAACACTATGAATCATCACATGCAAGTAGCATGCAACTCACAAAACTGAGCTTTGATACCAGTTGAAAGGAAATGAGAGCACCCAAAAATTCATATGAGATTAGTATGCACAACCTGTATCCAATAGCTTCTAGAATAGATTCTAATAAGAAAATACAAGTGCATATAATTATGCAATAAAAACTGAAATAGACATAGTTGATTTCCCACAATTAAAACCTTAAAGGAAAGTGATTGCAATTTATAGATCTAAATAATTTTTAACAACATTATGCTATACTAATTTAATATTCTACAACCATGAAACTAGAAGAATGAGATAGAATAGAGAACACATATATGTGTGTGGAAAACCTTTCTAGGTAAAAATCCCACCCTCCAAACCATCAAGCTAATGTATTATTGAGCAATAAGTTACAACATATTTTCAACCTTCATGTCGAGATTTAAATCTTACTCCATTCTAAAGAAAATATGGCAGCATAACCTTGTGCAAAGAACTTCTCATCTTTCTCTCACATCTCTTTAGCAACTAATTATATTTATAGAGTTTTCATACAAAATGAAATGATTTCTAGAGAGTCTACATTCAATGTATCTACAATTTATTTAGAAACTTCCTTTATGCAGAACTCTTGCATAAAAACAAAGAAAAGAAAATAAAGCTCAAAAAATAGACTTTCTCTTTTTTCCTCTAAGTCTATCCTTGCGAAAGATTTGGTGTCATTTAGCATCTTCCAAAAATGCATATATTAAAAACCAATAAAGCATAATAAGGTTGAGTCACCTTATCCCAACACTATTTCCACTTCCATGTCACCCAACAGGATCATTTCAAAGAAACCTAAGCACATCCACATAGATTATGATTTAGAGATTCCTGTAAGCAACAAAATCAAAGTAAAAACTATTGAAATATCACTATTTACCCTAAACTTGTGATCAATATGCACACAGGCTTCCCCACTATGATTTTCATAACTCTATAAACTAAATCATTAAGGTCATCACCACTGTCTTCTTAGAATCTTCCCATTTTTAAAACATGTTTAAAAAAAGGTAAACTCCTATTTCTGTTGGTCTTAATCTTTCTAGAAAGATTCTACCAAACAAGTTCTATAAAAAATCCTATTTATCAAAAGATCCTCTAATGATGTTCTATATTCATGTGAAATGAAATTGATCATTCACATTAGAGCTTTGTACTTAGTGACATGTGTCAGATGTCAAATTATCATTATTCTATTTTAACCAATCATAATTATCCCTCAGACTAATCTTGATTTTGGTGATCTATAAATCTCTTTTTAGTTTTCAAATCTTAAAAATCTTCTTTCGTCTATAATTATGGAAAAATAATAAGATAAAGTTTGAATATTTTCATGTATCCAAATCCATGATGTACCTTAAAACAAGATGAACTAGTGAAAAATAATTAGTCTCTTATTTATGTAATTAGCATAGAAAGAGGAAAGAGAAAAGATCTATCACTTTAATGACAACTCCCTTACCCAATTAAACAATATCCTAATAGAATAACAACATAACTTGTAAAATCATGCCAACAAAAATATGCACACAAAAATTCTACATAACTTCATAAATTCCAATAGAAAAATAGATTCCATGTGAGCTCATATTACATTAAAAGTAACAATGACAATGAATTATATGATAGCATTTTATAATCCTATCAGTGATAGAAATTAACTCTTTAATCCGACCTTGGATAAGACCATCTAAAGAATCCATACATAGAATAGTTCCTTAAAACTTGGATGAGAAAATGGATATGAAAGAGTATATTGATAGAAGTTCAAAAAAAAATATTAATTCAAGTTTTTGGCTAGGTCTCCACAACAAAAATTCAAAGGATCTAAATAAATAATAATAGATTATGCATCACTGAATTTAAATACTAGTATATCTATTTTTTAGACACATTATTTATGCGCGCAATAAATAGTTGATAGGAGTATATTATTTTGTACAATGAGAATAATTGATAATAAAATTATCACGAAAATGAGTAATAATGAAAAAATATCATAAAGTTGTCTCCATATGTAAATGTATTGTAGATTATATATGAATAATTTCTATGAAGAAAATATATGTAGACTAGGTAAAGTTGAACAATGACTTCTTATTATTAAAAGTAATTATTGTGATATTATTTTTATAATAAATGTCTAGTTTTTAACTGAACCCTATACTTTAATGTGCATAAATTACATTAAAATTAATTTTTAATTTAATTAAAATTAAATTAATATTTTAATAAACTAAATAAATATTAATTTTTTATTTAATTTAATATATATACTAATAAATTACTACCAAAAAAAGTCTTCCCATAAAAAATCTATTATAAAATATTAATAGAAAAATAACATGAAAAATAAGCACATATAAAGTGAAGAGAGAAAAAACTAAAATAATTATAAAAAATTAAAAATTAAACTAATTTAAATTCTATTAGCTTAAATATGTGAATAAAATAATCACTTAAAACAAAATCTTCATGAATGAATCTATGTGAAAATTTAATATAAGAAATATTTTTAAAAATAGCAACTTCTCCCACCATTATCTTATTGGCTAAACTAATAATTAATAATTAAAGTAAAAAATAAATCTAATTTAAAAAACTAAAAAATTCAATCAATTTTAAAATTAAAAGTTGAATAAATGTGAAGAAAAATAAGAGTTAAAAGTGAGATAGCAACTAATTACTTTTCTAAATAAATGGAAAAAAAAAAGAATTTAAGACGAAGATAAATTAAAATTCATAAATTAAATTAAATCTTATGCGAATAAGGCAAGAGCCTACAACACAATGATAACTTGTGAGCCTCTCATCTAGGAGATCTTGGGTTTGAATTCACTTAACACATAAAATAAAAAATTACAATGAATAACAATAATGAATCTAGGCTTTGATTGTTTACCAATCAAAAATAAATAAATAAATACCTTATCTAAATAAATTAATTTATAAATTATTTCTAATTAAATTAAAATAATAGATTAAAAACTTTTAAATAAGTAACGAATAATAACTAAAAAGTCTTCCCATAAAAAATTTATGATAAAAAATTAATAGGAAAATAACATGGAAAAAATAGCATGTATATGTGAAGAGCAAAAAATAAAATTAAAAAATAAAAAACTAAACCAATTTAAAGTCTATCACCTGAAATATATGAATAAAAAAAATATCTATCAACAAATCTATTATGAAAAATCAATATGAGAAATATTTAAAATATTTAAAATTAACAACTCCTCCCACCAATATCGTAGCTAAACTAAAAATATATATTTAAAATTAAAAATAAATTAATTTTAAAACTAAAGTCTTTAATCAATTTTAAAAATCAATAGTTAAATAAATATGAAGAAAAACATGAGTTAAAGGTGGAGATAACAACTAAATAATTTTGGGGTGACAATAAAAACAACTAATGAGTTAGCTGCATGGATTCGATCAGGAAGTGACCAAAAGCATGGTGGGGTCCTAGAAGGATGGAAGGGTGAAGGTGAATGGTATCTACTTCCATATAATGGAGGAAGTGATTGCGACTGTCACTAAAATCCCTATCGAGGGTTTCAAATTCTTCAGGGATAAGAAGCTCTCGGCTAATGTGGTTAGGGACTTTGTGGAGAGTGAGAAGGAATTGAAGGCGCTGAAAAAGTTTGACACCTACTATGTTCCCAACTCCATGAAGAAGCAGTGGAGGTATGTTCTAAAAGTTGTTATCAAATACTTTACTTTGGACCCTAGGTTTGATAGAGCTCGCACCCACCACTTTGTAATCTTGAATCATTTTTGGCATAATGCCAAAATTTCCTTTCCATATTATCTATTAACCTCAATGAGCAAGGTGGTGGACAGCTTCAAAAAGAAGCCCATCGCAAACCCAGCTCTACATAAGGGGTTTCTATTGCTTATCCATGAGCACTTCAAGGCTCAAACTATAAGCAATGCCTCCCCTCAAGCAAAGAATGTGAAGCCTGGTAGTTCTAGTTACTCCTCTAACTCGGATGAAATTCAAAGCCTCATCTCTAAGAAAGGAGGGATCTCTTCTTCGAGGAAAGTTGCAACTTACCAAGCTAAAAAATGGCCCACCCCCATAACCCCAAGTAGAATAAGCCCTAGGGATCTTGGGTAGAAGCCTCCTGAGAAGGCTGAGGAGGGAGGAAGCTATGATGAGGAGGAGCCAGAGTCTGAGGAGTTGATTAGGTAGATGCAAGAGGAAATTAAGGAGGAAAGTGGAAGGAAGAAATGTAGGTGGGAGATTTTGGAGGAAGTGTGCTCTCAATTTGAGGAGGCGTCTATGCTGCCCTTGTCTCCTGTCCATCTCCAACCTGAGGAGCAGTAAGAGGAGAAAGCTGGGTATGCGGAAGGGGAAGTGCAGACCAATGATAGGAGGAAAGCGTGGATAAACTTCAATGTCAAGACTATGAAGATGGGCATCTTTAGGTAGGCCATGAACCCCCAAATCCTTGTGGAAAATCAAGAAGAATAGCAGCTGGAAGAACTCATTGACCCGGCGATTGTGGCTATTTCGGACAGAGCTAGGGAGACAAGGATGAACCTCTTGAATAATGCTCATAACAGCATGATTGACAACTTTAGATCAATCAAATGGCTTTTCCATGAGCTAGAGGAGGTCAAAGATCAGGTGAAACATATTGAGGCAACAAGAAAAGGGATGGATGGTAATAGAAGGATAGATTCGACAGACAAGCTCAGTTTGGCAGAAAAAGGGATATATAACCTAGAGAACTATAATCACAACCTTGTGAATCAGATGTTCTCTTTGTTAAGCTCCATAAACAACAACATCATCTCTCTCATGGGTTGGATCAAAGACAGAGATATGCAAGATGATGAGGAAGGAAAAGATAGGGTTGAAGCCAGAATGGAGGATGACTTTGCAAAGGACAACTTCATTCCTGATTAGGACCAGGGGAACCAAAGGGTACAATAGCTAGAAGAGAAGGAGAATCAATTGGCCTTTGAGGTTGCTCAAGTTATGCAAGAGCTAGAGCAAAAGAACAAGGAATAACTCTTGCATGTTCTTTTGTTTCTTGTTGTCTTTTGGCTTTTTGTTCTAGCTTTAGGCTATGGCTTTGTCTGTCTTTTTTCCTAGTCTTTTTTTAGAACTCTACTTTCAGGCTAGGCATTATGCTTATTATCAGCCTTTGATCTTATACTTTTTTGGCTGGGCTTTCATGCTTATTATCAGCCTTTTATGTTTTAACTTTCGGGTTTCAGGCTCCCCGTAAAACTTGTTTATCTAATCAAAAACAACTAAATAATTTTCTAAATAAATAGGAAAGAAATCAAGAATTAAAAGTGCAAATAAATTAAAATTCATAAATTAAATTAAATCTTATATGAATAAATTTTATTATATATAAATATGTAGCATTTAAGATAAGTAGGATGGCTAGAAAAAAATGAAAAAACTTGATTCTTTTCAGTAGACAGATTCAAGGTAAACTTTGAGAAACCCCCCTCTAGAAAAAGATATAAATTATTGGCGAATCTTTCATTATTTTAAAAAGCTAAATTATTTTTATTGGTGAATCTCTCATTTTTTATATTTTAAATATTATTTACATTGGTGATTATTTTGGAATCATAATTTTTGAGTAGAAAATATTGGTGAATCTCAATAATTAATAGAAATTTTGCTAATCACCACGAAATATTACAAATCAAAATTGAACATGTTTTACCTCATGGAAACTATGAGGATCATTACATTATATTTTAAATCAATAGTGAAGACTAAATATTGGTGATATATCCCTAAATTAACTAATAATTATGATATTTATTGGTGAATTAATTTTTAATTTCTCTGATAATATATAATATTTAGGTGAATCAAATCTAATCATGTATCAAATATTGTGGTGACTGTTTGAGTTTAAATTTTTCAATAAAATAAATTATTGAGTGATTTTAAATATTTTAGAATTAAATTTAATAAAAATGTGGTGATTTGGCTTGCATTAAATCTTAAATTATTAGCCATATTAGTCGCAAAAAATTTCTAAAATTAGCCAATTGACAAATATTAGCCACTAAAAATACCTTGGATGGATTTTGTCTAAGGCAATTACCCTTGCGACCCTTTACTCCTCAGGAAAAATTTTCTTCTCCATGAGATCCTAGGGTTATACACAACTCTAATAGGGATCCTATTCATACTAGGAATTCTTTTGTTGCATTAGAGGGGGATTATCTTGCTTCAATGAAGGGTCCAGAGCTTGGAGTGAAGGCTATGGCTAAACACAAAGAATCTATTATTTTGAATCTTCATCCTTCTTAGTAAAGAAGAGCTGAAAAAAATTTCAATGGCTTCAAAAACTCTTCTCCAATAGAAACCTTATAGCTAGGAAAAATAACCTAAGGGTGGTTTTGACTTGAATCCCTTCTTTTTGCAACAAAAGTCAATTTGGTTTCACTGGGCATGGAATGGGAAGGAAGAACGATATCATTGATCTAGGGTGAAGGGTTATTGAAAAACCTAACCCACCTTTTGGTAATTATTTGCATCAAGACCACAAGCAGCTAGCCCCCCTAATGTCAAATACTTTCCTTACTAAACAAGAGTAATTTAAACCCTAATCCTTAGTAATGAGAATATAGGAAATTTGTGGAAACAATGCAAATCTTGTGGTTTGTTCACTAAATGGTGTGGATCGAGCTCTCTTCCTATGAAAATATTTGTTCAAATAACTTCAATGTTGCATAATTAGGTAAGTATTTCTAACTTGCTCAATAATAAGTTTTTTATCAACTATAAGTCTAAAGATCTTAGAGATAAATTGTTTTATGATGTGTTGTTCTTTCTAGAAGGCCAACATGTAAAATTCATAATATGGATGCCTAATTTTAATACAAAATTTCAACAATCTTAAAATTATAAAATGGGTTTCTTTTCAAAGATGAATAAATCTCCCTATTTAGCTTCTCCAAGAGAACACTTTACTAAAAATTGGTGATTCTTTGGAGAGATTTAGAGGGTTAGAAAAAAATTTCTTAAATTATATTGATGTCGAAATTTTGGTTGACCTCAATGTTAATGAATCTTCTCTAAAACCCCTCAGAATTGTCACAAATCATTCTATATATTATCTTAACCGAGAGATTTTCATAGAAGCATGTGAGGGTCATCTATTATGGCCACCAAATAGCTCTAATAATCATTTTACTAAATTAATTTTCCATAGAATCAATTTGTCTAAGGAAGATTGGATGAAAATTATGTGTTCCTTTCCTAGAGCTAGCTATCCATTAACCCCCATCCTCAACAATAAGGAGAAATCGGGGGATCACCTAAATAAGAATCTACCATCTTCCTCCCATCCTCCTCTATTTGAGGGGAATAATTTAGAATTTTTTTTATCTCTCAACCCTTCAAGGGGAGTATTTTCTATTACTAGAGGGAACACTCTTTCTTGCGAAGGAATATTCTCTCCCAATTCTCTGAATGCTAGAAATTATTCGGAAGTCCCAAATCATGACAAGATCCCAATAACTACTTCCATGAATAATTTGGGGAAATCTCCTTCTCTACCCTTCAATATGGAGGATCAAAATTACAATACTCAAATAGATGGGTCTCCTAGTACCCCTTCCAAAGAGAGGTCCCTTCCCTTGAATAGTAGAGGTTCCTCTGATGAAAGGTTAAGTAGGGAAGAGAAAGAAGCCCTCTATGGAAAATATATAGATAGAGGATCTTATCAATACTTTTGCAAAAGATGTGGTTAAGGATTATGTAGATCTTCAAAAAAAGTTACTCATTGATCAATTGCTTTCCCTAGGAGGAGAAGGCTACACTATGAATAATCTTCACTCAGGTTTTCTATAATTGGAGGAACTAGACAAAACTAGAGGCATTGAATAATTAGATGCCCCTTTAGCCTCTCCTAGCTTAGATAGGATTTCCAAAAAAAGAGGGAGGAAATTCTTGAATGAACTCAGATCTCAAGTTGTTGAAGCTGAAGGAATGAAAAAAGCAAGGAAGGGGAAGTGCTTTCCTAATGGGAAATGTTAGTCCTATCTTGGAATGTTAGGGGTCTCAATGCCCCTAACAAATGGAACCTTCTAAAGTGTTGTCTTGATACATATAAACTTGATATTATTATTATTCAAGAAACTTAAATGATCTTATAAGAATTTTATGATTTTAAAAAGAAATTAGGTTTCAGATGTACTTGGGGAAGCCCAACTGAACATGATTCAGGGGGCTTGGCCTTCATATGGAACCCCCACAAAATTAGTATCTCCCCTATTAATGTAAATAAATATTAGATGTTGGCTCAAGTTAAGGATTTTTATAAGATTTTATTTTTTTCACTTTTTAATGTATATGAACGCACCTCTACATCTAATAAAAGGAAGGTATCACAAGAGATAGGAATTCATCTTTAGTACCCTAATCAATTATGTGCTTTAGGAGGTGATTTCAATGCAATAACCTCACCTTCATAAAAAAAGAGGAGGTGTACCAAAACTTCCTCAAACCTCTATATATTTTAATCATTGGATCAGCACTAATTCCTTGGTGGAGGTAACATCAGTAGACAATTCTCTTATCTAGAACAACATAAGGCAAGGTTATAATCAAGTAGATAGACAGGTTCTTTTCTTGGGGTAACTTCCCAAATCAAATCTCCTATTTTAAATGTGAGACCTTACTATTGTCGAGTTTTGAACATTTCCCAGTTCTCCTAAACATGTATATGGGAGAATCCCCAATCAAAATCCCTTCAAATTTGAACAAATATGGTTTCTAGACCCCTCTCTTCTATCCTTATTGGAATCCTAGTGGAAGGAGGCAGAAGTCTTAGGTTCCAAATTTTATAAAGTAGTTCAAAGTTAAAAATCATCAAGAATCAACTCATTTAGTGGAATAAATCCAAATTTAGAAACTTCTTTGATTAAAAAAGGCACGTGGATGCAAAACCAGAAC
This sequence comes from Cupressus sempervirens, assembly GCA_028749045.1. Classification (NCBI taxonomy): domain Eukaryota; kingdom Viridiplantae; phylum Streptophyta; class Pinopsida; order Cupressales; family Cupressaceae; genus Cupressus; species Cupressus sempervirens. Next base: position 249,547,795 of record CM053786.1, on the reverse strand, counting down.
ATGTAAACATGGAAGTCTTGGTTGTAGGCATGGGGGAGAACTTTATATCCATGAAAAAAAAAAGGTAAAGTTAAAATTAGAATAAATTCTAGCCAAAGAAGAAGTTTACTAGATGCAGAAATCTATGGAGACTTGGCTTAAAGAAGGAGATAAGAAAATATTTTATTTCCATAATAGTATGAAGCTTCACAAGGCTCAAAACAAGGTTACTAGGATCCATCCAAAGAATGGATCTATCCTAGAAAACTCCTTGAAGTTGGTAGAGGACACCTCCTCCTTCTTTAATAATATCCTTAATGAAAACTCTTCTATATCAAATAAGCATGAATTCCTCAAAATCATTCCTAAAATCATTTCCCCAGATCAAAACAAAGCACTTTTGGAAAAATGTACTAAAGAAGAAGTGGAAAATGTTCTAAATCATATGAACATGGAAAATTCCCTTGAGCTAGCTAGTTTTCTTGGATGAAGTTATTGAGGCTCTTGAAGGAGACCCTAATTCTAGAGGGCTTCTCAAGGAAGTTAATCACACATTCCTAGTTTTAACCCCTAAACAAGAATCTTCTGAGAGCTTAAAGGATTATAGATCTATTTCTCTTTGCAATACGTTATATAAGCTACTAACAAAAACCATAACTAGTAGGCTTCAAAAGCTATTACCATCCCCCATTAATAAAGAACAAACAGGTTTTGTCCCTAGCAGATCAATTTATGATGGGTTGTGATAGCTCAAGAAATTATGCATTCTTTATAATTATCAAGAAAATGTGGGATGCTTATAAAATTGGATCTTTCAAATCCTATGATAAGATAAATGGGTAATTCCTATGTAAGTGTCTCCAAGCTTATCTCTTTGCTAAACCTTGGGTCAACTTAATATTTGAATGTATCTCTACTCTAAGATTATATTTTTAGTAAATGGAGCCCTAGAAGGACTTTCTTCTCCTTCAAGAGGGCTCAGACAATAGGACCATTTTTCTCCATTCCTATTTATCCTAATTTCAAAATCCCTAGGTAGAGCATTTCAAGCTACTTGTTCTAACAAAATTCTTAAAAGAATTCAACCAGCAAGGAATGATGAGCCAACTACCCACCAACAATTTGTTGAGATAATGGGTGTTGCACACATTGCATAATATTGTTATATTGTATTATTTTATTTTATTTTATTATGTAACATTGATGAGTTGTATTGTAACTTTGTGATAACATTTCATGTAATTATTTAATATTAGGGAAAAGACTTAAAATTCCAATGTTAAATGTGTGGTCAATGGGTTAGGTAGCACATGGTTTATGTAATAAAACTTGGTGGTTTTGTGGGATTTTCTATTTTATAAGTAGACACAAGGGTAGTTTTTGTGTAAGAAAGACAAAAGGAAAAGGGGAAAGAGTCTAGCAGGACAAGGCTTGATAGGTTAAACAAGGGTGCATTTGTGATGGTTGGAAGCATGGCATCGGATGTGTAGATTTATGCTTGTTCACATAGATTGCCTAGTGGTGGCTATGGCTTTGAAGGCTTATATGGTTGTATTGCAATGGTATTTTTACTGAATAATACATGGTGATGGATGCTTTTGGAGGCTAGGTTTTTCCCTTAATGAGGGTTTCCAGTGTATATCTTGTGTCACATTTTTGTGGGTATGTTGTTTATTCTCTTTCATGTGGATTTCAAATGCATATTTATTTTGGATCTATTATGGGTTATTTGGAAACAATTATATTCTTTGTTGCAAGTTTCCTTACAACTGGTATCAAAGCTATGGTTTTATTATTGTAACCCTAGATTGAATCCATGGAAATGCATGAGAAGATTTAAAAAAGGACAAGATATATGAGTTATTTATTGCAAATCTGTAGGTTTTGGGTTTGCTGTTATGATGGGATATTGGTAGATTTTGGGCATGTGAAATTGTTGGACAAAAGAATTTTTTGGATTTTTCATTTAAATGAGGGTTTTAGGTGGGAGCTTGCAAAAATTGTAAGGAAACTCAGGTGCGGAAATAGCTTCCTACACTAATCTCATAAGGAAAGTATGGTGCAAATCCTTTTAAAATCTTCTACACTTACAGATTCAATATCATGTAAACAACAATATTGCAGCCAACCATACATACAGAAATTAGATAGAGAAAGAACACATAACACAAAGATTTGCCGGTGGGAAAAAACCTTTCGATAAAACAACCCCACCCCTCCAGAACCTGCACAATGTATTATCTTCAACACAAGATTACAATATACTTGCAATGCAAGTTTAACATCAACAATAGAAGACTCCAGCAGCACCTCAGTACCTGCAAACTTTCATCTATCACACTATTGCATTACAACATGCAATACCCATTTTATGAACATCTTAAGACCCAAAAAAATGCCCATAATGGAGTTGGATATTTTTCATGGATCAACCACCAAGAAACATGCACAATGCCACATGTACATCCAATACCAAGAAAAGGGCATCCATCCCTTGAATAGACAATGATAGCTTGTCATAGAATCTGCCAAAAATAGCAGTTACAAGAGAAGTGTAAGGGAATCTGTCATACCAACCTATTTTTGGCATATTCTCTTACACACACCAACCACTCATTCTTGGGAACCCAAATAGGCCTCATGTCATAAGATGCTCTTACACCTGTCATAGCTCATCCCTTAAATAGCTCTTACGCATCATAGGAATCCATCATAACCATTTCAGCCATGATCTCCTTCACATACTTCAAGATGCCGACACATGTAAGTGATCAACATGCCAACTAGACATGTACACTCACATTTACATATTATTTGCAAAAATACATTTTACAAAACAAATAATAATAAGAATAGGAATTATACAAGGTTGAGAACCTTATTCCTAACATTCTCCCACTTGTCGAACACCTTGTAAGAGCAATCAGGAACTAATTGCTATAGGCTGAAAGGCCCATAGACTCTGAACACCATCTGAACTTCTCAACGCCTACTGGTTTTCTTAATGCATCTGCAACATTCTTTATAGTATCTACCTTCTCCAAATTTACCTTTCCATCTTCCACCATATCTCTCACAAAGTTAAATTGCACATCAATGTGCTTCATTCTGGCATGGAAAGTTGGATTCTTCGCAAGGCAAATAGCACTCTGACTATCACACCAAATAGTAATTTGTTCTACATCAACACCAACATCAAAACACAATCTCTTAAGCCAAATGGATTCCTTACAAGCATGAGTAGCAGCCATGTACTTAGCTTCTGTAGTGGACAAAGCAACCATAGGTTGTTGTTTACTCATCCAATTGATGGCACCACCAAACATAGTGAACACATAACCACTGGTGGATCTCCTGCGATCAATATCACCTACCCAATCTGAATCCACAAACCCATGAATACAAAATGAATGCGAAAATCTAGAAGAGTTACCATGATAACATATGGAGTAATCTGATGTACCCCTCAAATATCTAAATACTCACTTAACTGGATCCTAATGTATCCATCCAAGATTAGCCATAAACCGACTTAGGGCTCCCATTGCTTGGGCAATGTCTGGTCTAGTATAGACCATAGCATACATAAGACTGCCAACTGCACTAGCATAAGGTACTCTACTCATGTCCTCCACCTCACTAGGAGATTTTGGACAATCATCAATAGATAACTTTGTTCCCACAGAAATAGGAACACATAGTGGTCTACAATCTACCATGTTGAACCTATCCAAAACAGACTTTACATACTTACTCTGACTCAACCAAAGTTTTTTGTTAGACCTATCTCTACTGATTTCCATACCCAAGATGTACCTAGCTGCCCCAAGATCTTTCATCTCAAACTATGCTAACAACTGAGATTTAAAATCAGAAATCATACCCTTACCCTTCCCAAATAGAAACATATCATCAACATATAATGCAACAATAAGAAGGTGACCATTTTGAACTCTGAAATAAACACAATGATCTGATTTCGATCTTACAAATCCAATTGATAACACAAAGGCATCAAACTTAAGGTACCACATCCTAGGAGATTGCTTCAAACCATATAGAGATTTCTTCAATCTGCAAACAAAGGATTCTTTACCTTTAACAATGTAGTGCTCAGGCTGTGACATATAAATCTCTTCCTCAAAATCACCATGAAGGAAAGTTGTCTTCACATCCATCTGTTCTATCTCTAAATCATATGATGCAGCAAGAGATAACAGAAATCTACTGAATGTCAACTTTGCAACAGGAGAGAATATTTCACCATAATCTATTCCCTCTACCTGTGAATATCCCTTTGCAACCAATCTAGCTTTGTACCTTTCAACACTGCCATCTGCACAGAATTTCTTCTTGAACACCCATTTACAGCCAACAGGTTTTCTCCCTTTAGGCAAAGGTACACGGTCCCATGTTTTTTTTTTCTCTAATGAAGCCATCTCATCATCCATAGCCTCAATCCAAGAACCTGCATCTTCCATGCCCAAAGCCTCTTTCATAGATCTAGGCTCATCAGTGTTAGTAATCAAAGCAAAAGCACAACTGGAATCTAACATAGAATAACCAAACCTTTCTAGTTTCTTTCTTTCTCTCATGGATCTCCTCAAGGGCTGAGGTTGACATTGTTCTTTCTCTTCTTCTGAACTATCAGAGCTGATAGAGCTCTCCTCATCATTAGACCCAACATGGTCTCTCTGTTCAGTCTTCTTAGGGGTAGGAGGCAACTGAACAACATCTTTTTCCTTTTCTTTTTCATCTAGTTGTAGCACAATAGGAGAAGATGTTAGCTCTCTAAAAATAACATTTTTGCTATACAACACCTTACTAGTCACAGGATCCCAAAGCTTGTCCTTTCACACTAGCACTGTACCTGATGAAAATACATTTAACAGCTTTGTTTTCCAACTTAGATCTTTTCTCCTTTGGAACATATGCATAAGCTTCACAACCAAAAACATGAAGATGTCTAATTGAAGGCTTCTTACCAGACCACACCTCCATGGGTGTCTTACCAAAAAGGGCTGATGTAGGAGATCTATTAACCAGATAGCAAGCAGTGGCCACAGCTTCGGCCCAAAACCTTTGTTCTAAACCAGCTCCACTAAGCATACTCCTAGCCTTCTCCATCAGTGTCCTGTTCATTCTCTCTACAACTCCATTTTGCTCCATGGTATAAGGAGTTGTCTTATGCCTCTCGATACCTTTTTCTTTACAAAACTGTTCAAACTCTGCTGAGCAAAACTCACCACCATTGTCAGTTCTCACACACTTAATCTTCTTACTAGTTTGATTCTCTACAAGGGCTTTAAATTCCTTGAATTGACTAAAGAATTGTGTCTTAATTTTAAAAGAAATAAATCCATGTCCTTCTACTATAATCATCTATGAAAGATACAAAAAATATAGACTTGGAGATCGAAGGAACTTTTATAGGACCAAATACATCAGAATGAATAAGATCCAAAACATTAGAAGATTTGTGAGAACTAGAGTAAAATTGAACACGATTTTGTTTACCATATACACAATGTTCACAGAAGTCGAACTCGAGATTGCAATCATTTAACCCCTCAACAAGATTTTTCTTTTTCAGGGTTCTGAGACCCTTCTCACCAATGTGGCCAAGTCTCATATGCCACAACATTGTCTTTTCTGCAAGAAGCTTTCCTTCCAAAGTGTTTGCATTGCCATCGCAACCAATAATCACAAAATTCTTCACTACTCGTTCAGATGGTGAGGATGAAGAACTGTTAAATAGAGGAATACATGTATCTAGCTTAAAAAAAGTACCTCTCCTAGTACCCTTAGCAAGCACCATCGATCCTCTAATCATCTTACATCCTTCTTTTGAAAAAACAACTTGCACACCTACATCATTCAGCATACTTATAGATAATAGGTTTTGTGCCAAACTTGGAATGTGCATAACTCCATTGATTCCCTTTACTCGTCCATCAAGAAATTTGATAGTGACCCTTCCGCGTCCAACTATCTTTAGGTGAGAATCATCACCCAAGTACACCTTTCCACCATTGAACTCTTCATATCTTGAGAACTAGTTTCGATGAGAGGTCATGCGAAAAGATGCACCCGAGTCAACCAACCATACATCATCAGATGCATGGGCTACCAAACCTACGATGAATGAATCGCCATCTTCTTGAGATTTTTCAAAACTAGAATCTAAGGCTTTCTTCTTCTTCTTAGGCTCTTTACAGTCTTTACCAAAGTGCCCAGTCTTTTCACAGTTCCAACATTTTTCCTTGCACTTATTGGAAGTCTTTGACTTCCCACAGGATTTGGATCTACCCTTATTGTCAGACTTATTGTCATTTTTCTTTCCTCTTTCCATGGATCTCCCACGAACAACAAGGGCTTCTTTTTCTAAAATGGAATCCTTTCTCCGCATCTCCTCTAATAGCAACGAAGACACCACATCATCCATTTTGAAGGTGACTAATGTGCTTCTGAGAGCCATCACAAGATGGTCCCATGAATCTGGTAAAGAACACAAAAGTGTGTAGCAACGATCCTCCTCCTCTAACTTGACACCAGCAAATGTCAACTGTGTAGCCAGCAGATTAAATGCATTTAAATGATTCGTTAAGGATCCACCTTCCTCCATTCTTAGAGAATATAACTTCTTCCTCAAGATAAACTTGTTCACTAGAGATTTGGCCTGATTCATGACCCCAAGTCTCTCCCACAAACTATATACAGTTTTCTCATCTAGAACATTCAGAAGGACTACATCGGTTAAATAGAGTCTTATGAGACCCTTAGCTTTATGATCTTTGATATCCCAATCTTCTTTAGTTATAGTTGTTGGTCTTGTAGTGCTTGTAGTCACTTCCCATAGGTCACAATCTTCCAACATGTCTTCCATCTTGAGTTTCCACAACTCAAAATTAGTGCCATTAAATTTCTCCACCTCCATTCTTCCATATGATGAACTCGCCATCTTAATCTGCAAATAAGATTCAGGATGCTCTGCACAAGACTCCCACTCAACTTGAGATTAGCTCAAAAAAAAACCCTACCCAACAACTAGGATCAAAAGTTGATCAAGCTCTGATACCACTTGTAAGGAAACTCAGGTGCAAAAATAGCTTTGTACACTAATCTCATAAGGAAAGTATGGTGCAAATCCTTTTAAAATCTTCTACACCTACAAATTTAATATCACGTAAACAACAATATTGCAGCCAACCATGCATACAGAAATTAGATAGAGAAAGAACACATAACACAAAGATTTGCCGATGGGAAAAAACCTTTTGGTAAAACAACCCCACCCCTCCAGAACCTGCATAATGTATTATCTTCAACACAAGATTACAATACACTTGCAATGCAAGTTCAACATCAACAATAGAAGACTCCAGCAGCGCCTCAGTACCTGCAAGCTTTCATCTATCACACTATTGCATTACAACATGCAATACCCATTTTATGAACATCTTAAGACCCAACAAAATGCCCATAATGGAGTTGGGTATTTTTCATGGCTCAACCACCAAGAAACATGCACAATGCCACATGTACATCCAATACCAAGAAAAGGGCATCCATCCCTTGAATAGACAATGACAACTTGTCATAGAATCTGCCAAAAATAGTGGTCACAAGAGAAGTGTAAGGGAATCTATCATACCAACCTATTTTTGGCATATTCTCTTACACACACCAACCACTCATTCTTGGGCACCCAAATAGGCCTCATGTCATAAGATGCTCTTACACCTATCATAGCTCATTCCTTAAATAGCTCTTGCATGTCATAGGAATTTGTCATAACCATTTCAGCCATGATCTCCTTCACATACTTCAAGATGCCAACACATGTAAGTGATCAACATGCCAACTAGACATGTACACTCACATTTACATATTATTTGCAAAAATACATTTTACAAAACAAATAATAATAAGAATAGGAATTATACAAGGTTTTGACACCTTCTTCCTAACAAAAATGACCTCCTAGGCAAAAATGGACCTCACCATTGGATTTGGTTCAACATTTCCATAAATGATAATATATAATATGCCCTAGTTTGGCCATGTTTAGAGGAAATGAAAGAGTGTTTTAAGTTTCAGCCCATGATGACCATCAAATTTAATCAAGTCAAATTTTTGTCACAAAAAAAATCGCAGTGAAAATGGTAAAAAGACTGTCTTATTAAAACGACAATAACTTTCTCTTAGGATATCATATTTTAGACTTCTTATAGGCATTGGAAAGATAATTCAAAGCACTACAAGTTACTATAGGTTTAATTTTTTGATTTTGATATTATTTCAAGTTTTAAGAGCCCAAAACTTAGATATTATTTATTTTAAGCACAAATTAGGGCATAACTTGGGCATACAATATTAGATTTTAAATTTTAAGTAGTCAATAGAAAGCTCTTGGAAAGCTCTACACATTGGTTTAGATTTGGTGCATGTTTAGCATTATTTATTTGTTTATATATTAATCTAAATAGTTTATAGTATATATTGACTATGGTAGCATTGTGAGTTTATGGCATTGTGTGTTTAAAGATTTAAGGTTTGATGTCATTGTATACATAGTTCATATTTTAGATTGGTCTCATGATGATATGGCTATCAGTGTTTGGTTTGGATATGTACGATGACTTGTTGGATCTACAAGTTGTGCAGTGTTGCAAGTAGTCTATACTTACAAGTTGCATTTATAGCTTGGTTATGGGTTGTCTTTGCCCATTGATTTTTCATTATTGATGCATATTCAAATTGATGGTTTGGATTTGGGTTATGCTCTAAGTTGCATGATTTGCTAATTTATTTTTTCTTTGTGTAGAAGAGATGATATTTTGTTACCAGTTACAGTCATGGTCAAGCATTGTGGTTGACTATTTTATGCTAACAAGTTGGACATATTAAGAGTCAAATGCTTGGTTCATAGATGTGATCATGGTGCCAAAGATTTGTGAGAGGCTTAAATCCATTATTAGTTATATAGTACCATTTGGGTGTTGTTGCAGCTTCTTGGTTAGGGTTTTATGGAGGAGATCATCCTTGCACAATTTACATATATAGCTATGTATAGAAGGACATGATATAGAATATGATTCGCATGGTTTCTCTTTGGTCTTAGTTATCTTCCTAGATGCTAGGTTTTTCTTACATTAGATTTGAGATTGGTTAGAGATTGATGGGGAGGATCTTGAACAAGGTTCTAGCCTCAACTATTAGAACTCACTTTAGGCTTTCTCCTAGCCTCTTAGGGTATTTATCCTATACCCTACTCCAAGGGAATCTTCTCTCTATTCCCTTATTACACTAATCCTCACCAATCAACTCAAAACTCTATTTCACCATGGGGTCTCCCTAGTGCTCTCATTGCACCGTTCTTGACAACTGGCTTCCAGGAGTGCATTCTTGGCTATATTGAATTCCAAGGCTTGTATTAGGTCTCATTCAATAGTTTTTAGGATCACTAAGTGAATTGGAGTATTGGGTTTCCAATCGATTTGAAGATTGCATAGTTAAGAGGGCTACCAAGACTAATAACAAAATTAGGCCTCCAAAACTGATTTTTGGCTTATATCTCCTCAAACCCTTAAGAAGTACTCAAAAAAATTTATTATTTGGATACCCTTTTGGCTCCCCTTGAAGATTTTTCAGGTCTGCAACACCCAGGTCATCCGTACAAGGGATTTCCAAAAATATGTCTATTTACAAGGGTTTCTTGTTTGTATGAACAGGAATATAGAGAGTTCTTCCTTCCACCACTCAAATGGACTCTAAATGACTGAACTCCTGGAATTAACTTCCTTCACTCACCACTCTTGCCTTCCATGAATTTTTATTGCACCCAACACCCCATTCTATGCCCCTTTCAAACACTTATTTGTTGATTTCATTGCCTAGCCGGGTATGCAAACTCGCCTAGGGCCTCTTGGAAAAAAAAACAAACCTCTGCAAAACAAGAAAAAAATACATATTTATATTGTTTATACAGTCTATTACTTGATTCCAAAAGGCCATCATGGTTCCACCATTGGAATTCAAGTTATAGAGATTTCTTTGCTGATTGCTGTGTACAGACCAGCGAACTGGCAACTTTAAAAAGATTTTTCAAACTAGTAATGAAACTGATCAAAAAAACTCCTAATCTTTACCAAAGCATATACATTCCATACGATATAAAATCACATGAAAAAAGCAACCCTATCAATCCATTAAAGGTGTGAATGAAGGGTGAAATCAGAAAACTGTCATCAAAATGCTCAGTTTGCTCTTCATTCCAATGCCAAAATTCGTACAAAAGCATATGCCAACCCTCAAACTAACTTGGATTGGTCTTAAATACCTCTTACCCATGTGAATCAACAGATCCCATAGGTTTCCAACTGATTCTTGAAGCCCTTATAAAGTTTTAGCACTTTTTGTCAATGTTGTCAAGCAACTTTGCAAAGTTGCAAAGTTGCCAAGTGCAACTTTTGCACTATTGTGCATTATTGGCTCCATGACCTCAAACATGGTTAAATGAACCTATTTCTATTTAATTACAATTTTTAACATATTTTCCATGTTTCCCATCCTCCTGGGGTCTTGGTCAGTGTTTGACCATTCTAGGCTCTAACAAGCAATTTAAGCAATTTTGCCAACATAGAAGCAACTTGGAAACTCAAACACAACAAAAACCTATTTACAAACACAACTCACACACTTGGGGCTTTATCACATAGCCCTTATTCATGTGGTCTAGCCAAGACCACTACAAGCCAAAAACGATTTAGGAAACTTGGCATATTTCCTAGGTGCTCCTGCACCAGAGATTGTGATCACAGGTTCATGCTCATGTATGTCATGTGAGAGATGACATGGTTATTCCTTTCTCTCTTTCCTTTGTTAGTTTTGGAGAGCTCGAGAGACTATTGGAGATTTGTTATGAGATTTGTTCTTGTAGGTTATTGGATTATGTGTTGTGGATGTCCTTGATACTACATGGGTTCACTTCTTTGAGATGTTGTGAGTGGATTGGTTATAGATTTTATAATATCTTTTGCAGTGGGAGCTTCTTGGTATATATGTGGTAGGTATTTCTCTTGAGGCTTGTTATTGTAGGTTATAGATTGGATATGTTGAAAATGTGAGATTCACTTGGTATACCTTTGGAGGTATAGATAGTTGGATAGGTTGGCACTTGTTGTGGATGTTATTTCACCTATGGATATTTGACAACTATGGATACATTTGATTACCTTTGGATTGGGTTTTTATTCTTGGCATTTTAGTCGGTACAATATTTTATGATCTTCTAATGTGATAGGTTGGGTGGCTTTCTCTTTGGATGGCATCAATGTATGTTTAGTGGTAATGGCATGATAGGAGGTGAGATCATTCATGTTTGAGATGTTGGATACTTTGATTTTGTTGCAGGTACCAAGATGGAGCACATGGTGTACTTTGATCCCTGATGGTGGATGTGTTAGGAGGGATTGTTCCCTTGTTCATTTATGTGGCTACAAATTGACCCTATGAAATGTATACAACAAGTGGGAGATTGTTGAGATAATGGGTGTTGCACACATTATATAATGTTGTTATATTGTATTATTTTATTTTATTTTATTATTTAATGTTGCACCTAGATGCACATTCAACATGTAAAGATTCCCATGGGATATACTTGATGAGTTGTATTGTAACATTGTGATAATATTTCATGTAATTATTTAATATTGGGGAAAAGAATTAAAATTCTAATATTAAATGTGGGATCAATGGGTTATGTAGCACATAGTTTTAATACATGGTCTATGTAATACCACTTGGTGGTTTTGTGGAACTTGCTACTATACAAGTAGCCACAAGGGTAGTTTTTGTGTGAGAAAAATAAAAGGGGAAAAAGGGAAAGAGTCGAGTAGGACAAGGCTTGACAAGATAGACAAGGGAGCATTTGTGAAGGTTGGAAACATGACATGGGATGTGTGGATTCATAGTTGTTCACATATATTGCTTGGTGGTGGGTATGTCTTTGAAGGCTTCCATGGTTGTATTGTAATGGTATTTTTGTTAAATAATACATGGTGATTGATTCTTTTGGAGGCTGGGTTTTTCTGTCAATGAGGGTTTCCCAAGGTATATCTTGTGTCACATTTTTGTGGGTATGTTGTCTATTCACTTGCATGTGGATTTCAATTGCATATTTATTTCATATATATTATGGGTTATGTGGAAACAATTATATTCTTTATAGCAAGTTTCCTTACACAATTTGTGGACAACACAATACTATATGGGAAAGCCAGCATCTCAGAAGTCAAAACCATCAAAAGTATTCTTAATAACTATATGGTGATTTCACGTCAAGAGATCAATATGACCAAATCAAAAAAAATCTTTTTCAAGACTATTCCTTCTATAGAAGTATGTATTGGGAAAGCCCTTAATATCAAAACAAGTTCTTTTCCTTGTAAATACCTTAGATCTAGGTAGAAAATGGGAGGAAACAATTAGCTAGTTGGAATGGTCTAATAGATAAGATTAAAGCTATAATCTGATCATGGAAAGGTGAATGGTTTTCTCTAGTAGGGAGACTTACCCTGCTAAAATCAGCTTTAACCATTATACCTATATATAACATTTCAATCTCTAGCTTGCCTATTCAAAAAAGAGATACTTTAAATAATAAATTTAGAGACTTCATTTGGCAAGGATTAGATAACAAGAAGAAAATTTCACTAACCTCTTGGGAGAAGGTCTAAAAGCCTAAATAAAATGGAGACTTTGGGATAAGAAACATAAAAATCAAGGCCTAGCCCCTAGGGGCAAAACATTTATGGAGAATGTTTAGAAACCTTCATTTGAAATGGGCTAGAATTCTTTACAAAAAATAACTTGATCCTAATGAGCATCATGGTCTCCTCAAAACTAAATCTCCCTTGATGGGATCATACATATGGAACTTCATGATAAAATGCATTTCTATCATCTCAGACAAAGTCACATGGAAAATAGGGAAAGGAGATAAGGTGAGATTTTGGACAGATTCTTGAGAAGGATATCGTATTATTGATAAGTTAGGAAATTTCCTTATAATCAAAGAAGCCTTGGAAGAATCTTGGGGTCATTTCCTTTGCAATTATGTGGTCTTAGTAAGTCATTTTTGGAGGGATGACAATGGAAATCCCTCCATTTTTTCAATTTATCCTAGTTAGATAAGGATCTTCTTTTGTCTATCCTTAAAAATAGAACATTTTTCTTACCAAATAGAGAGGATAAATTAATTTGGGAAGGTTTTAAATCAAGGGAGTTTATAGTAAAAGAAGGTTATAATAACCTGATGGAGAGGAAATAGTATCCCAAATTAGAGCTACCTTAGACCTTGTGTTGGGATTCCCTCTATCTTCCCAAGGAAGGAGCTTTCTCCTAGCTTTCTCTTTGAGGAGAAATTCTAACTCCCAACAAAATTAAAAGAATGGGTTATGAAGACCCACTCCACTGTCTACTTTGTGAAAAAGAAGAGGAGGATCCCAATTATTTATAAGTAGTTTGTGAATATGCTAACTTGTGTTGGAGCTAGTTCTTCAAGAAAACATCCTGGAAGACAACTCTTTCTAGTCTTCTTTCTATCTTGGCCTATATATATATATATATATATATAGAGAGAGAGATAGAGAGAGGATTTTGGATAATATCTCCTTCCATAATTCTATGGGAGTCATGGTTGAAAAGGAACATGTGGATCTTTATGAATCTAAAGATGGACTACCATCAACTTATTGTAAAAATGGAAACCTTTATCATTGAGGTTATCAATAGTAAGGTTAGCAATAGTGGAGAACCCCATAAGACTATGACTCAATGAGATATTTCTATGTGGAAAAAATGGATGAGACTTGATCCTTCTCCCTTCATAGGGACATGGAAGAATACGAGTGAAAGGGAAACGTGTGTCTTGTCCCCCCCTCAAAAGTATTGGGTGAAAGTTAATTTTGATGGAGCTTCCTAGGGAACCTATGAGTTGTTTGTATTGATTGTTGTATTAGGAATCACAAAGAAGACATTCTACTCAAATGCTACAAATATATTGGTATTACTTCTAACAATGAGGTAGAGCTAAAAGCCCCTCTAGAAGGCCTATGGCTATGTTCAATTTTTTAAATTCTAATATATTAAATTTGAAGCTGATTTAGCCATCATCATTAATACCCTCCGAAAGGGCTCCATGCCTATTTAGAAATTAGAATTTCTTTTAGTAAAAACTTTAGAGCTCCTTTTTAATCATTCAAACATACTACAATCAACCACATATATAGAGAAGGGAATACCCTAGTAGATCAGTTGGCCAATGAAGGAGTTGATGGTTCTAATAAGACTAGTATCATTCAAAGCATTTAGTCATATGGTCAAGTAGGCCTTAAGGATATTAATAAGGAAATTCTAATTATCTACTCTTTATAACCACTTTGACATCTTTAGATTAGCAGTGTCAAGTTTTTGTAAGTCTAAGTAGGTTTATCTTAACTTTTGTTATTAGATTGGTATTTATTTATTTATCTAATCTTTTTCTAATGTTTTAATATCTTTCTATCTCTAACCCACTAAGGGAAAGGTAAAGAATCCTTGTCATATTTCAAGTATCAATTACCCATTTAGTGTTTGATTTCCAAAGGTACCTTTTGAATTTCATTCAATAGGAAATTTTTTTCTTTCCTTATTTTAATCTTGGATGTACTTTCAAATTAATGATGATTTAATTCATCGACAGGGTAGAAAACACCTACCATGCATCTATCACCCTAATGTTCATGAAAGCCTTAATTACATTTAACTTCCCAAGAAAGTTTGACATCTTAAGAATTTTTTCTATCTTGCCCTAAATTTACGAGACAAAATATAATCATTTTTTTTTATCAGGTACATTACGAAATAATACATGTGTTAATGCATAATAGATTGAAAGCTGCAACTCAAGTTTTCTAAGGACATAAGGTACCACTAATTTGATCATGGGTTGGGAGGGAATACTTAGCAACTTCAAAATATGTTGATATTCTAACTAGGTCTATAGAGTAAATTATTTGTGTGGGTATAATATAGTCCTCCACCATTTAATTTCATTATTGGCACTCAATTACAATACATCCATAAAAATTTTGACAACTAAGTTTTTGGAGATGGTAAGGTTAGTAAATGTAACAAAATTTGTTTCATTTGAAATGTGGATTGTAAGTTTCTATGAGAGGCCACCTAGTTGATTACCCTTGATTGCAATACTAAGTTATAAGGATGTTGTGGTTATAAACTAGGCTCTTTCTAAACTCCAATTAAGACATTGGGCACATGTAAGTGGAGGTCAATCTCCATATTAATGGAGTACTTACACCTAATCCTTTAATGGTTTTTTATTTAAATATTTGTTTAGCCCTAGATATTTGAAATTGATCCTTGATTATTTATTACCTCATACTCCTATACAGTGATACCTTAAAAAGAATCATTTGTCCATAATTTATATTTCTAATTTGTCTTAATACTTTATTCTTATTTTATTCTATTTAATAATTATTTTATTAATTATTATTATTTTATTTTATTTTATTATTATTATATATATTTATACATACCAATCTATGTTTATTAGTACTGGCTATAATTCTAACTCCCTCCAAGTTTAATTACATAGTTCACACTATCAAACCATCAAACAACAGATGCATTAGAATAATAGCATAACCCCCCTTAATGCAGATAGGGTGAGATGATAGGCAACTAAGAAGGTGTGCAAAAAATCTCTTGTAGACAGAACCAAGAACGACGAGAGAGGAAGAGGTACAAACACCTATAAAGACACGATCACAACGATGCTACATGGGGCTAATGTCATGGAAGGGACACTCACTTGACAAAGAGAGAAGGCCTAAAATAGCAAAAAACTATCCCTCCCATTGTGCTTTATAAAAATAGTGCAAATACAACTGTCTCAAAAATAATGTTCATGAACCTAAAATGTAAAAGTAACACTTTATCTCAATGCATATACAAAAGGAGCTTACAACTGATGTCTACAATGATCAAAAAAAGGAAAAAGCTTACACAAAAGAAAGTATAGCCTAAAACAAAAGAAAGCATGCCAAGAAAATGATCCTCAAACCTAAACCACCCAAGATATCCACCATAAAAAAAAAATGCCAAAAACATGATAGAAAGAGCATGGGCTAGAATTTAAGGAAAAAGATAACATTTTTTAAAAGGAAACAAAACCATCTTTCCAAACATATAAATTTTTCAAAAAACTGACACAGGGCACAAAAGATATGCATGCCAAAGTCAAAAATAGAACTTCAAACTTCAACTGAAAAAAAAGGCAACAAAACTACATCAAAACCTGAAAATACCTACACCAATCTCTCTATCTCTAAACCAACTTTCGAGTGCTTCTTTTGGATGGAAAAAATACTTTTTTGTATGCTTAAGTTATGGCCAAAATACCAAGAGTAGGTCCAAAAAGACTCGGATAGGTGCAAGGGTGATTTAGTAATGACATCATGTTGATGTCAGCAAAAAATGGGTTTAAAATTGATAGTTAGACAACTGTCGCTACAAAAAAGAAATCCATGTGGCATGCCATGTGGCAAGGTGAAGACATTGTAGAATCGAGGTGGCATGGTGCCACGTAGCACCTATACCATGCGTCTATTGCAGGAACAGCCGAGTGTCTACTGATTGGATCGGACTACTAACTAGGCTCTAAAAAATTTGAGGTAGGTGGCAAGTGTAGCTAAAGTGGAGGAATGGCTGAGAAGGAGTAGAAATCACTGGCAGAGGCATAGAAAATTGGAAGCACTGCCAGTTGAAGCAACATGCTGGCCGTAGAGGAGGCTAAGTGATTACCAAGCACAGCAAAGGGGGCGCCACCAACTTTGGAGAGTCATGGGCAGAGTGAAAGTGACCCCACAGTGGCTTTTGGGTAGTGCCGTGGTGGTATGCCCCAACGCTACCTTTTTTCAATTTTTTTAACCCTAAATCATCCTTACGACCGTATAGAAGCCCTTGATCTAAAAAAAATTTGCCTCCTAGAGCCTTGTCTCCAAAATCAAAAAAATTTATATAGATCTTGAGTGTAAATGGCCTTTTGGATCCAATAGCAGTGTCTATTTGGGCCCAATGTGCTCTGAAAAAATGCTCTTCGCCTAGATTTAAGAAAAAAGCACAAACAAACTAAGGTTTATGTCTCTGAATTGTGGCTTCAAAAGAACTTCAACCAAGCAACAACGGGAAGGCTCTAATACGATGTTGGAGTTGATGAAATCCAACTTCGTAGTTGCCAAGATAACCTTTATGTAAAATAACCTGTCGAAGGGAAACCAAGAAGGAAGAGGTGGAGCTTGGAAAAACCCTAAATGAACATAAGAGAGAACATATTGTAAAATAATGAAATTGTATTTACAATGAGAATGTGTTGTGAAAATACAATGAGAGAGCTTGAATATAAAGGCCTCATGGAAGCTTGTAGAACAAGATGGAAAGAGGTAGAAGATAAGGTTGACAACTAAGCATTCGCAAAAAGGTGAAACATGCTAGAAGGGAACAAACTCCCATGTTGTCAACAAGTCATAACTACATGCATTAAATACTAACTATTAAATAAATGCATTAACCTAAGTAAGCTTAATTAAATAGAATAATTAATAAATAAATAATTATTTACAATAACATATTATATTTTAATAACATAAAACCCTCAGAATAACAAATCACAACCTTTCCCCTAGACATGGAAAAACAAACAAATTTCTTTTTTTATAGAAAAATAACTTAATTTAATGCCCTAAGAACTAGTTCTTCCAACATTACTAACTACACTATCAAATCACCAACTTTAACTCATTTTCTAACTATTATTAACATATGACACACAAAAATCAAATTCTAATATTGGCACATACTTTTTTCAACATACTTTATTAACCTTGAAACATGACTTAAGCCTCTTAAATTCAATATTAAGAATTTTCTAAATCCTAACTTCTACCCTTAATTCTAAACTACACATGCCCCTACCCCTTCTCATTTTTCAATTTCAAAGCCCCTTTTCCCCAAATTTGAATGCTTACAACATGGGGTTACGTGTCCATTTAAACCGTCTTCCAATGATGTTGATCATACCACATTCTACACTTAAAGAAGGGATTATGATAGCAAGTCTTATAATGACTAAATGTTTGCCTTGGAACATACACCAATACTTACCTAGTCCTCCACTCTTCTCAAACACATGGGTTCTCATTTCTAGGTGTGAGGGGATAGAAAAAAGGTTAATTTGCACATGTGAAAGGGACTTCTCCTCCCTAGGTGCTGATGGGGAAGGCTAGGATAGACTAGCTAGTCTGTGCTTCTCATCCAACAATAGGATCTTGGTGTTTTCACTACACCTATATGGTCTATAGGATTTCTTGCAACTTAGAACATCCCCTGACCTTCCCTAACCTTCCCACTAGGTGAAATAATCAAATCTCGCTCCATGACTCACTTATCCTCCTAGGAGTGCAATTCTTCCAAAATGCATATGTAGGTCTACTAGGGTTCCACGGTAATACCTAGTCGACCTAAGGTTTTCATGAGTTTTAAGGTTCTATTGGAACACTTTTGGTATGCTTGAATAGATGGTAACAATGGGTTCATACCCAATTTCTTGGTTTCTTCACAAAAAGGCTATTAGAAGAGCCCCAAATTAGGCCTCCACCCAGATTTGTAGGGCTAGTAACTTATTACCCTTAAGGATTCATCAGACCTAGCCTTAATAAAATTTGTTTCATACATCACATATTCAAATATTTTTGATGTTTTAAGCCACCAAAAATCCGTACAACAATAATGGTAAAAATGAGAGTTTTGAAGGGTTTTGAGGTTGCCTGCTGTCCTCAACTTTCAAAGACCTTATTCAACTCATAGAAAATTATCATCTACAAAAAATAACCTTCTTATATTCCTCCAAAGGGAAATTCTTGAATCTTTATGCTTTGCTCTTGAGAACAAATTCTTTGATGCTTGCTCCTAGTCGGGCATTGCCTAGCTCACCTAGGGCTTTGTCAAACAAATGCTTGCACACATTTTCTGGGCCCTTGCTTGCAATATGTTACACATTAGGGTCTTTAGTCTTGGAATCCAAATGGCCATGGAAATCCCATAGTGGAAACAAGAGCTACAGCCCGTTCATTGTTGACAACTCAAAACTAGACAGCAAACTCTTACTTTTAAAGAAATTTAACAAAACCTTCCAAAACATGTTTAAAAATCTAATATAATGCATGGATAATGGAGAATATACAAGATACTAACTAGAACATGCAAAAAAAATTAAAGTAAAAACGTGATTTTCTGCCAAACAAAACCAAAAACCAGTCAAAACGTATTAAAAACCAGTCACAGTTTGTTGTAGCAGCACAATGCAATACAAAAAAATGACTTCCAACCCTTGGTTCATGTTTTTCCAATCTTAAATAGGCTATCCCATGATGTATGGGTTGTTTTAGGGAATTTTTAGCCACTTAAACAAGTTAACTTTCTCTCTAACACAAGTTGCTTAACACCTTTACATAAGTGACCAGCAACTTAGCAATTTTTAGTTCTTTTTTTTTTTTCTCTTTGCAATTTTGTCACCAAGACCATTTTTGGGTCTTCTCAAGGAACTCTTGGGCTTCAAACTTCCCCTAATACACCATTACAATTTTTTAGGAACACCCTATGCACTAGAAATCAAAACATCACAACATGATGATACATTGTCAATCACTTAGACCAAGAGCTTAAACTAGAGAAAAACACACCAAATGAGGTAGAAACTCTTATTCTATCTACATACTTCTTAGAAGAAGTTTATCACACCAAAATTTGATATGGTGGAAGACTTGAAAGGGTGCTCCTGCACCATAACCTAGGTAGCTTCAGATTAAGGTTGATCCTTCCATTTGATTAGATGTTCCATATACAGATGATGCTGTGTAGTTTTCTTCACCTTGGATTCCAATACTTTCTCTACTTTGGCTGGTTGTTTCTTGGGAATTGCATTATTTTCAAGGTCTTGTAGGACCCTTGGTGGAGCTGCACTTTTCTCAGTGATTTCTCCCTTAAATCTGATTAGGTTTGCAACCTTAAACACTGGTGAGATAGCTAGGTCTGATGGCAAGTCCACTTTGTAGGCATTCTCTCCATACTTCGCTAGAACCTTGCATGGGCCAATTCTTCGCATTTGGAGCTTAGTGGGAATACCTTGCTACATTCTAGCTTTGTTAAGATGGACCATAACATAGTCCCCAATCTGAAACTATACTTCTTTCCTCTTCTCATCCATTTTGGCCTTGAGTCTTTGAGTAGATTCCAACATAGTTTTCTTCACTTGTTCTTGAACCTCTTTGATAGTTTGGGTAAAATCTTCAGATTGTCCACTTTTTAACTCTATAGGACCTAAGTCTCTCAACTCATTCACTCCTCTAGGGTTTCTACCATATACTATCTCAAAAGTATTTCCTGTGGTCCTATTAACACTATCATTATAAGCATATTCAGCCTGAGAGATAACAAGATCCCAAGTATGCCCATACTCCTTTGTTAAGCACCTTAACAAGCTACCAAGCACCCTATTGATGACCTCAGTTTGACCATTAGTTTGAGGATGGTATGCTAAACCGAAAGAAAGATTAGTTCCCAGCCTTTTCCATAAGGTTTGCCAAAAATGACCCATGACCTTGCTATCCCTATCAGACACAATACTCAAAGGAATTCCATGAATCTGAACTATCTCCTTGAAGAAGAGATGTGCTATATAACGTGCATCATGAGTAGTCTTACATGGAATAAAATGACTCATTTTAGAGAACCTATCTACTATAACATAAATGTTGTCCATACTTGATTTGGTTTTGGGAAGTCCAACCACAAAGTCCATGCTTACACATTCCCAAGGCCTATTTGGAATTGGCAAGGGTTGATAGAGTCCTGCATTGCTTGAACCTCCTTTAGCTCTTTGACATATTCCACATTGCTCAACATATCTCCATACATCCCTTGCTAACTTAGGCCCAAAGTAGTATCTTTGTACTGACTCCAATGTCTTGTTTATGCAAAAATGTCCACTCAAGCTACCATTATGCTTCTCTTGAATCAAATTTTCTCTCATGGGTCCCTTAGGTACACATAGTTGATTACCTTTGAATAGCAATCCATTTTGAAGGGTATAATCTGCAAAATCACTATGAAAATGATTCTCAAACTCTAGGAATACCTTGTAGGCTTGGGAGAAGTCTTCATCCTCTTCATACAAGTCTTTAAAACCTTCTATTCCAATGCTTTGCAGTTGTACTTCTTGGATAGTCAAAAGCTTCCTACTCAAGGCATCTGCTACTTTGTTGAGTTGCCCCTGCTTGTGTTTGATTGTGAATGTAAAAGATTGTAGATATTCCATCCACTTCAAATGCCTGTTACTGAGCTTCTCTTGAGTGTTGATATAACTCAAAGCCTGATTATGTGTAAAGATAACAAATTATTTGGGTAGGAGATAATGTCTCCACTTCTTGAGAGATTGTACTAATGCATACAACTCCAAGTCATAAGCTGAATATTTCTTCTTTGCTTCATTGAGTTTCTCACTGAAAAATGCTATAGGTCTTCCTTCCTGACTCAATACACCCCCTACTGCTACATTACTTGCATCACATTCAAGAGTGAATGATTTATCAAATGTAGGTAAGATTAAAATGGGTTTTGTAGCTACCTCTTGTTTCAATGTTTGAAATGCCTTCTCTGCTACCTCAGTCCATTTGAACTTTGTTTTCAACCCACCTTTGATGGTGTCTAGTATTGGTGCACAAATCCCACTAAAGTTCCTCACAAGCTTTCTATAAAATTGTGCTAGGCCATGAAAACTTCTCACTTCAGTCCCTATTTTAGGAGTAGGCCAATCTAGGATTGCCTACACTTTGCTTGGGTCCATTTTCAGATTACCCTTGGACACTGCAAAGCCCAAATAAACCAATTCCTGTTGCATGAATACACACTTTTCCAAATTAATGGCTAGTTTCTCTTCCTGGAATCTCTTTAAGACTAACCTTACATGTTCTAGGTGATCTTCTTTTGTCTTTCTATAGATGGGTATATCATCTAGATACACTACCATAAATCTACCTGTGAAGTCCTTCAAGACCTCATTCATTAATCTCATGAAAGTTCTTAGGGCATTTGTGATCCCAAATGGCATCACAAGCCATTCATACAACCCATCTGTTGTTTTAAAAGTGGTCTTCCATTCATCACCCTCCTTGATTCTAATTTGATGATAACCACTCTATAAATCCAAGTTAGTAAAGTACCTAGCACCTCCCAAACAATCCATCAAGTCCTCTATTCTTGGAATAGGGAATCTATACCTGATAGTGATCCGATTAATAGTCCTTGAATCTATACAAAGCCTCCATTTTCCTCCTTTCTTCGCTACTAAGACCACTAGTACTACACATGGACTAATGCTCTTCTTAATTAGCCCTTGATCCAATAATTCTTACACTTGTCTTGCCACTTCCTTGTTCTGATCTAGAGTAAGCTTATAAGCTGCTTTGTTGGGCAAAGAAGCACCAGGTACAAAATCAATTTGATGGCTAATTTCTCTTTTAGGTGGTAGTACTGCTAGTGTACTATCTGAAATAATATCTTTAAAATCATCAAGGATTTGTTGCACTTCAAGAGGTATTGGCTGCAACTTCGTATCTTCTTCCTTTGGTTTCACCATAACTGCACATCCTATGGTTTCCTCATCCTGTAAATCTTGCAAGAACTCCTTGCCAGTACTAAGTAACACACTAGGTGTCTTAGAGGCTTCCCCTTCATTTTCTATTAAGGACTAAATTTTGAAAGTCCTTCCATCTTTCTTGAAAGAAATGGCATTTTCTTCTCCATCATAAATCACCTTCTTGTCAAATTGCCAAGGTCTTCCCAATAGAAGATGGCATGCATCCATGGGTAAGACATCACAAAGCACTTTTTCTTTATAGGCTCCAATAGAAAACTCAACCCACGTTTGCTCATTAACAAGTACACTTTCATCTTGATTCAACCAAGTTACCTTATAGGGATTTGCATGGGGAACCTTTGTAAGTTTCAGCTTCTTTGTTGCCTCCTCTGATATAATATTATCTGTAGATCCAGAATCTACTATAACCTTGCAAACTTTTCCTTGAATCTTACACCTGACTCTAAAGAGAGCACTACTCTACTTAGGTTCACTCGGATTGGGCTGCCTTATGAGAACCTTTCTAATCATCAAGTTCTCACCCATTTCTGATTCTAGTTTGCTAACTTCATTAGTGTTTGAGCTACCACCATCATCTTGAGCATAAGCCACTCTTTTTTCATTGGTAGAGGTTGATGGTTTATTAGGACAACTGTAAGCAGGATGCCCAAGCTATCCACATTGGTAACACTTCATCATGGAAAAATAGGAGCTACTCCTTCCTACTCCTCTTCCTCTACCAAAAGATCCCCTTGTGCTGATTTCAGAACTTTGTTCCAAGAGTCTACTTTCCCCTTGGTTTCTTGATTCACTACCTCTACTAGAACCACCTCTTTGACCACCTCTAGAATCTCTACCTCTTCCTCTATTCTTGGAAGTACGATCTTGCTTTCTTTTTCCTTTCTCTTCCACCTTTAGGGCCATTTGATAACATTGATGAACTTTTTTAGGAGTGACAAGGCTCATTTCCTCTTGAATAGACCATTTGAGTCCATTTAGATATCTTGCCAACCGAATACTTTCATCTTCAACCACTTTAGACCTCAAGCATAACTTTTGGAATTCTTCAGTATAGGAATGCACATCCATGTCTTTTTGCCTTAGATTTTGTCTCCTCCTATGCAGTTGTATTTCATAGTCTTCAAGAATTTAGGCTTGTTTAATTTTAGCCACCATTCCTTTCCAAGAAGTAATAGGGCCGTTTCCTTCTTTTTCCCTCTCTATTTGCACAAATTTCCACCAAGTGAGAGCAGTGCCTCTCAATCTTGACCTTGCCACTTTAACCTTCTGAGCATCAGAGACACCATCACATTCAAAATGGTTCTCCATTCCTTCAATTCATTCCATGATGAGATCAGGATCCATCTTGCCACTAAATAGAGGAATGCCTTCCAAGGCTTTACTATTTGTTGCTTTGATTGCCTTCAAGAAAGGCTCTTCTAGTAAAACAAGATTTGGTGTTGGAGTTTCTTCTTCCAACTCAATTTCTTTTTCTTTAACATCCTTTTCTTCTTTCTACTCCATCTTGTCCTTGACTTTATCTGTAGTGTCTTAGACCTCTCTTAACAACTGTTCTAGTTGTGCCAATCTTTCTCTCAAAGACCTATTATCTTCTTCTTGCTCTTGTACCTTCTTAGCCAATTCAAAATTTGTTACCATTGTGTTAAAATCACTAGATTCACTAGGTGACTACATTCACCTTTCTTTGCACTTGCTTTGTCCCACACCTTTACAGGCTTTGATACCAATCTGATGGGGAAGGCTAGGATAGACTAGCTAGTCTATGCTTCTCATCCAACAATAGGATCTTGGTGTTTTCATAACACCTATATGGTCTATAGGATTTTTTGCAACTTAGAACATACCCTAATCTTCCCTAACCTTCCCACCAGGTGAAATAATCAAATCTTGCTCCATGACTCACTTATCCTCCTAGGAGTTCAATTCTTCCAAAATGCATATGTAGGTCTACCAGGGTTCCACGGTAATACCTAGTCCACCTAAGGTTTTTATGAGTTTTAAGGTGCTATTGGAACACTTTTGGTATGCTTGAAAAGATGGTAACAATGGGTTCATACCCGATTTCTTGGTTTCTTCACAAAAAGTCTATTAGAAGAGCCCCAAATTAGGCCTCCACCCAGATTTGTAGGGCTAGTAACTTATTACCCTTAAGGATTCATCAGACCTGGCCTGAATAAAATTTGTTTCATACATCACATACTCAAAGATTTTTGAGGTTTTAAGCCACCAAAAAGTCGTACAACAATAATGGTAAAAATGAGGGTTTTGAAGGGTTTTGAGGGCTGCCTGTTGTCCTCAACTTTCAAACACCTTATTCAATTCATAGAAACTTATCCTCTAAAAAAAATAACCTTCTTATATCCCTCTTGAATCCCTCCAAAGTTCAATTCTTTAATCTTTATGCTTTGCTCTTGAGAACAAATTCTTTGATGCTTGCTCCTAGCCGGGCATTGCCTAGCTCGCCTAGGGCTTTGTCAAACAAATACTTGCACACATTTTCTGGGCCCTTTCTTGCAATATGTTACACATTAGGGTCTTTAGTCTTGGAATCCAAATGGCCATGGAAATCCCATAGTGGAAACAAGAGCTACAGCCCGTTCATTGTTGACAACTCAAAATTGGATAGTAAACTCTTACTTTTAAAGAAATTTAACAAAACCTTCCAAAATGTGTTTACAAATCTAATATAATGCATGGATAATGGAGAATATAAAAGATACTAACTAGAACATGCAAAAAAAAATGATAGTAAAAATGTGATTTTCTGCCAAACAACACCAAAAACCAGTCAAAACGTATTAAAAACCAGTCACAGTTCGTTGTAGCAGCACAATGCAATACAAAAAAATGACTTCCAACCCTTGGTTCATGTTTTTCCAACCTTAAATAGGCTATTCCATGGTGTATGGGTTGAGTTAGGGCATTTTTAGCCACTTAAACAATTTAACTTTCTCTCTAACACAAGTTGCTTAACACTTTTACATAAGTGACCAGCAACTTAGCAATTTTTACTTCTTTTTTATTTTCTCTTTGCAATTTTATCACCAAGACCATTTTTGGGTCTTCTCAAGGAACTCTTGGGCTTCAAAATTCCCCCAATACACCATTACAATGTTGTAGGAACACCCTATGCACTAGAAATCAAAACATCACAACATGAGGATACATTGTCAATCACTTAGACCAAGAGCCTAAACTAGAGAAAAACACACCAAATGAGGTAGAAACTCTTATTCTATCTACATACTTCTTAGAATAAGTTCATCACACCAAAATTTGATATGGTGGGAGCCTTGAAAGTTTTCTCTTGCACCAGGTGCCTAAGGAGAGAAGCAAACCATGTTTAGACAAGACCATGTCCTTTCACCTTTTCATACTCATTAGGGCTTAACCAATGTGAGGCCACCTAGTGGGGCCACCCCAACTTTTGCATAGATTTTGTTTTTTTCTTGTTTGAATGTGCTTGGTATGCCTAGGTAATGGAAAGTGAGTTTGGAAGCAATATGCATAACACCTTCATTTATTTTGCTTGCTTCAAATTTGTAGTTATTTATAATTTTCTCTTTCTTTATATATATATATATATATATATATATATATATATATATATATATATATTCTTTTGGATTTTTGTGAAAGTTACTTGAAATTCACATGACTCTTATGAGTCCTTATGTGAAATAGTCATAGGGTAGTTAATTGTGGCATTATAGTTTTCCTATTGAAGGTTCTTTTATTAATATTTTGTGGCCTAGATTCTAGGTATATTCTTTCTAATATTTAATTGCTCTATAATAGGGGAGTGGGTTATTTTCACTCTCCATACATTTTCCAAAGAGGAAAGAGTGCACTTACATCACTCTTTTCTCATAGATTTTTAAGTCAAGTAGTATGAGGACTCAGTTTCTCCTACTCTCACCTTAGGAAATTGGGGCTATGTGTTGTCCTAGAATAGGTTTGATTTTACTATTAACTCTTTAGTGTGTAAGTTGATGATTTTTTTATAGTTCCTACCTTATCTAAGGGTCTATTACAATTTGAAGCCCTAATGAACAAAATTTCATACATATGCAAGGAACTATCAAAACATAATAAGTTTCCTTTCATTATTTTGTATGCATAACATATAATTCCAAATGCAATCTTCTATGTATTAAATTTGAGCTAACTATATCAAAAGGATCTATCAACCATGAAATTTTCCATTGATTGATTTGTTGGAATATTCAAATATGGAAAGAGTACTTATGAGAGGGGGGGGTGAATCATAAGTATCACACTTTAGCCAATAAAACTTTTGACTACAAGTAAATTGCATGCATGTAAATACATCAAACAAATATGAAACTAAACACATGCATCAACAACTCATAACACTGGAATTTGGTAACCTAGAAACCCTCCAAGAATAAGAAGATAAAACTGGGGTGGGGATGAAACCCACAAAAATTACTGCAGCAATATTGTTCAACCACTTCTGATGGTCTGCCCTGTTAAAGGCCTGCCCTATTAAAGGCTTTACACTATGTCAATAGTGACCTGGTTAAAGGCTTTGCAAACACTTAACATGAAGTGTCACCCTATTAAAGGATTTTAATCACCTAATTAAAGGATCTACAAAATAGTTGTTAAGCTAACCTATCACCATAGGATTTTCATTCTAATACAATTGCTGGAAAGTATTAGGTATAATGAACCTGATAGATTACAATCCTTGATTGCTGAATGCAGGCACCTTTTTCACTTTCTCTGATCTTGATCCTTTTGTGATCTAATAACCCTCACTTCTGAAAGTAGATTTCCTTGTGCACCCTTGTATGTCCACTCATATTATATTACAATAAAATTTTGTCTTCCTTATAAAGACTTCACAGACTTAGGGTTAGATATGGATCTACGATCCACATTGAATCTCAATTTCCCATTAAATACTTGTCTTTTACTGATTGGTTGCATGCCTTTATCATTTTTCTTATTGGCTGCATATATATTACATAGGAAAAATAAAAGATTTGATCTCATCATTAAATCCTTCGAGATTTTCCTTATGTCAGCTGCAAAAATTGTTTGCATCATAGTTTGTGCAATTACAAACTCTTATACTAATAGTCTGTGTTACTCGGCTCCTAAAGCATTGTTGATGCTTGGCACATGTTGTTTCCTAGATAGCTTGACACCTAAACAAAACTATATCACTCAGCACTTGTTAACACTTGGCACTTGTTACACTCGGCACTTGTTAACACTCAGCACTTGTTACACTTGGCACTTGTTGACACTCGACACTTGTTAACACTTGGCACTTGTTGACACTTAGCATTTATTGTTACTCGGCACTTGATATAGCTCAACACTTCATATTACTCGGCACTTACTCTTTGTTCGACATTGTTTAGTGGAAAAATGGTTAAGTGTATTGACACTCAGTTGTCAAATTTATTCTTTAAGCTAACAATCTCCCCCTTTGACATGAGTGGCAAAAGCACTTAACTAAGATCCTTGTGACTCCTTATTAGTTGATCTTGCATGTACACTCAGTGAGTTTTTTCCTATTTCTGCATTCTGACTAATCAAAATTGGCTATCTCAAAATTTGCTCCCAAAATTTGCTATCTCCCCTTTTTATCATACTTATCATTTCATTCTTGTACTTAACTCCCCCATACTTGTTCTCTACTTATCACTCCCCCATACTTATTCTCCCCCTTTTTGACACTTATGTCAAGGTTCTTACAAAGAAATGCCATACTTGGCCAAAAATGTACTATTTGCTTCAAGGAGTACCTTCAGAGCTGCATCCCAATTCGCTAGTGTGACATCCAATGTCTTATGTTGGATGGCAATCTCTGCTGCTAGGTGTACAATTCCATCAAATGAAGAAAGATTGGGGTCTTTCTTGAGGAGTGTCTCTGCATTTATCTACTCCTTGTGAAGTAGTTCCAAATAAGGAGTTATTGATGATTGAATTTGCATCAATTTAGCTTTTGTGGTTGCCTCCTCTACTGCTAAGACAACTAACTCTCTTTGTGTGTGAAGTGATTGGGCAAAATGCTTCTCACTCTGAGCTGGATTGGTGGGGAGTTGCATGCTAGAAATCTTCAGATTATTCTCGAAGCTTAGTATTTTTTTGCTAGTGTCCTATGTGAATGTAGAAAAATCACACAACTTTTTGTATAGGGAAAAGATGTTTCCTAGTACAATTTTAACTGTTTTAATTTTCTTTGCCAGTTCTCCTTGTGATAGTGCTATATCACTGGATATTTTACTATTTACCTTGCCTTGGAACTTCCTTTCTAACCATTTGAGCAATCTGGAATTTGTTTCCTAGTCTTCACTAGTCACCTAATCAACTATATTAGATAGTTGCTCTATAATTGGTCTTGACTCATCTGGAGACTGTAAGCAGAAGGCTTCTGTGAATATGTCTTTGATTTCATTCAAGGTAAGCTTATGCTTATGTTCCTTTCTTAGTGCTTCTTGTCTCCTTCTCCTATCCAATGCACTCTGAATCTCATTGATCTTTTCTTCAGTAAGAGTGCTAGATTCATAATATGGGATCTTTATTTCTTCATCAAGCTCAGGAACTCCATAGTGAAGTTTCCTGACTGCCTTTGATGAGCTCGAGCCTGGTGTCCTGATTTGTAGTTGTAACCCATCTGTGCTCGACTGCTGAAGAGTCTGTGTTGGAGTACCAAATTTATGTAATGCAACCAGTGTTTGTATTGTAGTCTCCTCCTTCTTCTTTGTCTCATCTTTTTCTTTAGCTTGAGTATCCCTTTTACAATTGCTAGGTGGGGTTGAACTTTTTGGTTGTTTAGATGTTTCTTTTATTTCCCCTACTACTGTACTCAACATTTTAAGTGTATAAGTGACTACACTTGGTGGAGGTGGTGATGGAAGAAATAGAATACCAGTAGTTTGTATGGTCGAAGGTGGCACTTGTGCTTTTACCTTGACTATCTTTGTTTCAACTTCTAGATTCTGTAATTCATCAACACTGACCAATATAGGATTTGAACTTAATTTTGCTACTAGTGATGATTGGTCAAGGATTTCTAGATCCTCTACAGTTAATGGATTGATGTTTGGATTTGAAGTGTCTATAACATCTTTTATTTTTATGATATCTGTAGGTGTGATGGTGGCATGAGGAGGACTAGGAGGAGATACCTGTGTGTCTTGCATACTTTGATCTTGTGGCTCAGTTGTATCTTTCTCTTCCTCTTTCTCCTCTGTATGTGCCTTTTCTTCCTTTTCTTCTTTACTCTTCTTCTCCACTTGTTCCTTCTCTTTTTCTTTGGTTCCTAACACCTTCTTTTCCCTTGTCTTGGCACTTGCCTCTACCTTATATTCTTCATTATACACATCTTCTATTTTCTTGTAAACTATTTTCCACAATCTTGTGGATTTTGTAACTACCTCTTCAATTTTATTTGGTAATATACTGAATGCTCTATGCTTGGGAGTGAATCTATTATTATGCCTTTTTGCTACATTTGTTACTTGATCTTTAGTCAAATTAGGCAACAATATAGCTAATGTTGACTCCCTTATCTCCTTTTCCATTTGTAAACAAAAATGCCATTTATCCTCTATAATTTTATACAATTATTTTGGCATATATTCATCTAATTCTAGAGGTGTGTGCTTATATTCAGCCATCATAGCATACACAGAGTCCTCTAATTTATTTTTCTCTTCTTTGGTGAGCTTAGAAAAATTCAGGTTCTTTAAACCTTTCAAATCATCATTCCTAATTTTTGAACATAATTTATCAACAGCAGTCTGGGGTTTGTGTCTTACCACTTGAAATTGATTGTTGTCCTCTGACTTTGTCTTCTCCTCATCTGTTTCAGGCTGGGGAATAAATTTTCTTTTCTTAGACTCAGCAGCAGTCTTCTTTGAGTCTTTCTTCTTTCATTTTTCCTCCTCTTGGGCTTTTTGTGTTGTAGCCCTTGTGGGAGGTCTCTTTGGTGCAGGAGCGGCTACTTTCTTCCCCTTGGATTGAGGAGCAGGAGGAGCTGTGGCTTTTCTTTTAACTGGTGCTTCCTCAGCTTCTTCTTCCTCAACAGTTTCCTCTTTATCTTCTCCTAACCCTTGAGTCAAACCTTGAGGTTTATCTCCCTCTTCTTCAATGTCTTCTCCTACTACTATTCCTTCTTCTTCAATGCCAAATTTTCTCTTAATTTGTCTCACCATTTTCTCTTTCTTCTTTACTGTAGAAGCAATCTTCAAATCTATTATCACCCTTGATTTGACAACATCAAAGGTTCCAAAAGTTTTTGCATTTTTATCAGCTTCTTTTGCAAGTAGGGTTGTTATTGCTACAGAAGCTTGATCAATATCAAGTTCATAACCTAGTGGCCTAAGCCATCTTACTCTAGGTATAACTACTTGTATGTAGGTATAATCTATATCTACAAGAAAACAGATGTCCTTTTCATATTTCTCAGTCAATGAGACTGGAATCCTCATTCTTTGTTTCATGGACTTTTTGAAGTCCTCAAAGTAACTAGTCATTTGGGCATCAAAATTTTCACCCATCTGTTCAATGTATCCATTGATTTGTTCAACAATTGTTTTGTCTAGACTCCATCTTACCTTACCCACAGAAGGGAATTCTTTAATTAGATAGAAAAACATGCACATCAAAACTAATCCAAATTTGCACTGAGCTCCCTTGCTCTTCCTTATAGCTCCCAGATTTTCATTAATCTGTTGAAACATGAGCTCTGCTAGATCATAAGTGTGATCCTTTTTTATTATCTTGTATGCAACATCAACTGCTATACAAGGTACACTATTTAACCTACTTGATTGATAGAATTTGTGTGAAATGATTCTCACAGCAAAATCTAGTAGGGGATCTGTGACTGTGTCGATAGTCATTCCTCTATTGTTCCATTTTGCACCTGTGTTTTTCTCTATTACTTACCTTTTATCACTTCGCAAGGTCTTTGGCCGATCTAGGGTTGGAATACCAGTAACCCTATGAATAGTTTTCTTGGTGAATTTTACTGCCGCTGACTCCAACCAAAAAGCTCCATCATGTATTTTGCTCAGAACTATCCGTACCCATTCAATTTTGAAAACAATCAGAAATTCTAGGGTTTTGGTTAATCCTTTTCTTTCTATTATTGAGAACTCATCTTTTAGTCTTTTCTTCTCACATAGTTTGTCATATGCATTATAGATTTCTAAATCTCCTATGGCTCCAATTTTGCAGTTATAACAACTGTGAACATCTTGGACCATAACAACTTTATCTGAAATAACTGATAATGCACTTGCGAGATCATTTTTGTATGCTACTTCTAGAATGGGCTTAAACTCAAGTTGTTTAACTTCATTTTTGATCAGCTGTATCTCATGACTCTCTCTACCCTTAGTGGTTCTTGACCCAGATGCCATTGTTTTCCAAACTAGGGTTTACAATTTAAACAAGTTTATAAATTCTACGTAGCTCGGCACTTAAGTAGAATACCTCAAATCGATGAAACTTGTCCTGAATCATTGTTGAAATCTTCACAAATGGCTTCTAAGGTGACCTTGATCTTCTTCGCTCTTCTCGGCTTTGCTTCTCATTTGAATGGTGGGAAAAATGATCAAAAATCAAATTTATGTACCCTTCAAAATAGAGTAATTAATTCTTAGTGCGCTGCCAACTGTCTACTCAGCACCTGAAGGGTTTCAACATGACTCAGCACCCATTGTGTTTCACTTTGCTCGGCTCCTATTGATATTTCACAGCTCGGCATCATCTATCAACTCGATCACTGTTAGCAACTCGGCACCTAAAGAAAACTTTGATAGATCTTGCAAAGTTCTCAATTCTAACTTAGTATCTTTGCTTATGCTGATTTCTTCTTTGCAATTCTTCTATGTCTTGGGACTGATTTATGATGTAACTTGGTTTATCAATCCCACACACTTATTCTTTCTTAATTTGACAAAATGTGATCACTTGACCTATTAGGTGAAATGATCTCTACACATGATGTGCTATACTCATCTTTCTTCTTCCATGTCTTATTCATTTCACTTCTGATATGTCCAACATCTATCTTTGCCTTTCCATTGCTAAACTCAGAACTTGATGCCTTTGACCTTGTTGGGAAATTCCCACTGACATGACCAATTTTTAAGCAACTAAAACATGTAGTTTGACTCAACCATCTTTTGTAGTTCCCTCTGAAATGTGTTCTTATGCAGTTCTGTGGTATATGTCCATATTCTTAAAAATAGTGACAACTATACCTGGTGTTGTAATCCCAATATTCATGGTTTGATGTCTTTGCTGGTTGATTTAATGTCCACATAGGCTTTGATCTACATTCAAAAGATATATGTCCATACTTTTTGCAATTCTCACAATGTCCATCAAATCTTGATGTCTTAGTAGTTTTAATTCTGCATTCATATGCTTGATGACCTTGCTTCTTGCATCTATGACAATGGTTTATAATTTTAGGTTTATCATGTTGATGGGCATTCTTGCTTCTACATACATTAGATGTATGTCCTTTCTTTCCACAGAAATGACATGTAGGTTTAACATCTTTACCTTTATCACTTCTTTGTTCTATACTTTTTGATGATTCTCCAACTTCAGTGCTGTTGTATCCAAGTCCTGATGTATCATGGGTTGATCTTGGGGATTTCAGTATTTGCTCAAAATATTTGATGGCTTCACTTGACTTGTTGAGATTCTCTGCCACCTCTCTTTCTCTATTCAATTCATTCTGCATTTGTTCATTTTGCATCTTCAAAGTAGAGATCTCAATATCTTTCACATTGAGTTCATGATGAAGGTTCATCATTTGGGCAAGTGTATCCATCTGCATGTTTGAGATCCTTGTCAATTCAGTACATTTTTCTTCAAGTCTATTTGCAAGATTTCTTTTCTCATTTTCCATTATGACCTTATCATCAACTACTCTTTTCTTTTGTTCAGTAATTTCACATATCATTATGGCTTGTGATTCATGTTCCATTTTGAGAGATCTTATCTCCTTTGTTTGAGCTTTGTTTTTCTCCATCAGTTCTGCTATTGCTGCATCAAACTCTTTAGTGTCTCCGTTGGAAAATATGTTGGTGGTGTTAGAGTAAATAATTAATTATTAATTATTTATTCTATTACTTAAGCTTACTTAGGTTAATGCATATTTAGTATTTAATGCATGTAGTGGTTGTTGTTGACAACTCGGGAGTTTTCTCCTTTTTTAGCATATTCCACTTTCTGAGGATATGTGCTGAGTTGTCGTTTTTGTCCTCTACCTCCTTCCAGCTTGTTCTACAAGCTTCCATGAGGCCTTTTTAAATGGTCTCTCTCTCATTGTAATTAATTCCATTCACATAGCAATCTCATTTTCCTATTGTGAAATATTTGCTCTTGCTCTTTCGGTTTCTCTTCAGCAAGCTATTTGCATGTAGGTGATCTTGGCGACTGAGGAGTTGGATTTCATCAACTCCTACAGGTGGTATCAATCTCTTTGTATTTTATCTCATTTTTGGCTATGGCTAGATCCTTCCTTTTCTTTAATGAATTTCTCAACTTGTTTCTAAATTCCTCCAAGCTATGCAGAGAAAGTTGCACATCTATCACCTAATTTTCAATGATCTTTCCAAGTTTGAAAGCTTCCATCTTTAGATCTTTTCCTCCAAGCTGTTAGGCTTTTCCTTGTGAGAACCTGGATTAGCTCTGATACCAATTGTTGGAATATTCAAATATGGAAAGAGTACTTATGAGGGGGGGGGTGCGGGGAGGTGGGGGTGAATCATAAGTATCACACTTTAGCCAATAAAACTTTTGACTACAAGTAAATTGCATGCATGTAAATACATCAAACAAATATGAAACTAAACACATGCATCAACAACTCATAACATTGGAATTTGGTAACCTGAAAACCCTCCAAGAATAAGAAGGTAAAATTGGGGTGGGGATGATACCCACAAAAATTACTACAGCAATATTGTTCAACCACTTCTGATGGTCTGCCCTGTTAAAGGCTTTACACTATGTCAATAGTGACCTAGTTAAAGGCTTTGCAAACACTTAACATGAAGTGTCACCCTGTTAAAGGATTTTAATCACCTAATTAAAGGATCTACAAAATAGTTGTTAAGCTAACCTATCACCATAGGATTTTCATTCTAATACAATTGCTAGAAAGTATTAGGTATAATGAACCTGATAGATTACAATCCTTGATTGTTGAATGCAGGCACCTTTTTCGCTTTCTCTAATCTTGATCCTTTTGTGATCTAATAACCCTCACTTCTGAAAGTAGATTTCCTTGTGCACCCTTGTATGTCCACTCATATTATATTACAATGAAATTTTGTCTTCCTTATAAAGACTTCATAGACTTAGGGTTAGATATGGATCTACGATCCACATTGAATCTCAATTTCTTGCCCAATACTTGTCTTTTACTGATTGGTTGCATGCCTTTATCATTTTTCTTATTAGCTACATGTAGATTGCATAGGAAAAATAAAATATTCGATCTCATCATTAAATCCTTCAAGATTTTCCTTATGTCGGATACAAAAATTGTTTGCATCATATTTTGTGCAATTACAAACTCTTATGTTGATATTCTATGTTACTCGGCTTCTAAAGCATTGCTGATGCTCGGCACATATTGTTTCTTGGATAGCTCGGCACCTAAACAAAATTGTATCACTCGGCACTTGTTAACACTCGGCACTTGTTACACTTGACACTTGTTAACACTCAGCACTTGTTACACTCGGCACTTGTTGACACTCAGCACTTGTTGACACTCAGCATTTATTGTTACTTGGCACTTGATATAGCTTGTCACTTCATATTACTTGGTACTTACTCTTTGTTCGACATTTTTTAGTGGAAAAATGGTCAAGTGTATTGACACTCAGTTGTCAAATTTATTCTTTAAGCTAACATGATTTATAAGGGAAAATTTTCCATTTACATGATGCTTCCTACTACATCAAATTATAAATGTGAAATTTTGAATTGAATATCTCTTACAAGTAACTATTTACAATCTCTTAATCACTAAACATAAAGACTTACAATGAATCTTTCTTACAATACAACTTCTAAATCAATCCTTATACTTGTTTAATAAAATAAAATAAATAATTTGTCTTTTGGATTTGATTGTGTGCGCTTTTTTTACCATCAACATTTTGGATCATACTACATGATCCATCATCAGGATGAGAAAGTGCAAGAATAGAGAAATTCCTGCACTTTCTCATCCTGATGATGGATCATGTAGTATGATCCGAAACGTTGATGGTAAAAAAAGCACACACAATCAAATCCAGAAGACAAATTATTTACAAATGGATTGTGGAAATCTGATAATGTTAAAATACAATAATCTAAAATTTCCATTTTACATGGCATTGGGATAGCAAAGGAGACTTAAAATCACAAGACATTTAAGATGACATGAACATTAATTTCTCTTTGCACACTTGAATCATTTTAACTTTATCAAGGGTGAATTCCTAAAGTCTTCAAGCAATCCATCTTCAAAAAATCTACAGACACACACAAAACTAGGAACCATGGAGGCTCACCTCCCATCCTAGGCTTCTATGAAGCCACCCACTAAGAAGGGGAAACAAGATCCAACTGGGTTATAAACATACATCACTTTCCATTGTATGAGCACAACACAAACACCAAAACAACTCTCTTCCATGGTTTGCACTATGATTCTCCATTGGAACCATTTCACATTGGGTGAAGGTGGGCTCATCAAAGAGGAGATGCCATAACCAACATAAAACATCATATTACAATCACATATGCCTCTCAAATCCATCATTACATCTCCTCCTTTATACAAAAAATCCCTTGTATCTCCCAAACAAAAAAGGTATATGGTTTCAATGGAACCCATACTCCATGAAATAAAATAACTCGTCATCATGAGGAAAATCTTCTCAACTACAATGTTGAGCCCAACTAAGCCCTTCACCTAAGGCTTCTCTTCCTTCCCAAGGGTGAGTGAAGCCTTCACACCCATGAACATATTCAACACTCAAGTTCAAATAAGAAAATCAAGAATTAAAAAAAAAACCAAAAGAAAATCTTCAAGAACACATAGCACATTCACATTTCCACAACACAATACCAAAGTCCACAATGCATAATTCACAATACAGTGTATTCTCCATTGACAAATCCTCCACACTTGCAGATTTATTTTAACATACTAAAAGAAAGGAAGAAAAGAAGCATGTTTTGAGACACCAACCTTGGTCCAAGCTAAAGGCAATGATAGTTGTAGTAGAGCTCCCTTAATCTCCCTCCAAAACCCTAATTGTCTCTAAACTTAGAGAGTGGGTGAAAAACCCACTAATTTGACCAAGACTTCCTAATAAGGCCTTCCCACTAACTATTTTAGCAAAAACACCTAGCCACTTCCTCTTACAAACTTGTCTCCCATAAATTTTCTATATTTTACTTAGTGGGAACATGGGAGAAAACACATGTGACAACTCCAAATTCGAATTAATGGAAGAATTCATAGGTAAAGGGGCCCCCTAGGCTATCTAGGTACTCACATGGTCAAAATTAGGTCCTTAACTTGATATACTATCATATGGGCAACTTATTTTAACATAAAAGACACCTTGGGACCACCTAATGACCCCTCAAAACCCTAATCAAGTCCAAATTAGAATTTCTTATGATTGAGACCCCTCCTTCCCTTTGTCAAGTGGATTTCCTTATTAACAAGGTAATTAGTTTTAGGGTAAATTGCCACCATGTTCAAAACCATAAATGACATGTCAATTACACACAAAGTTCACAAGTGTCAAGTGACACATAAAAACACATTCACATTACCATGGCATGCTCCTAATGCATCTTTATGATTAAACATTTCCACAAGCAAGCAACCTTACATTCATCAAGAAAAATACTTTCACAACAAGGCTTTTGAATCTTCGAAAGATTCGCCTTGGTTAAACTATGTTCACAAGGTTTGGAACTTTTTTCCCCCAAGAATTTCCATGGTTCCACTTCCTACACATTAAACTCAAGAATCAGTAGTCCAAGGAGATCGTATAAAATACATATATCACAAATGCATATAATTTCATAATTCAAATTCAATTTCCTTCCCTTGTCATTTTTATAATTATTTCGAAACATTAGAATATCAACATCTACATATCATAAGTCATCACAATCAAATCAACATTTATCTGTGTATCATAAACATTCATCTACATATGATGATGAATCATAATCAAATTAACATTTATTTGCATATCATGAATCATCATAATTAAATTAACTTTTTGCATCACATCAAAATCTAATAGTATCATGTCTTAAAACTGCATCCATATGTGTTCAATCATTTCATACACAATATCAAGTTCTTAGTGCATATCATAATGTAAAACACTATAGTAGTATTAAAATAAATAGATAAAACAATCCACTATCCATCTAAGTCTCGAATAGCTATCAAAAATATGGGTAAGTGCACAAAGTTGTGGTGCCAAAAGAGGGGTATAAGTGGACACCTTTTTCTTGAAATCTGCAAATTTTGAACTTCAACAAGAATTTGAAGATAGTTACACTCAAAATTTTCAGATATGACAAAAAAAAAAGTCATAGTCCTTTGAATGTAGTTTCTAAACTACTAATTTTTTTTCAAAATGGTTTAGTTTTAGGTTCTCAAAAAAGGGGGCCACAAAAAGTGGTACTGTTTATTCCAAAAAAACATAGCACAGTACAAAGTGTGGCCCCCCTAAAATTTTAACTTTTTTTTTGAAATTTTTTAATCGCTCTAGTGAAAAGTTACTTAACACTATGAAGTTTATCCCAGATTTCTCGAGTAATTTAATAATGTCTATTTTTTTTTTAATGAATTTTTTAACTAGACAAATCCCAAAAACGTGAAATATCTGTGTGCTCCCCCTAGAAATAATTGAAAACTAATCTAAAATCAAAACTTTTTTTTTTCAAAGTGTGTAGAATGGAGTCTAGTTTCTAAAAAACTAAGTTGTTAGAAAATTTGATGAACAAGCTAAAATCTATAGCCCAATTAGTATGTGGTGGTTTTTGACAAAAAAATGAACATACATTCAAAAGAAATTATAGATGAAAGGCTTGAAATAGTTCAAATTAAAAATAAATTATATGGTTAGATAGCTAACACAGAGACCTATAATGCTATGTAACCTG
Source organism: Cupressus sempervirens (assembly GCA_028749045.1). NCBI lineage: Eukaryota > Viridiplantae > Streptophyta > Pinopsida > Cupressales > Cupressaceae > Cupressus > Cupressus sempervirens. Next base: position 249,508,818 of record CM053786.1, on the reverse strand, counting down.
ATCTTATCAATACCCAACCACAAGAAATCTTGAAGGGGAGCACAGAAGAAAAAATAATCATTTTTTGTATGTTTGTTGGAAAACACGTCTCAGGCCTGTTCATCAAATCCAAACCTTTGGGTTGGATCTCCAAGGCAAAACCAAGCCTTAGGCTTGGGTTTGATTAAGGTTTAAATAGTGTGTGTGCCCTATAGTGTGCATGCGCTATAGCATGCACGCACTATTTAAACCTCAACTCTTAATAGTGTGTGCACGCTATAGGGCATAAGCACTATAGTGCGCACGCACTATTAAGATGTAAGTTGAAAAAGAGAACTAGGTGGGGGGGGATAGGGGAATGGCTATGTGTGTGCATGAAAGAGATAGAGAGAAAGTAGGGGATAGGAGAGGGGAGAGAGTACAGAATGGGAGAGAGAAAGTGAGAAAGAGTAGGGGTGGCAAAGAGAGTATAGAATGAGAGAGAGAGAGAGAGTAGGGGTGGCAAAGAGAGGAAGTGTGAGAGAGAGTACGAGTGGAAAAGAGAGAGTGCAGGATGGGGGAAAGAGATTTAAAGTAGGGGATGGGAGAGAGAGGAAGTGTGAGAGAGAGTACAAGTTGGGAGAGAGAGATTAAGAGTAGGGGATGGAGGAGAGAGAGAGTAGGTGAGGGGAGATAGAGTGGGAGAGGAAGAACTTGAGAGAGAGGAGGATGAGACTGCATGTGTGTGAAAGAGAGAGAGTATGGAATGGGGGAGGGGGAAGACAAAGTAGCTCAAGAGAGAGTAGGGGATGGAAGAGAGAGTAGGCGATGGGAGAGGGAGTGGGAGAGGGGGAGACAGGGGGGAATAGAAATGTGTGTGTGTGTGTGTGTGTGTGAGAGAGAGAGAGAGAGAGAGAGAGTAGGGGATAGGAGAGAGTGTGAAAATTTAAGAGAGACTAGAGGGTAGCAGAGAGAGAGAGAGAGAGAGAGTGGAGAGGGAGAGAGTAAGAGTGAGAGTGAGAGAGAGAGTAGGCAGTGGGAGAGGGAGTGGGAGAGGGAGAGCAAGTGAGAGAAAAAGTAGGGGATGGAAGAGGAGAGAGGGGGGATGGGTGTGTGTGTGTGTGTCAAAGAGAGAGAGTCAAGAATGAGAGAGGGGAGAGAGAGATAGAGAGAGTAGGCAATGGTAGAGGGATGGGAGAGAGAGGGAGAGAGAGGGAGAGAGAGAGAGAGAGAGAGAGAGAGAGAGAGAGAGAGAGAGTAGGAGGGAGAGAGAGGTGGAATGGAAGCATTTAAGAGAGATAGAGTAGGGGATGGGAGAGAGTAGGCAGTGGGACAAGGACTGTGAGAGAGAGAGGGGGGGGGGGAATGGGAATGTGTATTTATTTATAAGAGAGATAGAGTAAAGGATGGGAGAGAGTGTGAGAGTTTGAGAGAAAGTAGTAGGGGATGGGAGAGAGAGTGAGAGTAAGGGATGGGAGAGAGAGAGAGAGAGAGAGTAGAGAGGAAGAAAGAGAACTTGAGAGAGATAGATAGTAGGCAATAGGAGAGGGAGTGGGAGAGGGAGAGGGAGAGGGAGAGAAATAGGAGGGATGGGAATGTGTGTGACAGATGTAGAGAGTAGGGGATGGGAGAGAAGAAGAAGAGTGGGGGGATAAGAGTGTGTGTATCTATGAAAGTGAGAGAGTAGGGGATGGGAGAGAGTGTGAAAGTGTGAAAGTAGGGGGTGGCAGAGAGAGAGTACGAAGATGGGGGAGAGAAAGTAGGCGATGGGAGAGGAAAAGAGAGAGGGGGGATGGGAGTGTGTGTGTGTGTGTGTAAGAGAGATAGAGCAGGGGATGGGAGAGAGTGTGAGAGTGTGAGAGTAGGGGTTTGATGAGAGAGAAAGAGTATGACAATGGGGGAGAGAAAGTAGGCGGTGGGAGAGGGAAAGAGAGAGGGGGGATGGGGGTGTATGTGTAAGAGAGATAGAGTAGGGGATGGGAGAGAGTGAGAGTGTGAGAGAGTAGGGGATGGGGAGAGTGTGAAAGTGTGAGAGACTAGGGGATGGAAGATGGGAGAGAGAGCAAGGGATGGGGGAGAGAAAGTAGGCTGTGGGAGAGAGAGTGGGAGAGGCAGAGAGATCTTGTACAAGATGGGAGAGAGAGAGAGAGAGAGAGAGAGAGAGAGAGAGTAGAGAGGGAGAGAGAGAACTTGAGAGAGAGAGATAGTAGGTAGTAGTAGTGTGAGTGTGAGAGAGAGAGTAGGGGGTGGTAGAGAGAGTACAATGATGGGGGAGAGAAAGTAGGCAATGGGAGAGGGAGAGAGAGGGGGAATGGGAATGTGTGTAAGAGTGAAAAATTAGGGGATGGAAGAGAAGAGAGAGAGTAGGGGATGGGGGAGAGAAATTAGGTGGTAGGAGAGGGAGAGAGATACAGGGGATAAGAGTATGTGTGAGAGATCTAAAGAGCCAGGGATGGGAGAGGAGATGGGGTGAGAGAGGTAGAGAGAGTAGGTGGTGGGAGAGGGAGAGTGAGAGAGAGTAAAGGATGGGAGAGAGTAGGAAGAGAGAGAGGGAGGGGATGGGAGAGAGAGTAGGGAGGATAGAGAGTAGGGAGGATGGGGAGTGATGTGTTTTGAGAAAGTAAGGGGTGGCGGAGAGAGAGTATGACGATGGGGGAGAGAAAGTAGGTAGTGGGAGAGGAAAAGGGAGAGGGGGGATGGGATTGTGTGTGTAAGAGAGACAGAGCAGGGGATGGGACAAAGTGTGAGAGTGTGAGAGTAGGGGGTGGCAAAGAGAGAGTACGACGATGGGGGAGAGAAAGTAGGCGATGGGAGAGGGAAAGAGAGAGGGGGGATGGGGGTGTATGTGTAAGAGAGATAGAGTAGGGGATGGGAGAGTGAGATAGAGTAGGGGATGGGAGAGAGTGAGAGTGTGAGAGAGTAGGGGATGGGAGAGAGTGAAAGTGTGAGAGATTAGGGGATGGGAGAGAAGAAAGAGAGTAGGGGATGGGGGAGAGTGTGAGAGAGTAGGGGATGGGAGACTAGAGAGAGAGAGCAGGGGATGGGGGAGAGAAAGTAGGTGATGGGAGAGAGAGTGGGAGAGGCAGAGAGAGCTTGTACAAGATGGGGGAGAGAGAGTAGAGAGGGAGAGAGAGATAGTAGGTAGTAGTAGTGTGAGGGTGAGAGAGAGTAGGGGGTGGTAGAGAGAGTACGACGATGGGGGAGAGAAAGTAGGCGGTGGGAGAGGGAGAGAGAGGGGGAATGGGAATGTGTGTAAGAGAGACAAAGTAGGGGATGGGAGAGAAGAAAGAGAGTAGGGGATGGGGGAGAGAAATTAGGTGGTAGGAGAGGGAGAGGAAAAGAGATAGGGGGGATAAGAGTGTGTGCAAGAGATCTAAAGAGTTGGGGATGGGAGAGGAGAGGGGGTGAGAGAGGTAGAGAGAGTAGGTGGTGGGAGAGGGGGGGTGAGAGAGAGTAAAGGATGGGAGAGAGTAGGAAGAGAGAGAGGGAGGGGATGAGAGAGAGAGTAGGGAGGATAAAGAGTAGGGAGGATGGGGAGTGATGTGTTTTGAGATAGTGCGTACGTGCTATAGTGCGTACGCACTATCTCAAATCACCAAAAAAGGTCAAAAATCAACCTTGGGGCCCATTTCATCCATTTTTAACTTTTGGTCTTTTATGCTCTCTGTTATTCTGACAGAAAACACGGGTTTCAACATCTAGCAAACACTATTTCAACACTTTTGGAAGCTATCAAACACCAAATTCAATCATTGGATACGTGATTTGAAGAATTTTTGAATATTATTTTAATAGAAAAGGTTAGTGAAATCCATTTTAAATATTGTTTGTCGATATATAGATACAAATTTGATTATAATTTGATATGTTATGTAATATATAGTGAATTCATTAAAAATTGTATGTTTGAATGAAATGTTATTTCGAAATGGTTAGAAATTTGACAAGTCGTTTGATATATATTGTGTATTCATTCAAATACTTATAATTTTTATATGTAATTGAATAATTTGTAATTTACACATTTTAAGTAATTTGGATGTTTGAATAATTTGACATGTAGAAATCATCATCATGCCAAGGAAGAAACCAAAGATTTAAACAAATGCAAATAGGGAGAGAGATTTGACAATTAAAAGAAATAAAATGAAATTACTACGTGAACAAAGAAAATTGCAAAGCAATGATGAAGAATTAACTTTCGAAGAGGATCAAGAACCACCAGTCCAAAGAAACAAGGAGGAAGAATTAGAAAGACAAAGAGAACAAATGAGATTGTTATGCTCAAGAAAACAATTGAATTGTGAAGCTACACCATCCTCCAATGTTGGAGTCATTTGACAAGTCGTTTGATATATATTGTGTATTCATTCAAATAATTATAATTTTTATATGTAATTGAATAATTTGTAATTTACACATTTTAAGTAATTTGGATGTTTGAATAATTTGACATGTAGAAATCATCATCATGCCAAGGAAGAAACCAAAGATTTAAACAAATGCAAATAGGGAGAGAGATTTGACAATTAAAAGAAATAAAATGAAATTACTACGTGAACAAAGAAAATTTGACAAGTCGTTAGAAATGGTTAGAAATCGTTATTTCGAAATGGTTAGAAATTTGAAATTTGACAAGTCGTTAGAAATGGTTAGAAATCGTTATTTCGAAATGGTTAGAAATTTGACAAGTCGTTTGATATATATTGTGTATTCATTCAAATAATTATAATTTTTATATGTAATTGAATAATTTGTAATTTACACATTTTAAGTAATTTGGATGTTTGAATAATTTGACATGTAGAAATCATCATCATGCCAAGGAAGAAACCAAAGATTTAAACAAATGCAAATAGGGAGAGAGATTTGACAATTAAAAGAAATAAAATGAAATTACTACGTGAACAAAGAAAATTGCAAAGCAATGATGAAGAATTAACTTTCGAAGAGGATCAAGAACCACCAGTCCAAAGAAACAAGGAGGAAGAATTAGAAAGACAAAGAGAACAAATGAGATTGTTATGCTCAAGAAAACAATTGAATTGTGAAGCTACACCATCCTCCAATGTTGGAGTCATATCGTCCGCTACACCATCTTTGAATGTTGGAGTCATATCATCCACTACACCATCTTCCAATGTTGAAGTCATATCATCCTCTCATGTTGAAGAGACACTGATTTATAGATCCGACGATATACACACTCCATCATGTCATGTTGAAAGCACAACATTAACACATCAAGTAGGTGATATTCCATCTTTTACATCTTATTGCCAAGGCACATCATCTTTAGTTCAAGGTACACAATACACTCAACCTTATATTGATCTTCAAAATGTTGAGAGAATTGAAGAGATTAGAACACCTTCTAGAATTCGTTTTAGAAAACCAAAATATTTGATTGATATTGATACTAACAATTTGAAATCAATGCCTGACAAGATTAGCAAGCGTACTTGTCAAAGAAAAGTTAATCATATGTGGAGATTATTTTTTGAAGAATTAAATATTACAGGTCAATGCCAATTATTTTTTGAAATGATGAGCAATTTGAAATTTAGGCCTATCATGAAGATTCTTGGGCTAAGAACGATGGATGATTCAAATGAAAGAAATATTGTAAAGAATCTAATGAGCGCTTATGACAAAGTGGGTTCTAAATCACGCACCAAAGATAGTAATATCACAAGACGAGTACTCACATCGACAATAGTAAGTAGCCAAATGAAGAAAGCTCGACTCATGAGAAAGACAAGCAAAACATTAAAAATTGGTAGAGGTACCTTAAGGAGAGCCATGCTAAGGTGTGAGAGATTAGAAGATCCAATAAAAAATGAGTTATGGACATTTAGCAGTAGACTACCATGAAAGGATAAAGAAATTAGTGAAGCCTTGAAATCATTGATCGAAGATTTTTGGAAAAATAACACACGTGTTTCTCCTAATCAAAGAGATGTTGTAAGGAGGATTGGTAGCCGAAATTGCAAGCCACATGTGAAACATTTTTTGGACTCAACTCAAACACAATTTTTTGCAAAATTTGTTGGTATGTATCCTCAAATTCGAATAAGTCAAAGATTTTTTGAGATGGGTAAACCTTTTTATGTGAAAATAAATCACACACGCACAACTTGTTGTTGTAAGATACATATTGAATTTTCTAACGATTTTGATGTTTTTAGGCACATATGCGTAGTTTTGCATTCTCAGTTTGTTTTGTAGGATTGTGACATAAAAGAGCCACCAAGATCTTCAAGGGAATTCATATCCAACATTTTATGTGAAATAGGGTATGGCCAACAATTTTACAAGACATCATGCTTGGATGGCACATGCTTATTTTGTGGTTCTTTGCAACTTTTATCAACTTGTCAACATATGGATAGTACACATGCAATTGGAAATGAAATAGTAGATTACGGAAAATTCAAGATAGTGACATATGCTATAAAAGATGGGAAACATGGTAAAATATGTGATCTAGTTATTGAAAAATTTTAGTGTATGAGTTCATGAAGATTTTTCATGAAAAGATTATGTACAAGTATGCAAGGCATACCCATAGAGCTCAATGGTTGCATTTGCAATTCAAGTTGTGCAAGGATACGTTTCCATTGGATACCATTGTTTTGGTTGTAGATTTTGCAGAGAACTACACACTAAAACCACAATATGAGATGCAAGAAAAGTATTATACATCTCAACAGGTTTCTATATTTTTTCATATAACATTCATGCATTCACCTACAAGTACAGAGGATGATAGGAAGATTTTGAGGGAGTACCATTTTTACATCAGCGATGATCGATCACATTCTACAGAGTTTGTACATGGTTGTTTTCAACTATTTTATGGAAATTTGGCTAACAGGGGCATATCATATTGTCAACATATTATTTGGTCAAACAATTGTGCATCTCAATTCAAGAATGCATGGATGTTCTATTGGTTGAGAATCATGCACGGGTTATGTAGAATTCAATATATGTGGAATTTCACAGAGGCTGGTCATGGTAAGGGAGAGCATGATGGTGCAGGCGCATGCATTAAAAGAGCCTTGGCTCGTGAAGAACTAAAGTACAAAGATGGAGCAATATTGATAGATGCAAACTCCATCATCCAATGGTGTAACGCTACAATGGGTCCAGGTAAGGAAGGTGAGTCTACAGTTCATAGATTTTTTTGGTTGATAGATAATACTAACATTGCACCATATCAAGATTGTTGCACACTAACAGGATCTAGTGAGTTACACTCTTTTAGAAGCTCTGATGCAGGTTCATGGAGTATCCACACATGAAAAATGGCATGCTATTGTCCATCATGTGCAGAGGAAAATTGGGATGATTGTGAGTCAACTGAATGTGTGGACAAATGTGATATACGGGTTTTGGACCCAATTGACACCTATCGTCCCCCACAAGCACTGGAAATGGTAGAGATGGATTCATCTATTGACTTTGACCACTTGTCAGATTTAGTGCAACTTGGTAATATATATATATATATATATATATATATATATATATATATATATATATATATATATATATATATATATATATATATATATATATATATATATCTTTGTAATTTCAATATGTAACTTTATAACTTTTACCCAAGTATTTTCTGAATTAATGACCGCATTTTGTACATTTGTCACTGTAGGCCATTTTTTTGCTATTATTGCACCTGAAGACAATGAAGAAGGGATAGTTTATTATTTGTGTCATTGTGTTGAAGACAAACAAAAATTGGATCACTCGGTTATAGATGGTGAAGGTTTAGAGTACCATGTCAGTGTGGTGGTTGTAATAGGCACATGGCTTAGACAATATCCTATGAAGAATCCTAACTTGTGGTTATTCGAGGATTGGCAAACAGAGAGGAAGATTCTTCATTATTCAAACCTTGTTGTCGCATCAAATGTCCACTTGATAAAATATGGTGGAAAACCACATAATAAGATTCTTTGGAAAGTTAACGAGTCAGACCATGAGGCAATACTTGAGACATTAAAATGTCGAGCAGATCCAGTTGGCTCATTAGATTAAATTGGCAGAGAGAGAAAAAGTGATCAATTGGATCCAAATACAATGTTACAACCTCTTCCCCAAGACTATCACATGACTAAGGTGGACCGTATTGTTATGATGTGTAAGTGATGAGATTTAGTTTTGATTTTTTTAGAATATAGATACATTATTTGAATTTATATTAGATTCTCTAATAGGACCCATTTTTTTAATCTTATGTTAGATTTTTTACTGTGCTAATTCTTCATTTGTAGGTCACCAAAGAAGAGGGCTAATAAAGTTGATGCACAAGTGATAAAGGGTGAGATTCCAAAATCATCTGCAAAATGGTATTATCAATTCACATCCTCAATATTTATTAGTGTTCTTTGTTCAAGTACCATTGTATGCTAATCATCTTATGCCTAGAATTGCAGAGGTTAAATTATGTCAATACTAAGTTTTATAGCATCAATACTAAGGTTTCTAGCATCAATTGGTCACACTAAGTATAGTAGTTGTATCATGAATCCTTCTGAACCAATATGACTAAGATTCTCAGAAGAAGACTAAACCATATCATCTGTCTACTCCCTCTTTATATAAGAGTTTGTCAAACAATGAGAATGAAACATTGATTATTACTCCCCCCTCAATGTAAAATTCTCATTGATTGCATTTTGTAAAGTTTTAAGTCAATATCAACCTCTATATCATTGTATTCTTCTTATCATCAAATTACACAACAATGAGAATATGAATGATGACTTCTTCACATGAACCTAACAATTATAAATGCTACACCTTAATAAATATTTGGGCTTGGTCTTTACCATTCGAGCTTATAATACAATACATTGGCTTCATTTGTATTTGGAAGTGTTTATTATGTTTGTTCCAAAAGTCATTCTTCATTTGCCAATATGAAAATGCGACTATCATGAAAGGCATAGTCTTATAATTTGTAATTTGTATAATGGTATAAAAACTTGATTGTGGGTTTGAATCCATTGCCCCCATGACCCTCCATTTCAATTAGTTGTAAATCGAAAGAAATTATAAGTAAACTATATCAATATAATAAGTAACTTAGTAATTATATCAATATAATTTAATTACTAAGGAAGTGAATTTATTACTCTAACATATATAGTAGATTATTTTGCAGACAAAGGTGTTGAATTTGATGCTTAACAGATTTACATACATGTGTAATAAATAATAAGTGTTGTAGCTTTGGGATCAACACTATAAAATGAAGGATTTCATACTACATACACAGAGGTACCAAAATATTTTATTTGATATGGAGACAAAAGAAAATGTGTATTCTTCATAACTGCATTTGAGTCTCATGTATTATCATTTTCAGCTATTGACATCAGAGATACCTTTACATCTTCATCATTGTATTGATCAACGAGTCCTTATTGCACTCACTAGTTCTAAGCCAATGACTAAGGTATCCAAGAGTTTACATTAAAATTTCATTAGTACTAAAATTCAATATAAAATTCATAGGCACAATTGAGTGGTAACTTTGATGGTTTTTGTAGGGTCTTATTATTCCTGACCATCAATGTATCCCTAAGGTGTATATACAAAGGAATTATCAGCTAGCTGTAAGAAAATATTAAGTTTTATGTGTAAATATTTTTTTTTTAATATAAAATAGTTATTTATTCATATATAATTTTGATTGTAACATGTCAAGTTACAGAAGATTCTAGACTAATGGACTAGTGAGCATGTTAGGAAGACCTCGTTATATACACTAGTCATCTCCCACTTGTTGGCAATTAAAGACAATTAGGGATTTATTTTGTTCCCCTAGTTGGAAAGAGTATATATCTAATGATGTACATTTTACACCTATATGACATTATTGGGCATATGTTTTGTATAATTTTTTCTATGTATGTCATTTTTTACATATATTTCATGTATGACATTATTAGACATATGCTTATGATGTTTCAAATTATTGATAAATGAATTATATGATATTGTTAGACCATATGGATTCAACTTTGAATTTTTGTTATCACATTGTTTTGATGCTTTTATTCAATCAATTAACATATTTTCCTTTTAATTCTTCCACATTTGGCATATCTATCTAACAATGAACTTATGATACTCCCATCAAGAAGTGCATGATTGCATGGTTTTATGGTGGATGTCCCTCTCTTTTTTAAATTCCAATTTTATTCATCTATATGAGTAAGGGAGATCACTTCCATTTCTTTCAATTGTATTTAAAGGTCATTAAAGTTTTTTCAAACAATGTGATTAAATAAATATTATTCAACATTTACCTCTATCATCAAGGTTGATTCATTCCTCCTCTTATTTTACCAAATAATTTGGATGAATCACCCATGGCTCCTTACATTTCTTGAAGAAATTTTTCAAAGACTTTGCAACATGTCTTCTCTTCTTACATATAGTTCATGTTCATTGAAGACATTTGGTTAAACAATATATATGCTTTGTATATTCTCACAACACCAATAGTCATGGTACAATGCTTACAAGATCCATAGTTGAAGAGAAGATATGTGAAGCTTCTAGAACCATGGACCTATACTTAATTTAGTATTATTGCATCCATGTTACTTATGAAAGTGGAACTTTTACATAGATAAGTAGGGAAACCAAAATTGAAAGCCAAACTTCACATAGAAAAGTAAAGCAAGCCTCAACTATATTCTCATTAAACACTATGAATTCAAATATCTTTGACAGGACATATCTCAGAGGTCGTGCAAGATATGGATGAGGTTCCAGTTCCTACAGGACCGTGTTGCAGAGACCTACAATAACCTCTCTCACTTTTTGGAGATCGCATTTCATTTTCATTCTACAATGCCATCTCGGGTGATGTTGAAACCTGCAATGGTGGCGAGTACAAAGTTGCCAACTGCCAAATCTCTCTCATCTTTCATCGTGGAATCAAACTATCTACTCCATTATCTTTGGGTGGCTGGTTAAAACCTATCCCCAACCTCATCTTGTCCCCTTCAGTGCTCAAACGTTCTTAGACGCGCTGAATTGGAATGTCTCTAAGGGTCATTAAATGCGACAGGGCTGCAATCTTTGATGGGGCATATCTCAGAGCTCGTGTGAGATATGGATGAGATTCTAGTTTCTACAGGACCATGTTATAGAGACCTACAGTAACCTCTCTCACTTTTTAGAGATTGCATTTCATTTTCATTCTACAACGCCATCTCGGGTGATGTTGAAACTTGCAATGTTCGTTAGTACAAAGTTGCCAACTGCCAAATCTCTCTCATCTTTTGTTGTGGGATCAAATTGTCTACTCCATTAGCTCCAAGTGGCTGGGTAAACCCTATCCCCAACCTCATCTTGTCCCCTTTAGTGCTTGAACGTTCTTAGGCACGTTGAACGTGAATGTCCCTAAGGGTCACTAAATGCCACAGGGCTGCAATCTTTGATGGGGCATATCTCAGAGCTCGTGTAAGATATGGATGAGATTCTAGTTCCTATAGGACCATGTTGCAGAGACCTACAATAACCTCTCTCTCTTTTTGGATATCGCATTCCATTTTCATTCTACAACACCATCTCAGGTGATGTTGAAACTTGCAGTTTTGGCCAGTACAAAGTTGCCAATTGCCAAATCTCTCTCATCTTTCGTCGTGGGATCAAACTGTCTGCTCCATTAGCTCTGGGTGGCTAGGTAAACCCTATCCCCAACCTTGTCTTGTCCCCTTCAGTGCTTGAACTTTCTCAGGCATGCTGAACTGGAATGTCCCTAAGGGTCACTAAATCCCACAGGGCTGCAATCTTTGATGGGGCATATCTCAAAGTTTGTACGAGATATGGATGAGATTCTAGTTCCTATAGGACCGTGTTGCAGAGACCTACAATAACCTCTCTCACTTTTTGGAGATCACATTTCATTTTCATTCTACAACGCCATCTCGGGTGATGTTGAAACTTGCAGTGTTGGCCAGTACAAAGTTGCCAACTGCCAAATCTCTCTCATCTTTCGTCGTGGGATCAAACTGTCTACTCCATTAGCTCTAGGTGGCTAGGTAAACCCTATCCCCAACCTCATCTTGTCCCCTTCAGTGCTCGAACGTTCTCAGGCACGCTGAACTGGAATGTCCCTAAGGGTCACTAAATCCCACAGGGTTGCAATCTTTGATAGCGCATATCTTGGAGCTCGTGCGAGATATGGATGAGATTCCAATTTCTACAAGACCGTGTTGTAGAGACCTACAATAAAATCTCTCACTTTTTGGAGATCACATTTCATTTTCATTCTACAATGCCATCTCGGCTGATGTTGAAACTTGCAGTGTTGGCCAGTACAAAGTTGCCAACTGCCAAATCTCTCTCATCTTTCATCGTGGGATCAAACTGTCTACTCCATTAGCTCCGAGTGGCTAGGTAAACCCTATCCCCAACCTTGTCTTGTCCCCTTTAGTGCTCAAACATTCTCAGGCACGCTAAACCGGAATGTCCCTAAGGGTCACTAAATGCCACAGGGCTGCAATCTTTGACAGGGTATATCTTGGAGCTCATGTGAGATATGGATGAGATTCCAATTCCTATAGGGCTATGTTGCAGAGACCTACAATAACCTCTCTCTATTTTTGGAGATCGCATTTCATTTTCATTCTACAATGCCATCTCGAGTGATGTTGAAACTTGCAGTGTTGGCCAGTACAAAGTTGCCAACTGCCAAATCTCTCTCATCTTTCATCGTGGGATCAAACTGTCTGCTCCATTAGCTTTGGGTGGTTAGGTAAACCCTATCCCCAACCTCATCTTGTCCCCTTCAGTGCTCAAACGTTCTCAAGCACGCTGAACTGGAATGTCCCTAAGGGTCACTAAATCCCACAGGGTTGCAATCTTTGACGGGGTATATCTCAAAGCTTGTGCAAGATATGGATGAGATTCTAGTTCCTACAAGACCATGTTGCAGAGACCTACAATAACCTCTCTCACTTTTTGGAGATCGCATTCCATTTTCATTCTACAATGCCATCTCGGGTGATGTTGAAACTTGCAGTGTTGGCTAGTACAAAGTTGCCAACTGCCAAATCTCTCTCATCTTTCATCGTGGGATCAAACTATCTGCTCCATTAGCTTCGGGTGGTCAGTTAAACCCTATCCCCAACCTCATCTTGTCCCCTTCAGTGCTCAAACTTTCTCAGGCATGCTAAATTGGAATGTCCCTAAGGGTCACTAAATCCCATAGGGCTGCAATCTTTGACGGGGCATATCTCGGAGCTTGTGCGAGATATGGATGAGATTCTAGTTCCTATAGGACTGTGTTGCAGAGACCTACAACAACCTCTCTCACTTTTTGGAGATTGCATTCCATTTTCATTCTATAACGCCATCTCAGGTGATGTTGAAACTTGCAGTGTTGGCCAGTACAAAGTTGCCAACTGCCAAATCTCTCTCATCTTTCATCGTGGGATCAAACTGTTTGCTCCATTAGCTCCAGGTGGTCGAGTAAACACTATCCCCAACCTCATCTTGTCCCCTTCAATGCTCGAACGTTCTCAGGCATACTGAACTGGAATGTCCCTAAGGGTCACTAAATCCCACAGGGCTACAATCTTTGATAGGGCATATCTTGGAGCTCGTGTGAGATATGGATGAGACTCTAGTTCCTATAGGACCGTGTTGTAGAGACCTACAATAACCTCTCTCACTTTTTGGAGATCGCATTCTGTTTTCATTCTACAATGCCATCTCGGGTGATGTTGAAACTTGCAGTGTTGGCCAGTACAAAGTTGCCAGTGTTGGATATTCCTTCTTATGATGTTAGTGATAAGTGGTTCTCTTTGAAAACACTTGTATAATCTTTTTTTAAATTATTAGATAAAAAATAATAATTGTAAGTATTAAACATGATTAGCCTTTAGTTCCTAGAAGATCTTTATTTCCCCATTAATGCATTTATAAAGTTAAGTTTTAAGAAGATCATAAATAGAAAAAATTAGAGAAGCGATTTAAACATTTATACTGATTGTAAACATGTGAGTCTTGAGTTTCCTCTGCCTTTTAAAGAACATTCCTTAGCTAGCATACCTAATTCAACATTCCATAAGAGTGTCATTGCGCTAAAGATTTAGGAAACCAACTACTTTAAGATAAAGCTTCCCGGTCAATAATAATCTAGCCTATTGAGGTACGTAATACTTCTCAATTAAAATTTTGTTAATTCAGTATTAATTTTGTAATTAACTACAATTTCAGTATATGTGTACAGGGGGTGACTGAGAAAACTATTTGAGGTCCAATTTGAAAATATATTTGTAAGGATCTCAACCAAGGTTCACAACTTCGATGATTAATACATTCATTCAGGCTAGAACCTCACTACAAAAAAATAATATATAAAAAAGGTAGTGAATAATGTCATGTCTAGGTAGTGAATAATGTCATGTCTAGACCCAAATCAACCAATGAAAGTCAAATCAGCATAATGTGGAACAACAATATATGCATTGAGTGGGTTGTCATAGAAAAGCTTCAGAATAAAATTCATGTCTAGAATTAAAAGACCTTAAAGATAATTTATGCTTGTAACACAAATGGCCATTCAAAATTGAATATGATTACAATATGTGAAATGGCATTATGAGAACTTGTAATGCTCTTGTGAACATCGTGTTAATTCTTGTAAGAATCCCTAAGATGCTTGTTATACTCAAAATTTTGTTGAAATTGAATTAATTTTTATCATGTCAGTTAATTAGCTTAGGGTGATATATGCTTCTTGGATTGAATAATGAGTTCGTGATTAACTCTGTATTAAGATTCATAGCATCTTCTAGTTATTTGCAAAGGAAATTTATAAATTAAGCTCATGTCATATGGCTTGCTTGAGAAAGATGTTCATGTTCTTATTGATGGGTACTAATGACTGTCCACATTTAGTTCTTCAATATCCTATTTGACAAGCTTTCCATAGACATTTCTTTGCCATACTAAGTATTTTTGAAAACATATTTGAGTAGAAGCACTATAGTAGATACTACATGATGTTTTAAAAATAAAGTAATGGGTTAAAGACTATTATTTCCAAGGTATTATGTCATAGTATTTTAATTGTAATGATCTTAGACTAATGATATTCTTGAAGGTAACTTTGACATGCAGCAAGAAAGACAACCTACAGCCAAGGCTATATTGTGCCTACAACCAAAGCCATAAATGCTCACAGCCAAAGCCACTAGTGCACATAGCCAAAGCCATGGATTCTTGTAGCCAAAGTTACGAGTGTTCGCAACCAAAGCCATGAGTACATGAAGTCGATGATCACAATTGTTTACAACTATTCACCAGAAATAGCTTCTTTGCAGTTTTTGAGAAATACTAATAAAGCAAAAAATAACATCTACTAGTTGGTAGACATAATGGTAACTCTCTAGCAATTGAATTTAATTTCATACATGCACATATCTAATTTAATGTCATACACAAACATATCTAATTTAATGTCATACATGAACAAACATATAATATAAAATGATAACCAATAATGGCATATACATTAACAAACACATAATATGTTATGATAACCAATAATGTCGTTTATGAACAAAAATATCATATATTAACCAATAATGTCATACATCAAATAAATGTCATGCATCAAATATAGAATGTCATATGTACATCAAATGTATGTCGAATATGTCTCTCTGATGCCTATATATATACATGGGGAAGGAAACAACTCTCTCTCTCTCTCTCTCTCTCTCTCTCTCTCTCTCTATATATATATATATATATATGTATGTATGTATGTATGTATGTATGTATGTATGTATCGAATATCTCAACTACATCTTTTCCTTCCCACAAGGGGAAGGAAACAAGTCTCTCGACGTCCTCTACTGTCGTGTGGAGGGAGACAATGGAGATGACGGGGCCCTCCTGACACACTCACTTGACCTCTTATTGAGGCTCTTCTCCAGGTCCAATTGATACAAAGAAAGTAGATATGAATCAATATTTATTATACATTGAAATAAAATATATGTACACACAAAATCAATTATTTTCTTACTGCCAACAAATAGTCACTCTGTAAGTCCACCTCAAATGCTCGTGGACAATCAGGCGTGACAAGACCCTACAAAAATTCAATAAATATAATCACTTATAAATAACATTAGAAATTTTGAGATTAACTATTATAAACAACAACTAAAATGAAGAAAATTCTTTCATACCTCTGTCAGTGGCTGTGAGCTAGCCATAGCTGCGGCCACTCCACTATCAACAGACTGTCGCAGATGAGGAGGTGTGTCCGACATCATGAGTTGCATGTCATACAATACATGTTATATCTAACATGAAACATGGAATAAATATAATCAAATGAATTAAATTAACATGAAACAATTGTACCTGTGTGAAGCTCGTATGATGTCTCTGCTCTGTGTCTGTGGTAAAGGTTGATGGTCCTGTGGAGAATTGATGCACATGCATAATTTTTTTTGTCAATCCTGAATATGATTACGTAATAAATATATGTATTAATTAAAATGATTAAATTGATACATACCTCAGGACTCGTCGAAGGGAAAAAAAATGGCCTTGGAGGATCGTTGTTAGGCCCAGCAACAATTTGACCCTAAATTTTGAACAATGTCAATAAATACTAATTAATTAATCATTCACTATACATATGAAATGTGATCAAATTAGTAATTCACCTGTGTGTCAATGCCAAATGTCTCATTCAGGAACTCATTGGTGACAAGCCCATCATCCACAGCATCTCTGGCATGAGTGCCAAATGTGCATAGGGATCCGCATGAAGTGCACATGTGACCACAACGCATACAAGGCTCCCCCTCAACTAATGGGCTCGTGGAATGGATGAGGTTCTAAGTCAAAGCATTAATGGTCCCTAGAGTGCTGGCCTCTACATGTTCCTTCACAACTGAAGGAATAATCACATGCTCGTGTTGTGGATGGACCACAGGTGCCCTAACTACATTAGGGTCACGACGTGCTCCTGACCTCTCAAATGATGACCCCCCACCTCTACCGTGGGAGTCTAACATATCAAAATAATTGGGGATCTCCCCAAGGACAAACTCACAATATAATTTCTTCAAAAAATACATGGGGACCTCATGATTGTTGCAAGGAGAGGCATCAAAAACCATCCACCATCTATCCCAAAAATTATTTCTAATAGCATCATGTATGCACCAATGGATGGGGAATCATTTAGTACCCTCTCTAATAGTATTTGGCTCACCGAGTTTTTTAAATAATGCACATATACTACCTTTTGATATTTCTTTTTTTTTAACATCTTCATATGACAATTTATTTGCATAAAATCTTTTTTGTTCATCCCTCTTAGCCTGCCAAATATCTAACTGACCACTAACTGAGGCTATCTGAGTGTTAATGGATTCGAGGGATGATGCCAATTGAGCCCTCATTATATTGGTTTGTCCGAATTCTTTCAACTGAGCAATGAGTCTTTCTAATTTGGTTTTGCCTCTCTGTATTTTATTTCTTATATTTTCTTGTGTGCCTGGTGGAGGTCTTGCAATTGGTTCGAGTTGTGAAATTTGTTATTCTTCTTGAGGAGGGTTTTGATTTTGAGGTTCTTGAGGGTTTTGTGGATTTTTCGGTTGATTATGGGCATTTCCTAATAAAAAATCAATTGAAATCCAACTAAATAAACAAATCTAAATGAAATTTGTAAAAATCCTACAAAAGAATATCAAAAACCAATAAAACAATATGGAAAACATATTAAACAATGTAAAGTTAAGTTTATATCACTTACTTCTTCATCGTGGGTGTGCTCGTTGTCTTGGATTTCATCGATGAGGAGGCATTTTGGCAAATGGTGGTGAATTTTCACTATCAAACCTGCGTACGCGCTGTTGGAGAGCCAAAAAAAAAAAATGAAAATGATGGGTTGTGGGTTTGCAGCCCATCATATAACTTTTTGGACATCAGAATAGTGTGTACGCACTATAGTGCGTATGCGCTATAGCGCGTACACGCTATTGAAAATTAGAAAGAAAAAAAAAAAAAAAAAAACTTGTCATCTTTTTAGCACCACAACTCGGTGCATATGCCCATATCAAAGTCTCGAATGTCAAAATGTAAATCAAATGTCTATGCTATGACAGCTTAGGGTGAGGCCTCACATTTTCCTATTTATTTAGGAATGTTTGTCTATTTTTTACATTCATTAACATGGACACTCCTATTTAGCTTACCTCCCTTTCTTATCTCATGGTTTTTTATCATGCCATCAAGATAGAAAGAATTATGCAGTTTGTCTCTATTAGGAACAAATTTATCTAGAGAGCTATCCTCCAATGCTAAGGAACCCAATACATCAATTGCTCTAACATTTTTTTTGTTAATGTTAATATAGTAGCTATATTTATAGCAATTTTGTTTACCATTTTTATATGGACAATATGCTCATTGCAAGCCTCTACCATGAGTTTTTTGATAAATAACTATTGTGGGACCTTGATATATTGATGATTAATATGAGAGGGGACCTTACAATTCCCTTAGTAACCAATTACAATATTCTTTACATTATAGGTGTCCCATTCCCCACTTATTGAATTGTTTTCACTAAAGACCTGGTAGGGAACTTTAGATTCCTTCTCTTCTTCTTTTCTATTCTAGACTCCATGAATGAGGATTGGTTGGAGCATTACTTTGAAGAAGAATGGATTATGTATGAGTGTTCCCTAAGGGTGGCCATTGAAGACCTTTGTGAAACTTATAAGGAGGACTAAATTCCTTGTGAAATCTTTAGTTTAGAGTTGTTATTGTCATCCTTTCAACTTTAGTTTATATTTTTGTTATAATATCAGTAACAGTACTCAAACAATGTAACTTTTATATAAAGATTTTAGTTATGACTTTTCCATCAATCTATATTTTTTGTTTCTCTCTTCTCAAGGGTTGGTTTCTCTCTTCTTAGGGGTTGGATTATGCAAGCTTGTCTAAAAGAATGTCTCATTTAGCTAGGAAGGGCATTGGTTGATAGTATAATTTTGTTAATTTAGTATCCCTAGTGGTAATTTATTTATTTCTTTAATGCCCCTTGTTTAGAATAAACTTAATAGTAAAATGTTGGTTCCATCTCCTAGTAGGAACCCTTGTAAATAAATGGCTTATATTAATAAGAAGTTGAACAAGGAAGGCCTTTTATTTTTCTTCATTTAATCTATGATTAATTTAAAAAAATTTAAATTCTTATGCTTATCATATTATTTAACTAAGAATATTTTTATGTACCTTTTGTATTTAAAATATGGTTAAAGGGATTTTATAAGTATGCAAGGCTTTGACTATGAGATGGCATGGTCTTGGCCACTCTTTTCTAGGGGTTTTAAGAAGATGACTATGAATTGATGAGGTTTGATCTTTTGGACCTCTTGCCTTAATCAGAGCTAGTATTATTAACCAAATTAATTATGGGTGTTGGTTTGTATCTCTATGGCTTTCTAATTCCTCTTGGAATTTTCATAAGATCCTAACATCTTGTGGATGATATTTAATTAATTCTACTCTAACCTTTCTCCCCAACTGAGGATTGGTTTTTTAGTTGTTATGGCACATTCAACAAAAAATCCATTTTAGTATAGTTGGGGTCTCCTCTTCAACTAATCTTTTGAGGGGAATTTTTCTCCTCTAGTTTGGCTTATTAAAGATATTGATCTTTAGCTTTTCACTATGTAACTCTCTATAGAGAGATCTATGTAATGTAATGATCAACTTCATAATTTTATAACTTTGTAAAAGAGGGAATGCCCTCTTGAAGCTCTGTAAAAGAGGGCACATGCCCTCTTCAAGTTC
Source organism: Cupressus sempervirens (assembly GCA_028749045.1). Taxonomy (NCBI): domain Eukaryota; kingdom Viridiplantae; phylum Streptophyta; class Pinopsida; order Cupressales; family Cupressaceae; genus Cupressus; species Cupressus sempervirens. The sequence goes on along the minus strand of CM053786.1, from coordinate 249,488,973 downwards.
CTCTTTAGGGAAATTGTATGTATAGAGGACTTCGGTCCCAAGCTCCACTAGGGTTTTTCTTCACCCCATTCTTTTTCCCCTAGTGCATGTGCTTGAATGAGGTCTATGTAATTTTGTAAACATTTTGATATTAATTAAATATGGGGACTTGCCTTCTATTGACCAAAAAAAATTATAAATAATTTCCAATTAAAATAATATATATATTTTAAATATCTTAAATAAGATATAGTAATAATTAATTAAGCTAAATAAATAATTTTTTTAAAAAGAGAGTTAAGAACAGAGATAATAACTATTTAAGCTAAATAAATAGAAATATTTAAACAATGTATGACACATCTTATTATTTTATAGTTCTAATTTTTAAGTTAAACAAATAAGAAAAGAGAAAAGATTTAACACTATAGCTAATAGATGATTAAATTAAATAAATTAAGAATAAAAAAAGAGTTATAGTGGAGTGAGATGCAAACTGTTGAAGAGTAATTAATGACAAGGGCTGACAATTTTCTAGCCAAATGCTAACAAGTTTCCAGCCAAAAAAATAATTTCACAAGACTAAAGTTTCGACATATAACCTATCAAATAAAAGATTTTGTATTTATGTTGGATGAAAGTTGTGAATTCCAAACTCACATTGATAGCACAATCTATTAGGTGACTTAAATTTTATGAAAAAGTTTAGATTGAATAATTATTATTGAATATATTAACACGCATAACATACCATAAAAAGGAATAGTTGTAAGAACAATAACTTTTAAATTTATTGACTTATGACACAAAAAACCTATATAAAAAGCTTTTAATAGTTATGTTTTCAAATTATGCTTGCACGACATATTGCAAAGTAATTTATATTGAAAGGAGACAAATTCTTAAAAAAATTGATAATCTTAAACACATAATGGTTGTTTATTCCACTACACATGTATTTATTATTATTACTTATATGAGGAAATATAATTAAGCAATATCATTACCATAAATTACCATTGACATGCAATGCTATAATAGAAATGTGATTAGATTCTTTTATGATTTTCTCCAATGACAAAGATATAAATAATTTATTTAGATTTATTTGTCTTATTTGTGGAATCTTAATTTTTCTAGTGTCCTCTTTTGTTGGGCTATTGTATTCATCTTCCCTTAATCAAATTATATTCTAAATTAGATCATCTTCTTTCATGGAAAGATAAAACATAGAGGTGGATACAATTATGTTTGATCTTAAATGAACACAAAATAGTGAAAAATGTGTGTTTATTTCTTTGTTATAGATCAAGGGGGGAAATTAGTAATCCAATTATTTTTCAAAATAAATCACTTTGAATACTAGTAACAATTAAAATCACTAGGAATTAGAATTGTGAGCTCATTCTCCAAACTAAATATTCCTATCCTATCAGGTTAGCAAGGAGTCCCTCCAAGGTTGTCCAAGCATCACGAGGATGTGTGCAAGATGCAATATGAAATATCAAATTAAAAAAGATGGATGATCTAAGAGAGCCAAGTGCATTATCCCTTTGATCAAACCATTTCCCCCTTTTTGCAACGCCTATCATTGGTTCTTGATCTTTCCCACTAGGTAATCCAACACTCAACAACTGAATAAAAATAGATTCCTTTGATTGATTGTATTTATATGGAGTAAGAATTTTGACTCTTCAAAAGTCCATAATGCAACCAAAGAATTATTCAAAACAACTCATAACTCCTTCAAATTATTGATAAAAATTAGAAAATTTAAATCCAAGTATTAGTCAAGTGCATATATGTCACAACCCACTTTGTTGACTCCCTTAGTTCACTTGTTTGACTTGACTGGATAATCAACAACCCAAGTCATCATAATTAACTATAATTTTAAAGTGATTAGATAATCTCTTCTTTAAGAGCTATATATGATTATTAAATATTTGATGAATTATAATGTTTTAAGAATGAAATGAATGTCTCTAATTATGATTGATTAAATTGATGAAATTGAAAATACAAATGATGAATAAATATATGTGCATTTCATTTTGAGTTGGATTTTGGGAGTTACTCATGGCACATTGAGTATCTTTTTGTGAGATAAGGAAATGAAGGTGAGGGTGTGGTTGAGGTGAGGAGGCTAACTCCTTGGTAAGGGTGAATTTGGAAAAGTTATGGTTCAATATCACACACCATGATGTAGAAATTTACTTTTAATTTTATTTGAATATAAATTAAATGATGTGTTTTATTCATGAGTGTGAGTGTGTGTGGGTGCACGCACACATGCACGTGCGTGCATGTGTGTGCATGTGTGTGTGTTATTATTTCAATATAATTATTTTAACAAGAAAGGAAATTCTTTTGAGGAAAAATTCAATGTTAAAAATAAGTTTTGTTGATTAGAATTTGTGTGAGATGTGGAGGAAATAGAAGGGTAAATTGCAAGTGTATTTAACTATTAATTTTATCTATATTTTAAAGATTCTTTGGCAAAGATTTTTATTTACATATGTTTTCACTAGTATGCTTGGTTAGCTATTATTTCATGTCTCTCTTCTACCTTGTATTTAGGATTTCTACTTGATCTAAATATTGATAGGTAGTTAATTTCATAATGACACCATATTTATCTAATACATTAATATCAAGTTGATAGGCTTCTTAAGCAGGGTCAATATTCCCTTCATTTTAGATTGAACTCTAGGAGAGCTAACCACTCTATGGTTGGGTGGTAAAAGTGCCTAGACCACACTCTCATTTTAGCATTTATGGATGGACAATAGATAGACCAATGACTTAGGAGATAGGAGCATAGAGATGGAGGACAGGCAATCTAACTGAATGTTATGGTATTTTGTTCTATTTTGGCATATAGATCATGTATCTAATGTATAATGGTACTTTTATGTGATATATAGATGATTAACATGTTGGTGTTGGAAATATTCAAGACTATGCTAGGTTACTGAGAGGGGAGGGGTGAATCAGTAACCTTGAAAACTTTACCAAATTTAGATCTTAATTACAATAATCCAATAACCATTTAATTCATTAAATTAGATGTAATTGCATGCATGAGAAACTGAAAACATAAAACATTCGTGGCACTTGAACACAATAATTTGGTGACCCAGAAACTTTCCAAATAGAAAGTAAAACTAGATTGTGGATGATACCCACAAAACTTCAATACTACAACATAAAGTTGGCCTATTAAGGCTTACAATGATCACTTCTGATGATCTTCCCTATTAGGAGAAATAAGGACTACTAGGTCCACCTTGTTAAAGGCTTTACAAACATACAATGAACTATGCACTTGGTAAAGATATTTTACAAAAGACTGTTAAGTTTACCTTGTTAGGGGATTTGGATTGGTTCACCTATTAGAATGAAACAATAGATCTATGACTTACAACTTTATTTGTTGATAGAGATTCTTTGAATTACTAATCACCTTTATCTAATAGATATGACTTTGCTACTCCTTTGCTGATATGGCCTTACAATATGCTTTTTTGTTGATTCACATTCACATCCTTCTTACTCTTTCATCATTTCATGTTTTCTTCCTTTTTCTCACACACTTTCATATATTTTCCATGCATGGATATGATACAATACATTACATATCTATCAATCCAATTTTAAAAATTACAAAGTTGGCCAATATACAAGTTAACACCAATATTACAAAGTCAGCTCAAATGAAGACACTTGGGTTCTAAAGACTGACTTGGTAAAGTTCTGATACACAGCATCCACTGTCACTACTTGAAATTGTTATGCATTCAGTAGAAGTAGAAGCTCAGTCCATACTAATCATCTTAGAGTAGTCTTAATCTTGGTCTACACTAGTGACTCAGTAAATACTATGTAACTTGGTAGACATTGAATTACTCGTTTACCATGACTTCACTTGGTAAACATTAATCATCACATAGCTTAGTTAACACTAACTTCACTTCACATGAACTACTAGCTTAGTTTGAACAGTGAAGCTTAGTAACAACTGAACTACTTGGGTTGGACTTCACACTGCCTGATTCTACTTGATTTAAACTATTGCACTTCTTACCAACTGAATTCACTTGGTAACCACTAGGATGCTCGGTAGGAACTATAAAGCTTGATAGCTACTAAACTACATGGCAAATAGTGTAGGCTATTCAATGAGCTCAGTAACCATACAGAATCTGAATAAGTGTTGTCACTAATAATAAACTTGACTTAATGTCAACAATCTCCCCCTTTGGCATTAGTGACAAAAACACTTATTAGCCAAAAATTACATCCATCACAATGTGATACTGGCTCGATGCGGTATACTATTTTTGAGATTTTTCAAAATTTGTCTTTGTAAGTATATATAGTATACTGTATCTCCAAATTATATACTTTCCTTTCCTTTGCATGATTCTCTCCCATACAATACACATACTAATTGTCATTCTTATCTCTCCCCATATATACATACTCTCTCTCTCTCTCTCTCTCTCTCTCTCTCTCTCTCTCTCTCTCTCTCTCTCTCTCTCTCTCTCTCATATATATATATATCTATATATATACATATATTCTATTTCTCCCCCTTTTTGACAATAATACCAAAGAGTTATTCAAAACTTATTTACACAGAGACACCAATATAAGAAAGAAAATTAGAATGTACCTTAAGTATGAGTGCTAAAGACTTATCCCAATTTTCTTGCAAAACTTTGCACGTATGTAGAGCAATTTGCACTTTTGCAGAGAGTTATATCATGTGATCTGCAATGGAGAAGTTGTTTTCATGGATCAATTTTTTTGAGTAAAAAATGTGCTTCTACATTGTATCCATGATGGGAAGGATCATATTCTAAATATCTATTAGTGAAGACCAAATCCTTGCTTCTTCCCTCAACAACTCTGCCTACATATCTGACAAGAATCTAATTTTCATATGATGTGCAGATCTTGAACTAGGGTCAAGTTGCAAATGTTGTGCACTAGCCTTCAGATCTTTATCAATCTTTGTCAGTTTTCTCTTTATTTCCTTTGTGAACTCGGTAACATTACATAATTTTCCAAAAAGTGATGTTACATTTGTGCAAGATTTTTCAAGATTGGTCAAAATTGAGGAAAGCCCTACTTGCCAAATGGCAATTTGGTGAGCAATGTGCTCAAGCACTTTGTTATCAAATTTCTTCTTTTCTTTCTCAATCAATTTTTCTTGACCACTTGAGTCCTCATTAAACTTCTAGACTGCCTCTTCCAATTGAAAAAAAATGCGTTGAGAAGTATCAACTTCAACACTTATCACCTTAGTCAAAATATTCTTAGCATCTTCAATGATTTTATGTTCTCTGTCTCTTTCCTCTCTCAATTTATTTTGTTTTGCTTTCTTTTGGAGGAGTTGACTAGCTATTTGCATTTCATCTATACTGGAATTATCAAAATTCCACTTTGGAATCTCAATCTCTTCATCTAGCTCAATGTCCTCCTCTATCTCCTTTCCACTCAAAAGTCTTGTACTTGGTTGAGCTTTAGGTTCATTTGCCTTAGAATCTGGAATGGAAACAATAGTAGAGATGGTAGGACTAGCTGTGAAAATTGATATAGTACCAACAAAAAAGAATACTGACTAGTATGCTTACTAAATCCAAAACTAAAGTACTTATAGAAGTATCCAAAGCTGTAGAAGACAAAACTATAGAATCCAAAATTGTAGAACTCAAAACTATACTTCCTACTAAAGAACACAAAATTGTAGAACATACTATACTCATTGTTGATGACGCTGACTCAAGAGCTGAATAAATGGGCGGTTGCAACTAGTAGATGAAGTGGTAGACACTTCTATTAGTGATATGCTAAGCTGTGAGGGAGAGAAGAGTAATTGGACATTTGATGTATTTGGTGTGGTCACAATCAAACTTGTTGAAGTTGTCTTTGAACTTGATGTAGCTTCTAATTTGCTTGGAGAGTGAGAAAGTGAGACAATGACTATGGCTACTATCTTCATAGAATTAGTCTCCTCATCATCTTCTTTTTCTTCCTCGATAGCTTCTTCCTTTTTATCTTCTTCAACTTCTTCATTTCCAAACTATATTGGCTCAAAGTATGTTTCTTCTTCCTCATCATCATTGTTATCGTCTTTGACTTCTACTAGGAAGTTACTTTGTTTATGCAAGTGATAAAAATTCTTTCACATACCTGTGGCATTATTGACTACATGCTCTATATCCTTTAACAAAATTAAACAAGTATTAAATCTAAGAGTCATCTTGACTTCATTTTTCTTCATAGACTCTTTTACCTCAGCATTTATGATGCTCAGTAACAATTGCCTTAGGGTTTGTTCCTAGATATCTCTTTCTATCTATGTAGTTGAGTCCCATCTTGGCTTTAACTTCTTTAATAGTTCATTAGAGATCTAAAAGGCTATCTAATTAGGGGAATACTTCCATTTTCCCATCTTGGTTAGCACCAATTCTTCAATCTATTTCTTCTTAGCCTTTATCCTAGTCTCATACTTTAATGATTTGAAATTGGTTATGCCTGCACCTTCTTCCAATTGTTTCAATTTTTCCTAGAAGGTAGTAGGAGGCTTGCTAAACACAACTTCACTACCTTTCTTCCTGGATCTCTTAGTGAACATTGTAGTGGATGGCTTGGGTGGCTTGGTGATAATCACCTTGCCTTTCTTCTTCACTAGCTCTTCTTCCTTTTCTAACTCTTCTTCATCCTCTGCTTCATCATTATCTTCTCCCTTACCTTCATTCAACATAAGAGGTGTGCTGGTTTTGAGTTTTTCTATTCTCCTCTTGCCTTTGTTAACCATGTATGGAAGCTTCATTTCAAGCTCTATTCTCTCCTTGGCCTCATCATATGTTCCAAAGTCTAGTGCCTTTGGATCAACAGGATTTTTTATCAAGGCTTCAATTATGTCCTTTTCTTCATCAATTTTCACCTCATAGGGAAGAGGTTTTACCCATACAACTCTAGGTTTCACTACCTAAATGTAGACTTTGTCACTATCTACCATGAAACAAACATCGTATTTGTAATCTTCAACTAATTTCTTATGAATCATGTATCTATTATTCATCTTCTCCTTGAAGACATCAAAGTAATTATCCATTATGTTGACAAATTTTTCACCCATTTCTGCAATATACTCATTAATCTGATACAAAACTGGCACATACTTTTTCCATATGACTGTACCTTTAGAAGGGAAAAAATTTTGAACATAGAAAAATAGATATGTCAACAATGAACCAAATTTGCAAGGGTTGTCCTTGGATGTCCTTATACTTTCCATGTTTTTGTTAAATTGTTTCAATAACAAATTTGCAAGATCATATGACAAATTGTTCTTCACAAACTTGAATGCTAAGTCTACTACTTCACACAACACACTATTTAGATGGCTAGAACTGTAGATCTTGTGAGCTATCACATGTATTCTGAATTTTATTTCTACATCAATTACACTACTGATCTTCATACCTCTATCATCCCACTTGGGTAGGGTTTTATTCTCTAACTCCACCCAACCCAGGGTTTTAGTAGTTTTGGCTTTGAACAACATGGGAAGGCCGATGATATGATGAATCATCTTCTTAGTGATCAAAACTAGTTTCTCAATCCATAACTAACCATTGTGAATTTAGCTTAGGATGTATCTGATCCATTTGATTTGGAAACTTTGGGGTAGGTGGGGAATGTGGATTAAACCCTTATCTTCCAAGTGCTTATGTTCAAGTTTAAGAACACCATTCACACACAATTCACCTAGGGAATCATCCATCTCTAGGGTTCCAAATTATTGAATTGCACACTTAAAATGAGTTTGGATATCATTAATGAGTAGTACCTTAGGAGGGATCTACAATTGTACTCGATTTGGATTGAGGGTTTCAGCAATTGCTAGCACAAGTTTAAAATCAGGTGGTTTCCATTCAAATCCTCAAACAAACATTTCTAACCCTTTCTTTGCCTTGATGTTGTTGCTTGATGTTGTCATGGCTATTTAGTAGGTTATGGAAAACTTTGAAAGACTTTTCTACAAATTTCGTTTGAAATTGCTTGATCACTCTGCAATTTGCTCGATCATAATACACTTAAATTTTTTGGTGAAAAATGAATTTGATTTCCTACCTTTTGATAATACTTCATCATTAATGCTTAGTACAAAGGTAGCTATGATGACATCATTATGCACAATAGGCTATCATCCACTGTCTATTTAGATCACTTAGTGAATGCTTCATAACTTAATAACCAAACATGTGAGACTAGTTACTCCTGACCTTGCTCAGTAGAGTCCATGACCCAACCTTACTCGGTAGAGAAAGTAACTCGGTGATAACTAATACTGATCTTTTGTGATCCCTTTGTATCTTGAATATTAATTTGGATCTTTGCTTCCTTTCAATTTTGGAACTATTTGGATGTGATCATGACAATGTAGTTCTAGTTCTTACTTAAGAACTTAGTTGGAAATGGTGGAGTCACCCACTTCCTAAGTGACATGACCATCATTTCTTGGACTAGCTTCCTCAATGGATTTAGGAATCCATTGCTGCCTCATTTTCTTTCTAATGTTGTCTACTTTTTCTTTCTTTTCATCTTCAATTCTTCCTGTATTCATACAATTCTTGGCTAGATGACCAAGTTCTATACAAGTAAAGCATCTTATGGCAATATCTTTCTTCCGTGTGTGATGATTAACACAGTTCATGCCAATGTGTCCATACTCTCCACAATAATGACATCTACACTAGGTATTATAGTCCCAACCAAATATTGCTTTCACAATTTGCTTTTCTGGATTGAATGACTTGATTCTGCAGTTTGATGCCTTGTGACCTTGTTTCTTGCATTTGTGACACTTGTCTTCAAATTTGGGTTTCTCTTTACATTAATTACCCTTGTGACCATGCTGATTGCAATTGTAATATTTACCATTGAATTTTTCTTTACCATTACTCCAACATTTGTTTGATGTATGACCTATCTTACCACAGTGATTGCAAGTAGGTCTTTGACTCCTTTGAGCACATTTTTTGGAGGATTCACCTTCTTCCTTATATGTAATTCCTACTTTACCTTTTTGCCTATAGAGATTCTGCTCATTCGGTTGATTCAATTGATTCATAACTATTTGAGATTTCATCATTCTCTCATTGATTTACTTTTTAGTATTTAGGTCATTTTTCAATCTTTCACTGATTTTCTTTTCAAATCTCAACTCACTTCTTATTCTTTCATTGATTCTTCTTTCTGAATTAAGATCATTTCGTAATCTTTCATTGATCTATCTTTGGCTCATGATTTCTCATTTGCATCGAAGATTTGATCTATAAGATCTGCATGTTGAAGGGATTAGTTTTGGATCTCATTTTTTCTTCCATCCATTTCTTCTTTCATTTTGTTCCTTTGTTTCAAGATCTCACCTAGCCTTACTGACTAAACTTCTTGTTCTCTTTTGAGCTTTCTTATTTCTTCTTGTAGGGAACCATTCTTCTCTAAGAGTTCTTTGATTGCATCATTTTCTTTATCTGAACTACTTGAAGAGAAAAGGTCTTCAATATTTTCTTCAATGTACTGATGAGCATTCATTTGATTTTCAAGTTCCTTCCTTCTCTTTAGGGATTGGGAAAGTTGCTCTTTAGCTCTCTTGAGTTGTGCAATGGTCATTTCTAGTTCTAGCTTTTCATTGTCAATTGCCTTATCAAGTCTAAATATCTCCATTGTCCTTGATCTTTTCTCAAGCTATTAAGCTTTATCCTGAAAATCAAAAAGCTCTAATACTAATTGTTGGAAATATTCAAGACTATGCTAGGTTACTGAGAGGGGAGAGGTCAATTAGTAACCTCAAAAACTTTACCAAATTTAGATCTTAATTGCAATAATCCAATAACCATTTAGTTCATTAAATCAAATATAACTACATGCATGAGAAATTGAAAAGATAAAACATTCATGGAACTTAAACACAATAATTTGGTGACCTAGAAACCTTCCAAATAGAAAGTAAAACTAGGGTGGGGATCATAGCCATAAAACTTCAATACTGCAGCATAAAATTGGCTTGTTAAGGTTTACAATGAGCACTTTTGATGATCTACCCTATTAGGAGCAATAAGGACTACTAGGTCCACCTTGGTAGAGGTTTGACAAACATACAATGAAGTAAGCACTCGATAAAGAGATTTTACAAAAGACTGTTAAGTCTACCTTGTTAGAGGATTTGGACTAGTTCACCTATTAGAATGAAACAATAGATCTATGACTTATGACTTGATTTTATAATAGAGATTCTTTGAAGTATTGATCACCTTTATGTGATAGATATGACTCTATTGCTCCTATGCTGATATGGCCTTACAATATACTTTGTTATTGATTTACATGCACACCCTTCTTACTCTTTCATCATTTCATGCTTTCTTCCTTTTTCTCACACACTTTCATATATTTTCCATGCATGGATATGATAGAATACATTAAACACACACACACACATATATTATATATCAATCTAGTTTATAAAATTATAAAGTTGGCCAATATACAAGTTAACACCAATATTACAAAGTCGACTCAAATGAAGACACTAGGTTCTGAAGACTGATTTGGTGAAGTTCTAATACATGGTGTCCATTGTCACTACTCGGCATCATCATGCATTCGGTAGAAGTAGAAGCTTAGTCCATACTAATCATCTTAGAGCAGTCTCAAACTCAGTCTACACTGGTGACTCGATAGATAATGTGTAACTTGGTAGAAAATGAATTTCTCATTTACCATGACTTCACTTGGTAAACACTAATCATCACATAGCTCGATTAACACTAACTTCACTTCACATGAATTGCTAGCTTGGTTTGAACTACCAAGCTTGGTAACCACTGAACTGCTTGGGTTGGACTTCACACTACCTGATTCTACTCAGTTTGAATTGTTGCACTTCTTACTAATTGAATTCACTTGGTAATCATTGGGATGCTCAGTAGGAATTGTAAAGCTTAGTGGCTACTAAATTACATGGAAAACACTATAGATTGTTCAATGAGCTTGGTAACCATATAGAATCTGAATAAGTGTTGTCACTAATAACAACCTTGACTTAATGTCAATAGTTGCTTGACATCCTTTGTGGTTTTTGTGAAATTTGACTCATACTTAATGATATTATGGTTGACCTTGTAAATTTGTGTACTTGAACTTGCATATTGTTCATATTTTGACAGATAGTCAAATTTTGTTTCTTTATGATCAAATTAAATGAAAAATCTACATTTGAATAGTCTTGGTAATAGAAAAAATAAGACTTGTATCTCAAACCTTGCAATATTTTAGTTATTTTGGTGACTTATCATTTATTGGGAAAAGTGGTGTTTACATGTGGTATCAGAGTTATGTTTGAACACTAGGACCTTAGTCTACATTACTAAGTTGTGTACTTATGTTTGGTGGAATAATGAAATGGCTAAGAGGAGGTTGAAACTAGGACAAATATCTTGGGAATATTTCTTATCTCTTTTTAGGAAGCAATGGTTAACTCATCTATTTTATGACAAGAAAGTATTTGAGTTTCAGAATATGATTCAAGTGGTCATAATAGTGACCAAGTATCATGGAAGATTTTGCCACTCAATGAAAAAATTTCCACGATATCTATAGGATGATCATTTTAGAATGTATAACTTTGTATTGGCATAATGTACTAAAATTGGATTTGAGGTTGAAATGAATGAACTGGGATTCATGGACTTTGCACATGGAAAGACATTGCTTCAAGAAAGGAAACTAAAAAAGGTATCTGTCATCATAAATTCACAAAGAGAAATCCCTCCTCAAGGATTCAAGAGGAAATTCCCTAATAATGCATCGAATTCAACAACAATGATACAAAAATTTAGAATTAAAATAGAGGGAACAATAGGAAAGGGAAAAACTAGAACAATAGGTTTGAAGGAAGGAGGGGACCAAGGAATGGTTGATTCACTTGTGGAGGTAAACACTATGCTAGTCAGTAGCCCCAGTGTACAACCCATAAATATGGAAAAGTTCCTTAAGAATATTTTCATGCTACACCCAAACTAACAACTAATATTGGATATGGTAGTGGTCCTAGTGGAGCCCATCCAGCTCATTAAATGGCATTTATTAGAGCAAGAGACATAGAAGTTTTGGATGATTTTGATTACATCTTTTTAACTTTATAGTCTTGTTATTTTTTCAATTTAGTGTGTGTGTTGTGAGAACTATTTTGATATCCTTAAATTAGACATCGAGTTGATGGGTCTCCAGAGGGGAGGGATGTTATAGCCTACTTTGTTGACTCCCTTAGTTGACTTTTTTGACTTGGTCAAATGATTAACAACCCAAGTCATCTTAATTTACCATAATAGACAATTAATTTGATGATCTCTTCTTTTAGTTATATAACTATTTAAAAATATCTAATAAATTACCATGTTTTAAGATTAGAACAAATGTATCTGATTATGATTGGTGAAATTGTAAATGCAAATGATGAATAAATAGATGTGCATTTCATTTCAGTTGGGATTTTGAGACTAAATTACTTATGACACATTGAGTATCTTATTGTGAGATAGGGAAATCTAGGTGAGGGTGTAGTTGAGGTAGAGGAGGCTAGCTCCTCAATAAGGATAATTTGGGAAAAGTTATGGTTCAATATCATGCACCACGTATTAGAAATTTATTTTTATTTTTATTTGAATAGGAATTAAATATTGTATTTTATTCATGTGTGTCTATGTTATTATTTGAATATAGTTATTGTAAAATGAAAGGAAAATATTTTGAGAAAAAGTGTAATGTTAACAATTAGTTTTGTTGATTAGAATTGGTGTATAATGTGGAGGATAGAGAAGGATTGTAAATTGGATGTGTATATACCTACCATTTTTATCTAGATTTTAAAAATACTTTGGCCAAATCTTTATAATCACATATATTTCACTAGTATGCTAGGTTAGTTTTTATTTCATGTCTCTTTGCTACCTTTTGTTTAGGATTTCTACTTGATCTAAAGATTGATAGGTAGTTAGAATTATATTTTGCACTGTATTCTTTTGATCCATTAATGTTGGGTTGTTAGGCTTCTCGAGTAGGGCTAGTATACTCTTCATTTTATGATGAGCCCCAAAGGAACTAACCACTTTGTGGTGGGGCAGTAAAAGAACATATACCACACTTCCATCTTAGGATTTATAAATGGATGATAGACATTCTAATGGCTTAAGAGAGAAGAGAATGCAAATGGACAACAAATAGTTTAATGGCATGTTATGATATTTTGTTTTATATTGACCTATGGATCATGTATTTGATGTATAATGGTATTTTTATGTAATATGTAGATAATTGACATGTTGGTCAATATCCTTTGTGGTTGTTGTGAAATTTGACTCATGTTGTATGTACTTTACAATGTTATGGATGACCTTGTAAATTTATAGCAGTCTGGATAGAGATAAAGTCTCTACTAGGAATTATAAAAATTGGTAATCCTAAAGGGATATCTACAAAGGCCTAGGATGAGGTAAAGTTTATACTAATGATTATAAAGAGAGGTAGTCCTAAAGGCATATCAATAGAGGCCTTAGGGTGAGATAAAGTCTCTCCTAAGGATTATAGAAATGAATTTTCCTAAAGGGATATCCATAGAGGCCTTAAGGCAAGATAAAGTCTCTCCTAAGGATTACACAAATGGATAGTCCTAAAAGGATACCCATGGAGGGTTGACATGAGATAAAGTCTCTCCAGAGGATTATAAATAGCAATAGTTTAAAGGGATTTCCATAAAGGCCTAGGATGGGATAAAGTTTTTCCCAATGCTTGTAAGATGGATACATCCTAAAGGGATATCTGTAGAGGCCTAGGAGGAGATCAAGTCTCTTCTAGGAGTTATAGAGATGGATGCATCCTAAAGGGGTGTTCACATAGATGAAGGAAGAGATAATGTATCTCAAAGAAATCATAAGGTCTACTCATTATAACTCATTGTGGGACAATGCAGTGCATAGAAAAGAGATTGAAAGTAATACAATATATCAAGATAATTCTTATCTTTTAAATTTATTTTAATTTGACTAATATAGTGAAATATTTTAAATTTGATAAGTTTATGAATATAAATCTAACCTCAACTTAAAATTGTCATTTTAGGATTGGAGTTGTACCAAAGGATTAGATTGCTTAAGGATGAGCAATTTGAGGAAGGGTGGACTATAATGTTCCCTTTTCTCTATGTAAAAGTTTAAATAGTAAAATTATATTTAAATAATAATTGAATTGAATATTAAAGATTATAAAATTAAAATAAATAAACAAACAAGTAAAATTATGAATATATAAAGGTATAGTATAAATACTAAATTCACTATACTATTATAGTCTAATTGACATATTATAGTATTAATGAAAAAATTAATATAATTAAAATATAATAGTATGCTATTGAAATAATAATAAATAATATAATAATGAAAATTATTAATGTTAGATTGTGGTGACTGATCAAGAAAGTACTGTACATACTTCATAAATAATAAAAAATTTGGGTAGTAACCGACATGGTAGCTGACATATTATGGCCGACATGTTATAACCCTAAAGCGATTTAATACTTGTATAAAAGGGCTTAGGGTTGGGTATTTTTCATAATGTTGTGATACGAAATTGGTTCTTGCGGCGGTATCGAGCTGTAAGGGATTACAGATTGTAATCAGGTTGTAATCACTGGATTGTAATAAGATCGGACTTGCTGTTTGGTGGACGTAGCCCAGGGATTGGGTGAACCACGTTAAATCTTGGTGCCTTGTGTTCATTTTTGTGTATTCTATTTTTTTTGTTATTGGTTATATTTGCATGTAGTTTTTATTTCTGTCTGTGGTTTATCCTAACAAGTGGTATTAGAGCAAGGTTGTCTTTCAGTTATCCTCTGCAAGAAAGTCTCACGATTAAGTGGGAGTCTCACAGTTGAGTGGGAGCGATGGCAGATGAGGGTAAGTTGAGGGTTGACAGGTTTAATGGGCAGAACTTCTAGTTATGGAAGATGCAAATGGAAGACTATTTATATCAGAAGGATTTATGGAAGCCATTGGAAGGAAAAGCCAAGAATCAGGGAACTATGTCAGAGGCTGAATGGGATCTTTTGGACAGAAAGGCACTTAGAAGCATTCAGTTATGCTTGGCACCATCGGTGGCATTTAATATTACAAAAGCAAAGATGACAAAAGATTTGATGAAAACCCTAGCGACACTGTATGAAAAGCCCTCCACTTCAAATAAGGTATTTCTCATGGAGCGTTTATTTAATATGAAAATGGCAAAAGGTCGATCTGTTGCAGATCATTTAAATGAGCTTAATACTATTACTAGTTAATTATCTTTTGTGGGTATCAATTTTGATGAAGAAATTAGGGCTCTCTTGATTTTGTGTTCTTTGCCTGAAAGCTGGAATGGCTTGGTAATGGCGGTGAGTAATTTTGTTCCTAGATCTAGTACCCTAAAATATGATGATGTGATCAGTGTTATTTTAAGTGAGGAAACTTGTAGAAAATCCTCAGGTGGATCTACATTAGGAAGTGCTTTAAATGCACAAAGCAGGGGCAGAACGATTGAAAGAGGAAGTAACTCTGGAAATCATGGGAAATCAAGAGGAAAGTCAAAGGGGAGGAGGTCTCAATTGAGAGGACCAAATGATTGCTGGTACTGTGGGAAACCAGGACACAAAAAGAAAGATTGCTGGAATCAAAAGAAAAATGAAGGAGATAAATCAGATGGAGGCAAGGAGGCAAATGTGGTAAGTAACAAATCCGAAGAGGATTCTTTGCTTCTGTCTTTAGAGAGTGTTGATGATTCATGGGTTTTAGATTCTGGTGCTTCATTTCATGCTACACCTCATAGAGGTTATTTCATTGATTATGTCCAAGGGGATTTTGGGCTTGTTTATTTTGGGGATAATGAACCCTGTCAGATTGTTGGAAAGGGAAAAATTAAGATTAAGTTGCCGAATGGGAATCATTGGCAACTACATAACGTAAGACATGTTCCAAAACTAAGTAGAAATTTAATTTCAGCAGGGCAACTCGGTGATGAGGGTTGTGTAGTTACTTTTACTTATAAAAATTGGAAGGTTTCAAAAGGTTCCCTTGTAGTAGTAGAAGGTGTGAAAGTAGGCACCTTATATCTTTGTATAGGTCATATTGTTCCTTCTACTTTGATTGTTTCAGAGAAAAATGAATATTCAAGAACAATTACTGCAGTTGAGCAGGGAGAAAAAATAGCTGTTGTAGATTCTGATATAGCGTTGTGGCACAATAGACTTGGGCACATGAGTGAGAAAGGTATGAAAGTACTTCATTCAAGGAAAGTTTTACCAGGTCTAAAATGTGTGAATATGGATTTTTGTGAAAGTTGTGTGTATGGAAAACAAAAGAGAGTGAGTTTTGTAAAGACAAGGAAGGAAAACAAAAAGGAGAAATTAGAGCTTGTGCATACAGATGTATGGGGACCAGCCCAGGTATCTTCCCTTGGTGGCTCTCATTATTATGTTACATTTATTGATGACACAACTACAAAAGTATGGGTTTATTTTCTTAGACAGAAATCTGATGTATTTCAAACTTTTAAGAAATGGAAATGCTTGGTTGAAAATGAGACTGGTAAGAAATTAAAATGTCTCAGATCTGATAATGGTGGTGAGTATTGCAGTCATGAATTTGAAGATTATTGCTCCACTAATGGTATTCATAGACAAAAAATTGTTCCAAGGACTCCACAGGAAAATGGAGTGGCTGAACGCATGAACAGGACTATAATGGAGCGCACAAGGAGCATGAGGTTGCATGTTGGGTTGCCCTTACACATGTGGGTGGAGGCTATCAATACTATAGTATATTTGATTAATAGAGGTCCCTCTACTCCTTTGGGCTATGGTATTCTAGAGGAAGCATGGACTGGTAAGAAGGTGAGTTATTCTTTTCTCAAGACCTTCGGTTGTGAAGCTTTTGCTCATATAGACTCTGAAAATAGAACCAAGCTAGAAGCTAAATCAAAGAAATGTGTCTTTCTTGGATATGGAATTAATGAATTTGGTTATAGGATTTGGGATTTTGAAAATCTTAAAATTATTAGAAGTCGGGATGTCATATTCAATGAGAAAGTGTTGTACAAAGATCTATTTCAGCAACATGAGAAGAAAGAAGATGATTATGTAGTGTTGGATGATACTCCAAAAGCTGATGTTCCAGCCATTCCTCATGATGTGCAACAACTGCAACAACAAATACCACACACACCAGTGAATGTTAGACGGTCAACAAGGCAAATTAGACCTCCACAAAGGTTTTCTCCCTCTTTGTATTCTATTTTACTTACTGATGCTGATGAACCTGAAAGTTATGATGAAGCTGTGTAGGTGGATACTAAGATTCAGTGGGAGTCTACAATGAAAGATGAAATGGACTCTTTGCTGAAAAATAAGACATGGGATTTGTGCAAGTTGCCTGCAGGTAAAAAGGCTTTACAGAATAAATGGGTTTATAGGTTGAAAGAAGAGGAAGGAGGTAAGAAAAGATTTAAGGCCAGGTTAGTTGTAAAAGGATTTTCACAGAAAAAGGGAATTGATTTTGATGAGATATTTTCTCCTATTGTTAAAATGACTTCTATTCGTACTGTTTTAAGTCTTGTGGCTACTAAAGATTTGCATTTAGAGCAGATGGATGTTAAAATAGCCTTTCTTCATGGTGATTTGGATGAAGAAATATATATGGCTCAGCCACAGGGTTTTGAGGTCAAAGGTAAGGAGAACTTAGTGTGCAAATTGAAGAAAAGTTTATATGGCTTGAAGCAAGCACCTCGGCAATGGTATCTGAAATTTGACAGTTTTATGCATGAGCATGGATATAATAGATGTCATTCATATTACTGTGTTTATTTTAAGAGGTTGGATGATGATAGCTACATTATTTTATGTTTATATGTTGATGATATGCTTGTAGCTGGGTCTAACATGGATCATATTAAGGGGCTGAAACACCAATTAGCACATGCATTTGCTATGAAGAATTTGGGGGCAGAAAAAAAAATCTTTGGTATGAAGATTTGCAGAGATAGGAAGAATAGAACATTGACGCTATCTCAAGTTGATTATGTTGAGAAGGTGTTGCAACGTTTCTCTATGGAGAATGCTAAAGCTGTCAGCACACCTTTACCTGGTCATTTGAAATTGACTAAGGAGATGTGTCCCAAGACACAGGAAGAGGAGGATAAGATGTCCAAGGTACCCTATGCTTCATCTGTAGGAAGTTTGATGTATGCTATGGTATGCACTAGGCCAGATATTGCACATGCAGTGGGAGTCGTTAGCAGGTATATGAGTCATCCAGGATTTGAGCATTGGAATGCTGTCAAGTGGATTCTCAGATATTTGAGAGGCACATCCAATAAGTGTTTACAGTTTGGGGTCTCTACTACTAATTTACAGGGCTATGTTGACTCAGATTTGGCTGGGGATATTGATACCAGGCGGAGTATTATAGGTTATGTCTTTACTGTTGGTGGGGCAGCCGTGAGCTGGGTTTCTAGGTTACAGAAAATTAATACTCTTTCCACTATAGAGGCAGAGTATGTTGCTGCTACAGAGGCAGCCAAAGAGATGATATGGCTTCAATTCTTCTTGGAAGAATTGGGACATCCTCAGAAGGATAATTATTTGTTCACAGATAGTCAAAGTGCCATTCATCTTGCTAAGAATTCAGCTCTGCTTCTAAGACCAAACACATACAGTTGTGGTACCATTTCATTCGGTCAATTTTGGAGGATGGACAATTAAAGCTGGAGAAGATACATACCAATGACAATCCAGCAGATATGTTGACAAAGGTTGTAACAAGGGAGAAGTTGAACTCCTCTTCATCTTCAATTGGTCTTTTAGATTGAACATGAATAAAAGAACAGTAGAGTCTATGATGGTTTGATCTAGTGGGAGCCCCATGTGGTAGTGGTATTGCTACAAGATCAGTCTCCAAGTGGGAGATTGTTGTTTAGTGTGGAGCCTGATCAGTCCCCAAGTGGGAGATTGTTAGATTGTGGTGACTAATCAGGAAAGTACTGTACATACTTCATAAATAATAAAAAAATTTGGGCAGTAGCCGACATGGTAGCCGACATATTATGGCCGACATATGGCCGACATGTTATAACCCTAAAGCGGTTTAATACTTGTATAAAAGGGCTTAGGGTTGGGTATTTTTCATAATGTTGTGATACGAAATTGGTTCTTGCGGCAGTATTGAGCTGTAAGGGATTACGGATTGTAATCAGGTTGTAATCACTGGATTGTAATAAGATCGTACTTGCTATTTGGTGGACGTAGCCCAGGGATTGGGTGAACCACATTAAATCTTGGTGCCTTGTGTTCATTTCTGTGTGTTCTATTATTTTCTGTTATTGGTTATATTTGCATGTAGTTTTTATTTTTGTCTGTGGTTTATCCTAACAATTAATATTATATTATTACAATATATTAAATAATAATAATAAATTAATGTTGGAAATGTAAGAGAGTAACTAAGAGGGGAGGAGTGAATTAGTTACCACAAAAATAAATCCATGTCCCTTAGATGTCAATACAAACTTCCAATGATCATGCTATACTGACTAGCTAGGTTGTCATTAGAGTTTTATTGTCACTCAGTTAACAAAGCAATTTATTAAACTATTTTATCCTTTAGCAACTTAGTTGCAGAAATATAAAGTATAAGAAAATAACATGAACACATATGACACCAAGATCTAATGTGGAAACCCAATTTGGGAAAATCCACCTTGCAACTAGTCACAATAATTTTAGAACCGTGTTAAATATTACAAAGCATACTATTAAGTATGACCTTGTTAGAGGATTTAGATCACCTTGTTAGGAGTGGCCTAGTTAGAGGTCTTTGAACACTTCAATCTTGAAATGTTACCTTGTTAGAGGATTTACAAAATGATTGTTAAGTCAACTCTATTAAGAGATATAAAGCAACAATAATTTTGACAAGATTTATGAAGCAACTTTCTTTGTAGATTCAAATCTCTATTCTAGTTTGACCTTTGGATCCTTTTTTATCAAATATTATTTGTAGCTTATCTTCCACACTTTCCTGCTCTACCTTTCACCTTTGCTCACATATCCATCTTATTTCGTATTCTTCTTTTTGTTCTTTATCCTTACAACTTGACCTTTCTTATATCATAAGCTAGGAAAAGTCATCTTTAATACCCTTCTGAAACATCAATGAATATCAAAATAGTCAGCCTCAATTGATAAAATATTTGATAATTACATTATGTTGACACTTAGTCAATACTAGGATTGAATGCTTGGTTGGCATATGACTGCTTTGATGTCCAACCACTTAGTTAATATTGTACTCCTTTTGATGTCTAACCACTTAGTCAATACTACAAGCATGAATCCTTTTATTAACCAACTGCTCGATTAATAATAGAAAGTCTTCTTTACCCAACTACATAGTTAATACTAAGATATTGCAAGGTTAACAATGCAAACTCTACATTATTTGGTTAATAATAAGACATGCAAGGTTAATAGTACAAACTCTATATTTCTTGGCTAATACTGGCATTTGTGTAAATATCAATGACAATATAAAATTGAAGAATTATTTCCAACAATTATAACACAACTTATCATTAACATTTTAGGGAGGGAGAGTGAAAAGGAAGAGGATTCTGGTAACATGTTGGGGAATCCTAAGAAAAGGAAAGTAGATGAGGATTTTGACACCAAAGACCAGATTCTTGAGATTCCTGGCCCTGGCCCCACTTCCCCCCTGACTGTAGACATTCTGGGAAAAGAGAGTGGGAAGGTGATAACAAAAAATGGAGGAGGTCTTGGAGGAATTTTAATATGAACAAAGCCAAATTGGGGATTGTTAGGGAGCCTTTGAATATTCAAGTGATGGAGGACATTGATGGTAGAACCTATTATGATGATCTCATTGATCCTGGTTTGGTTGTGATCTCAAGGATTGTGAAAAGGAGGAGGAGGATTTTGCTAACGTGTTAGGGAATCCTAAGAAAAGGAAAGTAGATGAGGCTTTTGACTCTAAAGACCAGATTCCTGAGATTCCTAGCCCTAGCCCCACTTCCCCCCCCCACTATAGACATTCTAGGAAAAGAGAGTGGGGAGGTGATAACAAAAAATAGAAGGAGGTCTTGGAGGAATTTTAATTCAAATAAAGCCAAATTTAGGATTGTCAGGGAGCCTTTGAATATTCAAGTGATGGAGGACATTGATAGCAGAACCCATTATGGTGATCTCATTGATCCTGGTCTAGTTGTGATCTTAGATAACGTAACAGAAACTAGGCTTAACCTTTTGAACAATGCTAGGAATAGCATGATAGACAATTTCTAGTCTATCAAATGGTTGTTCCATGAAATTGAAGAACTTAAAGGGAGAAGAAGCCAAGAAGGTGACCAAAAAAGAGGTAGCAACCAAGGGCAAAATGAAGAGGACATAAGCTAGGATCAATATCTTTTCAATGTCCAGGATCACAGGGCCATCCAGGAGGACAGAATCACCAAAGTTGAACAAAGAGTCCAAAGGATGGAGGTCTTCCACCAGAACTAGGAAAATCAGGTGATCGACACCTTGAATACCTTGAATGAAAATATTAACAACCTAGGTGAATCACTAATTAGTGCTAGATTTGGTGGGGAGATTCTGGAGAAGTCCAACCTTGAAAGTTGGCAGGCTAAGGATTATCTGAAAGAAACCAAGGACTAGGTGGATGGTCAGAACCAAGACCAAGAGGATGCAAACAACAAGAAGACCATAGAAGCTACAGAATCCCTGTAGGTTCTTGATAAAGAGAAATGATAGTTAGGTTGTTGCCTTGTTCTTTCCTAGAGTAGTTGGTCCTTTCTTGTTCTAGTCTTACTAGTTTTTTGTTCCTAGCTACAGGCCAGTTTTATGGTTGGCTTTTGATAAGCTATTTTGTTTATGCTGGACATTATTAAATATTTCTATTTTTGATTTTTTGTAATACTTTTAGGTTTTAGGATCCTTGTAAAACCTGTTTTACTTAATCAAAAACATTTTATAGCAATTGATGGAGGTAAGAATGGGGTTGCTTTCTTATGTTGTGAATGTGCTAATTATAGTTAATGTGCTATTAATGCACTAGTTCTATTGTTCCATGGGCCAGGACCCTCTTGATGCTTTTATTACCAAAAATATTTTATAATATATTAGTATCTTAATATGTGAAAATAATCTAATGATATCAAATAAATTATTGATATATGCAATAATATAGTTTAAATACATTATACTTTCTTGAAACTACAATGTGATTAAAACTATCAAACTAAATGAGTAAATACTAAAATATAATTATAACTGATTAAAAAATTATTAATTACATATATTTCCATATAATATGAAAATAATAATTAAATTAAGAGAATACAAATCAAGGTGGTCCAAATTAAAATAAAGTGTTTAATAATTTTTTTTTAATAATCATTGATCATACCAAAGGTTGAAACCAATGGTCAAAAATTTCATCAATGACCAAGGACATTGTCGAATCAAGGGCCATAAGCCATATACATGAAGTGGGGAATAGAAAGAGAGAAGGGGTGGCACAAAGAAAAGGGATAGAAAAAATTATTATCACCACAAACAAATCCTACTAGTGTGGACGATCAGCAATGCATAAAAAAGAGTTAGAAATTAAAATTTTATTATTAAACACCTTTCATGAGTAAAAGACAATGTAGGGAAAGGAACTAATAGTTCAGTAACTGTAGGAGAATAAGGCGAGCTAGAAAAAGGAATAAAAAACCAAATACTAGTGTGACATATAAGTATTTCCACTACAACTCAATAAGAAGAGGAAGGCTTGAGTAAGAGAAACATAATAGGGAAAAATATCTACATTGAAAAAAGGGTAAGTAACAAAAACTACAACAATATACACAACAAAAAAGAGTATCAAGTACAAGAGAATAACTAAGGAGCAAATCACAAGCATCAAAAGGATAACAAAAATCTCAAATATATGTATACCCATACAGTAATCACATATAGGGGATATAAAGATACCCTTATTTAAGAGAAGCAAAAAAAATATATCAGTTTGAAATAATCTATAAAGTCATTATTGGAACATAGGCACCATATGCACAAGCAAGTTCATCATCATCGTGAGACTTCCATAAGCTAAGACATTCAAATCAAATATTTTATATTAGAAGGTTATTAGTTAGCATTCTACTAATTATTGGCAATATCAAAATATCAATCAAATACCAAAAATAGGTACATCATAAGGTTAAATAAGTGTGAAGGTCAAGATATTGGAAAGAAGCCTACAAGTCTACCAAGGTGATCAATAATATAAGCTTGGAAGAAAGGTAAAATACACAATTTTGTAAGGAGATGGGATTTTCAACAATTGTTCCCATTTTTTTGAGGTAGCCAATTGGGGAAAATACAATGATAGAAAGAGTTAAAGTGGAGGAACATTCTTCCTTAGTGGAAGATTGGTATCTTGGCTAAGTGAGAAACAAGATTGTATTTCAAAATGCACAATAGAACTAGAATATGTTATAGTAGCTAACAATTGTAATTGGATTATGTGGATGAAGAAAATGTAAGGATATTGGTATTGTCTTTTTTGAACTTGTCATTATGTGTTGTGATATCACAAGTACCATGAGTGTGTCAAAGAATCCTATTTACATTCAAAGACTAAACATATTGCAATTAAGTATTATTTTCTCAGAGAAAAGGTTATAGAGAAAGAGATTAGTTTAGAATATGTAAGTATAAAAGAATATCACTAACAATTGACTAAAGATACTTTTGAGTATCTCAAAGGTATGCTTGGGGTGATGTCCCTATTTAATACAGAGTAATTGATGCAACATTACATTAGTCCAATATAATCATAGCACTAATCATTCATCTAGACATGATGCTTGATACTTCTCCTAAGGAGGAGTGGTCATAGTAAGAAAAGCTAATTCTAGAGCTCTTACAATTTTTTTATGACATAATAGTGTTTGTTGGCACTTAGACACATTTTTGGTTGTAGATTGGCTTGATCCAATACAGGTACATTGATGAAGATGTTCATCAAAATGGGGGAATGTTAGTTTGGCAATTAACATTTGGCATATTGACACGTTTTCCATTGATGTCAATTGGGGAGAAAATCAATGAAAAACCAAAGAAAAGACAAAGATTTATGTTGAAGGGGAAATAAGCACATTAGGTTGTATGTGTTGAGGATATTTAGAAAATTATAAAAGTTGTATATGTTGAGGATATTCAATATTTGTATTAAGAAGTGAATATTTGATTTGATGATTTCTCATTATATATTGTCATCAATGCCAATAGGGGGATTTTTAGGAATAGAGGTTTGGTTAGCACTTAGATAAACTATTTATATGTTGTATTAATGGAAGGTTTTTTCATTGATGACAACATATATTTATATGATCATAATAAATAAAGATTATATACATCATAGGAAGATTATTGGCACAATGAAGTTGGCATATAATAGCTTAAGCTATGTGACATTAGGATTATGTTCACATATGATTATAGATATCATATCTATGTTTTCTAGATTTTATGTTGAGTTGCAATTGAGTTACAACTCATTTGGTGAAAACTAGTAGTAGATCGATGTACAAGAAATAATGATAGAGAAAGTTGGTAGCATATTGGCTATATCAATGAAGTTGAATTAATATTGGTGAGCTTGGATCATGGTTGAAGACATCTTTGTGATGATATGTTTTTGATATCATAGCTTAGGGATCATTATAGAAATGTCATTGAAATGAAATGTGTGATATGCTTACTATCAACTGACTATGTTGAGGAAATGTATTTGTTTTCATTGTATAATGTACTAATTTTGTTGTAACATGTGAAAACATTAATGTAATTATTGTTATGATGCTTAAGGAGACATATATGCTTTAGTATGGTCCTATGTAATTGAATCTATACTAGGGAAGTTCTAATAGGTTGACCTAATGAAGTATTTGGATATGGTATAAAGGAAAGATGTTTTCCTTGGATGTAAGTATCCAATGTTGTTGGAAATATAAGAGGAGTATCTAAGAGGGGAGTGGTAAATCAGTTACCACTAAAATAAATCTCAAATCCCTTAAATGTTAATACAAATCAAAACTCTGATTAAACTATATTATGTTGTAACTCAGTAATCATACAGGCACTCAGTTTACTCTAGAAAATGTTGTAACTCGGTAAACACTGAAATAACTTGGTAACTACTTAACATGAAAAGCTTAAGATATTATATGTGATTATGCTTATTTAGCTTAGTTGCAAACACATAAAATAAATAGCATGAAAGCAAGTCACACCAAGATTTAATGTAGAAGCCCAATTTGGGAAAAACCATCAATTACAACTAGTTACTAATTTTCACTCTTCTAAAGTGAGCCCTATTAGGAGTTAACCCAATTAAAGGTTACAAAAACACACTATTAGGTGTGATCCTATTAGATGATTTAATCACCCTATTAGGAGTGGCCTTATTAGAGGTCGTTAAACACTTCAAATAGAAATGCCACCTTGTTAGAGGATTTATAAATAGTTGTTAAGCCAACTTAGTTAAGAGATGTAAATCACTACTATAATGGTTAGAAAGTAACAATGAGATGACATGATTTCTGATGCAAATGAATTGTTGATTATAGATCTCAATTTTAGCTTGTATACTTGATCCTTCCTGATCGAATGTATCTTTTCAGCTCAACAAGGATGTTCTCCTTATCCTTACAACTCACTTCCTCTAACCATCATCAAATCTTCTATTATGTTCCACACATTAAATCCTCAACTTGACTCTATCTATCTATCTATCTATCTCTCTCTCTCTCTCTATATATATATATATATCTAGATAGATAGATATATATATATATATATATATATATATATATATATATATATATATATATATATATATATATATATATATCTTACACATTGTCAAGTTGGCTTGAATACAACTTAGAATAATTAATATTAATCTCCTTAGTTAGCTAGAACCAACAAATAATTCAATTGAACTCAATATGAAAAAACAAAAAAATCCTCCGTTACCCAACCCTGCATGGTAGATTCTAACACAACAATGATTTTCATGTGTTAACCAAGTGAATTTAGTTAACACTAAATATTCACAAAGTTCCTTTGGTAACCAAGATAGCTTGATTAACATTGGTTCCATCTAACATTAACTTCATTAACTGAGTGAGCTTGGTTAACACTCAACTTCTGCAAACTTTCCTTTGTCACTGGAGTGATCTCGGTAGACACTGTCTTTTGAACTAGGTAAACTCTAGAATGCTTAGTAGACATAGGAAACTATCTTCAATAACCAATTGAGCTTAGCATACACTAAATAGTAATCATAAGACATTTTGTGAAATATTAAAGACAATACATAATTAATCAATTATTTTCAACAATCTCCCTTGATGGCAACACAACATTTCATAACATAATGAAGTTTTTAGAGAAAGAATAAAATAAGAAATATATCCTTAGTTTCATTTTGATTCTCATCATTAAGAACTCTCTTTGCCTTCTTTTTCTCCCTTTGTTTTCAAGATCTTGTTTTGATAGAAAACTTTCCTTCGTTGATATCAGAAGAAGTTCTCCTTCTTTGAAATTTTTGAAAATATATACTCTCCCTCTTTATAAAATTTATGTGAGATATGACAACAAACTTCTCCCTCTTTGGCATCTCATGCCAAAGATAATACATAGTGAATATCAATGTACCTCATGTGCTGATTTATTTGCAATGTGTCTTGTCATACTACATCAACTGGTTGATCTTCAACATGCTCTAGTTGATGCATCACTAAAATATATTTAGTGAGCTTTAGATAGGGGAATGGCCCCTAACTTACCTCTTAGATACAAAAATGTATCCTTAGGTAGTGGCTTAGTGAATATATATGTAATTTGTTCTTTGGTATTCACATATTCCAATCTTACCACTTTTTCTTGTACCAATCCTCTCAAAAAAATTATTTTATAGCAATGTGATTGGTTTTGGTATGCATCATAGGGTTCTTGGATATATTAATTGAACTGGTGTTATCACAAAAGATAGCCACTAGATCCTTGATCTTTATCTTCATACCTACCAATAGTTGCTTGAAACAAACAATGTTTGAACAATTAACTATTGCTACCACATATTTTTCCTCTGTTGTAGACTAAGAAATACAATTTTTCTTCTTGTTTGTCCAAGACACTAATCTTTTACCAAGAAATAATTCTCTACCATGTGTACTCTTTCTATCATCAACACTTACTGCTCAATCAGTATCTGTGAATGCTTTCAAATCCAAATTGCCTCCTTTTTTGTACCATAATCCATAGTCTTCAGTACCTATCAAATATCTCATGATTCTTTTGATTTCCATCATGTGATTTCCTTTGAGATTTGCTAAGAATCTTGCCACCATACCAACTATTAATGCAATATCAGGCCTTGTGTACATTACATATTGCAATTTTCCAATCATTGATATGTATGTAGTTTGATCTACCTCTTTGGAATCATCATTTTTGGGAAGCTTATGTCTAGTAGACATAGGTGTTCTGACAAGTTTTGAATTTTCTATTCCAAATTTCTTTGGTATCTCCTTGATATATTTGGATTGATTAATGTAGATACCATCTTTCTTCTATTGGATCTACAATCCAACAAAGAACTTTATCTCTCCAAACATGAAAATCTCAAATTATTTACT
This sequence comes from Cupressus sempervirens, assembly GCA_028749045.1. Classification (NCBI taxonomy): domain Eukaryota; kingdom Viridiplantae; phylum Streptophyta; class Pinopsida; order Cupressales; family Cupressaceae; genus Cupressus; species Cupressus sempervirens. The sequence goes on along the minus strand of CM053786.1, from coordinate 249,461,115 downwards.
CATCTCTTCTAAAAATGCCTTGCATAAGTCATTATTTCCTATAAATAAAGTGTTATCTACAAATATTTCTACTAACACAATTTTCTTGTCTAAACCTTCTTTGAAATATAGACTATTGTTATCATTTGTTCTTTGAAAACCAATCTTTATCAGGTAGCTATGAAGTCTTACATACCAAGCTCTGAGAGCTTGCTTGAGACCATACAATGCTTTGTATAATTTTTAGACTATATCTCTTTTGCTAGGATCTACGAAACCTTCAGGTTGTTCTATGTATAATTCCTCATCAAGAATTTCATTCAAGAATGTAGATTTTACATCCATTTGATATACCTTAAATCTGCTATGTGCTACATATGCTAACAAAGTTCTAAGACCTTCTAATCTTGCAACAAGAGCAAAAGTTTTACCATAATCAATGCCATCTTTTTGAGAATAACCTTTCCACACTAACCTTGCTTTGTTTCTTGAAACTTTTCCATCTTTATTTAGCTTATTTTTGAATCCACACTTTGTGCCTATTACATTTTCATCCTTGGGTCTTGGAACAAGAGTCCAAGTCTTATTCTCTTTTATCTATTCTATTTCTTCATTCATAGCTTCAATCCAACTTTCATTATCCAAAGTATCTTTAACATTTCTAGGTTCAAATTCAGCAAGAAAATATGAACCTTTCAATTTGTTCCTTGCCATTGTTCCATCTAACTTACATCTCCAATGATTTGATTAGGTGCATGGTGCATTTTGACATATGTTTCTAACATAGGTACTTTGGATTTAGAATTCGTTCCACTAACCTCTTCATGATCTTTTATATCAAGCTCAGGTCTCACTATATGTCACTCGGGTCCATCAGACTTGGTTTGCTATAACACTAGCTTAGTAGCTTCTGATTGTGACTTGGGTCCTTTAGACTATGACTTAGGTTGCACTAGTTCTATGTTGCTTTCCTCTTCACTCTTTTCTAAAAATTCATCAATTCTTACATGTGCACTTTATATGATCTTATGAGTAGCTAGATTCAAACACTTATATGCTTTACTTCTGCAGGAGTAACCTAGGAATGTGCCTTCGTCACCTTTGACATCAAATTTACCTTTCCTAGATTCCTTCAAGATATAAGATTTGCTACCAAATACTTTCAAGTAACTTACATGTTGGGTTTGTAGCCATACCATATTTCATGAGGAGTTTGATTTGAGTCTTTCTTCAACTGTACTCTGTTCAAGGTATGCACTATAGTATTGATTGCTTCCTTCTAGTATTTGATTGCAACACTCTTTTCTATTATTAAGGTTCTTGCACAATCCATGATGGATCTGGTTCTTCTTTCAGCTATACCATTCTGCTAAGATGTACTAGGGGTTGATACTTATCTCTTAATTTCTTTTTACATGCAAAAATCATTGAACTCATTAGAAATGAATTGACCACCTCTGTTTGACCTCAAATATTTTAGCTTCTTTCTAGTTTCTTTCTCCACTCTTGCTAGATACCACCTAAACTTTTGAAAAGCTTCAAATTTTTCTTTAAGATATGTTATAATCATCATTCTAGAATAATCATCAACAAATAAAATAAAATACTTATCTCCACTATAACTCTTTATTCCAATAGATCCACATAGATCTATATGAACCAACTCCAAGACTTCTTCTGAATGATAGTTCTTGCTTTTGAAACTAGTCTTTCCCATCTTTCCAATTTGACAATTTTTGTATAGACCCATATTAGGTTCCCTTAGACTAGGAATACCTCTTACTCTTCTATTTTTTTTTTATCTTGACTAGATTATCAAAGTTCACATGACATAACCTTTTATGCCATAATCAACTTTCTTCTACTTGAGCAATAAAACATGAACTTTCACTAAGATCTAGATAGAATAGATTACATTTTGTTTGTTTGCTAGACCCAACTGGATTTCCTTTTCCATATAGTAGTTTGGCTTTCCCATTCATGAATTTCACCTTGACTCCAATGTTATTCAATTGTGCCAAACTCAACAGATTATGCTTTAGTCCTTCAAGCTAATAAGCATTGTCACATCTAAGTTCATTGATTAGTGAGATACAACCTTTTCCCTTTATGCAAAAAAGTTCATTGTTTCCAAATCTCACACTACCACCATCATAATGTTCAATGTATTCAAATTTTGATTCATCATGATTCATATAATGTGAGCAACCACTATAAATAATCCATGTATGTTTTTTGCTAACACAAGAGATAAGTGTCATTTTATCTCCTTCACTACCAGTTTCATCTTTTACAACAATATATATCATTTCATCATCTTCACTACTATCTGAATCTTTAGCTATGAAACAAGATTTCTTACCTTTGTCCTTGTAGTCTTTGTAGTTTTTGAAATCCTTCTTTCCTTTATACTTGGTGTGCTTCTTTTCATCATTGTCTTCTTTGTTTGGGCACCTAGCAACAATGTGTCCAACTTCTTCACAAGAGAACCAAATTAAATGAATTTTGCCTTTATATTTTTCTTTGCCTTTGGGATACCTTCTTGCAAGTAATGCTTCAATGGCTTCAAGATCACTATTGGAATTGCCTTCCTCTTCACTTTTAGATTGTTTGCTTTTAGACTTTTTGGCTTTCTTATTGAATGATACCTTGACTTCAAATAAAGACTCGAGATTGCTAGATCTAGGAAAATAATTATCATAATTATCTAGTTCAAATGTTATCGACCTTCCAACTAGTGCATCCAAAGTTATCTTGTTATTTGGATCACATCTCATTTCTTGAATAGTAGACACTCTGATTGCATACATAGGAAGAAGGGTTCTAAGTACCTTGCTTACCACTATTTACATCATCAATTTTTTCTCCAAAGGCTTTGATAGCATTGACACTAGCTTTGATTCTTTCAACATATTTTGTGATGCTTTCATCCTCTCTCATTTTCATTTGATCAAACTAGCCTCTCAAAATTTCTGCCTTGGTTCCTTTTACATTATCATCAACTCCATAGATATCCTTTAGTTTGGTCCAAATTTAATGAGCAATAACACATTCTTTGAGTTCATCAAATTCAACATAGTTAAGAGTTGATGCTATGTCAATCATCATGATATTATGATTTTTCTTTTCAACAATTTCTTCTATAGACATTGTACCAATAGGAGCCTTATAAGTAGTGTTCAAGTATTTCAAACCTAAATCATTGATGGTTGCCAAATGCAACTTCGTAAGTTCTTTCCATGCTGCAAAGTTGTCTCTATTCAACTTTGGGATCTTCCTTCTGTAAGACATCCTGATCTTTAGCTTAGGTCCTTGAAACCTTTTCTGTAGGCACCAAGAAGCTCTGATACCAATTGTTGGAAGTATAAGAGGAGTAATTAAGAGGGGAAGGGTGAACCAGTTACCACTAAAATAAATCCAAGATCCCTTAGATGTCAATAGAAATCAAAACTCTGAAACTATATTATGTTCTAATTTGGTAATCATACATGCACTCAGTTTACTCTAGAAAATGTTGTAACTCGGTAAACATTGAAATAACTTGGTAACTGCTTAACATGAAAATCTTAAGATATTATCTATGATTATCCTTATTTAACTTAGTTGCAAACACATAAAAGAAATAGCACGAATATAAGTGACACCAAGATTTAACATAGAAACCCAATTTGGAAAAACCACCAATTACAACTAGTTACTAATTTTCACTCATTTCAACTGAGCTCTATTAGGAACCAACCCTGTTAAAGGTTATAAAAATACACTATTAGGTGTGACCCTGTTAGAGGATGTAATCACCCTATTAGGAGTGGTCTTGTTAGAGGTCTTTAGACACTTCAAATAGAAATGCCACCTTGTTAGAGGATTTACAAATAGTTGTTAAGTCAACTCAGTTAAGAGATTTAGATCACTACTACAATGGTTAGAAAGTAATAATGAGATTATCTTATTTTTTATGTAACTGAATTTTTTATTATAGATCTTAATTCTGGCTTGTATACTTATCCTTCCTAATTGAATGTATCTTTCTAGCTCAACAAGGATATTCTTCTTATCCTTACAATTCACTTCCTCTAAGCATCATCAAATCTTCTATTATGTTCCACACATTCAACCCTCAACTTGACCTTAACTCATTGTCAAGTTGGTTTGAATACGACTTAGAATAACTAATATTAATCTTCTCGATCAACTAGAACCAACAAATAATTCAATTGAACTCAATATGCCAAAACAAGAAAATCCTTCGTTAGCCGACCCTGCTTGGTAGATACTAGCACAACAACAATTTTCCTATGTTAACCAAGTGAACTTGGTTAACACTACATATTCACAAAGTTCCTTTCGTAACTAAGTGAGCTCGGTTAACATTGGTTCCATCCAATATTTCCTTCATTAACCAAGTGTGCTCGGTTAATACTCAATTTCTACAATCTTTCCTTTGTTTCCCAAGTGAATTCAGTAGACACTATCTTCTAAACTAGGCAAACTCTAGAATTCTTGGTAGACATAGGAAACTATCTTCAACACCCAAGTGAGCTCAACATACACCTATTGGTAATGATATGACATTTTGTATAACATCAAAGAGAATACACAATTAATCAATTATTTTCAATATATGTATCATGTGTCATCAATGTGGTTAAAAGATGTGAGTTTGAACATTAGATTATCAAAGAAGAGCAACAATTGAGTTGGTACATTATATTAGGCTTCAAAGGAACCATTTTGGTAAGTAAGTTGCATATCAGTTAGTTCATTTTATTTTGGATATGTTATTGATCTTCACAATTGTTGGAACAATTTAGACAATGAGTCTAGTTGTTTCCCTATTAACCTTTCACAGGCTTAAAACCTTTTAACAAGGTTTCAAGGTCTCCTAAAAAGGATTTTCCCTCTAATAAGGACTATCATATTGAATGTGTCATAATTAACTCCTAACAAAGCTACATCATTTCACAAGGAACATTATATTAGTACACTATCTTGTGAGAGCCATCCCCACAAAGGTTTTACCTCTAATCAAGGGGTTCCCTAGTCAACAAATCATTGTTCTATAGTGTATAGTTTTCTCTAGTTGTGCAACATTGTTTAATTGTTGGAGTTAGAATTAATAAGTTTGGATTTAAGTTTATTTGTTCACAAAAGTGTGACGCCTCACTCGATCTGTCATAATATATATGACATGATTTCATTATGATACTTCTAATTTGATATTTTGATATACTTTCGAGACTATAGGGTTATGTTATTTTAATATCTACATTTTGATGGTCTACACTTATGTCTACACATTAGGACCTAAATGATACAATTAATGATTTTGTTCATGTACTAAATCTTTTCAATTGTTTTGATGGAGGTTGAATTGCAGAAATGCTTGTGATGTAAAGTGTAAGTGGGGAATATGTTATTGCTTTTGATATTTGGTATTTGGATATTTAACATTATTCAGGATTTAGTAGGACAATGGTTTACTTCATGTATTGATTTTGACTCTTACAATAGTGTTCTGCATCTATGACATGCACTATGAACCTAATATTGTGAATGGGATGATCGAACACATATGGATGCAACTTTATGACATGATAAAATTAGATTATAATATTATGATTATGATGATCTAAGATTAATGAGATATGTAGATAAATGTTAATTTGATTACGATGGCTTATGATTTAAATGTAGATAAATGATAATTTGATAAGGATGATTTATGATTTAATGTGGGATGCATATAAATGTTAATTTGATTATGATGGTTTATGTTTTAATGTGATATGCAAATAAATGTTAATTTGATCATGATGATTTATGATTTAATGTGATATAAAGATAGATGTTGATTTGATTTTAATGGGTTATGATATGTAGACCCTGATATTTTAACATTTTGAATGATTAATTTGAAATGATTAAGAAAGGAAATTTAATTTAATTATGTTAATAAGATTACGTAACGTTTGAAATTATATGCATTTATGATATATATATATATATATATATATATATAATTTATTTATTTATGTAACCTCCTTGGACTACTGATGCTCAAGTTGAATGTGCAATAAGTGGAACCATGGAAATTCTTAGGGGAAACAAGCTTCAAACCTAGATGTGAACACAGTTTGACCAAGACGAATCTTTGGAAGATTCAAAAGCCTCGTTGTGAAAGTAATTTTTTTTGTAATGTAAAATTTGTTTGTATGAGAAAATGTTTATTCATAATTTAGATGCATTAAGGACATGTCATGGTGAAGTGTAATATATTTTAATGTGTCACTTGACACTTGTATTTGTCTATGTGTTGATGACATGTCACCTAGAGTGTTGGTCACAAGGTCACTCAATTTTAATCCTTTCCCTTTCTTCCAATTAATGTTTAAGTATACCCACTTGGAAGAGAGCGTTAGGATGGGTTAACATCATGTTGGTTTTCAAATTCAAACTTGTCAGGGATTTCAGGGGGGATCTTAAGGTGTCATTTTATTGAAAATAAGCCACCCTAATTGTAGTATAACATGTTAGGGGCCTAAATTCAACTATTTTAGTGATTAGATAACTTAGGGGACCCCTTAAACAATGTCCTCTTGAACCAATTCGAAATTTGGATTTTCCCTATGAGTGTACCCTCACCATCCCACTTGGTAAACTTTCTTATTTTAAAGGGGCAATAATGTAAGAAAGAGGGGGCTTGATGTTCCTACTAAAAAAAGGTTGGTAAAGAGTCTTTTTAGAGGAAGGGTGACAAATTAGTGATTTGTTCATCCACTCTCTAAGTTTAGAGATAGTTAGGTTTTGGAGGGAGATTAAGGGAGCTCTACTACAACTATCATTACCCTAGCTTGGACCAAGGTTGGTGTTTCCAAAACTATGCTTAATTTTCCTTCTTGAGTATTACAAAATAGATCTTCAAGTATTAGGAATGTGGCAATGGAGTATGCATTATATTGGGAGTCTTTGCATTATGTATTTTGATATTGTGTTGTGGCAATGTGAAGTGTATGGTGTTCTTGAAGTTTTTTGGTTTTTCCTTCTTGATTTGTGTTCTTGTTTGGATTGAAATATGAAAGTGATCATGGGTGTGAGGGCTTCACTCACCCTTTTGGGAAGGGAAGAGAAGTCTAGGATGAAGGGCATAGTTGGGCTTGAGACATAGTTGAGGACCTTGGAGTATGGGCTCCATTGTATGCCATTTTCATTCATATTCTTCTTTGGGGGTGATAAGGGAAAAATGGTGAAGAAACGAAGTAAATGAAGTATGGGTTTTAAGGAAGCTATAATTATTGGTAGTGTGATTTGGAGGATGTTCATGGAAATCCCAAAAGGGCATGATATTTTGTTGATTTGTGAAGCCCCAAAAGGGCATGATATTTTGTTGATTTGTGAAGCCTCAAAAGGGCATGAAAGTTGTTTATTTTTAGATATCATATGATATGGAAAACCTCCTTGTGAAAAGCCCACCTTCACCCTATGGTTAAGGTTCCATTGGTGAACCATTGTGAAATACCTTGGGATGGGATTGTTGAAACTTGTAATGTGATATTCATGCATTTGTAAGCTTGGAATCAAACTTAGCTTGGATCTTGTTTCCCCTACTTGGTGGGTGACTTCATAGAAGCCTAGGTTGGGAGGTGAGCCTCCATGGTTCCAAGTTTTGTGTTGTTTTTTTCGCAAGTTTTGTGAAGATGGGTTCCTTGGAGACATTAGGGTTCTATGTTGGAAACCAAGTATTTGTCAAAATACAGATCCCCCTTGTCATTGTAAAGGTGTCAGGATGTTAAGTCTCCATGTTCATTTCATTGTGTTGTAAAGAGGGATATCCTCATTATTGTATCTAGTTGAGTATGTATAAAGAAGGATCAAGAAAAAAATTATTCATATAGTTGCTTGTTAGGAACCATTTATTGTGAGTTTTTCACATTTTGTAATTTGATGTAAAATAGAGAATCATGTAAAAGAAAACACTACTTCTTACAATCTAATTAGTGTGAATATTTCGTTGCGGTCATACTCTTTGATATAGTTGATTTAATTTAGTGCATGAATGGTTGAAATTGTAATTATATATGTTTTGTATTCAATTTAATAGAAGAAAATTATTCTATTAGATTATTACATGTGTATGAACATTAGATCATTTAGATTCATGGCCTTAATAGCTCCTAGGCTAACTCACACCATCACATCACCAACTATAATACACTTCAACTATAGTAAGATTAAAGAAAAATTGTTTGGAAAGATACATAATCCAAAACATAAAAACAACTCCTATATGTGTATATTTGGTTCTCTAGAAAATGTATGGAAGGAAAAAAAAATACCTTCCCAAAAATACAAACTAATATAATAATAAGGAACATGTACTTGAAACTCCTAGTTGGACCTACAAGGTTTAGGGATATGATATAAAAAGGGGTTAACACTAGGTCCCCTAAGTTTTTTCCAAGATACATGATTTGAAAAACATATATACTTGTACAAATGGAAGTATGGTACACATAAACATAAAATAAATAATAAAAAGAAATACAAATATATTGATAGAAAAAAAAGAGTAAAACATTGGTAAATCATCCTAAACCTAGGCATCACCTTAAAACCATGTTCAAAACCCAAAATAAATTTACCATGAAAAGTGGGTTGAGGCCCCCACTATGTGGCCTTTACCCTACCACACTTTGGACTCACGTGATAAACCATGATGGAGATTTCCTTACTATTTTGACATGAGTCGGATCACATTCTTAGGTGCTAGCAAATTGAGAACTTGCAAAGTTTTGTCTTGTCTTGACTCTCACCCAACCATTTTTCTCATAGGGAGATAGAGTAGCTGATAAGAAAGGGTACATGCTAGAGTACGGAGTGCCTTAGGACCAATGATGATCCACTCTTGAAACTTGGTGCCTTCCCCAAGGAAGGGGAGAAGGGTGAGTATTTTAAAAACTTTTTAAAAGTGGTTCCTCCCCACCAAAAATTGAAGACCCTCGTTGACATATGTCAGACCACCATATCCAAAGTTTCATAACCCTTGAAAAAATGTAATAAATGGTCTTGCTTTGACATGTGTAAGACTCCTTCATTTCTTGGATGCCTCCACTTGGGAGGAAGGGGACAAGTTAACCTAGGAATCATGGGTTCATAGGGAAGTGGGAAAAGATATGATGGGGTTAGGTGAGATGAAGGTGGTTCTAATATTAATCATGGTGTTGGCATCTGGTTTAAGGCTAAAGCTTGTAATTCACTAAGTGTTAGATAGTAATGTTTAGGGGGTTAAGTAGAATATTAGGCATAAGTTAGTGGTGTAAGTTAGTTAGTAGGAATAGTTACAATGCTAATGGTTAGTGAGGTTAGATGCTTATAGTAGTGGTAAAAAAGGTTAGTAGTAAATCATGATAAGATTTAAGGGGGTTTTTAGTTAGGATAGCCTCATTTGTGATATTTAGTTAGTGTTTTCCCATGAAGGAAATTAAATATGTTGACCATTATAATAGTCTTGTCTAAGTAGATGGGTGGTTAAGTTAGTGGGATGTAGTAAGTTAGGATCAATGTTAGGGGTATAAGATTGAGGAATATGGTATAAATTTTATTTAATAATTAATTATGGGTAAATAGTGAAATAAAGGAATAATATTAATAAATATTAATAATTAAATAATTAAATATTTAATCAAAAATTAAATTAAATAAAGAATTAATGATTAAACTAAAAACCTTGTTAGTAGTACCTTGTCGGTAACTTACCAATATGATCGAAGTTGAGGAGTTAAGGCTATGTATTCCTAGGGGTATTAGAAAGATTGGTGATAAGTGGGTAGGTGGTTGTGATTTCTTTTATTGATATAAAAGTTAAAAATGGCTATGTAGGAAACATTAATGTTAAATTGATAATTAAGATTTTTTTTAAAGAAAAGTGGAAGCGTAAATAGGTAAAGTTAGGATCATAACATTTAAGAAGTTGTCAAGATACTATGGATAGATGTAATTGTAAATCACATACAAGTATAGGGCACTATTGAGATTATGTAACTCATAGCTAGTAGTGAAATGAATCAACCCAGGTTAGAGGCCTGGTTACCCATTATCTTCATATCATAATTAAATAAGATACATAATTTTATTCAGGATATTAAAATAACACACATAATTTTATTTGAAATAAATGAGAATCATTGTATACCTATACTAAATAATATGTATATTCAAGTCCAGGCATGGAACAAAATCTTCTCCACAAACTAAGATCAAATGAACGTGGCATCCTAGCATTATTGTGTAATAAGATATATAGGTGGAGGTAAAATATGACATTATTAACATGTTAATTTAGACACTTGGTAATTGTATTTACATTCCCTTGATGTTAAATGTTTATGGGTTAAATAGTTGAACACGAGATTGCAAGCCCTCTAAAATTGAGTAGGAAATAGTCAACTAAACATGAGACCGTACATTGAATAACCAAAAAAAAGGGCTTCTGGAGGTTCCTAGTTAGCATGCAATAATTATTAGAAGCATGTAAGCTTAGTGTTGGAAGAATTAAAAAATTTAAATAATAAAAACAATAATAAATAATAAGATAAAATAAAAAGTAGTATAATAGGTATTTTTGGAATAAATATTCTAAAGAATCACCTATACCATGTCAATGTTACGTACATGTACCCAATATATATACTAGGGTCATAAGTTATTATGACATTTTGTTCTGACAATGAAATGATGTTGTGGAAGCATGAAGTATCGTTTAACCTGAATCGTTTGACCACGACACTGACTTGAATTGTATATTCTATCAACCAATCTAAGTGATGCAGGAGCATCCAGAGGTATAAGGGCAATCCTGTGTCATCCAAAAAAATGTACTTAGACTTAGTTTCTGTTTCATGTGTTTTCATTTCTGGATACCCATTTGGGTCAAATAAAGGTTCCAACTCTCACAGTTCCACTATTAGTGTTCTGGGTTAGAGTTTTTAATCACCTTGGGATACGTCTAAATGTCGAAAAAATAGGAGTATGTAATTGAGCCATCATTTTGGTGAACTAATAGTGTAAATTGGCCAGATAAATGTAATTGTAATTTAGAGCACTCCAGAAAAAGAATCAGGTCAAAAGGCCCCACGGTTTGAAAGTTATTACAGTTTTTCAGTTTCTGGAGACCTCCTAAGAATGCTTCAAAGTCAGGTTAGGGGCATTAAATGACTTCGAAAAGGGCTGAAAAATGGCAAACGAGCGAAGCTGTCGTGGGTGCTATAGAGCGCTTCAAGAGCTTTCTAGAAATGTAAATGATTTGTCAATCGGAGCTACGATTCAAAAGTTATGCCTCTCGAAAGTTTAATTACCGTTTTTGGATTCTTCTAATTTTGTGCCAATTTCTAATGCGACTTCTAGAGCCTTCTATTTGGTCGGTGGATGCCAACTAGCACTTTCTAGAATGTATTCCTAATCCTTAACCCTCCGAGGTCTATTTAAGAACATTTCTGGCATTGTAAAAGGCAGTTCGGAGTGGAGTTTGAGAGAAGGTACTGGGAGAAGAAATTATCTCCAGTTTTATGCTATTGTAAGCCCATAGGGCCTGTTTTGGAGTCTGTTTCTCTGCACTAAGTGTACTAGCATATTTTTATAGTTAATAAAATTTTCCCTTTCCTGTTGTGTCCATTCTGTGTTTGGGTCGTGTACCCATCACTAAGGATCATCATTTATCAAATGATTGAAACATGCAAAGACCAAATAGACATAACCATTAATCAAATATCCTGAGCGGATGCATTAAAGAAACACCTAACTATTCAAAAATCTAAACATGCATAGTTCTATAACCCTACCTTTCAAAGTAATTAAGTTTAAAAAAAAAAAAGGGACCAAAAAAAGTTGGTTGTGTTTTGCCTCCCAAATTTAAGGCATGAGAAAAAGATTCACCCCCCAACACTCCCGAGGTTGTGTGTGAACTTAACATTTTGTTGGACTTTTCTTCTTAACTCACGAACTCGAAAGATTTTAATAAGCCCACCATATATCAAAACTTGGTAAGTGCAAAACTCCAATACGTACAAGAATCCTTACAAAAATTTAAAATAAAAATAAGGCATTTCAAAAGAAACCCCAAACCCAATTTTGTCTTAAAAAATATAATCTATGTATATTTCAGATCATAAAGTTTTTCCTCGCTAGTGGAAGGTATACGTCGACATAACCCAGCGCCGAAGAGCTAGTTGGTGCAAGCACTGGTTATGACTAAGACGATCACCTCTCCATGAAGTATGAACAAAAAATCTCGTTATCACTGATAAAGCGAAAGTCAGAAATATGGCTATATCTTTACCAGTTGAAGCTACTGTTTCAACAGTTGATAGAGAGATGTATCGACCATCTTTATCACAGTGCTGCAGTTCAATATTGTCCACGCGGCCAAAAACGAGAAATCCAACGGAGGTACGTGATTTTGTTTCCTCGCACAATCATGGCCAGCTTGTTTCCATTTCGTTGCATCAGACCGCAGTCCTCTTGAAGAAAGGGACAGATACTTGTCAAAAGATTCTTTCTCACGGAGAATGGTAGCAAACTGTTAACGTCAATAATCTGATACATTTTGTGCACGTTTATATAATACTTGAGCACCTCCATTGTTTCAATTATATCTTCCCTGTGAGCGCTTCAATTCTTTGACTGCTCGTGTGGGCATCAGTCTCTTACAGATTTTCACTCATCGGCAGGGTTTCTGTGAATTGGGGTTTTTCAATTCAATCTTCATCTGGCCCCGCATTCAGTATTTGGTCATACGGATTCGTTTGTTATCTAGGCTTCCTCAAATTTTCACATTTTGTTTCTGAGATTCATTCAGCATTTAGGTGTCACAAAATTCTGCTCCAGAGGTTCATACAGTACCTGGAATCCTCGGGTTATTCAGGCTGAGGAGAAAGCTTGGGTTTGAGTATCAAGTAGTGACAATAGGACTGAGTTGGGGTTTTGTTGAATTTTGTATATGAAAGCATCTGGTGTAGTAGATTATGTCAGAGAAGGGATACAAAGTCGACTTGGAAAAGGGCGGAGATGAACTTCGTCACGGAGATGTTAAGCAACCCTTGTTGAAACATGAAAAACGGTACAGCAATTATAAGAGTTGTAAAGATCGTAAGAAGAGCTCTGATATCCAGGGCAGTGCTGCATTTGCTATTTTCTGCACCGCAATTGTGGCATCGGGGTCTATCCAGTTCGGGTTCTGTGTAAGTTTTTCCCGCCATTTGCCTCCGCATTCTTTCTCCTAGTAAATACCCAAAAGAAAATAATATGTCCTTTAAACGTGTCCATGAATTTTACTGGCTAAGCTGTACGATTTGTCATCTTTGTTTATAGAAGTAACCGGCAAGGGAACTGTTAAAATCAAGAATATGGAGAGTCACTGTCAAACTGTTAGGCGGAATTGAATGTTACTATGGTTATATGAAGCTAGATTTCTGTTGTTTTTGCCCACGCAACTAAAATTTCACTGTACTTACGATTGTAGGTCATATTTAGTGCCTGGTATTTGATTCTATCAAAGAATGATGCTGAGAAAGGCTAATAAATTTGTTTCATTTCTGTGCCTTACTTTCTTTTCTTAAAATAGATGATAAGCTGTCTTAAAATTTGTCTACACTGTAAATTAAAGCCACATAGATGGGGATATGGGCTGTGTAGACACACTGTTAATTTGATATATCAAGTACCACAAGAATGGTAGAGGCCAGAGCAAACAAAAGACCAGCAAAAGGAGCTGCAGAAAATAGAGAATTTGAGTTGGAGGGGTTATGCTGGATGCAGTAATAGGAAAGGTAAAAAAAATGTTGTGGCTTAGGCCTTGAAGGTTTATGAGCAAGCAAAGAATAATGGTGAGAAGAATAATGTAATGTACTGTGGTTTCTGCTTGGCATGGGTGGAAAATAGCCGTACTTGATTTTAGGGGTACAGTGTGGAGAAAGGTCATACAGCCTGTTGCTGGGAGAGGGAGGCATATGGAGGAGAGAGGTGTGAGCAAAGGTGGAGGGAGAGTTGAGCTGTACGGTGAAGGGGGAGGATCTATTAGGGTAAGTCGTACGGTGTAAGGGGAGATGTCTCAACGGAGTGCAGAGGGTATGGGAGGGGTGTGCAATGTGCAACAAGTTGTAAATGGGCATACGAAAAAGGGAGGAGATGGAGAGGGACCAAAGTTCCATATGGAGCTAAGGTAACAAGTGATGTACGGTGAAGCTTGTGGTCGTTCTGTTGGTAGGCCGTATGGGTTGAGAGGGTGGAATTGTTGATGACGAAAATGCTTGGAACTGTAAATATTGAAATGTATATGAATCACCCAAATATGAACAGAATATTCGCAGAACTTAGAAATGTATGAGAAAACAAAGAAGTAACAATTTATCGCCAAAACATTATGTTCGTGAACAAAGATGGCGCCCAAATTTGCTAGATAGTATAAAGGACGAAATAGGGTGAGGGTTGAATACCACCGAAACCATGAGAGCCAAGTAGGGAAGATCTACATTTCTAAAATGGCGAGACAGACAAGGCTCCAATGGAGTTCATGATACAAAGAAAACTAATTGAAATTGCATGCCTAGAACAACCTACAAACTGGTCTTATAAAGGGCTTCGAGGAAACTTCGCGAAGGTTTACAAAAGCATTGACAAGCTATACAAAACAAAATAAAGAGTGGGCTAGAGAGATAAATACATTGATTGTCAGCCACATAACAAAAATGATTATTTAATAATATTACACTATAGTTCTCCTGGCCCAAAAATTGCTTGCCCTTAAGCAATTGCAGACTTGGATGCTCTAGAATTTGCTCACCTTCCCAAGTGGTGTTCTCAACTGGAAGATCCTTCCATTGTACCAGAAACTCCTTAATGGTGCGAGACTTGAGCATCTTTTCTCGAACGTCTATAATCTCAGCTAGCTCTAGAATTAATTTCCCCTCTTCATCAATGGGCAACAATTCCTTCAACACTATAACACATTGTCCAGTTGCCTTCTTCAGAGATGACATGTCAAAAAAATTATGGATTCAACTCCCTTTTGGAAGCTTCAATTCATAGGTTACTTCTCCTACACTCTGAACCACTCTGTATGGTCTGTAGAAGATGATTATAACTCCTCCTTACAAGATGACATTAGGGAGGATTGTCTGTATGGTTGAAGTCGAAGGTATACCAAAACACCAACCTCAAAACTTCTCTTTACCCGGTGTCGGTCAACATACATCTTCTATTGGTTTTGAGCCCTCCATAAATTTTTGTGGAGAGATGTCATGATATCTAAACTCTCTTGTAGCCATCTTTAGCCCTCGGTGCATGGTTGTCGCCCAATGCCAAATCCATGAACGATGAAGGTTCATAACCATGCGATTCTTTGAAGGGTGCCATGCCTTCGACATGTGATAGGTAGTATTGTAACAATGCTCACCCAAATGTAGCCAACGAACCCATGCCTTCTGCTAAGCTGAAACATAATTCCTCAAATATCCCTCCAACCATTTGTTCACAATATCCGTCTATCCATCTAATTGTGGATGGTAGCTCGTACTTTGTGACAACTCTGTCCCTACCAACCTAAATAACTCCATCCAAAAAGTACTAAGAAAATGGCTATCTCTGTCACTTACTATATTTCGTGGGAGACCATATAAGGGGAAAACCTCACAAAAGAGTAAGTCTGCCAATTGAGATGCCTAGTATTCGGTGGAGATGGTAAAGAAATGGGCATAATTGGTCAAGCAATCAACCATGACAAAAATGCAATCCTTGCCTTGCACTTTGGGTAGCCCAGTGATGAAATCCATCAAGATACTTTCCCACTTCTGCTCATGGATTGACAACTGTTGAAGAAGCCCTGCTGGTAAAGTGTGCTTGGATTTGTTTTGTTGACAGGTAGAACATTCCCATACATATTGCAAGATATCATTCTTGAGGCCCTTCCATGCAAAGCATTTGGATCTTCCTGTAGGTCTTTAGGTATTCTGGGTGTCCGTCCAAAGGTGAGTCATGCATCTCCTTCAAAATTCTCTCCTTCATTTTGGACTCGGGAACCAAATAAATCGTACCATTGTAGTAGATGATGTTGTCTACCACCTTATACCTATCGTCTTGCACTTGACCATCAAAATTTGTTATTGGAGTATTAAACCAATAGGTGTTCCTTCCAATCTGCTGAAATCTTGGACAAAGAACATACAGTAGGCCTTCTTGACAGAGCATCAACCACTACATTATTTTTTCCCTTCACATACTCAATGTCAAAGTCAAATGCTTAGATTTTTCTCACCCACTTTTGTTGTAGTTCATTCAAATCTCTCTGCTCCAAGAAACATCTCAAGCTATTGTGATTTGTCCGTACGACAAATTTTTCTCCAACAAGAGATTGTTGAAACTTTGTAAGTGTGTGCATGATGGCGAGCATCTTTTTGTCATAGATGAAGTGCAGTCGCTTTGCTCCTAATAGCTCCTGACTCTCGAATGCAATGGGGTGACGATCCTACATCAACACTACCTCGATGCCTTTTCTCGATGCATTACATTCCAAGATGAAGGATCGATTGAAATCAGCTAGTGCCAACACGGACATGAACTCATGACTTCCTTTAACTTGTTGAAGATGTGTTATGCTTTCTCATCCCATTGGAAAGATTCTTTTTTTGTTAGGTTTGTTAGTGGTGAACTAAGTTGAGAGAACCCCTTCATTAACCTTCCAAGCAATCCATGCAGATCGGAAAGAGTCTTGGGTGGTGGCCAATCCAAGATAGCCTGAATCTTTTTCTAGTGTACCCGAACCCCTCGATTACTGATTATGTGCCTTACAATATGTCTGTCATTCCGAATTCACATTTGGATCTCTTAGCAAATAGTGATTGTGACTTCATGATCTCAAGCACTTCATCTAAATACGTCAAATGTTCCTCCCATGTCTTACTCTAAATAAGTTTGTCATCAGAAAACACTTGAAGGAACTTTCATAGTTGTTTGTTGGAGATGTGGTTCATGTATGACTAGAAAGTGGTTGGAGCATTAGTCAAACCAAATGGCATGACCAAGAACTCATAATGACTGTAATGACAACGAAAGGCAGTCTTCGCCACATCATTCTCCCTCATGTGAATCTGATTGTAACCGGAACGAAGATCTATTTTAGAAAAGTAGACTGCACTTTGTAACTCATCCAACAATTTGTCAATCCTGGAAATGGGGTACTTGTATTTTATTGTTTTCTTGTTCAATGCACGGTAGTCCATGTACATTCAAAGGGCTCCATCCTTCTTTTTAACTAATACTACTGACAATGCAAAGGGGTTGGAACTTGGACTAATCCATCATTTCTCTAAGATCTCTCGGATCGTCTTTTCTATCTCATCCTTAAACCTAGGATGGCAGTAGGGTGTAGTGATGATGGGTTTGGCTCCTTCCTCCCAACTCAATGGTGTGCTCAAAACCCCTATGTGGAGATATGCCAAGAGGGATGTTGGTGAAGATCGTATTGTGCTTATCCAACACTACCTGAAGCTCATCATCTTGGTAGTCAGTCTATTGCCCCTTCATCGGTTCTATTGAGATCAAACAACGCGCTGCCTAGACAATGTCATCATGTTGAAAAATGACTTCCATCAATTGCGCTGAGATTTCCTTCGGCCCTCTATTTGATTTTCTTTCCATTCACTTCAAATGAAAACTCCTTCTGTTCGAAACTTTGTATACTCATCTAGAGTTTCCATCCATTGGATGCCTAGTATGACTTCCATGTCATCCAAATCTACTTCAAAGAAGTCATTTGTCATCGTATGGTTTCCCATGGTAATGCTGAGTTGTGGGACTAGATGGGTACATGATAGGAGGTTGCGTCCTACTACCTTGATTTGGAATCTTGCATGTGCCTCCATAGCCAAACTTCTTCGTTTCATGAGTGATGAATTAATGAAATTAAGTGTAGCCCCATTGTCAAGCATGACTATGACTTGTTGTCCTTGGAGGGTGCCTCGTACTTGAAAAATAGTACATCTCGAAGTGCCAACAAGAGCAGTGGTGCCTCCGCGACATACTAGTGCAACAATCCTCTCTGCATGGTTTATGTTAACCTCCTTGGGAGTTTGTTGACCCATCTCCTTTGATTTTTGGTTCCTCATCCTCTTTATTGTTAGAGACCACTTCAATTTAGTGGAGCTTCCCCTTTCCTAAGCATTGGTGCCCTGGTTTTCATGACTCCTTACAATTAAAGCTGAGCTTCCTCAAATTTTGTCTTGAAGCTTCGTCCATTGATTGCTTCTTTGGAGGGGGCTTCTTGTCTTTTTCCTTCAAAGCAAGGGGCGGCTTGGCGTGTGAATAACTTTTGGAAGAAGTGGATGTTGCCATGTCCCATGCCTTCTTGATTGTTGCCATGAGTGTGTTGGGGTTAAAACCCTTCACCCAACTCTTTAAGGGCTCGATTAATCTATCCATGAATAAGACAACAAGTCTTCTCTTTGAAATGTCTGTCACTAGTATTGATAACCTTTGAAATTTTGTGATGTAGCTCTTCACTGATCCAAATTTCTTTAGTTGTGCTTCAAATCCTTTCCGTCAAAGAAGTCAATAAGTCTCTCCGTGAAGTCAGCATATGAAGTGACTTGATCACGACCGATGGTGACCAACCTATGGTGCCACAATTCATGAGTGATTCCTTCTAGGTGAAGTGTTGTAAACTTGATTGCCTCTTCTTCAGGCGCGGGTTTGAGATGGATATATGTATCAACCTTCTAAACCCATGCTCATTTTGATGTATGCCCAGATCCATCAAAGCATGATAAGTTTATCTTGCCAATCTTTCGTCTAATGTTGTCATTGTAATTGTCTAGTCTCCTCGAATATCTCATCCACAAATCCACATATTCCTTGAAGGATAATTCTGCTCCAAATCTAGCATCAAACCTCGTCAGAGCTGATCTCATCTCAAGGAAGGTAGGTTCTCATTCCTCATTTTGTTCTAACCATTTGAGGAAATGTTGGCATTATTAGTCGAGCGTGGGAGGGCTCTGTGTGCGGCCATTGTGTCCTCCATTTGTCCTTCCTTCTACCTAAAGTCGAAGGGTCTCACCAATTCGTTTTTTCCCCTTCGCCAACTTCTCCTCGAGGAGTTGTTGTCCATTCAAAAAAGTTTCACTCAACTATTGTTGGCCTCTTGTTAGCTCCCTTAGAAGTTGCATCATCTCAGTGCTTGATTCACCCATCCTTCCTACTGATCAGGATCTTGGTGGCATCCAATGTTACTAACAGGTTGGCAACATCACCAACTCTTATACCACTATAATGTACCATGGTTTCTGCTTGGCATATAGTAGAAAATTGTTGTACTTGATTTTAGGCATACGGTGTGGAGAAAGGCCATACAACCTATTGCTAGGATAGGGAGGCATATGGAGGAGAGAGAGAGAGGTGTGAGTGAAGGTGGAGGGAGAGTTGAGTTGTACAATAGAGGGGGGAGGATTTTTTAGGGTAAGTTGTACGGTGTAAGGGGATATGTGCCAATGGAGTACGGAGGGTATGAGAGGAGTGTGCAGTGTACGACAAGCTGTAAATGGGCATGATGGAGGGAGACTAAAGTTCTATACAGAGATAAGGAAACAAGTGATGTATGGTGAAGCTTGTGGTTGTTTAGTTGGCAAGCTGTATGGGCTAAGAGGATGGAATTGTCAATGACGGAAATGCTTGAGATTGTCAATATTGAAATGGTTATGAATCACTCAAATATGCATAGAATATTTGTAGAACTCAGAAATGTATGTCAGAATAGAGAAGTAACAATTTATTGCAAAAACATTATAGTTGCAAACAAAGATGGCGGCCAGGTTTGCCAGATCCAAGCAAAGTAGTACAAAGAATGGAATAGGGTTAGGGTTGAATCCTATCAAAACTGCGAGAGCCAAGGAGGAAAGATCTTGCACTTCTGAAATGGCAAGACGGACAGAACTCCAACAAAATTCGCAATACAAAGAAAACTAATTCAAGTCGCATGCCTACAACCACCTACATACTGGCCTTATAAAGGGTTTCGATGAAGCTTGCCGAAGCATTACAAACTACCGATAGGCCAATAGGCTATAGAAAATAAAATAAAGAGTGGGCCTGAGAGATAAATACATTGATTGTTAGCCACATAACAAATATTATTATTTAATAATATTGGGGACATCACAAATAAATACCGACCTTGTGAGCAAGAGCTTTATCAAAAAGAGAAGCCAAAGACCCCAGGATTTGCCAATGAATAAAATTGTCAAAAAATCACTTAATGAATTAGCAAGATTATTGGTGAATGGAAGACCATAAAAAGTGATTTGTGAAGATTTTGTTAGAGGATTAAATTATAAGTGGGATGAAGATGTTGAGTCATGCTATGTTGATGAAGATGAAAACATTGAAGATTACAATGTGAGAGTTTGAAGATTATAGTGAAAAGAAACACGACCTACCACAAGAGGAGGTCCAAGATGATGTTTCGATGGAAACAATATCCAATAGAGATGAGCCATATGTGATGAAGTTTTATTGGTTTTAGAGAATACAACAAACAAAAAGCAGCTAGAGATATGCCTTGAAAATCCTATAATTGATGAAAAGAGAAGAATACCAACTCTTTCTTTGAGGAAAAAGAGAAAGATTTAAAGAAGAATCCAATGCATAAGCATTTGACATATAAAGTAGGAAGCATCTATGAGAACCTTGAGTTCCCTTAACTTGATTTTTGTTTGTAGAGGCCTGTGTGCGGGAGCAATAAAAGGTTGGACAAGCAATGAAAAGAACCATGATGGCTTCAATGAAGGAATACTAAAGTGGGTCTAAAGCTGTGGTCCTATGGAGGAGTTTTAGGGACTAAAAAATGCTACCAGATTAATTAGAACTTTGATTGGTATATGACAATCTCTACTTTCTAGTTCATAATTTTAAGCATATGCATTTGGGACGGGGCTAAAAATTTCCCACTAGTTAGGAAAGTTTTTTGTCACTTGTCAATTATGTAAAATTTTTATAAAATTCATGATACCATCAGGACCGTAAATTTTGAAATCTAAACTTTTAAACTCAACTGCACTAACAAATTCATAAGACCAACTGCCTAGCTTTTTTTTAGGAGGCCCCCTTTGTGGGACTGCAGCCTGCTTCCTGAAAAAGCGAACTGACATTTTGGTAGAAGACAATTTTTAATCTAAACATCCTTTGCATCCAGCAGCTAATGTGGAGTTTCTGCAAACAAATGTTGTTATTTAACCAAACATCCTTGCTCTCTCAGACCTATCCATAAACCCCTCACAATCACCACTACATGTGGACAAATTCTTGTCAATAACCACTGTTTCATAGTAAAATTTGGCATACAATGAGTTCTTCTTGTTGAATATAGTGTTTTCATTGATGTTAAGAAGATTGTTGATGTCAAGGGGATTTGATTCATGTCAGAGTAGTTAAGGTTATCATTATGTACTGGTATTAGTGGTTCCTACATGTCTAATGCATTTGTTGTGGCCTGAAAGTGTTTGTGTGGAGTTTCTAAGGTTTGTTGATCTGAGACTATATAATATATATGCATCCAATTGTACTGTTGATGATTGTGATACAACATTCTACTGCAATAAAGTATTTTGGCATTTGTTTGGAAGATAAGTAAGGCTATACACGAATAAAAGTATTCCATATTTTTAGAGCAAATGCTCTAGCATTCAAAAAGTTAGAGATGACATAGTGTTCACATTGCTAGTTCATTGACTGTGCATACGGTTTTGTTGGATCCGCCTAATGAGGTAACATGTGCCAGCTGGAAGAAGCATTTGAGGGTAGTTTGGGACCAGTTGAGTTCAATATGGAAGATATAAAGTGTTTTCTTACTCTCCATGTAATGCTTTGGTGTTAGGGTCAGATGACTATTACACATTTGAATTAAGAATTTTATCCTTGGCCAACTTGCCGATTTGTATTCAATAAAAAGAAATATAGATATTGAGAGGTGGAAAATGTGGTAATGGTATTGATATTACTTTAAATATTGAGATTAAATTTAGCATGTACTGATTGACCCCCTCCCCATTCTCCTCTCTCACTATATATATGTATGCTTAACACTGCTTTGCCAACAGTCAATATGTCCTCTGTTTCTTGTATTTCTAAAGGGGTGACTGAGTTCTATGAAATGAAGTTATTGTTTGTAGAACCGTCTTTGTTTGGTTTGGAGAATCCATGTTTTGAGATCTTGTGAACTCTTCTCCTTCTGGATATTGTATAGAATCCACTCTCTCAGACCTTTCCTCGTAACATTTTGGATTGACGGAAATTTTGTGGAGTTCGACTATCAAATTATGGATCTTACTTTCCCATCATGTTGTTATTTGTGTTTCTCCATGGACAGGAAACCTTAATATGGATCACTTCATGAATCCAGAAGAGGGAAAAATTCAGATTATTGGATGAGTTAGAGCTTGAAAAACAGCAACTCACAGAGGTGTTCTTTTACAAATAATCTGCTGAGTAAATTACTAAATAGTATAAGATGTGGTGCTTATCAGAATTACACGCAGTTTTAAATCATTTTACAACCAGTCTTGACATCTTTTCCAATCTACTCAATCTCAGTATTACCTGCTAGTTGGATTTGGTGATAGTTAACTTATTGCTTGAATTTTAATCTCTGCAATTTCTTGGTACTGGCAAAAGTTTAGATGATGCATGTAGAGCTTCATTTGAAATCAGAGAAGAGTTTAATAGTGAATTTTCACTTGTTACCTCATCAAGATGTTGGTGTTATTGTAGATTGGCTATTCGTCACCAACACAAAGTGAGATTATGAGCAGTCTTGGCCTAAGTCTTTCTGATGTAAGTTCTTCAGGGCCTATGGATGAAGTATCAGTTTGATTTCTGATCTTAGTTTTACATGCAAAACAACATCTCAATCGGGATGAACAGATATATTCAAAAGGTGATTTCTTTTTTACAGTTTTCCTTATTTGGATCGCTTTCAAATGTTGGTGCAATGGTAGGAGCAACAGTCAGTGGACAAATAGCTGATACCATTGGACGGAAAGGGGTAAGCTTGGAATGCCACTAGACTAGATGCGTTCTTCTATACTCAAGGGCATCCCTCCACTTCCAAATTTCTCTCCCCCCCACAAATTCTGATCGTTTCTTCAAATTTTTGAAAACAGGCATTAATGGTGGCTGCACTACCCAATATTATTGGATGGGTTGCTATCACTTTGGCACAGGCAATTTCTTTGCCCATCAAAGATTATCAGAAGTTCTGTGAATAAACTAAGGATTCTCAGAAGTAATTGCTATCCTTTGGTGTTGATTTTTAAATAAGCAATTCGCTCATCTTTGACACATCTGTTTTTGGTTGCAGAATGCTTCATTACTCTATTTGGGAAGATTGTTGACAGGGTTTGGAGTGGGAGTTATCTCATTCACAGTACGTAAGACTATTTTCAGTCAAGCTTGTCAAGAGGGAAACCCCTATAGCATGCTTTCTTGGTATGTTATCAATGCTAAAAACTGAAGTCGTAATTAAGCCTTGGTGTTTTGTGCTACTACTGTCTGACCTTATAGGTACCAATATATATTGCTGAAATAGCCCCAAAGCAATTGCGGGGAAGTCTTGGCACAGTAACACAGGTAAATGTTTTGGTAGTGATTACTGTCTCATATCTTAAAAGAGGTTGCAAATTTCTGCAGTGACCTTTTTGTGGCTTTCTGTGGAATAGCTCTCTATTACAATCGGCATACTGCTAGCATATCTTTTTGGGCTTTTCCTTCACTGGAGGTCTTTAGCAATTGCAGGTATTGGACCAAGAGTAATATAGCTGCATTTCAAGGATTTAAACTTTATTTATGTGCTCACTTTGAAATTCAAATTATGTATTGTTAGAGATCTTGATCTCCTTTTGATCTGTGGATTCTACAGGCATAATGCCCTGTGCTCTATTGATTCTTGGACTTTTTTTCATCCCAGAATCTCCTAGATGGCTGGTGAGTTTTAACATTATATATTCATTTCTGGTAATAAAAAGATTTTCAGCATGTCATAGCATAAAACAACAATTGCTGAAGATTCACCATTTCAAATATGCCTGTTACTGTGCAGGCGAAGATTAAAAGTCCATTATATGAAAAATCATTGCAAACCCTTCGTGGCTCTGATGCTGATATATCTTTTGAAGCAGCTGAAATTAAGGTGAGAATTTATTTTTTCATTTTTGGCATATGTATGCCTGGG
The DNA here is from genome assembly GCA_028749045.1 of Cupressus sempervirens. Classification (NCBI taxonomy): domain Eukaryota; kingdom Viridiplantae; phylum Streptophyta; class Pinopsida; order Cupressales; family Cupressaceae; genus Cupressus; species Cupressus sempervirens. The sequence continues at coordinate 249,436,874 of CM053786.1, read as the reverse complement.
TTTCAATGAATAGCGCTGTCTGAAATTTACGTTTGTTCAATCAAGAGAATTACTATTTTAATCAACCCAAAACTTTTTCATGATTTAGAGTGTTGTAGAGACTAGCAATCAACAAACCAGTGTCAAATTGGCTGAACTACATGAACGAAGATATGCACTCCCTCTAACTGTAAGCCTTCTCGTCCTCACATCTGGAAAGTACATCAGAAAGAATATATATTATATCATTTTTACTTTAATGGTGAGCATTTATGATCTTAAATTCACACCAACTTTTGTTTTGTCAGATTGGCATTGGGATGCTTTTATTGCAGCAGTTGGGAGGAATCAATGGCCTTATGTTTTACAGCAGCTCTATTTTCAAGTCTGCTGGTGAGCATTACACACACACACACACACACATATATATATATATAGAGAGAGAGAGAGATTCCAGGGAAAATATCGGTCGTTCCAGTTTTTACAGACTAAGGGTTCTTCCATGGTTCTTCTAATCTAACTAATGCATTATGCCAGAGGCTAATAAAGTAGATAGAAAATTTCAGCCTATGTGGCTGAATTCTTTAAATATAGTTAACTAATTCCAATTTTTATGGTATCATGAAAGGAATTTCATCGAGCAATGCTGCATCGGTTGGGCTTGCGTGTGTTCAGGTTTTTTCTTAGTCCTGACTGAAGAACCAATTGTCATGTTTGATCCAAGTTAATTTAGTGATAATAAACTTTATTAATATAAATAATCTTCTGATACCATTGAATAGATAATCATGACTGCATTTACTGCATGGTTAATGGACAAAGCTGGAAGAAGGATCCTTCTAATGGTAAGTTTGAGGCCTATTATAAGACTTTGCTACCATGGGTTGGCCAAGTTGTGTTGTGATCACTAAAAACTGGTAAAAAATCGTCGAAAGGAATTAATCTAGATTTGTTTTGAAATGGACAGGTCTCCTCTGGAGGAATGGCTATATGCCTTCTCCTTGTTGGTCTTGCCTTTTATTTGAAGGTAAGCTTTTCATTTATATTTTTATCTTGAGATTTTCTGACTCGTTCATTTGGAATATACTCTTGTCATTCTAAATGGTTGAGTCTTGACTAATAAAAATATAGTTTCATTTGACTATCTTAAAGACATGTACATTTTTTTAAAACTCTTTGAGTCATTCATTTGGAATGTACTCTTGCTATCTTATATGGTTACCTAAAAGAAATACAATTTCATTGGACTAGATTATCTGATATTAAATATTAGCATACATCAATAATTATCACTCAATTCATAATTTTATTTTACAATTTTACAAAGCCAATTTGGATGGTTAATTTGCAGAACCAATTCTCTGGAGACCAAACTATGCAAACATTCTTCAGTGCTTTGGCATTAACTAGCCTACTAGTATGTTTGAAGTTGAACTTGGAAGGCATTTCATCTTGAAAATCAAAATTTTGTTTCACATTTTCTTCTTTGATGCTTTTAAGTTTCCATCTCAGGCATTATTTGCACCTTAATGACTGATTTCAAAATGTTTCAATGTAGGTCTACATTGTCTCATACTCCATTGGTATTGGACCCATTCCATGGATTATTATATCTGAGGTACTGTGCCTTAAGCATGTGTCCTAAGGATTATCATTTAACCCTTGAGCAAAATCTTGTGCAATGGATCAATCGAATCATTAAAATACAATACAATGATTATATTTGCCAAATATCTTCTTTAAAATCTTCTTAGCACAAGTGAACTAATGTATTAAATGTTTTTTTTGGTTCTTGATATTTCAGATTCTCCCAGTGAATGTCAAGGGGCTCGGTGGCAGTGTAGCAACTTTGATAAACTGGTCATCATCTTGGATTGTGACCATGACAATCAATATGCTTTTAGAGTGGAGCCCTGCAGGTATAGTACTATAATGTCATTTCATTATAGAAAACAAATAACAAACAATGTTTAGATCTTCTTCTTCCTAAATCATTGGAGCTCTCCAGGTATGATACTTTAATGTCATCTCGCTATTCAAATCAAATAACAAACAATATTTAAATTTTCTTATTCCTGAATCATTAAGACTTGAATATGAAAATATTGATGCAGGAACATTTCTACTGTATGCTTTTATTAGTGCTTTGACACTGCTCTTTGTTGTGTTGCGTGTACCTGAGACCAAGGGTAGAACATTAGAGGAAATTGAAGCTTCATTCAGATAAGGTCTAGATAGTATTATATACCTCTGCATTCACGATCATTTACAAGCCAGGAGTTACTTCATGAAGACAAGATCTCTTGAGTGTAGAAGATAAAGTATTAATTTAGAAGTTAATTTTTGCTCACCAGTATCCCCTATGCATTTTATAATTAAGATTGTAGATTACAGAAGTAGAGAAATCTGGCATGCACTACTACTCAATCATATTGAGTTATGATAATATTTCCCCCCTCAAGTCAGTTGTAATATAAGAAATTTCCCATTTTCTGTGGAAGCAGGACTAGTTTTATATATTCATTGCATCATGCCATCTTGCCAACAGTCTTACTTAAGATTAATTTTTTTTAAAATTTCATTTGTCAAATTATTAAGAGGTAAAACAAAGAACTTTTAAAATTGATTGGCGTGAAAGAATTCAACTTCTTTGTAGTCCCAAGCCATCCTTAAATCATCATTTTTGCATACCAATGTTACTACTACAATTAATGTCAATTCCATATGCATGTCTGCATCTTTCCCAAATAGCTTTTTGGTCTTTTTCAGTTTGGATATAAATTAACTGTGATGTTTGAAGTGAGAAACCGATGGGTGATCACAGTTAATTATCTGCACTTCACGTCCCCATTTAAACACAGTTATGTTAAATAGTCAAAATTGATGAGGAATTAATAAGCAAGGTTTTCATGCAAGGAATAATCTTTAAGATGACACTTGCATAAGGTCATATCGTTCCACTTATAATTTATAATCTTTATATCAGCAAATTAATGCTTGGACACTTACCTAATGAATAAGAATGAATTAAGGCCCTGAAATCTCATAACCTTCAATTTTTATTGAAGATAAGTATTTTACACCAGTTCCAGCCACCATGCCAGGACAGGGAGGCCATGTCTGCCTAGAGATATGGTGTATACAAAATATTTGTACAATGTACAATGAGTTGATAGGAGATTTGATTTCCATCTATAAAATATTATATAGATTTTTAAAAAGATCTAAGTTTTAAAAGATCTAAAATGAACATTAATAATGTAAACATAGATCTTTTTCAAAGTTTAATAATACAAAGTAAAAAAGTTGGAGATTAGCAAACATAGATATGAACTTTAGAATATTTTAGAAAATATGAATATTGATTTAGAAACATATTCAATAAGTTTGCTATTTTTACAAATATTACTAATTTATTTCTCTTTTATTTACATTTCATAGCAACAAACAATTGTATCTAAATTTTATTGTAGTTATAATTTATTTATTTATTAAATCACATATTTATAGTATTTAGTAATAAAATATGTATACATATATTTTTCTTAAAAATGACCTTCAAAAGTTAAACATGTGTTATCTATCTTCCTTTCATTAATGTTTTTGAACAAGATAACTATTATTTTAAAATAATTACTCAATCTTAGAAATACATGATATATTGTTTATTATTTTAATTTTAATATGTAACTTATTATTATTTTAATAAGTAATTGGGATGGGCAAGTGCTTCACCTCTGTGAGCATCACCTAGATCCAATGAGTGCTCAGTGTTCCATTTATCGTCATGAGAGATGGATTCGTGTGAATTAGAGTCAATGAGTTTAACTCAAAAGTTGCATAGTTAAATCTTGATAGAAATATCATAATTTGACTTGTGGAAAAATGTCTCCTACTTATCAATTGACGAGCTTAAGGGACTTTCTAATGAATGGTTCATAAGGCACAACACTTGGTGAAGGTTTTGCAAACAGGGTTGCAAGCTGACTGGGTTTAACCATGGAGGAAAATATGTTGTTAAGTGTGCTCAAGCTAGAGTAGTACTGAGATGGGTGAGCTCCCAGGAAGTCCCGATGCTTACCTCTATGAGCATCACCTAGATCTAATGAGTTCTATGTGTTCCATTTATCGTCATGAGAGATGGATTCGTGTGAATCACTACTCATGAGACACGAGTCAATGAGTTTGGCTCAAAAACTACATAGTTAAATCCTAATAGAAATATCATATTTTGACTTGCTGTGAAAAAATGTCTCCTATTTATCAATTGATGAGCTTAAAGGGCTTTCTAATGAATGGTTCATAAGGCACAACACTTGGTGAAGGTCTTGCAAATGGGTTGCAAGCAGAGTGGGTTTAACCATTGAGGAAACTTCATAGTTAAGCACGCTCATGCTGGAGTAGTACTGGGATGAGGTGGGCTCCTGGGAAGTCTCGATGCTTCACCTAGATCCAATGAGCACTAAGTGTTCCATTTATCATCATGAGCGATGGATTCATTTGAGTCACTACTCATGAAACACGAGTCAATGTGTTTGACTCAAAAGCTACACATTTAAATCCTGATAGAAATATCATAATTTGACTTCTTGTGGAAAAATGTCTCCTATTTATCAATTGATGAGCTTAAGGTACTTCCTAATGAATGGCTCATAAGGCACAATACTTGGTGAAGGTGTCACAAACAAGGTTCCAAGCAGAGTGGATTTAACCAGGGAGGAAACTTCGTAGTTAAGTGCACTCAAGCTAGAGTAGTATTGGGATGGGTGACCTCCCGAGAAGTCTTGTTGCTTCACCTCTATGAGCATCACTTAGATCCAATGAGTGCTAAGTGTTCCATTTATCATCATGAGAGATGGAATCATTTGATTGACTTCTCATGAAACATGAGTCAATGAGTTTGACTCAAAAACTACATAGTTAAATCTTGATAGAAATGTTAGAATTTGACTTACTGTGGAAAAATATCTCCTACTTATCAATTGATGAGCTTAAGGGGCTTTCTAATGAATGATTCATAATGCACAACACTTGGTGAAGGTTTTGCAAATGGGGTTGCAAGAAGAGTGGGTTTGACCATGGAGGAAATTTTGTACTTAAGGGTGTTCAAGCTAGAGTAGTACTAGGATGGGTGACCTCCTAAGAAGTCTCAGTGCTTCACCTCTGCGAGCATCACTTAGATCCAATGAGTGCTGAGTGTTCCATTTATCATCATGAGTGATGGATTTGTGTGAATCACTACTCATGAAACACAAGTCAATGAGTTTGACTCAAAAACTACATAGTTAAATCTTAATAGAAATATCATAATTTGATTTGTGGAAAAATGTCTCCTACTTATCAACTAAATCAATGCTATGAAATTAGAATTTAAAATAATCTATCTTTTACCAATATTTTTTTAATGTTGTATTCAAATGTTTTGTGGGTTTATCTATAGAAATATGCATTTTAAACTATAAATACATTAGATTAGAAATAAGTTTGCATCCAATGTTATACATTGATTCTCAAATAGGGGGATTGTCCAGTTTGGAATTTCTAAATGTAAGGGAGGTGTATCTATAGAATAAAACTCTAAATGGGAAAAGGTTGAGCTATACTTTGAGCTTTGGGATTCAGATAGATATCATCATGTTGAATGATTTACTCCCATTATTTTAGAAATGATGACATGTTACTATTTTAGAAAAATGAACTAGAAATTATAACTACAATAAAATATCCTCCAAATATGTAATAAAGCTTCACTTTGTGAGTGATCTTCGTTTACATGCCACAAAGGACATAAACTAAAGACTACATCTTAGACAATTATAATGAATGTGAGTTGCTAAATGACATATTAATTAGCTATGATTTTGTTCAAAAGACATTTTTTCTACAAAGATTCATGTGCAGTTTGAGCTAGCTTACTTTTGTCTGTTACTAGTATGTATATCATTCTTAGTTGAATATTATTTTCACTTTTAATAAATAAAATTTCAATGTCCTTATTATACATTGCATTTTGAGATAAATAATGCATGTCATTTACATCAAATTAGATTAAAGAGTCATCTATTTGCATGTATAAAAAATTAAAATCATAATTTTGATATTTCATAAAATAAAGTAATTCAATGTGCATAATTTATATGAATTTAGTGTAATATTCATATTTAGAAAGTGAACAAAATTATAATGTAAGAATAAAATAATCACAAGATATAAAATATAACTATCATCAATTTTCAAAGCTTTTACAATAGTTTATATTAATCAATGCAACCTTTTCAACTTTATTCTTGAATTTCCCTTTTCTCAAATTTAATAGAAACTCTTATTGTTAAAAAAAAACATGTATTGAACTGTCCTTCTTCAAAGACCTTTATTGTTGAAAAAATCTTTTATTTTGAAATCTTTAGGAAATATTGCAAAATTTAAACAAAGCAAAAAAAATTAAGATAATTCAAATCTTATAAAAGAAACATAATTTTTTATACTCACGCTCACGCTGCTCCCACTCGTGCTACATTTCAAAACATTGATGTTCCCACCCATCATCTTATTGCGTTTGGGGGTGTTGCTCATGAGAAATCCTTTGCCCATGTTATTGCGTCTCCTGGTGGGTCTTCTAGGTTGTCTTAGATGGCCCTCTTTGGGTCTCGGGTTGCTGCGGGGAGGTATGTGATTTCTTATGCACATGTGGTTGCTTTTGAGGTAGGTCTCGGTGGTCCTAACTCTATTGGGAGAGGAGGACCTCGTCCATCAGCTGTGCCTTTCTCTGTAAGTAGCCCCATTGTGGTTAATTTTGATTTAGAAACTCTTGATGAGATTTCCAAAAATGTGGAGAATTACTCTTCTACTATTGCTATTTTTTCATTTTAGGGGTTTCTGGCCCTCTCCTTTGGATTTACATGCTCTGATTTCCAAACATTGAGAATCAATCATAACTGATATAGTTCAGATTTACCCTATGGCAAGGGGGTTTTTTATTATAAAATTTGCTGATGTTGCAGATAGGAAAACCTTTGTGTAACAATTATTTCTCTTAGGAGGAGAGGTTTCCCTTGATGGCCAAACCTTAGTATCAAGGATTTGATTTGGCTACTAAATCCTTTAATAAGATATCTTTATGGGTAAGATTGTTGAATCTTCCCCTTCACCTTTGGCTAGATTCAGTCTTAGAGTCCATGGGGGTGGCCATTGGAGATTTCCAGATGGTTGATACAGATTCTTCTGATGTGTTTAAAACAATGTATGCTCGCATTCTTGTGGAGGTTGATATTTCTAAGGGTCTCCTTGAACAGATTACTTTGGCTTCTCCAAATGGTTCTTGGACACAGAATCTTGATTATCATGAGGGTATTTCTTTCAAATGCAAGAAATGTCACAAGACTAGCCATCTCGTTGTCTGATGTTCCTTTGATAAGGTTAGATCGACGAAATCACCTTTTGGTGGTTGGTGGTTTCAAACCATCATTATACGGTTTGAAAAGTTTCCAAAGAAGGGGATAGGGTGGATTGATTAGCTTATAATGATCTTTATTTAGTAGATGATACTGTTGTTGCCTTTGATGATACAGATGTTGTCTTCAAGGCGGATTTGATTTAGAATGTTAAGGTTGTCCCTTGTTTAGTTGTTGGCTCTGTCCAAAACATTGATATTGGAGCTAGTTCAGTTGTCTTATCTCTTGTTGTTGTGGGTATGGATGCCCATGTTTCTTCTGTGAGGGATTTGGGGGTTAGCAATGGTGCTACCCCTTTCCCTCCTATGGATACTCTTGCAGTCTACCCTGATTTTTTAGGTTTATCTCTGGATTGGTAGATGGATACTAGAAAGATGGAGGATGGATGGACATCAACTAAATGAAAAAAAAAAGTCAAATCCTCCAAACCTTCGTTTGATATGTCTTTACGTTGTCAAAAGAATGGACCAAAATGTAAATATTGATGGTTTATTTTTTCTTTTCTTTTTTCTCTTGTTCTGGGCTAGTTTTTAGCCCTTTTGTTGGTAATTACAATGTGGCCCTATAGTTTGTTGGGTGGTTTTCCATAGTTGTGTTAAGATCTTTCATTGCTATATCTTTCTTTTCTCTTTGTACAAGGGTTTGGGTCCTTTCAAAACCTATTTTTACTTAATCAAAACAATGAAAAATGTTAACTAACAAAATTAAAAAAACTAGAATAGAAATATTGAAAATTATTTGAAATTATTTTGTGTTGGAGGAAACAAGAATGAAAAGATTAACTTTGCAAAAATTAGGAAGAAGTTTGACATTGTTCCAATTGATACCATACAATCTACTTGATTGTAAATTGTAAAATACAGATGCATGCATTGTAATGCCCAACTACGGAACCCAAAAGAAATTGACTTAAAGTTTCACTGAGTTTGCCAAATAATTTTTTTATTAAAAAGATAACAACAACAAGAAATAATATAATGGAAGCAATAAGTCACATACATACAAATAATCCATAAACAGATTACGTCTCTTAAGGCTTTCGTGATGTTGAATCACATACATAAGTTTAATTAATACTAAATCCAAAACACAACAAATCCACATCATAGGATAACCATAAGTATGAATGCAATTAAATAATATACAAATTACATAGGATGCCACTTGGCATAACTAGAATGCATAATCATCCACTAAACAAGTCACAAGGTATGAAAAGCTCAAAGAATATACATCATGAATTAAATACATCATCTCATAAGATCTCTAATAATAAAATACAATACAACACAATATAACCATTTATTAGAAACACAAGATCAGAATGAAAGGAATCAATTGCACAAGTACATCTAGCTCTTAGATCTCAATGGTATAAGAAATCCTACCACCTGACCTCGTGGAACTTAAATGACCCACTCCCACCATGCTAAGGAGATAATCTCAAGTCCCAAATGGATATCAATCCCAAAAGTCATAACCAACATCTAGGTCAAGGAAAACCTGATAGCAATCTATCTCAAAGAGCACCGAGACACAAATAACATCTAAATCCAAAGGCAACATAGACATGTAGAAAATCTACTATGTAAGTGAGAAAGTGTCACCGCATGAGCCAACTCTAAGGTTACCCTGGTAGCCTCTCTCGACTCCACCCCCCTAGTGTCTCTGAGCAACATCAGTATCCTTTCATATAGACAAGGCATACTAATGAAGCAAGGTCACAACCAAGCATCCTCTCTACTCCCATCCTAGCCTGTACTAGCAGTCGAGGCATAGACAAGGAACAAATACTGAATCTTATTAATTCATTTTAAACTTATATATTAAAATGTTACCACTTATTAAAACAACTTACAATGGGTTACCTAGGAAGCCTTTTTAGGGCTTTGACTTCCATTGCAAGCTACTTTCCAACATACACATAGATTACCAACCCTAGGCTCATGAAAAGTACAACTCATAAAATCACAATTTTCAGCTCAGTCCTATACAAGTAGTTGGAAAGCACCTAAAGATAAATCATAGTATTCACCTCAGTCCTTTGCAAGCAACTGGAAAACACCTTTAGATAAATCACAATATTCACCTTAGTCCTATGCAAGCAACTAGAAAGCACCAAAAGATAACTGATCAAAAACTCAAAGGTTACAATGAGAAAAAATCATATCATTTACCTAAGTTCTATACAAGCAATTGGAAAGCATTGACAAGCAACTAATCAAAAACTCATCATAGAAATAGGTGAATACATCACAATGGTTGAGTATAAAAGATCGTGACCAAAATATAACTATAACATCATCATAGAATAAAAACCCCTAAGCCTCTGGTAAACATCTTGACTGGTCAATGTACTAAGTCAAACTTGGACCCCAACATGAAATACAACATACATCTCATCAAGGATTTAAACAAGTGTTTTCATAATTTATTTGGTTTTAAAATAAAAAAGGTTTGATTTACAAACAAGGTTCTAGTTTTTCCATTTCCAAAGTTTCATAATTACTAAGGTTTTCAAATTTTCAAAAGAAATAAAATTTCCCTAGTATTAGAAATTATTTCCATATAAAACTAAATTGTTAAGCGAAATTCAAGTTCATTAAAAACATTCCATTTTCCAAGTTGAATTACAAATTATCAAATTACTTTATAAATATATTTAAAATAATAATGTAATTAAACATTCCTCAAATAACTATTATTAAAATTTCAACAATAAATCTTAAAGTATTACTTATTAATAAAATGATTTATATTAATTTATTAATAAAATAATTATTAAATCTATTAATAAAATAACATTAATTATTAGGAATAATAACATTTATAGTAATAAATATTTAATATATTAAAAATACGTATATAAACTTATATGTATTAAAATATTAATTAAAAAAAAAAAAAAACTATAAGAAAAATTTACCACTCCCTTCACATAGGCTACAACATGCAGCTGCAAATTGCTTGGGTAGTCACAATATGCCTTAGGCAGCTGCAATTTGTTGTAGCGGCTATAGTCTGCCGGTAGAAAGGAGGGAGGGGGAGGTGGGGGGTAGTGGCCCACCTCCCTTTTTTTAAATATATATAAACCAACTTCAAAGATCTCTCCCTGTATAAACAATTATATATATATATATATGTGTGTGTGTGTGTGTGTGTGTGTGTGTGTGTGTGTGTGTGTGTGTGTGCATTTTTGATAATTTCCCAATATAGATATGATATAGAAACCCAGATTAAATAGTCAAAAAATAACAAATGAATTTGGTTTTCTAAACCCCCTTCCCAATTCAATATTTTCTATACAATCCAATTTTCAATAAGAATTTTCGTTTGATTTTATTTTTCTCATAGATAATCCAATAATGTAAAATAACTCTTCTCAAAACAAGGGTTTCAACCCAAAACAAATTCTGAATACATATCCATACAAACACAAAAAAGACTGAGAAATTTTGAAGGAAAATTATTGTGATAAACTCAACAAGATCCTACCTCGATCTTATTGTAAAAAATATGTATTGAATTGTCCTTATTCAAAGACCTTTATTGTTGAAAAAATCTTTTATTTATAAATCTTTAAGAAATATTGCAAAATTTAAACAAACCAAAAATAATTAAGATAATTAAAATTTCATAAAAGAAACAAAAAAATTAATAAATTTATCATAACAATGAAAAATGTTAACAAACAAAATTGAAAAAACTAGAATAAAAATGTTTAAAATAATTTGAAATTATTCCGTGTTGGAGGAAACAAGAATGAAAATATTAAATTTGCAAAACTTAGAAAGAAATTTGGGATTTCCAATTAATACCATACAATCTACCCTATTGTAAAATACAAATGCATGCACTCTCTCACTTCTCTCCCTTTGTCATCAAACAAGCAACATTGATTTAGTCATTCTTAAACATTGATTTAGTCATTCTTAAGAAAAATAATCTAAATGCAAGAGAAGTGAATATTTAAGAAGCTCAATGCAAACTGAACTCAAAACGTGTGAATTTCATAGGATTGTATATAGATTTTCTCATTTAGTTCAATTGGGAAAAAAAAATTACTTTGGTTTTCTCAACTTTGGGATTTGGATATGGATAGATATCATTGTTGAAGTTGATGAAAGATCAACCCCATAGCTCCCAAGAATCACCTGCATGCAAACACCTGTCACAAAAGAGAGAAGCAAAAAACTATGGAGGCTGGAAATCCCAGATCCATAGATGAGACATTTTTGATGAGCAAAAATAGAGATTTCTATTATCAAAAGTGAATGAATAAAATTACAAAGAGATCAATCCTTATAAAATGAAATCAAAACCCTAATAGGTAAAACCTAGGTTGCATGATACTAATTAATAAAATAATTAATTATTGTATGCCTAAAGTTTAGTTTCAATAAACTAGAGATAATAAGTGACTTAATAATTAAATCAAAATGATTTAATTAATAAGGTAATATCTTATTATTCTAACACCTTCCCTTAAGATAAACTTAGCGAGTAGCTAAAAACCTAGAAACTATTGTTGAAAGTAAATTGGGTCCCAACAACAAGGCTTGATGAGGTACCCAAGCACAACCAAATCTCTGTAAAAATGACAAATAGAGAAAACCACATGGGAAAAACCCTACTCCAAAAAGAGATGGAAAGAATGTTCCATAAGATAAGAACAAAAGGATGATCACGAAGAACACCACTGAAGCATGAAGCTACAAACATTGTCAAACTGTTGATCTAAAGAACCTCCGCTATATAGAACATGACTAGGTAGAGAATACTAAGCTTGAAGAGTTGATTAGTCAAAGATGGAAGGTATCTTCATGGCCTCCAAAAATAGGAATGCAAGAATGTCTATATGGTAAATGATCCATCTCACCGAAATGCATAGGTATCTAGCCACAAAAATCGCCTAGTACATAAGATCAAATACTAAATACACAACTCACTCCATCAAACCAAGAAAAAAATAGAACCAACATAACCCCCCTCTAATGTTGAGAGGTAAGACATGAACATTGAAACTAAATACAATATCTCATGCAGAAAGAAGAACTAGGAACATCGAGAGTGCAAAAGAAGTACAAACACCTATATTGGCATGTGTCATCAACACATCATGAGGCTAATGTCATGTAAAGAACACCCACTTGAAAAAGGAAGATGGTGAATATGTTCAACATAAAACCCCCCATGACACTTTATAATGTAGTGTGAGTACAACAAAACATAAAGATGTCCAAGATCCTGAAATGCAATAGAGTGGCACTTTATCTCAGTGCATTTGCAAAAATACTATAAAAGGATGTCAACAAAGATCAAAAGAGACGAAAGGATGATACAATAGATAGTACAACTCACAAAAAATCATTTGAAATAACAAAATCAATCTCTGAACTTGAAACAACCAAGATATCTATTAGAATGTAGAAAAGAAAAAAAACTAAATGGGATGTGCCTAGAACAAAATCTGGAAAATAGAATGTCTCAAAATATGTCTCTCGGAGAGCAAAAAAGAACTTCTAACTTTGAAAGTAAAAAAAGTTACCAAACAACATCAAAAATTCAAATACACTACACCATCATGATGGGTTCAGAATTAGCTTTTTAGTGCTTCTTTCGGATAAAAAAATAGAGTCTAGATGAGCAAGTTATGGCCAAAAAATCACATGTATGTCAAAAAAGCACTAGAAAATCAAAAAAATAAAAATTTACCATCTCGAGATCTATGCCAAAATGTCTTAAAAGTGTGCCAAATAGTAAAAAAATTGTCTCAGAAAGTGTGTTAGTTCGTACCAAAATTGTCTCGATTTGCATGCCCAAAAATCTCAATTTTCATACAAAAAAATCTCAATGGTTGTACTAAAAGCACAAAATCACCACCTCCAAAAATGTGCAAAAATCTTAATTTTTGAAAAATCTCAATTTGTGTACCAAATTTTTGAAAATTGATGCCTTGAGAAACATGCCAAAAATCTTTATTTTTGAACAAAAATCTTGATTTGCGTATCAAAAATCAAAAACTCGTTGCCTTGGCAAACATGCCCAAAAAAATTAGAGAATCATCACAGTAGAAAACATGCCCAATCTAGGAGCAATATTTTATACCTTCAAATTCCAATTGTGTCCAAATTGGACAAATTTTATATGAAAATAGGTGTTTTTGGGTGCTCTAAGCTCAGTGGTGATATCCATTCGGGCACAAAAATGGTGACCCATGGATTCAATACAAAAAATACTTTGAAAAATGAAAACCTCTAAACAAAAAGCACAAATCTGAAAGCCAAGATAAGCTTCTCATAAATAGAACAAGGTCATGAAGATCTGGAGCTCTGATACCATGTTGAAGTTGATGAAAAATCAACCCCATAGCTCCCAAGAATCACCTACATGCAAATACCTATCATAGAAGAGAGAAGCAAAAAGCTATGGAGGTTGGAAATCCTAGATCCATAGATGAGACATTTTTGATAAGCAAAAAAGAGATTGCTATTATTAAAAGTGAATGAATAAAATTACAAATAGATCAATCCTTATAAATGGAGATCAAAACCCTAATAGGTAAAACCTAGGTTGCATGATAATAATTAATAAAATAATTAATTATTATATGCCTAAAGTTTAGCTTAAGTAAATTTGAGATATTAAGTGACTTAATAATTAAATAAAAATGATTTAATTAATAAGGCAATATCTTATTACTCTAACAATCATTATGTCAATTTTTTTGCAAGATTTACTCCTATAATTTTAGAAATGAGGAATCACCAAAAATATATTTTTAAGGAAGAGTCTTACAACTTTTTTGATAATAATTTTCATTTTCGAAAGCAAAGCTCCTTATAAACTTGTCGGCTTAAAAAATATCTTGCAAGAATGAACCTATAAACCTCTATTTATAATTTTTCTTAAACTCTACAATGCAAATCATAGTTCTCAAAAGCTAACCAAGTTTAAACTAATATAATTTTATTCACAAATTTAAGCTTTGAGAATTTTTTGGCTAATACCCATAAATAGCTTATTAGTTCCTACCATAGATTATAGAACTGCACACAAGGAGTATAATTTAACTAGTGATTAAACTTCAGAGTATTGAGAAGAAAATTATTTAACTTTACCAATTTATTAAAGTATTTTTGAATTTAAAAATAGAAATGTCCACCATAAGGCTAAAGTTTAACCATTATAACTATTTGGAAAATAATTGAAATGTGTTTGAATAAAAATAATATTAGAGTATTTTAAAATATTTTTATATTTATTATGATGATCTAATGTTATATTTGAGTTTTTAAATTATAACACAATTTTAAAGTCAATACTATACATCAAATATTGATGAGTTTACTGACCCATTTCTATAATATCTTCAATTAAAAAAAGAAATAAAACTTGCAATCACACCTTGGGGTGCAATGAGTATGCCGAAGAAATATTAAGGATCAATGAAAAAACAAAAAATTTAGTATATTCTTATACATATGTTGTACAACTACCAAGGTAACTAACTTCTATTATCATAAACATTGTCACAAATATTTATTGCAAAATATTCTAGACATTGCTCCGCTGCTAGTTTGATGCATATAGTTTCAATAGAGTTATCACTGCAAAACCAATAGAGATCGCTTCACTTTTGGTGAATTATTCTTTCAAACACCTATGGATATTTCCGCACTTATAGCAACCTACACACCAACACAAAGCACTGCAATACATGACATAACATTGCTTACAAATTAAATTTGAAATAGTATTGTAGCTAGGAAAAACAAAAGAAGTCTTTCCTATGATGTCTAAGAAGTTGGAGTTTGATTGTGCTTAACAAATTTCTCATCTTGGGTTGCTGCATAGTGACCTTTTGTATCTGAAAACATAGTGAGGCAACCTGAAACAAGATGTCCTAGTAAAAATTTAGCATGCAATTCTAAATATTAAGAAAAATAGAATGTCTTAAAGTATTAGCAATCACATTATCATGAATACCAAGCCTCATAATAGAATATTTATAGCTCAAACCATTCTAAAAATCATAGGAAAGTGACCGAGGACAACCTTCCTTTTTTGTAACAACTCTAAATTTGATAACAAAGTTTACTAATTTCCTAATGTACTTGTTTAAGTTTTGAGTTGAGAGTGAATGGTTATAACATTTTTGTTTTAAACAAAGGAAAATAAATGAAATTACATATTCTAATCTACACAATTTACAAGACATAAAGGGAAATTAATTATCACGAGCTACTTTAAGAAACTATAAATGCAACATTTCCAAAATTAGTTTTTTCTATACCTTTCAGGTTTAGACTTGTAACAAATTAGTTTTATCTATACATTTTAGGTTTAAAATTGTAACAACTAGATAGAATACTCACAGTCCAAATAAATATAACTTTTCCAAAATTAGTTTTATCTATACACTTCAATTTTAAACTTGTAACAACTAGATAGATTACTCACAATGTTAGGAGAGTGAATAGGAGCCATTTAGGAGAGGTCTTGTGTGATTATGTTCTCTCGAATCTCTTGCTCATGAGAAAAAGGTATCATTAGGGTCTTTAACTACCCAACCATGGATTGTACTCGATTCCCCTTTTCTACTTCATGACCCAAAGTAAACTTGACCCTTTGGCGTGAGGAATGGAAGATGGTAAAGTCAAGTCCTCTGGGAATCTGGTGTGGAGTCACCTGAAACATAGTTAGCCATACCCTATAGCTATCTTCTACTTTGGTTCGAAACATGACATGGTTGTATCTTGTGTTTCCATTTTGACTACCATAACTCATACATTGGCCAAAGATTTTCATTATCTAGTGTCAACATCTCACCTTCTCAATTGGCCCTAGGTTTGGAAAATGGTTTTGAAGATCTACTTAAAGAGTATATCATGTTTTCCTAATTTCCTCCTAATTATCTTGATTATGCTCATGTGATATTGTTTCATAATTCAAATATACTAAGTTGAGTTATTAACTTTCTCCAATTGTACTGCTGCCAAGATGTTGTTGTGGTTGTAGATGTGTAATAGTGAATTATTACCCTCCCTTCTTTTCACTAAGTCAACATGGGATGTTCAAGAACAACTTTATTTTGGGTATGTGCAGGATCATGGTGTACCAAACTATGGCCTTAAGTGGCAGTGAAAAATCAGAAAATCAGAGTTATGTCAACTTGACACATAATTTTAAAGTGGTTATGGACTTTATATCAAAAAGTTGTAAGAAAATATTCTATAAGAAATTGAATGTAGTTTCTAAACTACTAAGCCTTATCAAGAGAAAAAAATAATTGATCGGTCAAAAGGTTGAATTTTAATGCAGTACTACAAAAATTTCAAGGCAAAAATAAAAAGTAGGTGTATGTCTGACCACCTTAATCAAAATCAAATGATAATATTTTTTTAATATAATTATAGATATGAAAAGTAGACTCATGCCCGGATGTGACGCATATTTTTCAGTATTTTTATTCCAAATAAATAATTAAATATGAATTTTTTACCAAAACTTTTTCGAAAAAAAAAAAGTCTCGTGTCTGACCACCTTAATTAATAGAAAATTTTACCAAATTTTATTTTATTTTATTTTTTCTTATACTAGGCGAAGCATAGAATGTGACACAACTTTTAGATTTAAAAAATGTTATACCGTTTGAAAATTATAGCTGTTTTTCAATCAGTATGTCAATCAACACTTTACAATAATCTTCATTGATAAATAATTAATAAATAGTTATCGATCTCAGAATTTGACAGAAATTATATTGATGGAATCTTCAGAGCGATATTAAAAAACCCTTTTCATTTCATTCAATTTCAATCAAAATAATATTGTCAGACGACTACCCGAAGTCTGAGTATCACTAAAACCCTCTTCAAACACGTCTTTTGGGTTGACCGGGTAGGCTTGGTAAATACCAAGCCTAATCGGATATCGGATTTGAAATCGGATATCGGATATCAGATTTGAAATCGGATATCGGATTTCAAATCGGATATCCGATATGGCTAGGTGAATTTTGGTGGGAAATTTGAAATCCCAACCCATTTTGGAGGGAAAACCGGATTTAAGACTTATAGCTTATGATTTATAAATTATTTTTGTTATATTACTATGTAAATATGTATTATAATATATATAACGTAATGTAAAGATATAACATATAATATATTAATACATAATAATATATTATGTTATTCTCATTATAATCTATAAATATAATTTATATTATTATTATTTTTACTAAATATAATAACGTAATATATATATATTATATATATAAGTATGTTATTAATATATATATATATATAATAACATAATATTTTTATTAAATATAATAAAGTAATATATATATATTATAACGTAATATTTTTATTAAATATAATAACCTTATATATATGTTATTGATATATATAATAACGTAATATATATATATATATATATATAAGTATGTTGTTAATATATATAATAACGCAATATTTTTATTAAATATAATAAAGTTATATATGTGTGTGTGTGTGTGTGTGTGTGTGTTATTAATATATATAATAACGTAATATGTATTATAACATAATATTTTATAGCTTATAATTTATAATTTTTTTTTTTTATATTACTATGTAAATATGTATTATAATATATTATATATATATATATATATAATAACGTAATGTAAAGATATAACATATAATATATTAATATATAATAATATATTATGTTATTCTCATTATAATCTATAAATATAATTTATATTATTATTATTTTTACTAAAGATAATAACGTTATATATATATATATATATATATATATATATATATATATATATATATATATAAAAGTATGTTATTAATATATATATATAATAACGTAATATTTTTATTAAATATAATAACCATATATATATATAGATATATATGTGTGTGTGTGTGTTATTAATATATATTATTATATTAATATGTATGTTATTAATATATATGTATATTATTAATATATATGAGTCAAAGGACCCATTACATAACAACATATGTCCCTAGGGGTCCTAGGAACCCTAGTGACATATTAGAATCGTTCTTATGGGTCGAAGGAGGTCATAGGTTGACCTATGAACCCTTTCGACGCATTACATTACGACATATGTCCCTAGGGGTCCTAGGACCCCTAAGGACATATTAGAATAGTTCTTATGAGTCAAAGGGGGTCATAGGTTGACCTATGACCTCATTCAACCCATTAAATGATGACATATGTTCCTAGGGGTCTAGGACCCATAGGGACATATTAGAATCGTTCTTATGGATCAAAGGGGGTCATAGGTTGACCTATGACCCCCTTCGACCCATTAAATGATGACATATGTTCCTAGGGGTCCTAGGACCCCTAGGGACATATTAGAATCGTCCATATGGGTCAAAGGGCATCATAGGTTGACCTATGACGCCCTTTGACCCATTACATGACGACATATTTCTCTAGGGGTCCTAGCACCCCTAGGGACATATTAGAATCATTCATATGGGTTGAAGGGGCTCATAGGTTGACTTATGATCCCCTTCGACCCATTACATAATGACATATGTCCCTAGAGCTCCTAGGACCCCTAGGGACATATTAGAATCATTCTTATGGGTCGAAGGGGGTCATAGGTTAACCTATGACCCCCTTCGACACATTACATGATGACATATGTCCCTAGGGGTCTTGGGACCCCTAAGGACATATTAGAATCGTTCATATGGGTCAAAGGGGGTCATAGGTTGACCTATGACACCCTTCGACCCATTACATGAAGACATTTGTCCCTAGGGTTCCTAAGACCCCTAGGGACATATTAGAATCGTTCATATGGGTCAAATGAGGTCATAGGGTGACCTAGGATACCCTTTCGACCCATTAAACAATGACATATATCCCTAGGGGTTCTAGGACCCATAGGGACATATTAGAATTATTCATATGGATCAAAAGAGATCATAGGTTGACCTATGAACCCCTTCGACCCATTAAATGATGACATATGTCCCTAGGGGTCCTAGGACCCATAGAGATATATTAGAATTGTTCATATGGATCAAAGGGAGTCATAGGCTGACCTATGACCCCCTTCGACCCATTAAATGATGACATATGTCCCTAAGGGTCCTAGGATGCCTAGGGACATATTATAATTGTTCATATGGGTCAAAGGAGGTAATTACATGACAACATATGTCCTGAGGACCCCTAGGGACATGAGAATAATTTTTATGGGTCAAAGGGGGTCATAGGTTGACCTATGACCCCATTCGACACATTACATGACGACATATGTCCCTAGGGTTCTTGGGTCCCCTAGGGACATATTAGAATCGTTCATATGGGTCGAAGAGGGTCATAGGTTGACCAATGATCCCCTTCGACCCATTAAATGATGACATATGTCCCTAGGGGTCCTAGGACCACTAGGGACATATTAGAATTGTTCATATGGGTCAAAGGGGGTCATAGATTGACCTATGACCCCCTTTGACCCATTACATGATGACATATGTCCCTACGACCCCTAGGGACATATGAGAATCGTTCTTATGGGTCAAAGGGGATCATAGGTTGACCTATGACCCCCTTCAATGCATTACATGATGACATATGTTCCTAGGGGTCCTAGGACCCCTAGAAAAATATTAGAATCGTTCTTATGGGTCAAAGGTGGTCATTGTAGACACCTAAATTTGATTACACTATTTTAGTAATCCTATTTAGTTATCTAAAAAGGCATTATTAATTAAATTTTTATTTAATTAATCCTTTGTCATCCCCTAGTTGATTAATTTAATTAATCATCTATAGTCCTAATTGATAAATCAAATAATCTATTATTTATCAATTAAATCCTTTTCTCCTATCTAATTCCAAAAATCCCCATTTATTAAATAAATCTATTTGATAAATGAAATCCTCAAATTCAAAAACCCCTAACCTATCTCTAAACCTCCATTTAGCCTAATCCACCCCATCCACCCATACTAACCAAGCTTAGCCACTAACTCACCCACCTTCATTAATGCTATCCACTTGCACATCTCTAACATCCCTAATCTAATCCTAAACCCAAGCCTAATCCACCTCCTAATTTTGTCACATTCCTTAAACAAGTTTAAGACTTTCCTAATCCAAACCAAAGTCTCCCCTCAAAAAACCCAACCACTAAGTCATGAGTGCTCTTACAAAACATAAAAGACTCTTACAAGCCCATCATGACTCTTACGCCCATCTTCCACACTCTTCCCTCTTCCACACTCATTCCTCTTACATCCCTCTTACATACTCAACCCCACTCATCATGCCTTTAACCAACCCTTTACCCTACCCTCTCACACTCATCCTCCTTGTGACAAGTGTCACCTTCCCATTGGTGCTAAACAAACACAATCCATGTGCTCCCCTTTGAGTGCATCTTAGCCCTCCTTAAGCCTTCATCCATCCTTGCATCTAAGCCCTCCATCTCTCTACCCCTTAGTCTATAAATTGAATCCCATCCCAAGCCATTTCATCAACAATCTTTGAGCTAAAGTTACCATGCCCTTTTGAGAGCCAAAAGCCATACCCATACCCTTATAATGCCAAATTGAGAGCTCACAAAGCTACCAATTTTTCATTACCCATCTCTATTGAAGCAGCTTTTGAGCATCTTGAGCATACATCCACAGCAAAAGGACACATCTACAGAATCAAGAAAGCATGGAGTGTTTTCTCTTGTGAGGTTTGCACTTATTGTTTTCTTTTTTTGTCTAAGCATATATGTGAATTTGGTTTTTGGTTTGTGAATGTTTACTTTATTTGTTAATATTTTTTGCATACTAATTCTTGCTCTACATTTTAGCACGCCCGGTGGGACCCCACTATGGGTCATTTAATCATCTATTTTCATCTATATGTCATTTTTTCTAACCATCTAATGTTTGTTGTTGTTTGAGTGTGTTGTGATGGTGTTTTGCTTGTTTTTGCAGGTTAAAGAATGCACTTAGGAAGAAGAAATACCATCTAAAAAAAAAATTTGCGTTTTTCAACTTTTTTGGCGCAGATTTGGCGTCTGCAACCTGTTCTGTCTGCGAAAATCCGCGTCTACGCAAATCGATGTCTGTGAAAATTTGCGTCTACACAAATCGACGTCTGCAAAAATTTGTGTCTACGCAAATCGACGTCTCCGCCACCGCCAATCCAAATCGTCGTCTGCGAAAATCTGCATCTGCGCAAATCGGCGTCTCTTCTTGTCACCTATTTTTTGTGCCGCAAATCTGTTCTGTCGTCTTCGAATACTAGCGTCTCTGTATTTTCGCGTCTTCATATTTTGGTGTCTCCGCTTGATAGACTATCGTCTCTGCCTGCTTATGTTGCATTTCTGTTTTAAAATCTTTATTTCTGCACTTTGTAGCTAAAATTTTTAAAAAAAAAAAAAGAAAAAAGAAAAAAAGAAAAAAAAAGAGTATAAATCAAAATTTGACTTTTAGTGGTTCTGTAGTATTTAGACCATTTTAAGCATTTTTACGCGTAGAAAAAACAACAAAAAAAAGTTAATTTTTTTTTTTCCCATAGTTAAGCTCTCATTTTTGAAGATTTTGGCTAACTAACTAAATTGCTTTTTTTTGTCTCATTGCAGGTTGGAGCACATATGGAACCACTAACCATGTTTCTTGCAGGTTTTCATGTTGCTAAAAAATGAACTTGAATGTTTAACCATTTGTCTTTGAATGCATGTTGCTAAAAAAATGAACTTGAATGGTTAAACACATTTTCCATTGAATGAATGTTGCTCAAAACACACTCTTGAATGTCATGGATTAAAATCAACTTTCCTTGGAATGCATGCTTAAAACAACAAATCCAATCTTAAATGCCAAGGATCAATTAACCATTGCAATATCAAACACTTCATTTGGAGCTTCTAAAATTGAACAAAATAAATCTCTTTTCCACATGCAATCTAGGTAAAGTTTGATTTTTGGACATTTAAGAGACTTTGTTAAGTTAAAATACAAATTTACAAAAATCAATTTGAGTAGTTCCTTGGACTCACCTCTTTTCTAATCACCCATCAAATATTAACCATTGGTTGCAATCTCAGCGCCATTTATGGGGATGGGTCTACTTGAAAAATGTGTTAAATGTTCCACAATCTAACTGACTCACTTGGTCTTTGAACGTTTGCTTTAACTTTATCAAAATTCTTAAATGGCCAAAACTCTAGATTAAATCGATCACTCTTCAAGTTTGGGCACTAAAATTGAACAACAACTGACGTGGAGAGCCTCCAGGCGCGCGCTTGAAATCGAATCTCACACACTTTTGTTTTGGGCTTAAAAAAAACTCACAATCAATCTTGAATGCCGTAAAGAAAATTAATCGATACTTGATGTGGAGGGCCTCCGGGTGCGCTTGTTTGCTTTTTTTGACCCTAACTCTTCTTATTGTTTGCATTCTTCGATCGATTTACTTTTGTTGGCGCTTCAAGTTGGAATTGAACATTGTCTCTTAAACATGAGTGCTTGCAAAGTCTAGATTAGCACACATAAGAGTCAGTTGGTAAAAGAACAAGCGTGTTTTTTAGCCCAAGGTCATCCAAGTCTTCTCTCCCCTTGTCGTCTTTCGAGGCCATCTTGGGTGCATAAGATTAGGATCCAAAACCTTGTTTCTTTTTAGGGGGCCTGCTTGGGGATTTCATCACCCCTTGGATGACCTCAACTCCAGCATTTCGGCAGAGTATAAGAATCGGGAGGTGAATCGAAAGACACCTCTCTTGGGATCAAGATTTTGTCATTCAAGCTAAGCCTCAAGGAACTTTATACCCTTGAGAAGTGAAAGAGGCGAAGTGGGTTACCGCTCCTCTCGGCTGTGTGACATCCTTTTGGTCTCATCTATGGATTTGGGCCTCACGTACCTTGCGTATATCGAGGACTCCCTAGCTAAATCAATTGTTAGCCTTGCAAAAAACCATCTAGGATGTTAATGTGTTTGGAGTGACTGATCGAAACATTTGTAGAACATACACACTCCTCGGCGCAGGTATCACATTCTGAGAACCACAAACTTCTATCTGGGTGTTCCTATCTATTGCTTGTTTTTATTTTACTTGTTGAATGAATGTTTGCCAAACTTGGTCAATCTTAGCAAAACAACCAGAATCTCCCAAAGCCAAGCAAATTTAGGAATTTATGTCAGAACAACCCAAACCCAAACAGAAGTTTCACAAAGTCAAACTCAAGCCATCTCTAGCATACCAAGAACTTTCAGCCAAGAGAAAAGAAATAACACCAAGCCCACGAATTGCCAAACTCCACAAAGCAGAAGACAAAGCTACCGACGAAGCACTTCAAGAGGCCTAGTTAGAGTGCACCATCAAATTTAGCCAACATACAGGAGTTAATCCTGCTTATGCCTTACCAACTAGGCATGATTTCTATGATTAGAAACCCTTGTTTCTCCCCATCTTCTTGGATAAGCTTCACTTTAGAGTCATCTTTGTAGAAAAGCCAGCCATCTTAGGTTATCCCCTTAAGCGTTATTAGCTCATCCATCTCATTTAGCATCAAACCATCTAGCCAGCAATCGAAAATCTGCACATCTAAGCTTTCAAAATTGTTGTCACCTTGCTAAAAGTTTGCCATTCCTAAAATCTTCCAAATCCACCAATCTCACCAAGGTTATCCCTTTGACAGAGCTTTGTCTAGGGTAATCTAGCTTTGTCACTTGTTATCCCTCATCACCTTGAGCTAAAGGTTGGGATCCACAAGTGGTCAATCTCGTGTTCTTCCTAAAGGATCATCAGTCTATCCTTAAGTTGATACAATCACCACCAAGCTTGCACATAGGAAAGCAGACCTTTTGTACTTTGGCAACATATCTTTGAATTTAGAATCCCCAACCCAATCCTCCTTAGGTTTTGTCATATAGCTTTGCCTCAACCTAGGAAATCATTTGCATAGAAAAGCCTTCCCCCTTTCGCATCCATCAACATTATTGCATCTCATCCCTAGGAGCATTTTTCATGCCACTCGTCACTCGCTTAGCCAAGAAGAAAGAAACAATGGAGCCCTATCATTTGGATCGGACAGCCTCACCCCCCTTGAGCACTCAGCCATCCTTCAGCCCAGAGCAAGCTATGCCATCACCTACTGACATTGAAGCTTTCATGAACCAACCAGGAAATGCAGTATTGGTAAACGCCATTATAGACAAAAACAAAGAGACAATCATGGCTAATTTTCGAAGGGACAATGTAGGAACCTTTGACTTTGGAAGACCCCCTCCATTATCAGATCCATCTCACCTGTTGTTTGGGCAGCTGCCACCACCCATAGGCTCTTATGATCCAAATTATCCTCAATATATTCTAAAAGAAGAGCCTCCAGCCAATCCATATGACCCAACAGACCCAAGCATACCATCATCCACCCAATTTGAAATCTCCATGCCGCAAGCCAACCCAGCCACCACCACTCCATCCTTGGTTCATACCTCTCTGCTCCAAACCCTCTTTACCCAAAACACCTCACCGTTCACCCCCTTCACTATTGCTGCTGCTCCCCAACTCAGCCTTCCAAATCCACCCATCTCCCAAATCAGTGCTAGCATCTTTGGCCAACCTCAGCAATATACAACAGGGATGCCACCCATGGGGCCAAGAAATCAACCTTTCATTGCCCCCAGCTTGTTCACCACAACCCAAAGCACAATCCCATCATTTCCATTAGGTCTTGGGAGCTCAATACCACCAGCCACAAATTCACAAGCTACTACCTTCACTCCACAAAGCTATCAAATCCCACAAGCTACTACCAATCTTCTACCAAGCTCCCAAGTGACCCCAGCTCTCGCCACCACTATACCAAGCTTCCAAATCCAGCCACCAAGCTATAAAACCCCATCAATTCCATTCCCAAGCTTTCAATTCCCACCACCTCCACCACCAACTAATCCATTACCCCCTATTACCAACTACTTTTCAATGCCACTTCTAGGAGGTAATCCACCACCCTAGCCAACCACCAATTATTTGCAGATACCATCCCAAATGGAGGCACAACCCACATATATTGGTCAAACCCCACAAGCCCCCCGATCCTTTCCTCAAGCCTCACAACCATCTTGTACCTTACCTCCACAAAGCAATCCATTTATCTCACAGCCAGCTTATGTTCCTCAATCCCAACCTCAAATCCCATATCAACAACAAGCCTCGCAGCACATGCAGCAATATGCACCACCTCCCCCTCAACAACCTGTCATCCACCATGCAGCTGCCCAAACAATGTATAATCCCTATCAGCAAATCCCTCACAGCCATCCATATTCAGTGGCCCCATCCAGCACATACCTACCTCAAGGCACTCCTACATTGGGGGCACCCCAACCATCACCTATCAATTCAGAGTGGGAGCAAATGAAGACAGCTCTGAAAGCCATCCAAGAAGGAAATGATCCAAAGACATTCAAGTTTGAGAATGTGTGTCCTTACCCATTTGACAGAGCCATTACCACCACACCATTTCCCAAACACTTTGAGGTACCTAAATTTGACAAATTCAGAGGAAAAGGAGACCCTGTCACACATATCAAAGAATTTTACATGCATTGCCAGGACGTGGCATACAATGATGTCTTCCTCTTGCGCCTTTTTCCCAAAAGCTTGGCTGGACCAGCTCTTGAACGGTTTTATAGAATCCCCTATGGCACAATTAAAAACTTTGCTGAATTATCTGAGGCATTTGTAGCCCAATATGCCCATCTTGTTGAAACAGAGCTATCAATAGTTGATCTTGTCCACACCAAGCAAAAAGGTGGAGAAAGCCTTGCCGAATACCTGCAAAGATGGCAAACCCTTACCACCCGCATATCTTGCACCTTGCCAGAATGCCATGTGGTGAAAATGTTTATTGATAATGCACATCCCAGCTTGGCTCACCACATGACCATGAACTGTTTGCAGACCTATAAGGATATGAAAGAGAAAGGAATGATTCTTGAGCAAGCACTCATCAAAGATGGTGTGGTAAAGATTTACAAAGAGGCCAACCAAAATCAATCACATTCCAATGACAAGTCTAGGTATTGGAACAAAAAAAAGCATGTTGCAACAGATGGGGTTACTGACACCAGACATGTGAATATTGTTGGTCCTTCTCAAAACCAGTCTAACCCACCATATCAAACAAACAACCAACAAGCTATCAATTACCAACAAGGAAATAACCAAAGCTATCAAAACCACAATACAAGACCCAACTTTCAAGGGTCTAACAATCAAGCTAATGCCATCAATGTAGCTGCAGGGCAAAAGCCCAGATTCCAACCTGCACCTAGAAACTATACACCCCTTGGTGAGCCATTGGATGTTATTTTTGAGAAATTGGCTAAGGAAAACCTCCTCAAAATTCCTCCTACCCAGCAAATTGATCCAAGCCAATCCAAAGCTGCATGGTACAAGGACAATGAGTATTGCAAGTTCCATAGGGTAAACGATCACACCACCCTCAGATGCATGAAACTGAAAGACTATGTGTAGGACCTCATTGATCGGAAGGAAATCACTGTTGGTGCCCAAACCTCTCCCAATGCAAGCTTATAGATTTATCAAAATGCTTTTCCTCCACACAACAACCAAAATCTTGGAAAAGCACCTATCCAAAAAAACACCAACAACCGCCAGCCAAACCAACAGCATGGGAAGAACAATGACCACACTTCATCCTATATAGACTATGGTAGCCTTATAGGTTGTATATCTGAGAAAGAGCCTTCTGTCAATGTTATCAATATTCGAGGACCAGATAATGAGCGTGCGGTCACCACTCGAAGAGCGCGATTTAACATCGCAGGCCCACCAGTTTCGTTAGCACCATCAGCTCCATCAAAAAGCTGGTACAATATCTTGGAACACCTTGGGAACATGCCAGCCCAAATCTCCATTTTAGACCTTCTCCGCACTAGTCCTGTGTACAAAGACATCCTTGACAGTGCTCTCATAGAATCTCGTGTCCCTTCTAATATCAATGCTACTAATTTTTCATAATCTTTTAGGACACCTTTCATCCTCATGTGCCCTATCTTTCAAACCCACCGACATACCCGCGGTTGAGCCAGATCACACCCTTCCGCTTTGCATAGCCATCATGGTATCCAATTTTGCCATGAAAAGAGTAATGATAGATAATGGATCAGCCTTGAACATTTGCACCCTAAAATTCATAAAACAAGCTGGGTATACTGAGACAGATATGATTAGTGAGGTTATCACCATCAAAGCTTATGCCAACTTGGAAATGACCACAGAAGGGACTATTTTGCTACCAATCAAGGTTGGGCCGATCATTCAAGAGACAGTTTGCCATGTTGTTGATCTAAACCTACCATTTAACATCCTCCTCGGTCGCCCATCGATTCATGCTATGAAGGCCGTTCCATCCACCTACCATCAGTGCATCAAATTTCTGCATCAGGGCACTGAGGTAACCATCCATGCCGATCTAGAACCCTTTGCTTACTGCAATGCGGTTGAAGCTTCATATACAAACCATTTCCCTAGAATAGACATTGGCACAACCATCGCCAGCTCATCCCACACTTGTAATGACGCAGAAACCATCCTCGCCTCGACCTTATCTACTGTAAAAATCAACAACAAAGGTTGTGGAGAATATAGTCTATCAGATGCATTTGCTATCGGAGCAATCCCACTTGATCCACATACCCATGGACGACCAACATATCACAAAGCTAAGGAGATTCCACCTCCTCGATACAAACAGTTTGGCCCAACCACCTTTGTGTCCTCAAAAACCCCTCTTCATGAGGAGCTCACTCCAGATATCAACAATTGGTTACATAAGGATGCACCTCCAAGAAATCAAGCATGCCTTGATCACTTTAGCCAGAAGTATCCCCAACAATATAAGCTCACCACTGAAAAATGGAACTATCAAGGAGGTGGACTAGGACCAAAAGAAAGGGGCATGCAATGTCCCATCGAAGCACATAATTGGGAAACGAAGTCAGGTTTTGGCTTTGGCATACCCACAACTAGGGGCACCAACGAGAACGGTGACGCTTTTTCGAACATTCACCGCGACCTTGTCAAAATTGAAGACATTCCTGAGGAAGTTGAAAAGAGAGCCTACGACGATATCCCAGACCAAATCTTCCTAGGAGACTCTGTTCTCCAAGAACTATCCATCCATCTCATTGACCTACCACTCGCTCATCCACAACTCATAGATTGGGACCAACCAAGTGTCATACATATTGATGAGTTCACATCAGAGGAAGCGCTTCTAAGATTCATGGGAGCCGAAACTCCTCATAAGAAGACACAGCCAGATTCTGCCTACATCTACAAGCTAGATCCCAAGGGGTATTTTGGAGAAAATCCCCAACCTAGTTTCGATACACCCAAAACTGGAACTAAGGTAAATATGGGACTAGCTAAGGCAACGAAGAGAACCCCTCAGTAAGAAAATTCAGAGCCACAAGCAGAAGATGAGGATTTAGTATTGCCTCCTCAAGATAATCGACCAGAGGTGTCTTCTATTCTAATAGAGGATACTAGAAAAGTCAACATTGGTTCTTCAGAGATCCCTAGAATTGTTCACATTGCTGCATCCCTATCACAAGACCAAGCTGACCTCCTCTTTGAGGTTTTACAAGAGAAAATTGGCCGATTTGCATAGTCATATCAGGACATGCCAGGACTTGATCCAAAGCTTGTAGTTCATCATCTTGCAGTCGATCCAAAGATCAAGCCCGCCAGACAAAAGCTTAGAAAAATGCACCCCAAGGTGGCATTACTAGTCAAAGCTGAACTAGAAAGAATGTTAGCTGCTAAGGTTATCCGACCTATCGAATACTCAGAATGGATCTCCAACATGGTCCCTGTCACTAAGCCTTCCGGTGAAATTAGAATCTACACTGATTTTAGAGATCTTAACAAAGCTTGTCCAAAGAATGATTTTCCCTTGCCCAACATAGATATGATTGTAGATCTCACAGCTGGACATGAAATTCTGTCCCTTATGGATGGATTTTTCGGGTATAATCAGATCAAGATTGCAGAAGAGGACCAGCATAAGACAACATTCACTACCCCTTGGGGAACCTTTTGCTACACCATGATGCCTTTTGGCCTAAAGAATGCTGGGGCTACCTATCAAAGAGCTATGACAACCATTTTCCATGATCTTATCCATAACATTTTGGAGGATTATGTGGACGATATCCTAGTCAAATCTCACACCTTCATGGATCATCTTGCTAACCTGGAAAAAGTCTTTGATAGGTTGGCCCAATATCATCTCATGCTAAATCCCAAGAAGTGTGTCTTTGGGGTCACATCTGGCAAGCTTCTAGGCTTCATAGTTTCTAAACGAGGTATAGAGATCGACCCCAAAAAGGTCAAGGCTATCTTAGACATGCCTCCTCCCCAGACACTGCAACAACTTCGCTCTCTTCATGGGAAACTTCAATCTGTTCGGCGCTTCATCTCCCAACTTGTAGATAAGTGTACACCATTTTCACACTTGCTAAAGAAGAACGAGAACTTCAAGTGAGATCTTTTATGTTAGCGCAGCTTCGATCAGCTCAAGCAGTATCTCACCAATCCCCCTATCTTGGTTCCACCAGTTCCTGGTCGTCCCTTGATCTTGTATATATTAGCAACACTTACTGCTCTAGGGGCACTTCTAGCACAACATGATGATTATAGCAGAGAGAGAGCCATCTACTATATCAGTAGAACCCTAGTTGGTTATGAACTCAATTACACTCCTATGGAAAAAGCTTGTTTGGCAGTTTTTTTCTCAACTCAAAAGCTTTGCCACTACATGCTAAGTCATACCATCCAATTAGTCTCCAAGATTGACCCTCTCAAGTATATGCTCTCCAGAACAGCACTTACAGGCCGTTTGGCCAAATGGGTTATGCTACTAAGTGAGTTTGACATCCAGTATGTGGACAGAAAGGCAATCAAAGGGCAATCTATAGCAGATCACCTAGATAATGCACCTCTAGTAGATGCATATCCTTTGCTCACATAATTTCTAGATGAGCATATCTGCCTAATTGAAGAACAGCCCCCATGGAAGCTTTATTTTGATGGCTCATACACCTCTCATGGATCAGGGGCAGGAATATTATTAGTTACACCTCAAGGAGATTAGATTCCAAAATCCTTCAAGCTACAATTCCCTAACACCAACAATATAGCAGATTATGAAGCTCTTGTAGCAGGATTAAAGATAGCTACAGAATGGAATATCACTGAGTTACAAGTCTTTGGTGATTCCCAACTCATCATCAAACAAGTCTTAAATGAATATCAAACCAAAGATGAAAAGCTATTACCCTACAAAGAGCTAATTGATCAGATGACCTAGCATTTTACAAAGCTTCAATTTACACAAGTGCCACGAATGCAAAATAAAGCAGCAGACGCCATGGCCACTATCGGCTCGCTCTTGGAAATTCCCCAAGATGCTATGCAGTATGAATTTTTAGTTGAGAAGCTCCTCACACCCGCTTATGCGAATGAGGATTCAAATCGTGTTTGTATCTTGGTTGGTCCCCAATCCCCTTGGTACCATGAAATTCACGCTTACCTTAACGATGGTATCATATCCCCTCACCTCACACGCACCCAATGCCAGAACCTTATTCGAAAATAATCCCGCTATGTTATCATAGCCAATACCCTATATCGTCGAGGTTATCATGATACCCTCTCTCGATGTTTAGATGAAAATGAGGCCACGATGGAATTAAAAGAAGTACATTTCAGACTTTGCGGTGCCCACACGAGTGGTATTGTCCTAGCACGAAAAATCCTTAGAGCAGGCTACTATTGGTCTACCATTGAAGAAGACTCTTGTGACTTTTTTAGAAAGCGTCTCCCATGTTAGCAGCATGCAAATCTTGTGCACGCTCTAGCACAGGATCTACAACCTATTGCACCACCTTGGCCTTTCGCTTGTTGGTGCCTTGATCTAGTTGGAACTATCACCCCTCTCTCATTTGATGGACATAAATGGATAATAACAGCTATAGACTATTTCACTAAGTGGGTGGAAGTAGTCCCCCTAGTCTCAGCTACAGGAGTTCAAGTCTCCAAGTTCATCTTGTACCACATTGTTTGCCGCTTCGGCATCCCATCCACCATCTTCACTGACCACGAAGGTAACTTTGAAAATCTCAACATGGAAGAATTATGCACTTCCCTCTGCATCCATCACCGCTTTTCTAGCCCATATTTCCCACAAGGTAACGGCTAGACAGAGGCAACTAATAAAACCCTCCTCAAAATCCTAAAGAAAGTTGTCAATGATTCTGGTCATGATTGGCACCTTCAAATAAATCCGACTCTATGGGCCTATCGAACTTTCTTCCGTACATCCACAGGCACAACTCCATACTCCCTAGTCTATGGTGCCAAAGCGGTATTACCTATAGAAGTTGAACTTCCCTCACTATGCATATCTTTGCGAGGGCAAAT
Source organism: Cupressus sempervirens (assembly GCA_028749045.1). NCBI lineage: Eukaryota > Viridiplantae > Streptophyta > Pinopsida > Cupressales > Cupressaceae > Cupressus > Cupressus sempervirens. Next base: position 249,404,930 of record CM053786.1, on the reverse strand, counting down.
CTCAGATGAAGAATACAGAGTAGCTCGACTCACCCAGCTAGATCTCTTAGACGAGAATAGACAACAAGCCTATGACCATCTCACAGTCTATCAAACTCGTCTCAAAAAGAATTTCAACAAGAAGGTGCTCCCATGACACTTTCATCCAGGTGACAGGGTCCTCAAAGAAAATATGAAAGTCCAAGCAGATCGAGAAAAGAAAGGCAAGTTTGAACCTACATGGCTTGGTCCCTATGTGGTTACTGCCTCCTTTGGCTCCAAAGCCTATCAATTATCTACACCAGAAGGAGAACTCTTGAATTATCCCACTAACATCATTCATCTCAAGAAGTTCTATGCTTGAAGATCCTTGGTATACCCAGCTTTTGAAAAAATACAAAAAAAAATAGTAAAGAGAAATAAGCGTCCAATGGTGAAAATTTGGCAATTCAAGCGCCTTGGATAGGTACCTTGGTGAAAACCTGGTAATTCAGGCGCCTTGTGTGCTAAAGACTAATCCATTATCTATCACTATCCTATCCCTCATCCATCCACCCACCATCCCATGAAACACCTGCTTGTTCCCTTGGTGTTCCAATCAAATATCCAAAATCTGATGGAGCTTGTCAATACCTCCTGTACAGCTTGTAAATCTTGTACCAAAGCTTGTATTATACCTTGTAAATCTTGTACCAAAGCTTGTATTATACCTTGTAAATCTTGTACCATACCTTTTATATATCTGAATCTTTTCCAAAGCTTGTACCATATTCCGGCTTGTAAATAATCTTGTATCCTAGCTTGTATCCTATCACATGCACACACAGAATCCCATTTTCCTTAAGCTTTTCACAAACCATCTATCTATCCACCTATCAATTGTTATAGACATCCCATCCTTCACAAACATTTCCATCTCACAAAAAAAACAAAACATGAACAAACTTGTACATTTGTAACATATCTTGGTCTGTCAGCTTGTACATCCTCTTTAGCTTAGTATCATTGTATCTATCCGGCTTTCGTGTTAGTTCATCCTTGGTCAACATCTTGCACACATCGTACACCTTGGTTAGATATTCCAATGCATCCTTTAGCTAGATCTCCTATCACCAAAGTGTTATCCTTCTTAGTTCAGCTTGCCAGACGCATCACTCATCCAGATCCATCAACTTAGGTGCTCTCTGATAGATCCTTGCAGGATATAGCTTTCCTCATGTCTGATCTTGGTCCGTTAGTACCTCGTCCTACCCATCTCTTTGGCAAACAGTTCTCTTTTGAATTTTTGCTTTCTTTGGGTTTGGGATCTTCCCATTTGGGTCTTGAAATATCTTTTCCAAGAAATCTCCTTGTTCCCTCCTCAAGGTTGCCATGATCTTCCATATCATGGTATGCTGTGAATGGGGCAATTAGAGCGTAAGGTCTTGATTAGGTCTTTTGCTTGTTTTCTTTTTCTGCTTGTGGGTTACCTAGTGTCGTTTCCATGCTGCTTCCTCTGGGATTCATGAGTGATACTAGGGCAATCCTTGCGTGTTTGTTTCAAGTTAGTTCATCAGTCCTCTGGACGGTTGGTGAAAAGGCCTCGATGTTCTTGGTAACCTTGGCAATTAACCAACAGTCCTATAGAAAATCTAGTGCTCAACTACATGGTGGTACTTCTCTTTGAAGTATCCCCCCGCTCAAAAAGCTTCAATGAATTCCCTTCATCTCCATTATCCCCCATCCATATCTTACATCTGTCGCTCCTACCCCAGCTTATGCATTAGTATCTCTTTGAATCACTCCTCACGCTTAGCTTTAGGGATCCACAATCCTAGTCTTAGGGATCCGCCAATCAAATCAATCCACCAAGCCTCATCTTTCGAGATCCACAATCCTAGTCCTAGGGATCTCCGAAACCCATCTTCCGCCAATCTGACTCTTTGAAATCTTGTTGCATCAGCTTTATCATTCTATCATCCATTTCCCTACCATGGATTCCTTTTATAGCGCTCCGCTCCTCCATCTCCCCCTCCAATCCTGGAAAGTCTTAAGCTTGCTTTACTTTTGTGCCTCTAATTTCCCTTTATCATTCTCCCGTACTGAGAGTTTGAGCTAATTCAACCCCTTCTCTTTTCCAACCTGTGTCTTAGCTGATCTCAATTTCTTGTACTTTTCAAGAAGTCGTCGAGCCTCATTTCTCTCCCCGCTGCCTTTTTGAGGGGGCATCATCTAAGTCTAGTCTCTCCTCTTCTTATCCGAGACTAGGGCAACCTTGTTGCTAAAACATCTTCTTCGTGTCGTCTTCATTCAAACTTCTTTGAAATAGTGTTGTCTCAACACTATGTCAAAGAGGGGCAAAATGTAGACACCTAAATTTGATTACACTATTTTAGTAATCCTATTTAGTTATCTAAAAAGGCATTATTAATTAAATTTCTATTTAATTAATCCTTTGTCATCCCCTAGTTGATTAATTTAATTAATCATCTATAGTCCTAATTGATAAATCAAATAATCTATTATTTATCAATTAAATCCTTTTCTCCTATCTAATTCCAAAAATCCCCATTTATTAAATAAATCTATTTGATAAATGAAATCCTCAAATTCAAAAACCCCTAACCTATCTCTAAACCTCCATTTAGCCTAATCCACCCCATCCACTCGTACTAACCAAGCTTAGCCACTAACTCACCCACCTTCATTAATGCCATCCACTTGCACATCTCTAACATCCCTAATCTAATCCTAAACCCAAGCCTAATCCACCCCCTAATTTTGTCACATTCCTTAAACAAGTTTAGGACTTTCCTAATCCAAACCAAAGTCTCCCCTCAAAAAACCCAACCACTAAGTCATGAGTGCTCTTACAAAACATAAAAGACTCTTACAAGCCCACTCATGACTCTTACACCCATCTTTCACACTCTTCCCTCTTCCACACTCATTCCTCTTACATCCCTCTTACATACTCAACCCCACTCATCATGCCTTTAACCAACCCTTTACCCTACCCTCTCACACTCATCCTCCTTGTGACAAGTGTCACCTTCCCATTGGTGCTAAACAAGCACAATCCATGTGCTCCCCTTTGAGTGCATCTTAGCCCTCCTTAAGCCTTCATCCATCCTTGTATCTAAGCCCTCCATCTCTCTACCCCTTAGTCTATAAATTGAATCCCATCCCAAGCCATTTCATCAACAATCTTTGAGCTAAAGTTACCATGCCCTTTTGAGAGCCAAAAGCCATACCCATACCCTTATAATGCCAAATTGAGAGCTCACAAAGCTACCAATTTGCCATTACCCATCTCCATTGAAGCAGCTTTTGAGCATCTTGAGCATACATCCACAGCAAAAGGACACATCTACAGAATCAAGAAAGCATGGCATGTTTTCTCTTGTGAGGTTTGCACTTATTGTTTGCTTTCTTTGTCTAAGCATATATGTGAATTTGGTTTTTGGTTTGTGAATGTTTACTTTATTTGTTAATGTTCTTTGCATACTAATTCTTGTTCTACAGTCATAGGGTGACCTATGACACCCTTCAACCCATTACATGACGACATATGTCTCTAGGGGAGCTAGGACCTCTAGAGACATATTAGAATAATTTTTATGGGTCAAACAGGGTCATAGGTCAACCTATGACCTCTTTTGACCCATTACATGATGACATATGTCCCTATGGGTCATAGGAAACCTAGGGACATGTTACAATTGTTCATATGGGTCAAAGGGGGTCATAGGTTGACCTATGACCTCCTTTGACCCATTACATGATGACATATGTCCCTAGGGATCCTAAGACCCCTACGGACATATTAGAATGCTTCTTATGGGTCAAAGGGGGTCATAGGTTGACCTATGACCCCCTTTGACAAATTACATAATGACATATGTCCAAAGGGGTCATAGGAACCCTACAAACATATTAGAATCATTCTTATGGGTTAAAGGGAGTCATAGGTTGACCTATGACCCCTTTTGACCCTTTACATGATGACATATGTCCTTAGGGGTCCTAGGACCCCTAAGGACATATTAGAATCGTTCTTATGGGTCAAAGGGGGTCATAGGGTGACCTATGTCACCCTTAAACCCATTACATGATGATATATGTTCATAGGGGTCCGAGGACCCCTAGGGACATATTAGAATCATTCTTATGGGTCAAATGGGGTCATAGGTCAACCTATGACCCCCTTTGACCTATTACATGATGACATATGTCCCTACGGGTCATAGGACACCTAGGGACATATTAGAATTGGTCATATGGGTAAAAGGGGGTCATAGGTTGACTTATGACCCCATTTGACCCATTAAATGATGACATATATCACTAGAGCTCCTAGGACCCCTAGGGACATATTAGAATTGTTCATTTGGGTCAAAGGAGGTCATAGGTTGACCTATGACCCCCTTCGACCCATTAAATGATGACATATGTCCCTAGGGGTCCTAGGACCCCTAGGGACATATTAGAATTGTTCATATGGGTCAAAGGGGGTCATAGGTTGACCTATGACCTCCTTTGAACCATTACATGATGACATATGTTCCTAGGACCCCTAGGGACATATGAGAATCGTTCTTATGGGTCAAAGGGTGTCATAGGTTGATCTACGACCCCCTTCGACACATTACATGTCGACATATGTCCCTATTGGTCCTAGGGCCCCTAGGGACATATTAGAATCATTCATATGGGTCAAAGGGGGTCATAGGTTGACCTATGATCCCCTTCAACCCATTAAATGACAACATTTGTCCCTAGGGGTCCTACGACCCCTAGGAATATATGAGAATCATTCTTATGGGGACAAAGGGGGTCATAGGTCATTACATGATGACATATGTCCCTAGGGGTCCTAAGACCCCTAAGGAAATATTAAAATCATTCTTATGGGTCAAAGGTGGTCATAGGTTGACCTATGACCAGCTTCGACCCATTACATGATGACATATGTCCCTAAGGGTCCTCGAAACCCTAGGGACATATTAGAATCATTCTTAGAGGTCTAAGGGGGTCATAAGTTGACCTATGACCCCCTTTGACCCATTACATGATGACATATGTCCCTAGGAGTCATACAACCCCTTAGGGACATATTAGAATGCTTCTTATGGGTCAAAGGGGGTGATAGGTTGACCTATGACCCCCTTCGACGCATTACGTGATGACAGATGTCCAAAGGGGTCCTAGGACCCCTCAAGACATATTAGAATCATTCTTATGGGTCAAAGGGGGTCATAGGTTGACATATGACTCCCTTCGAACCATTAAATGATGACATATGTCCCTAGTGGTCCTAGGACCCCTACGGACATATTAGAATCATTCATATGGGTCAAAGGGCATCATAGGTTGACCTATGACCCCCTTCGACCCATTACATGATGAAATATGTCCCTAGGGGTCCTAGCACCCCTAGGGACATATTAGAATCATTCATATGAGTCGAAGGGGGTCATAGGTTGACTTATAATCTCCTTCGACCCATTACATAATGACATATGTCCCTAGAGGTCCTAAGACCACTAGGAACATATTAGAATTATTGTTACGTGTCAAAAGTGGTCATAGGTTGACCTATCACCCGCTTCGACACATTACATGATGACATATGTCCCTAGGGGTCCTTGAAACCCTAGGGACATATTAGAATTGTTCTTATGGGTCAAAGGGGGTCATAGGTTGACAATTGACCCACTTCGACAAATTACATGATGACATATGTTCCTAGGGGTCTTAGGACCCCTAAGAACATGTAAGAATGCATCATATGGATCAAAGGGTGTCATAGGTTTACCTATGACGCCCTTCAACACATTAAATGATGACATATGTACATAGGAGTCTCAGGACACCTAGGGACATATTCCAATCATTCTTATGGGTCAAAGGCGGTCATAGGTTGACCTATGATCCCCTTCGACCCATTAAATGATAACATATGTTCCTAGGGGTCCTAGGACCCCCAAAGACATATTAGAATTATTCTTATGGGTCAAAGGGGGTCATAGGTTGACCTATGACCCCCTTCGACCAATTACATGATCACATATGTCCCTAGGGGTCCTAGGACCCCTAGGGACATATTAGAATCATTCTTATGGGTCAAAGGGGCTCATAGGGTGACCTATGACCCCCTTTGACCCGTTAGATGATGACATATGTCCTTATCGATCAAAGGGGGTCATAGGTTGACTTATGACCCTCTTCGACACATTACATGACGACATATGTCCCTAGGGGTCCTAGGACACCTAGGGACATATTAGAATGCTTCATATGGGTCAAAGGGTGTCATAGGTTGACCTATGACCTCCTTCGACCCCTTAAATGATGACATATATAGCAAGGGGTCCTAGGACCCCTAGAGACATATTAGAATCGTTCATATGGGTCAAAGGGGGTCATAGGGTGACCTATCGCCCCCTTCGACCAATTACATGATGACATATGTCCCTAGGGTTACTAGGACCCCTAGGGACATATAAGAATCGTTCTTATGGATCTAAGGGGGTCATATGTTGACCTATGACCCCCTTCGATCCATTACATGATGACATATGTCCCTAAGGGGTCCTAAGAACCTTAGGGACATATTAAAATCGTTCTTATGGGTCAAAGGGGCCCATAGGGGTACCTATGATCCCCTTCGACCTATTAAATGATGACATATGTTCTTAGGGGTCCTAGGACCCCTAGGTAGATATTAGAATCATTTTTGTGGGTCGAAGAGGGTCATAAATCAACCTATGAGCCACTTTGACCCATATGAATGATTCTAATATGTCCCAAGGGATCGTAGGACCCCTAGGGACATATGTCATCATGTAATAGGTCGAAGGGGGTCATAGGTCAAACTATGACCCCATTTGACCCATATGAACAATTCTAATATGTCCCTAGGGGTCCTAGGACACCTAGGGACATATGTCATCATGTAATCTGTCGAAGGGGGTCATAGAGGTCATAGTTCAACCTATGACACCCTTGAACCCATAAGAATGATTCTAATATGTCTCTAGGGGTCCTAGGACCGCTAGGGACATATGTCATCATTTAAAAGGTCAAAGGGGGTCATAGGACAACGTATGACCCCCTTTGACCCATAAGAATAATTCTAATATGTCCTTAGGGGTCCTAAGATCGCTAGGTACATATGTCATCATTTAATGGGTCAAAGGGTGTCATAGGTCAACCTATGACCCCCTTTGACCCATATGAAGCATTCTAATATGTTCGTAGAGGTCCTAGGATCCCTAAGGACATATGTCGTCATGTAATAGTTCGAAGGGGGTCATAGGTCACCCTATGACCCCCTTTGACCCATAAGAACAATTCTAATATGTCTCTAGGGGTCCTAGGACCCCTAGGGACATATCTTGTCATTTAATGGGTAAAAGGGGGTCATAGGTCATCATATGACCCCGTTTGACCCATATGAAGCATTCTAATATGTCCCTAAGGGTCTTAGGACCCCTAGGAACATATGTCATCATGTAATGTGTCGAAGGTGGTCATAGGTCAACCTCTGACCCCTTTGACCCATAAGAATGATTCTAAAATGTCCCTAGGGGTCCTAGGACCCCTAGGGATATATGTCATCATTTAATGGATCGAAGGGGGTCATAGGTCAACCTATGACACCCTTTGACCCATATGAAGCATTCTAATATGTCCCTAGGTGTCCTAGGACCCCTAGGGACATATGTCATCATTTAATGGGTTGATGGGGGTCATAGGTCACCTTATGAACCCCTTTGACCCATAAGAATGATTCTAATATCTCCCTGGGGGTCCTAGGACCCCTAGGGACATATGTCGTCATGTAATTGGTCGAAGGGGGTCATAGGTCAACCTATGACCCCCTTTGACCCATAAGAACTATTCTAATATGTCCCTAGAGGTCCTAGGACCCCTAGGGACATATGTCATCATTTAATGGGTCGGAGGGGGTCATAGGTCAACCTATGACCCCCTTTGACCCATATGAAGCATTCTAATATGTTTGTAGGGGTCTTAGGATCGCTAAGGACATATGTCATCATGTAATGGTCCGATGGGGGTCATAGGTCACCCTATGACCCCCTTTGACCAATAAGAACAATTCTAATATGTCCCTAGGGGTCCTAGGACCCCTAGGGACATATCTTGTCATTTAATGGGTAAAAGGGGGTCATAGGTCATCATATGACCCCATTTGACCCATATGAAGCATTCTAATATGTCCCTAAGGGTCTTAGGACCCTTAGGGACATATGTCATCATGTAATGTGTCGAAGGTGGTCATAGGTCATCCTATGACTCCCTTTGACTCATATGAACAATTCTAATATGTCCCTAGGGGTTCTAAGACCCCTAAGAACATATGCCATCATTTAATGGGTCGAAGGGGGTCATAGGTCAACCTATGACCCCCTTTGATCCATATGAACGATTCTAATATGTCCCTACGGGTCCTAGGACCCCTAGGGACATATGTCATCATATAATGGATCGAAGGGGGTCATAGGTCAACCTATGACACCCTTAGACCCATATGAAAGATTCTAATATGTCCCTAGGGGTCCTAGGACCCCTAGGGACTATGTCATCATGTAATGGGTTGTGAAAAATTCTAAGACGTTCCTAGGGGTCCTAGGACCCCTAGGAAAATATGTCATCATGTAATTGGTCAAAGGGGGTCATAGGTCAACCTATGACCCCCTTTGACTCATAAGAATGATTATAATATGTCCCTAGGGCTCTTAGGACCCCTAGGGACATATGTCATCATTTAATGGTTCGAAGGGGGTCATAGGTCAACCTATGACCCCCTTTGACCCATATGAACGAATCTAATATGTTCTTAGGGGTCCTAAGACCCCTAGGGACATACGTCATCATGTAATATGTCGAAGGGGGTTAGAGGTTAACCTGTGACCTCCTTTGAGCCATAAAAATGATTCTAATATGTCCCTAGGGGTCCTAGGACCCCTAGGGAGTTATGTCATCATTTGATGGGTTGAAGAGGGTCATATGTCAACCTATGACCTGCTTTGACCCATATGAAGTATTCTAATATGTCCCTAGGGGTCCTAGGACCCCTATGGACATATGTCGTCAGGTAATGGGTCGAAGGGGGTCATAGGTCACCCTATGACTCCCTTTGACCAATTAGAAGGATTCTAATATGTCCCTAGGGGTCCTAGGGACATATGTAGTCATGTAATGGGTCAAAGGGGGTTATAGGTCAACCTATGACCCCCTTTGACCCATAAGAATGATTGTAATATGTCCTTAGGGGTCCTAGCACCCCTACGGACAAATGTCATCATTTAATGGGTTGAAGGGGGTCATAGGTCAACCTATGACCCCCGTTGATCCATAAAAATAGTTCTAATATGTCCCTAGGGGTCCTAGGATTGGTAGGGACATATGTTGTCATTTAATGGGTCAAAGGGGGTCATTGGTAAACCTATGACCTCCTTTGACCCATATGAACAATTCTAATATGTCCTGAGGGATCCTAGGACCCCTGGGGACATATGTCATCATGTAATGGGTCGAACAGGGTCATAGGTCAATCTATGACCCCCTCTAACCCATATGAATGATTCTAATATGTCCCTAGGGATCCTAGGACCCCTGGGGACATATGTCATCATGTAATGGGTTGAAGATTCTAATATGTCCCTAGGGGTCCTAGGACCCCTAGGGATATATGTTGTCATTTAATGGGTCGAAGGGGGTCATAGGTCAACCTATGACCCCCTTTGACCCATATGAAACATTCTAATATGTCCCTAGGGGTCCTAGGACCCCTAGGGACATATGTTTTCATGTAATGGGTCAGAGGGGGTTAGAGGTCAACCTATGACCCCCTGTGACCCATAAGAATGATTGTAATATGTCCCTAGGGGTCCTAGGACCCCTAGCTATATATGTCATCATTTAATGGGTCGAAGGGGGTCATAGGTTAACCTATGACACTGTTTGACCCAAATGAAACATTCTAATATGTTCCTAGGTGTCCTAGGACCCCTAGGGACATATGTCGTCATGTAATGTGTCGAAGAGGGTCATATATCAACATATGAGCCCCTTTGACCCATAAGAACGATTCTAATATGTCCTTAGGGGTCCTAGGACCCCTAGGGACATATGTCATCATCTAATGGGTTGAAGGGGGTCATAGGTCACCCTATGAGCCCCTTTGACCCATAAGAATGATTCTAATATGTCCCTAGGGGTCCTAGGACCCCTACAGACATATGTCATCATTTAATGGGTCAAAGAGGGTCATAGGTCAACCTATGACCCCCTTTGACCCATATGAAGCATTCTAATATGTCCCTAGGTGTCATAGGACCCTTAAGGACATATGTCATTATGTAATGTGTCGAAGGGGGTCATAGTTCACCCTATGACCCCCTTCAAACCATATGAAAGATTCTAATATGTCCCTAGGGGTCTTAGGACCCTTAGAGACATATGTCATCGTGGAATGTGTCGAAGGGGGTCATATGTCACCCTATGATTCCCTTCGACCCATATGAATGATTCTAATATGTCCCTAGGGATCTTAGGACCCCTAAGGACATATGTCATCGTGGAATGTGTTGAAGGTGGTCATTGGTCACCCTATGACCCCCTTCGACCCATATGAATGATTCTAATATGTCCCTAAGGGTCCTAGGACCCCTAGGGACAAATGTCGTCTTGTAATATGTCGAAAGGGTTCATAGGTCATCCTGTGACCCCCTTCGACCCATATAAACTATTCTAATATGTCCCTAGGGGTCCTAGGATCCCTTAGGGACATATGTAATCATGGAATGTGTCGAAAGGGGCCATAGGTCATCCTGTGAGCCCTTTTGACCCATATAAATGAATCCACTAGAAATAATATAGTAAAAATAATAATAATATAGTAGAACAATCTTATATATATAATTTATAGATTATAATAATAATAACATAATATATTATATATTATAATTTACATATGATAATAATAATAATAATATATTATAGATTATAATTTATATATGATAATAATAATAATATGTATTAATAACATATATATAATATATTACGTTATTATATTTAATAAAAATATAGTAAATATAATAATAATATATTATAATAATATATATTATATTTATAGATAATAATAATAATAATAACATAATATATTATATATTATATCTTTACATTACATTATATATATATAATATTATATTATATTATTATATAATATATAGATTATATATTATTTTATATATAACAGTTATGTTATTATATTATATATTTATAGATTATATATTATATCTTTACATATTTCATAACTCAAATTAGTTATATCACTTACAAATTTGTTTTTCCCTCTAATTTTTGTCCCTTTTCCCTCCAATTTTTATGCCGCCGATATCGGATATCGGATCTCATATCGGATATCCGATAAGGCTTGGGCCTTACTTTCCAGGTTTGGTACCTGGATAGGTGAAAAAAAGTCAGAGCGGATTTTGAAGCACTTTTAGACGTGTTCAAACTCTATTTTTTTCACATTGCCACTTTTTGGCACACCATGATCCTGCACATACCCTTTTTTCTTAAGACATTGATGTAACATAACTTCCCAATTTCCTGAGTTTGTAAGAAAACTTTTATCAAAGGATACACTATTTTATAAGTGATTAATGTTGATGTTTTAATGAACAATTCTTGTGATTTAAGGATCAACTAAGCTAACAGTTTTCTTTTGTATAGTTCATCATTGGGTGTTACCTAATTCCCTCATGCAAGGCTTCTCATTCCAATCAAAATTCAGATTAGTTTGATGATATAATTTCATGAATATATTTAATGAGGTTGATGCTCAACGATTAACTTGTAAGCTATTGATGAATTTATTTGGTTTAGAGATACATTTGTTGTATTTTATGTTTTAGTTCAAGTTATTTTTATGTTTACACATGTGCATAGTATTCATGCCATTAGGTTAGAGAAAATTGGTCTCAAGACTTCCTATTCACTAGACCTCTTTTCTTGTCAAATATAGAATGTGTTGACATATTTTAATGACAGGTATGTGAGTATAAGAATGGCTTATAACTTCTTACTATTCAGAGGAAATCTTGGCATAGACTACTCAGATAATACAAGTAATTAATGGCTAAAGCCATCCTATCTTAATTTGGATTACTATGGAAACAAGTTCTCTTTCTTTAAATACTTCTAATGAAAATAGACTTCTTAAAAAATTCTACCTTTATTCAATCTGAGCATTGAACAAACCCAAGAATGAGTAGCAGTAGGTTTAGAACCATTCTTTAATGGCAATAATTGGTAGAAGAAATTATAGAGTCAAAAGAATTTGTCTACACACCTAGTGTTTGAATCATACCAATTTAATTGTAGGCAATAAGGTTTCTAACATACCTCAATAGCTTCAATATATATTATAAGGAATTTTTGAATACAATGGTTTGAGAATTCTTTCAAACTTTCAGCTAGTTTTTAAAATATAGCCCCTTCTTCATGTTTAATACTAGACTAACAAGTAAATTTAGAATAGAAGAAGAACACATGCCTACAATTTTCTCTCAAGGTTGAATCAGTGATGCCACCATCCACACTAGGTTGTATATCAAATGCAAATTTGTGTCACTCCCTCCACCCTAATGCTCTTGTCTTTGTACATCATGGCATTTTTTTCAACTTATATTGTCTTATTGTAGAGGTCCCTTCTCCTTCACCAACTTCCCATTGCGATAAGGCTCCTCACATATCAAAATAAGGACTCCTTTCTTTAAAATTTTCCAAGGTTTGCGATGGCACAATGTGAGAATCCCTTGATTTAGGAACATAGGAATATGATGTTTGATAGGGTATGAATGAATTAGGGAAAGTGTAGAAGACCCTCAGGGAAGTTTGAGTCCAAGGTGAGAGTCATGGAATTAAATAATAAAATTGTTGAGGTCACCTATGGGTGTAGGGAAAGCTTCTATGATAAAGATAAATTTTCATGATAATGATATACTGGAAAAAGGGATTCCTAGCAAGGTTGAAGATGAATTTATTATAAATTTAAATTTCTAACATTTTCAAAAATTTCAACTTCTATTTAATATTAACTTTATTAAGGTGATTGTAACATCACATTTGGAAGAGTGGAGGTAATAAGATAGGATAGGATATTTGTCAATCTCCATGAAACTAGATTGGTCAAGAGGAATGTTTAAGATGATAAATTATCCATTATGTTAGGAGGAAACATAGAGATGTGCTCCTATAGTTTAGTCACCTTGGACACCTAGGAAAAATTTGTCAGATCTTACCACTCTAGGTTGCTTGGAACTCAACCAACCAACATCCCCAACTTTACTATTGGTACTTCCTACATCCAATTCAAAATAAAGGTGGTTAAACATTTATGAGAAATCTAAGAAATCAAAATCTCAAACTATAATCAAAATTATTTGTCTACTAGCATCATTAATAATTAGAGTTAATTTGATTAACATAACTAATTGTTAAAAAAAATTAATACAATTTGAGGCATGTGATCAAATAAAGTTAAATTTGATAAATTTACATCTGTAATACACTACATTCTAAAACCAAAATCCTTCTAGGGCATATTATGCAAAACCAAATCTATTTTGCATAAACCAATTAGGGCACAAAAGTTATACCACGCTATCATAACAATCAATATTGTTTAGGGAAACAAAACCACTATTTTGATTATATCTCTTCTCATTTAGAGCTTATTTACAAAACCATTATTTAAATAGAAAGATTTGTTTACAACATTTAATAACAAGGACATGTGCATAGAAGAAATATACATTGTCCTCGATGATGAGAAAAACAAATAAAATAATATTTATAGTGCATAAAAGATCCTTCTAAGCTATCTAGTAGCATACATTAAAAATATGGGAAATTAATGATGGATCTCATTGCAGTCTTCCCACATGGCACTTTCCTCTAAGTATTAGTCCCACTGGACCTAACACTTCTTTAATTCTTTGTTATGAATGTGTAAGCTATGTGCCTTAAGAACCTTGACAGGCTTGATCATGACAACCACAGGATCTCCGATCTAAAAAGAGTTCTAATCAATCATGTGTGAGAAGTTAGAAATATACCTTTTAAGGTAAAAATTGTGAAACACATTGTGCATAAAATGTTGGTGGTGGAGAAATCCTATATACAATTAGGTTGATTACTTCCAAGATTTTGAATGGTCTAATGCATCTAGCAACAAGTTTTGGATATTTTCTAAAGGTTATTGTACTTTTTTGGTATTTTAATCTTAATAGTATTTTTTGACTGACTATGAAGTGGCGAGGTGTTCATTTGGCATTGGTGTAACTTTTTGATAGGTTGGTGACTTCTACCAACCCTTTTATGATCAATCTAATCTTCCCTTCCATCTCTAAAAACATCTTTGGAAATATTACAATACTATCTTCCAACTTATCCTAGCTGTTAGGAGTTCTACACTTTTTCCATTTAATGCCTCGAAGGAGGCCATCTTGATCAAAGATTGGAAAGTATTATTATTTGCAAACTCGACCAATGAAAGATAATACTCCCAATTGTATTATTGATCCATACAATACATTCTACATAAATTTTACAAGATATGGTTCACTCTTTCTGTTTGTCTATCTGTTTAAGGATGATAAGTCAAACTTATGTTTAGTTCTGTTCTCAATGCTAAGAAGAGACTAAAAATACTTGGAAGTCATACAAGAATATCTACCATAAATTATCTTCTTGGGAACTCCATAGAGTTAAAATATTTCTCGCACAAACTTACACATGATTAGTGAGCTCCATATGTTGGGTTACCTAAGATAAAATGGGTTACCTTGGTAAGTTTTTCCAAGACTACCAATATTATGTTGTGCTTATTGCATGACTTGTGTAGTCCTTGAATGAAATCCATACTAATAATATTCCACTTTCTTTTTGGAATAACATGTGGTTGGAGTAATTTGACTGAGTGGTGGTGTTCAACTTTAACTTGCTGACATTCAAGGTAGCTAGCTAGAAACTTGGTTGTACACCTCTTCATGCCCTTCAAAAAGTATAAGGCTCTTATGTATATACTAATAATATTCCACTTTCTTTTTGGAATAACATGTGGTTGGAGTAATTTGACTGAGTGGTGGTGTTCAACTTTAACCTGTTGACATTCAAGGTAGCTAGCTAGAAACTTGGTTGTACACCTCTTCATGCCCTTCGAAAAGTATAAGGCTCTTATGTATACTAATATTTTTGTGACTCTAGAATGGTCCAAGTATGGTAGTAAATATATCTCCTTGAAGACTAAATTTCTTTGTTCTTGGGAGTCTAGAATATATATTCATCCTTAAAATATGAGTAATCCATTTGGATCAAAATGGAACCTATCATATTGTTGGTCCTTAGGGTTTACTTGTAGTACCTTTCTAACCTAATTATAGTATTTATCATTTCATAGCCAGATAGAACTAGTTGTTTGAAGTTTGTTTGAATCAGTATTATAGTGGAGATATTCCTTCTTCAGTTCAAGGCATTAACTACCTTATTTTATTTTCCTTTAAAATAATTGACTTCAAAATCATAGTAAGAAATCATTTATATCCACTTACTTTTTTGTGTGTCCAAATTAGGTTGAGTAAAGATATACTACAAGCATTGGTGACAAAATCTCAATTTGAATATTTTCCCAACAAAGAATGCCTCCACTTTTGTATTGCATGCACTAGTGGCTAGTTCTAAATCATGAGGTGCATAATGTACCCTATAATTCTTTATTTTTTGTGACTCACATGCTAAAACATGTCCATCTTTCATAATCACTATTTTGAGTCCCTCTATAGATGTATTTTTTACCACAAGGAACTTTCCTTCTGGATTAGTTACTTTCAAGATTAGTGCAATGGGTAATTTTTCTTTCAGTAACTCAAAATCTTGTTGGCACCTACTTCTCCATTTGAATCTCTCACCCTTGCACTATAGGGAGAGAATAGGAGAAGAGATTTGTGAAAAATTGAGGACAAATTTCCCATAATAATCTATTAATCCCATAAAACTTCTAACCTCTTGGACATTTCTAGGTGTCTACCATTCTGCTATCACTTTAATTTTTGAAGGATCAATAGCTATTCCATCTCTAGAAATTATAAGACCTAGATATTGGATTTCTTTCTAGAAGAAGGCACATTTTGATAACTTCCCATACAACTTATGTTCTCAAATATGCTATAGGACAAAGTGTGAGTGTTACAAGTGCTCTTCTTTGCCCTTTGACTAGATAAGTATATCGTCGAGAAAAAATAATGACTGATTTATCCAAAAAATATTCATGAAAAACATTGTTCATCAAATTCATAAAAGAAGAATATGTATTCAAAGGGGAGGACTATAAAATATCTGTAACAAGTTTTGAAGGTTGTTTTCTAAATTTTTTCATCTTTCAATCTCAATTGATGATGTCCAAATCATAAAATCAATCTTAGAGAAGACTGTAGCTCCACACATTTGATAAAAAATCTCATCAATGCATAGTAAGGGATACTTATTTCTTATATTACCCTTTTTATCATTCTATAGTCAATGCAAAGTTTTAAGGTTCCGTCCTTTTTATTAACAAATATCATTGTTGCTTCCCATGGAAAATGTTGGGCCTAATCAAACCTTTTTCTAACAACTCTTGTAGTTGAGCCTTAAGTCCATTGATTACACTATAGTCATTTTGTATGGTGCTTTTCAAATTGGTTCAGCACTGAGAACTAGATCAATAAAGAAATTAAATACTCTCTTTGGGGGTAGTCTAGGAAAATCTCAAGAAAGGCATCCTTGAAATCCTCTAGATAATGGTATTTATCCTTGTATGAATTTTTTAGATCCTAATATGTTGAGTTTCCCATATCAAAATTTGGGTACTCATCTGAATTGATACCTTTAGTGGGTTATGGAATCTCCTCCATCTTAACCATGTACAATTGACATCCTTTCTTCTCACTTTTCCTAAATAGGGATGCTAAGAGTTGTTAGAGTTTCATATTTTTTTGACTCATTAGATAGTTACAAGGTTACCCAAGCCATATAGATATTCAACTCTTTTAGAAAAATAGTCCACACAAGCTTTATGTTTCCACAACCACTTTATTCCTATAATAATATCATATGACCCTACAAGTGAAATGTACAATTTGAATTCTATAGTGAACCTTGGAAGTTCTAACATGACTTTACAGGAATTTCTCTACCTAAGCTTTGGATCAGTTTGTATATTCTACAGTCCATGGGTTTTCCATGAACCTAGTCCTTTCTAGAAAATAACTATGAAATATAGGGTTAATAAAAATTTCTATAGCCCCTATGTTAATGAGAATGAATATCGAGTTCGTATAAAGCATACATGCCACTTGAAAGTTCTCTTGTTGACCATTCACTACTACATGAATTCTCTTCTGGAAAGCATTTTGCTAGCTAGGTAGTGTATTTTTTGACTGTGGTACATTTTGGATCTTGGTGGGACATTAGTTAGAGAAATTATCAACTCCACACGTAAAGATTTTTTTAGGAGGCCCTTTCTTCTCCCTTTCCTTGGATGTTGGCTTGATGGTCTCTTGATTCTCACCATGTTCCTTCTTGTTAATCTAGTTTTCATAATTGTTACCCTTGACCATTTTGTCAGTTTGAGGTTCATTTACTTCCTTCCCTATTTTTTATTTTATTGAATTAATTATTTTGACCCCATTTATCTTTTCTTTGATTCTTATCTCAAATGGAGTTGTCTCTCTTTGATTTCAGTTCCTATTGGACTACTTTTTTAAATGCTTCCATTATTGTAGTTACACATATTGCACCTAAAGGCCCCCCAATTCGGTTGATTAGACCCATAATGTAATTTCTTACTCTATATGCTTCATTTTACCATAGCTAGGGAATATACTTCAACAACTTGCTGAACTTCTCAGTGTATTCATCTATTGATTTATCTCCTTATCTAAGCTCCTGAAACTCAGACAACTTATGTTCATAAAATAGCTATGGTAGCCACCTTTTTTTAGAAAAGATGGAAAAACCTTTTCCATGTGATTCATGTCCTAGTTAGACTCATTTCCACCTTCTTACTTTCTCACCAACCAACAACTTCTCCCATCAATTGGTACAAACCCATCCATGCCCATTAACTAGGCATTTGTTGCATCTGTTGATAGAGATCCATCTAATTAGAATGTTTTGAATTTCTTCATATAATATCTCATTAAATCTAAGTCTAGATTACCTTTTTCACTATGCACTTCATGCTCATATTGCTCTTTCCTATGGGGATCAATGTGGTGAGTGTGTTTCATTCTTTATTCTTCCTTGTGGGAGTTGGTGTAGTGAGTATTAACTATTGGGTAAATGCACAAATCTATGTCACCTTTTAGTATACCAAAACCTATTTTGGTTAAATCTCATTTCTCTATCAAAACTCATTTCTTTGTCAAAAACTAAAAATACCCTTTTATAGATCTTAGACTCAATATCATTGTTGTATAAAATTTAGAGTGTTTTGATTAGTTATAATATGTTATAATTTCAAAATATGATAAGTTAATATTTTAATATTTTAGAAGATGCTCCCTCATAAAATAGTAAATCATATCAAAAAAATTTAAAAATTATATTTATCTCTAGAGGAGAGAGTCCTCTTTAGGAATATGTAATTTATTTTTTTCAAAAAGGTGTAGATTTGATAGGGAAGTTTTGATAGGAAGACAAACTACTAGATTATGATAAGGTCAACCTTGAGTCCTTATAAAATAAAAATAAAAAATGCATCAAATATAATTAATTTCATTTTTCCCCTAGGTATACATGTCATCTATAAGATATTTTCAAATCTATACAAAAAAAGATGATTTGAATATACTTTTTTGATGAGAACTACACCCTATATTTTTTAAAGATAAAAAAAGGATTTCAAAATTTAAAACAATGAATAAGTTCTTACTTAAAAAATTATAAAAATTATAGGCATAAAATTCATCCAATTCTACACATTTCGTTAATTTACATCATCTTCAAATTCTAAACTCAAATACCATTTTTTATGTCATTAAAGTTGAACAGTTGCATTATGAGATCCTTTTTTTTATAAAAGGTGACAAAAGTTTGTGCTTTACCTTTTTATACTTCAAGAACTAAATTTTTATCCCTTATTTACCAACCCTTCAATGGTCTTGAGTTTTTCCTCAAGGGAGTTCAATTTATCTTGAGTTTCCATCATCATGGATAGTATTTGATCTAGCTTTTGAGATGATGAATTAGCACACTGTGTTAATTTTCTTTGATTTCAACTTGTAGTTAAAAAAGTTATTATCAATTTTTTCTTTTCATTTATGAATATTGTTTCTATTTAAAAAATATATGGAAGCATATGATAAAAATTCATGCACAAAAAAATTGGTTTCTCTTTTATTCATCTCATTTATAAATTTTCATTTATGTCATCCCAAAAGGGTCACAACAAAATTTTATTTACATACTCCTTATTGGAGTATTTCTCTTCTCTAGGTTCCCTACTAAGTACTACCCATGCATTATTCCCCTCCCTCGCTATCTATGATGGGCTGTTCTTGGTTTGAATAGTCTGATGGCATTAGACAAAATCTAGGCCGTGGGGTAACATGAGTAATTGTTACCATGGAATCTTGAGTTGAACCATCATGTTTCATTTCCTTGGTAAGTGTTAGATTGGGGATCTACTTGTTTATGATTGAAAATTTGGTACCTAAAATAATTTACATTTGGAAAGTAGCTCATTCTTGACTTCTTCTCTCACTTGAGGGTTCCACTTGTGTCTCAGATGCTTAATCCTCTCGAGGGAACTCATCATGGTTTTGTGATCTGAAAGGGACTCTACTTGAGAATGGTCAAAGTATTTAGTAAGGTCATTTTCTATTCTTACTTGGTTTGGGTCATGTAGCATCTTTCATTTGGTATGGGTAATGATGAGAACCTTGGAAAAAATCCACAATATTTGTGTTAGTTTTCTAATAGTTTTGTGGTGAGCCTAGGTCTAGTGTTGAACTTAGTTGCTCTGACACCATATATGCATGCAGTTAACTAATTCAATTTTATCTTTTGGAAATTTTTGTATATGAGAATATGTAATTTTATTTATTTTTCTTTGTTTTGAAAAAAATTATAGTCATTCACACTCAATTCAAAACTTTAAAAAGTACATTGGGAAATTAGTAAACCATGTTATCAGATTTATACTTGTTATAATTTTATTTTTACAAGTGAACACTCCTAAAATATAGGCTTTATGTTCTCAATATCACAAAAAAATGGTCAAGTGTGAGGTTGAATAACCATATATTTCAACCTATCCTCTACAGGAAGTTTGAAATGAACGATCTTCTAAGCCAATATTTGTGCATTGGCATCAGCACAAGATCTCCAAATTTTCTCACTCAACCTCCTCCATGTCTTTTGATACACTAAATTTCTATTTTTTACGAAGCCTTGGATTCATATTCATGCTAGGAAGAATCCATAAATAATATTCTCAAGGAGAAAATGATAGAAATGATATATTTGAAGGCCATTGCCCAATCCTTGTAGAAATTACATTGTAAAGGGATACACAACTTGATAACTAAATCTACTAACACTAGAGAAATTAGAAAAATCAAAAACCTCTTGGACTTGGTGTAAAATTGAAAAAATAGTCTTCGACTACTCCTACAAAATCCAATCCAAAGATTTAAAATACCAAATTTTACCAAAAATTTTGATTCCATTTTTTAACATATATTGAGCCTATCTAGGGAATGTAATAAATGGTTGGTCATTATATTGACTTAGTCTATTCCACTAAATGAATGAGGAAGAAAAGCTAAACCCATATTGCATTAAATTATCTTTCCATCTTAAAATTAGATATTCTTTGCCAAGATTTCCATATAGATTGGAGAGGGAAAGAAGCCCTCAAACTAATTAAAATACTAAGAAAGAAGTATTTTATCAATCCAACTAATAGAATAACAATTTTTTTTTATAGCAGCATTGCTAATGTAATGTCAAACCAAATATTTCCAAGGTTCATCTCCAACAACAACCTTTACCATCTATTTGACCTCAAAAAATATTAGACAATTGTAATTAAATCCTCATATCCCTTCTTGGAAGCCATCCAACAAGAAGAGAAGTAGACATGTCGATCCAAAAATATATGGTTGACAACCTAAACTTTGCTAGCTAATGACAAAAAATATTTTCCCAATTCCATAATTTATTTCATAGCTTAGAAAGAAAAAAATTCCACATATTAGAAAATGGCTTCCCAGACTAAGGAGAATGCTGAAATAATGAGTAATTTGATCATGTTTAATACAATTCCATTATTTTGGAATCCAAAAATGGGCAGGATCAAACCTTATAAAAAAAAAATTGTCTTATGATGCACAATCTTTGAATTGGAAATTGAGCAATATAAATTTAACACTTCCATCTTATTGTTTATCTCTACTTCATAGTTTTGAAGAAAGAAAAATTATCATCAATGAAATGGGAATTCCTAACAACTAAACTATTGGGAATGGAAATACCAACAATTGGGTTTATTTAATGATAAGTATGAAACATAGAAACCAAAGAATTTAGAAAAAAGATGTTGATAAATGGGGCTAAAGGATAACCCTATCTAATTGACCATTGGAGAGGGAAATATTCTATAAGAGAAGTATTAATTACCAATTTAATATTACAATCTTGAAACAATATGTAAACATACTTACACAATTTAGGATTGAAACCTAGCCACTGCATGATAATAAGAATAAACCTCCACAACATTCTATTGTTATCTTTTTCAAAATCAAGTTTGGAAAGTACTACATCTTGGCTAGTTTGTTGGGCCTACTCACTAGCTTCCAAGCCAACATATAGTTATATAGAATGAATCTTCCACTAAGAAAGCATGTTTTCTTAGGTCTAAGAATTTCTTTTACTACTAGTCTTATCCTTGTAGCAAAATATTTATCTATAATTTTATAGGAAGTGTTGAGTAGGCTAATAAGTCTACATCCTGCAATAGTATCTTCATTTTCACATTTGGTAAGAAGCTTAACGAACCCTTTGTTAATATTAGGTCTTATAGAACCTTGTTGAAAGACCTCTAGATATAATAGATAAAACTCCTCTTTAATATAAGTCCACATGGGTTGATAAAAATTAATTGAGAGAACAAAAATTCTAGGGATTTTGGGAGGGGCCATAGAGAACACAACACGTTCCAACTCTAGAATGGATAGAATGACAATCTAAGAAGTGACTATTCTCAATTTTTCTCTTTATTAAGAATATACTGTTTAATAATATCTTCTAATATTAATTGAACATCTTGCTAATGAGAGTCTTATGTAAATAATTTCTCATAAAGCATATGAAAAATACTCCTAATCTCATTTGGATTTTTGTGCATCTATCCAGAATAATCCTGAATGACCCCTATTATTCTATTTTGTGCTTATAAATTAGATAGTTAAAAATGTATTTGGATCCCCTATTAACATCTTTGCACCAATGTAATCTAGCCCAAATTTTATCTCTTCGGAATCTATAAGTGTCAAGCTTGTGAAGTTGATTCTCAATCATCACAATAGAGGATTGATAATTGTGATTAATTGGATTGGAATTAAGAATTTTTTTGGTTTGTTCTAGTTTATCTTTTAGTTTAGGAAATGAATTGCAAATTCCCACCAAAGAATCCATGCAAGAGGGGTGTTTAATATGGGAAACATTAAACATTAATCTTATAAGGTAACCGAGAGTCCTTTGATTAGTATTTAAAATAGAAAAATAATAGAAAAAAGGTTTGAGAGAATGGTAGAATAATCCACCTTAACTAGGATCCCATTGAGGTTTTGGTTCAAATATAAGTTGTTTCAAATATAAAATATATCTAATCTACAAGGCTTCATCTCAATACTAGATCTACAATTAGGCCATGTATAGCAGTTTTAGATATGACTAGAAGATTTATTATGGATAGGGTCAGCAACCCCAATAGAATTATGATAATGTAACCAATTATCAAACTCCTCATTACTCAACTTAACATGGATAATCTAGTAATAATCAGTCAAGCAGTCCACCATACTAAAGTCCCATCTTATAACCCAATCAGCATCAGGCAATTCCTTGGCCATCTAATCCCAAAGTTTCCAATGCTCTCTAGCATTAATTGAGGCATAAGCTAAGAAGATACCAATAGGTTTTCCATTAATGGAAAGTAATGCCCACACACAACTATGTGAAGGATCTTCACATTAAGGAGTAAAAAAATTACTCATCCAAGAAGAAAAAGACAAGATAGAATTTTAGCATGAATGTTGATGATACTACATTGGGGGAGTATCCTAAGCATTGGAGAGTATTGACATGTTTCATTCATGACAATGTTTTTCATTGATGTCAACATAGAATTGTTTCTATAAAGACTGGGAGAACAACAATCAAAGATCTTACTGGTATAGACAATGGATTGATGTTATGGTGATGCACAGTGAAGGACATGTTCTAGACTATGTACTGATGACATTGTTAAGTGTGCAAATTATAAGTCGATGGTGTATGATAGTTGTACCTAATTTATTAATAGTAGTACAAAAATAAAGTATTGGAGAACAACATCTAATGTTTGAGTGCTATCTTACATATGAAATGAAATGAAGGTGTGTAGTCACACAACGATAGAAGCTAGTCATATGATGATGTTAGTGAGTGTGCAAGACCTAGTATCACATGCATAAATTTTTGTATAGACTATGAGCCGATAGTGCTATTGTAATTGTAATTAATTAATTATCATATTAAAATTAATTGGGAACACCTCAAGGCTGACTCATGGAATTATTATGAAGAAATGGTATAAAGGAAAGTTATATTCCTTGTTTGTATTGTATGAAGCATCCATGTTGTATCAAGTAGAAGTGCGAAGTGGGAAAAGGAATAGAGTGCTTAGTAAATGTGAGTAAGTGATCCAAGGGATTATTGGATGTGAATTGTCTGATCTAGTTACAAGATTTGAAGGAGTAGAAATCTGATTGGTAGGATAGAGATAGAGAAAGGAAGTACATTTCATTTCTATTATTCTACAAGGAATAATACAGAGATCATTTGGGCACTAGGCTCATTGGTCTTAACCTTGAAGTAGTTTGGGCAGTCGGTCCTATAGTCTTGCACAACTCCTAACGGGGTTTGCACAACTCCTAATAGGGTTGAAATCTCTTAACAAGGATTCAAAGTCTCCTAATAGGGACTCATATGTATTGAATTTTTCTATACACTCCTAATAGCGTCCATCCTCTAACAAGGAATATTTATATTAGTACATCATCTTGTGGGTACCATCCCCATTGGGGTTTTCCCTCTCATCAAGGGTTTCCCTAGTTAACATATCTGGTGTTAATTGTATATGAGTATCTTGTTATGGTTTCATTTTATATTGATCATATGGTTAAAGTTTAATAAGGTTTATAATTGTGAGGTTATTTGGATAATTGATTCATTGCCCACCCCTCCCTCTTAGATATATTGTTGAACTATATATTCTAACAATTGGTATCAAAGCATTAGGTCCTTGAAGGATAAGCTTAATAGCTTTGGAAGATCATAGTGGGAAAGATTACTCATGAACTTGATGGAGGAAATTTCACCTCAAAGGATAGAGCTTCTTGGCAATTTATCAAATATGTGTAAAGATATGGACATTGAGTTTTCTGATCTAGAATCCCTTTGTTGCATACAAAAGAGTGGAAGAAAAGATAGATCCATATGCAAAGAAGACAAGAAGATCGAAGAAGGTATTGATCTGCTAATGAAAAGGGAACTAGAAGGTATGAAAATTTTCATTTGTTAGACATGTAAAGAATTAAGTAATTTTTCGTTGAAATGTCCTAAGAGAGTAAGAAAGTCTAGGAAGAATTCTCTTACTGATGAGGATGAAGAATTTAAAGAATGTATGGAAAGATTCTTGTATGATTTTGATGATAAGAGTAAATTGGGTAAGAAAAAAGAAGTATTAGAAGATACATCTTTGGTGACTATTATTGATGAAAAGTTTGGTACTAAAGAAAAGATGGTAGATTATAATTTAGATGATGAAGAAGATAATTTTGGAATTGTTAGATAGAATGCTGAAGTTTTCTTTGAGACTAACAGTGATTTGTAGAATAATCTTTTATTTGTTGAGTATAGAGACATAGATTTGAATGAAGAGATGAGATAAGAGTTGATATGTCAACTTCTACCCCTAATAGGAATTTGACAAAGAATCACCCTACAAAAAATTGGAAGTAAAGATAAAGGTGTGATGACAAGGAATAGAGTGAATTAGGAATTGTGTTTGATTTCTCAAGTTGATCCTAAAAGAAAAAATGAAGCATGTTAGGATGATAATTGGATTCAAGAAATAAAGGAATAATTGGATCAAATTGAGAAGAATAAAACATGGGAGTTAGTTCCTATACCTAAAGACAAGAATGTGATAGGAACCAAATGGGTATTTAGGAATAAGATGAATGAACAAGGAGAAGGTGTGCGAAACAAGGCTAGACTTGTTTGCAAAGGTTAGTCATAGAAATAGTGTATAGATTATTTGGAGACATATGCACTCATAGCTAGAATGGAAGTAGTAAAAATGTTCTTGGCTTATGCATCAAGTAAGAAGTTCAAGGTATATCAGATGGATGTCAAGTTAGCTTTTCTAAATGGAGATCTTGAAGAAGAAGTCTACATTGAGAAACCTAATGAATTACCTCTAATAGAAGATAAAGAGATGGTATGCAGACTGAAAACATATTTATATGGCCTGAAGCAAGTGCCTAGAATCTGGTACACAAGGTTGGATAAGTATTGACAAAGCTTGGATTTGTTAAAGGTACAATAGATGGTAATTTTTATTTGAGAGAAGTTGATGATGGTTTATTTATCATTGCAATATTTTTTAATGACATAATATTTGGAGGTAATGGTGAAGAAAGTGATAAATTTATTGAAGAGCTGAAAAATGAGTTTGAAATGAGTATGATAGGAGAAATGAAGTTTTTCCTAGGATTGTAGATTGTGTAGAACAATGATGGTATTTTTATTTCACAAGCTAAGTACTTGAAAGACTTGTTGAAGAGATTTGAATTAGAGAGTAGAAAACCTATTGGTACACCTATGATGATTGGTCACAAGTTATCTATCAAGGATGAGACACCTATAGTTGAGCAGAAGAAGTATAGATCTATGACTGGAGGATTGCAATATTTGACTCACACTGGACCAATGTTGGGAATATAAGAGGAATAACTTAGAGGGGAGGGGTGAATTTTTTACCACAAAAATAAATCATAGATCCCTTAGATGTGAATACAAATAAAAAATATGTGTAAACTAAACTCTGTTCTAACTCGACAAATACACAAGCACTTTGTTTACACTAACAAATGTTGTAACTCAGTAAACACTAAAATAACTTGGTAAATTCTTAACATGAAAATATTAAGATATTATCTATGGTTAATCTTAATTTAACTTAGTCTCATACACAAAAGAAATAACATGAATACAATTGACACCAAAATTTAATGTGGAAACACAATTTGGGAAAAACCACCAATTGCAACTAGTTATTGATTTTCATTCTTCTAAAGTGAGCCCTATTAATAGGATTTAATCACTCATTTAGGAGTGGCCTTATTAGAGGTCTTTATACACTTCAATATAAATGTCACCTTGTTAGAGGATTTATAAATAGTTGTTAAGCCAACTCTATTAAGAGATTTAGATCACTACTACAATGGTTAGAAGGTAACAATGAGATGACCTTATTTTTGATGTAACAAAATTGCTAATTACAGATCTCTAGTATAGTTTGTATACTTGATCCTTCCTAATCAAATGTATCTTTATAGCCCAATAAGGATATTATGATTATCTTTCTTATTTTCTTTTTCTAAGCATCTTCAAATCTTCAATTATGTTCCACATATTCAATCCTCAACTTAACCTTGTATTGATATCTTACATATTTGTCAAGTCAGCTTGAATACAACTTATAATAATTAATATTCATTTTCTTAGTTAGTTAACCAAAAAACAAATTAATTGAACTCAATATGTCAAAATATGACAATCCTTTGTTAGATGACCTTGCTTGGTAGATACTAACTCAAAGCAATTTTCCTATGTTAATTAAGTGAACTCAGTTAACACAACATACTCACAACACTCCTTAGATAAACGAGTGAGCTCGGCTAACACTGGTTCCATCCAACATTTCCTTCATTAATGACATGATCTTAGTTAACACTAGACCTCTAAAAAGTTTCCTTTGTCACCTAAGTGAATTTAATAGACATTGTCTTTTGAACTAGGAAAACTTTGGAATGCTCAACAGACATAGGAAATTGTCTTCAATGCCTGAGTGAGCTTGGCATACACTAACTAATTGTGTATTTTCTTTGATGTTACAAAAATGTCATATTAGTTGATAGTCAATGCATACCAAGCTTACTTGGTCAATGAATATAGTTTTCCTAGTCTACCAAGTGTTCCTAAGTTTACTTTGTACAGAAGGCAGTTTCTAACATCTCACTCGGGTGTTGAAGGAAGTTAAGAAAAAAGGAGTGTTAATCAAGTTCACTTGGTTAACAAAGGAAATGTTGAAAAAAGTTAGTATTAACTGAGTGTTAATCTAGGATTTATTTTAGTTCTCAGAACTTTGCTTCCCATCTATGCAATTAGAGTATTTTCTATTGAAAAAAAGAGATGTGATCCAAATAACAAGATAGGCTTGGATGCCCTAGTAGGAAGATTGATAGCTTTTGAACTAGACAACTTTGAAAACTATGTTCCTACTTCCAAGAATATTGAGTTTGCATTTGAAGTTAAACTCTCAATCAAAGAAAAAGAATAGAAAATAAAAGATAATCAATCAGAAAGTAACGAAGAAACTGAAGAAAACTCTGATAGTGATCTTGAAATTGTTGAATCTCTACTAGCAAAGAAATAGTCTAGGAGTAGAGGAAATTACAAAGGTAAAATCCCTCTAATCCATTTTCCTTGTGAAGAAATTGGTCATATTGCCGCTAGGTATCCAAACAAAGAAGGCAAGGAAGAGAAGAAAAGTCACAAGTATAAAGGCAAGAAGGAATTCAAAGGTCACAAATCCTACAAAGACAAAGGTAAGAAAACTTATTTTATGGCTAAAGATTCTGATAAAAATGAAGATGAAATAGTATATATCGCTATAAAAGGTGAAACTGATGATGAAGGAGATAAGATGACACTTGTCTCTCATGTTAGCAAAAATGACACATGGATCATAGATAGTGGATGTTCTCACCATATGACTAGAGACAAAACTAACTTTAAACATTTTGAACACTATGATGGAGGTAGTGTAAGGTTTGGAAACAATGAACCTTGTTGCATAAAAGAGAAATGTCAAATCTCATAAATTAATAAACTTGTATATGACAATGCCTATTGGGTTGAAGGACTAAAACATAATTTACTAAGTAAGATATAGCTAAACAACATTGGATTGAAGGTAGAATTCATGAATGGAAAGGTAAGACTACTAGATAACCAAGGAAATCTGATTGGATTAGGCAGACAAACAAAAGGTAATCTATTTTATCTTGATCTTGGTGATTGTTCATGTTTTATTGCTTAAGTAGAAGAAGTTGGTTATGTAAAGAAGACTATGTCATGTAAACTTTGATAATATGATCAAGATTAGAAAACTCATAAGAGTAAGAGGTCTTCCTAGTTTGAAGAAACCTAATGTTGGATTATGCAAAAATTGCCAAATTGGTAAAATGGAAAAGACTAGTTTTAAGAGCAAAAACTATCAGTCAAAAGATGTCTTGGAAATTGTGCATACTAATTTATGTGGACCCATTGGAATAGAAACTTATAGTGGAGAAAATTTTTCATTTTTTTTCTTGATGATTATTCTAGAATGATGACTGTCATGTATCTTAAAGAAAAATCAGAAGCTTTTGAGAAATTCAAATGGTATCTAGCTAGAGTAGAAAAGGAAACTAGAAAAAGATTGAAATGCTTAAGATCAGATAGAGGTGGTGAGTTCATCTCAAATGAGTTCAACAATTTTTGCATTGAAACTAGAATCAAAAGGCAAGCACCAGCCCCTAGTACTCCTGAGTAGAATGGAATAGTTGAAAGAAGAAACATATCCATCAGGGATTGTGCAAGGACACTAATGTTTGAAAAGAATTTTGCTATCAAATACTAGAAGGAAGCTATCAGAACTGTAGTTCATACTTTGAACTAAGTTTAGTTGAAGAAGGACTCAAACAAAACTCCCTATGAACTATGGTATGGCTACAAACCCAATGTAAGTTACTTGAAAGTATTTGGCAGAAAATGTTATATCTTGAAAGAATCTAGAAAAGGAAAATTTGATGTAAAAGGTGATGAAGGTATATTTCTAGGATATTCCTAGAGAAGTAAAGCATAAAAATGTTTAAATTTGTCTACTTACAAAATCATAGAAAGTGCACATGTGAGAATTGCTGAATTTGCAAAAAAGACTAAAGAAGAAAGCAAAAAGGAACTAGAAGATTACATAAGATTTGTGTACTATGAACTTGATACATTTCCAAACACATTTGACAAAAAGGAGACTTCATCTCGTAAGCTCTCCAAATCTCCATTAGCTATCGAACCAAGTCACAGGGACCCAAGTCAAATTTAGAGGCTACTGAGTTAGTGCATACTGAGTCTGAAGAACCCAAGCTAGAACTTGAAATTCAAAATGAAGATAGTGCAGTTCATTCAAAAGTCAAAGAACCTATAATGGCTAAATATTTTAGAAGGCATCATGCACTTGATCAAATTATTGGAGACAAATCTGATGGAACAATGACAAGAAGAAAACTAAAAGGTACATGTTTACTTGCTAAATTTGAACCTAGAAGTGTTAAAGATGCACAAGAAAATGAAAGTTGGATTGAGGCTATGAATGAAGAAATAGAATAGATAGAAAAGAATAAAACTTGGACTCTTGTACCTAGGCCCAAAGACAAAAATGTGATTGGTACAAAATGGGTATTCAGAAATAAGCTAAATGAAGATGGAAAAGTGTCAAGAAACAAAGAAAGATTGGTATGTAAAGGCTATTCTTAAGAAGAAGATATTGATTATGGTGAAACTTTTTCCCCTATTGCAAGATTAGAAGGTGTTAGGACTTGCTTATGCATCTCACATAGGATTCAAAGTATATCAGATGGATGTTAAATTGGTATTCCTAAATGGAATTCTTTATGAAGAAGTCTACATTGAACAATCAAAAGGTTTTGTTGATCCAAAAAAAAGGGACATGGTCTACAAATTACAAAAAGCTCTATATGGTCGCAAACAAGCTCCTAGAGCCTAGTATGAAAGACTACATAACTATTTGATACAGATTGGTTTTCAAAGAACAAATGATAAAAACAACCTATATATTAAAGAAGGACTAAATAAGAAGATTGTATTGGTAGAAATATTTGTGGATGATACTTTATTTACAGGAAATGATAATTTATGCAAAGCATTTTCAGAGAAAAAGAATAAAGAATTTGAAATGTTAATGTTTGGTGAAATAAAATTCTTTGTTGGATTGCAAATATAACAGAATAGGAATAGTATATATATCACTCAATCTAAGTACATCAAAGAGATACTCAAGAAATTTGGAATTGAAAATTCAAAACCAGTTGGAACCCCTATGTGTATTGGACTTAAGCTTACAAAAGATGATGACTCCAAAGAAGTAGATTAGACCTTACATAGATTGATGATTGGAAAATTATAGTATGTGGTACATACAAGGCCTGATATTGCCTTAGTAATTGGGATAGTGGCAAGATTCTCAACTAAACCTAGAGAAAACCACATGATGGCAATAAAAAGAATCTTAAGATATCTAAATGGTACTGAAGACTATGGCTTATGGTAAAAAATTAGAGGCAACCTTGAATTAAAAGTATTTACTAATGTTGAGATGGCAAGAAATATTGATCATAGAAAGAGCACCAGTGGTGGAGCATTCTTTGTTGGTAAAAGGTTGGTATCTTGGACAAGAAAGAAGCAAAATTGCACATCTCAATCCACAATAGAAGCAAAATATTTAGTAGCAACAGTGAATTTTTCTAACATTGTTTGGTTTAAATAGTTTTTGGAAAGAATGAAGGTTGAAATCAAAGACCCAATAGTGATGTATTGTGATAACATGAGTGCAATCAACATATCAAAGAATCTAGTGATGCATTCCAAAACAAAGTACATTGCTATAAAATATCACTTTGTAAGGGAATTAGTATAGGAAAAAGAAATTAGATTGGAATATGTGCACACAAAAGACCAAATTGTAGATATATTCACCAAGCCATTACCTAAGGATGCATTTTTGTATCTAAGAGATAATCTAGGGGTCATTCCCCTATCTAAAGCTCACTAAATAAAGTTTAGTGATGCATTACCAAGAACCAAATTGAAGATCAAACTATTGATGCAATATTAACAAGGACATATTGCAGATGAATCTATACTCAAGTTACATTTGCACTAATCAGAATTGTCTTTGGCATGTGTTGTCAAAGAGAGAGAAGTTTACTATCACATCTTTCTGAAATTTTGTAGAGGGAGAAGTTAATAAGTTTCTTCATAGAGGGAGAACACTAAAAGAGAAGTTTTATGCATAAAATCAAAGAAGAAGAAACTCTCTAATAGAGGGGGTCTTGTTCTCAAAATTTCATTGTGCTATGACATGTTGTGTTGCCATCAATGCAAAAGAGGGAGATTGTTGGATACAATTGATTAATTGTGTGTTGTCTTTGATGTTACACAAATGTTATATTAGTTGATAGTCAGTGCATGCCAAGCTTACTTGGTCAATGAATTTTTTTTTCCTAGTCTACCAAGCATTCCTAAGTTTACTTAGTCCAGAAGGTAGTTTCGACTGAGCTCACTCAAGCAACAAAGGAAGTTAAGCAAAAAAAATGTGTTAACCAAGTTTACTCAGTTAACAAAGGAAAAGTTGAACAGAGTTAGTGTTCACTAAGTT
This sequence comes from Cupressus sempervirens, assembly GCA_028749045.1. Taxonomy (NCBI): domain Eukaryota; kingdom Viridiplantae; phylum Streptophyta; class Pinopsida; order Cupressales; family Cupressaceae; genus Cupressus; species Cupressus sempervirens. Next base: position 249,372,838 of record CM053786.1, on the reverse strand, counting down.
CACTCAGTTACCAAAGGAATTTTGTAAGTTCATAGTGTTAACTGAGCTTCTATTGGTTAACATAGGAAATCACTTTAGAATCAATTTTTATTGAACTGGGTTGGCTTTCAAAGGATTTTATTTTTTTGGCATGTAAAGCTTAATTATTTTACCTATTGATTCTAGTAGACTAAGGTAATGAATATTGGTTATTCTAATTTGTATTTGAGCCAACTTAGCAATCTAGAAGGTATAACTAGAAGGTCAAGTTGTGATTTCAAGTGTGAGATGCAAGTTGAATAAGTTGAAAGAGATAAGAAGAGGAAGTGAACTTGAAGAAGAAGCAAATATCCTTATAGAGAAAAAAACTATTATTCGATAAAGAAGGATCAAGTATGAATCAAAGCAGAGATTTGTAATTAGTAATTTAGTTGCATCACAAATGAGGTCATTTCATTGTTACTCTCTAACCATTGTAGCAATGAACTAAAATCTCTTAATAGAGTTGTTTTAACAACCATTTATAAATCCTCTAAAAAGGTGACAATTCCATTGAATTTTTTTAAGACCTTTTGCAAGGCCACTCCTAACAGGGTTATTAAATTCTTTAATAGGGTCACACCTAATAGTGTGTTTTGTAACCTTTAATAGGGTTTGCTCCTAACAAGGCTCACTTTAAAAGAGTGAAAAATAGTAACTAGTTACATTGGTGGTTTTTCCCAAATTGGGTTTCCATGTTAAATCCTAGTTTCTCATGTGTTCATGTTATTTCTTTCATGCTTGCAAGTAATTATTGATAATATCTGAAGATCTCCTAAAATAATTCACAATCTGCATTTACCAAGTTACAACAATTTATGTGTGTTTATCTAGTATCAACAATATTTAATTTTATTAGTTTAAATTTTATAGTTGACATCTAAGGGATCTGAGATTTATTTTAGTGTTAAATTATTCACCCCTCCCCTCTCAGTTAATCCTCTTATATTTCCAACAATTTTCTCCTAAACTAGGAAAACTTTGGAATGCTCAACAGACACAAGAAACTTTCTTTAATGCCTGAGTGAGCTTAGCATACACTGATTGGCAATGATATGAAATTTTGTGTAACATCAAAGACAATACCCAATTAATCAATTGTTTCCAAAAATATACCTCTTTGGCATTGATGGCAACACAACATGTCATAATGCAATGAAATTTTAGAGCAAGAATAAAATAAGGAATATATCCTTAGGTTTATTCTTATTCTCATCCATGATAACTCTATCTATTAGTGTGAACTCCCTTTGCTTTTAGTTTCTCCCTCTATTAGAAAAACTTTATCTTCAACATCTTCTTCTTCTTTGACATTTCTTTCTCTTAATATTTATAAAATTTCTATGAGATATGATAGTAAATTTATCCCTCTTTGACATCTCATGCCAAAGATAATATTTAATGAATTTTAATGTAGCTTATGTACTAATTCATTTGCAATGTTCCCTTTCCAATACTGCATCAATTGACTAATCTTCAACATGCTCTGGTTGATGCATCTCTACACTTTATTTAGTGAGCTTTAGATAAGAGAATGACCCCTAACTTACCTCTTAGATACAGAAATGCACCTTAGGTAATGACTTAGTAAATATATCTATAATTTTTTCTTTAGTATCCACATATTCCAATCTTACATCTTTATCTTGTACCAATTTTCTCAAAAAATAATATTTTATAGCAATGTGTTTTATTTTGGTATGCATCACAAGATTCTTTCATATGTTAATTTCACTAGTGTTATTATAGTATATAACCACTAGATCCTTGATCTCTATCTTTGTACCTACCAATAGTTGCTGAAACCAAACAATATTAGAACAATTAACTACTGCTACCACATATTCTACCTCTGTTGTGAACTAAGAAATACAATTCTATTTCTTACTTGTCCAAGACACTACTCTTTTACCAAGAAATAATGCTCCACTGTTGGTGCTCTTTCTATCATCAACACTTCCCACCAAATTAGCATATGTGGATGCTTTCAAATCCAAATTGCTTAATTTTTTGTACTATAAATCATATTCTTCAGTAGGTTTCAAGTACCTGATGATTCTTTTGATTTCCATCATGTGATTTTCTTTGGGATTTGCTAGGAATCTTGCCACCATTCCAACTGCTAATGCAATATCAGGCCTTGTGTGCTCTACATACTATAATTTTCAAATCATTGATCTATATGTGGTTTGATTTACCTCCTTGGAATTAGCATTTTTGAAAATCTTTTATCTAGTAGACATAGGAGTTCCAACTAATCTTGAATATTCCATTCTAAAATTCTTTAGTATCTCCTTGATATATTTAGATTGAGTAATTTAGATACCATCTTTCTTCTATTGGATATACAATCCAACAAAGAATTTATCTCTCCAAATATGGACATCACAAAATCTTTACTCATTTCTTCTGAAAATGCTTTGCACAATTCATTATTTCATGTGAATAAAGCGTCATCCATAAATATTTTTGCCAACACAATCTTCTTGTCTGGTCCTTCTTTGATATATAGATTGTTGTTATCATTTATTCTTTGAAAATCAATCTTTATCAAGTAGTTCTCAAGTCTTTCATACAAAGCTCTAGGAGTTTGCTTGACACCATACAATGCTTTGTGTAATTTGCAGACCATATCTCTTTTGTTAGGATCTACAAAATTTTTGAGTTGTTCTATGTAGACTTCCTCATCAAGAATTTCATTTAAAAATTGTAGATTTTACATCTATGTGATAAAGTTTAAATCCTATGTGAGCTGCATATGCTAGTAAAGTTCTAATACCTTCTAATCTTGCAATAGGAGTAAAAGTTTCACCATAATCAATACCTTCTTCTTCAGAATAACCTTACATACTAAGCTTGCTTTTTTTTCTAGAAAATTCTCCATCTTCATTTAGCTTATTTCTAAGTACCCACTTTGTGCCAATTACATTTTTATCCTTGAGTCTTAGATAAGAGTCCAAATCTTATTCTTATCTATATGTTCTATTTCCTCATTCATAGCTTCAATCCAAATTTTATTATCCAAAGCATCTTTAAAATTCTAGGTTCAATTTAGTAAGCAAACATGTACCTTTCAATTTGTTTCTTGTCAATTGTTCCATCTAACTTGTCTCCAATGATATGATCAGGTGTATGATGCCTTCTGACATATCTTGCTAACACAAGTACTTTGGATTTGGAGTTTATTCCACTGACCTCTTAATGATATTCTATATTAAGATTGAGTCTTACTTTCTATGACTCAAGTCCATCAGACTCGCTTTTCTCTAGCAATAGCTTGGTAGCTTCTGACTATGACTCGGGTCCTTCATATTGTGACTTGGGTTGCAATGGTTGCAACTCAATAGCTTTTTGAGATTTTGGGGACTTAAGGAGTGAGGCCTCTTAACTTCCAAATAGATTTGGCACTGTATTAGGTTCAAAGTAAAAAAATATTCTGTAATCCTTAGGTTCTTTGTTGTTCTCTTCTTCACTTTTTTCTACAAACTCATCACTTCTCACATGTGCACTTTCTATGATTTTATGAGTAGACAAATTCAAACATTTTTATGCTTTACTTCTATAGGAGTATCCTAGGAATATTCCTTCATCACCTTTGACATCAAATTTAGCTTTCCTAGATTCTTTCAAGATACAACTTTTGATAACAAACACTTTCAAGTAACTTACATTAGGTTTGTAGCCATACCATAGTTTATAAGGAGTTTGATTTGGTTATTTCTTCAACTATACTCTATTCAAGGTATGCATTGCAGTACTAATTTCTTCCTTCTAGTATTTGATTGCAACATTATGTTCTATTATCAATGTTCTTACACAATCCATGATGGATCTATTCTTTCTTTCAGCTATAGCATTCTATTGAGGTGTACCAGGGGATGATAATTATCTCTTAATCCCTTTTTCAATACAAAATTCATTGAACTCATTAAAAATGAATACACCACCTCTATTTGATCTCAAACATTTTAGTTTCTTTCCAATTTCCTTCTCTACTCTTGCTAGATACCACTTAAATGGTTGAAAAGCTTCAAATTTTTCTTTGAGATATATTACACTCATCATTCTAGAATAATCATCAACAAAAAGAATGAAAAAAATATCACCACTATAACTATCTATTCCAATAGGTCCACATAACTCTATATGAACCAATTACAAGACTTCTTCAGAATAATAGTTCTTATTTTTTAACCTAGTTTTTTCAATCTTACCAATTTGACAATTTTTGGATGGACCCATATAAGGTTTTCTCAAGCTAGGAATACCTCTTACTCTTCTATTTTTTCTTATCTTGACTAGATTATCAAAATTCATGTGACATAAGCTTTTGTGCCATAACCAACTTTCTTCTACTTGAGCAATAAAACATGAACTTTCACTGAGATCTAGGTAGAATAGATTACCTTTTGTTTGTTTGCTAGATCCAACTAGACTACGTTTTTCATCCAACAGTTTGGCCTTCCCATTCATGAATTATACTATTCCACACTTAGTAGATCATGCTTTAGTCCTTCAACCTAATAATTTTTTTCACATCTAAGTTCATTGGTTAATGAGATTCAACCTTTTCCCTTTATGCAACAAGGTTCATTGTTTCCAAATCTCACACTACCACCATCATAATGTTCTATGTGTTCAAAATTTATTTTTTCTATAGTTATATGATGCAAGAAGCCACTATAAATAATCCATATATCATTTTTTCTAACATGAGAGATAAGTTCCATTTTATTTCCATCATTAGATTCATCTTTTACAACAACATATACCATTTCATCTTCACTATTCTTAGAATCTTTAGAGATAAAACAAGATTTCTTACCTTTTTCCATGTAGTCCTTATAGTTCTTTAATTCCTTATTGCCTTTGAACTTATCACTTTTCTTTTCTTCTCTGATTTCTGTGTTGAGAGATTTTGTAGTGATGTGACCAACTTCTTCACAAGAAAAATATATTAGAGGAATCTTACATTTGTACTTTCCTTTACCTTTAGAATATTTCCTTGCAAGTAGGGCTTCAACAGATTCAAGATCATTTTCTAAAATTTCTTCCTTTTTTTCACTTTTTGATTGATTGGCTTTTGATTTCTTACCCCTTTTGAGTGAAATCTTGGCTTCAAATGCAAACTCAATACCTTTAGAACTAGGGACATAGTCATAGTTATCCAACTCAGAAGTTGTCAATCTTCCAATTAGAGCATCCAAAGTTATATTTCTATTTGAATTACATCTCATATCTTGAATAATAGACACTCTAATTGTATAGATAGGAAGAAGGGTTCTAAGTACCTTGCTTACAACTATTTTGTCATCAATGTCTCCTCGAGATACTTTTATTGCACTCACACTTGATTTAATTCGCCCAACATATTTTGCAACATTTTCATCTTCTCTCATCTTCATTTGATAAAATTATCTTCTAAGAATTTTGGCTTTAGCTCTTCTTACATTATCAATTCCTCCATATATGGCTTTTAGTTTGATCCACATATCATAAGTTATAGTGCAAATTTTGACTTCATCAAATTCAGAATAATTAAGAGCAGAAGAAATGTCAATCATCATGATGTTATGATTTTTCTTTTCAACAATTTCTTCAACTAATAATATTCCAATAGGAGTCTTGTATTCACTATTAAGATATTTACAACCTAAATCAGTGATAGTTGCCAAATGTAACCTCATAAGTCCTTGTCATGCTGCAAAGTTGTCTCTGTTCAACTTGAAAATCTCTCTTTTGTAAGACATCCTGATATTTAGCTTAGGTCCTTAAAACCTTCTCTGCAAGCACCAAAAGATTTGATACCAATCATTGTAAATATAAGAAGAGTAACTAAGAGGGGAGGGGTGAATCAGTTACCACAAATAAATCTCAGATCCCTTATATGTCAATACAAATCAAAACTCTGTGTAAACTAAACTCTGTTGTAACTCGGCAAACAAACAACCACTCAATTTACACTAATAGAAATTGTAACTCAGTAAATACTAAAATAACTTGAAAAATCCTTAACATGAAAATATTAAGAAATTATCTATGGTTTATCTTACTTTAACTTAGTTTCATACACATAAAAGAAATAACATGAACAGAATTGACAACAAGATTTAATGTGGAAACCCAATTTGGAAAAAGCCACCAATTACAACTAGTTATTGATCTTCACTCTTCTAAAGTGAGCCCTATTAGGAGCCAACCCTATTAAAGGTTACAAAATACACTATTAGATGTGACCCTATTACAAGATTTAATCACCCTATTAGGAGTGGCATTGTTAAAGGTCTTTAGAAACTTCAATAGGAATGCCACCTTGTTAGAGGATTTACAAATAGATGTTAAGCCAACTCTATTAAGAGATTCAGATCACTACTACAATGGTTAGAAGATAAAAATGAGATGACCTACTTTTTGATGTAATTGAATTGCTAATTATAGATCTCATTTTTGGCTTGTATACTTGATCCTTCCTCATTGAATGTATCTTTGCAGCCCAACAAGGATATTTTTCTTATCCTTCTAATTCACTTCCTCTAAGCATAATCAAAATTTCAATTTTGTTCCACACATTCAATCCTGAACTTGACCTTATATTTATATCTTACACAATTTTCATGTCAGATTGAATATAACCAAGAATAATTAATATTTAAATGTTCTTAGTTGGCTAGTACCAAGAAACAAATCAATTGAACTCAATATGTCAAGACAAGAAAATTCTTCATTTTCTGACCTTGCTCAGTAGATACTAACTCAAAGTGATTTTCTTGTGTTAACCAAGTGAACTCAATTAACACTACATATTCACAAAGTTCCTTTGGTAACCAAGTGAGCTCAGTTATGTTCATTTCTCCCATCAAACATTTCCTTCATTAACCGAGTGAGCTCAGTTAACACTCATCTTCTACAAACTTTCCTTTGTAGATTGAGTGAACTTGGTAGACACTATCTTCTGAACTACGCAAACTCTGGAATGCTTTGCAGACATAGGAAACTATCTTCAATGCCCAAGTGAGCTTGACATACTCTAATTGGCAATGATATGAAATTTTTGGTAACATCAAAGATAATACACAATTAATCAATTGTTTCCAACAAGATATAGCAAATGATGTTGTGATTGTAGCTAGATTTCAAGTTGATCCTAAAGAGTATCATTATGTAGTACTAAAAAGGATATTTAGATATTTGAAAGAAACATCTAATTATAGAATTTAGTATGATAGATCAAGTGATTTCGCTTTGTGTGCATATAATAATGCAAGTTAAACAGACAGTATAGATGATAGAAAGAGCATGAGTGGTAGAGCATTATTTCTTGGACAAAGATTGGTTTCTTGGCTAAGCAAGAAACAAGACTATATTTCACAGAGTACAACTAAGGTAGAGTATGTTATAGCAGCAACTAACTATAATCAAGTTATGTGGATAAAGCATATGTTAAAGGATATTGGGATTGAGATTATAGAACCTGTTATCATTTATTATGATAATAAAAGTATAGTGAGTGCATCTAAGAATCTTGTATTGCATTCTAAGAAAAAAAAAATCTATTAAGTATCATGTCATGATAGAGAAGGCAGTAGAAAAGGAGATCAAATTGGAGTATGTAAGTACTAAATATCAACTTGCAGATATCTATACGAAGCCTTTACCTAAAGATACATTTGAGTACCTGTGAGGTGTGCTTGGAGTCATGCCCCTACCTAGTTCTAAGTAGATGATGTAGAGAGTGCATCAGTCTAGTGGTACAAAGCATTATTGTTAGATTGGATTAAATGTTGATGCTTCCAATATGGAGAAGTATCTATTTTGTAATGAGTCATTAAGGACTCTTGGTATTTGGAATTTGGATATTGAACAATATCTTTGGACACTTGAACTAATTGAAGAGTTGGTGAAGTACATGTAACAATTGGTATGTAATATTGAGGCCCTTTGACATTGATGTGAATGGGGGAGAATTTACATGAAAAACATCTCCTAAGAAATGGGGGAGAAGAACTCATAAATCTCTTTAGGGAGATTTAGAAAGATTCATTTAAGAAAAAAGGAATATGCACTTGATGTGCATTTGATGTATTGTGAATTGTTTAGTGTAAAGTGAACAATTGAAATCTATCTAGAAGAAGGATATGTAAATTTTTTGTTAATATTTTTTAGCGTGTGGACAACTGATGCCAATTCTGGACTCCAGAGGATAGCAACATGAATATAAATGTATATAGTTTGGTATTATTTGACCTAAGATATTTTTCATCTATGTTTCCATAAATTCCAAAGGGGGATATTGTTAGCATGAATTCTGATGATACTACATTGGGGGAGTATCTTAAGCATTGGAGAGAATTGACATGTTGCATTCATGACTATGTTTGTCATTAATATCAACATAGCATTATTTCTATAAAGACTGGGAGAACACCAATCAAAGATCTTATTGGTACGTGAAAAGGTTTGATTTATTGTGATGTATGGTGAAGGACATGTTCTAGATTATGACTTGATGACATGGTTAAGTGTGGAGAGTCTAAGACAATGGTGTAAGATAGTTGTACCTGATTCATTGAGATTAGTACAAAAATAGAGTATGGGAGAACAACATTCTTATGTTTGATTGCTATTTTACATCTAAGATTCAATAAAGAAGTACATGTATATGTGAAAATGTAGGCTATTCTAACACACACACACTTCAACATGGTCCTTATTTGCGGATTCATCCTAGAATGAACATTGGATTGTTCATCCAAAAATCAGCCGGTAAAGCAACTTGTTGCCTTCTATCTAAAGGGAATTTCTTGTTAGATATCCTCAAATTTGAGGTGTTAAGAAACCAGACCCTCTAAGAATGAAAGATTTAAAAGAAAATGTGACTAATCTATATGATATGCAAGTAATCTAGATGAAGTGCAAGCAATTAATCTAGGAAATGAAAGATATTAAGCTAAATGTATGCATTGTTTTTTTAAATGAGAATTTAAATGCAATAACAATATGAAAGCTAGAAAGTTGAATACTCAATTCAACATCAATTCAATACTATTCAAATTCCAACCTCTATAATGAGGAAATGAGGGTCTCTTAAATAGACTTTCCTAGAATCCATCAATGGTTGAGATCGATTTCAATCAATGGTCGGGATTGAAAATGAAGTTTAGTCATAAAGGAAGATTCCCAAATCAAAGAGAGTTAACTAGCTTAGATTTGAGTGTAAGAGTTAGTCAACTCAGATAGACTTTAGTGTAAAACCAAGTGATCTGGGTCACTTCTAATTTGATCAGCACTGAATTGGGAGTTTCCTTTTTGAACTAAAGAGATATTTTGGAGAGATATTTAATTTAATAAAATGAGATATGCTCTCATAATTACCTTTTTCACTTAATTAAATAATTCTATTTAATTAATTAGAGGCACTTTTCTTATTTAATTAAATAACTTCATTTAATTAATTAGAAATAACTTCTCATTTAATTAAATAACTTTCTATTAATTAATTAGAAGTTCTCCACTTACTTAAATAATTTCTTTTAATTAATTAAAATAGGCATATTTATTAAATTAAATAAATTTAATTCCATAGTACATTAGCCTTAGGATATAAGTTAATTTAATTAACGTATAAGTACTTAATAATTAAATTAAATATTAATCAATAGGTTTAATGTGACTAATATGAGTAAATACTATAGGAATTAAATAATAAGCATGATGAATGCTGATTAGGGTTTTCTGCAATCTAACAATTAAGTCAAGTAGTGAGTAGTAGAATAAGAATGTGCCTAGTGAAATAGGCTTTTAGGATTGATTAGAAATAGACCAGAATTGATATCATGGCAATGAGCCAATTTTGGTGTATTACAGTGCGTAGTCACAAAATGAAAGAGGACAATCATATAATGATGTCAGTGACTGTGCAAGCCCTACTATCACACATGTGAAGTTTTGTATAGATTGTGATTCGATAATGCTATTGTAATTGTAATTAATTAATTATCTTATTATAATTAATTAGGAAAGCCTCAAGGTTGACTCAAGGAATTATTATGAAGATGTGGTATAAAGGAAAGTTATTTTCCTTGTTTGTTTTGTGTGGAGTATATATGTTGTATCAAGTAGAAGTGCAAAGTGTGAAAAAGGAAAAGAGTGCTTATTGAATGCAAGTAAGAAATCCAAGGGATTATTGGATGCAAATTGTGTGATTTGGTTACAAGGCCTGAAGGAGTAGAAGTTTGGTTGATAGGAAAAAGATAGAGGAAGGATGTAAATTTCATTTCTATTATTCTGCAAAGAATAATATAGAGATCATTTGGAGAGTGGGTTCATTGGTCTTAATGCTGAAGTTGTTTGGGCATTCAATCTAGCTATCTTCCACAACTCCTAATAGGGCTGGAATCTCCTAACAGAGATTTTAAGTCTCCTAAAAGGGACTCATATGTACTAAATGTTGTAATAGACTCCTAATAGGGCCCATCTTCTAACAAGAAATATTTTTATTACTACATCATCTTGTGGGTACCATCCCTACTAGGGTTTCCCTAGTTAACACATCTGGTGTTAATTGTGTATGAGTATCTTGATGTGGTTTTGGTTTATATTGCTCATATGGTTAAAGTTTAATAAGGTTAATAATTGTGAGATTAGTTGGATAACTGATTCACCCCCCTCTTAGTAATATTATTGGACTATATATTCTATCATAAAATGCCCTACCATCATTATGCAAGGCATGAAAAAAAGTAACAAATTTCCATACATTGCATATAGAAGCAAAAAAATGGGAACCACTTAATTTAACTTCTTAAAGAAAAATAATATGAGGTTTCCACTTGGAAAGTAAATCTTTCATTCTAGACATATGTTCAAGGAGGGACATCCCTTTATCATTCCAAGAAAAAACTTTGCAATTCACAATTAAGAAGCTATAGGGAGATTTTCTCCTACCTGTAAAATATGAAAACGATTACCAAGGGTGATGGACTACTCCAAAATTCTTGAATAATTTGAATTAGAGGGAGGAGATTTAGATATTTTTCTTGAAGAAGAAGGGGAATACATGGAACATCACTATAGGGAATGAGAGTTTGGATGAAAAAATGGTTCAAAAGAGCCTTGAGAAGAATTGAATCTCCTATTTGGTGCCTGAAGCTCATAAGGATCTTTCCTCATCCTTACTATCTTCCAACCATCTAGGTCCATGGAATTCTTAAATGAAGGAAAAATATCCATGGCCTCCTTATTTGAATCTTTCAAAATAGGGTGGCATAAGTTGGCTTTGTGATGAAACAGAAGTCAAAGAGTTGGATGAGGGTTGCTAAGGAGGATTTCTAGGAAGGGATGAGGACATGGTAGAGTTGGAGGATTAAAAATCCTTATTTTACTAGATTTGAAAATCTCTAATCATATTCCCATCTTGTCAGCAACAAAAAAGCATTAGGCCTATTTAAATAGACTATTGGTTGATAGAATTGAAACCCAAGGACAATTAGGTTAATATTTTTAGGCATATGATTATTCAATAATTTATAACACAAGCCTAGGGATGATCCATCAAATTAGAAAATTTATCTGAGTTGTTCTTACACCAGACATCTTTGCTAAGTTATCACGCAATATTACTTAGAACAGGCTGAAAAGAAAGGTCTAAAATGGAATTTCAACCCACATTAGATACTATGATATAGAGAGACCTTCAAAATTGAAATTTAAAGTCCATGCTTGGAGATATAATATTTGGCCACATATTACCTAGGTGCCATGTTGGCTCTTGGTTTAAAAGTTCTTAAACAACCAATTAAATGAAATAAAATGTATCTTGGGGTAGCTAATTCCTATTATGGATACACCTTGAATAAAGTTGTGCCAACTATAAGGCTATACTCCTTCTACACTTCATGCTCTACAAAACTTAGGCATGTGGACCTTGGATTCAATAAATGTCACAAGTGTAAGAATCTAGATCTAAATCTAACAAAGCAAATAATATCTTGCTTCTTCTATACTTATGCAATACAATTGGTATGCAATATGTAGTTACATAACCTAGATATCCACAAGCTAACTAAGCATCTCCCTTTCATCTCTAAAAATAGGAAAGGGAAATGATTAGTTTGATTAAAAATATTTCAGCAACAACCATAAATGAAACACCAAAAACATGCGATTTTCCAACTAAAACCAATGCCTAATCCATTGGGTAATAAGACATACAAGAAATGTAGAAATGTAACAAAAACTTATGAAATAACCTTGATGTATGAAATGATGCTTTACAACACTCCATCTCAATTATTTAAACTTGGCCTTCTTATCATATCCATATGTAATATCAACAGATCCATAATATTTACCAAGCATTTAATCAATCCCTTAGACTAAAGCATGGTAAATGAATATGTATCTCACAATAAAATACTAAAAAGGGAACGAACTTTATTTCATTCATTTCAAAACCCTAATAACTTACACAGATGGAGAGAGCCAAATCTAAAATTATTTTCATTCAACTTTGTTATTTCTCAATTACAATACATGCTTGACTCATAAAACTTACAAAACTACCAAGGATTCAACATAGATCCATATATCTACTCTAAGAAATGTACAATATATTTATCATACAATGGAAGGTGATGATAGGGTGGTGGAATCAAAAGTTGAGAACTTTCTCAATAGGTTGGAATCAACCCCATACAATGAGAAGAAAGAAGAAGATATATAAGAAGAAAGATGGGTCAGATTTGTTCTATAGCTACCATTTGTCCACTTGAATCAATTCCATCTGTTGAAGAAAATCCTTTCTCCTCCCTCCCCTTCAACTAAAGAATCAAATCTTATCATTTCATTGCAACAACTTGAAAAATATCTTGAAAATAATGAGAAAATCCCTTTAGGATGAAATTGGATCTACTACTAAACCGCTGCCAAAATGCCCATGAAAAGACTTTATCAACAAAATAGAAGTGTTGGTAAAACCTTATCCAAATTTGGCCCCTACCTAGATGATATTTTTTCCACATGATGTCTTTAACTATCATTGGTAAGGAAAAAACAACCAAGAAAGAAAGACAATTTAAAACTACCTTAAATGATGTTTGTGAAGTATATGCTTTAAACCTCTTTAATTGTCATTCTAACCTATAGAATCAAGAATAGAAATAGTTCATATATATTCAAGTGTAAACAACCTTATTCTAAGTGATATAAATGGAAATACAAGTAGGATTCTGCACTAATTTCCTTTTCTGTAGGAACAACTAATGGATTTGTTACTAGTGGTTGTAGGAGCAACAACATTCTTACTTAATCCTAAAATAGTGAAAGCTAATTCTACCAACTATGTTCTCTCACCAAGTGGTCCCCCTTAGATGAGTGAATCATTCCAAATTAAAGCTCAAATACTTAAAACACAATAATAGTAACTTTATCAATATAGACCATAAAATAATTAAACTAGAAAATGATAGTCTATATCTGATATGTTATTGCAATTACAATCTCCTTTTTTGTAACTATATCTAGGGCTCGACTCAACAACTTAATTTAAAGAATCTACAAAACTAATTTCCTAAGATCTAGCCTCAACAATGAGGATAGAACACAATAAATTTCATCACTACAATACACATCTCATCTAAACAAGTCTTCTAACAAATATAGCACATAATAAATACATAGTGGTTGCATAACCTTTCCATTGTTTCTTTTTTGCATGCTTCTTCCTTTAACTCGTTCCTATAAAAGATTAATACACATGCAACATACCAAAGGACATATTTATTCCAATAATTCATAATAACCATTTAATGCACATACAAACCAATCCTTGCTCACAATATTTTGGCTACAGGAACCTACCCTTACAAGTAAGAAAGGAAAAATCATTGTTATCTATAAACACACATATATAATCCCACTTATCTCATAAAAGTCTTAACTATAGTAGTATGTTCATTAAACTCTATAACATTAGGAAACCATAGAAAATAAGAGTAATTATAGGTTTATATAGAATATCATGATAAAATGTCATCAAACTTAAAAGTAAAAACCCCTTTAATAACCATAAAAACCTATGTGCCTATGCCATTTCCTTAGCCCATCATTCTTCCCATCTTAAGGGTTGGCTGGTATTCTAGAAACTATGTAGTTTTTGACTCTAACCTTCAGCCTGAAATCCTTACCAATACTGGCTTTTGATACTCCTTTCTGCTAGCTCCAATAATATCCCTTAGACTCTTTTCATTTCTCCAAAATTTGTACCTTAGTAGCCATGTCATATGTTAGGATTAACCTTAGATATAACAGTTACATGCAAATATAACGAATATTAGAAAATAATTGATCACACATAAGAGAACACAAGACACCAAGATTTAACATGGTTCACCCAATCCTAGGGCTACATCCACCAATAATAGGTCCAATATTATTATTATCTAGTTATTACAACCTAATTACAATCTGTGATCGCTTACAGCTCAATACTGCTGTAAGAACCAATTTCTACATCACACATTATGAAAATCCCTAACCCTAAGCCTTTTTATACAAGATTTTTTCCACTTACAAAATTAGGGCTAGAATAATATAAAAGTAGTAACCAACACCTTTTACAATATAAGTTCATTTTTGGCTTCGGGGTTGTGCCCCCAAAAAATCTTATGGGGGCATTGCCCCTCGACCCCACCATGTATTGCAATAGGGAGAATACCTGGGGCACTACTCCAAGACCCTATAGGGGCACTGCCTCTTTACCCCATCTTGGGGGTGCTGCCCCCAAACGCCCATAAAAATAATCTAGAGGGAAACCATATTGAATAAACCTCTAAGTCTGATTAGACTCCATATCACAACAATCTCCCACTTGGAGAGTGATTAGACTCCACAATAATAACCTCCCATTTGGAGACTGATCATAGGGCAACTAAACCTATAGCTCCCACTGGAATATCAAACCACCCTGGACTCTACTATCATTTTATTCTACTTATTCTAAAAGACCAACCGAAGTTGAAGAGGAGGTCAACTTCTCCCTTGTTACTACCTTGGTAAACATATCTGCTAGATTATCATATGTATGTATCTTTTCTAGCTTTAACTATCCATCATCCAAAACTGAGTGAATAAAATGGTATCGTAACTATATGTGTTTTTTCTTTGAATGCAAAGTTAAATTCTTTGCAATATGAATAGCACTCTAGCTATATGTGAACAAATAATTATATTTATGAGTGTGCCCCAATTCTTCCAAGAAGAACTAAAGCCATATCATCTCCTTGGTTGCTTCTGTAGCAGCAATAAACTCTACCTATGTAGTGCTGAGATGCCCCAAGTGACGAGGATATAAGATAATAACGAGATGCCTCGAGCAATAAGTACTCAATAATGTAATCATCCTACCCCCTTGAGAGTGAAATTGAAAGATGACACACTAGAAATATGGTATGAAGTAGTATATCATGAGATATAGAAGATATTTGAGAATTACCAACATGTAGAAGAGATTAGAATGATCTGAAGAAAAGAGATGTGATCAGAACGATCTAAAAAAAATTCAAAGTTGTTATCTAATGATTGCAAGGTTTGAAAGACCAAGTTTGACCAAAAGTTGACCAAATTTAGCCATAGTTGACTTGAGTTAACTATTTCCAAAATGGATTTTGAAAATATGGAGAATGTAGAGTTGAAAGGATGCCAAGAATCACAAAGTATCAAAAAAATTTGGGCTGCACAAGTGTTCGATCGCATTGGTCCCCTAAATTGCAAAACACATTTTTGAGGCTCTTAGGTGTGCCAACTTTTGGATTCAATTTTGAAAATGGATTTAGAACAGTCAAATTAGCCAGGGGTGTGATTTTCCCACAAATCTAAGTACTTTGAAAAATTTGGTCAACAATTATATAAGGGCCCAAGGGGTCATTTTCAATTCATTTGTGCTTTTTGTCTTCTATTGATTTGAGCTCTGAGAGAGACATGGTAGTAAAGGTGAGATATTATCAATTTGAGTGCTCCAGATGGGATAGTCAGCTAGTAGACTATGGACCATCAGTGAATCATTGATTCCTTTCCTTCATACTTTCACTTTCACATATTTTGATGTCATTTATTGCATTTATTAGCATATTTTAGGATTTTCCAATCAGTCTTCGTGCGAGACCTACCTTCTTTTGTGTGAAGATCTTCTTTCTTTGTGCAAAGAAATAGGGTTCACTATTTCTTCACGTGCGATGGGGAGGATCTTCACATGGGAGACACTATGTCTTGCACGAAGAATGAGATTCTTCACATGAGTCAATTCATTTCTCATATGAACAACTCTTTTCTCACATGGATAGCTCTTTTCTCATGCGATGACATGATTCTTAGTGCAAAGAAAGAATTGTTTTGTGTGAAACTGGGAGAACTTCGAGCGAGATTTCAAAAATTTTGCACAAAATCTCATGATATTCATGTTTAAAAGTTTTATTTTCATGCTCAAAAATTGTATTTTAATTTGTTTTGATGCATCATTTTGACTTGATACTGATTGTTTTGTGTGTCACTTGTTGTTGTGCGTGTAGGAGGTCTTTGGTGAAGTTGCACTCATATTGCATTACCCACCATATGGGGAGTTATTGTGAAGTCTTGATGACGCTGATCAGGCACACATTGCGTGATTGGGTTTGTCTTCACTATGCCAGATTCCAACCGTGATGGTGAATCACGACCTTCTCATCGCATTGGTAGAGCATTTCCATTCAGAGATGAACACATTTCATTTTTTGATGTGTGAGATGACAATTACCCCAGAGGATATATGGAGGATCTTGAGGATCCCATTTCACAGTGCTTGAGCTGTCTATGATATAGTTCCCCAAGTAGTGATAGAGGCACTATCTATTGTTTTTGAGAGAGAGGTACCGAGGGGTAGGGCCATTAGTTGGGATGAGATGATGCACACCTATGGACTGATGCATAGGCTGGCATCTTTGCTAGCTATATTTTTGAGCTGTTTCTTATGTCTTGATAGAGGACATCATGGCTTGGAGTGTGGGTGGGGAGTCATGCTCTGCAGGATGCTAGAGGCACCAGAGATCTTTGGGTGGGGTCAGTGCATGTTGGCTCACCTTTTTCATGAGATGCATGAGGTCATCTTCCATGAGAAGAAGACCATGGCAGCAGGAGTATATGTGTTGTAGATCTAGGCCTGGGAACATCTTCCCATATGCAGGCCAATTTTTGAGGATGCTAGAGAGCCCATGGAGCCATATACATGCAAATGTCAAGGGTACATTACCTAGGTCCACCTGGATAAGATTAAGCATTGGCAGACACATCTTGATGACCTAGTCTTCATTGTATGGTGACCTAGGAGAGAGACAGAAGACTGGGATGATGCCCCTAGAGAGCTACCATGGATGTTCAGTTCTTGACCTCTAGCAGGCAGGACTACATTAGTTATTGAGAGATTTGTGATATCACGAGTGTGGCGGCAGTATGGCTGAACATAGGACATTTTTGCTGAGTACTACACCTATGCTAGGTTATATAAGGCCATTGAGCGAGGATGGCTAGCACGGATGGACCAAGGGCAGTCCATGATAGATATTCATAGCCTAGCTATAGTTTAGTGGGACTACCTGCCAGAGGTAGTAGATGCAGGGGTGATGCTTGCATATCAGTCATTTTTGATCAGCCATCCGTTCCCACATTTTATAGATCCACTAGGGATAGCAGTGCAGGGATAGAGGTAGGTGCCCCAATAGTAGCAAGCATAGCCAGAGCTAGTAGGTTAGCCACATCAGTAGCCATGGGTTTAGCACTAGGTACAATAGATGTTGATTCCCCATGTCAGATGGGATCAGACCCAGGTGTCAGGGGTAGTGGGACTGGACAGAGTCAGCACCATAGGTAGAGGATAGAGGAGGAGGCCCCTCAGAAAGAGGCTCCACAGTAGCAGGAGGCACCACCACAGTGATAGGCACCGAAGATGCTAGATGAGGATATGCCAGATCAGCCAGTAGGTGGGGTACAAGACACTATACGACAGTATCAAGAGAAAATCTGTCAGGCCTCCCGATAGTTGGGGGACCTACTAATTTTAGTGGTAGTCTGGGATGCGTAGTTGGTGGAGAGATAGTGAGAGATAGACTAATTGGGAGAGTGTGTGGAGACAACAGAGTAGAGATTAGAGCTGGCACAAGATGAGGTTTGCTTCTAGTCAGCTTGGGTAGTGTACTATTATGCTGCATATAAAAGTACAATACCTAATGAGACACTTCAGGTTCAACACTTTTCTTAGTATGCTCGAGAGTTTGGACGTGCACAACCTCCTGTTAGACTAGATATGCCACTACCATCGCCACCTGCTGCTCCTGCTCCTCCTAGAGGTGATGGTATAGGAAAAAGTTAGACGCTCTATGCCTGATCTTTGATTTTGATCCTTGGCTATGTATCAATTGGTGTGCAGCACCACATGTATCATCTTTGATCGATTGTGCTTGAGTAGCACCCATTTTTTTGGTACTGATCCATTTGTTTGATATATATATATATATATATATATATATATATATATATATATATATATATATATATATATATATATATATATATGAGATCTTGAGCCAAGTATCCCTGTGTACATGTCATTGTCTATTTTTGTTTTACTTTGATGTACATGAGATGTATGTTGTACTTGGATAGAATGCATATGTATGGATTTACATCTCACATAGTGTTGCATGTTTTTTACTTGATAGTGACAGGTATTCCATTGAGGAGCATGAATCAACAAACCAAATGCTTGTGCAGTCATGAAGGAACTTGATACATGTGGAGATGCCCCCAATCCTTCATCACAAAGGGTAGGAACAGAATGACCATCAAATTGCATACTTATGCAAGTGAAGAATGTAATGCAAGACTATGTGAAATGCAACCCTAGGTCTGGTTACCAAGCCTCAATATTTAATCATCACCAGATATAGAACAAAGCTCATAGGTCATACAATTCCCACTGACATTGCAATCATGGAAATATGAATATAACATACGTTATTGGTTTTTCGGCATAGAATGTAAGCATTCGAGGCACAAGAAGCTAGATTAACTAGAAAATTTGTCCCTTTTAATATAGCAAGTTAACATAAGCATCGGAGCATAAATGCTAGGATGACCTGAATGGTGCTTGCATGACAGGCACACCAAACACACGAGAGATCCCTCTTATGCTAAGTATTTAGTATTCATTCTGTTCGCAAATGACCCTTGCATTCATAACCTAAGACAAAAGTGTGCTAGATATACTCATAGTGACCCGTACGTTCACTTAGCAGGATGAGTATCAGTATTTACTGTAGCATGAAGAGTTCACTCCAACAAACAAGGAGAAGAACCAATGTTATTGGCATATTCATATAAAAGAAGTCGAGGTACACACAGCTATCCAATATGAGATGGAGGCTCTTATAGTGGACACCCCTTTTATAGGAATAGATCAACTTATTGGAACTAAACTGCAAATAGAAAGCAAAGAAAAAGATCATGCCCCCAATCATTGCTTCTCTAGTCAAAGATGACATCATTGAGTTGCTCGAGGAGATATGATAAAGAAAAACAAAGTAAACAAAGAAAATGCTTAGCATATCCAAACAATTATATCATTTTTGAGTTCAATGGTTTGGGATTGATGTCAAATGTTAGTGTCTAGAACATCTTTGAAAGAAATCTCTTTAGTAGAGTGATGACAGTAGGCAAACATAGTCAGAACGACTGGTGACTAAGGTCAAAGAGGAATCTTCATGATATAGAACCTAAGAAGGAGTGAGCGACAATAGATAGACATAGCCAAGATGACTGGTGACTGATGTAAGAGAGATTTTTCATAAAAGAATCTGGACACATGACCTTAGCAAAAATAGGCAGACACAATTGAAACAACTAGTGACTGTTGTGAAAGAGATTCTATGAGGAAAATCTTGAAAAGAGTGACACTAGCAACAGTAGGTAGACCCAGTGAGGACCACTAGTGACTATCGCGAAGGAGATTCTATGAGGAGAATAAAAAATAGTGACACTAGTGACAATAGGCAGACACAGTGAGGACCACTAGTGACTATCATGAAGGAGATTCTATGAGGAGAATCTTGAAAAGAGTGACTCCAAGGGGGAATTCCCATGAGCTATGACAAGACTCAATCCATGGATACATAAGTAGAAAGTAGGAAAAGCAAAAAAGAAAAAGCATGAAAGTGACTGTACAGAATAGCCAGAAGATGCACTGCAAGATGGGGCATTTGGAACAAGAGGTGCCTATTTAACAAGTTTTTACTTCTTGGTAGGATTTCCTTTTTTTGCTACCATGATGCCTGTTTCTAGATTTTCACCAATGGCACTTTTCTTGGTTTTCAATTTTTTTGTATTTTTCTTTTTTTGGTTTTCTTGGTATTATTGAGATTTTTCACTTTTTTTGGTGTTACCAAGGAGCCTATTGCTAGGTTTTCACTAGGGTAACAATTTTTTCAAGACTTTTTCTGATTTTTAGGTTTTTTTTAAGACATATAGATATGTACAAAGAGCTTGCTGAGATTAAATCAACTATAGAACTGCTTCAGGTGGAGAGTGTTGATAGGCTCTTTAAGCACTTCTCCTTCAGTTGTGGAAAGCTGATAGGTGCCAGATCCATATACTACAGTCATGATGTATGGATTGATCCAATTTGGTTCAAACTTTCCTTTTTGTACTCGCTATTAATGATTCTTGGGGTTCTCTCTCAGGATGAGATCACCCAGCTGGAAGTCACGTGGCCTGACCCTTCGATTGTAGCTTCTTTCCATTCATTGTTGATATGCTCGCAGATGATCACATGCCACTTGTCATCGTTCATCTCGGAACACAAGCTCTTCAAGCCAAGCTATCTTGTAGTCATCATCAATGATAAGACCTTTCATAGAGATTCTCAAAGTAGGAATCTCAATCTCTATTGGAAGCACAATATCCACCCCATACACCAATGCAAAGGGAGTCATGCTTGTTGGAGTTCTAATGCTTGTCCTATATGCCCACAGGGTTGGATTGATCTAGAGATGCCAGTGTCTCTCTAATTTGTTGATTGTGCAATGAAGAATTTTGAGGATCACCTTATTGGATGCCTCAACCTAGCCATTACCTTGGGGGTAATAAATGGAAGACCAATGTTGTGTGATTCTAAATTTATTGCATAGTTCCTTGAGGTCTTTATTCTTGAACTGTCCTCCATTGTCAGTAATGATTGAGGAGAGTACACCATATCTAAAGATGATTTAGTTTGTGATAAAAAGTGCTACAATTTTTCCATCAGCAACTATGAGAGGGACTGCCTCTACCCATTTCGTGAAGTAATATGTAGCTATGATGATGAACTTATGTCCATTAGAAGAGGTTGGGTGAATCTAACCCACCAAGTCGAAGGCCCATTATTGAAATGGCCATGTTGTAGTAGAGAGAATCAACTCTCTAGTTGGAGTGTGAATGAGATTCCTATGTAGCTAACACTACTTGCAGGACCTAGCATACTTGATAGCTTCTTGGTGCATTTTAAGCCAGTAGTAACCAGCACGAAGGAGTTTGCAGGCTAGTGTCAGGCCATTGGAATGAGATCTACAAATGCCCTCATGAACATCAATTATTGTGCATTTGGACTCATCAGGTTCTAAACACCTAAGGAGTGTTCCATCGAGACCTCTCCTATACAGATCATCAGTAATAATGACATAGTGTGAAGCATTACGGATTAGGTAACGTTTCTCATTCTGGGTCAAACCTTTTGGAATAGTTTGATTAAAAAGGTAAGAATAGATGTGATGGTAGCGGGATGATTCTTGTCCTATAATAGAATAGATCATCCTAGAATTAGGGGTGTCATAGGCTGGGTAGCGTAATGCTTCCACCAAGAACTCATGTCGGAGATCATTTTTTGGCATTTGTAGCAGGGAGGCCAGAGTGGCCATGGCATTAGCCACTTTATTATTTGCTCATGGAACTTGCTGGAAGGTGATGTGTGCAAAATAATTCTTCAAGTCATCAACCATGCACTTGTAAGGAATTAGTTTCTCATCCTTTGTTTGATACACATCATTTACTTGGTTGATAACAAGCTGAGAGTCACCAAAGATGTCTAACTGATACACTCTCCATTCAGCTGTAATTTTTATGCCATTGATCAAAGCCTCATATTAAGCAATGTTATTTGTACAAGGAAACATAATCTTGTATGCTTTGGGCAATGAGCATCTCTCTGGTGTAATAAAGAGTAATTCAGCACCTGATCCCTATTGCATGAAGGACCCATCGAAGAACATAACCCATGTATGGTGTGTGAGTGTCAAATTTGACTCATCAAGGAAATCAATGTTCATTGGTAGGAGACTCTGTATGGGTGCCTCGGCCAACTAGTCTGTAATTTCCTATCCCTTTATAGCCTTGCGTTCAACATATTGAATGTCAAACTTACTAAGTATCATGACCCATTTAGCCAATCTTCCTATGAGAGCTGCCTTACTGAGCAAGTACTTTAGTGGATCTATTTTAGCCACAAGCCATGTAGTGTGGGCAAGCATGTAGTGTCTCAACTTCTAGGAAGCAAAGACAACTACCAAGCAAGCTTTCTCAATAATGCTATAGTTCTTCTCATAAGAAACTAGTGTTCAACTCAAGTAGTAAATAGCTCTTTCTTTGTTGTTTATATCTTTTTGAGCCAACATGATTCCAAAAGATGTTTCAGTGGTTGAAATGTATAAAATAAAAGGCTTCCCATGAATAGGAGGCATAAGAATTGGAGGATTGACAAGATATTGTTTGATCTATGTTAAGCTTTTCTCACAATCCTGGCTCCAATTGAATTTCACACCCTTATGTAAGGTCTTTGTGAAGGGTTGTGATCTATCTACCAATTGTGAAATAAACCTACGAATAGATTGAAGCCTTCCCTGTAGTCCTCTCATCTAACTGATGTTCTGAGGTGGTGGCATGTCCATTATCGCTTGTACTTTCTTTGGATCTACTTCAATTCCTTTTGCAAAAATAATGTATCCTAGCAACTTCCCTAATGTGACACCAAATGTGCATTTCTTATGATTGATCTGAAGACTAAATTTTTCCATACGATCTAGGATGGGTGCCAAATATTGCAGATGAGTATTATGTTTAATGCTTTTGACCAAGGTATCATTGACGTAGACCTTCATGGTTCTATGCATAATGTCATGAAAAATTGTAGTAACAACCCGCTAATATGTAGCACTAGCATTCTTCAAACCAAATGGCATCACATTTCAACAAAAGGTTCCCCATGCACATGTGAAAGCCATTTTCTCCTGATCTTCAGGCACAATTTTTATTTGATTGTATCCAAAAAAACCATCCATAAGTGAGTACATCTCATAGCCAGCCGCCATGTCCACAATCATATCAATATTAGGGAGTGGAAAGTCATCTTTAGGACATGCCAAGTCAAGATCACAAAAGTCTATACAAACCTTGACAGATTTATCATGCTTGAAAATTAGAACAATATTGGATATCCATTCAGCATAATCAATTGGACAGATGAAACCAGCCTTTAGGAGTTTCTCCAATTTAGCTTTGACGAGCAATGCAACATGAGGGTGCATTTTTTGAAGCTTTTGTTTAAGTAGTTTAATGCTTGGTGCTATGGAAAAATGATGCATGATAAGATTAGGATCCAATTGTGGCATGTTAGAGTATGTCCAAGAAAAAATTATTTTCTTTGCCTTGAAAAAGGTGATGAATTATTACTTCTCTTCAGGTGACTGTGACTTTGCTAGATGTATAATATGAGGATGTTCTTCTATGCCCAGGTTAATTGGCTATGTCAGCTCTATCAACATTGATGATCTCTCCTGAAAGTGACTGGGAAGGACATCAAATATCTCATCTGCAAGTGCCTCAAAGAGGTTTTCACCCTTTGATACATCTTTTGTTTTTACTTTTTTCAGTTTTGACACTACCACAATGTGGTTTTCACCATCAGACCTTTTGTATTTTTTCTTTTAATTGAATGACTAAGATATTTGATGTTAGCCTCAATCATGTTGATACTCTGCTCATTGGTGGAAGACATTATAGGTTCGATAGCATTTAGGTAACAGGCGAGAGCATAGTCATTTTGGAATGTGAGGATTTTGTTAGATGCATTAGGGTTCCAGTCTATAAGCTCAGGATGTATGAGTGAGAGAGTAGTGGCTGGTTCAATTGCATTTACAGTATAGTCATTAAGTGTGTGGACCAGCAATTAGAGACCTATGGTGACTTCATCCATAGGTGTGTTCAAATGCCTCAAAATATGAACATTAGTAAGTGACAATTCTAGGACACTAGTTGGATCAGACCCATGTGACCTAACCCTAGATCTTTCACCCACTTCGATCTAGTTTTCATAGACATGTACTTGATCAATGTCTTTATAAGTTGTAGCTTTTGAAAGAGAGTCAAATTCATATTCAAGAGAATCGGTGCTACATGGTGAGAGATTATAGAACTCCCCAATAGTGATAGGGACATACTCGCCTTCATCCTTTGGATTCTTACACAAATACTCAATATGGCATGACTAACTAGATTCTCCCTTTTCTAAATGATATTTGAGTTGCTTAGTATTGTCCTCAAAAGAATCAGTAGAACCATCCATAATGCTAACATGTGGCACAAAGTCATCTGGCTTAGCAAAGAATTTAGCAAGATCATAAGGGATAGGATGAGGATAGGAATCCTTATCATCAGATTCTTCCTCTTGAGTACCTGACTCAGATTGTGACTCATTTTTAGATGAACTCTCAGGTATGAGTATGAATTTGTTTGATCCCAAATGGATAGGGACCTTTTTAAACCCTAGGCCAATTCTATCATTATTGCTTCAAGATTTTGTTTTGATAGGATCAATTAGGCCATTGTTATTGCACCCAATAGGGATGATTCCCTTGTAACCAAAATGCTTCATAAGCCTAAGACTAGGCCCATATTTCTTAGGAGTAATTTCTTGAGCTTGTTTTGTTAGGTCCACTAGAGCCTCTTCTTTGTAAAGCCATACAACAATGACTCTATTTTCGCTTTCATCTTCTAAGGGAACTGTAGCCTTGATAAAAGCACCATTATACTTGGTCTGAGGTGTCAGCACGAATGACTTCTTTGCCTCTGAGGGTCTCCCATAATGTTGAGGAGACTCTGGGAGAGATGTCAATGAAAGCACTAGTTCAATGTAATACTCTCCCATGCCAGTTTCTTTCAGTTTGAATGATTGATCAATTTGTTTCAGCTTATTGTCATGATAATCAGTGGACTCATGGTTCACAGGGATGAAAGTTTTAGCAGCTTTGAGCATATTGTAGGTTTAGCTAGTAGTGGCAGGGATAGTAACTTCAGAGCCATGAAATGGGAACTTAATGCATTGGTGGTATGTGGATGGTACAACACGCATCTCATGTATCCATGGCCATCCCAACAAAATTTTGTAAGCGAAGGGAATGTCAAGCACCTGACAAGTGACATCCCTCTCTACAAGACCGACACGAATGGGTAAAACCACAACGCCTAGAGACTTTCGTTCTGCTTTTTCATATGCTTTGATAGTGATCTTTCATTGAGGATCGATAGAGTCCTTAGAATAATTCAATTATCTAAGAAGAGTAGCAGAGACAATATTTAGGCTAGTGCCATTGTCAATGAGTACCCGACAAACACGTGTCTGGTGGATCATAACCTCAATGTGTAGAGGCTGATTGTGTGGGTCATTCAGTAAGTTGTGATCCTCCTCGAAGAAGGTCATAAGATAAGGTGAGGTCAGGTGACCTACCATGGATTGGAATCGCTCAAGATCAAGTTCTTGAGGAACATTTTACCTCAGCAAGGGCTTTATCTAGAATCTGCCTGTGAGTAATTGAGATTTTAAGCAGCTCAAAGATGGAAATCTGAGCATTAGTTTGTTTTAGCTGATCGAGATCATTATAACTAGTTGTAGTCAAGTTCATTGTGGCTTTTGCACCTTTACCAGATGGACCAGCAAGGGCTTTGTCTTTGTGTTGTTCAGGATTTGAAGAAGGAGGCGCAGGGCCTTTGAGCACCAACTTGGCACAAGAGTGAGTGACAACATTAACATAGTATTTCGAAGGTATATTATCCATTTCATTGGAAGTTGGGCCCCTCAAAACAAATGGTGTCTTGGATTTGTCATTATCTTGCTTTCCCTTAATGGTAATAACATTGCAATATTCAAAATCCATAGGTTCAACCATGTGAATGACATTGTCATCATTGGAATATGTATAGATGACCTTGTTGTAGGGTTGTGGTTTTGAAGTCTCTCCTTTTTCATAAGTTGGGAAAGGTTCTTTGAACACCTTATGATCCAAATTTTTGTTATGTCCATCTACCACAAGATCACCAACATCAATCATGTCCTGGACTTTATGGTGCAATTTTATATAGTTGCTAGTTTTGTGTCCCTTGTTTTGATGATACTCATAGAATGAGGTCTCATTTCACCATGGTGGACATGGTTGTAGATCATAGGGACAAGGGTTATCCATCGGTGAAATAAGCTTATGTTGTAGCAATGTTTTGTAAACCACATCCAAATGTTCTCCCAAGGGCATATATTCTCGCTTGGGGCATGTTGCCCATGAGTTTCTTGGTTTTTTCCTAGGCATCTTATTGTTAGGGGGAGGTTTCTTAGAATTTTTGGCTACTTTGACGCAGTCTATGAGATTAAATGTTGCTTTAGCAGGTTTGGGTGTGACATTGTCAACAACTCCATCATGTACAATTTCTTGGTTCTTGTTGACATGTTTGGTTTTATCCTTGTTGGAAGTGGAACCTTGTTTTATGTCTCTCTAAAGAGTGAGTTCACTTTTCTTGACCATAAATTCCTCAATAAAAATAGCTTGTGTAATCATGTCTTCAAAGGTATGTGGACCTTGAAGTTGGACTCTGTATCCAAAATCAGGTAGGAGGTTATTAGTGAAAATGTCAAGCTTCTTCGTTTCTAGAATTTTGTGAGAATACTTAGTATATAGTTGTCTCCATCATTGGACAAATGTGAGAAAAAGCTCACTAACTTTTTGTTTAAGGTTGCATAGATCTTGAATATTGATAGGATGTTGAATGTTATGAGAATATTGCTGAACAAAGAGATTAGCAATTTCGTCAAACATCTTGATACCAAGAGGTAAATGTGAGAACCACTCCAAAGCCTGACCACCTAGGCTTCTAGCATATAAATGCATGAGGTAGGTTTGATCGTGTATAAACTCCATAGACAAAGCACCAAATTCCTACAAGTGATCTTGGGGATTAGTAGTACCAAAGTACTTGTCATATTTGTGTAATTCTATGCCTCATGGGAAAGGTGGCATGTGTATGCTTTTGTCAAATGGAAATGGACAAAGAGCATCCAATGTGTATGTCTTTGTGGGTTTCTCTTTCTCATGCATCATCTGAGCCAATTGGTCTTGCATAATTTTTAGTTGTTTTTGGAGTTTAGAAGTCTCAGTTTCTTCTTCAAGTGTGATAATGGTTTCCACATTAAAATGAGAGGGCAGTTTAGCTCCCTCTTGGGCAAGTTTCAGAAAGTACTTTTCTTTCTCTTCATTGAGTAGGATTCCCATGACCTTTTGGAAGTTTTTGTCTCTTTGATATTTTGCTATGTGTTCAGGGAGTATTTCCACCTCTTCCTATTCCTTATCGATGTCATAGTCTTTATCTTTCTCTTTGTCATTCCTAGGTGGTTCTTGATGTCAACTATGACTACTATGTTCAGGTTCATGATTAGTCATTTTAGGAATGTGTTTAGTTTTAGTGTGTTGTGTTTCAAAAAGTCCTTTAAAAAAATGATTAGACATCGTGTTTGGTAATGTAGGACTTCTTCCTATCTCAGTATCCTCTTGGTGCAAAGGATTCCTAACTTGTTGCAAGTTTATGGAAAATATTTGTTGAGTTTGAGGTGACCTGGCAGGTGAGGGTGATCGTGAAGATGCCTCACTAGCCAAACTAGATACATATTGCATAATAGAAGGTAAGTGACCTTTGCCACAATTACGACCCATAGCATGACCACGTCTAAGTCTAAGAGGATAAAACACTTTTCCTCTTCTGGTTGAAATAGTTATAGACAAGGACAAAAAGCTAGAACCTAGACAAGGATTACACTAAGACTAAGTTTCAAAAAGGACGAGATAATAGCAAGAATGCAATCCATCAAGGCACAAATGGTCTGATTTAAAGGCTAGAACAGCCAAAGATTATGATCAATGTGACACAAGGTATGACAAGCATTAAGAAATGAAGACAACAGGCAACTTAAGAGACAAGACCAGTCAAAGTACAAGACATAAGTCTTCAGCTAAGCGAATTGTCACTATTTTAGGACTACTTGCAGAAAGAGAGCGATAAAAAAATGCAAAAAAAAGATAGTGTGTTGGGTGCAAATAGCTAAAATAGACCCAAATTGGTAATGCTAACACAAAGTCTCACGTGAGAAACCTTTACAGGCTATGCGAAGAAGTTTTACGGGCCGCATGAAGAAGTTTTCTGGGTTGCGCGAAGGTCAATGATAGTGTTTTAATTTCGAGCAAGAAAGTTAATAGGGTCCCATGAAGACTCATGACAAAAGTTTAATTTCATGTGAGGACAAAATGATTTTGCATGAGGACCCGATGATTTTGTGCAAGGCTAAAAAGTTTTTGCGTGAGAAGGTAGACCAGTTTTACAATAGCAACTGAATTTAATAAAGTTTCTAGACTTTTCAAATAGATTGGGCAGATTTATCAGGTAGATTTGATTGGACGGATAGCAAGGTTGACCTAGTAAGATGTTTGGACAATGTTTTGAGTTTGCAATTTCAGGCAAAGTGTTCAAAGAAGACAGTGGGAAGCAAGTAGTAGTAGAAAACAGTCTTGTCGATGACAAGGCAACTCGACAGGATAGGGGAGTCTTGAATTTTCTTTGTTGTAAAAGGGTTTGGACTTTGTTGATGACTCAATAAAAAAAATACTTTATCCCTAGAAAGAAAAATTGGTAGAGAAGGCAAAACCTTTGTCCCACATCTTATGCACATGCATGTACCTCACACAGCTATGTCATCCCCTAGAGGACACCCATGTTTTTGGTATATTCAAAGGACTCAATAGTATATGCTGAATGAGTGCCCTTATGGTAGGGGAAAAGCATGTATACCACCTTCAAATGTCCAATAGCATACCTATGGTGAGTTCTATAAGAGAGATTCTTCCCCCTCCTTGCACAAAGATTATTCCTCCTTTTGGAGGTGAATCGGGTAGCTTCTAACTAAGAGGTTTTTACTTGGCTTCTTTTTGCATTAATTCTTGGTGGCTTTGTAAGCGAAGTTGAGACCAGCAGTGCACACCAGCATCTAAAAGTACACACTACTTGATTAACAAGCTAGAGGCTGCCACCGACCAGTGCATAGACAGAGCCTCCCCTTGATATGCAATATCAAGAATCAAGGGGAAGAAATTAATCCAACTTTGGAGTCTTTCACTCTATAAAGCATCTTGATTATAGTGAGTTGGAATCTTTGGTGAAAGGAGTGTGCTCACTTAGGTCATTCCTAGAGGTTGGATCACTCTGGTAGGCCCTCTAAAGGATTGAAATAGACTGGTGGTTTAGATCTAAGGGTTTGAGTTTTTGATTTTCCTCAAGGGGAAAAAGCATAATCCTCTACCTTATTTCCTCGCCCAAGCATGCAAGAAAATTTAATTACTGACTTGGCTTAATCAATCCAAACTCATTCTTCCTTAAAGATTTTAATTTCCTAAAAGGAAATCATTGTCTTATCATAGAAGTGAATAAGTTTTGGAGAACCACTGAGCTGCTTGCCTCCCTCAGAATGTCGTCTTTCAGAATCGTCTAGGTTTTTGATTCACTCTCGGTCATGACCTCTGAGAAGTGAAGAGCATATTCCCCTATTCTTCCATCTTGCATCCTAAGAAGTTCGCAAGCCCTAGTTAATCTAATTTTGAAAGCAAGAAAGGAAGACACATATTGTTTTGTGGGTTTGAAAATATTGATCTTTGACAAGTGTATCTTTGACAGTGTCTTGCAACAAAACTGTCAGTCTATTTTCGAGTGGGTTTTAAAAGGAATCTTTGGCAATACATCCTACAAACAATGGTTAAGCTACAAGAAATCTAGAGAAATAGATCAACACAAGTACGTTAGCAAAATCAGATAAGCTAAAGATCAAAAATGTTAAAAAAAAAAGCTGCTATTACAAGATCTTACGCGAGATTTTTGATAGAGCCATGCGAAATTGTTTTAGGCTCACGCAAAATTTTGTCATAGCCCACGCAAAGAAAATAGGTGCCACATGAAGTTTCACATGCTCAGGCACTTTCTCACATGACACACAAAGAATCTTCGTGCGAAGATTCAGAATCCTCAAGCAAAAATAAACAGTCTCACGTGAAGATTCCTAATTTTGTACGAAATTGTATGGATAGAGAACCTAAAATTTAATTTAAAAAATGTAGAGACGCCCTGAGAAATTGATTTTCTTGGGCCCTACAGTGGGTGCCAAAAATTTATATGTGAAAATGCGAGCTATGCTAACACACACACTTCAACATGGTCCTTATTTGTGGATTCATCTCAGAATGAACATTGGATTGTTCATCTAAAATTAGTAGGCAAAGTGACCTATTTTCTTCTATCTAAAGGGAATTGCTTGTTAGATATCCTTAGATTTGAGGTGTTAAGCAACTAGACCCTCTAAGAAAGAAGGATTTAAAAGAAAATGCGACTAATCTATATGATATGCAAGTAATCTAGATGAAGTGCAAGAAATTAATCTAGGAAATAAAAGACATTAAGCTAAATGTATGCATTGTTATTTTAAATGAGAATTTAAATGCAATAGCAATATGAAAGCTAGAAAGTTGAGTACTCAATTCGATAGCAATTCAATACTATTCAAATTCCAACCTCTGTAATGAGGAAATGAGGGTCTCTTAAATAGACTTTCCTAGAATCCATCAACGGTTGAGATCGATTTCAATCAACAGTCAGGATTGAAAATGAAGTTCAGTCATAAAGGAAGATTCTTAAATCAAAGGGAGTTAACTGGCTCAGATTTGAGTGTAAGAGTCAGTCAACTCAGATAGATTTTAGTGTAAAAGCAAGTGATCTAGGTCACTTCTAATTTGATCAGCAGTGAACTAGGAATTTCCTTTTTGAACTGAAGAGAGATTTTGGAGAGATATTTAATTTAATAAAATGAGATATGCTCTCATAATTACCTTTTTCATTTAATTAAATAATTCTATTTAATTAATTAGAGGCACTTTTCTTATTTAATTAAATAACTTCATTTAATTAATTAGGAATAACTTCCCATTTAATTAAATAACTTTGTTTTAATTAATTAGAAGTAAGTTATCCATTTAATTAAATAATTTTGTTTCATTAATTAAAATAGGCATATTTATTAAATTAAATAAATTTAATTCCATAGTACATTAGCCTTAGGATATAATTTAATTTAATTAAAGTATAAGTACTTAATAATTAAATAAAATATTAATCAATAGGTTTAATGTGACTAATATGAGTAAATACTATAGGAATTAAATAATAAGCATGATGAATGTAGATTAGGGTTTTCTGCATTTGACAATTAAGTCAAGTAATGAGTAGCAGAATAAGACTTTGCCTAGTGAAGTAGGACTTTAGGATTGATAAAAAATACACCATAATTGGTATCATGGCAATGAGCTAATTTTGTGGTATTACGATGCATAGTCACACAATGAAAGAGGATAGTCATATAATGATGTTAGTGACTGTGCAAGCCCTACTATCACACATGTGAAGTTTTGTATAGATTGTGATTCGACAATACTATTGTAATTGTAATTAATTAATTATCTTATTATAATTAAATGGGAAAGCCTCAAGGCTCACTCAAGGAATTATTATGAAGATGTGGTATACAGGAAAGTTATTTTCCTTGTTTTTTTTGTGTGAAGTATATATGTCGTATCAAGTAGAAGTGCAAAGTGTGAAAAAAGAAAAGAGTGCTTATTGAATGCAAGTAAGAAATCCAAGGGATTATTGGATGCAAATTGTGTGATTTGGTTACAAGGCCTGAAGGAGTAGAAGTTTGGTTGATAGGACAAAGATAGAGGAAGGATGTAAATTTCATTTCTATTATTCTTTAAAGAATAATATAGAGATCATTTGGAGAGTGGGTTCATTGGTCTTAATGTTGAAGTTGTTTGGGCAGTCAATCTAGCTATCTTCCACAACTCCTAATAGGGCTGGAATCTCCTAACAGAGATCTTAACTCTCCTAAAAGGGACTGATATGTACTAAATGTTGTAATAGACTCTTAATAGGGCCCATCTTCTAACAAGAAATATTTGTATTAGTACATCATCTTGTGGGTACCATCCCTACTAGGGTTTCCCTAGTTAACGCATCTGGTGTTAATTGTGTATGAGTATCTTGTCGTGGTTTTAGTTTATATTGCTCATATGGTTAAAGTTTAAAGTTTTAGTTTATAGTCCATAGAGAAACGTTGCAACACCTTCTCAACATAATCAACCTGAGATAGTATCAATGTTGTGTTCTTCCTATCTCTACAAATCTTCATACCAAGGATTTTTTTTGCTCCCCCAAAATCCTTCATACCAAATGAATGTGCTAACTGACGTTTCAACCCCTTAATATGATCCATGTTAGACCTAGCTACAAGCATATCATCAACATATAAACATAAAATAATTTAGCTATCATCATCCAAACTCTTAAAATAAACACAATAATATGAATGAGACCTATTATAGCCATGCTCATGCATAAACCTATCAAATTTAAGATACCATTGCCGAGGTGCTTGCTTCAAGCCATATAAACTTTTCTTCAATTTGCACACTAAGTTCTCCTTACCTTTGACCTCAAATCCCTGTGGCTGAATCATATAGATTTCTTCATCCAAATCACCATGAACGAAGGCTATTTTAACATCCAGCTACTCTAAATGCAAATCTTCAGTAGCCACAATACTTAAAATAGTATGGATAGAAGTCATTTTAACAATAGGAGAAAATATCTCATCAAAGTCAATTCCCTTTTTCTGTGAAAATCCTTTTACAACTAACCTAGCCTTCAATCTTTTCTTACCTCCTTCCTCTTCTTTCAACCTGTAAACCCACTTATTCTATAAAGCCTTTTACCTATAGGAAACTTGCACAAATCCCATGTTTTATTCTTCAGCAAAGAGTCCATTTCATCTTTCATTGCAGACTCCCACTGAATCTTAGTATCCACCTGCACAACTTCATCATAACTTTCAGGTTCACCGGCATCAGTAAGTAAAATAGAATACAAAGAGGGAGAAAATCTTTATGGAGGTCTAATTTTCCTTGTTGATTGTCTAACATTCACTGGTGTGTGTGGTATTTGTTGTTGCAGTTGTTGCACATCATGAGGAATGGCTGGAACAATAGCTTTTGAAGTATCATCCAGCACTACATAATCATCTTCTTTCTTCTCATGTTCGTGCAATAGATCTTTGTACAACACTTTCTCATTGAATATGACATCCCAACTTCTAACAATTTTATGATTTTCAAAATCCCAAAGCCTATAACCAAATTCATTAATGCCATATCCAACAAAAACACATTTCTTTGATTTTGCTTCTAGCTTGGTTCTATTTTTAGAGTCTATATGAGCAAAAGCTTCACAACTGAAGGTCTTGAGAAAAGAATAAGTCAGCTTCTTACCAGTCCATGCCTCCTCTAGAATACCACAACCCAAAGGAATAGATGGACCTCTATTAATCAAATATACTATAGTATTAATAGCCTCTACCCACATGTGTAAGGGCAACCTAGCATGCAACCTCAAGCTCTTTGCGCGCTCCATTATAGTCTTGTTCATGCATTCAGCCACTCCATTTTCCTGTGGAGTCCTTGGAAGAGTTTTTTGTCTACAAATACCATTAGAGGTGCAATAATCTTCAAATTTATGACTGCAATGCTCACCACCATTATCAAATCTAAGACATTTTAATTTCTTACCAGTCTCATTTTCAACCAAGCATTTCCATTTCTTAAAAGTTTGAAATACATCAAATTTATGTCTAAGGAAATAAACCCATACTTTTCTAGTTGGATCATCAATAAATGTAACATAATAATAAGAGCCACAAAAGGAAGATACTTGAGCTGGTCCCCATACATCTGTATGCACAAGCTCTAATTTCTCCTTTTTGTTTTCCTTCCCAATCTTTACAAAACTCACTCTCTTTTGTTTTCCATACAAAAAACTTTCAAAAGAATCCATATTAACACATTTCAAACCTGGTAAACCTTTCTTTGAATGAAGTACTTTCATACCTTTCTCACTCATGTGCCCAAGTCTATTGTGCCACAGTACTGTATCAAAATCTACAATAGCTATTTGTTCTCCTTGCTCAACTGTAGCAATTATTCCTGAACATTCATTTTTTTCTGAAATAATCAAAGTAGAAGGAACAATATGACCTGTACAAAGATATAAGGTGCCTACTTTCACACCTTTTGCTACTACAAGGGAACCTTTTGAAACCTTCCAATTTTTATCATTAAAAGTAACTACACAATCCTCATCACCGAGTTTCCCTATTGAAATTAAATTCCTACTCAGCCTTGGAACATGTCTTACCTCATGTAGTAGCCAATGATTCTCATTTTGTAACCTAATCTTAAATTTTCCCTTTCCAACAATTTGACAGGGTTCATTATCCCCCAAATAAACAAGCCCAAAATCCCCTTGGACATAATCAATGAAATAACCTCTATGAGGTGTAGCACGAAATGAAGCACCATAATCTAAAACCCATTAATCATCTACACTTTCTAAAGACAAAAGCAAAGCATCCTTTTTGGATTTTTTAATTACCACATTTTCCTCCTTGTCTCCATCTGATTTATCTCCTTCATTTTTCTTTCAATCCAACAATCTTTCTTTTTGTGCCCTAGTTTCCCACAGTACCAACAATCATTTGGTCCTCTCGATTGAGACCTCCTCCCCTTTGACTTTCCTCTTGATTTCCCATGATTTTCAGAGTTACTTTCTCTCTCATTTGTTTTGCCCTTGCTTTGTGCATTCAAAGAACTTCCTAATGTAAATCCACCAGAGGATTTCCTACAAGTTTCCTAACTCAAAACAACATCGATCACATCATCATATTTTAGGGTACTAGATCTAGGAATAGAATTACTCACTACCATTACCAAGCCATTCTAGCTTTTAGGAAAAAAACACAAAACCAAGAGAGCCCTAATTTCTTCATCAAAATTGATACCCACAGAAGATAATTGACTAGTAATAGTATTAAACTCATTTAAATGATCTGCAATAGATCCACCTTTTGCCATTTTCATATTAAATAAATGCTTCATGAGAAATACCTTGTTTGAAGCAGAGGGCTTTTCATACAGTGTCGCTATGGTTTTCATCAAATCTTCTGTCATCTTTTCTTTTGTAATACTAAATGCCACTAATGGTTCCAAGCATAACTTAATTCTTTTAAGTTCCTTTCTATCCAAAAGATCCCATTTAGCCTTTGACATAGTTCCCTGATTCTTGGCTTTTCCTTCCAACGACTTCCATAAATCCTTCTGATATAGGTAGTCTTCCATTTGCATCTTCCATAAATAGAAGTTCTTCCCATTAAACCTATCAAGCCTCAGCTTACCCTCATCTGCCATTGCTCCCACTACCAATGAGACTCCCACTCAACTGTGAAACTTTCTTGCAGAGGATAACTGAAAAACAACTAGGCTCTGATACCACTTGTTAGGATAAACCACAGACATAGAAATGAGCACAAGGCACCAAGATTTAACATGGCTCACCCAATCCCTGGGCTATGTCCACCAAAGAGAAAGTTCAATCTTATTACAATCCAATGATTACAACCTAATTACAATCCGTAATCCCTTACAGCTTAATACCGCCGCAAGAACCAATTTTGCATCAGAACATAATGAAAAAAATTGAACCCTAAACCCTTTTATACAAGTATTAAACTGCTTTAGCATTATAACATGTTAGCCATAATTAGCCATAACTTTAGTGGTGAATCCATGAATGGCAAACAGTACCAATTTTTTTTTCGGGGTGATGCCTGAAACCCCACTAATTATGAAGTATGTACAGTACTGTCTTGATCAGTCACCACAATCTAACACATGGAACATCACTACAGGGAATGAGAGTTAGGATGAAAAATTGGTTCAAAAGAGCCTGGAGAAGAATTGTATCTCCTATTTGGTGCCTGAGGCTCATAAGGATCTTTCCTCATCCTTACTATCTTCCAACCATCTAGGTCCATGGAATTCTTATATGAAGGAAAAATATCCATGGCCTCCTTATTTGAATCTTTCAAAATAGGGTGGCATAAGTTGGCTTTGTGATGAAACAGAAGTCAAAGAATTGCATGAGGATTGCTAAGGGGGATGTCTAGGAAGAGATGAGGACATGGTAGAGTTAGAGGATTGAAATGCCTTATTTTACAAGATTGGAAAATCTCTAATCA
Source organism: Cupressus sempervirens (assembly GCA_028749045.1). Taxonomy (NCBI): domain Eukaryota; kingdom Viridiplantae; phylum Streptophyta; class Pinopsida; order Cupressales; family Cupressaceae; genus Cupressus; species Cupressus sempervirens. The sequence goes on along the minus strand of CM053786.1, from coordinate 249,336,240 downwards.
TATTCCCATCTTGTCAGCAATAAAAAGGCATTAGGCCTATTTAAATAGACTATTTGTTGATAGAATTCAAACCCAAGGACAATTAGCTTAATATTTTTAGGCATATGGTTATTCAATAATTTATAACACAAGCCTAGGGATGATCCATTAAATTAGAAAATTTATCTGAGTTGTTCTTACACCAGACATCTTTGCCAGGTTATGACACAATATTATTTAGAACGGACTAAAAAGAAAGGTCTAAAATGGAATTTCAACCCACATTAGATATTGTGATATTGAGAGACCTTCCAAATGGAATTTAAAGTCCATGCTTGGAGATAGAATATTTGGCCACATATTACCTAGGTGCCTTGTTGGCTCTTGGTTTAAAAGTTCCTAAACAACCAATTAAATGAAATAAAATGTATCTTAGGGTAGCTAATTCCTATTATGGATACACCTTGAATAAAGTTGTTCCAACTATAAGGCTATACTCCTTCTACACTTCATGCTCTACAAAACTTAGGCGTGTGGACCTTGGATTCAATAAATGCCACTAGTGTAAGAAACTAGATGTAAATCTAACAAAGCAAAAAATATCTTGCTTCTTTTATACTTATGCAAATCAATTGGTATGCAGTAGGTAGTTACATGACCTAGATATCCACAAGCTAACTAAGCATGTCCCTTTCATCTCTAAAAATAGGAAAGGGAAATGGTTAGTTTGATTGAAAATATTTCAGCAAGAACCATAAATGAAACACCAAAAACATGCGATTTTCCAACTAAGACCAATGCCTAATCCATTGGGTAATAAGACATACAAGAAATGTAGAAATGTAACACAAACTTATGAAATAACCCTGATGTATGAAATGATGCTTTACAACACTCCATATCAATTATTTAAACTTGGCCTTCTTATCATATCCATATGTAATATCAATAGATCCATAATATTTACCAAGCATTTAATCAATCCCTTAGACTAAAGCATGGTAAATGAATATGTATCTCACAATAAAAAATTGAAAAGAGAAGGAACTTTATTTCATTCATTTCAAAACCCTAATAACTTACATAGATGGAGAGAGCCAAATCTAAAATTATTGTTATTCAACTTTTTTATTTCTCAATTACAATACATGCTTGACTCATAAAACTTACAAAACTACCAAGGATTCAACATAGATCCATATATCTACTCTAAGAAATGTACAATATATTGATCACACAATGGAAGGTGATGATATGGTGGTGGAATGACAAGTTGAGAACTTTCTCAATAGGTTGGAATCAACCCCATACAATGAGAAGAAAGAAGAAGATATAGAAGAAGAAAGATGGGTCAAATTTGTTCTAGAGCTACCATTTGTCCACTTGAATCAATTCCATCTGTTGAAGAAAATCCTTTCTCCTCCCTCCCCTTCAACTAAAGAATCAAATATTATCATTTCATTGAAACAACTTGGAAAATATCTTGAAAATAATGAGAAAATCCCTTTAGGATAAAATTGGATCTACTACTAAACCATTGCCAAAATGCCCATGAAAAGACTTTATCAACAAAATAGAAGTGTTGGGAAAACCTTCTCCAAATTTGGCCCCTACCTAGATGATATTTTTTCCACATGATGTCTTTAACTATAATTGGTAAGGAAAAAACAACCAAGAAAGAAAGACAATTTAAAACTACCTATCTAAACAAACTCAGGCACAAACTTCTTACCATTAACACTTGTAATGTTCAAACTACAAAAATGGATATTGCATCTTCTCCCCCTTTCAATGATATATAATACTCATATGTTTGAACTCCATTTGAGGAAGAAATCCATCTTTGAGAGATAGGTAGCCTAGAGGAACAAGTGCATAAAATTCTAAAAAATAATTCATTTTATTATTAAGTTTAAAACTTCATAATAAAATCATATTTTATTTAAAATGAAAGCTCGATTGTGGGGCCTACTTCTCTTTTTTCATTTTAATACTTTACATTTCAAATGGTGTGTTCATTTTATGGATTATGTCATTTCAATACTTTGTTTGAAAGTTGGTTTTCCCTCCAATTTTTTTGTTTTGTCAAACCTTGTGCTTGGTTAAATGATTGGATTAAAAACTAGAGCTTATTATTATGGACTAGACATCTAAGATAGCATCCAAAACTCTTCATTAAACCTATGTACTTTATCAACTAGGGATGTATATCTTAAATGATGTCTGTGAAGTATATGCTTTAAACCTCTTTAATTGTTATTCTAACCTATAGAATCAAGAATAGAAATACTACATCTATATTCAAGTGTAAACAACCTTATTCTAAGTGATATAAATGGAAATACAAGTAGGATTCTACACTAATTTCCTTTTCTACAGGAACAACTAATGGCTTTGTTACTAGTGGTTGTAGGAGCAACAACATTCTTACTTAATCCTAAAATAGTGAAAGCTAATTCTACCAACTATGTTCTCTCACCAAGTGGTCCCCCTTAGATGAGTGAATCATTACAAATTCAAGCTCAAATAATTAAAAAACAATAATAGTAACTTTATTGATATAGACCATAAAATAATTAAACTAGAAAATGATAGTCTATATTTGAAATGTTATTGCAATTACAATCTCCCTTTTTGTAACTATATCTAGGGCTCAACTCAACAACTTAATTTAAAGAATCTACAAAACTAATTTCCTAAGATCTAGCCTCAACAATGAGGATACAACACAATAAATTTCATCACTACAATACACAACTCAGCTAAACAAGTCTTCCAACAAATATAGCACATAATAAATACATAGTGGTTGCATAACCTTTCCATTGTTTGTTTTTTGCATGCTTCTTCCTTTAACTTGTTCCTATAAAAGATTAATACACATGCAACATACCAAAGGACATATTTATTCCAGTAATTCATAATAAGCATTTAATGCACATACAGACCAATCCTTGCTCACAATACTTTGGCTATAGGAACCTACCCCTTACAAGTAAGAAAGGAAAAATCATTGTTATCTATAAACACACATATATAATCCCACTTATGTCATACAAGTCTTAACTATAGTAGAATGTTCATGAAACTATATAACAATAGGAAACTATAGAAAATAAGAGTAATTATAGGTTTATATAGAATATCATGATAAAATGTCTTCAAACTTAAAAGTAAAAACCCCTTTAATAACCATAAAAACCTATGTGCCTATGCCATTTCTTAAGCCTATCATTCTTCCCAACTTAAGGGTTGGCTGGTCTTCTAGCAACTATGTAGTTTTTGACTCTAGTCGTCAGCCTAAAATCCTTATCAATACTGGCTCCTAATACTCCTTTTTGCTAGCTCCAACAATATCCCTTAGACTCTTTTTCATTTCTCCAAAATTTGTACCTTAGCAGCCATGTCATGTGTTAGGATTAACCTTAGACATAATAGTTACATGCAAATATAACCAATATTAGAAAATAATTGATCACACATAAGAGAACACAAGACACCAAGATTTAATGTGGTTCACCCAATCTCAGGGCTACATCCACCAATAATAGGTCCAATATTATTATTATCCAATGATTACAACCTAATTACAATCTGTGATCCCTTATAGCTCAATACTGCTATAAGAACCAATTTCTACATCACACATTATGAAAATCCCTAACCCTAAGCCTTTTTATACAAGATTTTTTCCACTTACAAAATTAAGGCTAGAATAATAAAAAAATAGTAGCCAATACCTTTTACAATATAAGGTCATTTTTGGCTTCAGGGGCACTGCCCCCAAAAAACCTCATGGGGGCATTGCCCCTCGACCCCACCATGTATTGCAATAGGGAGAATACCTGGGGCACTGCTTCAAGACCCTATAGGGGCACTGTCTCTTGACCCCATCTTGGGGGTGCTACCCCCAATCCCCTATAAAAATAATCTAGAGGGAAACCATACTGAATAAACCTCTAAGTCTGATTAGGCTCCATATCACAACAATATCCCACTTGGAGAGTGATCAGACTCCACAATAATAACCTCCCATTTGGAGACTGATCATAGGACTACTAAACCTATAGCTCACACTAGAATATCAAACCACCCTAGACTATACTATCATTTTATTCTACTTAGTCTAGGAGACCAACTAAAGTTGAAGAGGAGTTTAACTTCTCCCTTGTTACTACCTTGGTAAACATATCTGCTAGATTATCATATGCGTGTGTCTTTTCTAGCTTTAACTATCCATCATCCAAAACTGAGTGAATAAAATGGTATTGTAACTATACGTGTTTTGTCTTTGAATGCAAAGCTTGAAATGTCCCTTTTCTGATTTTACATGATATTTCCAACCTTTAATCAGATCTTTAAGATCAAACAACTAATATCACAAAGATCCTCCAAATTTCTCAAGAAACCCCAAATCGGGTATGCTAGAAATTGTGCCAAAAGCTTCACAGCTTCACCAATTATTAATAAATTTGAAAGTGGAAATTTTTATAGAAATTTCAGCAGCATAAAAGCCTAAAAAATGACATTTCTAGATCCTTATAACGTTTACACAATAGTTCTCAAATGTAGGGCAAAAACTATGCTCATCGGGCTCCCGAAATTAACACAAAAATGCCCAGAAACACCACACAATACTAATAAACTATCTCAGAAGTTTAATCACATCCCAATACATATATTCTGCTCTATTTTAACAGCTTAAAGTCTGAAATACAGCAGCAACCAAAACTGATATGAAATGCTCAACTGAAAACACCAAACTCATGCAAAAAACACACCCAAAAACCCACAAATCTACACTGTTCAGCACAAAGGCAAACTCTGTATGAGCATGCACATGGAATGGCTTCAAACTCCCATCCTTAGCCTTCCTAGAAACCTGCAAAATCTCATTCTTGGGTCTCCCTGGAAACCTAAAAACTCCCGTTCTTGGGTCTCCTTCTTCACAGGTTTGGCAGCCTCTGAAGAATAACAAAGAATGAGCGAAAATCAAGTCTGGAATGAGCTCAAAATGCCTCCAAACCCCTTAAAAGAGGGCATAACTGTAACTCACGTCCAAGAGAGGTTAATTAAACTTATTTTAATAATAATTTTCATTTATTAGTCCAACAGTTTCCAAAGATTAACCCCCTTTTTCCAAAACTTCACTTTCTTGGGCCCGCCTGCCTTAGCAAAGATTTTCTTTTTTAATTATTTGAAAAGGGGACATGACAAAGATAAATTCTTTTCAAGATGAATAGCATTCTGGCTATCTATAAATAAATAATTATACTTATGAGGGTGCCCCAATTCTTCCAAGAAGAACTGAAGCCATATCATCTCCTTGGTTGCCTTTTTAGCAGCAATATAATCTACCTATGTAGTGGATAAATCACTAACCTTCTTTAACCTACAAACCCAGCTAACTATTGCCCCACCAATAGTAAGTACATAACCTGTAGTACTTCACCTAGTATCAATATTGCCTGCCAAATCTGAGTCAACATATCCCTATAAATAAGTAGTAGAGCCCCCAAAGTATAAACACTTATTGGATGTACCTCTAAAATATCTAAGAATCCATTTAACTACATTCCAATGCTCAATTATTGGATGACTCATATGCTTTCTAACAACTCCCACTACATGTGTAATATCTAGCCTTGTACATACCATAGCATACATCAAGCTTGGACCTATAGCTAAAGCATAAGATACCTTAGACATCTTATCCTCCTCTTCTTATGTCTTGGGACATATCACCTTAGTCAACTTCAAATTATGAAGTAAAGGTGTGTTGATAGCTTTAACATTCTCTATATAGACACATTCATAGAAAAGGAATGTACTAACTGGCATTGTAGCACCTTAATATGATCCATGTTAGACCCAACTACAAGAATATCATCAACATATAAATATAAAATATTGTATCTATCATCATCCAACCTCGTCAACTAAACAAAATAATTTGAATGACACCTAGTGTATCCATGCAAATGCATAAACCTATCAAATTATAGATACCATTGCTAAGGTGCTTGTTTCAAGCCATATATACTTTTCTTTAATCTGCACACTACGTTCTCCTTATCTTTGACCACAAATCCCTTTGGTTGTGCCATATATATCTCTTCATCCAAATCACCATGAAAGAAGGTTATTTTAACATCAAGCTACTCCAAATGCAAATATTTAGTAGCCACAATACTTAAAATAATGTGAATAGAACTCATCTTAACAATAGTAGAGAATATTTGATCAAAATTAATGCCCTTTTTTAGTGCAAATTCTATTACCACTAACCTGGCTTTAAATATTCTCTTATATCTGTCCTTTTGTTTCAACTTGTAACCCATTTATTCTATAAAGCCTTTTTACCTACAAGAAACTTGCATAAATACCAAGTCTTAATTTTTAGCAAAGAGTCCAGTTCTTCTTTCATTGGAGACTTCCACTGAATCTTGGTATCTACCTACACAACTTCATCATAACATTCTAGTTCACCAACATCAGTAAGTAAAATAAAATACAAGGAAGTAGAAAATATTTTTGGAGGTCTACTTATCCTTGTTGACCATCTAACATTCACTGGGGTGTGTGGTATTTGTTGTTGGATTTTTGTAGATCATGAGGAATTGCTAGAACATTAGCTTTTGGAGTATCATCCAACACTACATAATCATCTTTTTTTTTCTCATGTTGCTGCAACAGATCATTGTACAACATTTTCTCATTGAATATGACTTTCTTACTTCTTAAAGATTTACAATTTTCAAAATACCAAAGCCTATAACCAAATTCATTAATGCCATATCCAACAAATACACATTTCTTTGACTTTGCTTCTAGCTTGGTTCTATTTTTAGAATGTATATGAGAAAATTCTTCACAACCAAAGGTTTTTAGAAAAGAATAACTCACCTTCTTACCAATCCATGCTTCCTCTAGAATACCACAACCCAAAGGAGTAGAGGGACCTCTATATATCAAATATACAATAGTTTTCATAGTCTCTTCCCACATGTTTAAGAGAAACCTTGCATGCAACCTCATGCTTCTTGCATACTCCATTATAGTCCTATTCATGCATTCAACCACTCCATTTTCCTATGGAGTCCTTGGAATAGTTTTCTATCCAAAAATATCATTAGTGGAGAAATATTCTTCAAATTCATGACTGCAATACTCACCACCATTATTAGATCTGAGATATTTTAAATTTTTACTAGTTTCATTTTTAACAAACCATTTCCATTTCTTAAAAGTTTGAAATACATCAGATTTATGTCTAAGGAAATGAAAACATTATTTTCTAGTTGCATCATCAATAAATGTAACATAATACTGAGAGCCACCAAGGGATGATATGTGAGCTAGTCCAGTCCTCATTTGTCATAGTTGCCTAGTTTTTAGTGTTCCCTCCCACTGACTTCCATAAATCCTTTTGATAGAAATAGTCCTTCATTTGTATCTTCCATAACTAAAAGTTCTTCCCATTAAACTTGTCAACCCTCAACTTACCCTCGTCTACCATCACTCTCACTCAACCATGAGACTCCCTCTCAACTATGAGAACTTCCTACAGAGGATTGCTAAAAAAAATGAGGATAGTCTAGCTAAAAATAATAATGACCATCTAGCTTTGATACCACTTGTTAGGATTAACGTCATACAAAAATAATAATTACATGCAAATATGACCAATATAAAAAAGAAATAGATCAAACATAAGAGAACACAAGACACCATGATTTAACATGGTTCACCCAATCCTAGGGCTTCTTCTACCAACAATAGGTCCAATATTATTATTAGCTAGTGATTACAACCGTATTACAATTTGCAATCCCTTACAACTCAAAAACATCGCAAGAACCAATTTTTACATCACATATTATGAAAATCCATAACCCTAAGCCTTTTTATACAAGATTTTTGTTTCTTAAAAAGTTAGGGCTACAATAATAGAAAAATAGTAGTCGATACATTTTATAATATAAGGTCATTTTTTGCTTTGTTCGAAAAGTCCCACTGGGGCATTACCCCTTGACCCCACTCTTACTGTGATAGGGAGCACACCTGGGGTGTTGTCCCAGGACCCAATAGGGATGCTATCCCTTGACCCTATCTACCCCCATATAAATAATCTAGAGGGAAACAACATTGAATAAAACTTTGAGTCTGATTATGCTCCACATCACAAAATCAGGCTCATTCACATCTTTGTTGATTACCAATAGTGGATACATAAGTAAAGGTGGTTGAATCAGAGTGGAATCTAGAAGCCTCCTCTAGTTTGTCCCAATATTACATACCATGGGGCTTGTTAGCTAGCCATAATTAAGTTCTGTAGAGAATGTGGTTCTTGGACTTGTAAATCATGAGGAAGTCTTATCCATTATTGAATTGTTGATTTTCTATGCTTCCCTTAGCTCTCTTTTCTAAAATTCCTTAAATTATTCATAAGTGACCTTCCTAAGAGGCTTAATGTACTCCTCCTCTCCATCACTAACTTCTATCTTCAAGAAATCATAATAATATGTCTGTGTGTCTTTTCCCTTAGGCCTTAGTTATAATGGTTCCAATTCCTTCACTACTTAGTATGGTCTAAGCTTGATTCTCTCTAGTGATCTCATTTTGAATGAAATCCATAAATGCTTTGAGCTACATATCCCCTACACATATTAAGGGATTTTATTCCTTTACATCCATAACAATTAGATTATACATGTACAGTTCACACAAAAAATCTCTAATGGTTGTAGGAGATTGTTGAAATGCATAATAGAGTTCATGAGGAGTGTTTAAAGAAGATTTAAGGCCCTAAACAATCCAAGCCATCTTATAATTCAACATTTATTCTTTAAGAAACATAGAAAAAATTGTGTTGGAGACCTACACTGAGGAAGCTCAGGAACTAATGCAGTCAAGTTGGTAACCTTATCTTTTAAAATCATAATCTTGTCCTCTTAATCCAACAATTATCCCTGCTAATTACTAATAATTTGCTGCATTTTCTTCTTTTCTTCCATCCGCACAACCTTTTTTGTTAAAAATTGTTGGTAAAGACACAGTCCTTCTTCTAATAGTGTGAAAATTTATGGTGGAGGCATTGGTCCCTAATTATTCATATCTACCCGCCTAGAAGCATCATCATTACATGTGTCATCATTTTTGGGCATCTCTATTTGTGGATTAGCAATAGAATCTCCTTTGCATAAGATTGTCTCTCTCTAGATTACCATCTATTGGTTGTTGAAGTGGAGGTTCTTATTCCATTTGTTTGCGACCTCCACTAAGGTTTCCAAACCTTCATTAAACATCTTCTCCATAACTTATTCAACAATTTTTACATTAACAATAGGGAAATATTCATCAAGATTTTATGGATAATTATTTGAAGGTTTTTCTTGTTCACTACTAGAAACAAAAATGGTATCATTATCGTACTCATACACAGTTTGAGGATTTGTTTCCTTCCTTTGAAAAATGAAGTTATCATGACCAAACTCAAGATCTTTCTATGACTAACCAGGATCCTATGAAATATTTTTTGAACCTTTTCCCAATTCTTAATTCCTAACATGTTTAGTGATTTCTTCATTAATTTTAGAAATATCTACTTGAGTAACTTCATCAACAAGATTGTCTTTGGGAAAAACCCTTTAAAGATTAACTTACTTTTCCTTGTAGGTGTTTTAATTTTAGATACCTTTTTCTTCTTCTTCAAAGATTCTCCTTTAGCATAAGTTGTAGGAGTCCCTTTTTAGAATTTCTCTCTTTTAACAAAAAATTAAGGCATGATATTTTTACCCTCAACATCCCCTAACTCTTTTGTTTGATTTGGGTTACTTTCTTCTAATTCTTGAATTGCTTCTTTTCCACCCTTATAGAAGACATGGTTTTTACACTAGTCTATGATTAAGGTGAGGTGGGGTTCTCTTTAGTAACAAGTTTTTCTTTTCCTTTCCTTTTAGCAAGAACCAATCGTAATTTTCCCACCATCTTCTTCTTTTTCTGACTAGATGACCTCAAGCTTCTTGAGGAATCAATAGATATAGTTTGTTCTACTATTTTTATGGTACCAATTGATGTAACAACCCTTCTTCCTACTCCTAAACCCCTAGGTCCTCCCCTTATTGGAAAAAATTTACTCATTAATAGAAAACCATCCCATGAAAAAGTAGAACCCTAACTTAAGGCCCTCTCAACTATCAATTTAATTATACAATGGTTTGAGACTAAATTTGGCTTACCTTCTTGCACAAATGAATCTCATTTCTTCAACAGACTAAATGAGAAATGCAAAATATTGACTGGTGTGTTGTCATGCTTCAAACAAATAAGAAGCTTGAAATGAGTACCATGTAACTATTGATACCTTCCCTCATAGGTAATGCACTTCTATTAGAAACTAAAATTGGAACTATTATTAAATTATCATTGATGTCAAACTTTATTGGTAAAATAATTTTCTATCTGATTAGAGTACCATATCAAGATGATTGATGAAGAGGATTTGAGAAGGACATAACAAAAAGACCTAGAGGAAAGGTTGAGTTATGAGGAACTACAATGGGCACTTGATTAGTTATTCTTTGACAAGACAAAGTGATTGTTTAATCATAAGAAAAGTAAAGAAGATAGTTGCAATGAAGCCTACAAGAAGTGATCAAAGGATGACCAAATGCAAAGGCTTGACCAAGCAAAAGAGAACAAAATTTAAAAACTTGAAGTTTATTCGAAGTGATGCTAGAGAAATAATATAAGCCAAGAAAATATAGTGTCGATAAAGCATCTGTATTACTTGAGTGATAGTAAATATGTCAAACATAAAAGTTAGTAGTGACTAAGTAATCTAGTTGTGATTGAGTGTTAGAAAAGAGTATTGGTTGAGGAACAACATTTGACAAATTATGAGGAAATAATGATTTCTAGCCGATATTTTATTTATTGGGATATATAAAGCATGTTGAAGATAATGATGGATGACCTGGAGCATTTAATTCAATGGAAACTATGTATGAGCATTTCTATGCAATAATTCAAGCATAAGTTAGGAGAAGTTTGTAGAAGAGAAAAGTGGAAGGATTCAATGAAGCTAACCAAACCCTAAGATCTATGGTGATTTTTAAGATAAAAAAGATCAAAATTACCTATTTAAGGAGCTCTAAGGGCTAACCTAATGAGGTTGGATTAGTTGTTGATTTTGTTGATTGGAAAACTTGAGTAGGAAGCTGAGAAGAGTTGTAAAAGGTGAAGAGTGATTAATTGAAGGGTTGTCAAGCATATCAAAGACAGAGATGAAAGTGGAGGCTAGTTAGTGGATTAGAATATGAACCAAACTATGATCTATATTTTCAAAGTGAGTTGAATTTGTCAAATCAAACCTATTATTACTTTCTAACCATTGTATTAGTTTTGAAATCCTTTAACCAAGGTTGACCTAATAGTCATGTATAAATCCTTTAATCAAGGTGACATTTTACTGGTAGTTTTTCCTAAATTAGGTTTCCACTTTAAATCCTAGTGTTATACTTGTGCGGATTTCATTTGAGGTGTTTTACTGTTAATGATTTATATTGTGCAAGTTTTTTACTATTAGGAATATGCATTGCAAGTTTATGTTATTGATTATTTTCTATAGAGACCACGCTATTGAATGTTTAGATCTAAAGTATTTGAAGTGATTAAAAGTTTAATAGGTACATATGGACTTGAGGATAATTTATTTAATTTACCTCTTATTTATTCTAAATAATTTTAACAACTGGTATCAAAGCATTAGTGCTTGTAGGGAAAGTTTGAAGGTACTTGAAGGTAAAGCTCAAAATGTACAAAAAGGAGCTGCCAAATTTGAACAAAGAGAAATTCCCTTCATGATAGAGTTTGATGAAGTTGCATTTAGCAAGAATTGGATATGATGCAATACACTATGTGGAACATGCATATGTCACAATACCAAGTCCTATGATAGTTCAGTAGATGAAAGAAAATCAAGAACACAACCAAGCTATGTTGGATATTGCATTAGACCTAAGTTATGCCAAGTTTTATGACATAGAGGAGTGCAAAAATGCTAAGGAAATGTGACATACATTGCAAACCATCTATGGAAGAGAAAAAAATATTTTAAGATAAACTTTAGAAAGCTTGAGATGTATATTTGATGAAGTGAGAATGATAGAAGGAGAAAATACTATGCAATATTGTGGAAGAAGTGAAGAGGTGATAATTGCTATAAGAGGATCATATGGAAAGATTGATGATGAAACTATGATAATTGCTATAAGGTGGTAATTGATATATTATTAAAATTTTTGCAAGAACTAAGATGTAACCCTAGTAACAATCTGACTTTGGAAGGTGTAGTTGCTAGGTTTACTTCTTTTGAATTGTGAAATTTTGATAATTTCACTTCTACTTCTATTCAATCTTCTTTTAAATGACAATTGGTTATTAGTAAGAAAGGAAAAGGAAAGTGTGTGAATTGTCACAATGATGCTTCTAATGACGAGGTTGAAGCACTGATGGCTAGAAGACTTCCAAGAGGTAGAGGAAAATACAAAGGTACACTAGTACATTAGGCCCCCATTTTCGGCCAAAATTTTCAATCAAAGGCCTATTTGGGTTGTTAAATTCATTTTTTTTGAAAAAATGGCCCGATATGCTTGAAATTTTGACCAAATTTTGACTATGGTAAAATTGTTTAAATTTTGACCTTCAAAACATAAGAAAAAAGGTCATAGTAGTGTTAATTTTGTTTGGGGTGCACTGTGACTGCAATGGGCAGGAGTTTGGTGCAGGGTCAATAGGAGAGGAGAAAGGAGGTAAGAATTTGGTCATTAGATATCATTCCAAGTTTGTTATCTATTAGAAAGTTGTAGAGGTGGATTCCAAAGCTATTCAATGCTTTTACATTTTTTCTTTCTCTTCTACTCATCATAATTTAAAAAATAGAGCCACTGTTAATTCTTTCAGGTCACAAAGTTGTTTTATAGATGATGTTTAGGTTTAGGGTTAGCATATATTTAAGTGCAAGGATAAAGCTGTGGAAAATTTATATTTTTGATATAATGCACTATTCATTTTTTGTATTTCTTTTGCATATAGGGAATCTTGAGATGTCTTGGTGTTAGAAAACTTTGGATCGGAAACAAAGAATGTAATATGCCATAGCTGCTCCCATTTGCTTTTTCACTCAAATTAGTAGCATTACCTCTGACAAAATTTGATCCAGACCCATTCACACAGGTTTGTGGCCATTTTATTGTAGATTGCTTTGCAAGACATTAAACAAGATCTCAATCTTTGGGAGGATTGATACATTGTAGAACATCTGTATCTACATTCCTTTCTTCTTCATTCCAGTAGTTTAGTTTCATCTTTTTGTATGGCTTGCATCCACAACATGACCTTGTTGAGTCAGGAGTCTTTTTCACTACTTTATTTAAAGAAGAAAGGAAACTTAGCTTGCAAGCTTTCAAAAGAACTTCATTGTAGAGTTTGGAGCCCCAACAATGTAAATACTATGAGGAAACTATATGAGATGCATTGTTATAAGTTTTACAAGCTTTCCTAGTGCAATCTAGAAGTAACATTTTAAGGAACTATTTCTCCAAAATAGAAAATGTAATTTAGTGATTCTAGCAGATGATGTACAGATGGGTATGCTTGTGTGGGAGATAAAAGAAGAAGAAAAGAAGCAATTTGCTTTATCATCTCTGGCTAAAGACATAACTCATACTCTTGAAGCTGTGTTATATTCTCTCATAGATAGTCTTGCTATAAATAATTATTCATTTTTTCCCTCATGCTTGTGCTTTGAATGATTAGGAGTAGCACATGTATCTTGTTGGTGTTTCAAACTACTAAAACTATCAAGCAACAAAATGCTTAATATCACAATGAAATGACTCACACAATCTAGGGATTAGCCAATTCCCAATATTGACTATATGAATGAATCACTATAACCCAACTTCAACAAAACCAAATGATGGTTTCCTACTCTTCTAGCTCTGCTAAACCAAGGTGGGTATACCTAGGGATAATTCTAATGCAACTATGTAGGAAATTATCTTAGTTTCATTTTGATTCTCATCTGTTACCTTCACATACATACACAGCTCACGTCAATTCTTCAATGCTCTCAAACTTATACACATCCCTTATTAGCAGATCTAGTCATCATTCTCGTAAAATTTACAAATATTCTTAGAAACAATAGCTACCTAAGACTTAGGAATAAGAAATAAATGAGTTGAGACCAGCATTTATAATTCTTGAATAGGATTGAAATAATTTTGATTTTATAAGATGACTTGATATGCAGCAGCAGAATTCATCCTTGTTTACTTCTGATTTATAGGACTGGTGCCTTATCCATTGGGCAAGAAATTGACTATTGGTGGGAGATCTAATTCAAATAACTTGTATAGGAATTAATCAAATGCAATCACCCATCTCCATTCTTATGAAATATCCCTTTTATGAACTCATAAACCCTACTGATTTACTGAAGCATTTATATAATTGCTTGAATTAAAAGCAACAATAAAACTGGCATACAACCCATCTAGACTACATTCAGCCAAATAAACCTTATTTAAATGACTTCAAAGTAAACAAACTGATAAATTGGAGATAGAAATTGATGACACAGATATAGTGTAAATACCCTATTGTATTATCCTTTTCATATGACTAATACAATAACCAATAGAAAACCAATTGAATGCCTAGAACAGATTGCCATTTCTGTCATTTCAATTTGCTTATAAAAAAGTAAAATGGAAGCAAACTCAAAACCCTTGCATACTATTGTACCGACTATATATGTACTCTTCTTGAAAGAAAAAAAAAAATTACACAAGTCTCGAACCATCACAATGCCTTGAAAACTCATTTATATAGATATGAGTTGCAACAAGAAAAGGGAAAATGTGATTGACAGGTGTCCAAGGAACAAAACATTACACAAAAGACAAAAAGGTCACAACAGAATGCCAGGCATATCAAATATTCTTTTAGGTAGGCCCATTCCTATTACTGCTATACTTATCAACTTTTGATTTGTCTCTCATTGTTTTAGATCCTCAGAATATGTGGCTGCCAGGCTAGCCAATGAGGGGTGATGTTGTGATGCCTTCAGATCACTTTGTTCCTGTGGGTTTTTATTGCTTTCACCTTAAGCAGACACTATTTCCTTTTCACTTTCTTCTTCCTTTAATTCTGGTGCTGATGTGTCAATGACTTGCACCTCATCTTCCTATTCCCTATCATTATCTAAACTACCTTCCTCCAACTACTGGTCTGAAGGAATATCTTCCATCCATGTGTTAATCTATATGTCATTTGGCCAGCTGAATTGCAGGATATCATCTTGTTTCTTTAATATATAATCAGCCTCCTTTTTAAAACCAACAAATTCTTGCTTGAAAGAATAAAAAAATAACTAGACTTCAACCAATTCCTCTATTGTGGTGGCCCACCAGGCATGCCCCTTTTCATTAACAACTTTATTTATCCTTATGTAGAAGAGGTCATCCAACTATTTACTCCATTCATCCTTATTTTTCAATTGGTTCTTTCTATCCAAAGCACAAGGAAATAGATCAAATTTTTGATTCTTGTATTTATTCAAATAAGAAACAATTTTTAGTTGCAAAGCAACTCTCCTATTATCAAAATCTGTCACGTCATTAGCAATATCATATAATTTTTCAATATGGTCATTTGAAGACATTATAACTGAATAACATAAAAGGGTGATTTCTTTTTCCCTTTTTCCCCACTTGTTAACAATAGGCTTGAGGATTTGATCATGGGTTTTCAATTACTCCCATATACTTATTACTCTTGCCAACTCATAAAAAAAAAGGGCCATTCAATCTTATCTACCAAAGACATTAGGGCCTTTCTAAGCTTATCCTCATATTGTGTGTTTAACTTTACATGCAAAGCCCATAGCTTATTTTTTTCTTCTTCAAAATCCTTAGCTATATAATATTCTGGCCTTTGAGGTGTGTCTGGTAGTTCTACAAGGGGGGTGTATTTAAAAGGATCCATTGGAGGATAGGGGTATGCTATTCTTGGCGTCGTGGACTTCCCCATTACCTCGTTTTCAAGTTTAATTCTCCTTTTTACCTCCCTATTATAGGCCTCAAGAAGTGTTTCATATTTACCTTGTAACTTAGACATGGTGTGTTCCTCCTTCTTTGTAGTATCCAAAAGAAACTTGGAAGATTCCACATTCCAAGATGCTACCTGCACATGTGAGGTATCAACAACTCTTCTCACAATTAAGCTTCCCATCAAGCTAGAGTCATCTGACTGTGATGATGTAGGTCTGGATCCTCTTCTTAGTGACCAACTAACCAATGTAGCTTGATCTTCAACGAATGTAGTGCCTTGAAATTTTTCTTTATTTTGGTCTTGCAAAGTCAATTTATTTGAAACAGAACTAAAAACTAAAGCATCAACAATATCCCAATTTGACAACAATAAAATGTTAGATGCCTTGACAATTTTCCTCCCTTCCTTAGGGCTTATATTCTGCAATTCTTTTATCATTTCTTCTTTAGTTTGGTTCTAAATGGAAGTTTCATCCATTTTTGGATGCTCTATTTTCATCTTTTTACATTTCTCCTCAAAAATGTTCATGTTTGCCCTCCATGAAAACTGCTGAAAAGCCCTAGATTTAACAAAACTATCATTAGTCAAAAATTTGTGATTTGCTTGCTCTAACACAGGGTCCAATTCCTTACCACTATAATCTGCTACAGTTAGATCCAAACTTGGGAGGGAAGGTTTTGGAGGGTTACCCTCATCTAATTCTGCTTGAGTAATAAAGATACCTCCTTGTGATCCCATTTGTTCAATTTGTTCACTAGTAAGATGTTTTTCTCCAATCCTTAGAGGGAATTGAGTGGGCGAATATTCCTCAACTTGAGGCCTTTCTTCTGTTATTACCTTCTACCTATTAGGACTAGGCTCATTAGGTCTCTCCTCTTGGGCTATACTAGTGGATCCTTTTATTTGTTTCCCCTTATCTATAGGAACACTTTTATTCTAAATTATAGTATACCCAGGCCTCTTTTGTACAATTATTTTACTAGCTCTCACATTTGGGGTGAAAGCCAATCTCCTTATGACCTCTCTGGCCTTATCAGGATAGGAATCAATAAAAATTTGTTTCTTTTCATTCATGACTTCCATTATTTCAGGCAAGGTATTGATGAGTTTACTTATTTTTTCAGCCTCTGTAACAACATTATCTAAAGGATCATATTTATTATCAAAACAATGAATGAATTCTAAGACCCGAGAATAAACTCTCCACTTTTTCTTTTTAGTTTCCTACTCCTACAATGAGAATTCATTCCTTATAATGTCCTCTGGATAATAAGAATTGTGCTTGACTGGTCCCAACTTGATTCTATGCCTCAACATCTGATTGAAAAATCCCTCAGAATTACAAAAATGGGGATGAGAGATAGCCATCATATACTGCTCCAAAATGTTATGTAAAAAGAGCCATCCTCCTTTTGTAATCACAAAGAAATGGGCCACTGTGCAGGTAGGGAAAATTGACCCTAATTGCCTTTTCAACAAAAGCATTTCTTCAACTCCCCCTAACTACCACAAAACTTTAGCCACTCCTACCTTCAAAGGTACTTGGTAAGGCAAAACATGAGGACTCCCTTTAAAACCATATATTCTAAAAATAGTAGAAACAAAGTAAGGGATGATATCTCCCCAATTATGTGAAACTTTCAAGTCATGGGGGTTATCCATAGGCCTAATGAGACTCATTAGTGCTTTAGGGATTGTCACTCAATATAAGGCACCTCAGTTTAGAAGCAAAATATCTATCAAATCTAACAAAACTAGCATTACTTGCATGCTAGGTCATATCTGCACTCCACAACTGGACTAGTAGTATTTCCCCATTCTCCTCTCTATTTAGTTCCATCTCATTACCAAAATATGTCACTCCTTTGAACAAAAACATATGTATTAATAAAGAGTAGTGACCAAAAGTTTTTTCCACCTTGCACTTCGCAATCCCAACTAAACCAATGTGAATTTCTTCAGCCAAAAAGGAAGCAAAATATAAAATAACATCTACAACGAAGGAAGCAATCTGAACCATCATGTACATGAAACCAATGGGCATAAGTTCTTTCTCATCTTCACCAAAAACTTGGCATAAGGTCCTCTATATCTCTACAGCCTGGGAAGTAAAAAGACTCTTCTTAAAAGGCTCTCTAGAGGCTGCAGTAATTATTGGCAAAGTTCCTATTGTACCAATATGTTCCCTCAGTGCACCTCCCCTGATTACATCCTTCTTTGCTCTATATTCATTCTCTAATTCTATCAGATTGATTTGCACATGGTAATTTGATAATGGTTCCAGGTGAAAAACCTCTCTAATTTCTTCAGGAGTATTCAAGACAAGAGGCACAACATCCTTTCTTCTTACAACCCTAATGGCTTGGTCATAATTCTTAGCAATGGCTTTAAGAAAATCATAATCCATGAAAACACTTGGGACTACTAACTTTCCCAAATCAAAATTTTAGACATTAGCATGCGGGGCAAACAACTTCCTTTCTGAAACCACTTTTTAAATAGGACAAGACCAATTTGAGTAGTTGTTGCATCCCTTACCCAATTCCCCTTGTCATTTAGGCCATCTGCAATTTTAAGCCTAGGGGTTAAGGAAATTAATTTTTAAACTTGTGCAGGCTCTACAATAGACTCTGGGAGTAATTCTAATAAATCATCATGGACATTCCTATCCATATAGTTAATTTTCCCAGAAAATGGCTTCTTAGGAGGCATTTTGATAGTATTGAGAGAACT
Source organism: Cupressus sempervirens (assembly GCA_028749045.1). NCBI lineage: Eukaryota > Viridiplantae > Streptophyta > Pinopsida > Cupressales > Cupressaceae > Cupressus > Cupressus sempervirens. The sequence goes on along the minus strand of CM053786.1, from coordinate 249,317,406 downwards.
GGAATGTCATAGAGGTTATAATATAAGTACTTACTTGACTTGCTGAACTGTTTCTTCTCTGAACCTCTGTAATTGATCCCGAACAACTGAGGTATAGTTTTCACATTCTTACCAAGCTTAACATGACGGAATCAATAGGCTCTTATGCTCAAAAAATTTGCAATCTTTGTTCACGTGGGACTAGAATTAATGAAAATCTCCTATATTATACTCTATTTTTTCCACACTTGAAGCTGTCATTTATCATAAATGCACAGGATAGAAAAACAAAGTGGTGTTGCATTTTCTTTTTTAAACTTGTGCCAATGATCCATGAAAAATCCTACAACCTAGGAATGACAACTAGGCTGACTCAACTTTCTTCTTAACACATTAGTAGTCAAACCAATGAAATACCTCCATCTGTACTTTTCCTTCAAGCCTGGTGCTTCAAACTGGGCCCACGGATGACCACAGACACATGTCATCAACTCGCTAACTTGTTATACATAACTCTCAAGCACCTTTCCATAATGAGCTAGCAATAACCACTGATCTTACTTTAATCTTGTGGCAGATAATTGAAACAACCTTTAAGAACACAATGGTGGGTTCCTTGCTCGTTAACTCGCTATACTTATTTATTGCACATCTCCTCATAGTGAGTTAACGAGTGTCATCGATCTAGATTTTATCTTGTGGTAAAAAATTTATTGCAATAATGGTGGACCACCACTCACCAAATCACTATACATAACTTCTAAGCACTTCTTCATAGCGAGCTAATGATGGCCTTTGATCCTGGCTCAATCTCATGATAAAAAATCTTTGTACTTTATACACGAGAAGTGGGTCCATGATATCGCTGTCGCTGAGTTGGCTCAACATGCTGGCACATATATATGTTTTTAAATCTCTTGATTACATCACATGTCTTAGGCCTTGCCATGTTTATGACTTTTAGGTGGGTCGCTATGTCGCTACAAGAAAAAAAACCAACAATCCGGCTAGCAACATGGTGAGCTCCGATGAATCAAAGTTTTTCGGCTCAAAGATATTTCAATAGGATGCCACCATGTAATTTGATTTGCATAGCTTAGCCTTATCATGTCACTCATTCGGGGCCCACCTTTGAGGATTTTTCAGTTACATTACCATTTTCTGAGCAATTGCTACATCGCTATTGGCATAAAAACCACAAATCTGGCTAGCAATATGGCGAGTTTTGGTAAGCACTTTAAAAACAATGCCTAGAAAAAGAAACTTGTAGAGGGACAAAAGTGAAACTTGCACCATATCTTCCTTGGGATCCTCAAAATCACTTCTGATCTTAGAAAGACACCATCTTTTGAAAATTTGGGCTTTCGCTATATCGCCACTGGCAAGTCACAAGTGTTTTTAGTTAGCAACTTGGCAAATTGCCAGATAAAATTAAACTCTGGTGACACCACTCTAGTCTAGGATAGAGTACATGGTCAATAGATCTTCCTGCCAACACATCTCGTGGCACCGGACTCCACTTTTTATTATCACACATAATTCTCTGATGGTCGCTACCTTGCTATTTGTAACATACAAGCATCTTGCCATAGTGAACATGTGACATCTGTAGATTCAAATCAAATCAGATGACAAGATTAAAACCCCTTTTTCAAAAGACTTAAAAATGGTGATCAAGTAGGCGGGAAAAGAATATTCGCTCCTTGTTGTTTTTTGTTTGTTTTTTTTTTTCAAATTTCATGCTAGGAAAAACTTAAAAGGACAAACCTAAGACTTTTCACAGATTTTTCAAAGGTATTGAAATATACTATGCCAAAATCTAAAGCCCTATGACTTATCAAAAACTTCTCATCTAATTTTTTTTATGATCCTAAGAAAATTTGATTTGCAAAAAATCAAACCAACATATCTAATGTACTCATTAAAAGATACTTTGTCCTCAATTGAGGGATCATTTTTGTATAATTTAATGTGAATAGCACACAAATTGTATTGCACATTTATCTACTAGATGTTGGGTACGTTGATTTGACATAATAAATTAGTGGTTGCTAGTTCTGATAGATTCAAACTTGTGAAAAAAATTCTAGAAAACATTTTTACTATCCAACATAGTTAACTTGAGAAACTAGCAACTCCATGGATATATCCACACAACATCTGCAAGTTTTTTATATGCATAGCTATGGGTATTCTATTTAAATTTTCAAACTTAGTGCCATCAACTTAAGTAGTCCTTGATATGTTCTATTTATAAGTCAGTGAGTCACTACTAATATGTAAGACATCAAAACAAATAGATTCTTATTATGGGCTAGCGTATTTATTGCTTCTGGGCACTAACATACTGTAGATCTTTACTTTTGCATTAGAAACCTTGTGATTGTTAAGCAGTACAAAATTAATAATTTTACTGCCTAGATCAATGGGATCAAGAATGCTTTCGAGCATAGATCTAGGTTATTTCTTGATTTCCAACTCTTCAACTATTTTTTGTCAAATTTTCACATAACTCTTGTATCACTTCCAGTCCTCTAGTAAAATTCCTATTTACTTTGTGTTCTTGTGCCATAACTTTTTAAGCTAAGCCAAAGCTTTTTGATGTCTGGGTTTTAGGTTTGCATGCTTATCTGCTGAGTGAGATACATTATATGATCTTTTTCCTATTGACATGATGAATTTTGAAGAATGCATTGGTTTAGGTCTAGCCCTTTTTTGTACTTCATTCCTGCATTTGTAGAAATATTTCTTTCATACTGTTACTTGAATTTGTAATAGTAGCTTGGATAGTTATGGAAATTTTAATCTGTAAAATATATACCCCCACTTGGGTCTACTCACCATGTCATCATTCTAGAAAGTTAATTTACAGCAAGGTACTACATTGTAACATTGTACATGTGTATTTTTGTTGTAGGTACATGTGTATTTCTATTGTAGTCGAGGAGAGGAATTTATCTTCGAGCATATTTTCATAGGTACATGTGTATTTTTGTTGTAGTTTTTTATGATAATATTGAAGATGGAAATGAATACTATTACTATCATTATTATTTTTTATGCCAAAGTTCAGCCATAGTTGTGTAATATAAATGGAAGAGTCTCCGCTCAAGTGTTTTTTCTTAGTGATGTTTTGATGGTAAGTGTTAAAAAGAGTCTAGTTGCAAAAAGAATGTAATGTACTTGTTGTTTCATTTTATTGAAAGTGTGCAGATGCAGATTTATCATTTGGAATGTTGGTCTATTGTAACAACTATTATAAATTTTGTTACAGTAATGAAAGAAAAGAAAGGAAATGTATATGCAGAAGCTGTAGTTGTAAAAGGTTAGAAGAAATAATAATGACAAATTTTTTGTTTTATAAATATAGTTGTGTTGGTATCATATTTTTCTTGTATTTTTGTTTTAATAATACATAATTATATTGTATCATTTAGACAACAGTTTCATATTCAAAAAAAGAACAAAAAGAAAAAAAAATTGAGTGTGTTTCTATCTTCAACTCTAGAATATTCAACTTAAACATCAACACATAAAGATAATAATTTGAAATTTGGTGTGTTTAGTGCTTGGAGTTGTACCCTCAATACCTAGGCCATGTGGGCTATAAAACATGATATTCATGTGATTCTATGTTAGATGATGATGATGATAATGAATAATCACCATCTACTACTAGCTCATGTAGTGATAAAAGGTCTTCAATGCACCTCTAACTACAAGTATGCCATGGAAAACTTGTGATGGAGATGACTCCTCAAATTAATAGACTATCATGGAAATTTTTTGATGAAGATGACACCTAAAAATACTGGACTATCTTCAAAAACTTATGATGAAGATGGCACCTAAATTTACTAGACTATAATTGAATTGATGTACTTTGGATCCTTCACCGAAAGTCTCTGTCATTTTGTTAGAAGATGATTTATCTTCTAGTTCAACCAAAAGAATCTCTCTCCTATATTTAAACATTACATTTAATTGTTGCATTACAATTAGGTCTTCCCTACAAGGGTTTCCATTTGGATGAATAACAAAATATCATGGAAAAATTGTGACAAAGATGCCACCTACAACTATTAGACTATCATAGAAAAATTGTGATGAAGATGACATTAAAAACTATTGGACTATCATGTGTGCAAGTCACAAAATGATTCCAACATATGAAATTAAGTGTACTACATAGGATAGTGATGACTGAATTTCCATGCCCTCCAAATTTGGTGGTTGTAACATTTATACCAATTTCATTTGTGAGATACACACTTTTGATAAGTTAGTTAGCCTTGCGACTAAGGTCGATGGGGAATGTTCACACATGCAACCTGAGCATGAGTTTGAATTTGGTACTTCCTTGGGGATATTTACTTATTTGCCAAATAGAAGGTATCATCTCCATTTTGTCTGTCATGATAAGTTGTCACAGGTTTTTTGAATGAATTTATTTTCTTATGTGTATTTCTTCTCATAGAATGAACTTAGCCGAATGAAGCTGAACATGTGAATGCTTGATGACCCGGTTCAAGAATATTGTGTATATAGAGGCCTTGTACATTCTAGTATAATTTCTCCCTCATATCAGGTCACTTATGGATTCAAGAAAATGCAAGATGCATTTTCAAAGGGTGTCTTTTGTTAGTTTTGGGACACCAATAATTATTGAAATAAATAATTTATCCTCAGCAAGATATTGCTTCAAATTGTCATAATCTGTGACTTTTGTTGACAGGTTTAGACATCTCTCTCACAGGTAGATCATTGAAGCTAATTATAGATGATACCAATCTAGATAATACATGCTCAAAGGAATTTTCTACTATTAACATTAGGAGTGGATAAGAGTAGGTAGTTATTAAAACCATTTCAATTGACGTGGTGATGTATGAACTCCCATTAAATTTCTCACATAAGCAATCATACTGATAAATTAGGAGTACATCTAGAAAATCATCCTAGGTGGAAAGGGAGACATAATGAGAGTGAATCACAAGGGAATTTAATGGTGGATTCTACCAAACAAAGAGATCATGGTTATCATTTCCTCTAGCAATTTTGACATAAAACGTCATTAAAATAATTGTTTCCTTTGACAGCATCAAAGAGTGTATATATACAATATTTTTGAAGTTGTTTTGTGCTAAATGAACCTTTTGTGATCAAGTCTTATAAATATCTTGGTTGGTACAATTGTAGATTTCTTATTGTCTTTGTACTAGTACCCAAGATTAACATTGGTGACATTAGTAGAATTCCAAGTTTTGCTCTTGTATTCCTATTAATTGTACTTGATTGTTGAATATGTTAAAGAAGAAACAAATTCCAGTTAATTTACAGACTAGAACTGACCTGAATTGCTTGATATATTTTTTAAATGTTGAGATGCATACACTAAGAATTGTTTGTTGCTGCAGGCCAAGCCACAGCTGACAGATAGGTCAAAGCTTCCAACTATTGTAGATCCTATGATTAAAGAGTTGCTGAACTTGAAATATATTCAACAAGTAAGTATATTTTCCTGTGAAGAAAGACCATGCTTGACAATATGAACCCAGAACAAAATAATGAGACAATGGATGCATTGTGGACTCAGTTCCAAAGAAAACTTGATAAATGTTATTGTCCTTGCAAAAAGTGTAAGGGCTTAAAGAATCAAAGAATTTTACAACAGCCCAAAGTCATTATAGGCAATATGGTCATGTTGAAGGGGGCCATGATTTTTGTTCATTTCTGAATGTGGGTTTCCTATTGGAGGAACAGGGAGGTGTGAATATCCAAGTTGAGATAACACTCCCATGGAAGAAGATGACAATGTGCCAGAGGACATGATTGAAGAAGATGGTATTAAGGAAAGTGATGAAGAGGCTCACAATGATGGTACTAGTGAATCTGATAATAATGATGAAGATGGTCTTGATATACCTTTACTTTAGAAGGCACACGATCCCTTATACGAAGGCTCCCAAACAACTCTACTGTCGGTTATAGTGTTGTTGGTGAACTTAAAGGTTATGAATAGTATATCCAATGTAGCAATGTCACGTATGCTAAGGTATGTCATTTTTGTCATCTTCAATGTTAGCATACAATTACTATTCATTATATTAACAATGCATATTTTTTGTTGTAGGTTGATTAGTGAGTTTTTGTTACCACCATCAAACATTTTTCCTCATTCGTACTGAGAATTATCTAACATTATGGATCAGGTTGGAATGAAGTATTAGACAATACATGCATGTCCCAATGATCACATTCTATATCATAAACAACATGAATTTGCAATAGAATGCCCTAATTGTCATGTTAGTAGATATCAATCAGATCAAATAACAAAAAAAGTGCCTCACAAGGTTCTTCGATAAATTCCCATTATTCCACGTCTTGAACAGTTATTCAGGTGCACTAGCTTGGCACAATTTATGGATTACCATCACACAATAGAAGTCAAGATGACATTATGTGAATGCTTGCTGATGGTTCTACATTTAAAGAGATAGAAGAAACATGGTCACACTTTAAAGAAGAACCTCATAATCTGAAATTTTTGTTGGTGGCAGACAATGTCAATCCACATGGAGACATGAGATCTGTTTACTCAGTATGTCCTATTTTTTTTATTAACAATAACATTCCTCCTTGGATGCCCATAAAGAGGGAGCACATAATGTTATCAATGATTGTGCTAGGTATTTTTTAATTTTATAGTTATCTAAATTAATTTATAAATAGTTCATGAAAATGGTTATAATAATTATGTAATGTTTATGTTCATTCAATTGCTAGGTAAATACCAATTTAAATATATGAACATGTATATTGAGCCCCTAATTGATGAGTTGTTGAAGTTATGGAATGGAATCACTATGTATGACATCTCTAGACCGATAGGAGTCCTTGAAAAACTATGTCAAAACTATATAACTTGACACTAGAAGTCCTCGATGCTCAACATCAACTACAACTTCAATGCCAGAACTCAACATCTAAATAACTCAACATCATTTGATTACTCATCTCTTGAACCACTTGACATGATCTATCTACTCGACACTTGAGTGGATTGGCACCAACTATTTACTCAACATACACTAAGAATCTCACTTGATATGCACTATCTGACATGTTATGCTCCAAATGTATTACTTGTTCAACATGAACTAATCTTGTAAATGACTTAAGTGTATAAACACTCATGTGTCAAAACCAATTTGAGATTACCAATCTCCCCCTTTGAAATTAGTGGAAAAAACACTTGGTCATGCATGAATATCTTTAACTTATAAGCATAACTTAGATAATCACCATCTTTACTCGGTATAATACAAAATTTCAAAATTTTGCAAAACTTGACTTTACTATCATAACTCAAATTCTTATAAATCCCCTTGAGTTGATTATTATATCTTGAATCTTGAATCAATACTATTGCTAAGTAAATATGCATATGCTATACTTTGTTTATGTCTTTGACTCCCCCTTTATTTTGTCTCCTCCAAAACTATATCTATTCATCACTTGGAGTCAATGTCACTAAAAAACTTATTATGCTCCCCCTTTGTTATTTCTCCTCCTATCTTATTACTCCCCCTTTTTGACACTTATGTCAAAGGGTTATACCTGAATAGTGTGTTTATTAGAAAAAGATTTATCGATCTCAAGTATTAGCTTCAAAGCTATATCCCAATTATCACAAGCTACCTCCAATTATTTGATTTGGATGGCCAAATTGGCAATAGGATAAATTAAGCCTTCTAGTATAGAAAGATGGGGATCTTTTTGCATTAGTGTCTCTATAAAGGCTAGCTCCTTGTGAAGTATTTCCATGTGTGGGGTCAACATGGATTGGATGCTAATCAGTGTGGCCCAAATATTTTCTTCTTGAGCATGCAAGTCAACCAATTGACCTTGGGAATTCATCAAATTCTTGTAGTGCTTCTAACTTTGAGCTAGAGAATTGGGTAGAGTAATACCTATTAGCTTCATTTTTGCCTCCAAATTGTCAATATGGCACTGTACTTCTTGTGTGAACAAATTTTTATCACAGAAATTGGTGTAAAGTAATAAAATATTCTCTAAGATTTTATTTACACTTTTACTCTTGGTTGCTAACTCAACCTGACTAAGTGTAATAGAACTTGATACCTTGTCATTTACCTTTCATTGAAATTTTCTCTCAAACCATTCAAGTAGTTTGACATTTGAATCTATGTCTGCATCATTGATGTGTTCTACAATGATTACCAATTGTTCCATGATAGGCTTGTCTTCTTCAGGTGCTGACAGGCTGAATGCATTAATAAATATATTCTTGATGTCTTGCAATGCTTGCTTCTACCTATGCTCCCTTCTGAGTAGCTCTTGATGCTTTTTCCTTGCAAGTGCATCTTATAGTAAGCCCATTTGTTCAATTGTGATTGTTGCAAGGTCAAACTTTGGTAGGAAAATCACTTCATCCAAGTCAACGTCAATAAATGATGTAACCTCACCTACCTTGGATGTACTAGACCTTGGTGTTTATAATGGTGTCACTTCAATACTCAACCTTTGAAGTGCTTGACTTGGAAGAGTAGAAGTTGCTGGTAAGGTAACCGATGTTTTTATTGACAATTTCTCCTCAAGCTTATTAGAAACAATAGTCCACCAAGATAACTGGGGGGGGAGGGGGGGGGGGGTGAATTAGTTATCCAATAATTAAAACACTTATCTTCTTTAAAAAAACTTAACCATTCAACCAAAGTAAATAGAAACAATAGAAATATTCACATAAACAAATACACTAGATATGTTGACTAGGGAAACCCTTGATCAGAGGGAAAACCCTAGTGGGAATGATGCCCGCAAGATGATGTACTTATATAAATATTCCTTGTTAGAGTATAGACCCTGTTAGGAGTCTGTTATAAAATTTAGTAAAATCAGTCCCTATTAGGAGACTTTGAATCCTTGTTAGGAGATTCCAACCCTATTAGGAGTTGGACTAACTCTATTAGGAGTTGTGGTACTATGCATGCAAGAAGATCCCATTGCCAAAACATGAAATTTCAACTACGAGAAAGGCTCATTGCTCAAACAAGTAATTTACTGTTATTTATCTTCCCTGCTTGTTGTTTCCTCTATCCTATCAACAAGACCAATTACTATTAGACCTTTTAGACTAGGTCATAAACCTCAAATCCAAATACCAAACCTTGGATCACTTAAAAAAACCTTGGCAATGAAGTTTCCTTTACTTCAGCATTGCTTTGCTCAACTTCACATTCCATACTCTCTGCTACTTTCCAAACATTCATAATTCACATATATCCATGCCATGATAAAGGAAAATATCCTTCCTTTATACCAAGTCCATTAAACAATTTCTTGAGTTGGTTGTTAATCCTTCTCAATTAATTATTATAGGACCACAGTAAGAGCATGTTACACTTAGTGATAACACAAATCTTCCACCTTGCAACTTGAATAACTTTTTGTACACATAATATTATTACAAGTGAGCTTAGCCATGCCATCCTTAACATGTCTTCTCCAAGTCCTCAACCTTGATCCTCAATATATCAAATCTGCTAAGAGATATAACAAGTTTACCCAAACATGCCTCTATAAACTCTATCTTAGAACAAACATTACCAAAACTTACATAACTTCTTCTAGACTTAGCCTTTCTTCTAGACTTAACCTCAATTAATTCTTTCTCATCTTTACCTTCACCTACCTTAATAGGTTTCTCCTCAATTACCTTAGATGTTGTCATCCCATAAATTACCTTCCAGATTTGGGTACTTTTCTGAACAACATCTTCAATTTTAGTTTGGATAATATTAAATACATGACACTTAGGAGAAAATCTCCCTACATACTTCTTTATGGCTTTAGTCATCTTAGCTTTACCTAAATCTAGCATCTCTCTTACAAGTGTAGTCTCTCTAATATTCCTTTCTATTGTAAGATTATATTTCCATCTTTTCTCAACTCTATCATATAAAGTATTTGGTAGAGAGTTTGAAATCTTAATTAGAGTCATCTTAAATGTTACCATCATGGCATCTATTGACTCTTCTACTTTATCCATTTCTAGCTTTCCAAGTCTATCAAATCCAATATGTGAAAATCCACTCAAATCTACATTATCCTTTATATTTTCACATAGATTATCTAAATCAGAAGGACTATGACTTACCAATTTAAGTTGGCTATTATCATCAAATTCTATCCTCTCTTCATATGATTTAGTTGGAGCAATTTACTTTCTCCTTTGTCTCTTCTTAGACACATCAACTTTTATAGCTTTCCTAGCTTTGTTTTGTTTTTGCTTGCCTACTTCTTGAGCTTTCTTAGTAGTAGGTCTTGTGCTAGTTTGTGTAGCTAGAACTGTAGGCTTAGGTTTTACAACCTTCTTTAATTTTTGACTACTAAGGCTTTATCTTTTCTTCTCTTCTCTATGGCTATAGGTTCTTCACTAACTTATCCTTTGACACCTTCTTCAAGCTTGACTTCCTCTTCTCCTTGATCTTCTCCCTGACCTTGTGTTAGGGCCAATGGTGCTTGGGCTGGTACATCTTCTTCTTCATCATCATTATCATCTTCATCATCTTCCTTTTCCCCTTCACCATATTTTTCTTTTAATTTCTTGACAATCTTGTTCTTCTTCCTTATCACTAATGTGTTCTTTACATCCATAGTTATCTTTTATTTGGCAACATCACAATTTACAAAGTCAATAGCCTTATTGTCTACTTCTTCTTTTGCAAGAAAGGATGCAATTACTATAGATGCCTCATCCAGATTGACTTCATATCCTAGTGATCTCAACCATTAACCCTTGGAGCTACAACTTGTACATTTGTGAAATCAGTATCAACTAGAAAGCAAACATCATTGAAATGTTTCTCAACTAGTGACACTGGTATCTTATGCCTTTGTTTCATTGACTACTTAAAGTCCTCAAAATAGATAGTCACAATAGACTCAAAGCTCTCTCCCATTTTCTCAATGAATTTTCCTATTTGTACTACATTGGATTTGTTTGTCTTCCATGAAACTTTTCCAAAGGAAGGAAATGTGTTCTACACATAGAAAAATATACATACAAGTATTGATCCAAACTTGCATTGTACACTCTTGGTTTTCATCATGGCTCCCAAATTTTGTGATAGTTGTTTCAATTGAAGCTTGATAAGGTCATAAGTACAATCCTTCTTCACTATCTTTTATCCTACATTAACATCAATACAAGGTACACTGTTTAATCTACTTGATTGAAAGAACTTATGTGCAATAATCCTTACTACAAAAGAAATTAGGGGATCTATGATAGTACCCATTGTCATTCCTCTTTTATTCCACACTGCCCCTATGCTTTTCTCAATAACTTCTTTTGCATCAGTCCTCATGGTTTTAGGTCTATCTAGGGTTGGATACCCTATTACCATTTGCACAATATTCTTGGTTATCTTGATAGGTCCATCTTCTAGCCATACTGAGTTATTATGAATTTTGATTAAAATAATCTTAATCCACTTAGTCTTGAAAATATTTGGAAAATATAGGGCATGATTAACACTTTTATTTCTATAATTTTGTATTTCTCCTTTAGTATTCCATTTTCATACAGTTTTCCATATAGGTCTTTGATTTTCATGTCACCTATGCTACCCACCTTGCATGTGAACAACATTTCACATCTTGAATCATTAAGACTTGTGGTGATATCATGGATAGCACACCAAAGAGATCTTGTTTATATGCAATATTAGGGATTGCTTTGAAATTTGGTTGTCTAATCTCATTGTTAATTAGTTGAACATTCAAGACCTCCTTTCCCTCTTTAACCTTGGAAGTAGAAGAACTAGGCACCATAATTATCACCTATGGTTTACATAAATTCAAATAGTGTAACTCAACATACAATAAATACCTTCAAAAATTTGATGAACAATGTTGAATAGTGGTTGAATTCAATTTGAAAATGTTTAGAATGATCACTTCAATTTTTCTTTAGCTCTTTGTTCTCTCTCCAAATTTGAATGATGTCAAATGAGTAAAAAATTGATCATATAGACCTCAAAACTTTGTAATTAATGCCCAATCCTTACACAACTATAAGCTCAGCTTGAATAGAAATTTCAACTCGCTTAGCTTCTATGAAGTTTACTTCTTGCTTAGAAACCACTATGAGATTGGTCAACAATATCACCTATAATAGCTCAGTATCAACTAGATTTCACTTGACAACTTAAGTAAAAAATTTCATGCTTGATGGTAACATGAAAATTGAAAAACTAAAAGATTTCTTCAAGATTCTAAACAAAACTTTGCATCTTTCTTCATGAAAATATAATCTTTTCAAAACTAAGTCCTCAGAAATAATTATGATATATTATTTAAATATCAGTCCCACACATACCTCTTGATTTCTTAGTTGGAGGTGGTGTCATCAACTGACCCATTGGGTGAAGAGATCCCATCAGAACTTGTTGTGCTGCAATCTTCGTTTCTCTTCCATGTATTTTTCATTTCATCTTTGACATTCTCAACATTTTCCTTTTCTTTGCCTTTGTTGAATCACTGCTTGGCACTTTTGACCTTGTTGGGAAATTCTTACTTATGTAACCAATCTTCAACCAACTAAAACATGTAGTTGACTCAACCATTTTTTGTAGTCACTTCTAAAGTGTGTTCTTATGCAATTCTTAGGAACATGTCCATACTCTTGATAGTAGTGACAACTATACCTAGTATTGTAATCCTAATTATAAGATTTTCCATTGTGATTTACCTTTGTCTATTTGTTTGATGACCACTTAGGCTTGGATTTGTACTCATATGCTCCATCTCCATACTTCTGATAGTTATAGGAGTATCCTTCAAATCTTTGTGTGCTCAAGGTCTTGGTTTTGCATTCATGTGTCTGATGTCCTTGTTTGTTGCATTTGTGGCAGTAGCCCATGAACTTCTGCTTAGGATTCTAATTTGCATTCTTCCTCTTGCAAACATTAGCAGTAAACTTGTAATAAATTAAATTTTAAATAGGAAATTAGGATATTTGGCAATAATTTTAGTATTATGAGTTGTTAATGAGTAGTATCAGATTTTAGATAGGGAAGTTTATTATATAAATTTATTTAAAAAATAATTTAAAATAATTCAATTTAATAATTAGAGTATAAAATAAGTTTATTAAAGTTTCAGCTAAATACTATATTAGTTTTTATTAAAAAAATGATTCACATAGATTTAGCATAGTAGTTCTCCAAGAGTTTATATCAATTAAATCTTAGAAAATTTATTTCAAAAATTTCCTATTTAAAATTTAATTTATTACAAGTTAACAACTTCACTATATTAATTATTAAGTTTTTTTTGATAAAATTTAATTGAAAATAAGAATTAATAATATTTATATAATTGTCAAAATATATTATAAAGGTAAATAGATAAGTAAATATATTATTGTGTAAGAAGAGATAATTATATGTTGAATTTGGTCTATAAGATACAATCCTAAAAAATAAATTAACAATGATACTATTTAATAATACTAACACAACTATGATTTTAAAGAAATTATATTTGATTCCACTAAAAAATATATATACTAATTAACATGATTTAAACTAACACTTTATTTAATACAAAACAAACAACTCTATTGCCAAATATCCTAATTTAAAAACATACTAAAAACCTAAATTTTTAAAAAACTATCTAAAATCTAATACTACTCATTAACAACTCATAATACTAAAATTAATAAAAAAGTAAAAATAAAAATTAAGACATTAACACTACTAACTTAACTTTCAAACAATAAATTTTCAATGTTTTAAAACATTTAAATTAAACTACCTAACAATTAAAATCTAAATTTTAAACTTATTTTAAATAACTAATCTATCTTTAAACTAAAACTAATTTAATTATCACAAACAATAAATTTAATTAAGAACTAAAAACTAAATTAAATTTATACTAACTTAAAATTAAACTAATCTAATACTAATTTAAATTTAAAACTAATCTTAATTTAATATTAATTTAAATAATTTTAAATAAAAACAAACTAACTTAATTCTAAACTTATTTTTAAAAGACACATATTAATTAAATTATATATATATATATATAAATAAAAACATAATCAAAACTAACAAATATATATATATATATAAACTAACTTATACTAAAACTAGAACTTACATTATAACCCCAAACCTCTAACACTAACCGCCCATGACCACAAACTTCCAACTTCCAACCACATGGGCTCAGGGCCCCATAAATATTTTTCCCCACCCTCACGCTGCCCCAGGCCTATTTAAAAGGAGACAACTCAAAATCGTGCAGGGCAGTACATTTTGTAGGAGCTGATGAAAGTAAGGGAGGTAATGGCACATGCTATTTAGCCAGTGCATTTTCGTGGCTATTTAGCCAGTACCATCGGGGCATTCACTATATCGCCACTGGAAAATTGCAAGTATTTCTCGTTAGCGACTTGGTGAATCGCCGAATAATTTTGAACTCCAGTGACATCACTTGCAAGTTTTTTCCCACATGCATTCCTTGAAACTGATAGGTCAGGGACATATCACATGGTCATAAGATCATCCCATGAACACATTTCACAGCATCAGATTCCACTTTTTAGTATCACAAGTAATTTTCCATTGATCGCTATCTCGCTATGCGTAACATATGAGCATCTTGCCATAGCAAGAATGTGACAACCATGGATTCAAATTAGATCTGATGGTAGGACTAAAACCCTTTTTCATAAGACTCAACCATGACATCTAAACAGGCAGGAGAAGAATATCTGTTCTTCGCCCCTTTTTTCAAAAAGAATTCGCACCAAGGTAAATTTTAAAAGCCAAACCTAGGATTTTTCACAGACTTTCAAAGGTATCAAAATACACTAGACAAAAACCTAAAACCCTATGACTTACCAGAGGATTCTCATCTGATTTTTTTATGATTCAAAGAAAATTTGATACGCAAAAAATTAGACCAACATGAGCATTATCTTTTCTTATCATAGTATTTGTGGGAAGTAATTTCTTGTGTGGCCTTCCACTATTCTCTAGTTCACAATTTGATTGTGGAATTTTGTTCGAAGCAAAGCTTTATAATTACAAATCTAGGATATTTTAATAGATAATTTACTTGTGTGATGGGATAAAACCCATTTTGGTGCCCTAAAATAAGATAATTATATATAGAAACTCAATCATTGAGACATTTTGTATGGACTTGAGCTATCTTGATCTAGGCTCAAATCTGTTTCTATGCATTTTCTATAACTATTTCTGGGCTTTAATCTGCAATGTGAGACGCTTATTTTGTTGGCAAGTAATTTAAATAAGAAGCATTTTCTACTGCTAATGTCTGAGAGTTTGTTTTATAAATGATATCTAAGTTTACTATTATCAATATGCATGAAATCTTATAATAGGAGAATATTATCAATATGTATGAAATCTTTAAGATCATACAAGATTTGCTTTCATCTAGAGTTGCATAGGTGTTGAAACTCCTTTATTATATATAGGTTGTTGCTGGAACTAACTATTTGAAAACATCATAATGTGGGTTACTTTCATATTGCAACACTGTTAGCCAATCAGAAAAGATGTAGATTTGAAATTTGTTTCACTTTTTTTTCATCCTAAATTAAAATACATCTACATTATTAATAGTCATTTTTTGTGTTTTATGTACAATTTATCAGATAATCCCCTTTTTGATATGTCTTTTGAGTTAGTCCTTTGCTCAAAAAATAAATTAAAAGATCATTTTATTGTAGGGCCCTGAAGTCAGAAGTGGAGATCTACTACAACCTATCATGCTCACAAAGGGCCAAGAGTTTACTTTCACAATCAAAAGAGGAGTGGGCTCTAAAGACTATGTAAGCGTGAATTATGATGATTTTGTGAATGATGTGGAGAAAGGAGACACACTACTTGTTGATGGTAGGTTCTCTTGTGTTGGCTTGAAAATTCATTTATTAGCTGAAAAGAACAGAGTTATTAATGTTATTCGCAACATTTTCAAAGCTTTCTATTTCTTATCATTATTTGAATTTCTCTAGGGGGGATGATGTCACTACAAGTGAAGTCAAAAACATCAGATTCTATAATTTGTGAAGTAATCAATGGAGGAGAGCTTAAATCACGATGACAGTTAAATGTGCATGGAAAAAGTGCTACCCTACCTTCCATTTCAAGTTAAGACCATTTTATCAACTCTCAGGCATGCATAGAAAATTAGATTTTTGTTTCTTATTGACATGTACATCTCAATCTGCTTCTTTCTTAGGGACTTTGATTTCATTGTGATTTCCCTTTTTTCTACCTAATATTGATTGATTGAAGTTACCTAGAATATAATTGAATGATATGTTTATTAATCTTGAAATGTGTGTAATATTTGTATTTTTTTGTTACTTGTATATGTGATGAGTTTTTTTGAACAACACAACATCTGAGATAGCTTAATTTGGTATTTGATAAAATCTATTTCTCATCCCTTTTTTTCATAGATAAAGATTGGGATGATATTAAATTTGGAGTTGAGAATGACATAGACTATTATGTTGTTTCCTTTGTTAAAGATGCTAAGGTGGTGCATGGATTGAAAAATTACCTTAAAAGTAAACCTTTGAAGCAAAATTTTAAATTTCTAGTGTAATATAATCCTTTGCATACAATATTGGGCTTGATATAGCATGTTCCCTTAATTTATATTTTAAATCAGAATTTAAAATGTGATAAAATATCAATGCATTTGTATTTGTAATTATGTGAAGGTTGTGGTGTAGATATCCATGTGACTGTGAAGATTGAAAGTGCTGATTCAATACCAAATCTTCATTCAATTCTTTCTGCATCAGATCGGGTAAGTATAGTCTCCCTAGACCAGAGGTTTTAGTTGGATAAGTTGTTACTTTATGATTGGTGATATTTCTTTGAATGGGGTTAATAAATTATGTGAAGTCATGCTTGTCAAGAATTATATAGAAAGTTAAATGCACATGCTAGTTTGTTTACTATTTAGTCATGCATGTATTTGTTTGGATGTTGGTGCTTTTCCATTGTTGGTTTTTGATGGTTTTTGTACAACTTTGATGTAAAATACAAAATATAAAAGCTTTACTTGTGAATATGTTATAATCTTCTTTAAATTGTTGGCAAGGACTATGATCTTCAGTAAAGATGTTTTTAAATAATTTTTTTTGATTGTCTATCATTCAGTGAAGTTAACTAGAATGAGACCATCATTTAGCTACCTGACTGATTCCTAGCTATTGAGTTTTCAGATTGTAGTTTCCTCATAGAGCTTAAGATGGTTTTGTTAGGAAACAAGAGAACAAAACTTAAATGTGGATAGTAATATCTAAATTGACACTTTCAAAGGAGGGATATATATATTCTTTATGCTATAAATTTCACATGAAATAAATTAATGTGATTTTTTTCCTATGTGAGTAAAATCTGTGAGGCCATATAGCCTTTGGAGATTTTTCTAAATGCAACATAAGTGGGTTAAAATGGCATAACTCTCAATTGTGAAAATCTTGACATCTTCCTAATTCTGAGACTATTTTCTTCTAATGGGCATTTTTATGTCATCACAACTTCTCATAATTGATTGTACTAGGTACATTCCAATGCAAGACTTGTTGGTATCTTATGCTTATGAAATTTTAGTGTATGTATTTAAACATGGCATTCTCTTCAGATTCTACTGTCATAATTCATAAATTTGACATTAGTTCAATCTCATAAATTATGCCTTTGTTATCTTTGTCCTCTCCATCTTTTAGCTTCACAACAAAGGTCTTAGAAGTTGTGAACTATCAAGAAACATTTTTCTGTGAGAGGACATGCACTTTTCCAATTCCTAACATAGATGTTGTGGCATGCAAGGGCTATGGGTATTTTTGTGCAGCTGTCATACCATGCATGGGAAAAGATCTTCTATTTGCCATAATTTTTGTCAGTGCTACCTTGAGAAGAATTTAGGGTTAGCTTTAGGTTCATTCTAGCTTTGATTCCATCTTGTCACCTTTTGTTTGGGTATGAGATGCTAGATTTTGAATACATAGGATACAAGCTGGGTTTTAAAAGCTAAGAAACATTGTCTTACAAGTTAGATTTCAACAGCTAAGAAATAATGATCTTATTGTTTTGTTAATTTTTACCTTCTTTTGAACTTGGTATCCAAGATTTGTTGTTTTGTCTCTCATAAACACCACTTAATAGTATTTGGCTAGTCTCTAGCATATCTCACACACCCAAATATTCAATCAGCTCAAGAGGTTGAAAGATACCACCTAGAGGACTGACCAAGATAGTCTCCCAAACAACAACACCCTTGTCTTTTGTCCCTATTCAAGTAAATATTTAGCTTTCCAGATGTCCATAGTCCATATAGCAGTTTATATGTCAATCTGATTAAATTGTGAATGATCATGCATCTCTTAGTATTCAGGGCTTCACTATTTTTCTAGACACTAGTGTTAGAGTGTAGATTTTTCATGAAGTAGTGTTTCTACAAAATAGTTTGTGTTCTCAGTCTGTAGGATCTCCATTCTTTAGTACATGTGTCTAGTTTTGTGATTTGCAGAGGGAAGGGCACCATTCTTTAATGCAAGTGTTCATTTCTGATGGCTATACAAGGTTGGAGCACCCAGATATGGTGCAAGTGACCTGTAGTGGTGAATATAAGTTGTGTCTTTGTCCTAGTCTCTATCCTGCAAAAGCATCCATCTTGAATGCTAGTGCTCCATTTTATTCTCCAGAATAAAAAATTTCTTGGATCCTTGTTCCTATGTTTCTATTTCCTTTTCTTCTATCTGCTACTACCTACAATATACAGTTGCATAAGCTTATAGTTTTATGAAAGTACTTAATCGGAGATTTTTTGATATTTATATGCTAGTGGTCCCTTGGACATTATTGAATTTTTTCTTTCATTTAGTTTATTTATGACAAGCATTTTCACACTGCTTGCATCCAAATGGTCATAGCCACCTTCACTTTTAGCCACACTCATTCAAGTTATGCATGTATTGATTTTTTTATGGTATTTGTATGTTGTTTAGGATTCTAACAATTGTCTCTTCCTTCCTCTTCTTTAGGCTATGGTAGCTCAAGGGGATCTTGGAGCAGAGCTTCCTATCGAGGAAGTTCCTTTACTCTTGGTAATTTTATAGAGTTTTTTTATCATCAGTTAAAATGTTACACATATCAATGAAATTCATTTCTTGAATTCTGTGTTTGCAACCATTCTTATTGAATTCCCTATTTACTACCCAAGATCAGGCTAATATTTCAAATCACACTGGGTATGATGCAGTCTTCCATGCTGACACAAGTAGTGTTAACTTGGAAGGGCTTTCTATGCTTCCCTTATCACAAGGTGCACCTTCTTCTACCATGGAAGTCCAACTAGATGTTCTTGGGCTTGGAATTCAATTAAACTTCTTGACATTATTCATCTTACTTTTTAATTATTTGCAAGCCAAAAAAGAAAAGATGGAGGCCAGTTTCAAAATCTCTAATTTATCATCTTGCTTGGTTTTTTAAGAACTTTTTAATTCTTCATTGTACTCATAATGCAATTTCCTAAATAGAATTTAGTTTTCACTTGCTTGATTCGATAGAAGAGCAGAATTGGGTCTAGAATAATAGAATTTAGTGTTAAATTGTTAATTCAGCCAGCTAAAGAGAACTACAGATTACTTAGCAATCAGGTTTGGAAGCCTATCATTGGATCCATGATGTAACCTATAAGAGTGAATGGCAGATTTAGCATTTAGACTTTGATCTATACTTTAATTTATTTTTTATAATTTCTAAAATGAAAACTACTTTTATCTATTTAGTATGTAAAGTTTTGATAATTTTTCACAGTAAGTTAAATTATGATACTTCTAGAACTAGAATTTAATTGTGTAGTTTTTTAGTTAAATTTTTTGGTCTATTTTTCATAAGTAATCAGTGATAAGAACCCACTTAACTGATCCATAATAACTTGTCCATTTATTGCCTTCCTCTTTATTTGTCTTTTTATTGCATCCATCTACTACCATCATTCTCATGAGAGAGATTCCTGTATACAGCTACTCATGAGAAATGAGTTCATAAATTCAACTAAAAAGTCATAGATTTTTATATACAGTCGATCATTTATTCAATTAAATGAATCAATAGATTGGATTCAAAATTTTTATAATTGAATCCTAATAATTGTCTTATAGTTGGAATATATTTATACATAAGTAGAAAACATCAGTCCATAGTAAATTGGTACATATGAAACTAAGTTTAAGTATGAAAAGCTTTGTGATGCACAATTTGTTTGTTAAATTAATATGCATTGAGAATTGTTCTTTTTATTTCTTACTAGGCCAGTCTTTGCTTGAGAGCAGTAGGGGAGGTGGAGGAAAAGCTCATGGAGAACATCAATAAGCTAAAGGCAGAAATGGTGAAATTAGAGGAAGCGAAACACATGGCAATACTAAGAGATTATAGAAACAGATGTGTGAGGATGAAGATTGTATACTATGATGCTTTCAAAGAATTGATTTTCAAGGAAGAAAAAGAGAAGCTAGATTTTCATGCCAACCTTAGTAGGCTTAACCTTGTTGCCTTTTATGATAAGTTAGAAGATATGGTGGAAACCCATGATCGAATGAGGATTATGAGTCAGATCAATGGGGATAAATATGATGGGCAATGGACTGATGGGTTGAAGCATGGCCATGGAGTCTACAAATGGGTAGATGGGAGTTTTTATATGGGGACCTGGAGTAAGGGGCTCAAAGATGGGAAAGGTACATTTTATCCTGCATGTGGCAATCAGACTAGGCTATGCCACCTTTTGGAATCCTCGCCTTACAATGTGGATCAACATGATGATCTCTCTATTGATGAGAAATCTTGTTGGAAGGAGAGAAGCTCTTCTATGTCTGATTTTGAGGTTTATTTGAATACTTCTTATGCACCTAGCTCCAAAACAACATCCTCAAAAACCCTTGAATCCATAATAGTAAGAACCTTTTCCTTTGATGGGATAAGAAGCTCAAGTAGTGAGGAATTTGATGATAATGACGAGGGTGTCAAAACTTGTGATCCCAAAATTTTTCCTGTGCAATCTACTGTCAAGAGAGAATATATTCAAGGAGTTTTGATTAATGAGGTATCTAGAATAAATGTGCCTTCCAAGGCTATGAAAAGAGGGCATAAATGGAAACTAAATGAAAGAAAGAGACTGAGTGAAATTATCTATAAAGGGCACAAAAATTATGATTTAATACACAATCTGCAATTGGGAATCAAGTTCACATATTTATTTTCATATTCATGCATATGACTAGCGACTTGCTCAATATTTTACATTTATATGGACATGCCTTGTAATGTTTATTGATTTTGCTAACAAGAAATTTAGAGTCAGACTAACAAGAGAATGAAAAATGTATATGTGTAATATTTGAATGATGAAAACAATATGATTTTAAAATGTGTATTTATTTTTAGTTAATTTCTTGTTATTGAAGAAGACTATATTGAAATATACTGTTGAGTTTGTGTGTTTGTCCCTAGACATATTGGATTCACAAAATTTTGAATTCACCACACTTGGTTTTAGGTGTACAAGAGATTTAAATTTTAAACACCATGTATACTAATTTAGTCTCATCTATGCAATTTTTGCAATTAGTCGAAGAAAGTGGAAGTTATTGTTCTTAGTTTATTTGGCAATTTTTGTCAGCATCCTTGGAAATTGATGCATCTTTGTATCTTTAGATGCTAGCTGTAACTAAACGAGTCCTTTAAGCTATACATTTAGGTGTGGTAGCCAAATAATGCTAGTTTTAAGGTAAACAAATTTTATATTGTGGGATTCCTTAGTTTGCCTTAATGTTCCACAGGGTTTCAGCATCCTATTATTTTTCTTTTCTTCATTGTTTACTAGTGTGACCATTTTACAGGTACTTCTTTGTATGCTGCCAAATTACTATAATCATGTTCATACTTATGAAAGCACATTGATCACCAAATTTTTTGGTCTACATAGTATCAAAGTAGTAGGAGGACAAAAGGTACTTTCTATACCTTCTTACTCTATTTTCCATTTAATCATTGACATAATATGTCAATTTTTGGTAACTAGACATTATTTTCAAAATTAAACATGGTGAGTGGGCTTAAAGTGGAAACTTGGTGGGGCAAGTTGGTGAGCTGACTTAGCAAGGCCACTTAGAGATGTGACATGACGAGTTGACTTGGTGAGCAAGCTCGATGAGCGGACCTCAAGACTAACCTTGATGAGGCACTTTGGTGGGGTGACTTGATGACCAAACTCAAAGAGTCAACTTGGCAAGCATACTTGCACTAGTACATTTGGGTTCAATTTATGACCTTTATTGGTCGAATTTTTCACCCAATTGTTGACAAAATTTTGACCAAATTCGACCAACCCATTGGTGAAAATTTTTTTGCTTGAAATTTTGACCAACTCATTGGTACATGATTTTTCTTAATTGTATAACTAATTATATATTCTTCATATTAGTTATTGTCGATGTTTTTGCAACATTCTATAAAATAGTTCACATGTCTTGCTTATGATACAACATTTTACATGCATCCTACTCTCTCTCATTCGGCTAATGATGGATTACGTAGAGTGATCTGAAACCATGATGCTAAAAAACACACAGTCAAATCTAAAATGAACTTGCACTACAAATGGATTGTGAAAATATGATATTGGAAAATTGCACGCATGTGTATGAGGACAATCACAACTTAAACATATATTTTTCTTGGTATACATGCATGTAAAATTAACAATATCAGATTTCCATAATCCATTTGTAATGCAAGTTCATTTTGGATTTGATTGTGTGTGTTTTTTAGAATCATGGTTTCAGATCACTTTGCGTAATCCATCATCAGTCGGATGAGAGAGTAGGATGCATGAAAAATGTCATATCATAGGCAAGAGATGTGAACTATTTTATAGAATGCTTGAAAAAATTTTACACCTTCTTGTTGGTGGAAATTTCCACCAACACCTAAATTTTTTTCTACCTTTGTTGGTTGAAATTTCCACCTTCATTGGTGGAAATTTCCACCAATGCTTAAATTTTTTTCTACCTTTATTGGTCAAAATTCCCACCAATGCCTCAAATTTTTTCCACCTTTGTTGGTCAAAATTTCCACCAACGTGCAATTTTTTTTCTACCTTTGCTGGTCAAAATTTTGACCAATTCCTGCATGACCTTAGACAATGGCTTTTTGGGTTTTCGACCAATAGATTGGTCAAAATTTTGACCAACTGGTGAGTTTGTCAAAATATCAACCAATGGGTTGGTCAAATTTGGTCAAAATTTGGTTGAATATTGGGTCAAAAATTCAAACAATTAAGGTCAAAAATTGAACCCAAATGTACTTGTGGTAAACTTCCTATAATATATTTTACATGTAACAAAGTTGGTCATATTATTGCAAGATGTCCTAATAGAGAAGACAAGGATGAGAAAAGGGAAAGAAAGTACAAAGGTAGAAGAGATGATAGAGGTAATAGAAGAAACAAGAATGACAAAGACAATAGCAAGCAATCTTGTTATATTGCTAAAGAAGAAAATGATAGTGAGTTTGATAGTAATGATGAAGAAGTTGTCTATGTTTCTATGAAAAAAGATTTCAATAAAGATGATAAAACTACATTAATTTCATATGTGAGTAAAGCTGATAGATGGATAATTGATAGTGGTTGTTTACATCACATGAGTAGTGATAAAAGTAAGAGTTTTAAAACATGGAACCATACAAAGGTAGTTATGTTAAGTTTGGTAATGATGCACCATGTCTTGTGAAAGGTAAAGGATCAATATAGTTGACCGATAAGATCAAGTGTGACAATATTTATTGGGTTGAAGGACTTAATTATAATTTCTTGAGTGTTTCATAGTGGAACAAATTAGGATATAGAGTTAAACTTCATCATAGAAAGGCCAAGATAGTTGATGCTACAAGTGAGCTGATTGTTAGTGGAGATCAAACAAGAGGTAACTTGTTCTATCTAGATTTATCTAATGAAACATTTTTTGTTTGCACAAAATGAAGATATATGGTTGTGGCATAAGAGATTATGTCATGTAAAATTTGATAATTTGGTAAGCATTAGTAAGATAAAAAGAGTTTAAGAGAATTACCAAGATTGAAGAAACCTAATAATTCTATGTGTATATAATGTCAATTGGGTAAAATGACAAAGTTTAGTTTTAAGAGAAAAACCTATGCATCTAATGATATTTTGGAATTGGTTCATACTAACTTTTTTGGACCTATTGGAGTGAAAAGCTATTGTAGAGATAAATACTTTATTCTATTTTTGATGATTAGTTTGGAATGATGATTGCAATATTTCTTAAAGAAAAATTTGATTCTTTTCAATTGTTTAAGTGGTATTTGGTGAGAGTTAAAAAGGAAAACATGTAAGAGTTTTAAGTCCTTGAGATCTGATAGAGGAGGAGAGTTTATCTCTAATGAATTCAAAATATTTTACAATGATAGAGGAATCAAAAGGTAGATGTCAACACCTAGTGTTAGTATTAACCTTAGATAAAAATAGCAATTACATGCAAATATAACTAATATCATAAAATAGTAGATCACACATAAGAGAACACAAGACACCAAGATTTAATGTGGTTCACCCAATCCTTGGGCTACATCCACCAACAAAAAGGCCAATATTATTATGATCCACTGATTACAACCTAATTACAATCTATAATCCCTTATAACTCAATACCATTGTAAGAACCAATTTTTGCATCACACGTTATGAAAAATCCCTAACCCTAATCCTTTTTATACAAGATTTTTTTTTTCTTACAAAATTAGGGCTAGAATAATAGAAAAATAGTAGCTAACACCTTTTACAATATAAGGTTATTTTTGGCTTCACCCAAAAACCCCCACAGGGGCATTGCCTCTTGACCTGACCTTGTACTGCAATAGTGAAAACACCTAGGGCACTTCCCCTTGACCCTATCTTGGGGGCACTACCACCAAAGCCCCCTAGAAATAATATGGGGAGAAAACCACACCAAATAAACCTTCAAGTCTGATTAGGATCCACATCACAACACTTAGGACCCCTCCCCAAAACAGAATAGTTGAAAGGAGGAACAAATCAATCATGGATTTTGCTAAAAAATTGACGATGGAGAAGAATGTGTCACATTAATAATAGAGAGAATATGTAAGTACAATAGTCTATATTTTGAATTGAGTACAAGTCAAGAAAGGTACAAATGTTACACCCTTTGAGTTATGGTATGATAATGCATCTAATGTGAAGTATTTTAAAGTTTTTCAAAGAAAATGTAATATACTAAAAGATAATAGAAATGAAAAACTTGATGCTAAAAGTGATGAAGGCATATTCCTAGGATATTCCATAAGAGTGAAGCTTTTAAGTGTTTGAACTCTAACACTAACAAGTTGTGGTAAGTGCAAATGTGAAAGTTGATGAACATGTAGAAAGAAATGAAGTTGAATGTAAGCCAGAACCTAAAGACTACAACACATTGATATATTTCAATGAAGGTGTTCCTTGTACCTTACCTATGGAAGAGAATAAAGCTATCAAGAAACAACAACTAGTGAATATTTAGTTGTAGCAACAAGCTACCAAGAAACATGCTATATATGTCAAACATCAATAGATTAATACTGAGATACATGAAGTATATGTTGAACATAAGGAAGAAAATGTCAAGAAAACATAACCAAACGTAGAGACACAAAATGAACTTGAAATCAATTTTCAACATGAACATGTACAAGAAGAAAGAAGAACAGAACCTATACTAGAAAAGTATGTGAGAAGATATCATGAACCTAAACAAAACATTGGAAACAAAGACTTTAGAGTTATGACAAGGAAAATACTTAAAAGTGTTACATGTTTACTTTGTGAATTTGGTCCTAATCCAATGAAGGATGCTTTGAAGAATGAAGATTGGATTCAAGAAATGAATGAAGAAATTGAATAGATAGAGAAGAAAAAAACATAGTCACCAGTATGTAGACTTAAGGACACAAATGTTATTAGAAAAAAATGGGTATTCAGGAACAAGATGAATGAGAAAGGATAAGTTACAAGGAATATGGATAGATTTTTATGTAAAGGATATGTACAAAAAGAAGGTATTTACTATGGGGAAACATTTGCCCCATTTGTAAGATTGTGACGAGTTAGAACACTAATTGTCTATTCTACTTATAAAGGATTTAAAGTATACCGAATGGATGTCAAATTTGCATTTACAAATGGAATACTAGAAGAAGAGGTTTGTGTAGAAAAACTAAAAGGATTTGTGGATCCCAGTAAGAAGAATATGATATGTAAACTATCCAAAGATCTATATTGATTGTAACAAGCCCCTAAAGCATAGTATAAAAGGCTGCATAATTATTTAGTTAAGATTAGATTTTCAAGAACTAATGATTATAGTAATATTTTCTTGAAGACTAAAGGTGGCAAAAAAATATTATTAGCTGAATATTTATTGATGATATAATATTTAGAGGACAAGATGTATTGTGCAAATCATTTGTAGATGCAAAGCATAAGGAATTTGAAATATCTATTTTTGGTGAGATCAAATTCTTTTTTCATTTACAACAATGCCAAATGAAGCAAGGTATCTACATTACTAAATTAAAATACATCAAGGAGATACTAAGAAATTTTGGGATGGAAGACTCAAGACCAGTCAACACATGGCTACATGATACAAGCTATCTAAGAATTATGATTCTACTATTGTGAACCACACATTATATAGATTAATAATTAGAAAGTTATAATATGTTATTTACAATAGAACTAATATTTCCCTAGCAAGTGGAATTGTTGTATGATTTTTTGTAAACCCTAAAGAGAATCACATGAAGGTAGTGAAAAGGATATTGAGATATCTAAAAGGAACAGAAGACCATGGTCTATATTACAAGAAGAATTAAAAGTTTGAATTGGTAGGGTAAATTGATATGGATTGGGAAGGTAATGATGATAGAAAGCGTACAAGTGGTGGAGCTTTTTTTCTAAGAAAGAGACTAGTCTCATAACCAAGTCAACCAAAAAAATGGCGACTCTATTGGGGATGTATTAAATCTCTCTAATAGACAAACTTGAAGATTATGAAAAGAGATTAAATACAGGAAGAAAGGCATGAAATTTTTTACTATGACAATGAGGTTGTGATGTTTGTTCCATTTACTTGTTGAAGATTCATGTGTGCTAGTATTGTCTTATTCATGGCAATAGTTTTTTGAAACTTGAATGAAAATTGTGTGCTACAATCATTGTAATTTTATCATCAATCAGTTTGACTATGTAATGTTTCAAAGTGTTGTAAAATTTAGAGTCAAGAATGATCAGAATCATTTCTCTTCTCCAAGTGTGTATATATTCAAGAGTGGTTTGATGGTCTTCAAGTTCCTAAAAATTGAAAGTCTGGTTTAGATTTATCAAGTTATCAACTGTGTTTCTTAAATCTTTCTCACAAGTGTGAGTGGTGACTCTAAAAGATCCCTGTACCAAATCCTAATTGATTTCATATTGAATGTTTAAAGACTTTTCGAACTTTGTGGGAAAATCTAAAGCTTTTGATAGTAGTTCTTGGAAAAGAAAGTTATAAGTGTTTGATTTACATGTTTCAATGTTGTATGCATCTATTGTTTTATGAAGTTGAAGTGTTAGAAATAAAACCACAATAGTGATTTATTTTCACTCTTTAAGAAGATAGCTTTTGTACACATTTTTTTATGAATGGTGTGAAGAAGTTCATGCCTACACCCATGCAAAATTAACAGATCTAGTTGCAACATCAACACTTGAAGGTATTTTATTTTTCATGAAAATTAAGTTATAAAAATGGTTGCCTCTGTTCGATGATTTTCAGCATTAAGGGAAGAGGTAGAAATTTTATTTCAAAATGGAGTCAAATTTCATATCTAAAAATGGTTGTTTACCAAGATATGAAGGTGTTTGTGAAGATATTGTAAGGATAAGAAAGGAGCTACATGATCATATTATCATTTTCATAAGGAATGAAATAGGAGATTTTCAAAGTCTAAATGTTATTCACAAGTACCTCAAGTTTAAATCATCACTTATGAATCTTTATGTTTTATTAAGACCTAAGGAGGATTCATGACATGTTATTTTCCTAAATTTTTTCATTCCTAATTCAGTTAAGTGGTCAGCAAGATTGAGGATAGAAAGGGTTATTCACATTGAAGAATCCTTGAAGAAAATTGAGGGTTATAATTTGATTGACAATGAACGTTATGCTGATTTTTCTAATGATGAATATGAATCAATTGAAAATAATAGTGAATGTGATGAATCCATAGATAATGATAATTGTTCTTCTGACTATGAAGAAAAGGATTCAAGTTTTTTGGTCAGCATGAGAAAGACATACATATGACAGAAAATTAATCATGTGATAGTATGTATAAGAGTGAAGAAAACTCTAACATCAATAGGGATAACTCTTCTTATCATGAAAATGATTATGGTGATGTACCTAGTGTTGAGGTATTGTGTAGAGAAGAGGAAACAAGTTGTGGTAAGGATTGCAATTTTTTAGATTGTTCTATTAATGATATTATTGTTATAAGTATTTTAGATCTTCCAAATTATTGTCATAGCCAAGGTGAACACACTTGTGATGAAGTCTAGCTAAATGTTGATGAAATTTTAGTCCTATTGGCTCATGACTTTGAAAGGTATGCAAATATTTTTAAGGATGCTCTAGTTTTCCCTTGTCATGTTTTTTCCCAAGATGAAGTTCTTTCCCTGAAGTTTGATGTTGAAAGTAATACAAAATGAGAATACTATGTCAATTTTTGGAGATGTATATGATAGTAGTTCAAATGCCAATACACATGATGACTTATATGATGTGGAAAATTTTACTAAGGGGAGATTTAATATTGATTCAAATTCTTCTAATGTTGATCATGTTGCAATAAGTTTTGATTGTTCGTGTGATGAAAAGGAAAGGGTTGAATGTTATGATTTTGATTCTAAGGTTTTCTTTTGTGTCGATGAGTCTCGAGATGATAAGTTTGATAGATTCAAAGTTTATTCCAATAAGTTTTTGGAAAAGGACA
Organism: Cupressus sempervirens; assembly: GCA_028749045.1. NCBI lineage: Eukaryota > Viridiplantae > Streptophyta > Pinopsida > Cupressales > Cupressaceae > Cupressus > Cupressus sempervirens. The sequence goes on along the minus strand of CM053786.1, from coordinate 249,288,211 downwards.
ATGATAGTAATCAACATGTTGAACGTGAACACTTTCATGGTAAGTTTTGTAGCTTGGTGGCTAATGTATGGTTTGAAGAATGTGAAGGAGTTTTAGAATAAATTAATCTGATCAGATGATAAACAAGATTGCAAACGAGGAGAAATTAGATTTCATGTACCCTTCATATCTAGTTACACAAGTTGAGTTTCAAATTCATGACATATGTAACTCCTTCAATCAAGTAGAGTTTGAAGCCTTTGTGTTTCCCTTGGATAGCATGCATAAGTCTTTTGATGGAAAAGAATTTAGTATGATCTTGGAATCCAAGAGCATGTTGATCCATACTTTCATAATGAGCAAATTGTAGGCAATGATTCTAGTTTTTACATGCATTATTAAAGTGAAGATATAGAGTTGATCCTACCAAATGAGCTGATTGAAATGCTAATATGATTGGTGAAACTAATAGAAGTGATTTTTCTAGCTTGCCTCACAAAATTAGAAATGAAAATTAGGTCTATGATAGAGATTATAAGTTTTTTTAAAAAAATTTATTTACCCGGGACCATTTTTTGTACAATTTAGGAGTAGTTTTCATGCTTTCAATGAAGTTGTTCAAGAGAAAGTTTTGGAGTGGTCTAATTCTTCTAGATATCTAAATCCTTATCACACTGACAAGGGACATGTAGCCCTAGATAGATTAACTATTGGTACTCAAAATTGAAGCTCTAATTATTAGTACCATTCTGAAAACCAAGTCAAATTAAGCCCCTATAAGCACTTTTCATGCATATGTACTCAACTGTCATTTTGAGGCCTATGATGTGTTTCATGTGTTTAACACCTTTCATTCAATATATGTTTTCATTATATGGTGATAAGTTTTCATTCCAACCCATTTTGTCAAGTTTCATTTTGAGCATTTTCCAAATTTGCATTTTTGCCGACATGTCAAATAGTGAAGCCTTGTTTGCAATAGAATATCTTGCACTTGGTTAAGTTTCATGACTTGCCACTTTGGGAGAATTTAGTATACATATTAGAGAACCTATATTTCAGATCTCAAGTAATGAAGCCTTGTTTGCAATAGAATATCTTGCACCTAGTTAAGTTTCATGACTTGCCACTTTGGAAGCATTTAGTATACATATCAGAGAACCTATATTTCAGATCTCAAGTTGTTTTGATATTATTTGGCTAGGTTTTGAATACCTCAAAGTTGATTTTTTATTGTTGTCATGCTGATGCATATTGCTTAGAATTTTGGGATGCCCTATTTGACCAGTAATAACTTTGATCCAGTTAACTAAAATGTAAAGTTTCTTTTTTATTTACATTTTAGGGGTCAAAGAAATCCTATGTTTTAGATTTGAGCTATGATTCCAAATGCAATTTATGAAGTTTCACTAGTATCTAATATGCAGATTGATTTTTAATGCCCCAGTTAGAGATCCTTGGAAACAAGGATGAAAATACAAGCTATAATTTTTAAAAAAAACAAGTGTAAGTGCACAAGACAACAACATATACGGATCACACAAATTGCAATGGAAGACTTAACGACCATCCTGGCACCCAGTAGATCTCTAGGTGGGGCATTACATCTCGTATCAGAGCGCATGTTAAAACATTAGGATCTATGTGTTATGCTTACACTATGGTTTATTTTTGTTGTGTACTATTATATTATGTTGGATTATTTGATATCTTGTTGATTCATGTTTTGACTCTTATGCTTGTGATTTGAGTGTTCTGACATTATCTTGTTTGCTCCCATAGTGATGCCTCCTACACATAGACTTGTGACTGTGGTGGTACCCATAGTGGTAACCATGGAAATGAACACCAAGAAGAAGGGTGTCAAGATGGAAAGGGACAACAAGGTAATAATGATGATTAGAATGGCGTAGGGGTAATAATGCCTGTACTCCAATAGATTCTTTCTCTTTTGGGCCTTCGTGTTGAGGAGTGCCAACAAGATCAAAATCAAGAGGAGGGGTCCCATCATGAGGATTCCCATCACTCTGAGCATATAGAGGAGGAACATGAATGTGAGCATTCTCTTACTCCACCTGGTGGTAGAGGGCACTGGCAAGGTGGTCAAGACTATAATTCCATCAAATTGGATATCATGAAGTCCCTTCAGAGTTCCAGACCACCACTCTTCGATGGTAGGGGAAGTGGCCTCAAGGTTGAGACTTGGTTGTTGGACATGGAGTGCTGCTTCACCATGCATCCATATTTAACCAACATGAGGGCCCAATGTGCAATTATGTAGTTGAGGGACCACATATCCTTTTGGTGGAATATTGAGAGTCAGAAGATTCAGATTTTTGTTGCTGATCTCACTTGGGAGATCTTCGAAGAGAGGTTTCAGGAGAGATTCCTATCTCCTTAGTTCAAAGAGGCCCATGCTAATGAGTTCCACTCACTCTAATAGGGAAATATGATAGTGGAAGTCCTTAAGGATGCCCTCAGTGAGGAAGTCCGCATGCATTAGCCTAGACTCTTGTGCTTGTGGTAGAGAAGGCACACATTGTAAAGGAAAATCTAGCTAGAGGTTTCAGTAGAAAATTTGGTTCTTAGAACCAAGGTGCTAGGAATGTAGGGTAAGATGCACAATTTACCTAGTCATCGGGAAAGGGTCAAGCCCAATCAAAACCAACTTAGGGTGGTAAACATCATGGCCCTCAGCAAAAGTTTTGGGGAAAGGGTGGTGGCTAGTTTTCTAGTAATTCAGGGAAGAAAGGAGGTAACCAGGATCAAGGAGAGAAGTCCTAGCAAGACTGACCTCCTCAAAGTAGTCAGCAAAATTCCAATAGAGGTAGTGCACCTTTCTCTAGTGCCACCTAGGGTGTTCATTGTATAGGTGCAAGTTTTGGAGGGAACTACTATAACTATGGCCAACTTGGCCATAAGTCATATGATTGTTCGATCAAACCATCAATAGGGCCTAGTAAGGGCAGAGAACATTCAGAGCCTATTGTAGGAGATGCAGGTTGGAACCATAGAGTCTTTGTAGTGGTTAACAACCATCAAGTGAAACACCAAGGTATAGTAGTTGAGGCTATAGGTACATTGCTTGGTACTTCCACCTTAGTTTTGTTTGACTTTGGTACTCTAGATTCTTTTATTTCACCATCTCTTGTTTAGCAATGTGGGCTAGTGGTAGTGTGTCAGGTCGATAGGTGGCAGGTTGAGTTAGCCACAAGTTCTAAGGTGGCTATTGACTCGTTGGTCAAAGGTTGTAGTTTAGATTTGGGAACCTTCACCACTGCAATGGACCTACGGATTCTACCTCTGGGATTGTATGACATTGTGTTGGGCATGGATTGGTTAGCCACCCATAAGGTGAATATTTATTTCCATCATAAGGTGGTATAGTGTGTGGATGACACAAGTGGATAGGTGGAGCTTTTAGGAGTTCAGAGACCAGTTTCACTTCATATGATCTTAGCTAATCAACTGAAGCAAAGTGTGTAGAAGCAGAGTGTCTATCAGTAATCTTGAGGAAGTTGAGAGCTGAATGGTGACACTTGATGATCGCTCACTCCATCATGAGTATGTCAATGTGTTTCCTAATAAGATCCTAGGTATGCCACTGCAGTGTGACATTGATTTTTGGATCGATCTTGTACCAGGAGTAGAGCCCATTTTGCAAGCTCCTTATCATATGACTACTTAAGAGTTGAGTGAGCTCAGATTACTATTGGAGGAATTGTTGACCAAGGGGAATATTCATCCTATAGTATCCTCGTGGGGTGCACCAGTCATCTTTGTGAAGAAGAAGGATAGTTCATTGCATTTGTGCATCAAATACAGGTAGTTGAACAAGGTGACAGTGAAGAATCATTACCCTTTGCCAAGGATAGATGACTTGTTTGATCAGATGAAGGGAGCATGAGTGTTCTCAAAGATTGATCTCAAGTTGGGATACTATCAACTTTGTATCCAAGGGGCTAATATTCATCGAACAACGTATCGTACATGATATGGGCATTATATGTTCATAGTTGTAACTTTTGGGTTAGCCAATGCACCATTAGTGTTAATGAGTTTGATGAATAAGGTATTTTGCATGTACCTTGATCAGTGTGTCATTATATTTCTAGATGACATATTGATCATTCAAAGACTATGGAGAAGCACAGAGTCACTTTACGTTAGGTATTGTAGTGCTTTAGAGACCATCAATTGTATGGAAACATGAGTAAATGTGGGTTCTTCCAATTAGAGTTGAAGTATTTGGGACACATAATCACTAGTGATGGTATTGTAGTGGATCTAGAGACGATTTTTGCTATCACAAGTTGGTCGGCACCCACTAATGTCTCAGAAGTTCATAGTTTTATGGGAATGGTGAGTTACTACCATCACTTCATGAAGGATTTCTCATGAGTAGCTCATCCCATCACTTCTCTTCAGTGCAAAGGAAAGAAGTTTTTTTGGTGAGATCAATGTGAGGTAGCATTTTTTACTCTTAAGGAGTGTTTGACCAGTGAATTAGTCCTTGCAGTGTCTGATCCTATAGGTGATTTAATGGTTTGCATAGATTCTTTGTTGGAAGGGATGGCTGTGGTGTTGATATAAGATGGTTGAGTGAATGCATATGAGTCTAGGAAAATCAAGGACCATGAGCTTAACTACCCAACTCATGATTTGGAAATTTTTTAGTGCATGCCCTTGTCTATTGGAGGCATTTTCTTTTGGGACATAGGTTTGAGTTGCGTAGCGATCATAGGAGCTTGCAGTATATCTTTACTCAACCAAACCTAAATGTATGACATCGTCATTGGATGGAGTTCCTGTGCGAGTATGACTTTGATGTTCATTACAACAAAGGGAAGGAGAATGTCATCGTAGATGCCTTGAGCAAGAGGCGACATGAGGTATTAGTGATGTCATTGGGAGTGTATTTGTAAAGCCATATTTTGGAGGCTTTTCCTAGTGATACTTGGTATCAAGAGGTGAGGGTGGAGATTGAGTCTAGACGTACCCTTGAGGGGAGATTTATAGGTTTTATGCTTGAGTCCAATGGACTAATGCAACATTCAAGACATATCTATGTACCCTTGTCAAGTGATCTTTGTACCTTAGTTTTATCAGAAGTGCATCGTGCACTATATTCTGCACATCCTGGAGTCAAGAAGATGCATGTTGATCTCAAACAACTATACTTCTAGGCAGGGATGAGACGTGATGTTTCTAACTTTGTTGCTAGATGTCTTGAGTGAAAAAGAGTAAAGGAAGAGCATCAAAATCTAACAGGTCTTTTGTAGCCACATACCATTCTAGAGTGGAAGTGGGATACGATATCCATTTATTTTATCATAGGGTGGCCTATGTCATCATGGAGGCATGATTGTGTCATGGTGACAGTGGACAAGTTGTCCAAGGTAGTACATTTTTCAGCCATGAGAGCATCCCACACTACTTCTTCTGTAGCACATGTTTTCATGGTGGATATTTTTTATTTGCATGGGATCCCTCATCAGATCATTTCAGATAGAGATCCAGTGTTTACTTCTGCACTATGGATGTCTCTATAGCATGCATTGGGTGTTCAGCTCAATTTTAGTTCAGTTTATCACCCAGAGACCAATGGTAAGACTGAGAGAGTAAATCAAGTTTTGGAGGATATGCTTTGCATGTATGTTATGGATAGGCAAGTGAAGTGGGAAGACTATTTGTACCTTGTTGAGTTTGCATACAACAATGGGTACCATAGTTCTCTTGGCATGTCACCTTTTCAGGCCTTGTACAGTAGACCATGTTGTACCCTTCTGAGTTGGGATCATTTAGAGGATCAAGTTCTTTTGGGTGAAAAGATGTTTCAAGATATGGAGAAGTAGGTTGTTTGTATTAGAGAGCATTTGGTTACTGCTCAGGAGAGGAAGAAGAAGTATGCAAATGCCCATAGGTTGGATCATCACTTTTTGGTTGGTGACAAGGTGTTCTTGCAAGTGTAGCCAAGGAAGAGACCTATACATTATGGGAAAGGCTCTAAGTTGGCGCTACATTTTGTCAAACCTTTTGAGATCCTTGAGAGGATTGGTCCTATTGTTTATTGACTAGCATTGCCACCTAGCCTATTTCACATCCATGATGTTTTCCATGTTTTTGTTTTGCGGCAGTATATTCCTAATGTGACCCATGTTCTTGATTGGGATTCTTTGCAGGTAGCGGACGGGTAGCTTTCTTTGGAGCCCATTCGTATCCTTCAACTACGAATGCTAACCTTAAGAGGTCAAGACATAGAGCAATTAAGGGTCCAATGGGACCCGAGTGATGAGACCTCTACAACTTGGGAAGATGCTACATGACTTAGGGAATTGTACCCCTACCTTTTTGCTGGCCTCCAAGAGTAAGCCTATCCTAGTGGGGGAGGATGTAGTGCCTCTCATGTATGCAGTCTATACCTTGTCTATTTTGATTCGACAAATACTTCATACTCTTATTGATATTTGTACCTTGAGATGACCTAAGGGTCAAATGTTATACTTTGATTTTTGTACCATAGATGCTTTGTTGCTATAATGTTCAGTTTATCATGTTTTCATGTTGATGCTATTTTGAGATGATAGTAGATCTATGATATTTAATTATCTAGTTATATGATGTATTCAACACATCTATAGTTTTTGTGATGTGATGGATCTTATGCTTTGGTTATTTAATTCATTCTCATCTTTTATGCTTAATACAAACGTGAGTGGTGTAAATGGATTAATGATATATTTAATGCTTTAACTGCTTCAGCTATTATGTTATATGCAATTGCACTTGATCGTGTGTTCTAGTGTATAGGAATTACATCCCTGGCAGTGGCCTATGTAGTTAGTGATTTAGCTATTCATATTTTACTAATGTTGTCCCTGTATGGTCAACATATCCTTGTTTTTAGTTGTTTAAATCTAAACCTTTTGGTGATTAGTAAATTCAAACTCATCTACATTATGTGATTAGACTAGTGAGCATGTCTATGCATTTAGAGGTTCGCTCTATCATGAAAATGTTAAGTGATTTTATGTTATTTTGGGTTTTCAAGTTTTTAATCTTCCCAAATTTAATTTTTGGTAGCTTTGCCTTCGGTGAAATCCCATTACAGATAATAACCTATTTTCATTTGGGTTGATTAGGAGTTTAACTACTCTAGTTAGCTTTTTTCCATAATCAACTATTCACTCAAAATGAATAAGTATTGGAAAAGTGAATTCATTATTCACTTCTCACATTTTGGAAATTGAATTTGGAGAGCAATTTGGAAATCCTCTTCTGAAGGATTATTGTTTTTTTTTGTGGAAGCTGTGAGCATGGGATCTTTGCGAGGTAGGTCTTGTTGGATTCAGCTTGAGGAGTCTTGCTTTGCCGTCAATTTCAATAGTTTTGGCAGATTGTTTATTTTATTCTACAGATTTTAGTTTTGGCCCCTTTTGCTATTAGGTAGGGCCTTCCCATTTTAATGTTTTTGCTCCATTTTTGCTTCCATTTCTTGTAGCAATATGTTAGGAGGTTGAGAACTAGTGTCCCCCTCCATTTCTATTTTCTAGTTTAGCCTGGTTGGTCGAGTATGAATGTTTTCCCTATTTTTGAAATCGAGGTTTGGGTTTTTGGGCCATTATGCTGGCCATTTTTATATATGGTGTTTGATTCCTTTTATTTTGAATTTTTGGGTTTTTGAACCCAAAGGCCAAATGGGTTTCAATTTTGGAAATTTTCCAAAATTTGGGGTTTTTACGTCATTTTGTGTGCCACTCAATTTTTCCAAGTTTTCTCAACACATTATGGTTCGTGGACCTGTATGATCCATTTGGATACTAGTCAGAAGACTTTTGAATCTTTTGTTGCATTGGGATGCATGTAGCATCTATCATCCCGATTCTATTTTTAGTTGATTGACTTTTTTTTTGTGTCCTCATCCAGTCCTTTTGTATGATCTCTGTGATGGTGGTGTGCAACAGATGAGTACATCTGTCGGGTGACCTGCAGGGCCTGCTCTTCCATGAAGTTTCCAAAAGTTGTGATCATTGGGATGGGTTGGGAACTTACATGCCTATGGTCACTCATCATTGGATGAGCATGGGTAGGGTAGGGTAGCATATGGAGAGATCTTCTATCTCATAGCCTGGTGTCATGATGCCATAGGGTTGGCAGAGGGAGCTTTATATAAGTGATAATTAAATAAACATTGGGTGGTAATAACATTAAAGATAATAAAATGATACTTTTGTGTATTAGCCTTCCATTGAGGGAGTTGAGCTACACAGTGTATTGGCCTTGTGTTGAGGGAGTTGAGCTACACATATTCAAGCTTGGGCTTTCGATGCCAAGTGACTCTCCATGATGTCAGTCCCTACTTAGTATCCCATTGAGATGTCTGACCATGACCTATAGTTTTGCATTGTCTATGTCTTGGGTTCAGTCATCATTCTGTTTGGCGTGAGTGTTAGCCATGGATGTTTTTTTTGTGTGTGTTTGTGGTTGGATCATTATCTCCATTAGCATGACGGGTGTGGACCTATGGGTGGCATGTGGTTGGGAGGCATAGCTACCTTCACCACTGCTAAGGATTGGTGTATAGAGATAGTCTTGAGCCTAGTACGACCACTGCTGGACATTTTCACTTGGTACTTTGATCTTCAAAGTATGCTTCCTTGTGATTTATGCTTTCATTGGGATGCTTGTTAATCATGTGTAGATAATGTTATTTTGATGCATTTTCTTATGATGATGATTAGCATATGTTAGATGGTGTTATCTCACGCTTTAGTACTAGCATGTTAGATCTCCTTATGATTGTTGTAACATGTTTAGTAGTGATGTTCCTATCATGATAGCACCAATGATCTGATCAATGGCTTGGGACATTATGTGTGGGGGATGGCTAGGACCCATGATGGTCTTATGGTGCCATCGATGGCTAGGAGGAACTGTGTACTTAGTTGTTTGTTTAGTACTTTGCGATGTTATTTTTATATATTGCGATGTTGCTTTTAGTAAACTATGACATTCCTTCTATTCTTTCCCTTTGATGTATGATTTAGATGGTTGGATTTTGGCTTTCTATCATTCATTTTGTTGAGTGTTTTCACCTCGAGATGTGGATCCGATACTCCTTGGTGTGGAGGTTTTTATCTATGTTTTAGCTTTTTGTTTGTCCTTAGAGTTTTCTTGCTTTTTCCTTGAGCAACCATGTGTCAGCAAGGTGCGATACAATATAGTGTTGCATGCCCATTTGAGGAATGTCATACAATACTTTAAAGTATCACACACCCTCAGAAGAAATGTCATATGATACACTTCCAATATTGCACACCCTTTGGAAAAGTATCACCCAACCCCTGATTGTGTCACCCTCCTTCTGGAGAAATGTCACGCGAAACTAGTAAAATATCACACAATGTTGATAAAGTGTCGTATGATTTTTATGAAACCTGTGCGGGTGGGCAGCATATACTTTTTGGTCCAATCTAAATTTTTTTGGGATGGTTCGAGGTACCCTCTTAGGTGTTCATCAATCCCTTGGCAACGCAATTTGAATTTCAGTTGTGTCTTTTTTGTAGTTTATTCTTCGAAGTTTAAAATATATCGTTTAAGATATATTTTAATATATGCGATGATTCATTTGAGATGGGTTTCAAACCTCTACGAGCTAAGATAAATATTCTAGGAAATTTTAGGGCTTTAGGGTTTTAGACTTAGCCTCTTTTCATGAGTCAGCTTTTGTCTTTCAGCTTGTGTGATCTCTTTTGTTTTCTTGTTTATGTTTTGGTTAGTGGTGATGTTTGGAGATCCATTGGGTGCCAGGATGGTCGTTAAGTCTTTTGTTGCTATCTATGTGATCCGTGTATGTTGTTGTCTTGTGTAGTTACACTTTCTTTTTAAAAAAATATTCTAGCTTGTATTTTCATCCTTGTTTCCAAGGATCTCCGGGCAAGGTATTACATGATTGGTAGCCCTATTCGTGGTTTGATAATTTGGAACTATGATAGATGAGACTGAATGGATTTTACTATTGTGTTCTATTCTAAAAAGAGTTCAAGTGTGCCAATTTTTAAGTCTTGATGAATCCATATGCATACTTTCCCAAGTCCATTCCATTAGCAAAAATCCTTATTTTGCTAGTGTACCCATTTTTGCAATTCCAAGTAGCCAACTACATATGCTTACTAGATTTTCCTGGTTATTCATCATGAGCCTAAAACACAAAATTGTACTCTCCACATGACAATAAATTAGTGCCCTATATTTTGTCCCCACAAGTGTCAGTTTGGCCTATTTTCAAAGCCAAATTCAAATGCAATTTATTATTTCTAACCTGGTTGTTTACAGGATGGTTTGATGTGAGCAACTTTGATAGTCAATATCCTTTGACCTTGAAGTTTTCATGAGACAAAATCTAACAGGATAAAAGAATGTAGACCAAGGAATAGATATGTTAGATCTCAGAGCCCTGTTATTAGATTCAATGATTTTTTAAGACCAATTCCAGAGCCTCCAGACACTAAATGGGTAGTTCTCATAAAATGGTAGAAATGAGTTTAAAATGATCAAACAATGATTGATTTTAGATCTAATAAATATGAGGAGTTAAATGGATCAATTTGAAATGTTAGTTGTTTAAAAATGATTTTTTCTTAACTAGACTCACTTTGGGGCCTGACTAATTCTATCAGATAGATAAAGTTTGGGAGGTGGAAGATGGAAGAGGCTCACGGTTTCTCAAGGTGTCCGAAAGTATGCATATTGAGTTTTAATTCTAGCAGTGCCCCCTCTAGAGAGACCAATGTTTAGGATCTCTCTCATTAGATAGGATATTATATAGTTTTCTCAAATGAGGTAGAGATATGGCTCCATATTATGACTGGCCTCAAAGTTATGATGCTCCATTATTGAAATAATTACCTATTTTCATATACACCTAGCCTAAACTAACACTTGGACATAAAATCATACACACTTCTAAATGGTGGATTACTAAAGATGTTGTTTGGTCTAGATTGCATGAAGAAAGTGTGAGCAAGTGACTCTTTGATTAAGTAAGCACACATAGAATTTCCAAGGAAAAATCCCCATTGTTTGAAGATTAAATAAATTATTTTGGCTATTTTATTTAGTATAGTGGATGCTCAATAAACCTTTCTATTGACCAACATATTGTGAATGAATAGAAATTGGGAATAAGAATCATGTGAAATGTATGTGTTATTATTTGATTGTAGATAGAGCCTTGATGGTCATCATTTTGCATTAGTGTTGAACAGTCTTTCCTCAACTTGGTACGCATAAGAAGGGGCACATCTCTTCAAAAATGAATACATGAGATGCATTTACTAGGTTGAAACTCCATTTACAAATCCTCCAACCCACATTAGAGTCAAAATTGTTGAATTACATGGAGATGCAAGTCTTTCACAAATTTTGAAATTGCAATCAATGGGGATGCATGGGTTTCTAGTCAAAGAGGATTATACCACCAATTGGCAAATGAAATCATAGGAAGATGAATCAATGTCCATCCTCTATTATCTAGTCTATGTATTAGAATTTGGAGATATAAATGCACCTGATTGATAGTGGTTGACCCAACCACTCATAAGTATGTTATGTTTCTTATATGGATATGTACACACATTTTGTGTTGAATGTTTGACCCAATCATGGCTGAGGAAAGCTTATGTGAGCACTATCATTTAAAGAAAGGATATATGATGAAGATTTGAGCATCTAAACTATAGGAATTGCATTGGTTCTAATATATCACTGAGATATGATTGGCATTGACTTCATGTAGGGAGAAATCACTAATAATTGATGGGGGACTCATTAACAAAGGCCATTCTTTTGGGGGATATAAAGGAGGGAACTAAACATAATAAGGAGGTCTCATTTTATCATGCCAATTGCATGAAGATGAATATTTTGAGGTGTTGAAGGAAAATGGAAAGGTCACAAATTAAAGGTGATTATAGATTGAACTCATTGCTGATCAAAATAATATACCTTCATATCACCACAACAAGTAAAATAAATAGGCTCTTTCAGTTATTTCTAGATGGTAGCCTTTTGCAAAAATTGATTTGTCTTGGGGATAAGCATAGGCCAAACATGGAACATGGGAGCACTAGAAAGGAAAACCACACAGTAGAAATATTCAATGGGATATATCCAACCTTGAAGTGATAGATGAGTTGCTATGCTTTTCTATGTAACATGGTCAACATGTTAACATGTCGAAAGTGCTAATGCTTTAAGACATAAAAAGTAGCTCATGTGTAGGGCACGAGGGCCAATTGAGTTGTGATTGTGAAAATTTTGACCACTAAAATATGCATAGAGATGATGTCAAAAGGTGATATGGATGAACTAGAGTAGGACACCTATTATGAATTTTGAGGCATGTTGACCTGATGAAAAGGACACATGGTGCAACCTTGCATTCTCACATATTAGGTGGAAAATGATGAGTCACCATATGAGAATGTGATAAGCCACCATGTGGTAGGGGTGTTGAGGTGGAACTAATGATGTAGCACATACTCTGAGGTGGGTACTATGATAGAAGTAGACATGTGTCATGTTGTTGCATTTTCATGATGATGCAGCATAAATCTGAGTGTGCATGTGACAAAGTGAGAGATCAACGCATGGTAGTGGGTGTTGAAGTGGTGGATTTTCATATGCACACACAAGATTGCACCACATGCCACAAATCAACAATTGTCATAATGTCGCTATGAGAAATTTCTCACCAGTGAGCTAAAGTGATATTGCAACAAATAATGAGATGGTGACATGTGGTAGTACATTAGAAGTGATGAAGTAGTTCATGGGCCAATAAGAAGGTGCTAGGTGGGACCTAGGTGGCAAAGGTGTATGGAGTGCTAACGAAGCAGGATGAAAAGGTAATATGGACCAATCAAGTGGTGAGACGTGGTGATGACATGGTAGAGGTACCTAGTGGGATAATGATGTGGTCATAGCTATCCAAAGAATAGACCAATGACATGTTGTCTTGTGTCAAGGTTAGTCAACAAGGTTTGACTCGAATAAAAAAGAGAGGGAAAAATTCAAAGGTCCCAAAAATTACTTTTTTAATATTTTCCTCAATATGCATGCTCAAATTTTCTACAATGAAACTAGTTTCTATTATAAACTTTCAAGTTTAACATAAAAGTGATATATTTATAAAATTAAGTGGGTCTTCAATAAGTTTTTGAACCTAGTTTTCAAATGGCTACCATGGGCATTTTTCTTAAGAAAGTATAGGCTTATTGTATATTGACGAAAAGTCTCCGAGTCTACTTTCTAGATTTTTTGTTAATTTCTACATAGCTATTAATGCGTAGAAGTTATATTGATTTTTTTCTGAGGTGGTTCTAATGTAACTGCATTCTAGTATGGGTAGTTTAGAATCAATTTCTAGAAAAATAGTGAAATGCATAGGTGCCAAATTTGGAGAGGGTCTTAGTAGGGATATTATTTTTCCTCTAAGGTATTTCAGTTTGGATTTTGGCAAATTTTGACATGAAATTTGATAGTTTATTAGAATGGGGCTTCTCTCATCATTCTTGAGATATTTTTAGAGTTTATTGGGCATAATGATGAGATTTGATCTAGTTTTCAGTTCTAGAGAGATGAAAGATATTTTGCAACAACATTGGAGGGAGTTTCTAGTGGATAAGTGGCAATTTCAAATTAGATCAAGTATTCCTTCCTCATCTATATATTTCTTTCTTCTCTCATTATACGGGGTTGTTTCCCAAAGTTTTGAGCAAGTTCTCAACTGGGTTTCCACCATTTTTTCAACATTTCCCTTTCATGTGAACAACAATTATAAATTTGAGTGGAAGCTATAATCTATTAGTTATTTCATGAGTTATTTTTGTAAATCTTTAATATATTTGTTTCAAGGAAATGAATGAAGAGCAAAAAAGTATTTTAGTTTTATTCTGATTCTTGTATACTATCTCTGTTGTCTGTAACGTTTTATGATTTATGAGCAAAGAGCTTAGATCTAGTTGCAACTCCTTAATGTTGTATGTCTTGATAGGTTTTTCTATTGATTCAATGAATCTTTTGAATGCTTATTTATACTAATAGGGTTGCAAAATTCATGAGAAAGATATTATGAGTATGAGATTTATTTTGAGCACAGATGTCTGATTTACAAAATGAGAAGATAGATTGCCAATACCTTATGTATGTTGTGATTTGTGGAATACCCAATAGATAGGGCACTGGTCAGCTATAGGAACAATTTAGTTTATTGTTTCATATGTGGGGTTTTTTTTATTCAAAATCAAAAATCAAATATCTATTTTCCCTTTCTATTTAGGAGCTAAAGGGTACCCTCACTCAGCTTGTGGATTTCCTAGGTTTTTGTAACCTGCTATTGCATACCATTGTTATTGCATAAGTATAGGAGAAATAAGGGTTTAATATGCTTTGTATAGATTGAGATATATGCTTTGAAATAGTACCATATAAATGAATATGAGGTCCACCCAACTAATTTTTGTAGAGCTTGAAGTAGAAGAAGGAGTTCAACCTTATAGCTGGCTCGGGTTCTTGATAAAATGTGTCCATCATAGGAGATAGTTTCCCTTAGATGCAATCATGTCTTGGCTACCAAGTAGTTAAATCATTGTTAAATTAGGAGCCAACACACAATAGTATCCCTTGCTTCTTATTTTAAATGTCAAAGAATGGCCAGACCTTAAGAAGATCTCAATGCTACTAAACTTTATTCTAGCACACTTTGAATGAACCTTCTCCGAATTTTATCAGACTTTGATAACATTTAATATTTAAATATCTTCTCTTCCAAATTCAAACATGAATCCATAATCATGAAAGTAACCATTTATGAATTAAAAAAACACTTCTCCATTCACAACATGATCTATTTTTTTGCTTCTCTTCCATGAAACATAGAATGAAGTATTTAGAAGATCAACATTATCTAGTTCTAATACCCAATCATCAAATTGTCAATTCCAAAATTGTTCCCTAAAATCATCATCCATTATAAAGGTAATCCCATGCATCAAAATGAAATTATGTAATAGAGGCTCTCCTTTCCAACTTTGCCCATCGTAATCTTGTTCCAATGTAAATTGATTTTTTTGGGTGGTATCTCTAGTGACATTGGTTCATCCTAGCCTTGGATTGGACTTTAGAAGCATCAAAATAAATTTTGTATTATCAAAAATATCTTCATGGCCAAAATCCTAAGGTTGGAGCACATGACATGGGCAAATAGATTTAGTCTTTTTGCTACATAGTAGAGAACTTTGTTCCACACTGAAAGGTGTCTAATGTTGCATTCTCCCCTTTTCCTCTACATGTATTAATAGAATGTGGGGTTCATAATTATGTTTGAGTCATCTTTGAGAAGTTATAGATGGTTGTAGAGGACCATAAGTCTATGATATACCCAATTAATCATTGGGTAGATGTTTAATCATGGTCACTACTTTATTGGCGTAATCTCCAAACACTCATGTAGGTAGTCATACTGTGTCACTATAGTTATCACTCAATGGCTAGTGTGGCTGCAAGATTCAATCTTAGAATTTTTTCCTGAGCTATCCATGAATCATTCAATAGACTCACCTTTCATTATGATCTCTTCTTGTCATTTCCACTCTGCATCATCTTTTCCAAGACCACACAAAAGAAGAGAATCATGGTCTTTGACAACCTCACCCTGACTTCCAATAAAATGGCAGAGGACTTCATCATAGCCAAGCCTTTTTTCATCAAAATTAAAACCTCTTACATAGCTAATACGTTGTTTGTCATTGCTCTTCTATATAAGAAACCTCCCAATAATGATGACTTATGCAAAGGTGTTTCTTCACTATCAATGTCACATGCCATTTTATGGGAAGCATTAAATGGGGACTCTTGGCCATTAGTACTCATTTTAGGAGTCAAAGTTGTGCCTCAAATGGGTTTCTATAGAGTAGAATCAATATACATTGGTGTAGAATAAGCGGCACACTGATAGTCAACAAATCCTTGACCAACATAGCTTCTTTTAATAGATTCCACATCACCATGTGACTCAGAAATTCCTTCCCATCTACTATTGAAAGAATCAGTGTGTGGTTGTTTGTTGAATGATGGAAAGTACACAAAGGAAAATATTTATTATCCCCTAATTTGGGATTTCCTAGCAGATGTCAAGTCTTGTCGAGGCTGGATGGCTTTGTCCACCACAAATTTTAATTGCATGGTAGGGAGTGCATTGGGTAAACTATTGTCATCAATTGTGCTTGGTGTGAACCATGGTCCATTGCAAGAGATTATATCTCCAACACTCTGCATATTACTTGTCTCCCCTTCCAGCGAATTACCTTTTCTTTGTTTTTCATTTCTCCTTCTTCTATAGTGAACTTCTTCTTATTTTACAACAAACTTCTCATTTGTGCCTTTATCTTTTTCTACAACAAACTTCTTGTTTGTCCCATAGTTTTGTCCTATAGGGACATATGTACAACTTTCCTACTGCAACATCTTGTGCACTTTGAATGCATAAATATCTAGATCATCTAGTCTGAAGCTAGAAATAAGAGAAGCCATGATGTAAAAAGGCCAAAACCAATTGTTTTATAGACTCTTAAGTCTTGTCCTCTTTTTCTCTCTTCTATAATTCTTACATGACAACTTTTTAATTTTTTGCATTATCATTTCCTGTGCACTCAAGAATTGCATTAAGCTTAGATTTAATAGCTTTAAATTCTTCTTCCACTTCTGCTTCTAGCTTATCTTCCCAACCATCCCACCAATGCACATGGGAGATTGTTTTTCTCTTTTGATGCACAACCTCACTCTCTACTAAATTTAAATTCTCAAGAAATTTGTTAATAATAGAATCAATTTTGCTCATCTTTCATCTATTCTCTAGCCTCACCTCATCTCTAATACCAATTATAAATATAAAAACAATCAAATAAAAGATGAAGAAAGAAACTTTGAAGATAAAATACAAGGACACATATTTATTGTGGTTCACCAAATCTTGCCTACATCAACACTCTGATAGGGAATTCTTATTAATGCTTAACTGATACAATACAAGACTATACAGAGTCATTTATACAACTTTCTCTTTGGATAGAAAGAGATGAAAGGAAATGAAAGGTTGTCATGCCCAAAAATTAAGGCAAATAAACACTGACAATTTCTTTTTAAGATAATTGCAACTAAGTTTATTACATTATAACATTGAATGCATCATCGAATGCATTGGAGAAAGATGATGATATGTGTTAAAGTTGATTTCAAGTCTCGAGGTTGCACGATTAGTTTACTAGAGTTCTAGGGATGGACATACAAATAATTTTGATTATAATTTATTATGATGTAGAGTCAATATAGAAATATATATACTTCACTTGTTTGACTTATTAAACTATAAGTCATGAAATAGAGGTACATCATTAAGCCAAAGAGGTATTAGGGTTTTCAACTTATTATAGTGAGTTCAATCTAGTTAGGTTATAATTTAGAAAGGTTAGGTTTACATGTTTCATTTTCCTAACACAAGGAAGAAAACTCACCTCTATATTGACTCAATCAGTTTAGCCCTAATTAAATTGCTAATGAACCTTACTTAACTATATTAAATTATGTATCAAAATATAAACTAACATAGGTTACATTAGGTCTTATTTAATAATCATTTACCTAATGCAACTTCCTAAAGCAATCTACTAGAGAACTAAATCTGCACTATGTTATTGAACAACTATATTACTACCTATTAAAATCTATCAAATCCTATTAGTAAAACATTAACATTATTAAATAATAACCAATAACTAAATATTGACAAAAAGAACATTTAGAAACTACCAAACTAATACTCTAACTTCCAACATACCCTTGCACACCTTTCCTATAAAAATATACTAACATGAACACTTGCAATTTCTAACCAACCACTCTTACAATTTAATATTATTACTCTATAATCATTGTCCTAATAACACTAATAAATATAAATCATGATTTAAAATATCCTAACACTAATTATATAAAAAATCACAAATTACAAATTACTACCCTAAACTCTACACACAAACTACTAATATAAAATATAAACTAAACTCTCTTTCCAATATTAAATTTTATTGCCTTAAAATAATTTTGTAATCACAATTAATAAAAAAAAATCATCATTAGATTTCTAAACACTAATTCACTATCCTTAACTATCTCCTAAACCTACCTTAAAACCCTACTGATCTACTCTACAAACTTGGACACTTGACCCCTCTTCCGAAGGCCTTTTGGGTGCTTCCCCAAGTGGTAGTGCATTGATCAAGGACTAATATGTCCTTTCCCTTACTTGGGCAGTGATCCATCCCCTTAAGATACCCATGAGTGAGTTTGGAATTGATAGGGAAGGTGCGTATTTAGGAGAGAAGGTAAGTTGACAAGGTATGTTATTATTAATATTTTATTTATCTATCTTGTTTCATTTCAAAATCCTAAACCAGCGTGCCTTTTGGGGTGAGGAAGGGGATGAGTGGGTTGTGGGACTCCCTTCTCCCAATTGTTCATTAATATCCCTTTTTTTATTTAACTCATAAATATATGTAATGATGAGACTTTTGAGGGAACCCTTTTCTAATATAAACTTGTATTTTTGTTCCTTGCACATTTAAATTTGTAAGAATTTTCCTTAGGGAAAAATTCACCCAAGAACTATGAACTCAAACACAAGCACATAGTAGACCAAAGAGAGAGAGAGTATGATCAGAATGACAATGTATTCGATATGCCATAATTAATCCAATGTAAAAGTACACTAGGAGTGCCTATATATAAAGGCCTCTGAGATACATCTAAAATGCATTGTAATCAACACCATGATGTGTCATACAACCAAACACATGTCCACTAGATATGGGTTATCCTCCATTAAGCAAGGAAGTAAGTGCGGTGATGAGAGGATAAGCCTACAAGGGTGTGACACACAAAACAATGTTGTAGACACCATGTGTTTAAATAGAGTTGTGTACTCCTATGTTGTCAATGTGACAACTCAAAAAGGTGTGCAAAATCTTAAGTGTCTCACAAATAAACATAATAAAATAATGCAAATCAATAAACTAATGCATTAACCTAAGTAAACTTAAGTAAGTGTAATAAGTAAATAGTTATTTACACCAACACCCCCCCTTAAGTGCAACTTAGGGGAATGCCCTTAAGCTTACAAAAACTAGGTTGAAGATCCATAATGTGTCCCAACTACTAGGCCATGTTAGGTACCCATGTACATAATGTAAATGCAAATATCCCATAAAGTGGGGAACGAGGGAAATCCTAATGGGAAAAACCCTCCCCCAAAAAGAGAGATAAATAAGGATGCAGTGATGGATGGAGTAATCAAGACCCCCCCATTATGACATACATCTAGTATATACATAAGAGAATGAAAGAAGGAAGAAAGACATAATAGGCTCACCCCCAAAAAGAAGAATGCCAACAAGTGAAAGCCACTCTGATGAAGAAGCTGGTCCAAGAATGTAGAAAGGTGTTCCTCCACTTAGGAAGAAACAATGGAAAAGGTACACTCCTAAAGATGTATGCTAGCCCTAAAACTTGCTCAAGTATCCTTGTACTAATGTTGAGGTTCAACCCTTCCAACTATGCTGAAAAGAACGAATGCAGATCAATCAAGAATGTCTGTTGAACCTATTCCACTGAACCATTTGTCTCCTCAACTAACAAAGAGAACTCCACTAATTGTTGTTCATAAGGATCCACAATCATGCCAACCTTGAAAGATTGATCATGTAGAGAATGGACATGAGGGTCAGAGTGAGCCCTCACAACAATTGTAGAAGAATCATCATCATCAATGAGAAGATGTAAATCCTCAAGTCTATCTCCCAAGTCAACTGAAGTTGGAGTTGGAATACAAGATGTACCATGCTATGATGGACCTTTCACTATGGCAATGTAAGCATGTGGACTCGATTGATGTGACCTCTCACTACAACTATCAATAGAACCCCACATGTTTGAACTTGTTGAAGCACTATCGCTGGTGTCATTATTAGTTTCCACTATGTATGATATGTGGAGAGGAGTAGAGGACAAGCTGGGAGAACTTTCCTCAAAGTGAACATCCTTCTCCACAAAGATCTCATGTGTCTCTAGATCCATAAGTCTATAAATCTTCACATTGTCTTCATAGTTGATGAAGGTACAAGGCCTAGTTGTTGGTGCCTTGCAACTCCTGAAAGATAGGTTTGCCCATGTTGGAAAACAAAAGACTCTAAGGTGACTCATAACTAGTTTTCTACCACACCATGCCTTAAACAGAGTCTTGCCATCTAAGTTTGGATGAGGAGACCTATTAAGTATGTGAGTAGCATTGCTAATGGCTTCAACTTCAAGTGCAGGATTGAGAGACTTGGCCTTTATCATGCAACTTTCCATGGTCTTGAGAGTCCTAATCCTCATTTTTGCAACATCTATCTTGTGTAGACTGAATGCTGGTGAGTTCAGAAGATCAATCCCCTCAATTCTGCAAAAGTTCTTAAGTCTTCTATCAACATATATGTTCTCATTGTCCACCCTTAGTACTTGGATGGATTTCCTTGACTTTGGTTCAACATGAGTCTTGAAATCTTGAAGCTTATGAGACACTTCATTCTTATGATGAAGGAAGAAGACCCAAGTGAATTTTGAAAATTCATCAACAAATGTGAGTATGTAGCGGCCTTGGCTGCCTGAAGTCACTGCAAAGGGTCTTGCTAATACCATGTGAACAAGCTAAAGAACACCTAGACCTCAAGAAGACTTCCCTTTATCATAATTCTCCTTGAGATTCATATCCACTAAAAAAGATGAACATTCTCACTTAGAAAAGCTGATATTAGGTAGACCTTTGACCATGTGTTTTAAGAAAAGTTGCTGAAGAGAGCAGAAGTCAAGATGACCAAACTGCTCATGCCATAAGTTGATGTTTGAAGTAGAGTGAGTCAACAAGGCTTGTGAAGGACTCTTAGGCAAAAAGTGGGAGAAGGAATAAAGCCTCTTTTCATGATTGACTTTCCCAACTACTACCAATGAATCATCTTTGAGACTTCACACCATCACTAAATTTGGAACTCAACCTTATGACCATCTCCAAGGTGAGTGATTTAGTAAACTGATAGGAGATTGGAGCTTAGATTTGGAATGTAGAGAGCATCTTTGAATTCCCCATTTTCGATTTCCACATGTCCTTTCCCTTCAACT
Source organism: Cupressus sempervirens (assembly GCA_028749045.1). NCBI lineage: Eukaryota > Viridiplantae > Streptophyta > Pinopsida > Cupressales > Cupressaceae > Cupressus > Cupressus sempervirens. Next base: position 249,266,962 of record CM053786.1, on the reverse strand, counting down.
TCCATTTTAGCATCATCTCCCACAAAGATTTTTTTCACCCTTGACTGCTTCAATGAAGAAAAATCTTCTATTGAAGAACCCATATGGTAAGGGGCACCTGAGTCAAGTATCCATTCTAAAGAAGAATTTGTGTTTGCCATAAGTGCTTGACTTTTACCTTTTGAAGAGGTTGAAGTTGAATCCTTGGAAGTGCCTAGCACTTGTATCTTATTCTTCTTGAGTATATTTTCTAACTCATCGATTCTTTTTGTCCTTCAATGATGCTCATCATGATTTGGCTTTTTATAGTATGCACAAAAGAGTTTTTCCTTCTTTTCATTACTTCCCTTTTTGTTTGAAGAAGAATTGCTTTGGTGAGAGGAGGATTGTTGTGTCTCAGATTGTGTTTTCTGCTTCCACTACTTCTTGTTATTGTTGTTGTCCCCCCTTGACTTGATTTGTGATCATCACTAGCCACCAAGGCTTTGGTCTTGGATGACTTGAGAAGTCCAAAATCTACCAAGTGACATTGTTCAACAATCAACATGTCTACAAATCTATCAAAGGAAGGCTTTTGGTAAGCAGTTCCCATGGTCAACTTGTGAGTATTGAAACTTGAAACAAAGTTGGCATACTCAAAAGGTAGCCTCTTCAGGATATGATGAATCAACCTATCATCTTTCATGGGATTTCCACACTCTTTAAGAAGTGCCCTATACTCATTGACTTTGATGATATAATTCTGAATTGTGTCATAATTTTTAGGATTCAAGAGAAGTAGATCATCCTCAATCCTCAATCTCTTTTCTTCATCCACTTTACCATACAACTATTCAAGTTTATCCCAAGATTCTTTAGATTCTAAACAATTTTTAATGTGAAAGAGAAGATCCCCATGTACACAACTCTTGATAACACCTAAAGCCTGTTGGTCTTGTCTTTTCCAATCAATGAGTTCTTTAGCATCGATAGGTCTGGTAATAGTACCATCAACATAAAGACTATATCCTTTTTTCATTAATCTACTCCATGCAATATCTTTCCATGTATAATAGTTGCATGAAGTTAAAGGAGGACATTTAAAACCCATGACACTGAAATGAAGAGAGCACAATAAAGAGACACAAAAACATAGTACACCCCCTCCCTTTTCTCTCAATCAAAAGACCACCCCAAAAGAGATGTTGTTGGCACTTTATAAGTAGTGTGTTTACAATGGGTCACTTGTCAAAATGAACAAAGTGAACTTTTTAATTTCTCTTTTACAACTGCCTTATGAGGCTCAAATCTATCATTTAAGCACTATAGCTTAATTTTACAACAATTGTGAAAAAGAATCAAAGCTTTATAATGCCGAAAAAGGCCTAATTCTAAAAATGATAAATTGGTCCACATAACCCTAGAATCTAACTTCGGACCTAGAAAGTAGATGAAAAAATATACACTTTCAAAAAAAATAAAACGTAAAAAAGTGACCAGACGTGCCCATACAGAGCTTTTGAAGTTGCAAAATACAAGATTATGCAGGTACAGTCACCAAAAAATGTAATTTCTACAAAATTTGTGCACCAAAATTAGAAAAAAAACACCACCATTGGAAAATTCTGGAAATTTTACCTAATTCCAAAAAAAAATTACACTTGAATTGGAGTTTGGATGTCTGAGATATGGGCTCACAAAGTCAAGCTACCAAACTGAAAAAAAATCTGGATAGGGGTCAGGAGGAAAAAATGGGAGTCTAAATTTGATTGTAAAACATTCGTCACTATAGTTATAAAATGCTTGGTCATGATGGTCAAATGGCCATCAATTTTAACCTCAGGGAAAGATGATGTTAGCAAAATTTTTGTGCCCTACTGATGTGCCGGGATGACTGGATGCTGAGTCAAATTTTGATACTGTATGGATGAACATGTGGTGGGTGCTGTACAATGATGTGGCACTATGTCACACTATTGATGTGGAAAAAAGCTAGTTTCCACATGATGATGTGGTAGTATTGGATCCTTTGTGTGGGCAAGTTTGATGACATGGATGATGTCAGAGAATAGGCCGCGTGGTGTGTGGAGGGAGTGCCATGTGGCAGCAGGTAGGTATGTGGACTATCCACTGTGGCAAGCAAGACTGCATAAGATGAATCTGGGTAGGAAATACTACAGGGATTTTTTTTAAAAATGTGACTCGATATTTCAAGGACGTCAGAAATAGTAATGCCGACTACCGAAAACAAATACTATAGGCATGGGCAAAGATTTTGAAATTCACCAAGAATTGTATAGCATTGCTGGGAACCACACAACGTCACCAGAATTTGCTATTAATGCGACTGAGAACTTGTACACACATCAAAATATCAAAATGCATAGGTTGTAGACTAGAAGATGGTCGTTAAAAAGGAGACTCATTACCAGAAAAGGACTATCATGCTGGCAAATAGGGATCATTGCCAAAAATCATGTAGCAAGGTCTAGGAAATTCTTCAAGCATCAGATGGAGCCGCTCATTACCAGAATCACATGCTTGGGCTAGATTCTTAGAAAAATGCTAGATACTTGCAAGAATAACGTATCAGAGGTTTTGAGAAAACCACGGGCTGAGATAGCAGATACGACTGTTAGAAATCTTCCAAGCATGAGCATACAACCAACTTGCAGGGCCAGAGATCTTCAAAATATGTACCGGGATTTCGTGGGCAAGATTTTTGAATGTCAAAAAATTAATTTGCATGTAGAAAATAAATCTCTTGCTAGGAAAGAGTACTAGCGGGCATTGAAATCTTTAGATGGGTGGGTAAAAGCACAAATATGTGTCACTGTTTGTGATACCAAAACCTGTTTTGGTCAAATCTCATTTCTTTATCAAAACTCAAATTTTTTCAAAAACTAAAAATACCCTTTTATAGATCTTAGATTCAATATCATCATTATATAAATTTTAGAGTTTTTTTATTAGTTATAATATGTTATAATCGCAAAGTATTATAAGTCGATATTTCAATATTTCAGAAGATGCTCCCTCAAAAAAGGAAAAAAAATAGTAAATCATATCAAAAAAATTTAAAAAATATATTTATCTCTAGAGGAGAGAATCCTCTTCACGAATATGTAATTTTTTTCAAGAAGGTACAGATTTGATAGGAAAGTTTTGACGGGAGGAAAAACCTGTTGGATTCTACTAAGGTTAAACTTGAATACTTATAACAAAGAAAATATACATCAATTTTTTAAATTTTTTTGTGCACTAGCTATACATGTCATCTATAGGATATTTTAAAATCAGAACCAAAAAAGATGATTTGCATATACTTGTTTGACGGGAACGACACCCTATATTTTTTAGAGTTAAAAAAGAGACTTCAAAATAAAATAAAATGAATAAATTCCTACTCAAAAAAATTATAAAAATTATAGGCATAAAATTCATCCAATTCTACACATTTTGTCAGTTTACATCATCTTCATATTTTAAACACAAATACCATTTTTTTTGTCACTAATGTTGAACTATCACATTCTGATATCACGTTTCTTTATAAAAGGTGACACAGGTTTGTGCTTTTACCCGGGTGGTGGGTAGTCATATAAATAATCCCACATTTGATATGTATCAAACTATTGAGCTATTTTATAAACACATACTTGCAAGGGCTTTAACAAAGAGAAGCCGTGGGTGCTGGGCTTTGATGCCAAAATTGTTGGATTTGGGTGTGGCCGGTTGAGGTGTTCAACAAAATTTGAACAGAGGACCCTCGACCAGTGTAGAATAAATGTTGAATTGCAAAACAAATATACCTCCAAAAATGGCAGATCTGGGGTGTCACTGCCCAAGTCTGCTAAAAAAATTTCTTAGCCTAATTCATTAAAAAAATTTGTGAAAACTAAATTCGGAGAAAATTGGAGAGAGTAGATCCCTAATTCATTAAAAAAATCCAAGAAAACTAAATTCAGAGAAAATTGCAGAGAGTAGATCTGAAAATTAATTAACTAGATCAATGAAACGATCATACCTGAATTGCAAATCGCAGCCTTTGGGTTTTGATTTGCAAATTTTTTTTGCCTCATGATCGACTTTAGGCCAAGGTAGCCAAGTTTATAGTTGATTTTCATTGTTTCAGCATTCTGGATGCAATAGCTAGGTTAGATTTGGCTCTAGACACTCCCAATTTCTGCAACACTCCAGATTTATGCTGAGGTGATGAAGCAAGTGTGGTCTTGAAATGGTGTGTGATGAGAAAATCTTCAAGTTTCTCTGATACCATGTAAGAATTTTCCTAAGGGAAAAATTCACCCAAGAATTAAGAACTCAAAAAAAGCACATAGTAGACCAAAGAGAGAGAGAGAGAGTATGATTAGAATGACAATATATTCAATATCCCATAATTAATCCAATGTAAAAGTACACTAAGAGTGTCTATATATAAAGACCTCTGAAATACATCTAGAATGCCTCGTAATCAATAACATGATGTGTCATACAACCAAGCATATGTCTACTAGATATGGGTTATCCTCCATTAAGCATGAAAGTAAGTGCGGTGATGAGAGGATAAGCCTACAAGGGTGTGACACAAAAAATAGTGTTGTAGACACCATGTGCTTAAATAGAGTTGCATACTCTTGTTTTGTCAATGTGACAACTCAAAAAGGTGTGCAAACTCCTAAGTGTCTCACAAATAAACATAATTAAATAATGCAAAATAATAAACTAATGCATTAACCTAAGTAAACTTAAGTAAGTGTAATAGGTAAATATTTATTTACACCAACAAAATTTAATTTAAAATATATTAAGAGAGCATCTATAAGGAATATTCTATGTTGTAGATATTTTGAGTTGATTTAATTGTCAACTCCATACATTTTCTAGAGAGTTAATAGGCTCTTTGAGAAATGTATGGATTGCCAAATTTATTCCTCACTAATAAATTTCTAATGCAATGGTTCCCATCTTTCTTTCCAATTGGTCTTGCATGGATTTTTTTTTAATGAAACTATGTATGGTATACCATTGTATTGTGTGAATTTTATTTATAACTAATATCTTATTCTAATGAATTTATTCAAGAAAATTATAAATAAATTATGAATTACATGTATCAAATTGAGTATTGAGTTAATCACGAACTTAAGAAATCCTATTTACATTTGAATTTAATTTCCTCATGAAATGCCATGATCATACTAATGTCAAATCTTCCATTCCTTACTATTGAAAAAAAATGACAAGGAGTTTGAATTATGATGTAGATCAACATTACCACTATGCTTTTTATCTTCACTTCAAGACAAGAATTAATTGAAATCACTGGTGTAACGCTATGACTAAACCATGCATCTTTTCTCATAACATGAACTTCTTTCTTATTATGAATATGCAATTACAAATTTCAATACATTTCATAGATCACAATGAAACTACCATTTCTTCCTTCAATACATAAGTGCAATAATGTAACAAAAAGGGTATGACAAATGGAGAAGTCTCCAAACACAAAATGACCTAAGAACACCATCAAGGAATCTATTCCAAGCTTTCTCCATCCTTTGAATCCATCGCAAATATGTAAATAAAAATGGCACACCATGGAGCATTCGCCTCCCAACCTATTCCTTAAGGAGGCAACCCACTGAGCTAGGAGAAATAATATCCAACTGGGTTACATTCAAATTCTACCAAAAATCACATAAATACAACATGAAACACCCAACCAAGGTATTCAAAAATGGGTTTTGCCTTTGAACCAATGACAAGGGGTGAAGGTGTAACATCCATGTAGGAGATGCCAATGAAAAAATACAATAACATTCCTCTAAAAGACTAAATTTCACATACATCTTCCATACTCATTTCTCCTTATCTCCCTTGAACAAGACCAACATGATTGGAAAACAAGGGCCCATGCATCTTTCATTTTTCCCTCTTCTCCATGAGAAGAGACTCTACACTTTCATGGAGTCACAAATAAACCATTCATCCACACATGGCCACTTCTTCCCTATCCAAGGGTGAGTAATGTTATCACTCTCATTAATAATTCTCTCAAGTGAATTCAAAGAAAAGAACATGAACAAGATTCAAAACAATATCAAATCTCATCCCTCAACATACAATACCATAATACATGAAATGCAAAAATGTAAGAAACTTATGAACACATATTAATCTATTGAAAGCATGAAACAACATCCATGGCAATAACAAGCACCAACATTCACAACTATTATGGCAAATGAAGTTTGAGAAGAGCCATATTCCCTTTGTTGCTCCAATTTCAATACTTAATTTCTCTAAAGATAGAGATTGGGTGAACACACACTAAATTATCTAAGGGCCTCTAAAATGGCATCCAAATCCCACCACTTAATAGGAATAACTTTTAAATTGACCCTAAGTCTGTTGGCCATCAACATGTCCCCTACCATTAATGCAAGTATTGGGAAAGATTGTGGGTTTGGAAAATGTCATAAGACATTCCCTTTTTAGAACATATGGAAAATGGAATATTTAGAAGGTTACCAAATCTACTTGGGACTTTTAGTAGTGTTAAAAAGGTCCACAACCCATACCCCTACCACTTCAGTACTTAGATTCCACTAAATTTGATTCCTAGGACCATTTTTGGCCTCTAAAAGTGACTTGGAATTTTGAATTGAAAAACCTTATTGGTGGGACTTTACAAGTTATATCTAACCAAAGGGGCTTTAATTAGGCTCCTAATTAAGTCAATTTTAGGCTAAGGGTTACATTGTCAGCCCTAATTGACATGTCATTTTTCACATGCATATGCCAAGTCTCAAGTGGCACTATAAAAATCACATTACATAGACATTTGACATGTCACTAAATACAAAATGAAATAATGTAATACATACATTCAGATTATAATTATGAATTGAATCACTTGACAATGAGGTTTGAATCTCTTCATTAGATTTACCCTTGGTTTTATAGTTTACACATGGGGTTGGTTATTGTTTCTCCAATTAATTCCATGGTAACTTTGTTGCACACTCAATTCGAATATCAATAGTTTGATGATAAAAAATCACATTTATATATAAACTAAATTTGTATAATCAAATTGACCAAAACATTTGAAATCTCATTTTAATAAACTTTTCTCATTTTTGCACATTGATAAAATATAACTAATTTGCATAATTGAAATATTGACATATCCATCAATTCTAATTACTTATTGAAATAAGAAATCATAGTTCATGCATATATATAAAACATCAAAATAATCATAATTAAGCATACTAAAGTAATCATCACATGGTATAAACACTAGTGATAAATATCTATTCCATCAAATAATATCTCAAAAAAATACTGAATGATAATATATTAAAATAAATGTATCAGATGAGTTATGATGGGTCAGGGTGGGGACTCACAAAGGTCATGTGACCATTGAGCTTCATATCTCAACATCCACCTCTTTTTTTATCTTCTCCTACAAAAAAAACCTTCATGTTCCCTACAAAACTATAAACTACTTTTAAGTGTTCCCCTTCATATTTTAGTGCCTCTTCCACTTGGCTTTTTAAAGTTATCCAAATGGATGCAATGTTGTTGATCTCTCCTTGAGAAGGGATCATGATTGGGACCATGCGTGGTCTACGTCTTTGTGGTGATTAGATTTATGTTACTATATCAGTTGCTTTGATTATGCTTATGGCTGATTTATGAGACTATGATGTGTTAGATGGTTCACCGAGGTTTGTGACAGTGGTTACCAGGACCAATGTGTTATCATGATGTGTTATATGATTAGACCTATGTATTTGGAGGTTCACATTGTCACAAAAGTTGCTAAGGAATTCTGTGATTTTGGTTTAAGGGAATTTTGGGCTTTATTTTTATTTAATTTTAATTTCTAGCAGATTTTCCATAAATGAATTCCAATTACTTGGAATAGCCTATTTTCATTTGGGTTACTTTGAGATTTAACTTGGTTAGCTGGTTATTTACCCTAATTGATTATTCACTTGAAAGTGAATAAATATCCAAAAAGGAATTTAATTCCTCACTTATCACTTTTGAATTAGAAAGTTTGAAAGTAAAACTCAAAATCCTCTTCATAAGGAATTATTGTTGTATTTATTGTGGGAGCTATAGGTGTGGGATCGTTGCCAGATCAGTCTCATTGGATCCAACTCAGGGAGACCTTGGATTGCCATAATCTTCAACTACTTTTGCAAGATTTTTATTTTATGGTTTAGATTCTCATTTTTCCCCTTTTGGTTGTGAGGTAGGGCTCTTCCATTTTAACATTTCAGCTCTATTTCTACTTCTATTTTTGGTAGCCATTTGTTAGGAGGCTAAGAACTAGTGTTCACCTCCATTTCTGAGTGCTAGCTCTACCCAATGGGCAAGTATGGGCATTTCCCTATTTTCCAAGATGAGGGTTTTGGATTTTGCATTGTTATGCTGGTTATTTTTGTATATGTATTCCAAACCCACATTTTATTGGATTTTCATGGCTTTTGTGTCCTAAGACCAAATGGGTTTTATTTTCAATGTTTTCTAATTTTGGGGGTTTTAACTTGATTTTTTGTGCCACCCTATTTTCTCAGGTTTGCTTGGTATGATGTTGGTTGTGGACTTGGCTCATCCATTGGGATGCTATTTAGATCATTGTTGCATCTTTATGTTTGCGTTGAGATTCATGTTGCATTTGTACTCTTGATGTACTCTTGATGTTATGTCTAGTTGAGTGATTTTATTCCTAGTGTTATTGTTCTTTTGGACCCTTGTTATTATTTCATGGACACTAGGATTCATGTAGAATCCATACTTCTAGATTAAGGTCAGTTCAGTGAGTTCATGATGTTTGGTCTTACTACATCATTGAGATTCATGTAAAATCCATACTCCTAGATTAAGGTCGATTGAGTGAGTTTATAATGTAAGGTTTTATTTTTCTTAGGGATTTGTATAGAATCCATTCTCCCTAGTTATTTTTGGTTGTGTTTTATTCTTGTCTTCTCATCCAACCCTTGTGTGTTGATATTGTGATCTTTGTGTGCCCACTAACGAGCACATGTATGTGCAATTATCGAGTGAGTTATGAGGCTCAAACTCCTAGTGGTAATGTGGTTGAGTTATATCTTTGGGGTTGGGTTGGGAATATGCATGCCTATGGATGTTCATCATTGGATGACTATGGGTATTCATTTGAGATAGGTTCTAGACCTCTCTAATATAAGATAAAGATTCTTAGATATTTTAGGGCTACTAAAATTTAGATTTAGCCAATTTTTAGGGTTTAGGATTTTAGGCTTAGTCAAATTTCAAGATTCAACATCTATCTTTTAGTATGGTCTTTAGTAGATGAGTGGTGATAACTTTGGGCCCTCATCTTCTACTTGACCATTGTTGGTTTCTACTTGTGAATTATGATTATGATATGTGTATAAGCATGCTAGGATATTTTTCCTTGGGATTGAATGATACTATTTCCTTGGTATGCTCTCATGATTTGTGTGTCTTGGTTTTTGGTTTGTGGTTTTGAGCTAGGAGATCTTTGGAAGTAGTTATAAGACTTCCACTAGCATAGGTGAATATGTGAGTCTTGCCATGTTCCCTCTTCTCATCACCTCGTCCTAGTGTTTTGCTATTGCACTTTTTCACTTTATGTTGTTGTTAAGTAACTTATCTTAATAAAAAAAAATTCAATGTATATTTTATCCTTGTGTTCCAAAGATCTTTGGGTGGGGCATTACACATATGGTGAACTAATTTTGTGACTACATAGCCACTGTCATTGATCCAGCTAATGGTCTTCACACATTTTGTTTCACTAAAAGTGACATATTTATTTTGTAACCACACCTACCATTTTGTCTTTTCTCTACTTCTTCTTGTTAGAAGAAAAAAAATCATTCAATTATACTTTATTCTAAGGGCTAACTTGACAATTCTAAAACAATTCCAACACTCTCCTTTCCTTTATCTTTTGTTTTAGTTGAAAATGATAACCCTTTTTTTAGAGCTGAATATGATAACCGTTGACAAACCAACATTAAATTTATAAAATGAATTTTCTTTATGATGCTTGAAGATGGAGATTTTAATTGTCAAAGTTCACTACACATTTTTTCTTGTAGCTTGACTTGTTAGAACATGACATATTGCAAAAAGATACTATGAATATAAAACAATTTTTTTTTAATGCATTGTATAATATTTTAAAGGTAGAATAATATATTACACCTTTTTTAGGAATTAATTTGTGCTTCAAGACTCTCTCTCTTCTCTTTCTCTCACTCTCTTGTAGCTATCATTTATTGTAAAGTTTTAGTAGCTATTTTCTTCAAAAGTTATCAATGCATTGTCTACTATTTTGATGGTATGAGAATCTATTCCAACTTGGTTAGGAATTAATTTTTACTCCAAGACCCTCTATTTATCTTCTATATGATATATTCCATTGATGTAGGAGCATCCTGGGTTGCATAGTACTATCTTGCATATTTTTAGTTTTTACTTTGCTGCTAAAACTATGTTATGCTGAAACTATATTTTTTGGTTTCTAGGTTTCTATTGCAGACCTTGTAACTAATTTTTCATAATGAATGAGAGGTTTCAAACTTCAAGGACTGAATAGGGCCTAGATTACTATCTATGATCTAGAGAACAAGTTCTAACTCCTCATTAGTTAGAAGATATGGCAATTCTCCTAGAGTATCAATTTTTGCCAGTGTGTGATAGTTTTCTGTGCTTGAATTTTTGAGTGGATGCACACTTTTCCTTGATGAATAATCCTTTTCAAATTTAAGGGGTTATAGAGGACCCAAATTAATACCTATATTTCAAAGAATAAATTTTAATTCAATCAGAGCTAGGAGATATTGTGATTTTTCTCAGACATTAATTTTTGGATATTTAAGTGTTGTTGCAGGTTGACTCATGGCTCTTCAAGTATTTAATTTTCATGTTGGGTATTTAATATCTATTGAGGGCTGAATTGTGGCTTCTCTATATTCTAGAATGATCTATAAGCCATTTTGGTTAGTATAAATAGAGTATTTAGGCTTAGAGCTAGGCATTTTTACAAAGAGAGTTTTGAGGGAGGATTGTAGAGTAGAACTAGAATGTGTGAATTTGAAGCAAGATCTTAGATTTGAATGCAATTGTATCTAACCATAAATTAGAAGGCCTTATAGCTGGGAATATATGATAATATTTTCATGAATCAATAAAGAATATTGTTCTCTCTGTGTGTGTGATGTTGTTCTCTTTTGTGTTTTCTTCTGTTGTGTTAACCCTTGTAAGGTTGGTTTGGATTGTTGGGTGTGCCTTTGGCACTAGTTTATTTAGTCATGCCTTGCATTAGGTTGTATTAGAGTTTGTGGTTCATCCTTGTGATGATTGGATCATGTAGAACCCTATTTTAGATTTGGTTATAGGGTGGCAGATCTATGGATTTGACATATAACTTATAGAAGGTTACAATCTTGTAGGAACCTAATTTATAAATATAGTTCATGGTAGATGAAATTTAGATAATGATATATTGGATCAATTGAGATAAATTGCACCTATATTAGATTTTTTGGAGACAACCTAGAGGAGAGGAGCACATCTTGATGATGTAAGTGATGATGAAGAAGCAACACTAACCATAATCTAGAACCTCAAGAAGATCAAGATGCAGAAAGATTATCGAGAGTGTTGTCTAGGAAAAATTCAAAGCATGTTTTAGAAGTTGTTCCTTATGATGGAAAATTGGATACCAATGATGTGTTAGATTAGATCTCAAATACGGAGAATTTCTTTGAGTATGAAAACACTCCTAATAATAAGAAGGTGAAGATTGTAGTTACTAGGTTGAAAGGTCGTGCTTCACTATGGTGGGAGCATTTGAAAACTAATAGACAAAGGAGAGGAAAGAAGAAGATAAAAAATTGACCGAACATGGTGAACAAGGTAAAGAAAAAATTCCTTCCTGCTAATTACCAAGTTAGCTTGTTGAGAAAAATGCAAAAAAAAAGACAAAAGGACATGGCTGTGAAAGAGTATACTAAGGAATTCTATAGATTGGACATCAGATCTGGAAATGTGGATGTTGATGTTGAGAAAATTGCAAGGTACATAAATGGATTGAGATCTAGAATTCAAGATGAAATAAGATTTTTGAAATTGGAAAGTGTGGAAGAAGCATATCAATATGCTTTGAAAACTAAGGAGATCTTGGCAAAGAAGCATGAACAAAGACAAAGAGGTAGAGGTGGTAGATTTCAGAGAGGCAGACATAAATCTTATAGTGAAGGTATCAAATCTAACAATTTTGTGCAAGATAAAGGCAAATTAGAATGGAAGAATGATGACAAAGACAAGATCAAATTGAAAGGTGGTAGTTCTTTTCGAGGAGGTATTGGATCTTATCGAGGAAGAGGTAATTCTTATTCTAGAGGTAGTTTTCATGGTAATTGTTTTAGATGTGGCAAAGAAGGGAATATATCTTTTAAATGCAGATCCTATGAAAGTGGGTGGAATAATAGAAATGTTGTGATTCAAGAAGACATTGAGAGTTCACCAAGCAGATCTGAAGCTGGAGAAAATTTGATGGTGAGAAGAATCTTATGTAATAAGGGAAGTGATGAGGAACCTATCCTTAGAAGAAGTCTTTTCAAGACTAGATGTAAGATGGATGGAAAATGCTGCAAGATAATCATTGATGGTGCAAGTTCAACAAATTTGGCATCAAAAGAGCTAGTTACAATGTTGTAGTTGTAGACGCTAAAACATCCCAAACCTTATAATGTTCCATGGATCAAAGATGAGCATAAGATATTGGTAAGTGAACAATGTCTTGTGAAGTTCAAAATTGGACATTAATTTGATGAAGTTTTGTGTGATATTATGCCCATGGATTGTTGTCATATTTTTTTAGGTAGACTTTGGCAATATGATAGATATGTTGTACATGATGGAAGATTGAATCAATATACTCTTTGGGTAAATGGGAAGAAGCAAATATTGTTGTCTTTGATTGAAAGTCTGGATGAGGTAAGTTGTACTACAATAAAAGTTTTCATGGTTAATGGAAAGAAATTTGAAAAGGAAGTAAAGAAGAATCAAGTCTATTTGGCTATAACACCTAGAGGACCAAGTGTTGGTAGTAATGACTGAGCAACAATAGTTGGCAATGGCAAAGTGACAAAAGAAATTGTAGAATTGTTGAATGAGTACAAAGACATTATTGCTGAGGATATTTTTAATGGTTTACCTCTAGTAAGGAGTATAAGTCATTGTACGAATTTGATTCCTAAAGCTAGTTTTCCAAACAAAGCACCATATAGATTGACATCTATAGAGAATGAAGAACTTAATAGGAAAGTGCATAAATTGCCGCAAAAAAGAATAATCAGAGAAAGTTTGAGTCCATGTGTTGTACCTACTGTCTTAGCACCTAAAAAAATAGAGAATGGAGAATGTGTATTAGTTCCAGAAATATTAACAAGATTACAATGAAATGTAGGTTTCCTATGTCGAGGATGGATGACATAATGGATTCTTTGAGTCAGAATCAGAGAAGGTGATGAATGGAAAACTACTTTTAAGGCAAAATATGGTTTTTATTAATGGTTGGTTATGGCTTTTGGTTTGACTAATGTACCTAGTACTTTCATGAGGTTGATGAATGAAGTTTTAAAAGGATTCTTAGGTAAGTTTGTGATTGTTTATTTGGATGACATTTTGATATTCTGTAATACTAAGGAAGAACATCTTGAGCATATTAGATAAGTATTATTGAGCTTGAAAGAGGAAAAGTTTTTGATTAATTTGAAAAGGTGTTTTTTTATGCAAGAAGAGATTGTGTATCTTGGATTTTTTATTTCAGCTGATGGATTGAAGATGGATCCTAAGAAGGTTAAAGCAATTTTGGAATGGCTTGCACCTGAGAATCTAGGTGAGGTAAGATAATTTAATGGTTTGGCTAGTTTTTAGTAAAAGTTTATGAAGAATTTTAGTTATATTAGTAATCCTATGACCAAGACAATAAGAGAAGATAAAAATGAATTCAAAAGGACACATGGAGCTGATAAGAGTTTTGAGACTTTGAAAAAAAGGTTGTTGAATTACTTGTATTGGCTTTACTTGATTTCAACAAAGTATTTCAAGTTGAATGCGATGCAAGTGGTAATGTAATAGGAGCTATATTAAGTCAAGATGGTAAACCTATTGCTATCTTCAGTGAAAAGTTAAATGATACTAAAACGAAGTATTGTGTGCATGATCAAGAATTTCATGCTATTGTTAAAACATTGAAGAAGTGGAGACATGATTTGATTCCTAATGATTTTGTATTATATATTGATCATAAAGCTTTAAATACTTGGGAAGTCAACATAAATTGAATCAAAGATATATGAAGTGGGTTGAGTACTTGCAAAATTTTACATTTTTCATTTAGCACAAGAGTGGAGTTACTAATAGACTTGCCAATGCATTGTATAGAAGACATTCCTTGTTGACTGAAATGAAGGTTGAATTTCTTAGCTTTGATGAAATGAAAGAGTTGTATGATGTTGATCCTAATTTTTTTGAGGCATGGAGAGAGTTTAGAGCACCAAATCTGATAGATCACATATGTAAGTATGATGAGTATTTCATTCAAGAAGATATGTTGTTCAGAGGCATTCATTTGTATATTCCTAAAAGTTTTATGAGGTTGAATCTAATTAAGGAAAAGCATAGTGGTGGATTGGTTGGATATTTTTGAATTGATAAGACATTTAGCTTGTTGAAAGAGAAGTATTATTAACCACAAATGTATAAGGATGTTTAGAAATTTGTAAAGAGTTGTGGAGTTTTTCAAGTTGCAAAAGAAGTGAATTAAAACACTAGTTTGTATACAACTATTATTGTTCCTAAGAAACCTTGGAGTCACATCAGTATGGATTTTTTTTCTTGGATTACCTAAAAGAATAAAGGGGTATGATTTGATATTTTTTGTAGTGGATAAATTTTCTAACATGACTCATTTTATACCATGTAAGAAGACATCAGATGTTGAGCATGTTGCTAAACTTTTCTTCAAAAAGATTGTGAGATTGCATGGATTACCAAGAAGTATTATTTCTGACAGAGACAGTAAGTTTGTTGGTTATTTTTGGAAGACTTTGTGGAAGAAGATGGGTATTGAGATGAAGTTTAGTTCTACATTCCATCTATAGACAGATGGATAAATATAGGTTGTGAGTAGAAGCTTGGGTAATTTGTTGAGATGTTTAGTTGGGAATAAGCCAAGTGATTGGGAGATGGTATTGGCACAAGCTAAATTTGCATATAATAATTTTGTGAATAGGAGTTTAGGGAAGACACCTTTTGAAATTATTACTAGAATGAAACCTAGAGGAGTATCAAATTTGAGAGATATTGCTGGTGAAGGAAAGAGAAGTGCTATAGGAGAAGAATTTTCTAATTTTATGAAATCTTTACATAAGGAAGTGAAGTTGAGGTTAGAACAAAGTAATCAGAAATATAAGGAGAATTCTAACCAGTCTAGGAGACATCATGATTTTCAAGTTGGTGATGAGGTGATGGTTCATCTGAACAAAGGAAAATTTCTTGTTGGAACATACCATAAGCTAAAGATGAAGAACTTTGGACCTTGTAAAATCTTGAAGAAATTTGATAGTGGTAATGCTTATGAAGTTAAGTTATCTGATGACATGGACATATCTTCTATATTCAATGTTGCTGATTTATATAAGTATCATGAGTCAGATGATGAAGCTTTTATATTGGAGGATTATCCTAAGAAGAAGATCAAAAAGTTGAACAGATACTGGATCATAGAGTTGGTAAGAGTACAAGGGGAAAAGATTAATATGAATACTTGGTGAAGTGGAAGAATAGACCCATGGAAGATGCTTCATGGATTTCTCAATCTAAGTTGGATTCAACTCAGGTTGTGACATTTCAATGATTCAAGAGAATCATTTCTTCCAACCTTAGTTTTCTATTGAAGGAGCATCTTGAGTTGTACTACTATCCTACATGTTTTCAATTTTTACTTTCTTGTTGAAACTGTGTTCTACTAAAACTACGTTTTTTGGTTTCTAGGTACATGTTGCAAACTATGTAACTAATTTTTCATAATTAATGAGAGGCTAAAAAAATCAAGAATTGAAGAGGGCCTATAGTACTATTTATGATCTAGAACACAAGTTCTATCTCCTCATAAGTTAGGAGATACGACCATTTTTATAGAGTATCAATTTCTAGCAGTTTTGCATGACAATTTTCTATGCTTGACTTTTGGAGTAGATGAGCACTTTTCCTTGATGAATCATCATTCTTTCATTTAAGGGGTTGTAGAGTACCTAAATTAATACCTTTAGTTCAAAGAGTGATGTCTAATTCAATCAAAGCTAGGGGATATCATGATTTTTCTCGGACATCAATTTCTAGACATTTAAGTGTTGTTGTAGGCCAACTTATGGCTTTTCAATTATTTAATTTTCATATTAGGCATTTAATATCTATTAAGGGCTAAATTGTGGCTTCTCTATGTTCTAGAATGATCTATGAGCTATTTTTTTTAGTATAAATAGAGTGCTTAGGCTTAGTGCTAGGCAGTTTTTGGGAGAGAGTTTTGAGAGAGGATTGCAAAATAGAACTAGAATGTGTGAATTTGAAGCAAGATCTTGGATTTGAATGTAATTGTATTTGGCCATAATCTAGAAGGCCTTATAGTTGGGCATGTATAATGATATTTTTATGAATCAATAAAGAATATTTTCTCTTTGTGTGTGTTGCTGTTCTCTTTTGTGTTTTCTTCCATTGTGTTAACTCTTGCAAGGTTGGTTTGGATTGTTGGGTGTGTCTTTGGCCCTAGTTTATTTAGTCTTGCCTTGCATCATCTTGTTGGATACAATTAAGTAATTGTGTATTGTCTTTGATGTTACACAAATGCCATATCAGTTATCAGACAGAGTCTATCGAGTTCTGTCGATCAGGAAAATAATTTACAGAGTCTACCAAGCTTAGTCGGTCAGTAAAGCCTTTTGTAGTGTATACCGAGCATTCCTGTATGTCACACGGTGAGTTAGTGTTAACCGAGTTCACACGGTAAGCTAAGGAAAGTTTAGTTCTTACCGAGATCACTCGGGTATCAAAGGATTTTGTAGCGGATGGTTAGTGTTAACCGAGTTCGCACGGTAAGCTAAGGAAAGCTTAGTTTTCACCGAGCTCACTCGGTAGTCGAAGACAGCTTTTATCGAGTCTAGTCGGTTTCCAAAGGAAGTGGCAAGTTTACCGAATTCCCTGGTAATTGTAGTTTTTACCGAGTTCTGCCAGTTAACACAGGAAGTAGTTTTTTTTGTTCTATATTGACCGAGCAGCGTCGGCCAATGAAGAATTTTGTTTTGATTGTTAGTTCAAGCCGACTTTGGAATATGTTTTGTCAAGTTGGTTGGGCCGACCTGGTATTATGTATAGTATATAAAGAGGTGCTCAAGATGTGAAAAAATGTGGAATAGAGAGTGTATACGGATAGTGCAAGGAAGTTCAAGGAAGAGACTTGTGTGTGCCTAAGCAGAGTTGAGCAAAGGGAAATCTTGGAGCTGCAAAGATATATTTAATCAGTAAGGATCTTGTGGAGCTAAACTGAGATCTGTATTCAACAAGATAAGTTGCATGTATTTTTAGATCATTCATTGTTGCTTTCTAACCATTGTAACAGTGATTCCAAAATCTCCTAACAGAGTTGGTTTAACAGCCATTCCATAAATCCTTTAACAGGGTGGCAATTCAGTTGAATTGTTCTAAAGACCTATTACAAGGCCACTCCTAACAGGGTGATTAAATCCTCTAACAGGGTCACACCTAACAGTGTGTTTTATAACCTTTAACAGGGTTGGCTCCTAACAGGGCTCACTTCAGAAGAGTGAAAATTGGTGACTAGTTGTTGGTGGTTTTTCCCATATTGGGTTTCCATGTAAATATGGTGTCTACTGTGTTCATGATTACTTTCTTTTGCATGGTTTCTTATTTCAGTAAATGCTTAATAAATTAACTAAACATCTGTCAAGTTTTAAGCAGTAATTTATGTGTTTACCGAGTAGCAGCAACAACTAAGTTTAAGGCATCTTTGGGACTGTTGAATTTGTTTTTGTGGTAACTGATTCACCCCTCCCCTCTTAGTTACCCCATCTTCATTTTCCAACACATCTATCTTACAGTAGTTGCCATTTCTTCAAAAGTTTTAGTAGTTATCATTTCTTTAAAAGTCTTCAATACATTGCCTAATATTTTGATGGCAAGAGAATCTACCACACCTTTTTTAGAAAGTAATTTATACTCCAAAACTTGATTATTATCTTAATTGAATCCATTTACAAACAATGAAAATTGTAATACACTAACTTATTAAACACATAGTCTAAATGTACCATCAAACAACCTTAGGAAAAATATTCTATTATTTCAACCTTTCTTTATTCAACCTCAATCATTTGATAACTTTCTTATTTTATTTTCTTTCACATCCTATATATACAGACACTTTTATATCATGTTAGACTTTTTTTTCCTTAATAGTAATAATTTAATATTAAAAAAACATTAAAAGAAGGAAAGAGAGAGATTGGTGAGAAAGTCTCATGATCTAATAATGCAGAGTGTAGAGCCACGAGATAGTGATGCCAATGAGTTTAACAATGCTCTTGTTCAAGCTCACACTGATCAATCTTAACTAAGAGATAGACATGCTGGATAACAAAGATGGTCGTTGAATACATTTTCATCACTTTGCATTGATTAATTTTCTCAAGCATTTGAAATCTTTGTTGGTTTTAGCAGCTAGTATGTAATCCCCTTTCCTTTTAAAAAAACATTATGATGTGATTTTTTTAACTCTTAATTACTACAAAAAGAAATATTAGGGGCAACTTAAAAATATTTAACAATATTAAATATTTATTGGATGGTAACTTTAAAATATTTAGTCTCTAATATATAGTGCTAGATATTTTGCAAAGATATAAATACTTAAGTATGAGGTTTTTTTGTGTATGTACTTTTAAAATAGTTTTTACTTATTATCAATTAATTCTAATACATCCATTTTACTATTGGTGTAATATTCTCATATTTACTAAAAATATTTTCTAATAGATTTGAAAAGGGAATTGTAATTAATATAAATGTTTTAGTTTATAAAGTTGGATATAATTATAAATTAATTTTTTATTATTATAAACTATTGAATCTAATATAATTATATCAATTTATATTTAATTTTGATGCATTTATTTTAGAAATTGTGTAATACAAGTACATAATGAAAAATAATACTATCTTATGTCAAATTGGATTTATTATCATGGCTTCTCTATTCACACTCATTCTAACATATTTGATCCATATGTTATATATATTCACATAACATTGCATTGTTTTTCTAAAAATTGCAAAAAATGAATATTTGCAAAATCAAAAATGAAAAAGAGAGGGGTAAAAAATAGTTTTGGTTTAGAAGATCTTAATTTTTTATTTTTTAACAACTATTGATTCTAGGACTTCTTTAAATTATATGTCAGTTTGATTGAAATAGAAAATATATACTTTCCATTTAATTATTATTTGTTCTATTTATTCTTTTACTAACCATGATGTTACTAGGTACTTAGATGTGGCAAATTTCATGAGTTATACAACACTTATAAATTTTAAGCAATCAAACAAATTAATTATCTATTCTTGGATTATATGAATTAAACCAAAGAGGCAAGTTATATAGAAGGAATTAAATAAGAGTAATAGTTAAATATGAAGAAATATTGTACAATAGTATTGGGCATGTATGAAGTGGATGTTCTAAATTGATTTGTGTAAGAAGGTATACTGTTTCAATATAAAATGGGAAGGTTATCATGTCCATCTTAAATCAAATGAGAAAAAAAATGCATCTTAGCAACCATGGAATATTTTTCTTTAGGTTGGAACACACAATGTTTCCAAACATTAGTTGAAAGTGCCAAAGAAGAAAACCCAAATCACTAGGAATTTTTAGATGCCTCCATTTGAAGGAATGTGGACATAGAAAACATGGAACTTTTATCTATCACCATTGACAAAAAAAAGTCATTTGAAAGACCTAAAAAAAATGATGTTTCTTTGAAAATGCTCTAAATTTACATTTTATATCAAGATATGGGAATTTTCTTTAACTGAACATAGAAGATGTGGAAAAGTCTATTTCATAATTGTGAATATATTACCTAACCAAAATAAGAAAAAATGAAGCAATGTTGGAAAATACAATGTGTTTTTGGACCAATGCTAAAATATACATTTTACGTCAACATAGAAGATGTGGAATAAATCTACATTGTCATTGAAAATAAAATAATTTTGAAATGATTAGATATTTTGGGCATCATTTAGCTTATGATAACTGATTCGAGACATCTTAATCATGAGATAAAACTCTGTTAGAGCCAAGATAGCCAAGACATCATGTTATCTTCTTAAGTGGGCCAACAGGTCTTATGTTTTCCCAATTTTGCAATTTTGCAAGGGACAAAGAGATATATTTGTAAAATGACAGAATTTTTTTCCATTTGTCATTTCTTTCTTTCATCTCATTGAAACTAAGTGAAAAATTTAAAAATTTATCACTATTTTACATTTTCTTCTTCCATCTCACTAGGGTAAAGTCAACACGTTAATTCCATGTCAATGGGGTGGCTAACACTTTGTGTTTGCCAATAATATAATGTATTGGCCCTAATAGAGTTTTAGCCCATGATGAAGATGTCTTAAATTGGTTATATGTGATGAGCTAAATTGTATCAAGGGGTTTAGACTTCAATATTAGTGGTACAAGGTTTAGGTTATTTCATATGTTAATATTTCCCTCTCTTACTCTCTTTGCTAATTGGTGGAAAGGGGTTTAGAGTTCAAAATTATAGGTACAAGGTTTATAGTACATAAGGTTGAGGGCTCTCTCTCTCTCTCTCTCTCTCTCTCTCTCTCTCTCTCTCTCTCTCTCTCTCTCACACACACACACACACACACACACACACACACACATTTCTAAATATTCCATATAAACTTGATGATATGATCCTAAAATATTGTAAATTAGCAATGTTAAAATCAATTTTATCATTAATTCATATATATCAAATTTCACACACACACACACACACACAATTCCAAATACATTCGATGATATGATCCTAAAATCTAGTAAATTAGTAATCTTAAAATCCATTTTATCATTAATTCATATCTATTAAATTTCATGCTACTACCTCATAACCAATGAAAGGGATGAGATAGACAAGTTGTATGGGGATTTTTTCTTAGAAAGGAGAAAATGAGAAAAAAATTACACTTGATAACACACCCAACACAATCAAAACTCTGTAAAATAGAGAAATAGAGAAAAAAAATGGAAAAAACGCTACTCTGAAAGGAGAGAGAAGAATGTTAAAATAATAAGTAGAAGGAAGGAAGGACTCATCATTAAGACCACATTAGGACAACTTCCTTCACCCCAATCATAGAACGTAGCTAAAGATACTATGGGGATGAAAAAGGTTTCATAAAGATGTCAACAACTTGCTTTGTAGTGGGAATACACTCCAAGCTAATAAAGCCATCTTGAATCAAAATCTTGATGAATTTCTTATGAAGCTCAATGTGCATGGTCCATAGATTCTCAAGTAGGTTGTGGGAAATGTGTATAACACTCTATTTGTCACAACCTAGAAGAAAGGTGGAAGGAACTATCGAGAGGGAAATCAAACTCTGATAATGTGTGAGCATATTGCTTCTTGTAAGACAATGTGATAGGACTAGAACCAAGACAAAAAATAAAGCCAAAAGTAGACCTTTGTTTATCAATATCACTAGCCTAATCTAAGTCTATGTAACCAACAATGTCAGGATCACCTGATGTATAATGAATGTCATAACATGTAGTACCCCAAATGTACATTAAGACATGTTTGGGAGCTTGCCAATGACTCTCATGAGGATCATGTGAGAATCTAGAGACAAGTCCAACCATAAAGAAAAGATTAGGATGTCTATGTGTTGGGTACAACAAACTACCCAGAAGTTGTCTATATAAAATGAAATCCACTATAGGAGTAAAGGAAGTGGTAGATAAAGAAAAAACTTGACTAAAAAGGTGTGGGGGTAGGCTTGCAATCAAGAATGTTGAATCTCTAAAGCATATCAATAGCATATTTCTCTTGGAGTATGACTATCCTATCTGAAGATTGAATAATCTATAGGCCAAAAATAATGAAAAAGTACAGGGTCTGTCATCTTGAATTTCTTTCTCATAGCTCATCGAACACTCTAAATCATAGAGGGTGGTCTACCTGTAATAATGAGATCACCAACATATAACACAAGTATTAGTAGATCATCCCCATGATGTTGAATGTATAATGTAGGATTGTAATGGCAACATGTGAACTGGGATACAAGCAAGAAGGAATTCATATTTTCATACCAAGTCTGAGGGGCTTGTTTAAGATCATATTAAGACCTCCTAAGTCTTCATATTATAGAAGAGTCCTACATAAAACCCTAAAATTTTTCCATATAGGTCTTCTCATGTAGGTTTTGATGTAAAAAAATACTCTTCACATCCATCTAAAATATTGTGCATCCTTGATAAGTTGTAAGATAGAGTACAAGGTGAATAGAATTCATCTTGGCGATGGGAGAAAAGGTCTCAGAGTAATCAATACCTCCACCTGTCAAAATCCCTTCACAACAAGATGTACTTTGTATCTATCAATAGAACTATCAACCAAAAACTTGGTATCATAAACCCACCTACACCGAACCAACTTTCTTCCTTTCAAAAGATGACAAAGATCCCAAGTGTGATTCTTAATTGAAGAATAATACTCCCCAACCATAGCCCTATGCCAATCTAAGTGTCATGTCACTTGTGAAAAACCCTATGGATCATCTAAAATGGCATGACTCCATAGTGTAGTACAAATGTCCAAGCACGAGTGCAACAAGAATCTAAAGGATCTCCTTCCATAGGTTTAGTTGCATCAACATTATCACAAGCCCACTTGGACACTCACTGACATTTGGTGGAGGTGGGTAAGGTGTGTCATTAGGATCTTCTTTTGAGGATACATAATCTTGTAGAGGAGAAGAGGAAGTAGTTTGCAGCGAGGGAAAAGCTAGTGATGGAGGCTCTATCTAAGGATAGTGCTCATCAAACTAGACATCTCACCAAAACAAGACCTCTTTGGAATAATGATCAAGCAATTTGTACACATTAACATCCTCAAAGTAGCCAAAAACTATGAGTATTTGACTCTTCCTCTACATGGATTTCCTCTTAGCATCTAGAATAAATGTCCAAGCCTCACTATCAAAATTACAAAATGTAGAAATATTGAGCTTGACAAGAGTCCAAGCCTCCTTAGGAGTCAAATTTTGCAATGGCTTGTGAGGCATCTAATTTACAATATAGTTGGATAAATTTATAGCCTCAATCCAATTTGAAGAACACATAGCTCAAGATCGTATCATACAATTGGTCATCTCACATAATGTTATATTCTTTCTCTAGGAAACCATATTTTTCTAACAATGAACTATTGTTGTTATCCATTCTCAGTGCAAAAATCTCTAAAAGACTAATTTTCATATTCCATACCATTGTTAGTGTGTATATGCCTGATAGAAATATCATACTACTCCACATATGTCTTAAAGATTCAAAAAGAATCAAAGACATCAAAATTGTACTTCAAAAACTAAACCCATGTGCATCTAGATAAGTCATATATGAAGGTAAACACATATCCAGCACCTAAAAAAGGTGGAGTAGGAAATGACATAAAATCACTATGTATTAACTCTGATGATGCCTTTGTACGTGAGGATCTACTTGTCAGAAAGGGATCTCTATGATATTTTTCCAAGTGTACAACCTTGACAAATGCCTTCAGTATAAGAGATCTGAGATAGCCCAGTCACTAGCTCCTATGTAATAATCCATTTTAGATATCTATGATTCACATGTCCGAAACACTCATGCCAAAGCTTGCTCACTACATCTGCATGAGAAACAAGAGAAACACCTATAGAACAGGAGCTCTAAAAGTCATCAAACCTACATAAGTGAGATTATAAATCAGCATTCCCAGTAGAAACAATGAAATCAAAATGATGGAGGTTTCAAATAACCACATGATGTGGTGAGAACTCAACTATCTTTCTAGAGCTAGAAATTAGACAAATCTAATAGACAAACAAGAGGTTAGTAGAAATGGATGGAACCAATAGAACATCATATAGAGAACCATCCTCCAAAAAAATAGTGCTTGATTTTAAACCTAAAAGTTCTATAGAGTTAGCAACTGCATAGTCACCAAGAAGCATAATGAAAAGTTCTAAGAAGGTTCTAAATATTTATTTTAGGTAAAACTACTTGAGAATGCTAGCATCATTAATTAGGTTTACAATGGTTGGTAATAGTTTTATTTGAATGTAGCTATAAAGATCCATTTTCCTATGGAGATGGTACTAGATTCCTAATGACATGTATTCTTTTTGTGGTTTTTTAGTGTGGAGTACTTTAAACAAAATTGTATGGCCAAAGGTGAATATGTGTTACAACTCTATCATTGCCATTGCACTAGTGTGTTGAGTAATTGCTTTTGTGGGGCTGATTTAGATGTACAATTCACTTGTTTCTTAAAATGAGGTAAGTTTTTTGTTGATTGTGGCCAAATGACCAAGAACTTGTTTGCCATTGATCTTTTCTTATTATGCTTATGCATCAAAGCTTATAGGAAATCTTAACTACAAAGAACTGAGACTATGTTTTATGATGCAATCAATTCTTTTGTTGATGATGTGCTTTCCTCTAGATACTATTATACCATTTTCTTCTCCTTTTAATTTTGTTCTATTGATTTATAGCATATAATTTATCTTATCTCCTTGACCTATTTTTCAACAGCTTTAACAAAAAGCACTCATCTAGATACTAATGTTAGCATTGATGACCAATCCTTTTGGCCTACTCATGTGGCATCTATTTTTGCCTCAACTATTTCCAATACATAACTTATTATCAAAGGTTAACTGTGTGGTTTCTAAACTATTAATTGTTATAATTTGGTTATTACTATTATCATATGTTTGATGTTATAAATTAATTTTGACTTCAGAGAACATTGGTGGTAATATTTTTTCATTAACACTTCCAATTTCTAGTGAATCTATAGATAATGATGGAAGGTTTTTACTGAAAAATAGGGAAGATGCTTTAATAAATGCAAGAGAAATTATTAGTCCTGATACTCTACAACAACTATTTGGAGTGCAGTTAGTCAATGACATGCCAAACAAAGTGAGTGTCTCATTTTCTCTTGCATATTTTTTAAATTATTTTGTAATGGACACAATTGAAAAGTAGCATTATGTGGTCTTTAGAATTACAAAATGAACTTGCCACAGTATACAAAATAAAGATGCATGTTATGATTTCACCTAATACCATTATTTTTCAAAATTTATAAACGTTATATTTGAAAATTGTTTAAAAAAAAAATTAATTTGACCCCATTGGAATTCAAACGATGACTTAATATTGCAATGGACACTTTTGGCATGGATATAATACTCCTAATGGTGTCCCCTTCAAAAATCATTCTGGCTAGCTGTCAAAATTTAGATAGTAATCTAATGTTGGTGACATTCATTTCCAATGAGGTTGGTGTATTCTTGACTGCATCTTTCTTAGAGATCGTTGGCACTGGAGTCCAAATTGTCACCAAAATTGAGTCGACAGTCCTTTTTTGCGATGAAATTTTTCAATATGTATGCATAAAAAATGACCCATGAATGGTTCATGATTTTTGAAGGCATTCATTGTCAAAATTGCAATGGTCATCCCATCTATTTCAATTTCTGACAAAGTAGCTATGATGAAAAATTATGTCAAAAATCTAACTATAGTAGTTGGAATTTTGACAGTTGGTCATTGGAATTTACCATCAAATGTATTAGTGAGATATAGATACTATACCAAAATTGAATATAGTGATATCTTTAATATATGACTAGTCCTTGTAAATTTCATGCATTTGATCATGCTCATATAACCTTTGATTTGATCTAGCCATAAAGCTCGAATAACATAATCATAACATAGCATAATCATATGTATCTTCACATAGCAAAAAGATCTTATATATCTTTTTCCTTTAATTTGTCCAGTCGACCTTAGTATCAAATTATGTAACACCTACCAAAATTCATTATCAAAATCAAATAAGTGAGGGTAAACATCTAAGATGTCCTCCCTACATTACTAAGTTATTGAATTGTCTCGACAATTCAATTTCTTAGCCCAGTTATCACTCATTACCATAAATTATGAATCTACAATAACAATTTATCTTCATTTTATTTGTACACTACAACAAAAATGTTGTCATTAATTCTTTTTGTTTGTGTAAATTCCAAAGAAAAGTCCATACTAATAATGCATACCCATGGTCTCTCTGATATAAAAAATGGTTGGTATAGTCTGTTGTTTTGCTTCACTCCTTTGGCATGTTGTTCATTTTATTTATGCACTCATTCCTATTCAATAATAAAACTCTCTCTTTTGTGCTAATGTTTTGTCCACTCCAAAATTTCCACTTAATTATTCATTATATTTTTTCTTTATTAAGTTTTCCCTTGTTGAGCCTTGAGGTATGTACACACTCTCTTCCCTTTAAACAACATTTTTTTTTTACAAAATACTGAAACCATGAACTTCTATCAACCCCAATATGATTGTTACTTGTTTCCCATGCTTCTTTAAAATATTCATCTTCCTCATACAAATCTATCAAATAGTCAAATACCACATTCACATGTATCTTAGTCAACAACAAACACCTATTCAATGCATCAACAACCCTATTTGACTTACCACTTAAATGTTTCAAAAAAAATGATAGACTTTGCAAGAATTCAACCTACTTCATATGTTTTTAAATTAGTTTACCTTATCTTCTAATGAATTAAAATGCACGATTATCAATGTACAACACAAAATCCTTGAACATCAAATAGTCTCTCCATTTCTTGAGTTCTTTCACAATTGCATAGAAACTTTATTGCACATAGAATACTTTCTTTTTTATTCATTTATCTCCTCACTAAAATAAATTATTGGTCTTCCCTCTTGACTTAGAAGAACTCTTATCATTGTCCCACTTGCATTACAATAAACTTGGAAGACTTAACTAAAATCCAAAAGTACTATCATGGGCTAATTAGTAAGCCATGGAAGTTGCCACTATCCAAACAAATTCACTTTTATCTCCCTTCATTATTTCTATGATTGGAAGCTTGCTAATAGGCCAAGGAAGCTTCTTTCTTTAAAAATACTTCCTAGTGTTGGCCAATCAAGAATGATTTTCACCTTTTTCGGACCCATTTTTAGGCCACAACCAAAAATAATAGAACCCAAACAAGATAACTCATCTTTCAGGAAACTACACTTTTTCAAAATTGTCATCTACTTTTTCTCTTTTATCCTTTGTAGGAATTCCTTTATATGCTGCTATTGTTCCTTTTTCACTCACTAAATATCATCTAAATAAAAAATCACACACTTACCAAGGTAAGGCTTCAAGACTTCATTCATCAGTCTCATAAAAACTGTTTAGTGCATTTGACAACTCAAACAACCCATCAAGTCATCCGTGGTAAAGGAAAATGATATTTGATTGTTAAGTTATTTATTACTCTTGAGTACATACACATTTTCCAACTTCCATATTTGTCTAGTGCCAACACTATTGGAACTGCACATGAGCTTAAACTTTCTTTAATCAGTGCCTTATGAAGTAGCTCTTGCACTTGCTTATTAATCTCTTCATTTTCTTTTGGTGTCACTCTATATGTATTTGTTTCCTCTTAAGAAATCTCCTCTTCCCCTACCTCCTTGTGTATTTTCACTTCATGCTTCCTTCCTCTACCTCTTTCATTTGTTGGTTGTCCTGTTCCATGTGGGAATCTGCCCTTACCCTAGGAGTGGTTTCATTGTCTTCTATTGGATTTTTCTTCTCCTTTAAGACATATTGGTAAGCCTCCTCTATTATCTACCAAATATGGAAGTGAAATTGCATGCCAATTATGAAAGTGATATTGTCATTTCAACCACATACTAATATCATGCAAAATGTTCTACTAATAAAAGAAAAACAATATGAAAACCAATACCATAAGAAATACATGACACATTTGAATGGCAGAATATCATTCTCATTGATTGTATTAGAGTATTGCAGAGAAGCATTGTAGTTCCAACATTAACCACAATCTCACTTATTCCAAATTCCATACAAATAGACTCGATATGGTAGGTTAAGTATGCAACTATCACCAACTAATGACACAATTGACACCCCTTTAGAATAGTTTTTTGTTAGCTAACAAAAGAAACTATTCATGCCATAATTTCTACCTACATCTCTCCACCCCACTCTATGTGATGTAGGAGCATCCAAAGGTATAAGGGCAATCCTGTGTCAACAAAAAAATGTACTTAGACTTAGGTTCTATTTCATGTGTTTTCATTTTTGGATACCCATTTGGGTCAAATAAAGGTTCCACCTCTCACACTTCCACTATCAATGTTCTAGGATAGAGTATTTGAACACCTTGGGATACATGTAAATGCCAAAAAAATAGGAGTATGTAATTGAGCCATCATTTTGGTGAACTAGAAGGTGTAAATTGGTTAGAAGATTGTAATTATAATTTAGAGCATTCCAGAAAAAGAATTAGGTCGAAAGGCCAAACAGTTTGAAAGTTATTGCAATTTTTTGATTTCTGGAGACCTCCTAAGAATGCTTCAAAGTCAAGTTAGAGGCATTAAATGACCTCAAATAGGGCCAAAAAATGGGGGACGAGCAAAGCTGGTCCATAGGACTATAGAGCACTTTGAGAGCTTTCCGAAAATGTAAATGGTTCATCAACCAGAGCTACGGTTCAACACTTATGCCTCCCGAAAGTTTGGTTACCATTTTTGGATTCTTCTAGATTTGTGTCAACTTCTAATGTAGCTTCTGGAACCTTCTACTTAGTCGGTGGATACCAACTAGCACTTTCTAGAATATAATCCTAATCCTTAAACCTCCAGGGTCTATTTAAGAACATTTCTGGCATTGTAAAGGGCAGTTTGGAGTGGAGTTAGAGAGGAGGTACTAAAAGGAGAAATTATATCTAGACTTATACTATTGTAAGCCCTTAGGGCATGTTTTGAATTTCTATTTTCTCTGTACTGAATGTAATAGCATATTTACATAGTTAATACAATTTTCCCTTTTCTGTTGTGTCCATTCTATGCTTGGGTCATATCCCCATCACTATGCATCAATCTGATTTCTCATAGTTCAAGCCCCATTTGGTTTAGCTCTTTAACTTCTTCAAGAATGTACTCTTCTTCTTCATCATCACTGACATCTTCAACATGCCCACCTCTTATTTGAGCCACTTCCATGGAATCCAACCACACAACGATACCCTTTATTGCTACAACCATGCACACTCTTATTATCTTTGTAATTTTCAGCTACAAGCCTCTAGCTCCTCTTTTTCCTCTGCAACCTCATCCCCTATGAGTGATTTTGACTACCTTCCACACTCCCAAATTTAATATCACTTGCAACTGAACCTCCTTTGATACCAATTAGTGCAAACTATAAACCATAACTTCAACCTTAAACTAACATCAGTCATCAAGTGAACTAAGTTCAATGCCCATTTCAAAATGGAAATAAGTAATTTTAACTTAAGAGATGATTTTATTCAAATTCAAACTTCATTTATTCTCAATTTGTATTTCATACATTGACAAGAAGCTCTAAATAACTACATACTCTATTAATTGGTGAGATAGATTTGGACCCCTTCAAATAACATATCTCTTCTGGAACCTGATTGAGCCCACAATATATGAAATTGAAAATCAATTTGTCTTAATAGCTAGCCTCCAAGAGACCAATTATCCCCATGCAACTCTATATTCATTCAACGAACCTTTATCTTTTAATTTTTTTATTAAGTCTTCTACTACTGTGGACTTCTCCTAGCCTTAGAAAAAATCAGATGGGCTTCTTCCAACCCTTTCTTTTCATGTCACTCCTTACAGCTTCACCTTTTTTTTTTTGGTTCAATGAACTTCTCCTTTTCTAGACCCTCTTTTCCACTTCCTCTCTATTTTTTTCTTGGTCCAAAAACTCTAACCCTCTTCCCATGACTCTCTACCTTCTCCTCCTTGAGGCATCCAATTAAGGGCAAAAAAGAATGAAATATTCTGGCACCTTCACCTTCAATGGATGTATTGAGAAATGTCAACTATGAAATTGGTGTAGTATTATTGTGACAAAATCAGCATGTCATTTTGCCAAATAATTACATGTCTCCCTTGAATTTCAAAACACTTGCAAACAAATAAGAAACAAAACCAAATTTGTTTAAAGAAGAAAACCATAAAGTCTTGTTTAGTAATCACCAAACTCAATTTGTGTCAAGGAGTCTCTATTGAGTTGAGTAGTTAAGGGGAGTATGGAGAACTAGAGAGCCAATCTTGGAAGGAAATGAAAATTAAAAAAACAATTGATTTTAAGAAGACTTAAAAATAGGAGGATCACATTTTTAACAAATCAATATTCTAGCAACTTTTTGGAGTTTCTAAATTAAAATTTTCTTAAATTTAGAGAATATTTTATTCAAACATTCTCTATGAACAAAGTCAACCACATATGCTAGTAAATTTTTAGAGTTTCTAAACAAAAATTTTCTTTGATTAAGAAATTTTTCTGTGCATGTAAGTTTAGAAATTTCTTTAATTTTATTTTATTACAAATGAGAATGTTTACACATTAGCTTCTCTTAGTTTCAAGAATATTTTATTCAAACATTCTTTACTAACAAGGCCAACCATGTGAAGGTGGAAGCTTGCATGACCTCTCCTAATTGACCTAAGACAACCACAAAACACATCATAAAGTTACAACACTACACCACATAAACTACCACACTAAACAAGACAAGACAACACCACACAACACAACAGAAAACAACATACAACCACACTAAGCAACACAACACAACAGGACATGATACAACACATAGCACATACATTTTATAATTTATTTTTGAAAACAATATTAAGTATAAAAAATGCATACATACCTCATCAATCACTTCAACTTCAAAATAATGGAATCCACCTAATAAATCTTCAGAACATTTCAAACATCTGAATATTAGAAATTGAGATTTGATTCTCTATTATATAAAATCTACCACTATAAAGCCAAAGAATATTGTATCCCTCTATTCCATTTAAAAAATTAAAGAAAATGAATAAACCCAACAAAGCTCACTTGGCTTATTTTTAAACTTGCCAATCTATTGGTGCTAATCTCCAAGTTTACGAAAATAACCAAAAGTCAATAAACAATACAATGGTTTATAGTAACTACCTTGTCAAATGCAAGATGCCCAATGAAGCACATCATTGTACGTTTGCTACCAATACATGCATTGTCAAATACTAGTTGTATTAAAATAATGAAAAAGCTAAAATCTGTAGCAAATAAGAAACAATAAGATAAGGAAGAGGTTGAACCTTAACCTTGACATACCTTCTATACACATTGATCCTCATTATTTCAGTTAAAAATCCCTTTCTATCACATCATCTATCCTTTTATCTCATATTAATTTTATGATGCTAGTAATGACACTACCTTCTCTAAACTATCTAACATCATTATAACCTTGGTTTTAGATGGTTCCTAAACACGGGTAAACTAAAACAATTCTGGTGAACAAGGAATTGGAGTTTTTATGTTGAGATAGAACCACATCTCTTTTCTAACAAGTCAAATGAGGTAGTGATTAAGTCACATGACATTCTATTTTATTGAATATCACAATCCTCCTACTTTTGTTTCATCTTCTCCGTATCTCTTCTCTACTTACTTAATCTCAAGTTTCTAGATGTTATGACCATGCCCTCTTTGAGGTAACACATTATCTTTGTGACATTCTTCTGAGTTTCCTCATTTAGGTAAATTGTACCCTTCTATTATGTAATTTTATGAATTTACATATGGAAACAATGAATCTAATGAAATAACTCAATAACGGTGGTGTCTTTTCCTATAGATTGTTCTTATCTTTTTAATATTCTACATGAATTTCTTATCACCATTTCTTGGACATAGGAAAATGTGTTGAATATATAGATGTAGTTATAGTGCACTAAATTATTCTTAATTTGGATGCCAAATAAGTAAAGCTTACAACTTTAAGGGTAGACCATAATTATAGTAAGAGTGTGAAAAACAATTTACAAAAAAGTTGTAATGTATGAGTGGTGAGAAAAAGGTAGAGAGACAAGTTCTTATTAAAGAATAAAAGTTATTAAGGCTAAATAACTTGAATACAATATGAAAATTTTCTATGACATTTATCATGTCCATTTGAATTGATTGGATTTGTAACAAGTAATAATGAGCTTTTTCTTGCCTATGCAAAATTACCTGCAAGAATATTTTTCCCTCAGTTGTTGTACCTTTTCTTTTTTTCTACCTCTTCTTATGCTCTGCCACAAAAATGTAACACTAAACACAAAAAAACATAGAAAAAATAAAAGATGAATAAGATGAACAAACAAATAGCAGGCCCACTCATACCAAAAATAAAAGAAAACATCAAAGCAAAACAAATAGTTGGAAAGAAAATGAAGAAACATTAAAAAAAGATAGAACATGAAACACACCTAATTAGTCACATGAAATGGTCATGAAAATGATCTAAAATGTTACTAAATCCCATTTCTATATCCCATTTTTGTTCTTTCATGTCAACCTCATCAAGCACATCAACTTAATTAATGTAGCTTCTTTATACTAATACAACTTGCATATAATCCTAGATATTTTTATATGCTAATACAATCCATAGATAATCGTGTCAGTGTTATCTTGAGTATAATAATGGCATCCAACTAATCAATTTTGAAAACATTTCAAACTCATCAACACTAGAAGTTGGGACTCCATTCTCTATTTTTAGAATATTCTTACCTGAAGCCAAGAAAAGTTGTTTTGATGTATCCCATTGCAAATATTAATGAAAATGAACTAACTCTAACATACCTATTAGATCTCCCAAAAAAAGGAATCCAAAATAATATTAAATACCAAAGAAAGTATAGTAGACTCCAATGATGCACGAATTTAACTGTTTGAAATTTTAATAACCAAACCAAGGATCAATTAGTTAGTTGATGATTCAACTCCATAACAATACAAAAATTACTTACCTAATCCTTAAGCTTACTGTTGTAGATGATTTTCAACTTCTATAAAGAATTTGAAAGCCAATAAACAATACTACACTATAAATAAAAGACTATGAGCATGACATGTTGGGAATACCAGAAATGCAATAGGGCTTGTAGCTATGAGGTCTATGAACTATTGAACCTAGAAAGAAGTAGAATTTAAAAAATAATAATACCCATGTATGTTTAGTTAACTTGTTAGTAGTATCAAGCATCTAGTATAAATCACATAACAATTAAAATAGTGGAAGAAAATGATTGACAAGTAGCAAAAGAAATAGCATTGCAAGAGACCAATTTCATATATAGGTCAGCAGGTTGTATAGAGTTGACCAAGATTACAATAACCATTGCAAATATAGTCACACAAGAAATAAATTGTGGCCCAAGATGTACCTGAACATTATTTACAACACCTTTATGTGTACTGATAATTTCTTTCTATGTAATGAATTTAGGACTACATATTCTTTATTGACTGTAGGCAACAAAGGTGGTCTTATCCTCCCCAACTCTCTATCTTTCACCTCTTTCCACATTTTCAATTCATATGTTTCATCATGTGTGATCCTCTTCCAAGTTAAAATTAATAATACTTAGACTTTCATAAATAGTTTTTTTGTTCGCAAAGATGTATGTTATTTAAATTTGCAAACCTGTCATTGTTTGAGCAATTAAATTTTTGAAAGGAAAACATGCTTATGTATACAAGTAAAAAATTTACAAGATTCATAATTATTCCAAAATTTAGTCACTCAAACACTAGAAAAAAATTAGTCAAAAAATTCACATTAAATTATGTCATAGCAGTCCATGAATATGGGTGCAAGTACCAGTGCTACTACATCACTTTCAAGGTCATAGCTAAGGGCATGTCTATAGCTTGTTTGTTCTAATATTCAATAGTATAAGTTAACATAAAAAAAATTACCAATTACGTAGTAATTCATATTTTAAATAAGTTAAAATGAAAAACACATTTCAAATAATGACAAAGCATTGAGTCTTAATATAAATTGAAGCCCAATATAGATTGATATGTAAATAAAGTTTTGCAATTTAAAAGCAATAATGACAAATTAATTGGATAGTGTGATTTAAAAGAAACAATGAAAAATTACCTGGAATGATATTTTGTCCTTGGTTGCTTTGCCTCTTCTTTTTATCCACCTCTTATGTTAAAATGCAAAACACACTTCAAATAATGACATAGGATTGAGCCTTAATATAAACTGAAGCCAATACAAATTAATATGTAAATAAAGTTTTACATTAAAAGAAATAAAGAAGAATTGCCTAGAAGAAGATTTTTTCCCTCATTGCTCTGCCTCTTCTGCTCTAGTAAAAAAATATAACACCAACAAGACCCAACCCCCCCAAAAAAATAGAAAAATAAAATTGAAGACAAAATAAAAAGGCCAACATGCACACTTGACTCAAGGATAAATCAAATCAAAACAAGACAAACATTAGGAAAGAAAAAAAACAATAAGGGACAAAAAGAAAATTTGATAGAACAAAGTAGGACATAATAGAATAGAATTATTAATTTGAGCTAGAGAAGATAAACTCATTTCCTATAAAAACAAAGAGTTCAAACACTTGGTTAGCGATTTTATCTACTTGTAGATCAACTACTTTTTATCTACGAACAAAGTCATAAGATACTTCCCATCTCTTCATCTTTGTGTTAGTTGAATGAGCTCTTGTATCTTAGGTGCCTGCATTGAAATTTTAGTTTATGAGTCTTTCACAAATGGATTTAAAAAAAGAAAAGGAAAACCAAAAGCCTAAGTTTACCTTAAAAAAATGAAAGTGAAAACAAATCAAATTGTTCATTCCTTACAAGATCAAAATGAAGTGTGACAACCATATGATTAAAAGAAAAATGGTGGTTAGAATTTTATCTACAGATCTATATTCTGAGGAGACAAAATTAAATAATTAGTATTAGAAGAAAAATGTATTGATTACATTAAAGCATTAAATTATCATTAAAATTGAACTTGTCACACCCACAAATATCATTGTGTAATGTCCCCTTTCTAGAGATAGGTGATGAGGAGATGGTTGACCTATCCCATGAGTTTCTGTAGGTCACCAAAATGCTTAAGGGGACCCATTCTAGGGCTTGTTGTGTAGTTTTAGGTTGTGTTTTGAGCAAGGTTCCAATTTTCCTATAGGGCTCAAACAGTTTCAGAGGTAGTGAGCTTCAAAAAGAATTTGGTTTTAAGCCCTAGTTTTCATTTTATGAGGAATAGAGGAAATATATTATTATTTTCTAAAGTTTGGTATAGTAAAAAAATTGATATTATAGTCACTTTATAAGAAAATAATAATATAATAAAAAGTGACTTTAGTATCACTTTTTCATAAAGTAATAAAATATGGTGCAAAGCCCTAGATGGGGTTCAAATTGCTTAGAGGGGAGCATAAAAAAATGTTGGGAGATCATTTTGAAAATCATTTGGGTTTCATGATATCATTTGCAGATTGGAGGAGAGCTCTACAAGTAGGGTTTTTAGAAACTTGGGGACTCAAGAACAAAAAGTCTTGTGCCTATTAGGTTGGGCATTTCTCCAACATTGATAAAATGGGACTATTAGACTTTCTAGCTGATTGTCGGATATAGACATCTCCATTTCTTGAGAAGGCTTTTTGTGGATTGCTTGAAGAAAAAAAACATCAAGGAAAAATAGGAGCAACAAGAAAGTAGGAGGAAACATTCATGGAAATTAGGAACTGCAAGAAAGTATGAGGAACAAGTAAAGCATGGAAAAATATGAGCCACAAGAAAAAAGGAGGTTAACTGAAAAGAAATTTTAGATTAAATTAGTGTTACATAGTGAGTTGAGCATTATAAATCTACTTTAGTGCTTCCATATCAAGATTTGAAAGAACCCACAACTTGATTTTGGAGGAAGATTGATGATTTCAGGGAGGGTTTGGACTAATTGCAGGGTCTGATTTAGATTTTTAGTAGAAAGGTTGATTTTTGGGTGAATTTGGAAGAGTTATCTCAGCCATACACTTC
The DNA here is from genome assembly GCA_028749045.1 of Cupressus sempervirens. NCBI lineage: Eukaryota > Viridiplantae > Streptophyta > Pinopsida > Cupressales > Cupressaceae > Cupressus > Cupressus sempervirens. The sequence goes on along the minus strand of CM053786.1, from coordinate 249,230,558 downwards.
CATCAGCAAATAGAAGGTCTTTCTTGTGGGACATGGGATATAAGAAGCAACTAGTTAACACTTTAGCTAGTTGGATGACATTGCAGAATAATAGCAACTTGACTTGAATCAAGTATTGTATCCTTGGCTTGGTATGATTCCAAGTTGATCATTTTGATAGGGAATTTAGAGCTTGAATTTATTTCACTACATTTGCACTATGCTTCTTGGCTAGACATCATAGTACCTATTAGAAGACATTTAAAAAATATTTGACATCATTTCAAGCAATCATTTCTAGAATGTAACATTGAAACAACAAGTATACAAGTTATTTGCAAAATATTAATGAGATTCCTTGAGAATCTAATCCACATTTTGAGGTCAGAAATCGAAAAAAAAAATTTCACATTGTAATGCAAAAAATAGAAACAACAAGGCTTAGAGCTGAAAGGGTATAGGGTAACAATACTAATAGTGTATAAAAATATTTAATAGAATGTGGTATCAAGAATAGTTATATAGAGAAAATGTTGTAACATGGGATCCATCAGTCAAACATCATTGTTATTTATGTAAACAAAAAACTCGTTATCCACTTATATGACCTCTTCAAAGTACGCAATTGTGGGTACCTTCAACTGACAAGAAATAGGGTTGAGTGAGAAAGAATTGCAATTTCTAATTTAACTTTTATGACAAGATAAGGAGATGAGGGAAGTGGATATTAAATAAATATCCTTCATCTTCTACATAAAGTGAATTTATAAATGAAAATGGTGAGTCTTGAGAAAAGGTGGGGAGACCAAGAAGTTGCTATGAAGAGGACAAAAACTACTAAAGAATAAAATTTTTAATCTAAAATGAAAATTCTTTTACAAATGTAGGCATTCCAATTTAATTGGTTGTTTTGCAAAAAAATAAAAATGAGCTCTTTCTTATTGAAAAGAATTACCTAGAAGAACATTTTAATCTAATTTTCTCTCCCACTTCATTTAGCCTCGTCCTATGCTCTACCACTTAGCTAATCAATAAGTAAGCTTACTATTGTAGATGAGATCAATTAGTTGATACTTTAGCTTCTTATAGTAGATTATTTGCAAGTTTTTGTAAAAGAAATTAAAAACCAATAAATAATACCATGCTAAACCCAAAAGATTGTAGACTAGGACAATTGCAGTTGAGCCATAAAATTTTGAAAGCCAATAAATAATATCATGTACAAACATACCAAAAACCTAGAAGATCATTGTAGTTGAATGTCCAATGAGATCAACCAACTATTGGGCCTGAAAAGAAGTAGAAGTTCTGAAAACCCCCACTACCCTTGTTGTATGTTAGGTGCTGAAATAAATTTTCTTAAATTCTTGCGAAAAGGATAGGAGCCATGCATACCTATGTTCAAATTACGTGCAACTATATCATTTGTATAAATAACCTCAACCCCATTGAGCTGTGTGGGATACTGATTTCTAGACAAATGTGTCGTAGAAGAAGTTGAGCATGACCTCTCCAAGGGATTACACTTGATGGAAAATCCACATTAAGTTCAGCTCAATGCCTAAAATTGCAAAAAATCTATAAATTAGGCTAGCTATTTTGGAAATATGACTTCCTTCTTGAGCAGCTACTTCCGACCTAGCAAGCAATCATGACTAAGCTATTTGGGTTTTAAATTGCACCTTAGATGTCACTTTTTTTCACAATGATGGTTTGATTAATCACCATAATTAAAGCATGGTACACTATGGAATGTAAGAATTCAATATCTTTGTAGTTTTTGATGTGATTTAAAGTAGAAATGACCCTTCAATTTATATGGGAGCTCACTGAGTGGGGGTTTATATTTAATCTACTTCCAACTCTATAAACAAATACATTGGATTCACGTATGCCTTCAATACTAAAAGATATCAAACAAATTGAATCTAAAATGAAATTTCTTTACCAAGTTCATCATCTCAATTTGAATTGATTGGATTTGCAGAAAGTAATAATGAGCTCTTTCTTGTCCATGAAGAATTACTTGGAAGAAAATTTTAGCCTTGTTTTCTCTACCATTTCCTTTTTTCTACCTCACATATGGAAAAAAAAAAAAAAATTGAATAAGAAGAACGAAAAAACTAGTGACCACATTTGCACAAGAAAAATGAAAAAATCAAAACAAAACAAATACTTGGAAACACAATTTGAACAAACAGAGAGAGAAAACATTGATAGAATTGCACAATGGAAAAAGAGAACACCCTTAAAAAGAGCATCCCTAACCAAATGAATGGTATAAGAAAGAAACATAAAAATTAGTCTCATGAAATGGTGATAAAAACAATCTTACTTGTTACTAAAGCACATTTTTAATAAGTCGGGTCAAACTCATCAAGGACATCAAATTCAATAATTGTAGCTTCATAGTACTAAAACAACCCATCTATATTCCTAAATTTTTTTTTCTATATTATTGAAGTCACAAATAATCTTGTGAGTTTTTTTTTCCAAGTAAAATAATAGGCACCCACCTAATAAATTTTAAAACATCCCAAACTTTTCAATACTCAAAAGTGGGATTCCATTCTTCATTTTATAAAATATGTTTACCTGAAGCTAATGAAAATTGCAGCATTGTAATCCCATTTCAAATTTAATGAAAGTGAATAACTCCAATATACCTACCGCAACTCCCAAAACAAGGAATCCCAATTAATATTAAACACTAGAGTGAAATTATTAGATTGTAATGGCAAACACTATAATATTATTTAGCTTACTATTGTAGATGATTTGTAGCTTCTCTAAAAAAAATTGAAAGCCAATAAACTATAGAGAAGAACATGTACAAAAAAACTAGGAACCCAATAAGGCACTATAGATATGAAGTCAATGAACAAATCAACCTACAAAGAAGTTGGAGTTCAGAAAACCCACAAGACACTTGCATGTTAGCTTACTGCCAACCTAATATAAATTACATAACAATTAAAATAGAGAAAAGGAAACAATAGAGCAGGTATTATTCTCCCCAACTCTCTATCTTTCACATCCTTCCACATTTGCAATTCTTATGTTTCATCATCTGTGAGATTTACCACACAACACAACATTGCACAACATGATGCAAAATACACTGCATACGTTTTATGATATATTGGTGAAAACAATCTAAAATATTAGGAACATATGCATACATTATCAATCGCTTCAACTTCAAAAGAATGACACCCACCTAATAATCTTCAAAACATTCCAAACATCTCAATATTAGAAATCACAATTTCATTTTCTATTCTATAAATTTTTTTAACCTAAAATAATATTAAATGTTGGAGAAAAATTATTGGATTCCAATGGTAAACATGTAGTGCCTACCCTCGTTCACATCTTTTCTAGACTTATCGTTGCTATTATTATTAGACTTTGATGGACTAGTACTATGTTGATCGATTAGTGGCATTGTTTTGAGACTATCAGACATTATGTTATGGATTTAGTGGTTATATGATGAGATCATTTAGACTTTACATTTCATGCATACATGATGATCATTATATTGTTTTCAGCTATTATTGATGATTAGTTGGATGGTTTATTATCTTATGTGTTTTATTATGGATACTTACCCCATACTTGTATGTATGGTGTGAGTGTTTTCTTATTGTATGGCATTTCTAATGTGGTTAAGGAAGGGAGTCGTAGTCACCTGCTTAGTCAAGATCTACACGATGCACCACTTCCTGCCATTTTCCTTGAATTGCCAGGATAAGTGTACCCTATTATACCATCTCAATGATAAGAGAAGGGAGATAAATTCTCATGTCCAAATCCCAAACCTTTAAGCCAATTGTCCTAGTGAGGTAGGACAAGTATCTGGATATTTTACACACCGAATGTGTCGAATGACATGATTCATGATTTTTAACCCTTTAGATTGATTTTGAGTGATTTTCTCTATGATGGGTTTTCATATTTTATCTTGGAGGGCTATGGTGAATTTTCTATTAATTAAGTCTCAATAAATATATTTAATCAATAAATTAATTATTTGAGGAAATTAATATAAAATATCATGTTATTTGATATTTTGAATTATTGAGGAAAAAGAAAATAAATAAAAGAAAATTAGAAATTAAAATTAATAATAATAATAAAATAATAATAAAGTAGTAAATAAATAATAATAATTCAAGTTATAAAAATTAAAATAAAAGTTATAAATATTTAAATAGAAATTATATAAAAAGTAAATTGGAATTATAAGCTTGCATGGGAGTTAATGCACTTTTCTATTTCTCATGTGTGAACAACACAGGGGTTAGTGCATCAATTAATCACATGGTGTCTACAACCCTATGGTTCATCTTGAAGGTTGGAAAAGACCCATGCTTAGTTGGTGACACCTTCTAGCTATTTCTAGAAGCATTCTAGATGTTTCCTGAAAGCTCTTTATATTCAGGCATTCATAGAAGCTTAGACATAGCGTTGGGAGTGCAATTGGAGCATTGGAGGACTCGAGAATTCTGAAGAAGGGAGGAGCTTGCTCTGCAGATTTTCTAAGGAAGAGTGATTTAGCATCAAAATCTGGGTAGATTCTTGTGATTTTATTTATGCTATTTTCGCATCACGCATTTCCTTTCTTCTTCGTGTCTTCCATATGTCTTCTGAGGAAGTTTCATATTTTTATGCATTCTCAATATGGGTAGATTAATTTATTGGAGAGTTTAATATGCATAGATCTGAAAGATCATGGGGCTAGGGTTTAAATTTATAGCCAAATCCATTAGGAAATTAATTGAGTGAATCTATAATGCAAATATTTTATTCTTAAATTGTAGATATAATCTTTGTGGAAAAAAAAAAAACACATGTTTATATATTCAGATCTGCATACATACATACATACATATATATATATATTGATATATATATATATATATATATATATATATATATATATATATATATATATCTATACATATATATACATATGTATATATATATATATATATAATACACCAAATGAGCGATTGGTAAATCGCAGTAGGAAAATTTAATAAGTCGCATCACGATTCATATCGCATCTGTGGGCACGAATGGTACCCCATTCTTGCAGAAGGCAGAGGCCTGCTGTCGCAGGTCTGCGACGATAGGGGTACTACGTACCCGCTATCGACGCAGTGCCTGCGATCGCAGGTGTTGCGTACCACAACAAGAGAAAGGGGGGGTTATTTAATAATATTGTTATACCAAAAAATGTTTATGTTAAAATGCTTAAAACAATTGATATACATGAAATCTATTCTCATTGTTATTTTCATATGATATATGGTGTCAATCGAAATTGTTAAATCGATTTTATAAAACGTAATAACTATTTATATATTTACATATGTATGTATGTATATATATATATATATATATATATGTGTGTGTGTGTGTGTGTGTGTGTGTATATGTAACATGTAAATATGTTATTAATAAATTTAAGTTAATATTAATTGATGAATGATTTATATTGAGGGTTTATTTTCACAATGGTGACTTTTTAATAATTTTTAACTATTAAGATTTAATTGTTTAAATTAATAGTTGATAGTTTGGTGGGGGATGTATCAAACAAATATTATAATTGGAAAATGGATTTTTATTTATAACAAGATATGTGTTCCTCCATTCATTCTTTAAACTTGGAAAACCTAAACTGAGATCTCTATATTTAAATTTAAGTTGTAAACTTGGCAAAAACAAAACGTGTGTTTGCATTGTGAATTCTTTATGCTATTGCTTTGGGTTTTGGGTTGACTAGTGTTGACCAGTATAGGATGTCTACTAGAGGCTTGGGGGTTATGTGATTGTGGTGACATGATGATGTTTTAATCTCGATCTTATGTATGAGATACTTGACTTAACCATTATTTTTGGTCATCGATCGGTTATCCTTGATTATTTTCTAGTCGCCATGATGGGACTAAAATGTGGATTTATTCTTGATGATGTCATAATGTGACATGTTTGACTCAACCATTTTTGGAGTCTTTGATCGGTTTGATTGAGATATATTTTGGTTATTGAGAACCATTGGATACTTTGATTATCAGTGATTCTTTAGTTGCCAATAGAGAGCTATTGTGTTCATGATTTTCTATGGATGTTAGGTCATGGAGATTTGATGCTTTTATGCATATTTGATGATTTTATTATGGATTATCTTTTGTGATTTTGAGATTTATGATTCCATGAGCATTAGGGTAGGATATCTAAAAGTAGTGATAGGAAGTGGCTTGCAATGGGGGCTAGGGCCCTAAGAGGCTGCCAGGGTAACTCATTGTAAGTTGGATTAATAAGTGATAACATTCACACCTAATACTAACTAAATGAACCTAAAATGATAAGTGTTTTGCTCTCTCCCACACCTTGAGTGCTTGTACAAGCTAGGATTGGAGTAGTGAGACACATGGTTGTGACCTTGCATTTCATAGTATGCCTCGTTAGTATGAGAGGATACTAGTGGCCGCATGAAATTAGTATGGACCCGTGGAGTTTAGCTAACTGCCAGGGTAACTTGTACATTATAATTGTGATGACACTTTCCCGCTTGCATAGTAGGTTCCTACATGTCATTGTGTGCCTCTGGGATTAGATGTCAGATTATGTGTTTGGAACCTTTGAGTTAGTATACTTTTAGGATTTCTAGACTTATAGAGATATGTGTTATGTGATTTTGATAGCCTGTTTGGGACTTGAGATTATCTCCTTAGCATGGTGGGAGTGGACCACTTAGGTACCACACGGTTGGGTGGTAGTGTATTTTCCACTCTTATCATTTTGAGATTCATTGAGACATCGTGGCTGATGCGTCCTTCATGATGGTGGATATGTATCCTTTTTCATTGATGATTAGCATATGTTAGATGATGTTATCTTATACTTTTATTTGCATGTTAGATTACTTTCTACATATGATGTTGTATTTATTAGGAGTGACATTCCTACTATTTTAATATCGATGATCTCTTCAGTGATTTGGAATGTTACGCATGGAGGAATGGCTAGGATCCATGATGGTCTAATGATGCTATTAATGGTTGGGAGAAATTGTGCACTTAGTTTATTATGTTTGATCTTTATGATGGATGTATATGTTTTCTATGATGACGTATCATGTATCATGTGAATATCTTTACTTTGATGTATCATGGATTAGAATAGGATGATGTACCTTATTCTATGTATGTATATTCTTTTGAGGCTTTCATATCCTGTGACATGTATAGTGGATGATTGAGTATTTGAAATGTAATGTATAAACATTGGACTTATCATTATTGTTTCACATGGATGTTGTTCTAGATGGATTCATGTATGTAATTCAACATTAAGGGATCTTAAAGAATGCAATCTGTTATGTATGTTATGTTTAATTTTAGATGGACATTACTATTTCTTTCGTTATTGTGCATAAGTTATATGTGATGTTTAGTTTCATGAAAAAAAATAAAAAATGCTTCTAAACTTAGTGAAATTCTAGGTTAATTCTTTGGATCCCTTGGCGGGGCATTACAAAACACTTTAACTTGCTATTGTAGATGATTTGCAAGTTCTTCAAATAAAATTGAAAGCTAATAAATTGTAGAGTGGAACATGTATAGACATACCCAATAGGACACTATAGTTATGAAGTCAATGAACAACTGAACATGCAAATAAGTAGTTCAGAAAAGCCCCAATACATGGGTATGTTAGCTTACTACCAATGCTTACTACTAATCCAAAAAAATTACATAAAAATTTAAATAGATGAAAAGGAAACAATAGAGTAGGTCTTATCCTCCCCAACTTCCTATCTTTCACATCCTTCCACATTTTCAATTCTTCTGTTTCATTATCTATGATCCTTATCACACAACACAACACCACACAATATGACAGAAAACAAAACACATTCATTTTATTAGATATTGGTGAAAACAATCTAAAATGTTAGGAACATATGCTTACTACATCAAACACTTCAACTTTAAAAGAATGGCACCACCTAATAATCTTCAAAACAATCCAAACATCTCAATATTAGAAATCAAGGTTTCATTTTCTATTCTATAAAATTTGCTAACCTAAAGTCAAGGAATATCAATGATCGTAACCCTCTACTCCATTTGAAATATTGAAAAAAATGAATAAATCCAACAAACAAATAGATCTCTTAAGGTAAGGATTATAAAAATTACTAAACCTTGAACCAAATACTAAATTACAATGGTGAAAAAACTTCAGCACTTAGTAAAATACATAACCAACAAAGCTTAGTTAACTATTTTGAAACTTATTATTGGTGATGAATTGGAGGTTTGGTAAAATGTTTGAAAGGCAATAAACAATAGAATACCCACATTGTCAAATACGAAATGCCCAAAAGAGCATGTCGATGCATATGTTGCTACCAATACCTACATTTTCAAACACCTCTTGCATTATACTAGTGACAAAATAATTACATAATGTAAAAGTTCAAAATCTGTAGTGAATTAGAAACAATAAAATAAAGGGAGATGTTATAAGTTAGATTCCTAAAAATCTTTTGGTAATTGCATTTCATAATTTTTTTAAAAGTAGAATAATATGGACTATCATTAGTCAAAGCAGACCAATCTTTCCCATGTAGTGTTTTAGAGAACATTATCCAATAAACCTATTCTTATTCAATTTTAGCTAAGCATCTCTAAGATATTACAGTAAAATAAACTAATAGAAACATCACACAAAATTTAAACAACTGGTTAGCTATGTCATCTACTCATTTACCAAACAGATTATAAGGAACTTCCCGTCTTTCTTTTTAGCATCAGTTAAGTGATCTCAGATCATGCATACATTGGAATCATATTCCACGAGTCATTTACTCAAGCCAAAAGGATTCAAATAACTAACACCATAATCATAAGTTTACCTGGAAAAATGAACATGAAAGAAAGATAATCAAAACATTCATTCTTAAGAGAAAGAACACTGTGAAAACTGAAAGATTAAGAGAAAAAAGGTCCCCCAAATCAAAACTACTTTATCTATAGATTTATATTCCAAAGGAACAAAATAACTAATATCTATTAGAAATCGTTAAATTATATTTATAATCAATTAAGTCATGCACAACACTCTCATCATAATATGTAAGCAACAACAAAAGCTCACTACTTATATAGAGATGTCTCTCTACCTCAAATGTAAGAAAAAGCTCTTAATCTATTAGCAAACTAGAAAGCCAAAATTGTACAATAATGACTCACTATTGCATGCAATAACAATGCCAAATTTCCACAAGCTATGACAAATACCAATGCAAGCTAAAAAGAACCATGTCTTAGAATGCAAAACCAATTAGAGCTCTCAACACTATTGATTTTTCCAATGTAGGGCAGCTTTGCTCTCTTTTTGGTATACATGTGCTTTTTGAAAGAGTGGATCTTTTATTATCAAGGTAGATGTTAAACTAGTAATACCTTTAAATTTTGATTATTGTTGAGTTGAAGAAACTCTAACTCCCTTCATCCTTATGCTTCTCCTACTTCATGCATTTCTTGAGTTCCAATATGTCATGCACGCCACTCTCATTGTAATTCAAGTAACAACAAAAGCTTACTACTTCATATAGAGATATCTCTCTACCCCAGATCTAAGAAAAATCCCTTAATCTATCAACAAACCAAAAAGCCAAAATTGTAGAATAGTGACTCACTATTGCATGCAAAAACAATGCCAAACTGCCGCAAGCTAGGAAAAATACCTAAACTAAAAAGAGTTGTGTCTCAGAATGCTAAATCAATTAGAGCTCTCAACACTAGAGACTTTTCCAATGTATGGTAGCTTCCCTCTCTTTTTTTTATCCATGTACCTTTTGAAAGAGTGGATTTTAGTTATCAAGGTAGATGTCAAATTAGTAATACCTTTAAATTTTGATTATTGTTGAGTTGAAGAAACTTTGATTCCCTTCATCCTTACGCTTCTCCTACTTCGTGCATTTTTTGAGTTCCAATATATCATGCACGTCATTCTCATCATAATCCAAGCAACAAAAAAAGCTTGCTACTTCATATAGAGATGTCTCTCTACCTCAAATATAAGAAAAAGTCCTTAATCTATCAACAAACTAGAGAGCCAAAATTGTACAATAGTGACTCACTATTGCATGCAATAACAATGCCAAACTACCACAAGGTACAACAAATGCCAATGTAAGCTAAAAAGAACCACGTGACTGCTAAATCAATTAGGGCTTTCAACACTAGAGACTTTTCCAATGTATTGTAGCTTCCCTCTCTTTTTGGTATACATGTGTCTTTTGAAAGAGTGAATCTTTTATTATCAAGGTAGATGTTAAATTACTAATACCTTTAACTTTTTATTATTGTTAAGTTGAAGAAACTTTGATTCCATTCATCCTTATGCTTCTCCTAGTTCATGCATTTCTTGAGTTCCATCATCTAGTTCTTGCCACTTCTTCACTGTTGCTATTTCTTTTCCTCCTTTAACGACCCACCTCTTCATCTAGTGCTCCTATTCAAAGAGTTTCACCTTAATCTTTGATAATTTCCTCATCCTCTACTATTCTAGCCTTTTGTAATACATGTACTGATGATTATTTCTTTCTATTGGTTATATAAAGTTGAATGTCTTCACCTTGACAAACATTATATACACATTGATATCCTAAAAGGTTGGTCAAAATCTTCTTCCTTCTATATCATTTGTCCTTTAATCTATGTAACAATATTGCCCATTTTTATCATGCTGGTACTGACACTATTTTTTTCTGTAAGCTATCTAAGAGCATTGTAGCCTCGATTTTAAGATGGATCCTAAACAGGGGGAAGCTAAAAATTTGTCTGTGTGCAAGGAATTAAAAGTTCATGTTCAGATAGAACCACATCTCTCTTCTAATATAAAGGTCATAAGCATCTCACAATGATAAACCCATTCATATAAGCCAAATGAGGTATCTTTGATTCTATAATATCTCTTTCCAATGACATTAAATGGAATTTTATTACATTGAACATCTTAGTCCCTCTACTTTTACTTCATCTTCTTTGCATTTCTTTTCTACTAATTAAGTCTCAAGTTAGTCTCTAGATGTTATGATTGACGTACTATTACTTAGAGTACTCACAGAGTTATAGAAACTAATAGAGTATTCACAGAGTTACAAAAACTAACCAAATTTTCTTGCTTGGTGATTTTTTATAACTAAAATTGGTACCAAAAACTCACTAAGTACTTGCTTAGCAAGTTTTTGTTAAAAAGTTGGTCTTAGTTTTGTAATAGCACTTAAAGGAAAAAAAAGACTCAAGTTAATTTCATTTCTCATTTCTTCACTTGTGTTTTGATGAGACGGGGAGAATAATCTACCAAACACTTGCAAACTGATTTCTATTGATTTGAAGCAAAATTGAGGTAGAATTGAAGTGGATTTGAGGTAGTTTTTGAAGAGGATGACATCAATAATTTGGAGGGGCAAGCTAAGGAGGCTAGGGGTGTACATTGAATGACATTGAGTTGAATGAGCAATCATTGCTAGTGCTAGGAGAAGCTAGAGGCAAAGCTACATCTAGGATGGAAGACGAGCCACTAACTAAGTCACACATATTGAGAAAGGAGGCACAATCATGCCTAGTGCAAACTTCTAGGACTAGACCCTCTGGTTCTACCTATCCCCTAATTTTTATGAGAGATAGGAAGAGGAAGATTTAATTGTAATGATGCATTTACTTTTAATTTTCACATAAATTATTTACTATTCTACTTCCAGCCATCAGCAATCTAGACAGGATTGCAAATTTGTACCCACTTTGTGTTTAAATATATCTACAGTAAAATTTTTTCTTTTGTGTTCTCATTTATTGACTCTTTCGATGTATCTTCTAATTTTTTCAAAACTACTTGAGTTTTTCCCAATATTTTTTTTCAGACTTGACAAGTTTTTGGCTTTGGCAAGTTTTTCAACTATGCTTATAAGTTATATCCATATTCATTTTTCATCATGGTCATGAATTATAGACTTATTTAAGGTAACACACTAGATTTTGGGTTTTCTAATGCCATCTTTCCTAATGAGTCTTCTAACATTCTTCCCACTATTCTCTCATTGAGGACTATTGTATCCTTCTAACAAGGGATAGTATGGATAACTTAATAAATCAATTTCTCATAATAATGAGTCCAATGAATATCTCAATAATGGCAATTTCTTTTTCCTGTAGGTTATTTAAATTTCTTGACATCAATGCTTAGGCATAGGATGATGTGCTGAATATCGAGGTAGTTATAAACCATAACATTATCCACCATTTAGATGTCAAATGAGCAGTGCTTACAACTTCAAGGGTAGTAGACCATGATAATACAAAGGGTGTATAAAACAATTTGATAGAATGTGGTCTAAAGACTATTAAAATAGAGAAAAGGTTGCAATGTATTAGTGGTGTGAAAAGGAGAAAAGATTAAGTCCTCATCAAGAGGATGACAATTACTAAGACTAAATTATTTGAATCCAAGATGAAAGTCCTTTACAAAGTTTATCAAGTCAACTTGAATTGACTAGATTTGCAACAAGTATTATTGAGCTTCTTTTTTTTCTTTTTGAAGAATTACCTGGAAGAATATTTTCCCCATGGTTGTTTTACCTCTTCCTTTTTTCTTCCTCTTCTTATACTTAGCGACAAAACATAACACCAAAACATGTTAGAAAAAGAAAAAATGAATAAGATGAAGATATAGACCAGTGAGCATTCTTACATAAGAAAAATGAAGAAATCAGAACAAAAAAAACATTGAGAACAAACAAAAGATAGAACAAGGCATCAACATAAATTCACAATAAAAAAAAAATGAAAGCATGTTTGGCATGCAATGAATGGAATACAAAGAAATGCAAAAAATAGTCATGAAAACAATCTAAAATGTTGCAAATCCTGATTTTAATCTTTCATAAAAATCTCATCAAGCACATCAACTTCAAAGATGTAACTTCTTTGTACTAATAAAGCCTACAGATAATCTTTAAAGTTTTGTTTTATAATTACAGTCCACTAATAATCCACTCTTTTTTTTTTGAGTAAAACAATGGCACCCAACTAATAAATCTTCAAAGCCTTTAAAACTTTTCAATGCTAGAAATTGGGATTTCATTCTCTATTTTGAAATTCTACTTACATGAAGCCCATGAAAATTGTATCCACATAACTCATTTTGAATTTTCATAAAAATGAATAACTTAAACATACCCATCAAGCTCCTACAACTAGGAATACAACTAATAAAGCCTGAGAGGTCAACAAAAGATGGAACAAGGAATCAACATGAATGCACAATCATGAAAAAAGAAAGCATGTTTGACATGAAATGAATGACATAGACAAGAAAGATGTAAATTCATTGTACTAATAAAGCTTATAGATAATCCTAAAATTTTAGTTTTATAATTACAGTCCACAGATAATCCACTCAGTTTATTTATGAGTAAAACAACGGCACCCAACTAATAAATATTTAAAGCTTTTAAAACTTCTTAATGCTAGAAATTAAAATTCCATTCTCTATTTTGAAATTCTACTAACTTGAAGCCTGTGAATATTGTCAAACTCTTCTTCTTAAGACTAGTTCAACAAACCCTTGTGGGGTCTCGCATCTCATGCCTACATTAGAAACTCATCATGAATCAATTACTAAAAATATTTGAATTGACTGGATTCACAATAAAAAATAATGAGCTTGTTCTTGTTGAAGAAGTAGTACCTAGAAGAACATTTTTCTCTAAGTTTCTTTGCCACTTCCCCATTTTTGCATCTCCATATGCACTATCACTTAGCTAATCAGTTAGCTTACTATTATAGATGATATTAGCCATCTTATGCATTAGATTACTATTGTAGATGATTTGCAACTTCCAGAAAACCAATAAAAAATATAATACTACACCAACCATAAAGATTGTAGAGTAGGGTATGTACAAACATACCAAAATTCCAAAAGGGCATTGCAGTTGTATGCTCTTTGAGGTCAACAAACTATTGAGCCTGCAAAGAAGTAGAAGATCCAAAAACCTCCACTATCTATGTATGTTATTTATTCATTAATAGAAATCAATGTCGACTCTCCTTTTCTTGAATCCATGTGTCAAAGATCAATATATGAAGAATTTGGTCACTCAAAGATCAAAATACAATGTCATAGTGAATCTCGGTGCATGTACAACAACTGGTGCATCATTTCTAGAATCCTACTTGAGGGAATGTATGCTAGTGTTGTTCCAATATAAAATAATTAATAGAAAAACTGAGTGTATGCCAATTTTTAAAAAGAGAGGATTCATTCTAGAATTTAAAAGCATTAATAAGAATCTCTTGGAAGAAGATTTTGTGCACTATGGCTTTGCCTCATCCTTTTATCCACCTCCCGCTCTACTCTACTAAAAGAATCTAACACACACACACACACATACACACACACAAACCCACACATCAAACACACCCAAATAAAATATAGAACAAGAAAATGTCAAAAAATCCAAAACTAAACAAAAGGACTAGCGTGCATGGTATACACAATGAAAATGAAATTTCAAAAAAAAAATAAACATTCATAATTATTTTGACAAGAATGGACAAAAAGATTATTGACAAGAAAGAGCAGAAAAAATGGAAAATGATGGAACAAAATAGAATTAAATCCTCCATTAAATTGAACTATAGATGATAAATTCATTGCCTTAAAACCCTAAATTCAAACACTTCCTTAGTTATGTGGTCTACTCATTGCCTAAGAATAGGTATTTGTGATCTAATGAATAGTTTATAAGGAACTTCAATCTCTTATTCTCCAGATTAGTTCAATGACCTCTTGTGGGGTCTTGCATCACATGCCTGCATTAGAAACTCATCATGAGTCAGTTACTCAACATATTTCAATTGAGTGGATTGGCAACAAAAAATAATGAACTCCTTCTTATTGTAGAATAAGTACCTAGAAGAATATTTTGCTCTCAATTGCTTTAACACTTCCTTTTTCTCCATTTTCATATGCACTGCCACTTAGCTAATCAGTTAGCTTACTATTATATATGATATCTACAAGCTTATACTTATAGCTTTTTACCTTACTATAGTATATGACTTGAAACTTTTGTAAAAAATTGATAGCTGATAAAAATACCATGCTATATCTACCAAAAAGATTACAAAGTAGAGCATCTACAAACATACCAAAGATCCAAAAGGGCATTGTAGTTGTATGCCCTTTGAGGTCAACAAACTACTAAGCCTAAAAAGAAGTAAGAGTTCCAAAAGATCCAATATCCCTTATGTTATCTATTGAATAGAAATCAATGTTGAATCTCCTTTCATTGAATCTAGGTGGAAAAAGTTAATATATCAAGAATTTAGTAACTCAAAGATCATAATACAATGTCACGGTAAACATGGGTGCATGCACCAAAGCTGGTGCATCATTTTCAAAATCCTAGTTGAGGGAATGTCTACCTATGTTGTTCCAAAATAGAATAATTAACAAAAAAAATGAGTATATGGCAATATTGAAAAAAATTGATAAGAATTCATTCTAGAATTTAAAAGCATTAATAAGAATCACCTAGAAGAAGATTTTGTGCACTAGCTTTGCTCTTCCTTTTATCCACCTCCTCTTCACTCTACTAAAAGAATGTAATACAAACAAAAAAATGAAAAGAAAAAAAAATAAAAAATAAAGATGATAAATCAAAGATGAACAAAAGGACTAGAGTGCATGCTATAAACAAAGAAAATCAAATTTCAAAATAAAACAAACACTCATAAATACATTAACGAGAATGAACAAAGAGAATATTGATAGGGAACAACATAAAGAACAAAAAAGGATAGAATGGAATAGAATTAAATCCTTCATTAAATTGAACTATAGATGATTAATTCATTGCCTAAAACCACAAAATTCAAACACTTGACTAATAATGTGGTCTACTCATTGCCTTAGAGCAATTATTTGTGATCTAGTGAATAGATTATAAGGAAATTTTCATCTCTTCTTCTCCAAATTAGTACAATGAACTCTTTTGGTTACTGATTGCATGCCTGCATTAGAAACTCATCATGAGTTAGTTACTCAACAAATTTGAATTGACTAGACTCACAAAAAACAATAATGACCACTTTCTTTTTGAAGAATTACCTAGATGTACATTTTTCTCTCAATTTCTTTTCCACTTCCTTTTATTGCCTCTTCATATGCACTACCACTTAGTTAATTAGTAAGATTACTATCCTAGATGATATTAACTAGCTTATGCTTTAGCTTAATATTGTAGATGATTTGCAGGTTCCCTAAAAACTTTAAAAGATAATAAAAAATACCAAGCTAGTTAAACCAAAAAAATTGTAGAGCAGGACCTATACAAACATACCAGAGATCCAGATGGGCATTGTAGTTGTATGCTCTCTAAGGTCAACAAACTACTAAGCCTGCAAAGAAGTAGAAGTTTCAAAATCCTTCAATATCCATGTATGCTATATATTCATCAATAGAAATCAATGTCAACTCTCCTTTTCTTGAAACCATGTATCAAAGATCAATATATCAAGAATCTAGTCACTCAAAGATTATAATACAATGTCATAATGAATATGGGTGCATGTACCAAAGCTGGTGCATCATTTTTCAAAATCTTAGTTAAGGGAATGTTTGTCTATGTTTTTCCAATTAATAGAACAAATAAATATATGCCAATATTAAAAAAATAGATAAGAATTCATTCTAGAATTTAAAAACTTTGATTAGAGTCACTTAGAAGAAGATTTTGTGCATTGTGGCTTTATCTCTTCCCTTTCTCCACCTCCTTTCCTACTATACTAAAAGACTGTAACACACACACACACACACACACACACACACACACACACACACACATACAAAAAAAAAAAAAAAAACATAGAATAAGTAAAGATGAAAAATCAAAACTAAACAAAAGGACTAGCGTGCACACTATAAAAAAAGAAAAAGAAAATTCAAAATAAAATAAACACTAATAAAATAATTGTGAAGAATGGACAAAAGTATTATTGACAAGCAAGAAAAGAAAGAAAGAAAAAGAATAGAAGAAAATAGAATTAAATTCTCCATCAAATTGAACTACAAGTGATGAAGTCATTGCCTGAAATTATAGAATTCGACAACTTGGTTAGTTATGTGGTCTACTCATTTCCTAAGAGTAGTTATTTGTGATCTATTGAAGAGGTTATAAGGAACTTTCCATCTGTTCTTCTCTAGATTCGATCAATGACTTCTTGTGGGATCTTGCATCACATGTTTGCATTAGAAACTCATTATAAGTTAGTTACTCAACATATTTCAATTGAATGCACTTGCAACAAAAAATAATGAGCTATTTCTTGTTGAAGAAGAAGTACCTAGAAGAATATTTTTATCTTAGTTGATTTGCCACTTCCTTTTTTTGCCTCTTTATATGCACTGCAACATAGATAATCAATTAGCATACTATTCTAGATGATATCAACTAGCTTATACTTTACCTTACTATTGTAGATGATTTGTAGCTTCTGTAAAAAAATTAAAAGCTAATTAAAAATACCACACTATACCAACCAAGAAGATTGTAGAGCATGACATGTACAAACATACCAGAGATCCAGAATAGCATTGCAATTGTATGCTCTTTGAGGCCAACAAACTACTAAGCTTGCAAAGAAGTAGAAGTTCCAAATACTCCAATATCCTTGTATGTTATCTATTCAATAGAAATCAATGTTGAATCTCCTTTTGTAGAATCCATATGGAAAAAATCAATGTATCAACAATTTAGTCACTCAAATATTAAAATATAATGTCACAGTGAATATGGGTGCATGTACCTTAGTTGGTACATCATTTTCAAAATCCTAGTTAAGGAAATGTCTACCTATGTTGTTCCAATATAGAAAAATTAACAGAACAAATTTGTATATGCCAGCGTTCAAAAAAATGGATAAGAATTCATTCTAGAATTTAAAGGCATTAATAAGAATCACCTAGAAGAAGATTTTGTGCACCATGGATTTTCCTCTTCCTTTAATCCACCTCCTCTTCACTCTACTAAAAGAATGTCACACACACACACACACACACACACACACACACACACACACACACACACACACACACACACACACACACACACACATGACAGATCCAATAAAAAGATGAAAAATCAAAATTGAACAAAAGAACCAACATGCACACTATACACAAAGAAAATGAAATTTTAAAATAAATGAAACACTCAGAAATGAATTGCATCAAATGGAAAAAGATACTATTGACAAGAAAAAGAAAGAAGGAAAAAGGAAATAATGGAATAAAATTAAAATTTTCATTAAATTGAACTACAGATGATCAAGTCATTGCCTGAAAACATAGAATTCAAACACTTGGTTGGTTATGTGGTCTAAAATTGCCTAAGAGTAGTTGTTTGTGATCTAGTGAAGAGGTTCTAAAGAACTTTCCATTTATTCTTCTTTAGATTAGCTCAATTAATACTTGTTGGGTCTTCCATCACATTCCTGCATTAGAAACTCATGATGAGTCATTTACTCGATAGATTTCAATTCACTAGATTCACAACAAAAAATGAGTTGTTTCTTGTTGAAGAAGTACCTAGAAGAATATTTTTCTCTCAGTTATTTTACTATTCTAGAAGATGTTAGCTAGCTTATGATTTACCTTACTATTGTAGATGATTTGTAGCTTTCATAAAAAAATTGAAAGCTAATAAAAATAATACACTATACAAACCAAAAAGATTGTAGAGTAGGGCATTTTAAAACTTACTAGAGATCCAAAAGTGTATTACAGTTGTATGCTCACTATCATCAATAGTTACTGAGCCTACATAGAAGTAAAATTTTAAAAAACTACAATATCCTTGTATGTTATCTATTCAATAGAAATCAATGTTGAATATCCTTTTGTTCAATCCACATGAACAAAATCAATATATTAGGAATTTAGTCACTCAAAGATCAAATTACAATGTCACAGTGAATATGGTGGCATCTACCAAAGTTGGTGTGTCATTTTCAAAATCCTAGTTGAGGAAATGTCTACCTATGTTGTTCCAATAAGGAATGCTTAATAGAGCAAATGAGTGTATGCCAATATTCAAAAAATAGAAAAGAATTCATTCTAGAATTCAAAAGCATTAATAAGAACTACCTAGTAGAAGATTTTGTGCACTATGACTACATCTTCCATTTATCCACCTCCTCTTCACTTTGCTAAAAAAATGTAACACACAGACCGAGAAAAAATAAATATAGAATGAATAAAGATGAAAAATCAAAAGTAAACAAAAGGACCAACTTGCACACTATATACAAAGAAAATGAAATTTCAAAATAAAATTAAACAATCATAATTTTTTTTGACAAGAATGAAAAAATAGATTATTGACAAGCAAGAGCAAAAATAATGGAAAAGGAAAGAAATGCACAAAATTAAATACTCCATTAGATTGAACTATAGATGATCAATTCATAGATTGAAAACACAAAATTCAAACACTTGGTTAGTTAAGTGGTCTACTAATTGGCTAAGAGAAGTTATTTGTGGTCTAGAGAATAGGTTATAAGGAACTTTCCATCTCTTTTTCTCTAGATTACTTCAGTGAACTCTTGTTGGGTACCACATCTCATGCTTGCATTAGAAACCCATCATGAGTTAGTTACTCAACAAATTTGTTGACTCAACTTTCAAATAAAATGAGCTATTTGTGTGATCTACTCATTGCCCAAGATCAGTTATTTGTGGTCTACTAAAAAATATAAGGAACTTTCCATCTCTTCTTCTCCACATTAGTTCAATGGGATTTTGTGGGGTCTCACATCACATGCCTACCTTAGAAACTCATCATGAGTTAGTTAGTCCACATATTTCAATTGGCTAGACTTAGAAAAAAAAATAATGACCCCTTTTTTGTTGAAGAAGAAGTACCTAGAAGAATATTTTGGTCACGATTGCTTTGCCATTTCTATATTTTTTGCCTCTTCATATGCACTGCCACTTATCTAATCAATTCTAGATGATATCAGATAACTTATATTTTACCTTACTATTGTAGATGATTTGTAGCTTCTGTAAAAAAATTGAAAGCTAACTAAAAATACCACATTATACCAACCAAAAATATTATAGAGCACATGTACAAACATACCAAAGATCCAAAAGGGCATTGCAGTTGTATGCTCTTTCAAGCCAACAAACTATTGAGCCTCCAGAGAAGTAGAAGTTCCAAACACTCCAATATCCCTTTATGTTATCTATTTAATAGAAATCAATGTCAAATTTTCTTTTGTTGAATCCATGTGGAAAAAATCAATATAACAAGAATTTAGTAACTCAAATATCATAATACAATGTCACAATGAATATGTATGCATGAATTGTATTTGGTGCATCATTTTTAAAATCCTAGTTGAGTGACTTCAATATCCCTGTATGTTATCTATTCAATATAAATCAATGTCAAATGTCCTTTTTTAGAATCCATGTGGAGAAAATCAATATATCAAGAATTTAGCAACTCAAATATCAGAATACAATGTCACAGTGAATATCCTAGTTGAGTGAATGTCTACATGTGTTGTTCCAATATAGAGTAATTAATAGAACAAATTCTTATATGCAAATATTGAAAAAAATGGATAAAAATTTATTCTAGAATTTAAAAGGATTAATAAGAATCACTTGGAAGAAGATTTTGGGCACTATGGCTTTGTCTCTTCATTTTATCCACCTCCTCTTCACTATAGTAAAATAATATAACACACACACACAAGACACAACCAAAAAAATACGTAGAACAAGTAAAGATGAAAAATCAAAACTAAATAAAAGGACCAACATGCATGCTATACACAAAGAAAATTAAATTTAAAAATAAAACAATCATAAATAAATTGCAAAGAATGGAAAAAAATATTATTGACAAGCAAGAGTAGAAAGAATGAAAAAGCATAGAATAGAATAGGATTAAATTCTCCACTAAATTGAACTACAAATGACCAAGCCATTTCCTAAAAACATAGAATTCAAACACTTGGTTAATTATGTGGTCTATTCATTGACTAAGACTAGTTATTTGTCATCTAGTGAAGATGTTATAGGGTGCTTTCCATCTTTTCTTCTCTAGATTAGCTCAATGAATTCTTGTGGGGTCTTGAACCACATGTCTACATTAGAAACTCATCATGAGTGAGTCACTCAATATATTTCAATTGATTGGACTTGCAACCAAAAATAATGAGAT
The DNA here is from genome assembly GCA_028749045.1 of Cupressus sempervirens. Classification (NCBI taxonomy): domain Eukaryota; kingdom Viridiplantae; phylum Streptophyta; class Pinopsida; order Cupressales; family Cupressaceae; genus Cupressus; species Cupressus sempervirens. Next base: position 249,209,245 of record CM053786.1, on the reverse strand, counting down.
CTTTCTTGCTGAAGAAGTACCTAGAAGAATATTTTGCTCTCAGTTGATTTTCCACTTCCTTTTTTTGCCTCTTCATATGGACATCCACTTAGCTAATTAGTTATCTTACTATTCTAGATGATATCATCTAGCTTATACGTTACCTTACTATTGTAGATGATTTGCAACATTTGTCAAAAAAATGGAAGGTAATAAAAAATACAATGCTATATCAACCAAAAAGATGGTAGAGCAGGACATGTACAAACATACCAGAGATATAGAAGGGTATTACAATTGTATACTCTCTATTATCAAAAACAACTGAGCTTGCAAAGAAGTAAAAGTTCCAAATACTCTAATATCCTTCTATGTTATCTATTCAATTGAAATTAATATTGAATCTCCTTTTGTTGAATCCATGTGGAAAAAATCAATATATCAAGAATTTTGTCACCCAAAGATTAAACAACAATGTCATAGTGAATATTGGTACATGTACCAAAGTTGGTGCATCATATTCAAAATCCTAGTTGACAAACTATCTACCTATGTTGTTCCAATATATAATTATTAGCAAAAGAAATGAGTGTATGCTAATGTTGAAAAAATAGATAAGAATTCATTCTAGAATTTAAAGGCATTAATAAGAATCACTTGGTAGAAGATTTTGTGCATTGTGACTCTACCTCTTCCTTTTATCCACCTCCTCTTCAATCTACTAAAAGAATGTAACACAAGCACACACACATACACACACACACCAAAAAAAAGAGAGCAAATAAAGATGAAAAAAAAAAAATGAACAAAAAGGTTAGCATGCACACTATACAAAAATGAAATGAAATTTCAAAATAAATCAAACACTCATAAAAAGTTTGACAAGAATAGACAAAGAGATTATTGACAAACATGAGCAGAAAGAATAGAAAATGATAAAACTAAATAGAATTAATTACTCCATTAAATTTAATTATAGATGGTCACAAGTCATAGCCTAGAAACACAACATTCAAACACTTGGTTAATTGTGTGGTCTATTTATTGCTTAAGAGTAGTAATTTGCCGTCTAGAGAATAGGTTATAAGGAACTTTCCATCTCTTGTTCTCTAGAGTAGTTCAATGAACTCTTGTTGGGTCTCACATCTCATGCCTACATTAGAAACTCATCATGAGTTAGTTACTCAAAAAATTTGAATTGACTGGACTTGCAAAAAAATTAATGAGCTCTTTCTTGCTAAAGAAGTACCTAGAAGAACATTTTTCTCTCAATTGCTTTGCCACTTTCCTTTTTTCCCTCTTCACACGCACTGCCACTTAGCTAATCAGTTAGCTTACTCTTCTAGATGATATCAACTAGCTTATTCTTTAACTAACCAATATAGATGATTTTTATCTTACGTAAAAAAATTGAAAGCTAATCAAAATATCACACTACTTCAACCGAAAAGATTGTTGAGCAGGGCATGTACAAACATACCAGAGATCCAGAAGGGCATTGGAAATGTATGCTCTACAAGGTCAATAAACTACTAATCTAGCAAAGAAGTAGAAGGTCCAAGTCCAATATCCTTGTATGTTATCTATTCATCAATAGTATTCAATGCCAACTCTCCTTTTCTTGAATCCATGTGTCAAAGATAAATATATCAATAATTTAGTCACTCAAAGATCTAAATACAATATCGTAGTAAATCTCAGTGCATTTACCAAAGCTGGTGCATCATTTTCAAAATCCTACTTGAGGGAATGTATGACAACATTGTTCCAATATAGAATAATTAATAGTTCATTCTAGAATTTAAAAGCATTAATAAGAATCACCTAGAAGAAGATTTTGTGCACTATGGCTCTACTTGTATCTTTTATCCACCTCCTCTTCTAGTCTACTAAAAGAATGTAATCAACATAACCACACACATTAGATATAGCCCAAAAAAAACATAAAACAAATAAAGATGAGAAATCAAAACTGAACAAAAAGACCCGTGTGCATCCTATAAACAAAGAAAATCAAAATTTAAAATAAAATGAACACTCATAAAAATTGTGAAGAATGGAAAAAAATATTATTGACAAGCAACAACAGAAAGAATGAAAAAGGACAAAACAAATAAGAATTAAATCCTTCGTTAAATTGAATTGTAGATGATCAAGTCATTGCCTAAAAACTCTTGTGGGGTTTCACATCACATGTCTGCATTAGAAACTCCTCATGAGATAGTTAATAGATTTCAATCAGATAGACTTGCAACAAAAAATAATAAGCCCTTTTTTGTTAAAGGAAAAGTACCTAAGAAGACTATTTTGTTGTCAGTTGCTTTACCACTTTCTTTTTTTGACTCTTCATATGCACTACCACTTATCTAATCAGTTGGCTTCCTTTTCTAGATGATATCAACTAGCTTATACTTTACCTTACTATTGTAGATGATTTGCAGGTTCTATAAAAAAATTGAAAGCTAAATAAAAATACTAGAATATACTATCCAAAAAGATTGTAGAGCATGACATGTACAAACATACTAGAGATTGAGAAGGTCATTACAATTGTATGCTCTTTAAGGTCAACAAACTACTGAGCCTACAAAGAAGAAGAAGTTCCAAACACTCCAATACCCTTGTATGTTATCTATTCAACAAAAATGAATGTCAAATTTCCTTTTATTTAATCCATGTGGAAAAAATTAATATATCAAGAATTTAGTCACTCAAATATCATAATACAATTTCATAGTGAAATATGGATCCATGTACTGTAGTTAGTGCATCATTTTCAACATCCTAGTTGAGGGATTGTCTATCTCTCTTGTTCAAATATAGAATAATTAATAGAACAAATGAGTTTATGCCAATGCTGGAAAAAATAGATAAGAATTCATTCTAGAATTCAAAAGAATTAATAAGAATCACCTAAAAGAAGATTGTGTTCATTGTGGCTTTGCCTCTTACTTTTACCAACATCCTCTTCAGTCTACTAAAACAATGTAACACACAAACATAGGATATGCCAAAAAAGATACATAGAACAAGTAAAGATGGAAAATCAAAACTGAACAAAAGGATCGGCTTGCATGCTATACAAAAAGAAAATCATATTACAAAATAAAACAAACACTCATAAATAAATTGCAAAGAATGGAAACAAATATTATTCACAAGCAAGAGAAAAAACAAGGAAAAAGGATAGAACAAAATGCAATTAAATTCTAATTTAAATTGAACAAAAGATCAAGTCATTTCCTAAAAATAGAATTCAAACACTTGGTTAGTTATATGGTCTACTCATTACCTAAGAGGATTTATTTGTTTTCTAGTGAAGATGTTATAAAGAATTTTCCATATGTTCTTCTCCAAATTATCTCAAAGGATTCTTGTGGGGTTTCACATCACATGTCTACACTAGAAATTCAACATGAGTGAGTTACACAACAGATTTCAATTAACTACAATCGTAACAAAAAATAACGAGCTCTTTCTTTTTGAAGAAGTACCTAGAAGAATATTTTGCTCTAAATTTCTTTGCCACATCCTTTTTTTGCCTCTTCATATGCACTGCCACATAGCTAATTAGTTAGCTTACAGTTCTATATTATATTTTTTAGCTTATACTTTATCTTACTATTGTACAAGATTTGCAACTTTTGTAAAAAAAAATGAAAGATAATAAAAAATACCACACTATACCAACCAAAAATATTTTAGAGTGGTGTTGGAATTATAGATGAAGTAACTAAGAGGGGGGGGGGGGAATTAGTTTCTTCAAAACAAATCTTGATCCCACTCAGTAATCACATCACAAAATGTTGTAGCTTGGTTGATTAACTTGTTACTAATTTTCATGCATTCATAATTATTAGCAAGTATGAAAAAGTAAATAACATGATCATGAGAGACACTAGATTTAATGTGGAAGCCCAATATGGGAAAACCACCAAGTAACTAGCTACCAATTTTCACTCTTCTAAAGTGAGCCCTATTAGGAGCCAACCCTATGAAAGGTTACAATACACACTATTAGATGTGACCCTGTTGGAGAATTTAATCATCCTGTTAAGAGTGGCCTTGCTAGAGGTCTCTAGAACAATTCAACTAAATTGTCACCTTGTTAGAGGATTTACAAAAATGATTGTTAAACCTGTTGGTGTTTTTAAAAAAAGAAACTAAGAACTATTGAACAACAAAATGCTCAATACCAAGATGACATTACTCACACAATCTAAAGACCAGCCAATTCTTATTAATCATTGTATGTGCAAAGCATTTGGGCCTATCTTCAACAAAACCAAGGGTGGTTTTCTGCTCTTTTGGCTCTGCAAAACCACAGTGGGTATACCTAGGGACGATTCAAGACTAGGAAAATTATATGAGGATTATTTTAGTTTCATTCTGATTCTTGTCTCAAATCCTCAAATACATACACAATTCTTGATAATTTGATAATTTGATAAACACATCCCATAAAATAGATATGGCCAAAAATTCTTCTATAGATCTACAAGTGTTCTCAGCAATAGTGACTAACTGAAGATAAAATATTCCATGCAAACAAGTACTAGCCAACTTTGAAGATCTACAGGAAATAAAAGTAAAATTGATTTAATTCTGCATTTTTTACAACCATTTATGACACATTTCTCTTTTAGCTGGATCAAATTTGATCAGTGCCTAATCTATTAGGGTTCAAAGTCTACTACAAATTTCTAGATCTAATTTGTTGCCTTACAACAAATTTCATCATCAATTCTTATTAGAATTCATCATTCAAAATCCTTTCCACTACTACAACAACCTTATCAAATTCATCAAAGCTTTTACTTAATCGATTGAAATAATAGTAGTGATGAACAGATATACAACCTAACTAAATTCCATTCAATTGCACAAGTGTTTACTCATACAACATCAAGATAACCAAGTAATCAACAGGAGACAAAGTTTAGAAAGAATTGATATGGGGATAGCTCATAATTTGTATTCATTTTCCTTGAAAATTGTATACAATTTATACTAAACTCAGAATAACCTTCAGAAAGAAACACATGTCATTCTATATTCATGTATTCTCAAGATCTGATAGAGAAAATACACCACAATTTTTTTTCTCAAAATATTGGACCAAAAATAGACTAAGTATATCACTTAGAAAAATAGAATTCAAACCTTCACATTGCCTTGAAAACTCACTTATATAGGTGTGAGTTGCAACAAGCAAAGAGAAAATGTGACTTATAGGTGTCCCTTACAAGAAGAAGATGCATACATCTGCCAGAAAAGAAAAATCATTAATAGGAAGTTATGCAAATTATATATTCTCTTGCAGGCTTCTATCTATCACCTCCTTTTTCTGATTTAGCTCCAACTCCGATTTTGTTGTATATGTAACTACTAAGCTTGTCCCTAAAAAAATCTATTTTGATGATTGTAAATTGACTTGAACCCATGGGTTTTACCATTATTACAATATTGGGAGAAACACCCTTACTTCCCACTCTTCACTAATTAACACAACTCCTTAAGGTAATGAGATTAACCCCTAAGAAACAACACTCGAGCATGGAAACAACGTGGTTCTCAAATATAACAAAATGAGCATTTTTTTCTTAGCCAACCACGTTTGCATCCAAAACTAGCTTTCAACCAAAATTTGTCACCTACTCACACAAAAAGACATGCACTAACAAAAAGTCAGAGGGACTATTTGCATGCAACTCATGGGTATAAAATCTTCTCTACCTTCTCTAAAAACTCTACACAGGGTCCTACATACTTTTGCTGCCATGGCATTGAAGTGTGCCATCTTGAAAATTTCCATAAAGAAAAGTGTTACTGCTAAAAAGATTTTTATTTTATCAAGTCTACTCTTTGCTCTCCTCATTACCTTAGTAGCTCGATCACAACCCATAAAAACACCTGGGATTACTAGTCTTCCTTGATCAAAATTCCACATACTGACATATGAGACAAACAACTTCCTCGCTACAAACCATCTTTCAAACAAACTTAAACTAATTCGAGAAAAAGAAACACTAGGGATCCAATTACTCTTGTCAAGTAATCCCTCTGCTATCCACAGTCTAAGAGTTAGTGAATTCTTTGGAGCCTTTTTTGCTATACCATGCAAGACTACAACATTTCATAGACTATAGTAAAATACGCACTTGGAAATCTCTTATCTGTAGTTCTTGTATGCTATTTGGCACTCATGAAAAAATCTACATAATCCTCTTGGTAAATGATCCTATTCGGAAAAAAACTTCAAATCTTTATTCGCATAAGGTGAAACTGAGAAAATCTTATAAGTTGCACTCTATTTTTTCTTTTCACACATGAAAATTTTCATATCTCATTAATATGCAAAATGCCACTACCCTCAGTATTTACACTTGTGTCATTGATCTTTGAAATCATACATTTAAGGAATGAAAACTAGGCTGACTCAATATTCCTTTTAGCATGCTGGCAGTCAAACCAATAAACTACCTCCATCTATATCTTTTCTTCAAAGCTAGCACTTCAAATTGGGCCCATGGATGATGAAGGACATGTGTCATCAACTTGCTAACTTTCTATACTTATCTTTCGAGCACCTTTCCATAGCGAGCTAGCGATAACCATTGATCTTGCTTTGATCGTATGGTAGATATTTGAAATTACTTTCAAGAAAACAATGGTGGGTCCCTTGCTCGTTAACTTGCTATACTTATTCATCGCACATCTCCTCATAGTGAGTTAATGAGCACCATCATTCCATATGTGATCTTGTGGAAAACAATTTACTACAGTGGTGGGCCATCGCTCGCTAACTCACTATACCTAACTTTCAATCATTTTTCCATAGTGGATTAACGATGGCCTTTGATCTTGGTTTGATCTAATGATCAAAATTCTTTGTGTGCTTTAAACATGGGGAGTGGGTCCATGTACTATTGTCGTTGAGATGGTTGAACATGCTAGCACACACATATACTCTTTTTTTATCTTTTAATGACATCACATGTTGTTGGCCTCATTGTGTTTGTGTCTTCCAGGTAGGTCGCTACATCGTTACTAGAAAAACATTAAATATTTGTCAAGTGATACAACAACCTCTTGGTAAATATACACCTAAAAAAAACTCAACTTGCATAGAAGTAAAAGCAAAGTCTACATAATATTTTCTTCGAGATCCTCAAAATCATTTATAGTTATAAAAGAATGCCATGTTTTGCAATGATCGGGCCCTCACTATGTCGCTATCAAAAAAGTGGTGTTATTTTATCTAGTGATATAATGACCTTTGATGGATTCTCAATTTTGGTGACAGAAAGAAAAACACACATTGATTGAAAACCCTACCAATTAATGTTGGTGTCAGAGAAGGTGGCCATGCATATTTATAATACTACATGGGAACTTCCATGGTCATATCAAACTTTTAAAAGAAAACTTCCGTTTTGCAAAATCTAGGCATTTTCTATGTCACCACTGGCAAGTCGTATGAATTTTTTCAAGAGCGACTTAGCGAATTGCCGAAAAAGCTTGGATGCCAGTGACACCAATTACAGTTTTCTTCATGTGCATTTATTCTTAAAATTGACAAGCCTGGGACATAGCACGTGCCAAAATTTACCTCATGTTAACATAATTCTCAGTGCTAGATTTCACTTTTCAGTACCATATACATGTGTCATCAATCTTGCTAACTCACAATACGTAACAATAGAGAATTTTTCCATAGCAAGTTAACAATGATCGTAGATTCAAAAGGATCTGATGATGGGGTAAAACTTCTTTCATAAGGATTGAACAATGAATTCAACATGGGTGGGAAAAGAATATTCATTTATCCTCCTATTTTTAAAAATTTTCTCGCTAGGGAAAATTCAAATAGAATGGGACACAGGGTTTTAACAAAAAATTTCAAAGGATAACAAAAATATGACTTATCTAGGAACCCTACTCACCATTAATGGAGACAATATGAATTTTCTATTCCTTGACAGAGGAATTTTATCATACAAAAATTTAGACCAACAAAACTAACTCTATTAAGAGATTCAAAATCACTGCCACAATGATTAGAAAGTAGCAATAAATTAACCTTAATAGGATGCAACTGAATTTTTTGAATACAAAGCTCTATTCTGCACAATTAGATCCCACTTGATCTCCTCAATGATCTATGATCCTTCTTCAAAATTTTCTTCCACAATAATTAGCCTTCTTTACATTCATATCACATCAAATTCATTTCTAGACTTAGAATTCACAACTTGACCTCTTATATATACCATTCAGATTATCAAGTCATCTCATCCACAAGTTACATTTACCAATAAACCATACATCAGTCAGCTACATGTATTATATTGAACAAATAAACTTTATTTCACAAAACAATAAAATCCTTCACTGGCTGACCCTGCATGGTAAACACTATTTCTAAAAATAATTTCCTGAGTTAACCATCTCAACTTGGTTAACACTGCAAAATTTGCAAAATCCTTTGGCTGCTGAGTTAACTTAGTAAGAACTAAATTTCCTTTGTTAACCTTGAAAGCTTGGTAACAATTTTTGCACAAGGTAAAGCTTGAGAATGCTCAGTAGACACTATAAACCTTCTTTGCTAACCTTCTAAGCTTGGTAGACTCTATCTTTTGTCTTGCTAAAAAACTGCGCTCAAAAGACTGTCTTTTACCTTGCTGACCAACTAAGCTCGATAGACTATGTCTGATGACTAATATGACATTTGTGTAACATTAGTGACAACACTCAATTGAATAATTGTATCCAGCAATCTCTCTCTTTGGCATTGATGGCAACACAACATGTCATAGTAGAATGAAATTTTTAAAAAATTCTTTTCTGACAAAATACTTCACCCTCTTATACAAAACTCCTCAAATACAATAATCTCCCTCTTTCATAATAATCTCTCCCTCTTACACAAACTCTCATTTTCTTGCAAATTTTAGAAAGATATGACAATAAAATCTCCCTCTTTGACAACACATGCCAAAGACAACATAAACCAAATGTATAGTAGTGTACCTTATGTACTGATTCATATGCAATATCTTCATTACTTTGCTGCATCAACTGATAGATCTTCAATTTTGCTTCTATTGATGCATTACTAAAACTATATTTTAGTGAGTTTCAAATAAGGGAATGACCCCTAGCTTATCTCGTAGATACAAGAATACATCCTTAGGTAAAGTTTTTGTGAATATGTCAGCTATTTGTTTCGTTGTATGGACATATACCAATTTGATTTTCTTATTCTACACCAATTCTCTAACAAAGTGATACTTTATAGCAATATTCTTGGTTTTGAATGCATCACTGGATTCTTGGATATGTCAATTACACTAGTATTGTCACAAAACATAACAACAGGTTCTTTGATTTTTTGCTTCATACCTTCAAAAAATTATTTGAACTGAACAATGTTTGAACAATTTACTACTGTTGCAACATATTCAGCCTCTACTATGGACTGGGATGTAAAATTCTACTTTTACTTGTCCAAGAAACCAACCTCTTTCCAAGAAAGAAAGCTCCTCCACTTGTACTCTTTCTGTCATTAATGTTCTCTGCCCAATCTGCATTACTGAATACTTTTCAATCTAGATTTCTTCTATGTTTATACCATAATCCATAATCTTTAGTTCCTTTCAATTATCTCATGATCCTTTTGATTTACATCATGTGATTTTCTTTTGGTTTTGCTAAGAATCTTGCCACAATTCCTAGTACAAGGGAAATGTTTGGTCTTGTATGCACTACATACTAAAACTTTCCAATAATAGATCTATACAATGTCTAATCCACTTCCTTTGGTTCATCATCCTTGGTAAGTTTCAATCCAGTACACATCTAAGTTCCAACTGGTTTGCAATCTTCCAAAAGAAACTTTTTCAATATCTCCTTGATGTATTTAGATTGAGTGATGTAGATGCCATTCTTATTCTTCTGAATTTGAAGACCAACAAAGAATTTGATTTCTCCAAACATTGACATTTCAAATTCCTTGTTCATTTTTTTTGCTAATTCTTTGTAGAGATCATCATTTCCTATGAACAAAGTATCATCTAAAAATATTGCTGCCAAAACAATCTTATTATCTGGTCCTTCCTTTATGTACAAGCTATTGTTATCATTAGTTCTTTGAAAACCAATCTAAATAAGATAGTTATGCAATCTTTCATACCATGTGTTAGGGGCTTGTTTCAAACCATACAATGTTTTATGCAATTTTTAGACCATGTCCTTCTTATCTGGATTGAAAAAACCTTCAGGCTATTCAATGTAAATCTCCTCATCCAATATGCTATTGAGAAATGCTAACTTGACATCCATCTGATAAACTTTGAATCCTTTGTATGCAACATATGCAAGTAAGGTTCTGACACCTTCCAATCTTGCAACAAGAGAAAAAGTCTCTCCATAGTCTACACCTTCTTCTTGAGAGTATCCTTTTCATACCAATCTAGCTTTGTTCCTTGACACTTTACCATCTTAATTTAACTTGTTTATGAATACCCACTTAGTTCCAATCACATTTTTGTCTTTAGGCCTAGGTACAAGAGTCCATGTTTTGGTTTTCTCTATCTGTTCTATCTCTTCATTCATAGCTTCAATCCAACTTTCATTTTCTAATGCATCTTTGACATTTCTAGGTTCAAAATCAGCAAGTAAACAAGTGCTTTTCAACTTACTTCTTGTCATTGTTCCTTCATATTTATCTCCAATGATCTGATCCAGAGCATGATGGTTGCTAACATACTTGCCTAATGTAGGTTCCTTTCCTTTTGAACACTTTGCATTTTCAACCTCTTGCATTTCAGCTTCAAGTTTTGGTTGTTTGGGCTCAATAGTTATTGATTCAGTAGCTTCTATTTGCAACTCAAGTTCTTGCAGCTCGGTAGGTATTGGCTCGATTTAAACTTCCTCTAAATTGATTACTAAAAATGTGAGTTGAAGATTCCTGATTGACATGTGCATTTGGTACTGTATCAGATTCAATGTAAAAAAATTTATTGTAATCTTTTGGTTCTCTTCTACTTTCTTCTTCAGTTCTTTCTTCAAACTCATCAACTTTCACATGCACACTTTCTATGACTTTATGAGTAGACAAATTCAAACATCTATATGCTTTGCTTTTGAAAGAATATCCCAAAAATATTACTTCATCACCCTTCACATCAAATTTACCTTTTCTTGATTCTTCCAAAATGTAACATTTGCTTCCAAATACCTTTAGGTAACTTACATTTGCTTTGTAGCCATACCATAACTCATAAGGGGTTTTGAATGAGTCCTTCTTTAGTTGTACTTAGTTCAAGGTATGAACTACAATGCTAATAGCTTCCTTCTAGTATTTGATAGCAATGCTCTTTTGAATCATTAAGGTTTTTGCATAGTCCATGATTGATCTATTCCTTCTTTCAACTATTCCATTTTGTTCAGGGGTTCCAAGTGCTGAAACCTATCTTTTGATTCCCCTTTCAATGAAAAAGTTATTGAACTCATGTGAAATGAATTCACCTCCTCTATCTAACCTTAAACATTTTAGTCTTTTGCCTGTTTCTTTTTCTACTCTGGTCAAATACCATTTCAACTTTTCAAATGCTTTTGATTTCTCTCTTAGGTACATGATATTCATCATTCTTGAGTACTCATCAACAAAAAGAATGAATAATTTTTCACTAGTATAGCTTTCAATGCCAATAGGTCCACATAAATTAATATGCACAATTTCTAAAATTTCTACAGACTGATAGTTCTTTCTTTTAAATCTAGTCTTTCCCATCTTGCTAATTTGACAATTCTTGCATAGACAAACCTTAGGTTTCTTTATGTTAGGAATGGCTCTAACTTTCCTAAATTTACTTATTTTTACTAAGTTATCAAAGTTCACATGACATAAACTCCTATTCCATAACCAACTTTCTTCAACTTGAGCAATAAAACATGAACATTCACCAAGGTTAATATAAAATAAGTTACCTTTTGTTTGAGCGTCGCATCCAATCAACTTTCCTTTTCCATCTAGAAGTCTTGATTTTCATTGCATGAATTCCACTTTGAATCCATTATTGAGTAGTTGTTCCACACTCAATAGATTGTGCTTTAGCCCTTCTATCCAATATGCATTATTACATAAAAGTTATTTGGTTAGAGAGATTCTTCTTTTTCCTTTTATACAATAAGGTTCATTGCTACCAAATCTTACACTGCCACCATCATATTCTTCAAAATGATCAAACTTAGTTTTATCACTAGTCATGTGATAAGAGCAACCAATATCTATAATCCATGTATCATTTTTTCTCACATGAGAAATAAGTGTCATTTCCTCATCATTATCATATTATTCTTTATAGCAATGTAAACAATTTCATCTTCTTCTTCATCATTAGAATCATTAAAATCTTTGGCCATGAAACATGTTTTCTTACCTTTATCTCTGAATGATTTGAAGTCTTTCTTGCTATTGCACTTTATGACTTTTTTTCTAATCCTTGTTCTGCTTATTTGGGCACCTAGCAACAATATGTCCAATTTTTTCACAAGAAAAATAGATTAGAGGTACCTTACCTTTGTATTTCCCTTTGCCTCTTGAATATTTCCTTGCTAGCAAAGCTTCAACCACCTAAAGATCATTGTCTGAACTTTGTTATGATTCTTCATCACTATTTGATTGAGGATCCTTTGCCTTCTTGCCTTTCTCCTTAGTGAAAGCTTGGCTTCAAATGCTGATTCAATGTTCTTGGCATATGGAACATAATTATCATAGTTATCTAGCTCAAATGCAGTCAATCTTCCAAGTATAGCTTCTAAATTTATCTTGTGATTTGCTTCACATCTTCTTTCTTGAATTGTAAAAACTTTGATTGCATAAATAGGAAGTAGAGTTCTAAGAAGTTTACTTATAACTGTTTCCTCCTTGATATCTCCTCCAGATTCTTTAATTGCACTAACACATGCTTTAACTCTTTCAACATATTTTTCAATGTTTTCATCCTCTCTCATCCTCATTTGATCAAATTGTCCTCTAAAACTTTCTATCTTGGCTAAATTTCTTTCAACTGGTTCCACATTTCAAAAGTAGTTTTGCAATCTTTGATATCATCAAATTCTTCATATCTTAGGGTAGAAGCAATATCTATCATCATGTTTTTGTGAGTCTTCTTTTAAGAAATATCATTGACAGACAATGTACTAGCACATTCTACATATTTTTCATTAAGGTACTTCAGCCCTGAATCACCAATAGAAGCTAGATGAAGTCTCATCAATCTTTGCCATGCTAAGAAGTTATCCTTGTTAAGTCCTAGAATCTCCCTCTTGTAAGACATCCTGATCTTTAATTTAGATCTTTGAAATCTTTTCTCGCAAGCACCAAAAGCTTTGATACCAATTGTTAGAATTATAGATGAAGTAACTGAGAGGGGGGGTGAATTAGTTACTTCAAAACAAATCTTGATCCCATAGATGTCTTGAATAACTAGTTACTATTGTCACTCGATAATCACATCAAAAAATGCTATAACTTGGTTGATTGACCTGTTACTAATTTTTATGCATTCATAATTATTAGCAAGTATGCAAAAATAAGTAACATGATCACAAGAGACACCAAATTTAACATGGAAACCCAATATGGCAAAAACCACCAAGTAAATAGCTACAAATTTTCACTCTTCTGAAGTGAGCCCTGTTACGAGCCAACCCTACTAAAGGTAATAATACACACTGTTAGGTGTGAATCTATTAGAGGATTTAATCACCCTATTAAGAGTGGCCTTGCTAGAGGTCTTTGGAACAATTCAACTAAATTTTCACTTTGTTAGAAGATTTACAAAAATGGTTGTTAAACCAACTCTATTAAGAGATTTGAAATCACTTCCACAATGATTAGAAAGTAACAATGAATTAACCTAAATAGGATGCAACTGAATTTGTTGAATACAAATCTCTATTCTACACCATTAGATCCTCCTTGATCTCCTCAATGATCTCTAATCATTCTTCAAAAATTTCTTCCACAATAATCAGCCCTTCTTTACATTCATATCATATCAAATTCATTTCCACACTTAGAATTCATAACTTGACCTCTTATATATACCATTCAGATTATCAAGTCAGCTCATCCACAAGTTACATTTACCAATAAACCATACATCAGTCGGCTACATGTACTATATTGAACAAATAAACTTTATTTCACAAAAACTTTATTTCACAAAACAATGAAATCCTTCACTGGCTGACCTTACTTGATAAACATTTTTTCCAAAAATAATTTCCTGAGTTAACCATCTCAACTTGGTTAACACTACAAAAACTAAAAAATCCTTTGGCTACAGCATTAACTTGGTAAGAACTAAATTTCCTCTACTAACCTTGAAAGCTCAGTAACAACTGCTACACAAGGTAAAGGCTGAGAATACTTGGTAGACACTATAAACCTTATTTGCTAACCTTCTCAGCTTGGTAGACTCTATCTTTTTTCTTGCTAACCAATTGAGCTCGGTAGACTCTTATCTTTTGCCTTGTTGACCAACTAAGCTTGGTAGACTTTGTCTGATGACTGATATAAAATTTGTGTAACATCAAAGACAACATTCAATTGAACAATTGTATCCAACAAGTGGGACATTTACAAACATAGCAGAGATCCAAAAAGACATTGTAGTTGTATGCTCTCTGTCATCAACAATTACTGAGCTTGCAAAGAAGTAAAAATTCCAAAAGCTCCAATGTCCTTGTATGTTATCTATTCAATAGAAATCAATATCAAATCTCCTTTTATTGAATCCATGTGGCAAAAATCAATATATAAAGAATTATGTCACTCAAAGAAAAAACTACAATGTTGCAATGAGTATGGGTGATTGTATCAAAGTTGGTACATCATTTTCAAAATCCTAGTTGAGGGAATGTCTACCTATGTTGTTCAAAAATAAAATAATTAACATAACAAATGAGTGTATGCCAATATTGAAAAAATAGATAACAATTCATTCTAGAATTTAAAAGAATTAATAAGAATCACTTGGAAGAATATTTTGTGCACTGTGACTCTACCTCTTCCTTTTATCTACCTCTTCTTCACTCTACTAAAAGAATGTAACACACACACACACACACACACACACACACACACACACACACACCAATATTTTTATAGAAAATATAGAGATAAAATCAAAACTAAACAAAAGGAGCAATGTGAGGCCTCACCCCGATCCATCCTAGCACCTATGATACATTGTTATTTTGATACTCATGCTTGTTATTTCAGAACATTATTGGATACATTGAACATTGTTATGCTATTTTGCGATGTGTGATGCTTACTTCAGTTAGTTGATTTTTTCCATTTAATGCTTATAAATATGTATAATGATGAAAGAAAATGTATGCAAGCTAACACATTTGGTTATGCAAGTCGAAAGGTTAGAAATATGAGTAGAATTAGATAAACAACTAATTATTAAGAAGTAGATGCTTTAAATTATATATATATATATATATATATATATATATATATATATATATATATATATATATATATATATATATATATATATATATATATATATATATATATATATATATATATATATATATATATATATAAAATTTCCTTTAGCATGTTATTCACATTATGCACGTGATTTTTTTTTGGACCTACTGATGTGTGCAATGAGTGTGCAGGAAAATCAGCCAAGATAACCCAATGGAAGAAACAGAGTTAAATTTCTTGTTAATTTTGTGCTAATTTATATTGTAATTCTTTAAAGGTTGTAATTTGATCTTACTATTCTACTAACTTGTAATTATTCCTAATAAGCCTTTAAAGGCTTAGAAGCATTAAATTTAAGTACCCCTATGGGTAAGGGTATGGGTGGGGGTACTTTCCAACCCATTAGCCTCCTAGGTTGACTCTTAGGGTCTCTTAAAAATCCTATTATAGGCTGATTTCGAAAATGGGGTTGCTCTTTACTCGGGTTAGTGAAACCAAACCTCCATCTTGAGTTACTGGAAGCTTAGTGGGGTTAGAGACCATACTTAGAAGCTTTTGGGGGGGGAGTTTAGTTTTTTTTTGGGGGTCACCCAATTCTCTAGTTTTGGAGGAAGCCTTGAAGATTGAAGAAAGAAAAAGGGAAGCTCTTATCAAACCACCATTGCCATAACTCTTTTATGAAGGTAGGAGTTCTTCACTCCATGAATGGTTCTTTGTGTGTGTTCATGTTTTGAATCTTGTTGAATCATGTTGGAGACATTGTGTAGATATGCATTCCTTTCTTGTGTGTTGAGGGTGGTATTGGGAGAGATTTTACCTTGTTTTCTTTGATGTTATGCCTTCTTGGTGTGTTGATTGTTTTTTTTGAGAGATTTTCATGGGGGATGTATTTGGCAACACTCACCCTTGGATAGGGAAGAAGTGGCCATACTTGGGGAAAGGGCATTAGTTGGACCTCAATAGTGTAGAGTCTCCTCTCATGGAGAGAGGAGGGAAAAAAAAGGGTAGGGTGTATGGGCCCCTACTTGTCATCCCATACCTTGTTGTTATTGAGAATTCTTGAATGTGGTAAAGAATGAAAATCCTTGTGAATATAGCCCCGAAAGGGCCTTGAGAAAGAATGGAAATTCTTGAAGTTTTAAGCCCTAAAAGGGCTAAGTGAACGTATGGTGATTGACTTCTATTGAGAAAATCCACCTTTCCCCTATATTGGTTCATTGTTGGACCTATTGTGCAACCGGGTGGGAATGTATGTTCATTTTTCTTATCTCCTTGTGTTGTTATCCCCATGTTGTTTCTTGTATTTTCCATGTTTACTCTTGATGCAATGAAGTCATTTGATAAAAGTGCTATTGTGGAATCCTTGAAGAAAATCTCATTGAATTGTAAAATTATGTAAATTGTAAATGAATTTGATGTAGTGGCAAAGACATCGAGTTTTCTTACTAGTTCTTTCCTGATGGAGCCTTGAACCAGGATGAATAATAGAGGAAAGAAAAGATTATGAAAATTCGCTTGCATTGCTCTCATGTGGTTTCAAATTTTTTCATATGTATGTGAGAAACTAGAATGATAGTTAATGTCTTAAATTGGGAAATTCTGAGTTTCAATTATGAAGATGAAAGGCAAATGGATGTGTTGAAGTTTCAATTTAATATTTTGAACATTAACATGTTATAGTATCAATCCTATATTGTGATCACCAAGCTAGCACTTTCATTGTTAAGTTACAATAGTGATACAATTAAATTTGATAAGGATTAATTCATCACCTTTTTGAATTTTGAATATTGGTTCATAATCCCTTGCTAAGATTCCTAAGAACAAGGGCAATTGATTAAGAGGCTTGAATTTCTCTGATTTTAAATAATGAAGAAAGAACACACACCTTACTATGATGACTATAGATAAAACATACAACCTTGCCTTTAGATGATTGAATTAACATGAACTATTATAGAAGGATAATTATAATCCCTTGTGTCCTTTCGGCTTTAGTGTGCTTGTTCATAGGAACTCTATTAACTCTAGAATTGCTTAAATTTATCTTGCATATTAAAGAACCTAAGCAAGGAAGCATGCCAACACTTAGCCAAAATTGGCTTTCAAAAAAAAAAAAATTTGCATCTCTAGGCTTCAAAGGCTCACTGGAAAATGTATGAGAAAAGAATTTTAATTTCCCTAGTGACAGAGAATATTCCCTAAATTATTCTATTAGAATTTTAATTAAAATTATTTCTGGTTCTATAAATAATATAAATCAAATGAAATAATGAAAATAAGAATTATTATACACATATCCTATCTATCCTACCTAATTATCTTTATGCAATTACTACCCCACCTTCTATCTTAAATAGCCTATAGTCTACCTATAAAACTTTAAACCTTAATCTCCTTTCCCCTTGGCGCAGGCTTATTGACAACAACAATTACATGTTGCATTGATGGAGTATGGGACTAATTCCCTACGTGCTCATGTACTGGTCTGCCATGGTAATGACATTGTGTGTGGCAGAGAGTGAGCTTACATTGCTTAAAAGTTAGCAAGCAACTCAATTTAACTTAACCTTTTTACCCACCCCCCCTTTCCACCTAGTGCTCTCATTGGATGGCATCCCATGCTCAGTGAGGTGTAATCACACTTCCCAACTGCCTTTGTACATGTGGTACAAGGCTGGTCAAATCGAAGCAGAAACTTAGGCCTTTTTCCATGAGAAACCTGGGCGTTGGAAATATCTTCTCACCTGCCATTGGTTGTACATTTACTTGTACCGAGCTCTAACCCTTGTCACATCAAAAGAGGGGGACAAGAGAGTTGTGAAGTAAATATTCCCTTGCTAAGACTTTATTCCCCATGTATTTATAAACCCATGCATATGCTTTCTTGCTGGGCATTGCTCATGCAAGGGGGAGAGTGCAGGTCTGCGTTGACAAACCTTGGTCAGCGTAAAAGACCATGGGGCAGCATGGTATTAATGTAGGGAAGCCAAGTGGTGGCTAGGCCACTTGTCTAGGGAGTAGGGTTAGGTAATGAAGCTAGGGGTTAAGAGGGTTGGGGTTGAGCCTTTAGTTTTTTAGGCTAGTGTAGTAGTAGTTAGTTTAGTATAGGCTAGTTTAGATTTTATTAAAATTAGTTTTATGTCATGCATTAATGTTTTAAAATTGTGTAGTTGTTATTATTTTAAGTTTTAATTAGGTTAGTAACCATTTAAGGGTAGTTTTAAGTTATCAATTGGTTAGTTTGTATTTGTATTTTAAACTACATGTTTAGATATTAACTACCTAAGTTATTTTAATTGTTATTAGAAGTAGAAAATATGTGTTCATTTAGATTATAAAGTTTGTAGTATAATTAGTTTTAGTTTAATTATGGTTAGTTTTAATTTTTAAGTGATTAATATGTTTTGTAGCTTAGTTATGTTTTAGATATATATATTATTAAAGTTTAAATTTTTAGACTTAATGTTAAGATTAATGGAATTAATTAATTAAAATGAATTAAAAGCTTAAGTTAGTGTTAGCGTAGGACACTAGTTAATTTTTGGGAATATTAATTAGTTCCAATTTGATTGTGTAAGATTTAATGTAGTATATAATTTAAGCAAAGTTTGGGTTTAGATTGTATTTAATTTAGTTAATAATAATTTTAAGATAGTTTGCGTTAATTCGGTTTTAAACTAAGGATCGTCGATTTTTGAATTAGCTTAAGTTTAATTATGATGAAAGTTAGATTAATGACTAATTCACATGTGAAGATTATAAACCTAAGCTTAAATATAGAGAACCTTTGCTTTAATTGTGAACACAAGCATACCAAACTTTGAGCATTTTTATTTTTTATTTTTAAATTTGTTGTGTGTGTGTTTTTGCCCTTACTTTTGGGCATGACAAGCAATGTGGAAGCTATACACAAAGAAAAGGAAATTTCAAAATAAAACAAACAAATTAAAAAAAAAAATTGTGAAGAATGGACAAAAAAATTATTGACAAACAAGAGCAGAAAGAATGGAAAAGGAAAGAACTGAACATAATTAAATCCTCCATTAAATAAACAATAGATGATCAAGACATAGCCTAAAAACACAAAATTCAAATACATTGTTAATTATGTGGTCTACACATTGCCTAAGTGTAGTTATTTGTGGTCTAGAGAACATATTATAAGAAACTTTCCATCTCTTCTTCTCTAGATTAGTTTAGTTAACTCTTGTTGGGTCTCACATCTCATGCTTGCATTAGACACTCATCATGAGTCAGTTACTCAACAAATACGAATTGATTGGACTTGCAAACAAAATAATGATCTCTTTCTTATTGAAGTACCTAGAAGATAATTTTTCTCTCAATTGCTTTGCCACTTCCTTTTTCTGCCTCTTCATATGTGCTACCACTTAGCTAATCATTTAGCTTACTATTCTAGATGATATTAGCTAGCTTATGCTTTACGTAACTATTGTAGATAACTTGTAGATTACATAAAAAAATTGAAAGATAAAAAAAAAATACTATGCTACTTTAACCAAAACGACTATAGAGCAAGGTATGTACAAACATACCAGAGATCCAAAAGGGCATTGCAATTGTATGCTCTTTGAGGTCAATAAACCACTAAGTGAAAGAAGTAGAAGATCCAAGTCCAATATCCTTGTATGTTATCTATTCATAAATAGAAATCAATGTCGAGTCTCCTTTTCTTGAATCCATGTGGAAAAGATCAATATATCAAGAATTTAGTCACTCAAAGATCAAACTACAATGTCATAGTGAATCTCAATGAGTGTACCAAAGATGGTGCATCATTTTCAAAATCCTATTTGAGGGGATATATGCTAGTGTTGTTCCAATATAGAATAATTAATAGAACAAATGAGTATATGCTAATGTTGAAAAAAAATAAAATTCTAGAATTTAAAAGCATTAATAAGAATTAATTGGAAGAAGATTTTGTGCACTATTGCTTTGCTTCTACCTTTTAGCCACCTCCTCCTCTAGTCTACTAAAAGAATGTAACTAACACACACACACACACACACACACACACACACACACACAGAGATAAACACATCAGACACAACCCAAAAAAAACATAGAACAAGTAAAGATGAGAAATCAAAACTAAACAAAAGGACCCACGTGCACACTATAAACAAAGAAAATCAAATTTCAAAATAAAATGAGCACTCAAAAAAATTGCAAACAATGGACAAAAATATTATTGACAAGAAACATTAGAAAGAATGAAAAAACATAAAATAGATCAAAATTAAGTTCTCCATTAAATTGAGTTGTAGATGTTCATGTCATTGCCTAAAAACAAAGAATTCAAAAACTTGGTTAGTTATGTGGTCTACTCATTGCCCAATAGCAGTTATTTGTGATCTACCGAACAAGTTATAATGAAATTTCCATCTCTTCTTCTCCAAATTATTCAAATGAAGTCTTTTGGGGTCTCACATCACATGCCTACATTAGAAACTCATCATGAGTTAGTTACTCAAAAGATTAAAATTGGCTAGACTCGCAACAAAAAATAATGAGCTCGTTTTTGTTAAAGAAGTACCTAGAAGAATATTTTTCTCTCAGTTGCTATTCCACTTCCTTTTTTTTCATTTTCATATGTACTACCACTTAGCTAATCAATTAGCTTACTATTCTAGATGATATCGGCTAGCTTATACTTTACCTTACTATTGTTGATAATTTGAAACTTCTATTAAAAAATAGAAAGCTAATTAAAAATACCATAGCTTACCAACCAAAAACATTGTAGAGCACACCATTTACAAACATACTTGAGATCTAGAAGGGCATTACAGTTGTATGCTCTTTGAGGGCAACAAATTATAGAGCCTACAAAGAAGTAGAAGTTCCAAACACTCCAATATCCGTATATGTTATCTATTCAATAAAAATCAATGTCAAATCTCCTTTTGTTGAATCCATGTGGAAAATATCAATATATCAAGAATATAATCACTCAAATATCATAATACAATGTCATAGTGAATATGGGTGCATGTATCATAGTTGGTGCATCATTTTCTAAATCCTAGTTGAGGGAATGTCTACCTATGTTGTTCCAATATAGAATAATTAATAGAACAAATGCATATATGCCAATATTGAAAAAAATGGATATAAGAATTCATTCTATAATTTAAAATCATTAATAGAATCACTTGGAAGAAGATTTTGTCCACTATTGATTTGCCTCTTCCTTTTATCCACCTCCTCTTGACTCTACCAAAAGAATGTAATACACACACACAGCCCCCAAACACACCCAAAAAATACATAGAACAAGTAAAGATGAAAAATTAAAACTGAATAAAAGGACCAATGTACACACTATACACAAAGAAAATGAAATTTCAAAATAAAACACTCATAAATAAATTGCAAAGAATGGAAAAAGATATTGTTGACAAGAAAAACAAGGAAGAATGAAAAAGGATAGAACATATTAGAATTAATTTCTCCATTAAATCAAACTCCAAATGATAAAGTCATTGCCTGAAAACACAAAATTCAAACACTTGGTTAGTTATGTGGTCTACTCATTGCCTAAGAGTAGTTATTTGTGATCTACTAAACAGGTTATAAGGAATTTTCCATTTGTTCTTCTCTAGATTGGCTCAATGAATTCTTGTGCAGTCTTGCATCATATGCCTACATTAGAAACACATCATGAGTTAGTTACTCAATAGATTTCAATTGATTGGACTCACAAAAAAAAAAAATGAGCTCTTTCTTGTTGAAAAAGAAGTACCAAGAAGAATATTTTTCTCTTAGTTGCTTTTTCATTTGTCTTTTTTGCCTCTTCATATGCACTACCACTTAGCTAATTAGTTAGCTTACTATTCTAGATGATATTAGCTAGCTTATACTTTATCTTACTACTATAGATGATTTGTAGCTTTTGTAAAAAAATTGAAAGATAATAAAATACCACACTATACGAACCAACAAGAATGTAGAGCAAGGCATTTACAAACATATTAGAGATCCCAAAGGACATTGCAGTTGTATGCTCACCATCGTCAACAACTACTAAGCTTATAAAGAAGTAAAAGTTTCAAAATCTCCAATATCCTCGTATGTTATCTATTCAATAGAAATCAGTGTCGAATCTCCTTTTATTGAGTCCATGTGGAAAAAGTCAGTATATCAAGAATTTAGTCACTCAAATATCAAACTACAATGTCACAGTGAACATGGGTGCATGTAGCAAAGCTGATGCATCATTTTCAAAATCCTAGTTAAGGGAATATCTACCTACATTGTTCAATCATAGAATAATTAATAGAAAAAATGAGTTTATGCCAATCTTGAAAAAATAAAAAAATAATTCATTCTAGAATTTAAAAGTATTAATAAGAATCACCTAGTAGAAGATTTTGTGCACTACGAAACCTCCTCTTTACTCTACTAAAATAATGCAACACACAGACACACACACACATGCACACACACACACACACACACACACACACACACACACACACACACACACACACACACACACACACACACACACACACACACACACACACACACACACACACACACACACACACACACACACGCACATAAAGACATCAAAAAAAAAAAAGAATAAATAAAGGTGAAAACTCAAAACTGAATAAAAGGACCAACAGCCACACTATACACAAAGAAAATTAAATTTCTAAATAAAACAAACACAAAAAAATTTGAGAAGAATGGACAATGAAATTATTGACAAGAAACAGTTGAAAGAATGGAAAAGAATAGAACTAAATAGAATTAAATCCTCCATTAAATTGAACTACAGATGATCAAGTCATAGCGTGAAAACATAGAATTCAAGAACTTGTTAATTTTGTGGTCTACTCATTGCCTAAGAGTGGTTATTTGTGGTCTAGAGAATAGGTTATAACAAACTTTCCATCTCTTCTTCTCTAGATTAGTTCAATGAACTCTTGCTAAGTCCTGCATCTCATGCCTAAATTAGAAACCCATCATGAGCTAGGTACTCAACAAATTTGAATTAAATCAACTAAAAAAATAATAATGAGCTCTTTCTTGTTGAAGAAGAAGTACCTAGAAGAACATTTTGCTATCAATTGCTTTGCCACTTCCTTTTTTTGCCTCTTCATATGCACTACCACTTAGCTAATTAGTTAGCTTACTATTCTAGATGAGATCAGCTAGCTTATGCTTTACCTAATTATTGTAGATGATTTATAGCTTAGATAAAAAAATTGATAGATAATTAAAAATACCACACTACTTCAACCAAAAAGATTGTAAAGTAGGGCATTGCAATTGTATGCTCTATGAGGTCAATAAACTACCAATCCTGCAAACAAGTATAAGTTCCAAGTCCAATATCCTTGTATGTTATCCATTCATCAATAGAAATCAATTTCAAGTCTCATTATCTTAAATCCATGTGGCAAAGATAAATATATCAAGAATTTAGTTACTCAAAGATCAGAATACATTGTCATAGTGAATCTTAATGCATGTACCAAAGCTGGTGTATCACTTTCAAAATAATAATTGAGAGAATGTATGGCAATGTTGTTCCAATATAGAATAATTAATAGAAAAAATGAGTATATGCCATTATTGTTTAAAAAAATAAGAATTCACTCTCAAATTTAAAAGTATTAATAAGAATCATTTGGAAGAAGATTTTATGCACTATGGCTTTGCCTCTTCCTTTTATCCTCCTCATCTTCTAGTCTACTAAAAGAATGTAACACACACACACACACACACACACACACACACACACACACACACACACACACACACACACACACACACACAAATGGGACACAACCTAAAGAAAACATAGAAAAAATAAAGATGAGAAGTCAAAACTGAACAAAAGGACTCATGTCCATGCTATAAACAAAGAAAATCAAATTTCAAAATAAAATGAACACTCAAAAAAACTATGAAGAATGGACAAAAATATTATTGACAAGCAAGAGTAGAAAGAACAAAGAAAGAGAAAAGAAAAATAAAAAAGTATATTAACAAAATAGGACAATATAAAAGGAACATAATTTTATTAAGTTCTCTACTAAATTTGAACTGAAGATGATTAACTCATTTCCCGATAGCACAAAATTCAAATACTTGGTTTCTTATTTAGTCTAATCCTTGCCTCAAAGCAATTACTTGTGATCATGAAAATGAATAATTCAAAAAACCTACCATGGCTCTCATAATAAAGAATCCAAAATTATTAAATTCCAATGGTAAACTAACTTCACATTTCATTAAACTATACAATTTTTAAGAAAAAACAATTGTTACTCTAGCTTACTATTGTAGATGAGTTGCACATTCTGTCAAAATTTGAAAGTAAATAAACTACAAAGCAAGGCCCATACAGGCTTACTAGAAACCTAGTTGGGTTTTACGAGAGAATGGTCCACTGAGATCGATGAACTACTGAGGTGACATAGTAGATGTTTAGAAATCCCCCAATACACTTGTATGCTAGCTTATTGGCAATCTAGTATAATAATAAAAGAAATAATAATTAAAATAGAGGAAAGAGAAGAAAATGACTAGCAAGTAGCAATGTAAGTATTAGAAAGATGATTTTAGTGATTTAGGATAAAGGGACTTAAAACATTAACCAAAATTCCAATAATCATTACAAATGCAGTCACAAGATAAAAAAATCATGGCTGATTTATTACTTGAATGCTATTTATAACACCCTTATGTGAACTGATAATTTCTTTCTAATTAGTGAATTCAAGTCTTCATATTCTTCTTGAATGTAAGCAACATGGTAGGTCTTATCCTCCCCAACTCTCTATCTTTCATCACTTTCCACAATCGCAATGTGCCTCTTTCATCATCAGGGATCTTCTTCCAAGTTATAATTAATAATGTTTAGACCATTATAAAAAAATATTTTATTTGTAAAGATATGCTATTTAGATTTGTAAATCAATAAATATTAAATCATGTCATGTACATGTTTGAGGAATGAGAAATTTGAAAAGAAAACATGCTGATGTATGTTGTAATCAATCTACAAATCTTCCTTCTAAAGGTTTCCATTACTAATTGTATTCTACAGGTAATAACTTTATAGGATTCAAATTTTAGACTTGTTCTATTTAGGACATTGATTCATCTATAACTCACAAGGATCTTATAGCATTAAGAAAAGATCCAATAATCATTACAAATGCAGTCACAAGAAAAAAATTTAGGTCTAACGTAGTACCTGAATGTTGTTTACAACACCCTTATGTGAGCTAATAATTGATTTCTAATTAGTGAATTCAAATCTACATATTCTTCTTGACTAAAGCAACAAGGAAGGTCTTATCCTCCCCAACTCTCAATCTTTCACCACTTTCCACATTCATAGTTTGTATGTTTCATCATATGTGATCTTGTTCCAAGTTAAAGTTAATAATATTTAGACTATTATAAACAACTATTTTATTTGTAAAGATATATATCATTGGGATTTGTGAATCGACAAATCATGTTATGTATGTGTTTGAGGAATGAAAAAATTTATAAAGAAAACATGCTTAAGTATTAGCCATCAATCTACATAATATTCCTTTTAAAGGTTGCCATTACTAAATGTGTTCTACATGTAACAAATTTGTAGGATTCATACTTGTTCCATTTTGTAGAACCAACAAAAAAGTATATCTAGAATTTAATCACCCAAACATTAGAATACAATGTTACGATGAGCATAGGTGCAAGTATCAATGTTGCAACATCATTTTAAAATCCTATCTAAGGGCACAACTGCCTATATGTTCCAATATTTCCCAATTTAAATGGACAAGAACAAATTACTGAATATAAAATAATTAATAGATCAAATGAGTTAAAATGCCAATGTTGAAACTTGAAACCAAACTTCACATAATGCTTTGAGCCTCAATATAAACTGAATTCTTATACATAATGGTATGTGCATGAAATTTGACAATTTAAAAGCAATAAGCAATAATGAAGAATTACCTAGAAGAAGATTTTGCCACCTATTTCTCTATCTCTTCCTTTTGTCCACCTTTTCATTTTCTCTACTACAAGAATGTAACTCAAAACACACACCCCTCACCCTTCCTCCACCCAAAAAAAAAAACAAAAAAGCATACAACAAATAAAGATGAAAAGTTGAAATAAAACAAAGGACCAACATGCATGTTGTACACATAGATAATGAAAAATCAAAATAAACAAAACACTTGTTTAAAAGATTGACATGAATGGACAAAAGGAATATTGATAGGATAGAGCAAAAAGAAAAGAACATGACAAAATAAAAAGAACAGAACAGAAATTAGGTCCTTTATTAAATTTGAACAAGAGATAATCAACTCATTACCTGATAACATAGAATTCAAACACTTGGTTAATTATGTGATCTACTCATTGCTTCAAAGTAGTTACTTGTGATCTAGCAAGTAGATTATAGGTAACTTCCCATTCTTCTTTTTAGGCTTGGTTAAATGAACTCATTAGTTAAATAAACACTTGTTGAGTCCTACATCATATGATGCATTTGAGACTAATTGTTAGCCAATCCAAATGGATTAAAAGAAGAAAAGTGAACTGTAAGCCTAAATTTTAATAAATAAATAAAAAAAATGAATTAACAAATAAAGTTATTTATTCCTGAGAAGATTGAAATCGAGTGTGAAAACTACAAGGTTAAGAGAAAAATGATAATTGGAATGTGGAGTATTCTATCAGTAGCCCTATATTGCAAGGATACAAAAATAAATATTAGATGACAATTTATTAATTACATCAAAGCATTAAATTATTGTTAAAATAAAACATGTCATACCCCACCTCTATCATCATAATGTAAACCACAACAAAAGCAAGGCTGACCACTCCAAGGGTATACAATAATAGTACTTAAGTGTATAAAACTATTTGATATAATGTGGTCTCAAGGCTATTTTGAAAGGTTCTAACATATCATCCATCAGCAGAAAATCAAGTTATTTATTATAGAAAAAATCCTTGTTTTCACATCTTTGACCTCTTGATATTTAGGATTGGTGGGTGCCTTCAATTGCCAAGGAATAGGGGTAAGTGCGATAGAATTGGAGTTTTTGGTTTAAAGTTTATGACAGGAGGTTATGGAAGTGGGTTTATACTTATAGTGAATATTGTTCAACTACTTACACAAAATGAAATTAGGAATGAAAATGGTGACTAATGAGAAAAAGTGAGGGGATCAAGAAGTTTCTATTAAGAGGAAGAAAATCACAAAGAATAAATAATTTTAATCTAAAATGAAAGTTCTTCACAAAGCTTAGCATGGCAATTTCAATTGACTGGGTTTGTAACAAACAACTATGAAATTTTTCTTGTTGAAGAAGAATTACTCTGAAGACATTTTGTCCTTGCTTGTTTTTTCACTTGCTCTTTGAGCCTCTTCCTATTCTCTGCCATTTAGCTGATCAATTAGTTTGCTATTGTAGAAGAGATAAGTCAACTAATACTTTAGCTTACATTATAGATGCTTTGCCAGTTCTCTAAAAAAATTTAAAGCCAATAAACAATACTATGCTACAACAAAAATGACTATAGAGTAGGGCATGTATTAACATACCAGACATCTAGAAGGGTATGGCAATTGTATGTCATATAGGGTCAACAAACTACTCAACCTACAAAGAAGTATAATTTCCCAAAAAACCCAATATCCTTGTATGTTAGCTATTCATTAATAGAACTTGATAATGAATCTCCCTTTCTTGAATCCATGTGAAAAATATGGGAACCACACAAATCTTTGTTTAAATTAAGGGCAGTAAAATTAGTGGTATAGAGAGCATATTGGGAGAATCTCAACCCCATTGAGTTGTGTGATACAGATTTGTGCTTCATAGAAAATGCACATGAAATCCAAATCAATTGCATGAGAATATAGGCAATTCAAACATTATTTTAGCTATCATGAAAATATGTCACACTTCTAAAGCAACTATATATGATCATAGAAGCAATCACATAAAAGTAAATTCAAGCTTCAAGATTTAAATTGCATCTCCAACATGATCACTTTCTTTTACAATAATGGCTTGATTAGTTGCAATAACAGAGAGGGGTACAATATGGAATGTGAAAATTCAGCAAGTCTTCCTACTTTAGGATGTGATTTAAAGAATAAAAGACACTGCAATTTATTTAAAAGCTCACCAAGTGAGGGGTTATATTTAATTTGCATCCAACTCTATGATCAACAAATACACTGAATTAGTGGGTGTCTTCAATTGTAAATGAAGACTATAGCTTGAATTGAGAATATTTGTAAACAGTGATTATGAACTCTTTGTTTTCTATGAAGAATTATCAAGAAGAGCATTTTTCACTTGTTTGTTGTACCTTTTCCATTTTTCACCTCTTCCTATCCTCCCCCACAATACGTAACTTAGAAAAATAAAATGACAAAGAATACGAACAAACAAACCAATGTGCATGCTTACACAACAAAAATGGAAAAATCAAATCAAAATAAAGACTTAAGAAATTTTTTTTGAACAAATAGAGAAAGAACAAAAGACATTGACTACACACAATCACAAAAAACAAAGAACATCCATAATAGAATGAAGGGTATACACAAGAAACCCATAGATTATTCAAATGAAATGGGAATGAAAACTATCTAAAATGTTACTAGATTGTATTATGACTCATTCATGTCAAACACATCCAGGCCATCAACTTCAATGGAGATAGCTTCTTTGTACTAATATAGCCCACAAATAATCTTGGAAGCTTTTATTTATTTTTTGTATTATGACAATCCATAGCTAATCTTGTCAGTCTCTTGTAGTCAAATAATAGTACCCACTTCATAATTTTTATAAAAATTCCAAATATTTCAATACTAGAAATTGGGATTCATCTATTTCATAAAATGTGCTTACCTGAAATCAAGGGAAATCATATCCTTGTAACCCCTATCAAATTTAATGAAAATGAACAACTCCAACATACATACCACAATTCCAACCTCAAGGGTTCTAAAATTATATTTAACATTGAAATTATTAGATTCCAATACTAAGAAAACTTCACGATTCGTTAAACTTCATAACTAAAAAAAATTAGTCAATTAATATTATAGCTTACTATTTTAGATGATTTGTAGGTTCTATAAAAAAAATGGAGCACAATAACCTACATATAGACTTACGGGAAATCAAATAAGGCATTGCAACTGAATTCCTATGAGGTCAATGAAGTGTTGGGCATGTATAGTAGAAGTTCATAAAACTTCTAATACACTTGTATTCTAGCTTACCACCTATCCAATATAGTAATAAAACATATGACAACTGAAATAGAGAAAAGGAAACAAAATAATCGGCAAGTAGCAATATAAGTATTACAAAGACAACACTAGCAATTTAGCATATCAGTTCATCTATAAGTCACCAAGCTCTAATAGCCTTAACCAAGATTTCAACAATCATTACAAATGCAATCAAATGAGAAACAAAAAATTACCAAATAAGTACCTAAATGTTATTTATAGAACCCTTGTGTGCACTAGTAATTTTGTTGAGATTACAAATTTAAGTTTGCATATTCTTCATGATTGTAGCCAACAAAGTAGGTATCATTGTCCCCAACTCTCTATCTTTCACCTCTTTCCATTTTTGCAATTCGTATGTTTCATCATCTGGAATCTTCTTCCAAGTTAAAATATATAATATTTAAACCATTATAAACAACAATTTTAGGTGTAAAGTTATTCAAATTTGCATACCAATAAATCATTTCAAAGTAGATTTTTGAGAGATGTAAAATTTAAAAGGAAAACATGCTCAAGTATAGGCAATCAATCTATACAATCTTCCTTTCAGAGAATGTCAATTACTAAATGTGTTATAATGGTAAAAGATTTACAACATTCAAACTTGCTCTAGTTTTCAAAACCAACAATGCCATATATTCCAATGTTTCACAATATAAATGAACAAAAACAAATTATTGATTATAGAATACTTAACCGATCAAATGAATTAAAATCCAATGTTGAAAACAAACTTCAAATAATGGTAGAGTATTCAGCCTTTATATAAACTGAAACCCAATACATGATGATATGTACATGATTTTTTAGAATTTAAAAGCAATAATGAAGAATTACCTGTAAGAAGATTTTGTCCTCTCTTGCTTCCCTCTTTCTTCTATCCACCTCTTCTTCTACTCTATCGCAAGAATATAACACACTAAAATCCAAATAAAAATTTAAAATTTAAAATAAAAAACAAAAGGACATGCCCACTGCAAGCAAAGAAAATAAATAAATAAATAAAACAAACACTTAGCAAAAAATCTCACAAGAACAAACAAAGAGAATAGAAAGAACAAACAGAATATTGACAAAATAGGAAAAACAACAATAATTTTGACAAGATAGGAAAAAACAAAAAATAATAGAAACATATTAAGTCCTCCATTAAATCTAAACTATAGATGATTAACTCGTCGCCTAAAAGCACAAAATTCAAACACTTGGTCATTTCAGCAATCACTTATGACTACCAAGAAAAATTGTATCCTTTTTCCCATTTCAAATTTAATGAAAATGAATAACTCCAACACACCTACCACAACTCCCATAATAAGGAATCCAATATAATATCAAAGGCTGGAGCAAAATTATTAAATTACAATGGTAAACAAAGTCCAAAATTATTAAACTACATAACCAAAATAAATTGTTCAATTGATACTATAGCTTACTATTGTAGATGAGTTGGAGGTTCTATGAAAAAATTGAAAGCCCATAAACTATAGAGCAAGGCATATATAGAGTTGTTGTTAACCCAAAAGGGCTTTACACTGAAATGTCCATTGAGGTCAATGAACTATTGAACCAAACAGCTTAAACATCACACACTAATGCTTCATTCCTAGAGTAAAAGTGTTAAATAGTCAAAGTTTGACTTACTTTTCCAAGCTTAATTTCTTGGTTAGTGTGTGATGTTTAAGGTTGGCCTTATTGAACCAACACAATAGAACCCCACCCTGCCGCTGTCCCAATAACTTATATGTTAGCTTACTGCCAATCTATTATAATAACAAAGAAGATAACAATTGAAATAGAGGATAGGGAAGAAATTGATTGGCAAGTGGCAATGTAAATATTAGAAATATGATACAAGCAATTTAGGATATAAGTCACAAGGCTCTTATGACCTTAATCAAAATTCTAATAATCATGGTAAATGTAGTCACACAAGAAATAAATCATGGTCGCACCTGAGAGCTATTTGTATTGATCATTTATTAATTTGTTTCTAGTTAGCAAATTCAACACTAGGTATTCTTCTTAACTATACCTAACAAAGCATGTATTATCCTCCCCAACTCTCCATCTTTCACCTCCTTCCACATTTGCAATTCCTACATTTCATCATCTGTGATCCTCTTTCAAGTTAAGATTGATAATGTTCAAACTTTCATTTACAGTTGATTCATTTGTAAAGATGTATGTTACTTAGATTTGATCATTAGTACATACTAAATCTCAATATATATTGATAAGTACATTAAGTTTTAGAATTTAAAATAGTAATGAAGAATTACCCGAAAGAAGATTTTATCCTCATTTTCCATGCACCTCTTCTTCTACTTTCCCACAAAATTGCTATATACCAAAACCCTAAAAAAAATATAGACTAAATAAAGATGAAAAATTAAACAAAACAAATTGACTAGCAAGCGCACTATTCTAAAACCACAACATAAAAAATACTCAGAGAAAGAACAAAAAGAATATTGACAGAGCAAAGCAGAAAGAAGAGAACAAGACAGAACAAAAAGAATAGAACAGAATTAAATTCTTTATTAAATCTAAATTGAAGATGATCAACTCATTGCATAAAAACACAAAATTCAAACACTTACTTAGTTATCTAATCTATTCATTGCCTTAGAGCAATTGATAACTTAATTGTGTTTTACCAAGCAGGTTATAAGGAATTTACCATGTCTTCTTTTGAGCATCGATTAAATGAATTTTTGTTGGTTCCTCCATCTCATACCTGCATTACAAACTTATCATGAGTCATTTACTAAATCCCAATGGATTTAAAAGGAGCTTTGAAAACAATAAGCTTAAATGTACTAAAATTAAATATGAGTAGAAACAAATCAAGTCATTGGTTCCCAAGGAGAGAAAAACATAGTGAAAACATAGCAAAAGAAAGGCTTAAAGCTTAATGGATACAGGTTAATAATATTAATATTGTATACAACTATTTGATAGAATGCACTGTCAAGAAAAAAGGTTGTAATATACCTTCTATCGATCGAACATCATTGATATTTATGCCAGTAAAAAACTTAAGATTCACAACTTTGACCTCTTCAAAATAAGAATGGTGGGTATCAGGTGAGTGAGATAGATATGGAGTGAGTACGATAGATATTGAATTTTTGGTTTAAGTTTTATGATAGGAGATGATGCAAGTGGGTATTAACTAAACATTGTTCAAATTATACATATAATAAAATTTGGGATGAAAATGGTGAGACCTTAGAAAAGGTGAACATATTAAGAAGTTCCTACTAAGAGGATGAAAACTACTGAGATTATGACTAAATAAATTCAATTTAAATAAAAATTCCTCAAAAATCTTATTGTGCCAATTTGAATTAATTATATTTGCAATATGCAATAATTAATCAGCTCTACCTTGTCAAAGAAGACTCACCTAGGCAAACATTTTGTCCTTAGTTGGTCTACCTCTTCCTGTGCTCTTCCAATTAGCTGATAAGTTCACTAATACTTTAGCTTACTATAGTAGAAAATTAGTAGCTTCTATTAAAAAAAATGAAAGAGAATAAACAATACAATACTATAGCTAAAAGATTTCTGAGCATGGCATGCATGTGCAGACACACTAGAAACCCAACATGGCATTTTATTTGTATGTCCTTTGAGGTCAATGAACTACTAAACCTGCTACACTTGCAAAGAAAAAGAAGTTATGATAACCCCAAATATCCTAGCATTTTATCTTACTGCCAGTATTAAAAACATCATCCAATAATTATTCATCAATAAAACTCATGTCTGATCTCATTTTCTTAAATCTATGTGAAAGTTGATGGAAGGCATATGTTTAAATTTGAGCCAACAATATCAGTTGTACAAAGAGCTTCTTAAGAGAATCTTAACCCCATTAAGCTCTGTGTCCATACTGATTTGCAGATCAAGATGGCATATGAGGAGTTGAACATGACCTCTGCATGGAGACCAATTCAATGCCTAAGAATAAGGACAATTCAAATGTTGGGTTAGCTATTTCTAAAATATGGGAAGCAATCATGGCTAAGCTAGTACAATGTTTGAATACCACATTAAATATGATCACTTTCTTTTAGGAGCACACTATGGAATGCAAGAATTCAATTAATCACTTCAATTTACCAAAAAACTCATGAGAAGAGGTTTGTGTATTACATGCATCAACCCAACACCTAAATTTAATGTATATCTGACTCTACAAATAAACACAGTCGATTAGTGGATGCCTTCAATTATAAAAAAAATGCATTAAATTTTCAAGAACTAATAATGAAGAATTACCTCTTCCTTTTTCATCAAATGTCCTCTCCAAAAAGATGATGATGTGCTCAAAATGTTGTTGTTGCTCTAGAAGTTTCATATCTTTC
This sequence comes from Cupressus sempervirens, assembly GCA_028749045.1. NCBI lineage: Eukaryota > Viridiplantae > Streptophyta > Pinopsida > Cupressales > Cupressaceae > Cupressus > Cupressus sempervirens. The sequence continues at coordinate 249,175,032 of CM053786.1, read as the reverse complement.
AAAGGGAGTTGAAATCTTGAATAGATAAAGAGGTCCCCACGATCTATAAAAGACTCTATATAGGATACTTCTATATCCCTTAATAGACCAAAAAATTAAAATAGAGCTAATCTTAACTCTAAAGTCATTTACATTATTGAGCAATGTGAATATGTGAAATCTAAATAAAACCATAAAAAAAAATTATTTTCATCATATTATTCCTTGTTTTGCATCACCAAAAAGCCCTCTTCAACAAGTGAAAGGATTTTAAAATATTATAACTACTATTTGTAGGAGTTGATGAAATCCAACTCTGCAGTCGCCAAGATCACCTACATGCAAATACCTTGCTGAAGAGAAACCGAAAGAGCAAGAGCAAATATTTCACAATAGGAAAATGAGATTGCTATGTGAATAGAATTAATTACAATGAGAGAGAGACCATTTAAAAAGGCCTCATGGAAGCTTGTAGAACAAGCTAGAAGGAGGTAGAGGACAAAAACGACAACTCAGCACATATCCTCAGAAAGTGGAATATGCTAAAAAAGGAGAAAACTCCCGAGTTGTCAACAACAACCACTACATGCATTAAATACTAAATATACATTAACCTAAGTAAGCTTAAGTAATAGAATAAATAATTAATAATTAATTATTTACTCTAACACCCCCCCTTAAGTGCAACTTAGGGAAATGCCTTAAGCTCACAAAACTAAGATGAAATGCAAAATGGGTCCCGGCAACGAGGCCATGTTAGGTACCCATGTACAATGCAACCTCTGTAAAATGGAGAAAGAGGGAAAACCTTGTGGGAAAAACCCTCCTCCAAAAAGAGGTAAAAACAACATGCTAAAAAACATGAAGTGAAGGAAGGAAGGCCTCAACCAATCCCCCCAAGGACAACTTCCGCCAGAAATGTTTCAAGAGACTTTCTCAAAACCATAAGTACAACCAGCCCCCCCATGAGAATAGACACCAAGCCCCCCCCATAATGATGGAGCTCCTGTAGAAATGATTGAACCAATGAAATTCCAATTCGGAAGGAACAAAGGAACGTAACAAGGAAATCCCTGTGCGAGAGGAGCAATTGGAAAGCCTAGCTGATGTCCAGAAGAGAATGTATGAGGAACCGAAACGGGAATTCCCAAGGAAGGTGTGATGACATTGTCATGAATGTCCATTGAAGTATCTGCAACAAGTGTACCTGGAGTCTCAATAAATGAAGCTGGAAGATCAGGTAGAGCGGAAGGAGAATCTTGTAGAGAGGAAAAGCCCTCATCTGGTTGTGGTGTGGCAGTCAAAATAGGGATCTCAGGAACAATACAAAGGTTCAAGTGTCCTGACTGCACCACACGATGCTCCTGCGAAGGAGATGGTGGACCAAAGTGGGAGAAGGTATAGAGATGAGTGGAAGGATCAACTGCCCCTGTAGCAATAAGATCTCCTATAGCACAATCTCGAATGAAGACTGAATCAGTAGTGAACTCAACTGTCTTCCCTGATCCACTGCGTGTAATCTGAGAAATTGAGAGAAGGTTGGCAGACAAAGATGGAACATACAATACATCATTGAATATACCATCTTGGATGTGAACTGAACCTTTCCCACAGACTGGTAATGCAGTGTTATTCCCCATGAGAATGTGAGGAATAGGAGAAGCCTCAAGAGTGGAGAAGACACCTTGAGAAGATGTCATATGGTGAGAAGCACCTGAATCCAGTATCCAAGGAGCCTGTGAAGAAGATGCAATAGAAGCCTGTAATGCATGACCCTTTCCAAGATCTGATGTAGATGTTGAAGAGGTGGAAGAAGCCTGAAAAGAAGACCCTTGTGAGGTAGAAGAGGATGGAGAGGAAATAGTGCTCTTCTGAAAGAGAGCGTGCAAATCAGCAATCTGTTTCTCATAGCCATCACATCTCTTCTGAAAACAACGTGCCTCATCATGAGATCCTTTCCCACAATAGGAACAGGTAGGAGTTGCGGTCTTCTTTTTCTCCTTCTTGTTAGAAGATGATGAACTAGTAGAAGAGGGATCTGATAGCTGCTTCAACTTCTATTCCTGTGTAACCTTGGAAAGCAATGCCTGTGACTGAGAACTTGAAAGTGAATCCATTTGAGTAATCTTTGATTGTTCACGGGTTAACCGATTACAAAATATCTCAAATGAAGGCATCCTATGTCTATCACCCAAGGCATCCATAGTGGAGTAGAAAGTGGAAGAGAAGATCTGATACTGTCCCTTTAACTTTGAGAGTACCAAAAAGATACACTCATCATCTGTTTTGTTCTTCCCACATCCCTGCAAAAGTGTACGTAGAGATTTGAACTTCATCAAGAAGTCCTCAATGGTGGGAAAGTGATCAGGTGTCAAAGAAGTCAATTCTGCATCTAGCTGAAGTGCCCGAAACTCATTCACTTGTCCAAACAAAGTCTGAAATCTTAGCCAATAAGCCCGTGGAGTAGTCAAACCATCCAAGTGAAACAACAAGCTGTCTGAAATGTTGAGTGCAATAAGCCCCATGGCTTCATCCATCTTGTTCCTGTGTTGTAGAATCTCAAAAGGTCGTTGGAGATTAGGCTGATGCTCATCCAGACAAGACCATAGACCTCTTGACATTAGAAGTCTAGTCATTTGTGCCTTCCATGTGTGGTAGTTGTGTGGTGTGAGACGGGATATAGATGGATCCGCCACTGAGAGAAAAGAAGAAGACGGAAGTAGAAGGGTCTTAACTGAAGTAAATTACAGAAAAGAAAGACACCCCCCCCACAAACGTACAAAAATATCTCCCAAATACCACAAAAAAAACAGCTAAGGAAAGCAAAAAATTGGAAAGGAACCTGGATTTGTTGATGCAAAAAAAACCTCTACTTTGACATCAAAAATGGAAGCTCAAACGAACTCAAAATCATGCAAAACAAGCACCAATGTGTCCGTCTCTGATTCAGCTTTCCGACGCTTCTTTCGGATCGGAAAAAGACCTTCGTATGCTCAAGTTATAGCCAAAAAACTGACTGCTGCTCAAAAAAATACACTTGCTGGAAAATTACAGACACTGGCATAAATTTGACGGCCGTATGCCCGTCACAAACTTGTCTCCGGAAAAAAAACCTCACGAAAAGGTGATGTCACTTGCCGGGAAAGTGACATCAGCGCACCGAAATATGACGTCAGCAGCAGCCACGTGGCGGTCGGTGGTTGGAGAGGCCGTAGGGCAGCGGAGCAGCGGAAACCGCCGGTGGCGGTGGCGCCCGGGAGGAAAACCCGACGGCGCCGCTGTCTACGGTGGCGGAGGTTGTTGTGCCCGGGCGGCGGACAGGAGGAGGTTGGGCAGCGGCGGAGCCGGGAGGAGCCGCGGCAGAGGGCGGGCGGCGCTGCCTGCTGCGGCCGCTGCGGGCGGCGCGTGGGTGGCGTGGCGGCGGCCCCGCGGTGGCGCCCGAAAACTCTCTTTTTTTTGAAATTTTTTACGCTCTGCGTCCGTACGATCCGTACAGCAGACTCTTGGACTCCTCAAAAAATTGCCAAAATTGCCCTGTCTCCAAAAATGAAAAGCTTTATATGAATCCTGACTGCAAACGGCCTTCCAGATCCAATGGTGATGCCCGTTTGGGCTGAAAGTGCTCCAAAAATTCGCTCTAGCCCTGATTTGAAGAAAAAATGCACAAACAAACTAGGGTTTGTGACTTCGAATCACGGCTTCACAAATCCTTCAAACAAGAAGCAGCAGGGAGGCTCTGATACCATGTAGGAGTTGATGAAATCCAACTCCGTAGTCGCCAAGATCACCTACATGCAAATAGCTTGCTGAAGAGAAACCGAAAGAGCAAGAGCAAATATTTCACAATAGGAAAATGAGATTGCTATGTGAATAGAATTAATTACAATGAGAGAGAGACCGTTTAAAAAGGCCTCATGGAAGCTTGTAGAACAAGCTAGAAGGAGGTAGAGGACAAAAACGACAACTCAGCACATATCCTCAGAAAGTGGAATATGCTAAAAAAGGAGAAAACTCCCGAGTTGTCAACAACAACCACTACATGCATTAAATACTAAATATGCATTAACCTAAGTAAGCTTAAGTAATAGAATAAATAATTAATAATTAATTATTTATTCTATTTCTTAAGTTTACTTAGGTCATGCATTTATTTAATATTTCATATTTAATGCATGTTGTGACAACACGGGAGTTTGTTCCCTTCTAGTTGTCACACTTATCTTCTAGCTTGTTCTACAAGCTTCCATGAGCTCTTTATATTCGAGCTCTCCTACCCTTTAATTCCCACTTCCACTCTCCTTACTTCCTCACACTTAATATTCAAACCATTATTGGCATGTTACATCTACCACGTATAATGTTCTACATATGCACTTAATCATTTTTTAGTAAATGTAAGTTTATGTCTTGTTATACTTTTCACTATCATTGAAATACTTTCTACATTTTCTACCAATTACACCTCTTAGGGGTTATAGACGGGCCCAAAATAAATAAACGACTACCTTCCCTTATGATGTGAATGGCCTCATATATCAAAGATGACTTCAAACCAGACTTTAGACTCCCAATGTAATGCTTCCAAATCCCTCTTGGATTCTTAACTCTTCCCACCTAATGAATCTCGTTCAAATTTTTGCATTCTCCTTAAGGTTCTACCCTTAACAACCTTGGAAAACCCTCATCATGGGCTTCTACCATTTTTCATGGGTGGGAATGGAGCCCTGCCACGTTCCTAATAGAAACTCACTCACTTCAGATGAGTTTTATCGCTTAAATTTCCTCAAACTCAAAATTGGTTGTACTAGACATAGTTAGGAGGCTTAATTCCAATTAGGTCTACCTTATAGTTTTTTGGATTTTCTCAAAATTTTCCCACTTGACCATAAAAGAAAATGACCTTTTTGAGTACCCTTTTGGGAGTTCTTCCAAACCAAATAAAATCAGTTTCTTATTCTCACAATAACTTATCAAATGCTCACAAGGCTAATTAGGTGATTAGGCCTAATTAGGTCAAAATTGCAAAGCAAGTACTAGGGTTTTTGACTCCATAACTTGTCAAAAACTTAAAAAATCATAGAGCAAACCTAAAATATTCAAACCCACCATTGGATTTATTCCTACCATTCCACCCTTTAATCTACAATCAAATTTGACCATGCACATAGAGACGTAGGGCTAGGGAATCATTTTTCTTGCACTTGCCTTCAATTCTCTGTCTGAAACCACTTGCATCCCATAACACATTCTCATAGCTTGAATTCAACTCAGGGTCATAAATGTTCAAGGCTGAGAATTCAAGCTAGAGACATTTTAGGTTGAAACCCTAGGATGTTGTTTGACCAAACTAGTGAGCAAGAATAAATTGTAACTTTCTTCAAATGGTTCAAAATGGATTCTAACCAAATATCAATGAAGTTATGAAGGTAAATGCAATCTACTTTCCAACATATCACCTACAATGCCATGCTAATCCAATTCCAGTACAGAAAAATTGTACATAATCAAAATAACAAGATATCAAACAAATTGTATTGCTTCCTTCACTCCAAAATCTTTTGACCCACAATCTAATACATAAAGAGAACATTTATGATTTTTTTACAACCACCACAACCATTGTCAACCAATATTTGAATTGGTTAGCCATTGGAAGCAACAATTTTGAAAAGTTGCAACTTTTTGTGCAAAATTTGCATGACAATTTTTTTTACAAATTTTTGTGCAAAAATTGTGTGACAACATTTTTTCCAATAATGTAATTTTTTGCATGTCAATTTTTGACATTCAACCAACCTATCCATGAAAACTTACCAAATGAAATCATTAGGCCATATTACCTGTAACATCATTTTAGGTTCTTCAAAACCATTACATTGCAATTTCACCCTTGGAGCAACTTTTGAGCCACTTTGGCCAATATGTCCCTAATGGCCATTTAGGCCCAAAATTTGACTCTAGTTTCCATCTTGCCTATTACATTATTAGAAAATATGACCCAAGGGGCCTTATAGGGTTGATTAACATAAAAATAGATCACCCCTCAAATAGGGTTTTATTGATGATAATAGATGCTCTTGCACGATACTCCCCTCAATAGAAAAGTCTTAAGTCCTCTTAGAGACACACTATTGTAAATAACCATCTTTGTGCAAAATTTGTTCCTCTTTCGTTCATGTGGCCTCTAATGTTGGTTTATCCTTCCATTTGACTAAATGCTCCATGTAGTCTTTATGCCTGGTTCTTTTGGCTACCCTACTATCCAAAATGCTTTCCATCTTCTCTTCAACAGTAGTAGGTAAGTCTAAAATTGAGTCCACCTTTTCATTCTATACCCTTGTACCCTTTTCAATTTTCTTAGTATGTGTTAATCAAATCATCCATGGAATTAAATTAATTATTGAAACATAAATTGACGCATGTATTTTAGAATAAAACACTACAAGTTTAGTATAATAAGATAAAAGAATTACTAGATTTATCATTGATTCTTCTACAATTTGATGAGATATTTTATATATTTCTTGTTAAATATGGGTGATGTTGAGTTACCTTCAACCATGTGTGGTAGTTTTTGGTTGGGATCATATTTCTTAATAGGATTGAGAGCTTATAGCTTGATTGAGACTTTCTAATTTTTAACATAATCATTCAATGATGAGACATACATAAGAGTCCATGTCAATTATTTATTATGTGATTTAGGAGTTTGTTGAATATTTTAGTAAGTGTTAATGAAATGCTCTGTGGCATTGAATTGAGAATTAGAACATAAATTGACTTATGTCAATTTGTTTGCAAGTCAATTTGTATTTCATAATAAAACACTACAAGTTTGGTATAGTAAAGTAAAAAAATTAGTAGATTTATCAATGAGTCTTCTGCTGATTGATGAGAGATTTTAAATATGTCTTATTAAATATGGGAAAAATTGAGTTACCTTCAACCATGTGTGTTAGTTTATATTTGGGATCTTTCTAAGTAGGGTTTTTCTCATTTTTAACATAATCATTCAATGGTGGCACATACATAAGAGTCCATGCCAATTATTTATTATGTGATGCAAGAATTCCTTGAATTTTTTTAGTGAGTGTCTATCAAATGCTTCATGGCATCAAATAAATAGTAGAGCATAAATCGACTTGCATCAATTTTTATTTCATAATAAAATACTAAAAGTTTGGTTTAGTAAGACAAAATAATTATAAGAAGAAAAAAGTTTAGCACAAACACTAAAACAAACTCAATCAATTTTTTCTAGGCATGCTAAAATTAAAAATTAAAACAATAGAAGAAATTTTAAATGACATTTATGCCTATTCGTTATTAGATATTTCAACATCTTATATGACCTATACTTAAGTGATGATGAGGCTATTAGAAAGGAAAATCTTTCACCTTACAATTTTCCCTTCCTTTGCTCTTCTTGGCATCCACACTTGAGTCTCTTTGTTACCTTTCCTCATATCCATTCTAGGACCTTAATCACTTGACAAATAATCAAAATACGATAAAAATGACCTAACAAACATGATTAAAGGGCTAGTTCACACAATTGACCATCTTGACCCTGATTTACAATAAAATCCCAAAAATGCCCTAATGATAAATTTGATACTAGATTTGGCTTACGATATAGGTTCCATGTTACTTGACCTAGACCCAATTATCCTATGGAACCTTATTACCAACTTACTAACCTACTTATCCCTCCTATGCACGATGTTGCCTCGAAGACCAATTGCTACTCTCGCACCATTCAGTTTGGGGGAAGAAAGATTTATCTTAAATCCTTTGACTACGAGAATACTAATTCACAATTAATCAACAAAAGTAAAATCAAATATCAAACTTGCAAATGTATAAACCATTAAGGTATTGTTTGCAAAGTCAACAAGAACTAAAAGGATCCGCCAATAGTGATTCAAAAGGCTTGCAAGGTAGCTAATGATAGATAAATGGTAAACATGATAGCTAACATGGCATATCTAGAGAGAATTTTAGGACTAATATTGGTAGTTAATGTTATATTTGTTGTGCTATAATTGTTCTTTTCTATGTTCAAGCATCTTACTTCTTTTTTTAGGTTGACCTAACGTACCTTTGTGTAATTCCTAAAATGGTACATGCTTAATAAACATTACACAATCTATTTATTCTGCTAACTTAATTAATTTGCAAATATTTAGTTTTGTAAAACAATAACATACTAGATTTAAAGTGATGTATATTATGATCTTACTCAATTGTATCATCAATTTATTCACCTCCTCTAGTATTCAAAAATAATTGTGATATCCTATTTTAACTAAAATTCATTAATATCAAACTGAGTGACCAAGTAAATGAAAAGAGAGACCTCAAGCATTTTAACATAGCATTAACAAGGTCTATCTTCTACAACTCAAAAATATAAATCAAGAAAATATTGAAATGATGAAGGGATACAATAGGATATTTAGAAACACAACAAACAACTCGATATGCTAAATGGCATGAGTACATGAGAAAATTTGAGTGACAATTAAATCTTACACAACAATTATACAACAAGAATTTAAAATTGTATTATATAAACCTCAACTTTTAATAAAAAGAACTCATATAAGATTGCATTTATATTAATAAACATTCTAAAATTATTTCTTTAATAACTCATTATCTAACTGAAATAGTTTACATTATCTTATATATAACTAACATTGATATAAAGAAAAAATATTACTTATCATTATTAATTATACAATTCACATATAAAAACACACATATACACAATTTATGAAATCTGATAAAATTTAAACCTTCTTTAAAAAACATTAGAATAAATTAAAATTTATTTCTCTGTGAAACCCCTCTACATTTATCCAATCTCCTCAAAACAACTTAAAGAAGGATTTATTTGATAAATATCGAAGTCCCCATGAGAGCCCATAACCTATCTCCATAATACAGTTTAAAGAAGTATTAGTATTATTATTAAATGTTATGATGTTTACTCTATTGGAAATATCCTATTAATATAATCATGTATGTTTTAAGATCAATAGATGCTATGTATTAGGTTAAATTGAGTGGGCTAAGAGTACATGATAAGAGCTTACATGATTGCATTTTAATTTTGTCTAATTTCAAAAGACTTATGCTTTGATTATTGGTTTATCTAATGTTTAGTTGTTGCATAGTCATTTCCTTTTTCACATTAGCATTAGGCATGGTTGTTTGGTTTTCTTGATTCTTAAGACTATTAAGTCGAAAAATCTATACCCATTAAATCAAATTTATGCACAGTTTTGAAGAACACAAAATAGGTGTAGAAACTTACAGGTAATGTTGTTCGGTTGTAAAGTTGGATCATTTTTAATGCCCAAATATCTTCTGCTAATCCACATACAAACACTGGTAAACATTCAAAAGCTATTTGCTTTAGAAGATACTCCTATTATTTCACACACTCTTTTTACTTATCATTTTTTGATTCCCCCATCCCGCCTTCATATCAATGTTGTCTGTGAATGGAAAGAACAAAATGAACTCAACAAGACTTATTATTTTTTAACTTTTGTCATCTAGTATAGTAAGGAACGTAGTTATTAGTTGTATTTATTATTATTTCAGTTCGTGCATGTATATTTTCATCTATGTGAGTTGTTTGAAATAAATATGATGGCTTATTTACGAAGAGAACTACTAACATCATAGCTTCAGGTACCTGTAACATTTAAGTTACACCTTTGACACATTTAAAATAGACTTCTTAGTTTAGAGGTACTAATAAAATTTCCTATAGAAATTGTGCAAAGTAAATAAGGGGTTACTTTTGGATATTAATAGAAACAATTGTAGAGATTGTCAACATAAAATATAATCATTTTATTTTATTGAAATGTAATAGGGAGATGATCCTTAATTTGTATGATAGATTTTGACCAAATAAAATTGTGTATCTTTATATCTGAGTTAACAACTTAAGTTATGGATTTCTTCCTAGAGATAGTCGAAAAATGGAAATTATAAAGTATCGCCTAATAACCCCTATGTTCTTGCTCCAATAGTAATTCACTCAAAAATGTTGGTACTTATGGCTAAATGTTTGAGTAGTCTTTATGAGATGTGCACAAATGGGTCAATCACCAACCAAAAAAATTGAAAAATGATCCACTATTAGTACATGTGTGATAGATGATTGGGACACATGTTATCATTTTTGGGGCTCCTTTAATAATAGTAATTAGGAGATCAATATGAAAAAAAGGTCATGAATTGGACTGTGTAACAATTATTGAGTTCTTTCCTCATGTAAAATGGGAGTGAGAGACAATGGATAAGCATCCCCTTTAAAGCCTAAGTAAAAGAAATTTATATTTATTTATAATACCTTAAGCCCTATTAAGTGGTCATGCATATGCTTTTTTTGGAAAAACTTAAATTTGGAGGAATAAAATTGGGTTAACTTGGTAGATTAATGGTTCCTCACACATGAGAAGTTTCCAAGAAGCTTATAAGATGATTGAAAAAATCTTTGGCACATTAGAGGTTTGCAAGATGATTGAAAGTCTCTTGAGTCTTGATTATTAGATTTCATGTTAGCTTGTCTTTCTCATGTTGTGCATTATTTCTCTAATGAATATTTTGTTTATCATTCTTTATTTTACCCACATCACTTCTCTCAGTGGTCATGTTTACTATCATGTTTACCACACACATTAACTTCTCCATAGCTATGTGCTTGAATATATACACTTGAAATGATGCTTTTTGTGACATTTTTAACATGTATTAATTAAATCAGAAGTAAGAGAGCACTAGGGTTGGTGATTTTTAATTTCACTCTCCATAGCTATGTGCTTGAATATATACACTTGACATGATGTTTTTCGTGAAATTTTTAACATGTATTAATTAAATCAGAAGTAAGAGAGCATTGGGGTTGGTGATTTTTAATTTAATTAATAAATATCAAATAACATCACACAAGGTAAAAACACTATAACCATTTCCCTTTTTTAAGGGTTGCATTATTATTGCTTATATTTTATCTTTTACAAAGTTTGTAGTCTGGCAATGAAATTTTAATGTAACAATAAACACTTTCAACTTTGTTGTTGTCATAGTTGGAATTTTCTTGTGGTTGAAATGTGTTATGTTGGCTAAGAAGTGATGGGTCCTCTGTTCCAAACTTTGATATTCCTATATTGAGTGTTTTGTGTGGATTAGAGAAAATGGAAAGATGGACGATTAATGGTACCACCATTAGAAAACTTTGTGTATCTTTTGATTTTATAGTTTTCATGATTGTCAAAGCATGAGATTTCATAACTACCTAATTAATATTGAATATCAAAATTATCAAAATGAAAAAGATTATCCCTTGCCCACTTATAAGAATTCCCTATTAGCTTAGGCATGTAATGGAAGTTCTGTGGAAATGAGGTAAGGTAGTTACCACTTGATGAATTGAGGGGTGTGAATCATGTCTTTGAGTTATAAATTTATAATTTTGATTATCTACATTGAATGGGAACTATTTTTTTTATTGAAAGGGGTTAGAATGAGATTCATAGGAGTAATCATGGTCTTCAAGTTTGGAGTGATCTGGTCAAAATCATTTATAATGCAAGAGGTATACAAAGATTATGGGTGTCAACTAGATTTTTATTTGTCTTCTAGATACAAAATATTAAAATCATCCTTGGTAAATAGAAAGATATTAAAACTTTAGTGTACAACTACAAACTTTTGCTTTGGCTTTCAAATAATTTCAATCTCTCAAGTTACAACTCTATTTCCTTTTGACTAGGGATACATATTAAGCATGGGTGGAGGTGTGGGTTTGTAGTTGCCTATTTTTCCTTGGGAAGAAGTATGAAAGCTCTCACCTAAGAGGAGAGATATTGAAAATCTTACATTTTTCTCTCAAAAACTATCCATAGTCAATATTTGTGAGGCTCACATGCCTAGTTGGATTTATGCTTGACATGACTACTTCCTTGTATACCAACCAAGTGATTTTGCAATAGGACAAAATGAAGGGCAAAAAACTGTGTTGAAATATCCACCATCAATAATAAAATCTAATCTTAAATTATAATTAATATTCCTATTTGAATTTGATTGAAAATGATATATAGAACAACGTTGTCAAGCACAAAATTCCTACCATAAATATTGATAAAATAATAATACATTATTATTTTATGTATTTTTATGTTTAGAATTTTTATTTTAATATGAAAAGAGATGATAATATATTTATAAATGATAGTTATGTTTAAATCCCAATGATCAATATTTGATTCTTATTTAAATATTAGAAAGGAGATGTCAAATTCATTATTAATATTATCATTATTGTATTTATTAAATAAAAATTGGAAAAAAAAAACATTATAGATATGTGAGGGTGGGTCATATAGTCTAAATCACAACAAGTACTCTTAGTTTAAATTATTTGTCAATTTAATTTAATATTTTGTCCATATTTTAATAAATGACTTTTGCTTGAATTCCTTGTCTAAAATAAATAATTATTTCTATTTATTTTCCATCACTTTCAAACAAAACCTAATTCAGTATCTATTATTTTCTATATCAAACATTATACTTAGATAAAAAAATATAAATCTATGTTCTTATTATACTAACTTCTTACTTGACACAAATTTGAAATGTGAAGTTTTTATTTATACTTAATTTTTTTTTTAAATATTTGAAAATGATATATCAATGGAAAAAGAAAGTAAAATAAAAATTTATAAATAATTGATTAAATTACAATATATAACTAATTTAAATGTTTCTACTATATTTTTAAATAAAATTCAAAGAAATACACATCTCTATCTCTATCTCATAAATGGTTCACCAAATGTTATATGCTTACTTTTTTCCTATGTACATTTATACATAAATAAATATCAAATGAAGGCATATAATATACTATGAAAATTATCTCCAATTTATGTTTACCACATTCATCACAACTACATTGAATTCCATTTTTAGTACTAATGTTTTTGTTTTCCCCACTCACTATTTCTTTTTTAGGAAGTCAGTATCATATTCTAAAGTTTTTAGACTGTTTATTTTTAAATTTATTTATCAAAAGTTTTAAATTTTTTTTTATTAGTCCCAGCCTATTTTCTTGGGCATAAATCATCTTTGCTAAATTTAAAAAACAAGGAAAAAGTAGCAAATTGACATGTATTTAATACTTGTCAAAATCACTGATAAGTCTTGTTAGACTTTGTCTCCATTAAAACAAATCTTGGATGCTGATCGTTTTCCATGTTTGTTTTAGCAGTTGAAGTGGTGTACGATTCCACCTATCACACACCCAAACTTGGCACCATTGCATGATCTTGCCATGATAGCATTTCCCCCCCCAAGATTATTTATGCTAGAATAGTGATGGGTACCAATGAACAAATAATTACGAAGTTTTAGTGCATGATGGAAATTTTGATATCTCAAAGATCTCCAAACATAATTATCTGTTTCAATGTTATCTTTATTTTGGTAAAAGTTAAATGAAAAAATATTATATTATTACCTTTATCTAATAATTATAAATTACAAAAATATTTAATAAAAAATGTTAAAATTAGAATTAATTTTTTTAAAAAATTATATCACAATGTTTTAATATTTAAGTTATATTAGTTTGAGATGTACTACATGTGAGTTTCTTAATGGCTTACTAGTTAGTTATTTTGTGAAAGTGTCTTTAATGTCATGTAAATTATTTAATTATTTAAATATTATTTGAATTATTACATTCTTAGTTTTTTTTAATTGTAGAGGATAGCTTTTTGATTTTGTATAAAATCTGGATAGTTAATATAAATCTTTAATGTATCTTTTACTATGAAATTTGTGAAAATGTATATCACATAATTAATATATTTAATTGTAAGTTTTCCTAACAATTAAACACAACATATATTGCATTTAATTTTTACAAAAGAATGAACATTGAAAGGTTGTATATTTAACACTATTACAACTTAAATGTATTTAATTAATTTTATAATGAGATATAATTCAAAAATATAAATAGATTTCAAATATTTTTCTAAGAATCAATTTTTTAAAATTGAAATATAATACATACAAGAATAGGCAATATCAATACCCTAGAAATATGACTTTCATTGCAATCAATTTTCTTATACAAAAAAGGGCATATATTTAACAGTGTTACAATTTAAATGTCTTTAATTCATTTTACAATCAAGTATATCATTTAGAAATATAAATAGTAACTCATGATGTTGCAGGTTAATACAAGACTTATTGTCTACCTATAAATAGAAAACACAACAAACTTGTATCCAAAGCTAATCCATTCATAACCATGACACACTACAACACATTTCATCTCACACATAAACATTGCAAGATAATTTCCTTTATGAGTTCATGCCTATGATCCCAAAGGCAAGGACTCCAGCTCACAAAGAGCTCTTGTTTTTATATAGTTGATTATTATTTTTTAAAATAAAAATATCAATTATTTGTAGAGTTTTTCAATTTAGCAAAGAAAAAATTGGAAGGACAACCATTCACCATAAATTATAGCTAAGCTCGTGGCCAAAACAAAGGTTTTATAGTGAGATGGGTTTTGATCTTGTCATTTACTTATGATTTATAATTATATTTAATCAATTAGTTTTATTACTATTACTATTAATGAATTAATTTATAGAATATTAATTTATAATTTCTATTAAATTATTTTAATTATAATTTGGTGTGTTCTTTTGATAGTTTATGAAGTAATTTTAGTTATTTTTTAGTTTTATAAAATAATTTTTTTATTGGTAAATGGTTGTAGCCATGATTAATTTTTATTAAATTAAAATTAAAAGTACAAGCAATCCTCTATTCTAATGGGCACTGGTAGGAAGGAACGAGGAAAGAAAACCTCCAATCTTGCCTAGGACCGAAGTCCTATATTATACATCAGTAAAAGGGGCATACCCCAATTTATTACATCATAATAGAGTCAAAAGACAACATCTTAATCTTTCAGGAGAAGTTCAAAAATGTAGAAAATATTGGCTACCAAGTCTTTGGATACATGTCACCACAACTAGAAAAACATTAAGGGTTAGTAGATAAAGAAAATCCATCAAAACTTTAACACGAGACCAAGAGGAGCCCATTCCATATAATGTCCAATAATAAAGATATTTTAATGAATTAGATAAGTAATAGATTAACATATATAATTATAATTATTATTCAAGTTGTTCTTAGCTATATTGATTACTAAAGGATTATGTAAAATTAAGTGTAATTAATAATATTAATTGTTTAAGATTAAGAATCATTTCAACTTAAAATGTTTAAGATAGATAGTTATCTTTAAGTTGATGGGAGTCAATAATGTGGAGAGTAAAGTGAAATTAAATAAATCTAATAATGAATTTAGGGGGAGCAAACTGAGATAGACCTAATGATAAGGAAAAGAGAACCAAAGTCTAATTGCAGGGGTGATACAATGTGCCAAAACAGAGGGTGAATCAAATTGGCTATGCATTCCTTATTCACAGTTTTAAGTGAATGCTCAAAATTTAAAGCATGTATACAAAAAACTAGTAATAAATAAATGATAAGGAGAATCCATAATCCTAAATCTTTTAGCTTAGCAAATCAAGCCGAAGTGATAACATTTTAACCAAAACCAAATTTTGAGGCTAAATTATAGTTATAAAATGATTATCATTTATGTATGTATCAATATATACAACAACACAAGTATCACTGATTAATATTGAAAGGGACACTATATTAAAATTTTCCCTGCATGCTACTATTTGGCCAAAAGTTAAGGTGAGATAACTATCTACAAATGGGAACCCATGCCTATCATAGAGCACTAATAACCAAAATTTTGGGGCAAAGTATCATATAAAATGACCCAAATTACATATATTTATCATATTTTCTTAAACACCATTATGATTCCCATGTCTTCATGCAAAGTGGTGGCCTTTGAGCCTAGGGGAAACTTATATGTTGATCTTCCCCTGCTAGTCTTGTCATAGTTAGGCAAGCAAAATTCTACATCCTCCAGGTTGGAAAGATCTACATCTGGATAAATGTAAGCATCATGCACCCTTAGATAATTGGTGAGCTAGTCCCTATCTAGGTCTTCAAAGATTTCCCTCCACCGTAACAAGAAGTTGATGCTTGACTCCATTCTTGGCCATTCATGGAAGAACTGAATGTTATCCCTAATTATGAAGCATGGTTGCCTCAAACTTTTGCCAATTTTCAAGCTATTCACTTCAAACTCCATGTAAGCCTTAGGGATAGCGATTTAGAGCCTAGCATCTATATTGGAAACTATAATTTCCAACCCAACTAACCAACAAGGGTCAAAAATATTATGAGTAAGCCTGATTATATCCCATTTTCCACTCCAACCCTAGCTAAGCAATGTACTTAGAGCCCTACGATGTCATTGTTAGTCCTCCAAGGGTATACATAACTAAATTTCCCCTCTCCTAATGCTCAACTAACTGCAACTTGAGTCATATCATCTATTGGTCGAAGGATTCGATTCCATCTCTCCTATTTAATTAGCCCACAGAAGGCCATTGTACATTTTTTGTAAGCATAGAAAAGGCAGATATTGGAATCCATGAAAACCTAAACCAGATCACTATCTATAGCTTACTTGAGACTAATTCACAAGCTAAGGTAAAATTAGAATGAGCCCCAAATTCAATTATAAATATGAGAGGGAAAAAATTGTAGATCCATAATAATCGGTGATGGCATCGGAATGATTATTAAAGTTCCACTTAAAATCATCATACAAAAGATTTTAACACTCACAAGTTAGATTTTCCTCAAAGTTGGGTACTCTGCCCAATTCGTATGAAATCAATTCACATGGGAAATAAAGTAATAATGATTATTTCAAAAGTAATGAGGGATTGAAGATATGATTAAATTTAAGGTGTTAAAACCATCGGTTCCCAAATTGGCTAATTTATCAGCCTCCTTATTGCCTTCTCTATAAATATGTGAGAATCTTACTTCTTCAAATACTAAAAGTGTTTTGATAATAGACTCTAATTTAGAGTTTAAAACCTAATTTGGGGTTGCTCCCTTTCTAAGAGCATTAATAATAATTTGGGAATCTCCTTCAATCATAAGTTTTTTAATTTTAAGTCTTATACAAAGTTTGATTCCTTCTTCTACTGCTTCAAGTTATGGAATGTTATTTGATGTCATATCTAGAGATTTGGATCTTTCTACTATCCAATTACCAGATTCATCCCTTATGATACATCCAATTCTAGCTTTACCTAGATTTCCTCTTGAAGCCCCATTGAAATTCAACTTCTTCCATCTTGGTAGGGGGGTTCCCATTTATAGGTTTGTCTAGCTAGTAGTTCTTCTTTTTGTAATAGAGGGGAGGGTTGATTAATAGTGGCCATCATTTTTTTTATTACTGCATCCCATTTAGAGAAGGATCCTTCTTCTCTTGGTCTCTTCCTAAGATCACTATTCACGGCTTCTGAAATCACCACTTCTATTTTTGCATAAAGCGCTTGCTCAGTTAGACATTGATTTATGAAAGTTTGACAATTTTGTTCTTTCCAAATTTCCCATAAGGCAATTGCTAGGGAGATATTCCAAAGTTTACTATAGATTCTCTTAGAGGCATCTTTAGGCCAGCCTAATAATTGATATATCCATTTGCCTGCTAATGGGGAGGTCCAAATTAATTTACTTTGGAGCCACCTCCAACATTCCTGCATAAATTTACATGCATATAGGAGGTTTTCTACATTTTCTTCTTCTTATTTTCATAAAATACGTCTTGAGGGCCCTTCATATCCCATTTTCCTAATTATATCTACTATTAATATTCTGTTTTAGATGGTTGCTCAGAGGAACATTCCTTCTTTAGGAAGACCTGTTGATCCTAGTATAAGTTCATGGGGAGTGTATTGACTTCCCATTTCTACAATTTTGTAATCATTCTATATCCTTCTTTAACTTTATATATCCCATCTTTTGATGTAGCCCAAATTAACTTGTCCTCCCTATATTTAACTATAATAGTTCTGTTCTTTAGAATGTTTTCCAATCTCTCCTTATCTGACTGGTTAATTTTGCATTCAGGTAACTTTTTCCATTTCCATATCTTACCCATGTCTAAGTCAGATTCCTCTATGTAATCTTTCATGTTTGTTCCTCGTAAAGTTTTAAGGAGAGATATTGTTTCTAAAGATAAGTCTCTACTAATCAAAGGGGGATATCCATTCGAAGAATCTTCCTAGAAAAAAGCTTCATCTCCTTTCCCTATGTCCCATGTAAGGTATTTAGAGATCAAACTTCAACTATTAATAAGGAAGTTCCAACGTAAAAAGCCTCTAGAGGGGTTTTTGATTCTAAATAAAGAAGTTTTGTCTAAAGGGTTAAGATATTTATTAAATAAGATTTTAGCCCATTTCCTATCCCTTTCTTGATATGGTCTTCATACTTGTTTAGCGCCTATGGCTTCATTTTTCCATTCTAGATTTTTTATTCATAATCCATTAAATTCTTTAAGTTTGCAAATTTTACTCCAACTTATTACTTATTAAGGCTTCTTTTTTATTGTCCTCTAATCCTTTCTAGAAGAAATTGCACAGTTTCTTTTCTAGTTTAGAGTTAATATTTTTGGGTAGATGTGAGTAATAAAGTTGGTAAGTTGGGATAGCTGCTAGGACTACTTTGGTCTTTTTAGTTCTCCCTCCATTTGTTAACCGTCTTCCTTTCCAAGATTCTATTTGGTTATTGATTTTCTTGAGAATATGTTACTAGCCTAGATTAGTATGATTTCTCTTGTCGAGATATATCCCTAGGTATTTGAATGGTAACTTGCTTTTTGTGAGTCCTAATTTGTGACAAATTTGGTCTTCAACTTCTTCAGTAGTGTTTAAAAGAAAGATTTTTGATTTCTCAACATTAATCATTTTCCCTAATGCTTTTGTGTATGCCTCCAGGATATGTTACATATGATCTACCTCTCTTAGGTTGCTAATAACAGGAAGTATAGTGTCATCATCAAATTGTTGGTGGGTGGTGTTTTCTACTGCATTCGTGACTCTCACCCCTTTAATTTCACTTTCTACTTATACTACTTTAATTGCCCTTCCAAATTCCTTTGCCATTATGATGGACATAAATGGGGGGGAGATCGGGTCTCCCTATTTGATACCCCTAGAAATGTTAAAGAAACCTTCCAGAGTGCCTTTGATGAGGATCAAAATTTTGGGAGTAGAGATACATTGAAAAATAATGTTGATCCATTGTTTAGAGAAGCAAAAGGCCTCTAAGGTTTTACAGAGGAATCTCCAATCTACCTTATCATATGCTTTTTGAATATCTAGTTTAAGCAACATATAGGCTTCCTTATTTTTAATTGTTGAATGAATAGTTTCTTGTATAATGGAGATGCCATCTAATATAGATCTGCTAGGGACAAAGTCAACTTGTTCTTCTGAGATGAGTTTTGGGAGTAATCTTTTGAGAGAATTGGCTAAAAATTTTGAGAACACCTTATAAATAGTGTAACACAAAGCAATAGGCCTAAAATCCCCAGGTACTATACTTTCTTTCTTTTTAGGGATGAGAGTAAGGAACATGTGATTAACTTCAATTAATATTGATCCTCTGTTGCGTGTAGGTTCTAAGGCTTTCCACAACTCTACTCCTAGAATATTCCAACATTGTTGGAAGAAAAAGGCTTGAAAGCCATCTGGACCTAATGATTTATCTTGGTTAATACTAAAGAGTGCAGATTTGACCTCTTGAAGGGTAAAGGGTTCATTAAGGAATTTATTGTCCTCCTCTAAGATCAGTTTTGGAATTTATTTTAGCATCTTATCTTGGGCTATTTTATTTGATGAGCCAAAATTATTAAGTGTATCGCTAAAGTACTTGCTGAAAATATCAGCAATTTCTTCTGGCTTTTCAATTTGCTCCTCCACCAAATTCTTGATTTTTGAAATATTAATGTAATTTTTATTATTAATAGTGCTGTTGTGAATTTTTTTTGTATTTTGATCCCCTTCAAGGAGCCATTTTTCTTTGGATTTTTGTCTCCAAAATATTTCTTTTTTAGCTAGAATTTCTTTATGTTTTAAAAGGTATTCTTTTTCTAGTTGGTAAGATTCGTTATTCATTCCTTTCATGAGGATTTCCTTATTTAATTTACTCATTTTTGCTTAAATTTCTAGTTTTTCTTTAAATTTTTTTTTAAATGTAGGTTATTCCATTTTAAAATCTTTTGTTTTATATGTTTCAGTTTGGAGACTAGGCAAAACATTTTTGAACCGTCAAACTATTCATCCATAAACCACATTTTCTCACATTTAAAGGGATTCCTGCTAGGTTTGATCTATTCTTTGATTTCCATTTTCACTGGGAAGTGGTCTGATCCAGCCATTAGTAATATTTCTACATTAATAAGTTAATCCATACTGGGTTCTTGTTTTAGAAGAAATATGTCCAATCATTCTGCTATATAGTAGAACCCTTTCCTTCGGTCATTCGAAGTATAGATGCCATTCTTTTTTTTGATATCCATAAGAGAGTCTTTTTGAATCCACTTTTTAAAATCTTCCATAGCTCTACATACTAGATTTCTCCCTCCCTATTTTTCTTCCTTGCTTAAGACCAAATTAAAGTCTCCTCCTATAATGACTATTTCTTGGGGCATAGAGTTAATAAATGTGCTAATCTCATTCCAAACTACTAGCTTGTCTTTTGTTGATGACAACCCATAAACTTTAATTATAATTGTCTACAAATTTGACTTTATACTGACAACTCTTACCTCCATCCAATTTTTTTGTGAGGAGAGTACTTCAATATTGATTTGCCAAGGATTCCATATTATTGCAAGTCCTCCTAAGGCTCCCTAAGACTTCTAAAATTCTGATTTCCATTTTCACAAATTCTAACTTAGTTTTATTCCTTCTTCTTTATTTAGTTTAGTTTCTTGTAATAATGAAATATCTTAATCAAATAAGGTGAGGTTATACTTTAACAAGCATTTTTTGATAGGGGCATTAAGGCCCCTAGCATTCTAGGTTGTTATTTTCATTTCCCCTTACTTGCCTAATTTTCTTCTAAGATGATTTCCTTAATCAATATTTTGCTAATTTTTTGGTCCTTTCCATTGATGGTTTGGATAGGCCCTTTTACTTTGGCTTCTTTGCTACTATATTTTTTGTTAGGGCTACTCATTGCTTCATTCCACCGTTTTTGTTCTATGTCTGTGGAGTGGAGTGACTCTCTTAGAGTTGATCCAGTATTCTTTATTTCTACTGCAAACATGTCTTTACCATTACTAGGTGTTTGCCAGAACTTATAGCTTTTCATTTTCCCTTTCTTCCCAATTGTTATATTGCTCCATTGGGCAGAGTCAACTAGTGGGATGATAACCTCTTGCTTTGGATTTTCCTTTTGAGTAAGTGCTTCTTGTAGGATCTCTGAATCTTGCTCTTCTCTTCTTTTTGACCTTTGTTCCTTGTGACTTATTTTAGTTAGTTCAATGTGATCATTTTCATCCTCTTGCCTCTGATCCTCAATCTAATTTATGCAAATTCCTAATGTCTCCCCTATTTATGTAACTTTAATCCTCTTCCCTTTATGTTCCTTGTGAATTTCTTCTGCTAGTAGACTCTGATCTATTAAGTCATTTTGGATCAGGAGGGTTTCATGTATAAGATTTTTTAATTTAATGATATTCAAGTCCATTTCTTCAATGACCACCTTTTCCAACTAGTCATCCCTACATTTCTAGAATTTATTTACAGAATGTTGATAGCTAATGTTATCCTTCCATTCTGTTCCCATCGATCTATCCAATTCTTTTCCATTGTCTAATGGTTCTTCTTTGCTCTTTGTTATTCCTTTTTCAAGAATTTTTGCTGTTGTTTCTTCATTCAAACCATCTCTAAGGATTGTAGGTTCTATGATAGCCTCTTTCTTCCTTTCTAATTTTTTGCTTGTTCTCCTTTTTATGATTGTATGCTCTTTGATTTTATTTTTAATGCATGATTTTGAAAAGTCTAAATCTAAAATTTTGAGAATTTCCCCTGAATATTCCTTGAAGGTTAAGTTATATATAGATCTATTTGTAATGATCTTCCTATTGAATGGAAGGTGTTGATTAGTTTTAACCAAAACCTTGATTTTATTTTTTTTTCTTAAATTATCTTCAAAACCTATTACTGTTCCTAATGAGTTACCAATTTTTTTAACAGTGGTCTCCTCCATTAATTCTAATGGAATTTATGTGCTCTCCATCCATTTGATGGTTTCAATACTTTTAATATGGTTTATATTAAAGTTTGGTTGCCAAGTTAGGAATTTAATATGATGTCTGTTGTAGAAAAGGAGATATGATTTTAGAATTTCCTCTTTATCCTATGCATTTGACATAGTATAAACCAAAACTTTTCTACAAAAGAGTTAAAATTACTTACCTTGTCACCCTAAATCTTAGAGATGATGCATACCAGCCTGGCTCTTTTCCTTGATAGACCATTCCAATACATGTAGATGCTCTTATCTTCACAGTCCTTCCACCTTCCTTCACTATGTGAGTTGCTCATGATAATTTCTTCATAGTTTATGTTCTTGCCAAAGAAACTTCACTTTAACCTTCTTGCCATTTTATCCTTTGATGTTATTTGATCTATCTTTCAATGTGGTAGGATGTAGACTAATTTCCCCTTGTAGAGGGTTTTAATTCATGCATTGCAGTCAAGACTTTGCTTTGGAGGAGCCAGTGTATTTTTGGGTTTAGAAAGATTTTCCTAAGCTTACCCTAGAGGGATAGCATTAACCTTAGAAATCCACCATGCTCTTTTAGCTTGCTTCTTCTACTAGGAAATTTCACTCAATTTGGAGCTAGGGTTAGGCTTGCGTTCCGGTGCATATTTGGTTTTATTATAGAAAGCTCTTTGTTTTTGTATGTTTTCCTCCATCCATTTTTTATTGTACCAGATTTGGGACCACTTTCTCCTTTTGTGTATAGTCTGCCATCCATCTTCTTTTTTGTGAGGCTGATTATCATGAATTTCCTTGTTTCATTTGGAGTGTTGCTTGACGAATGCTTCAAAATTATTTTTGCCTGCATCACGAATTTCACCTTGATCAAAGTTTCACTATGAGAGGGCTTCAAATTTGTTACTGGTCTCTAGAGGAGGCAACAGACTTGTCTTTTGCTAAATTTTGGTTGAAATTTTGCTTTTTTCATCATTTTCGAAGAGCAAAGCAAAGATTTCCCAAATATTACACATATAGTTTATAGTTTTTATAAAATAATTATTATAAATTTATATATACTTTATTTTTTATTTTTTAGATTATGTTATAAAATTAGATTACTATTGTCTATTTTTAATTTATTTTGAATGAGATTTCTACTATTTTTAAAATATACATATAATAAAGTTATATTAAACTATTATAAGTTTTAAATTATGAATTAGTCTTTAATATATTTATTTATCAAAATAAATAAAAATAATAATACTAATTCATGTCTTATTTTAGACTTATTATATTTGTCTTCAATGTCATAAAATAAGTTATTTTTTCATAATTATTTAAAATAAAAATGATAAAATTATATTTAGTATAATATAATTTAAATAATAGTTTAGATACGAAATATGTAATGTGAGATGTGATATAGGATATACATTATTAAAAAAAGCAATAAATATAATATGAAGTGTAATGCACAATAAGTATTATAAGTTAAAATATAAGTATAATGTGATGTGATATATGATATTGTGATACATATTATAAAATAAAATCTTATATAATGTAAATTATATTATCTATATCTCTATATTTGTAAGTTTTAAACTTATAATATAGTTGAAAATTTACAATTGTGTGAAAAGGAGGCTCATATTGCTAAAAAAAGTTTAGTCAATGAAAGAAGAGAAAAGTAATTTGTTCAAATATTTTGTTAAACAAATTGCATCTCTCTAATGTAAGTTAAATAATTTTCAAATATAGAAAAAAATCACATTTGATTGGTTAAAAAATTTATTATTAAAAATAGGTTAAATTCAATCTACTAACTATGGTAGGAACTAACAACTAATTTATTATTATCAATGAAGTAATTAAATAAAATATATAATAATAAAATTAACCCCTAAACAAAATAGCTAATTTCCTTATTTGTGTATCAAAATTTGTGGAGCTCTTTGTAGAACTCATAGAGTGCAAGGTGGTCTAAAAGTATCATTTTAAAACCTTTGCTCGATACTCGCCACTAAGACCCCCCAATAGTCGCTCACTTACAAAACAATATTTTTTGCACGAATGGACAAATCAATAGATAATAAAACAAAAAAAAATGATCAACTATTAGTACATGTGTAATTGGATAGTAGTGTTGGAATTATGATATATTTTTCATTAGTACAAACACTTATTCAATTCTGAATGTTTATCTAGCTCATCACTTGGTCTCAAATATATACCAAGCATTTAGTGGTAACCTTATAAATTCAATAGCTAAACAGTTCTCATCGAGTATTCCAGAAGATACCAAGTGAATGAGAAGTTGAGCAGTGTTTACCGAGTGAAAAAGGTAAACAAAGTTCAGCAGTGTTTACTGAGTGAAAAAGGTAAACAAAGGACTCAGTGTTTACCAAGTAAAGCAAGGTAAATGAAGAATTTAGTTTCTACCGAGTGACACTATATCTACTGAGTCACCAATGGTTATTGAGTTCTAAGAAATGTTGTGTGGCTAGTATGAACTGAGCCTCTACTCCTATCGAGTGCATGATGATGTCTAGTAATGTAGTGGATGCCGAGTATCAGAAGGTCATCGAGTCAGTTCAGTGAAGCTGAGTTATTTACTATTGGGTAGACTCAGTAATGTTTTGTACACTTGTGTTTTGGCCGACCTTGCAATTGTAAATATTGGAATGGTATATATATAATGTATGAAAAATAAAAAAGAGAGTGATGTTTGCATGTGAAGAAGGTATTGCTATATTTTGAGAAAAGTAAAAGCGAATTAGCAGCAGAGTAAAAGGAATATAGCAAGGTAACCATAGGAGCAAAAAAGTTATATCTATCACATCAGGTGATCAATGCAAAAAAGATCTTATCAGAAAACAATTGTAAGTAGATCCACTGCTTCATTCTAATAGGTGAATCAGTTTATAAATCCTTTAACAAGGTAGACTTAACAGTCTTTTTGTAAATCTCCTAACAGAGTGCATACTTCACTGTATGTTTGTAAATCCTCTAACAAGGTGGATCTAGCAGTCCTACTTGCTCCTAACAGGGCAGATCACTAGAAGTGATCATTGTAAGCTTTAATAGGCCAACTTCATACTATAGTAATGAAGTTTTGTGGACATCATCCCCACCCCAATTTTACTTTCTAATTGGAAGGTTTCTGGGTCACCAAATCATTGTGTTCATGTGTTATGAATGATTGATCTTTCATTTATGCAATAGATTAGATGAATGAATGATGAATGGTTAAGATGTTTAATTGCTTACAAGTTTTATATGTTATTGATTCACCCCTCCCCTCTCAGTAACATATCTTATCCTGAATATTTCCAACAATTGGTATCAGAGCTTTGTGGTTCTCAAGATAAAGTTTGATAGCTTGAGAAAATATCAAGGACAATGAAGATATTCAGACTTGAAAAATCTATTGAAAATGAAAAGCTAGATCTAGAAATGGCCATGGGTCAACTCAAAGAAGCAAACGAGCATCTTTCTCAATCTCTAACAAGAAAGAAGGAACTTGTAAGACAAATGAATGATCATTAGTATGTTGAAGAAAAGATTGAAGACCTTTTACCATCAAGTAGTTTAAATGAAGCTAATGAGGAAATCAAGGAACTCCTAGCAAAGAATGGTTTCCTGGAGGAAGAAGTAAGAAAATTTAAAAGAGAACAAGAATTTCAATCAATCAGGCTATGTGAAGTCTTGGAACAAAGAAATAAGGAAAATGAAGACTTAGAGGTAAGAAATAGTCAATCCCTTCAGCATCAAGATCTTATAAATCAACTATCCAATGCAAATGAAGCAATTATGAATCTAAGATCTGAAAATGAAGACCTAAGGAATGATCTGATCACTAAAAGACAAGTAAATGAAAGCTTAAAAAGTGACTTGAGATCTGAAAGACAAATCAATGAAAGTTTGGAAAATGACCTAAACACTGAAAATAAAATCAATGAGAGAATGATGAAATCACAATCAGACATGACTCAATTAAATTAGCTAGGTGAGCAAAATCTTCATAAACAAAAAGGCAAAGCTGGACTTGGTTACAAGGAAGAAGGTGAAACTTCCAAACAAGGTGTAGAAAGAAATCAAAGGCCTACTTGTAATCATTGTGGCAAGATAGGTCATACATCAAACAAATGTTGGAGTAATGGAAAGGTAAAATTCAATGGTAAATTCTTCAACTACAATCAGCATGGTCACAAAGCTAATGAATGTAAAGAAAAACCAAAATTTTAAGGCAAATGTCACAAATGCAAGAAACAAGGTCACAAGGCATTTGAATGCAAATAAAAAACATTCAATCCAGCAAAAAAAATTCTCAAAGCAATATTTGTTTGGGACTATAGTACTTGGTGCAAGTGTCACTATTGTGGAGAATATGGACACATTGGGATAAACTATTCAAGATAGATCACCTAAGAAAGAAGGATACAACCATAAGATGTTACACATGTACTGAACTTGGTCATATAGCTAAGAATTGCATGAATATTGGAAGAATTGAAGATGAAAAGAAAGCTAAAGCTGATAACATTCACAAGTAGATGAGACAACAGTGGATTCCTAAATCTACCGAGCAAAACAATTCAAATAATGGTCATGTCACTCAAGAAGTGGGTGACTCCACCATTTCCAATTAGATTTAAGAAGATTCAGGAACTGCATCTTCTAGCCATACCTTAAATAGTTCTAGAATGAAAGATTGCAAATGATCAAATCAGTATTTTAGATACAAGGGTCAAAGAAAAGTTATCATTCATCGTGTTGCATTTACCAAGCAAGGTTGGCTAAAGAGCTTACCGAGCTAGGTCAGGAGTATCAAAGATTTTGTTAGACCACGGAGTTGCAAGGTTTTATCGAGTAAATCAATGATAGATTGGCACACACTATGTCATCTTAGCTACCTTTTTACTGAGCTTTAATGATAGTATTTCATCAAAGGGAAGAATTTGATTTCATTTTTCACCACGACATAAGAATACTTAGAGCCAAAAAATTTCCAGTTGCACGCTAAGAAATTTGAAGCAAATTTATTGCGAAGAATTTTTTTGAAGAATTTATCATCCACCAAGAAGAAATGGCATCCACAAGCACCAGTAGCAGCAAGGCAAAGAGGGATTCTAAAATTCTAGTGAAAGGAGTTGAATGGAAAGCCCCAAAATTTAAACTAGTGCTCGCAATTGCTGAATCACTTGACCCACATGGAGCTCAATTGCAAATTCCACCTAAGGTACTTCTTGTCAATGATATTTGTGCTCATTTCATATGCACTATTCAAGAAATTGGTACATTAGATATGGACAATGTCCTAGGACAATTATGTGTTGATGGAGCCCTAAAACCTGAGCATAAGCACTTAGAAGAAAAAGGCTTGACCCACATTCCACACCTACCAAGGAATTTCCAAATTAAATGGGTAAGATATGTTCTAAGCCATGTACACAATGGTTAGTTGTGGTTGGAGCAAATCATATTAATAACCAAAAAAGATGATTCATAAGATCACAGGTTTGCCTATGCTTAGTAAAGTCAAAACCACTAAAACCCTAGGTTGGGATGAGTTGCAAAAAAATGGGATGGTAGAGGACTAAAACTTAACAATATATCTAACATGGAACTCAGATTTGGCATTTATGTAATTGCATATAAACTATACAATTCTAGCAGATTGAATAGTGTACCGTGTGAGCTTGTGGATTTAGCATTTAAAATTGTAAAGAAAAATCTTGAATTTGATCTATCATAATTATTGTTAAGATAGCTGAATAAAAATATGGAAAGTATAAGGAATTCAAAGAATAACCCTTGTAAATTTGGCTCTTTGTTAATTTGCTTGTTCTTTTATGTACAAAAGTTTTTTCCATCCAAAGGATCTATAGTATGGAGAAAAGATGCTCCAATTCTATATCATATTAATGAGTTTATAGTAGAAATGGGTGAAAATTTTCAAAAATTCATGGATAACTATTTTGAAGATTTTAAGGAAAGGATGAATAACATGTTTATAATTCCTTCTAAGCTTGTTGAGGATTATAAAGATGATATATGTTTCATGGTTGACTGTGATCAAGTGTACATACAGGCAGTCATACCCCGAGTGGCATGGATAAAACCATTGCCTTATGAATTAAATATTGATGAAGCAAGAGACATCATTGAGGCACTGGTGAATGAACTAGCTATCCCTAACATCCCTAATTTTGGAACTTATGATGAAGCAAAGGCTAGAATTGAGCTCAAAATCAAGCTAACACAGGCCATAAGAAAAGGCAAGAGGAACATAGCCAAATTGAAAACTACAATTGGTCCTCTCATGCTAATAGAAGGAAAAGGTGAGGATGAAGAAGATGATGAAGAAGAAGGAGGACAAGAAGAAAAAGAAGAGCAAGAGTATGAAGAAGAACCTCCAAAGAAGAAAGGTAAGGCAATCATTACCAAACCTAAGAAGAAGCCTACTACAGTATTCACAAGAAGAACTGGAAAAAGAAAGCATAAACCTATACTGATTAGGCCTCCACCCACATTTGAGGAAAGGTTCAAATAATTGGAAGAAGGAGCAAGGATCAAAAATTTCAAGGCATTGAAATTTGAAACAAGAATAGATGCTGAGAAAATGCAGATTGAGGAACTGGTACTCTCCAAGATGGGGAAATAGAAATACTCCTCGGACCAGCTTGCCTCTCAAATCTCCAAATAACTACTAGAGATATTGCAACTGAGATGGAAGTCAACCACCCAAATGGTAAAAGACATCTATGAGCAATCTCTAAAGAATCTTCGACCAAGTCTCATTGGAGTAGAAATAAAGATTGCAATGAAAAATCATGAAGGTAAAATGATGATCAGATTTCACACCTATTTGATTTTAATCAAAGACATTGAGCATATTGTAAATGATGCAACAAACATGCAAGAAAACATTTATCATCTACATAAGCCCACTGAAGACCCAGTAAAAATCAAGGATGATGACAGTACTGATAGTGATGATATTAATGACACTCCATCCATCACAGTCTCACCAAGAGAGCTGTATGCATTAATGGAAGAAGACAAGGAGGAAAAAGAAATGGAGGAAGAAGCTGAAGAGGAAAATAAGGAGGAAGATGATCCAGTAAAAATTGCAGCAGCAGTTATTACATCCCTTCCTCACTGTCCACCTAAAACAATCACATCATCAAGATTGGAGTCATCTTTAGCAGGTTTGACAGCATCTACATCAGATTTATCATCTACACCTACCACATCATAGCTCTCGGTATCATCAATGGAAGTGTCTACCACTTCATCCACCGAGCTGTAGCCCTCTTCTTCAGCCACCGAGCCAGCCTCCTCAGCTTTATCATCATTAGTTAATATAACAATAAGTTCCACAATTTTGTCAGTTCTAGCCTGTTCTACAATTTTATTAGCATTATCTACATCTACTTCAAATCCAATTAGTTTAGATACTACTATAATGAGTGTATCATCATTTCTGGTAAGTATTCCAATTTTTGATTTGTTAAATACCTCTATTGGAATTCAATCCTCAAGTCCTATCCCAGTTTTTACTGCTAGTCCTTCCATCTCCACTATTGTGTCGATTCCTAAGATCAAACTAGTCATGACAAAAGTCAAACAAAAGCATCCATTAAGACTTCTGATCACTAGAAAGGAAATTCTAAAAGATATTGACTTAGACATAGAGATATTAATTCCAAAGATTGACTATGAAAATTCTACCATTGAAGAGATGAGGTTAGCTAGTCAACTAATAAAGATGAAAGCTAGACAAAAGCAGTTAAGGTCTGAAAGGGATAAGGAATATAGAATAATTCAGAACACCAAGAATATAATTACAGATGCTATAGGTGTTGAAGTAGACTTTACTCAACACATTTTGATTTAGTTAGAAGAGGCTGTAAATAAATTCAATGAGGATACCTTTGGTCAGGAAAAATTGATTGAAATGGCTGAAAGAAAATTTGATAATAAGGTACTTGAGCACATTTCTTAGCACATTGCAATAAAACAGGTAGAATTGTCCACAATTTTGGCCAATCTTGAAAATTCCTTTAATAATGTAACTTCACTTTTTGCCAAACTTTGTGATGTTACTGATCACACCAAGGAGATTAAAGAAAAATTGAATAAAATTGATGAGGATATGAAGGTTAGTGCTCAAATGCTGTAACTTGACCCCAATTGAAGTTCATCCCATCATCTCAGAATCAGATTTTTGTTAGAAAATCAAGTAGAATTTTTGAGAGAGGAAGCAAGGATTAGGTCTACCTTAATTGACATTCAGAACATGATCCTTCCTATCATGGATACAATGCAGAAACACATTTTCTACTCCAAAGCATTGATCCATGACAACAATTTTTCAGTTGTAGATCACATGGTTGAACTTTCAGCTAAAGTTCAAATAGCACTCTCCACCTACAAAATTTTACAAGAAAATTGAGATAAGACTTTGGCTCTTATTCTCAAGGTACACTTTGAGTTTATCTCCCATTTTGGTGTCCCTGTGTAAATACATATTCCTTAATTTGGCATTATTGTCAAAAAGGGGGAGATAGAGAAGAATAGAGAAGAGATAGAGATATTTGTAAATACTCTATGCATATTGTATGGGGGAGATATATGTAAATCAATACATCAAATTTTGCACATAAGTTGTGGCTCATAAGTGTTTTTGTCACTAATGCCAAAGGGGGAGATTGTTGGAATTATGATATATTTTTAATTAATGCAAACACTTATTCAATTCTAAATTCTTATCTAGCTCATCACTTAGTCTCAAGAATATACCGAGCATTCAATGGTTACCTTATAAGTTCAATAGGTAAACAGTTCTCACCGAGCATTTCAAAAGATATCAAGTGAATGAGATGTTCAGCAGTGTTTATCGAGTGAAAAAGGTAAAAAAAGGACTCAGTGTTTACCGAGTAAAGCAAGGTAAATGAAGAAGTTAGTTTCTACCAAGTGACACTATATCTACCGAGTCACCAATGGTTATAGAGTTATAACCAATGTTGTGTGGCTAGTATGAACCAAGCCTCTACTCCTATCATGTGTATGACGATGCCGAGTAATGTAGTGGATGTCGAGTATCACAAGGTCATCGAGTCAATTCAATGAACCTGAGTTATTTACTATTGGGCTGACTTAGTAATATTTTGTTCACTTGTGTTTTGGCCGACCTTGCAATTGTAAATATTGGAATGGTATATATGTAATGTATGATATCATTTGCAGTATGGTATATATGAAAAATAAAAGGAGAGTGATGTTCACATGTGAAGAAGGTATTGCTATATTTTGAGAAAAGTGAAAGTGAATCAGTAGTAGAGTAAAAGGAATATAGCAAGGTCAACATAGGAGTATAAAAGTTATATCTATCACATCAGGTGATCAATACAAAAAGGATCTTATCAACAAATAGTTGTAAGTAGATCCACTGCTTCATCCTAACAGGTGAATCAGTTTATAAATCCTTGGACAGGGTAGACTTAATAGTCTTTTTGTAAATCTCCTAATAGAGTGCATACTTCATTGTATGTTTGTAAATCCTCTAACAAGGTGGATCTAGCAGTCCTACTTGCTCCTAACAGGGCAGATCACTAGAAGTGATCATTGTAAGCCTTAATAGGCCAACTTCATACTACAGTAACAAAGTTTTGTGGGCATCATCCCCACCCCTATTTTACTTTCTAATTAGAAGGTTTTTGGGTCACCAAATCATTGTGTTCATGTGTTATGAATGATTGATCTTTCATTTATGTAGTAGATTAGATGAATGAATGATGAATGGTTAAAATACTGAATTGCTTAAAAGTTTTATATGTTACTGATTCAGCCCTCCTCTCTTAGTAACATATCTTATCCTGAATATTTCCAACAAGTAGTACATGCATGATCATTTTTGGGGGCTTCTAATGGTAGTAATTAAGATGAAAGATAGTAGTATTTAGGAGTTTGGACATGGTAGTAATGTGTACATGGGTGATAATTGGCTCATTTCTCTTAGGGACAGAGGAAATAACAAAAAAAAAAATGCTAAAGGACCAAAAAAAATAGACATTATAGTGGTTGACCCATTAATGCATATCATGAAATGCATTGGTCAAACATTAGAAAAGTGTTATATAGTTCTATGCAAAATATGGCAACTTTATACACATTGCATTAGAGGGGGATACCCTGCTTGGATTAGGTAATTTAATCACTACCATTCTATGCAAATACATGGAAGAAAATATAATTGCACTCAAGTTATATTATTAATTCAAAACATACATTTGCACTCAGGTCCACACCATCTTACATGCCATTGCACCCAACTGCAAAAATTCCACGTGGATACTGTGACAAGGGTAGATGAAGCAAATAACACAATTGATAAGGAGGAATTTCTAACTTGTCTTGGCCTATCCACCAAGGTCCTCAA